>CM077556.1:74728270-77171841 GCA_039657345.1 Stephania japonica
GATAAAATTTGTCATCTTTAATATTTAAATGTCTCATACAACCTCATAATAATATTATAAAGGTTCAAAACTACCCATTACTAATTCTCGAGCTATAACCCACGTACGATTACAAAACAATTTAATAATAATAATATTAAACTGGTAATATGTGAGTCTCACAAATGAAGGTACTTCAAGATAAATCCTTTCCCTTGCCTTTCTTGTCTCTCATTTGGTAGAGGGACCCGGGGTAGAGTGGGGTGAGCTAAAGAACCAACGATGCTCAATAAGAGGGAAGACTCGCTCAAACATTAAATATGCAAGTACTACCTAGTACTCATAAAAATTCTACATGACATTCCATCCATACGCATAACACAACATGTAATAATCAAATACATGTAAAAATCATAACCAAATTATAAACATATTAAGTGAATACATAATTCGATACAATTAAAGATATGGTTCATGTTCATCGTAAATTATAACAAGGGATTCATTTTCCAAGAAGAATAATCAACTAATATTTCTATTTCCAAATTTGTAATCCAATAATCTTCAAATCAATATTTTATGTCATATCCCATTCGCATCACTATACATAAACATACCAATTTTATAACACATTCGATAAACATTCATTTAAGTCATGCATAATTATTTTCATCATTATTCATTTATAAAGTTACACATGACATACAAATAAAGTCACACCAAATATTTGAATGAAATGCGATAGATATAAATATTAATATAAGTCGTTGTTCCATTCAATGCGAACTAGATATTGGTAAGGATCCGGTGACCGAATCATCTATTTTCGAATTGGTACAATAATCAGAGGAAACATAATGGCCGTTATGCCCTCTAGATAATCGCACCAAAACAAAGATAGATTCATCCAAGCCGTCACCGCTACACGTCTCAAAGAATCATCAAGTAGCAAAGGATGGTAACTCCAAACCCTTACCCTCGAATAATTCACTTTATGCATTCAATTAGTCAAGCAAACCCTCGGTGGTTAACTACCACACACTCTGGGGCGTCCAAGATATAGACCACTTGCTAATTTGGCCCTCGGTGGTTAACTACCACACACTCTGGGGCACCGAATAACATAAAAGGCAAGACAAAGTATTCACAATTCCATAGATAATAGAGATCCAAACCAATATCACGACGCAACCCATTTCCAAGTCGTTAAATTCAAAACATGCATTCCTAATTATCTAATAATCAAGCCATATTTAATGCATGAGCGAAGCTCCTCACTTACCTGGACCCGTCGCGACGCCTATACCGACTCCTCGTACGTTTGGGGTCCCACGTGAACCGCCTCGCGAATCTAAACAATTCATATAATACTACATAAGCATTTTACTCATTTAAAGTTGAGTATTTTAATTTTAATTCATATTTGGAAACCCAAATGGTGTGGGTCCCACGTGATGTGTCATTTAAGGGCTTTGTCGAGGGTGTCGACGCCCATCGTATGTTTATCCTATTTTATTTTATTTTATTTTATTTTATATTTATATTTTTATTTTTTTTGGCCAGGGACCAATTTGGTCCCTGTTTATTTGAACAGGGACCAAATGGTCCCTGTTTGGTTGGCCAGGGGGACATTCCAGCCCCTGGTCAACCGGATCCAAACCCCCCCCTGGACATGGTCCAGGGGCTGTCTCCTGCGCTCGGACAGCCCGGGACCGAAACGCAGGGCGACGCCCCCGGCGTTTCGGTTCCATGGGGTGGGGAAACCCCACCCCCAACCCTCGGATCTTGATCCGGGTGGTCCCCAAAGTGCTCGCCGGACTGGGACCCCTCCACCGCGGGGCGACCGGCGCGATGGCGGCGGTGGTGGTGGTAATGGAAGAAGGGGGGGCAATGCCACCCCCTTCTTCCTCACGGCTTCATGGGGGTGGCAAAGCTCAACCCCCCTCCCTTGCTGGTGGCGGCGCCGCTGCCCATCTCCGGTGGCGCCCTAGTGGCGCCACCTCCACAGTTCGGCGGCTCCACAAGGAGCCGCCACCCCTTCTCGTACATTCCAAATTAAATCAAACAAGAAGAAGAAGAAAAGGAAGAAAAGAAAAAGAAAGAAGAAAAAAATCACAACAAGAGATTACCTCTCCTTGATTGGTGTTTCCTCTTCTTCTCCTCTCTCTCAAACTTGTTGAAACAACAAAATGGGTGACTAGGGTTTGCAACCTATCCTTATATAGTTAGGGTTTTTCACCAATTTAACCCAAAATTACGTAAATACCCCTATGGGCCCAATTTCCTTGTGGAGCCCATTCCATCTATTTTCATTAAATCCAAGTCTTGTTAAGATTAATTTTGTGTAACAATTTAATTTGTTCACAATACTTTAATATAAAATTAATAAAATACCTTGAAAATGGGTCGGAGAATGTTTAGGTTGTTACACTTTCCTTCTACTTTTTTCCCATCGCGGGATTTGACACTGTTTTATCTTGATTTAGATTTGTGAGCGGCGTTATAGATCCTCTCCTCTTCTATCTCGTCCCTCCACTTCACCTCCCTTCTTTTTTCTCTAACTCTTTTTCCTATTGCTTGCTATAAATGATGAAGCCGACATGATGAGGTTTGTGTCCTCTACATTCAATAAAGGCGATTGACTAATGTCAACGCGCCACCAATAGCGAGGAGTGGCCTCAGCGATACCAAACCCTGAGCTTGGTGTGCCTGTGGTCTATTGTCTCGCCACTTCACTAACCCATTTGGTCCAGCGTTCTGTTGGCGCGACACACCATGTTAGCGTCCTCAGTGTGCCTGCTAACTTGTCTTATCTCATTATGGAGTCATTCGATTATTTAATTATTACATTAAGTTAGCCTATTACTCGTTCGTTTTATTAGGTTAATTATATAAATTCTCTATTTCTGAACTTGATTATTTTAGTTAGGAAGTACGTTGTGTGTTTTACAAGAGTTTTAATAGTATTAAAACAATTAAATAAGCAGAAGACTTTAATAGCATGATATAACATGAAAATTATAAGATTTCATGTTAAATATAACAACCTACTATGGAAAATCTGGAAATAAGTATCATGTATATAAGGCGATGAGATAACTCAAAGTGAGATATATATATATATATATAGATACTTCTATCATGGGAACCAAATATATACCTATACCATGGGTACACTATTTAGAACCCATTGGATTTAAATAAATCCAACGCATTAATCAAGGCGATATAAATGCACAAAACATTTAATGCGCAACACATTTTTAGGGGTTCCTATAGTATGGGTATATATTTTGTCTCCATTGTATAAATCCACACACACACACACATATATATATATATATATTGCAACGACCCTCAAATTTAATTTGTGTCATGTGCCGTATTTCAGGACCGTGACCTAGTTATCGTGACTTGACATATTGTCTAAGCCTCGAGAGTCGACACTGAGGTATATTTTATTTTTCTGTGATGTGTGTACTATTATTTATACTCAAATGTGAACTCTTTATGTCCTAGTGTATGATTTTGTTTTGTTTATTGCCACGGATTTGTGTGTGAGGTTTCGTCTAGGAAAAAATGAGAATTTTCGCTCTAAAAGGTATAACTTAGGTATTTAAACATCGAAAATGATAATAAGTTAATTATCAAAAAATAATATTTAATTAATTAATATGCGAATGTGTTGTTGTGTCCGAGAACGCATGACATGCAAGTTGTGAGGTGGTACGAGTCTGATAACGCGAGGTATGAGCGAGAAATGACTAAGTTATGAAATCCAAGTCACCTACTAGAATCACAAGATGGTGCCATGGTTGGTGGTTGGATTGAAGGAGAGACATGGAATACGCCTCGAGATACATGTGTAATGGATGATAATGATGGAGTATATGAACCCTATCACTTTTTCTCTATCCTCTCATTTTTCTCACATTTCTCATCTCTTTGAACGGACGAACGAACACGTTGGGGTTTCAGATTTTTTTGAGCTCAGATTCATTTTAGGGATCGACTAACTACTCGTAACAAGTAAGATCCCGACTCCTATCGTAGTTGTATACGTTTTGATGCCAATTTTGTGGGTTTTCGTCGCGATGATTTCGGACGATATTTTTGGGATTTCATTCTATTAGGTTTTGATTGAAGTATTGTGATCATTTGGTGAATCAAATGGGGTTTTGTTGATTGATTTGGTGATTTGAAGGATTTTGGAATTTTTAAAAATTTTGGAGGTTTTTGGTTTATTTTTTGAATCGGGATTTTGTCAAGGTTTCGACATAAAGCAAAGGTTGTTTCGGATAGTTTTGGACATCCCTAAGGGTTTGGGATAGGCTCGGAATGCGACAACGTGAGTCACAGTTTCGAAAAACCCCAAAAATAGGTCCAGGATGTCACGTTGCGAGGAACGCCATGGAGAGTTTTCTTCCATGGTGTCAGTCACGGCATGAAAAACAGAGAGGTTGGGGAGTTTGACGCTTTAGATGACGTCGTGGGCAAAAACCCTGGCGGTGTTACTTGCGGCGTTTTAACCAATAAGGTCGAAAATTGATGTTTTATGTGACACCGTTAACCCTTGGTGGCATCACCCATGGCGTTTGGAATAGTATCAAACTGAATTTTTCAAATAATTTTTACAACTTTTGGAAAACTTTGGGGGTTTATCTAAGGTCATGGAATGACTTTGATACAACCATATTAGTCTTAAATGATTGCTAGGGACTTGGGATATCAAATTGAATGAGTTAGAGCTTCATGAGGCACGGTATTTTACTATTGGATTGAGCTACGTTAGTAAGTCAGTAAGGAGGTGCATAGTAATTCATTTTCCATTATTATTATTTCTATTGAATTGATCAAATTGTTGGAATTCCATTCTTATATTCCTTGGATGAGTGTCTTTGGCTTAAGTGTATCGTAAAGGTACTCTTAGGTTCATATTAGCTGGGCTAACGTGAACACTTCTGCAGAAATATTGTCTACCCACCTAATATTGAGTTTCACCCCGAGTCATAATTTTGTGAACTTGTCCGGATGTGCAAATGGTTTTATGTGGATGTGTTTTTATAAGTTTTTGACTCGATAGACACTCAAATCTTATTGATATACTTGTTAGTCTATTCATCATGTAATTTGTGTTATTTTTTGCCTTTCAATACCACATGATTCTTAGACTGTTTTATTGGTTATTCATGAATTACTCTTTATGTTCTTCTAGCTATACTTTCAATTTTATCATGTATTCACTGTCTAGTTTGTGACGATGGGTGCAGATATGGTTGAGATGAGCAAGGGTAAGTAGGCCCCTATTTAGGGTTATCATGTATTCACTGTCTAATCCCATAATTAAGCCCTAATTACAACATGTAGGAACTAATTACGTATTAGTTAGCCTGTACTACCTATTATCTCGTGAATTGGATTCAGGGATAAGAAAATTTCCTATCATTTTATAAGAATTATCAAATTAGCGGACTTCTTTAACGTATTTGTGGAAGTATTTTATATAAATCCTAAATGTGTAAACCAGGAAATAACAATCACAATATCAATATGAATTAAACGGCAATCATATAGACAAAGTGAAGGTCCAAAAGTTGGGTGAACTAACTCTTGTCCCAACAAAACAACCCAAGCAAAAGACGTATACAAACATAATACAAAAATTATGACCTACGTGTACGCAGCTGCGCGCTACGAGCTCAGAGGTAGTCGTCGATATTCTCCTTACCCGGTCTGGTACTGCTCAACGGACCTACACCCACCGTCACTAACTAGACGGTGAGTATAGTGATATTTAAGTAATAACCGAGGAATTCTATACTACATTTCCAAAGTAAAGACAGATATTTAAATGCATAATATAGCAGAAAAAGGTGCTGAGAAAGTAATGCATATAAATATCACAGTTAACCGAGTTAGATAGACTGACACAGGCTAAGTCGAGATGATCTACGTCCGGTCGGCGGTGAGAAATATCAACCAGCCTTTTTTCACTATCGTATGGAGATACTCTCAACATACTTTGTAAATTTTGAATATATATATATATACAACTTGCTGGCAACCCCATAGTTCAAGCTACATGATGCCACCCAAGTAATAGTGGTAAGTGCCAGAAACCCCGAGGTCCAGTAACCTCGTGAATTCACCCATCTCTCGTGCAATGGACACTAGATAATCTCCAACTTTTGTTTCAAGGATTTTTATTTCTAAAGTTCTACGATATCAACAATAAGTTAGGCTACAAAGCCTCAAAGGAAATGGAATATCAACCAAATACTACAGTAACCCTAGTGCATGTATTTCTGACATCAATTATAATATAATTCACAACCAAATATGGCACATCAGGAAAGGAGTCAATAAAATCATCACAAGGCATCATGCTTTCAACTTGAATAGAGCAAAGAAAGCATGATGGTAGATTACTAACAACAAGTCATCAAATTGACTGAAAAAAAAAATTAATATGAATAAAATAAAGTAGAGAATTCCCTCAGTTTCACTTACAAATCACAGGATAGCTATGGCTATCCCCGTAGATTAATGGCAACCCCGTAGTTCAAGCTACGTGATGCCACCCAAGTAATAGTGATGAGTGCCAGAAACCCCGAGGTCCAGTGACCTTGTGAATCCACCAATCTCTCATGCAATGGACACTAGATAATCTCTAACTTTTGTTTCAAGGATTCTCATTTCTAAGGTTCTACGATATCAACAATAAGTTAGGCTACAAAGCCTCAAAGGAAATGGAATATCAACCAAATACTACAGTAACTCTAGTGCATGCATTTCTAACATCAATTATAATATAATTCATAACCAAATATGGCACATCGGGAAAGGAGTCAATGAGATCATCACAAGGCATCATGCTATTACAACATTCAACTTGAATAGAGCAAAGAAAGCATGATGGTAGATTACTGACAACAAGTCATCAAATTGACTGAAAAGAGAATTAATATGAATGAAATAAAGTAGAGAATTCCCTCAGTTTCACTTATAAATCACAGGCCTCGCGACACTCCAACTAGCGCTCCCGAACTCCCGTAACACCCCTAGGTCCCTGAAAAGTTATTTCATATCATTTATTTATTTATTTACTAATATTTTGTTACATAGATATATTTTATGTTTATATATACCTATGTGTATATGTATGTATATATATATATACATACGTGTGTATTATGTATATATATATATACTTACCTATATACATGTATGTATATTCCTATATATATGTATATATACATATATATTTATTATTTATTGTTTATTATTATTATTATTTATTTTATTTTATTTATTTTATTTTGGGGTTGGACTGTTGAACCGAGTCAAACCCGATCCAACCGGGTCTCCCCCCACTCTTTTTTCTCCAACAGAGATGTTGTTGTTGCTTCTCTTCTTTTTTTTCTTCCTTTTTCTTTTCTTTTTCTTTTCTTCAATCCAACAATCAACAAGTCCAACACCAATATCAACACCATAGCATCAACAATCCACCAGTAACACATTGATTTCAAAAAAATCAACTTCATCATCACCATTAACGTCTACAACAACAATGCCAACATCAACAACAAAAACACACCTCACCCATGTCGTCATCGCCTCAATCTCCTCCGGTCTTCCTCCTCCATTGAGCTCTCTCTCTCTCTCTCTCTCTCTCTCGAACTCTCTCTCTCTCTCTCTCTCTCTCTCTCCTTGTGCGGCGGTGTGGGTTTTTGTTGGTGTTTTGGAGGTCAAATGACTATTTTACCCCTCCAACCCTATCATTTTCTATATAAGCCAATGCCCCTTATTGTCATTTCTCAAATCTTTTTTCTGATTTTTAAAATATATATATTTATATCATATCTATATATATGTCCAATTCAATTTAATTAATTTATAACTATAGGCTATGATCTAATGTGCATCAATTTAATTACATTGTATTTTACTAAATTTAGACTTACCGTAAATCTCGCTATTCGGTACCCCGGCTTGTACGCAACTCGAGGCATGTCCCTGACCGTGTCTCGGCGTCGATAGCTGCAAGTATTGACTTAATCAGCCTACACACATACAAAACACTAAGAATACATCAATACAAATATAAAATTTACCTCGGCCACATGCCTCAGTTAGTGTGCGCATATCATGCGGGCCCCACGTCACAGGTTGGTGATCCTAATTAAGTAGTTAATCAAGATTAGCAAAATTTGGGTCGTGACAAATATTCCCAACAAAATGAAAATTTCGTCCTCAAAATTTATTTAGGTTAGGGTATACTTGACTCAAAAAGTACGAAAAACGGTATCGCATATAATCTTCCCGTTTCCAAGTGAGTTCTGAATCGTTGTGGAACTGCCACTTGACGAGTACTTTTGGGATAGACTTGTTCCTCAGCTGTTGTACCTTTCGGTCTAGGATCTGGATAGGTTGCTCATCATATGAACAATCCTCGCTCAGGTCGATTTGACTCAAGTCAACCGTCGGTCGTGCGCCTGCTTTTGACTCAGCCAGTCGAAGCATCGATATATGGAAGACCGGATGAACAACTGACATCTGCGGAGGAAGTTCTAACTCATATGCAACCTTTCCAACTCGTTTCCTAACTCTGAATGGCCCGATGAAACGCGGTGCAAGCTTGCCTTTTACAGCAAATCTCTGCATACCTCTCCGAGGAGAAACCTTAAGGTAGACATAGGCTCCCTTAGGATAAGTAAGATCACTATGATACTTATCTGCATACTTCTTTTGTCTTTCTTGGGCTCCCTTAAGCTTCAGTTGAATTTGTCATGCCTTCTCTGTATGATCAACAACAATCTCATGTCCTACTAACAATCTGTCCTCTGGCTCAGCCTAACACGATGGCGAACGACAAGGTCTGCCATATAAAGCCTCAAATGGCACCATCTCAATGCTAGCTTGATAATTGTTGTGTATGCAAACTCACACAAAGGTAGGTATTCTGCCCATAATCCACCAAACTCTAGCACATAAGCTCGTAACATATCCTCTATGACCTGATTGAGCTTTTCAGTCAGTCCATCAGTTAGAGGGTGAAAGGCCGTGCTGAAATGTAGGCGTGTACCGTACTGCTCCTGCATACTCTGCCATATCCTGGATGTAAAGTTGGCATCTCTGTCTGATACAATAGTCAATGGTACCCCATGCAGCCTGATAATCTCTCTCTCAAACAACACGCTTAACTGATCAAAGGTGTAATGTGATGCCACTAGTAGGAAATGAGCTGACTTAGTTAGTCTATCGATTATAACCCATATCAAGTCATGTCTCCTAGCAGTCCTCGGTAAACCTCTGATAAAGTCCATAGCTATGTCTTCCCATTTCCATTTAGGAATGGGAAGTGGTTGTAAGAGTCCCCCGGACCTACGATGCTCAGCTGTCACTTGCTGGCATATCCCACAGTTCCTAATAAACTCTGACACGTCCGCCTTCATCCCAGGCCACTAAAAATGTCTCTTCATATCATGGTACATCTTAGTCCTGCCTGGATGAACGGTAAATCGGGAACGATGTGACTCCTGAAGGATTTCGTCTCTCAACTCTAAGCACTTCGGGTATCCATAATCTGCCTCTAAACCTCAGACACTGATCTGATGTCTCTGCCCAGTCAACACAATCTGAACTTTGCGCTAACTCACTGAATATCGTATACGACCTATCGGTCCTCTGACCCTCTGCCACTCTTTGTGTAGACATGGTATGTACTTTCAACTATGCACAAATCTCAACTCTAGTATCTGTAGGAATTCCTATCTGACTTGATGTCGTCGATGCCTTAAACAACTCATATTCACGTGTTATATGACAATTGGCCATGTCAGTATCTCCAGTCAGTCTCCTACTCAGCGCGTCTGCAACTACATTAGCTTTTCCTGGGTGATATTCTAAAGAAAAATCATAGTCCTTCAAAAACTCTAACCATCTGTGCTGCCTCATGTTCAGCTCTTTCTGTGTGAAGAGATATTTCAGACTCTTATAATCAGTATAGAGTGTAAATCTCTCTCATACAGATGATGTCTCCATATCTTTAGAGCAAATACTACCTCTATTAACTCCAGATCATGTGTAAGATAATTCTTCTCATGTATCTTCAGCTGTCTCGAAGCATATGCCACAACTCCACTACCCTGCATCAATACACATCCAAGTCTTGTGTGTGAAGCATCAGTGTACACTAAAAATTCCTGTCCAGCCTCTGGCAACATTAACACCGGGGCGGTAGTCAATAATCTCTTCAACTAAGTAAATGCGCTCTCACTTTCCTTAGTCCAATTAAATATGACGTCCTTCTGTATCAGCCTAGTCATCGGTGAAGCAATTTTGGAAAAATCCTTCACAAATCTTCGGTAATAGCCTACCAACCCCAGAAAACTCTTGATCTTCGTCACGGACTTTGGTGCTAGCCAATTCATAATTGATTGAATCTTGGAAAGATCGATTGCAATCCCTGCTGCCCCAACCACATGACCTAAGAACTTGACCTCTGTAAGCCATAACTCACACTTGCTGAACTTGGCGAATAGCTTATGTTCCCTCAAAGTCTGCAACATCTCCTTGAGGTGTTGTTCGTGGTCCTCTCGTGTCCTCGAATAAATGAGAATGTCGTCGATGAAGACTATCACGAAACAGTCAAGATATCGCCTCAAAACTCGATGCATAAGATCCTTGAACACAGCAGGGGCATTGTTGTCAGCCCGAAAGGCATGACCGTGAACTGATAGTATCCATATCTAATGCGGAATGCTGTCTTAGACCTATCCTCGTCCCTGATCCTAAGCTGATGATATCCCAATCTCAGATCTATCTTAGAGAAAAAATGTGCTCCCCTCAGCTACTCAAATAAGTCGTCAATCCTCGGCAATGGGTACTAGTTCCTGACGGTGGCCTTATTTAGTTGTCTGTAGTCGATACATAGTCGTAGACTACCATCTTTCTTCTTTACAAACAAAATTGGTGCTCCCCATGGTGACATAGATAGTGTAATGAATCCTTTATTTCCCAAATCCTGAAGTTGATCCCTCAACTCTTCTAACTCTCTCGGTGCCATGCGGTAAGGTGGTATCGAGATCGGTCTGGTGCCTGGCATAAGATCAATGACAAAGTCTATCTCTTGAGGTGGTGGTAGTCCAGGTAAGTCCGAAAAACATCAGGAAAGTCTTGGACTATTGGTATGTCCTCAAGTCGGGGTCCCTAACTCTCCGTTACGGAATACAAAGCTACTAGAGTCTCCATCTCCTCACTAGATGCTAATCGACCTCTTGTGGTGCTAATTTTTGGTGTACTACCTCGATGTACAAATAATGGATGTCAAGGAATCTCAAATACCACTGACTTATTGTAACAGTCAATGTGGGCGTGGTACGCTGATAACCAGTCCATCCCAAAAAGTGCATCGAACTCTAACGTCTCGAGGACTCTAAAATTGGCAGGTAACTCAACCTCTCTAATCTCTACTAGGACTCTCTCAACTAGGCTGTTAGGATAAACCTTATCCCTGGCTGCGGTACTCAACATCAAATATACACTAAGCCTCACCGAAATCAGTCCTAAGATGTCTATCATGCGACCCGAAATAAAAGATATGATAGAGCCGGAATCAAATAAAACATAAGAGTTTCTACCAGCGATAGAAATCGTACCCTCAATGAGACTTCGTGTGGCACTGGTGTCTGGCTGAGCTGGCTGTGCCACCATATTTACTGCCTCCCAGGCCTGTGGTAGATGTGTTGTGGCTGGCTGCGAGTACTCCCTGACTATATGTCCTGCCTGCCCACATCTGAAATAAGTAACCTATTTTGGCTGACCGAGTTGGTGCTGATAACTCTGACCTTCCATCTATCTTTGTCCCTGACGAGATCCCTCTCGGCCTGTGCCTCTGCCTCTGCCTCGGCCTCTGCCACCTTGCTGCTGATGGTGGTGTGTCTCTGGTAGTGCCGGATGTGCCAATCTCTCTGGTGCCGGTAGTGCAGGTCTGGACTGTGGTGGGGGTAAGATCTGTGTTGTTGAACTATGCGCGGAGGTGGCATATGATGCCTGGGCACGACCAAGTAATGTGAGGTCGTCCCCAATCATTATGCCCCTCGGTACCACCCCCTAGGTGCCTTACCCCTCTGTCACCTCCTCTCATACTCTGTTATTTGCTCAGATGACCAAGTCTGACCTGGAGCTGCCCTGTCAGCTACTCTACTCAGATGGTAAGTCTTATGAGCAAGGGCGCGCTTGTAAATGTCACCAAGAGTCCGGTCTCCCGTGCCGACCACATGCTCTTCAATATTATCTCTTAAGCTAACCCCAAAGTAGTGCACATCCTCTAGCTCCTCTCTGACCAAATTCTCAACAAACTATCGCAGGTAGCCATATCTGTCTCGATATTGCATAACTGTCTCATCCGGTCCCTGTCTCAAACTCATAAAGTCTCGCCTCAGTCTAATCCTAACTGCCGGTGGGAAGTACTGCTGATAAAACTTGTCCTTGAATATCTTCCATGATGTGAAGTTCCCATCCGTCGCTATCGTCGTGCGCCACCAAACATCAGCGTCCCTCTGCAGTGTATACGACGATAACTCGGGGCGTAGTCTATCCTCAATGCCCAATATCCTATGGAGCTTCTCCTGAGATAACACCCACTTCTCGATCATTTGAAAGTCTCGAGTCCCGTCAAAGTACTCTGGCTGAAGCCTGATGAAGTCCTTAATCATCTTGATCCCCACTGTTGAGTCTGATGATGTAGAGGTGCGAGTGGTTGTCGCCACTACTTATCTGTCGTCGAAACTGTGGCGGCTGGGGGAAAGCTTGTGCCACAGGAATCGCAGTCGTAGTCATAACAGTAGGCGTCTCGGCTACGGATGTGGCCACAGGAATGGAGGCTGGTATAGCAAACAGAGTGGCGGTCGTCATAGTCGCTGGAATGGTGCCCTGTGGTATAGTAGGCTTTGCTGTCAGAGGCGTAACAACTGTGCATGTACTGGCGACTACCTGTGTGAGTGCAGTGAGCTACGCAGTGACGTATGCCATGAAGTCCACCAACTACTACCCCGAGCAGCCACTCGGTCAGACAGCCTCTGTTGGTCATCCTCAGATGTAATAAGAGGCTGACTGCCACTAGTATACGAGTCACCTGTCTCATGTGCGTCCGTCATCGTCGTCTACATGTTGATAGTGACTTCGCATCAGCCACTATGAAGTGTATCGCGTATATATATACATACATAATGAATTAATACATATACTTTGAGAATCCCCAGCTCACCTTCACTCGATTCCCAACAAAATAGTTCCTAGGCGATGTTCATCTGGTTTCACTTTTAAGGTTTATGTTTTATGCAAGTTCGTATCTTTTTCCTTATTTGTCCCTAAGGTTCTGAAGCCTAGGCTCTGATACCAACTGTAACGGCCCCTATTTTCATCTAGGGCACCGCCCGGCCTAATTCCATAATTAAGCCCTAATTACAATGTGTAGGACCTAATTGCGTATTAGTCAGCCTGTACTACCTATTATCTCATTAATTGGATTCAGGGATAAGAAAATTTCCTATCATTTTATAAGAATTATCAAATTAGCGGAAGGCTTTAACGTATTAGCGGAAGTATTTTATATAAATCATAAATGTGGAAACCAGGAAATAACAATCACAATATCAATATGAATTAAACGGCAATCATATATACAAAGTGAAGGTCCAAAAGTCGGGTGAACTAACTCTCGTCCCAACAAAACAACCCAAGCAAAAGACGTATATAAATATAATACAAAAATTATGACCTACGTGTACAGCAGCTACGCGCTACGAGCTTAGAGGTAGTCACCGATCTTCTCCTTGCCCGGTCTGGTACTACTTGACGGACCTACACCCACCGTCACAAACTAGACGGTGAATATAGTGATATTTAAGTGATAACCGGGAATTCTATACTACATTTCCAAAGTAAAGACAGATATTTAAATGCATAATATAGCAGAAAAAGGTGCTGAGAAAGTAATGCATATAAATATCATAGTTAACCGAGTTAGACTGACATAGGCTAAGTCGAGATGATCTACGTCTGGTCGGCGGTGAGAAATATCAACCAGCCTTTTTTCTACTATCGTATGGAGATACTTTCAACATACTTTGTAAATTTTGAATATATATATATATAGAACTTGCCGGCAACCCCGTAGTTCAAGCTACGTGATGCCACCCAAGTAATAGTAGTGAGTGCCGGAAACCCCGAGGTCCAGTGACCCTGTGAATCCACCCATCTCTCGTGCAATGGACACTATATAATCTCCAACTTTTGTTTTAAGGATTTTCATTTCTAAGGTTCTACGATATCAATAATAAGTTAGGCTACAAAGCCTCAAAAGAAATGGAATACCAACCAAATACTACAGTAACCCTAGTGCATGCATTTCTAACATCAATTATAATATAATTCACAACCAAATATGGCACATCAGGAAAGGAGTCAATGAAAACATCACAAGGCATCTTGCTATTACAACATTCAACTTGAATAGAGCAAAGAAAGCATGATGGTATATCCATTAACAGTCTTTATGAATATATTTTAGTTAATAAAATAGAGGATTTCATTTGTTGTTTATTATAATTGATTTGCATGTTTACATTATAATAAGATCCATGGGGATTTACAGAAATATCCTAAATGTCCCTAGTCGATTATTATACTGGGAACTATAATGAATTAAGACTAGTGTAAGTCTTGATTGATGATCATACGATGATCATACATATAGGAATACGAATCAAGATCATGAGTACTTGTTAGGGAACAAAGTACTGGACCGACCCGCTATGAGAACATCACATGGATTAAGTCATAGTTGTTTCTCATGATAGGTATATTTTTAGTCCTCTAACTTGAGATTACCAGAGACTTCAACATTAGGAATACAGTGATTTGACACAATCAAACGTTGTCTTTAATCGGACGATTATAAAGGTTGTGATTGGTTACTGTGTGAATAATGTGGTGAAGTTGTGTAATCGAGATATAATTTGTCCCTCTCATATAAAGAGAGATATCCAGTGGATCTCTCGATGTGTTAGACTATTAAAAGACCTAGTCTAAGTGAATTGATATTGATCAATGTCACTTAGATGTTTTCAGTCTACCTAGAAATCAAGACTAGTACGATTGAACATGTTGGATGACAATTCCATGCCTTATGTTTGATCAAAAGGATATCGTATGACAAAAAAGATATTATATACACTATTGATTAGGTTGTATCGACTTGATATTCGTACAACTTGGGTATTCATAATGTCTTGCTAGAGGCCGCTTATGACTTGTATACCAAAATGTGTTTTGGTACACTGCCAACGTTGTATGAGCTTATTGGGTCGCACACTGAGAATGGTTTTGCGAGATTTTAAGATGGTTCAGAAAAATGAATTTTATATGATAAAATTCAAGACAGAAACGTCCTTGTAGTGTATTACACTTATACTTCTTTAAGTAGGGGTATATGTGTAATTTACTTAACCGTCTATATACAAGGGTTGTATAAATAGACACTTTGAGTTAGAATACAAGTACGAAAGATTAAAAAAAGGGCTGAAACTCTATTTTCGTTTTAAGAAACGACTTAGAGGTTTTTGGTATGCTCTGGATCGTTTTGGAGAGAAACAAAAGGTTTGGTATTCTCTCGAAGCTAGCACTTCAAATCTCGGCCGCCGTTCGTGTGTGGATTGCTAATAGAGGGCGTTCGTTATTGGCAGCGCTTTAGAGATCGATTAACCTTCAGAAGGGTACATTGCGAGTGAGGTATGATTAAGTTTTCATAGTATAAACGTATTTTAATGGAATTAGATTCGGATCCTGTTGGGGTTTTTCTCAAAATAGTTTTGAAATCTCCGTTGTGCATGAACCCCAAAACCCATCAAACATCACAAAGCATCCTGCTATTACAACATTCAACTTGAATAGAGCAAAGAAAGCATGATGGTAGATTACTGACAACAAGTCATCAAATTGACTGAAAAGAGAATTAATATGAATGAAATAAAGTAGAGAATTCCCTCAGTTTCACTTACAAATCACAGGATAGCTATGGCTATCCGGCCTCGCGACACTCCGACTAGCGCTCCTGAACTCCCGTAACACCGCTAGGTCCCTGAAAAGTTATTTCATATCATTTATTTATTTATTTACTAATATTTTGTTACATAGATATATTTTATGTTTATATATACCTATGTGTATATGTATATATATACATACATGTGTATTATGTATATATATATATATACTTACCTATATACATGTATGTATATTCCTATATATATGTATATATACATATATATTTATTATTTATTATTTATTGTTTATTATTATTATTTTTTTTATTTTATTTTATTTTTTATTTGGGGGGTTGGATCGTTGAAGCCCGGTCGACTGGTCCAACCGGTCTCCCCCACTCTTTCTTCTCCAAAGCGAGAGATCTTTATGCAACAGTAGCGTCTCTGCTTCTTTTTTTTTCCTTTTTCTTTTCTTTTTCTTTTCTTCAATCCAACAATCAACAACTCCAACACCAACATCAACACCATAGCATCAACAATCCACCATTAACACATTGATTTCAAAAAAATCAACTTCATCATCATTGTTAACGTCTACAACAACAATGCCAACATCAACAATAAAAACTCACCTCGTCAATGTCGTCGTCGTCTCGATCTCCTCCGATCTTCCTCCTCCGTTGAGCTCTCTCTCCCAAACTCTCTCTCTCTCTCTCTTCTCTCTCCTTGTGCGGCGGTGTGGGTTTTTGTTGGTGTTTTAGAGGTCAAATGACCATTTCACCCCTCCAACCCTATCATTTTCTATATAAGCCAATGCCCCTTATTGTCATTTCTCAAATCTTTTTTCTGATTTTTAAAATATATATATTTATATCATATCTTGTAACGGCCCAGTCCGCCCCGTAAGGCACGCCAACTAGCACCGCTAGTCACAGGCAGGGGCGCACCCCCATCCACGTCCCTCTTTATTACGTGGTCTTTCGCCTCCTACGACTCGAACCTGGGTCCTGAGGGATAAGATTCCAGATTTCACGAGTCGTGTACCACTGAGCTAAAAGGCGCCTTTTATGTAACGGCCCAGCCCGCCCCGCACGCGAGCTCAAATGGCACACGATTCGTGATTCTGGGACTTTAATCCCTAGGACCCTAGTTCAAACTGTGGAGGCGAAAGACCACAGGTAGGGGCACTGTGGATGGGGATGCGTCCTTGCCTGTGACTAGCGGTACCAATTGACGTGCCTTGCGGGGTGGGCTGGGCCGTTACAATATCTATATATATGTCCAATTCAATTTAATTAATTTATAACCATAGGCTATGATCTAATGTGCATCAATTTAATTACATTGCATTTTACTAAATTTAGACTTACCATAAATCTCGCTATTCAGTACCCCAATTTGCACGCAACTCGAGGCATGTCCCTGACCGCGTCTCGGCGTTGATAGCTGCAAGTACTGACTTAATCAACCTACACACATACAAAACACTAAGAATATATCAATACAAATATAAAATTTACTTCGGCCACATGCCTCGGTTAGTATGTGCATCTCATGTGAACCACACGTCACGAGTTGGTGATCCTGATTAAGCAATTAATCAAGATTAGCAAAATTTGGGCCGTGACAGAGCCGATGCTAGGTGACTTTCTCTGAGGACTCTCGGAGCGGTTCTTTCTTTTACTTCACTGTAGGTGTTGCCTTTTTGTTTTGTGACTATTGTATATTATGTTTTTGAATACAATAGGTTACATTTTGGGATTGAGTGACTAGGGATATCATGTATTGTCATATTGTCACATTTGTCACCAGATTTACATGTTTATCCATTCTCAGGGTTTCCATATTGTAGGTTGTTTCCTGATTTTCCCTTTATTGAGTTATAGTTGATTTTCGCTGCGAATTACTTGTTGAGAATATAATCGAATAACTCACATATTAAATTGGTAAACTAATGATGAAATGAGGATTTGAGGCTAACTAGACATACGTTGACTTCATGAGTATGGTATCGGTGGTTCACATAGGTTTAGGCCAGGTGGGGCCCAGTTTTATGGGGAGCTAGAGTCGTCACATATATACACATAAACACACACAAAAGATGTCTCTCATAGTCTCATAATACCCAAAAGAAAGCAAAGTTACAAAATAAACACTTACGAGAGTATGTCAGACTACTGGCGAGCTCAGAGATATAGTCGTCAAGGATCCCCTTGCCCTTATTCGTAAAAGGATATGCACTTAGTCATAAAGAAAAGAGATGACAAGCTCTGGGAGTAAATTCCCAAAAAAAAACCACCATGCATTTAAAGAAAATAAAAAATAATGTTAAATAAATATGCGGATCGAATTGAAAAGAATGATGTAAATAGATCATCGCATGCATAAATAACACAAGAAACTCAAGAGCGTATGTATCCATTTCGGATAGACAAAAGCATACTTTGGAATATTAGGAGTCCACACAGTGTCCGAGCCCACTAGCCCCACATCCCAAACCTCGTAGTGGTTGCCCTAGTCCCACGACCCAACGACGGGTGCACCGAAGAAACAGTCTGGGTCACAATCCACCGAGGGCACGAGTGCTACGTACTGTGGTCTAGCGTATCATACAACCATATCATACGCCGAAATAACCTCCGGACCACTCAACCAGATAATCATAACACGAACAATAGTAATTTTAACAACCCAAATTAATTAAACTAGAAACTAGGGGATTAATAGGTGTAATTTGGACGTTAGGTGGACAACTCAATTGACTCAGGCTCAAGAATCGAGGGTATATGTTATTTATGAATAATGTTTGTCTATTTTGCGGTGTTGAAAATCATTATTTATTGTATTTTATCGCATCGCATGTGTGTGCGTTGCAATCGGGCGAGTTAGTGAGATGGATATTTGTCTCAAAGTACGTGTCGATAGGTATCAGGTAGGAGTAACCCCAGGGTTGCTAGACTAGGCTAGGGAACGTTATGTTGATAATGTAAATTAAATGTGTCTAATTAAATCATAGTCTAAGTTAGGTAATTAATTATGTTGATAATGTAAATTACGACGCGCCATGAGGTGCATGTCGGGGCGAGGGGCACTAAGTGCCGGGTAGTCGGTGGTTAGTAGGACCGTCATCAATCAAGTGACTAAAACACTAGCCACGTGTATACAATGCGTCTAAGTTTTTTATTAAATTAATCAAATCAAGTAAAAAGCCTATAGTTTGAATAAATTATTTGAGCCTTGAATGGGCATGCAGATGATCAAACGAGTCAAGATAAGTCAACAATTTGTATCATTTGAGGTTGGGACAGCTAGAAGCCTAGAATAAGAGTCATTATATTTTCTTGAGATGCCAATACACGCAAGATTAGATCCAACTATATATGTATATAACCACAACATGTAAATTGCTGGGGAAAAATCAGAGCGTTTGAGGGGAGATTGCTGAGAATTTCAAAGGGGATATTTGAAGATCAAGTAGGAGAGACGATAAAAATAAGGTAATCATTTCTCACCATCTTCAACTTCTTCAATTCATGAATGGAGTTTAAGTTTGGGGTTTTTCATTTAAACGAATTTGATGTTTGAGCTATTGTTCTTGATGATCCTTTAATGTTTTCTAAGTCATATTTGACAACTATTAATAAGGTTTTTAAAACTGATTTTCAATTAATTGTGTTTTTGGGCAAGAATTGGGAAAAATGAATGCATGCATGTTGATCTATATGATTTGTTATTATCTTGGCCTTTGCAATGTTTTGGGAGGTGGTTAGTACCCCCACGAGTTGAGTATGGGGTCGATGAACGCATTGGTGGTGGTCGTGGCCAGGCATCGGAGATGCCAGAATTCCTTGCTAGAATTATGAGTTTCGACGCAGGTGGTGTACGCTAGGCACTGTTCACCCCTATTTTTAAAATAAAATAACTTAGGGGTTGTTTTAACTAGTGGACTAACATGCATATTTAAACAATATGAAAACACTCTAAAATATATAAAATGGACTTCAGGGACTGGGGGACCGTAGCTCGGGTACTGGGAGCTAGGCGGGGTTGAATTTGGAACTTCGAAGAAGTCAGAGCGCATATTAAGGTGCATAAAACCCTTGAGAATGCTTCACTTTATTCATGGCGTTGTTTTATCGAATCTCGTATCGGTTTCATGTGTGGTTGTTGGTGGACACGCATGGAGTTTTTCATCCTTAGTTGTGGCTAGATCTCTTGCGCGGGTTAACTTGCAATAGCTCCCGTGTCGATTGCAGTAGAATATATCTACGACTGTCTAGAGGGATTAAGGGTTCTCTTGACTTGAAATAGCATTTGGATGGGTTGCCCCTCCAGTCAAATCACATCTAAAACCATTTGTGTAGGTCTTTTACACCATTTCGTTGGTCGATTTCTAGCTTTTTACAACTTTTGTCTCTTCATTGTTGTTGGTGGTGGTGATAATTAAGGCTTCGATTTTGGGTTCCAATATGCTTTTGAGTTAAAACTATAGATGGATTCAAGAAGAGTAAGCCAATTATGAGAAAACCACCTAGTTCTCTATTGTTTTCATAAATTTTTGGAGGTAGTTTCTTCTTTGTTCTTGTCACGCTTAGGATGTTATACAGAGTTGAGACCTCTAAAGAAGTTTCGATTACATAGATTCGAGACCTATAAAATGGTTTCAGCTGGTTCCCACTGAGAACTTTGAGGAGGTCTCGGCCGACTCCTAACAAAACTCATTGAGACGTTGAAGAGGCCTCAATCTTGGTAGGAAGCAACCAAGACTGATTAAAAGGTCTTAGAGAGAGCCTGTCAATACCTCTTGAAAGGACTCTCGGTGGGAGCCAGCCAAGACTTCTTAAAAGGTCTCTGCCTTATGTAAATGAAACCCACGTGCAACACTTTCTCTCTTATAGGGCACAGGTGAGACCTGATCCGAACTTGTTTGACAAAAAAATACTCTTACAGCACTTTGGACCTAGTACATGTACTTCACAATGGTCAAAAATCAAGAAATTGATAGGATTGATAGGGTGATGGGATGAAGGTGAGGGGGATGGGGTGAGCAAAGGTATTTTGAGGATTTCAAAAAAAATATGGGGTCTGTTTAGCAATTGAAATGCAAAATTGGGGTATGTTTGGCAATTTAAATGTATCCTGAAAAAAATAAATTTAGAAACTTTTTTTGACTAAAATTTAAATGTAGAATGTTAAATCTAAGATACATAGATCCAACTCTTAAGTAAACTACTACAACTACTACTACTGCTACTACAGCAACATGTTGCAGAAAAGATGTTATTACAACTTATTAATCCAATGTAATCAATCCAACAGAAATTCCATCTACTGCTTAGATAAAAGCTCCAGCTATTGAGCTCAGCACTGTATGGAAATCACTGTCAATTAAAACAGATCGTTGATGGTTGATAAGGCTGGCAGCCAGAAGCCCATTGGAATGTCGTCGCATTGAAATACTACTTCGACACTATTAATGGTAAGGGCATCGACCTTCGCAAGCTCCCTCATTGTCCATTTGATCAGAGGTTCAATTTCTTCTTTTTGAAAGGGGATACCTTTTGGGAAGAAAATGAATACTTTCTCCAAGCCTATGACATGTCTTAGCAAGAACTCAAGTAAGTTCATTTGTTCATTGTTACCTGTGAACCCTTTCACTGTAGCTTCCTTTAGCAAATAAAACTGAAACCTCGACGGAACATACGTCGTGCGCATTACGCGATTATAAGCACAATATGGGGGGTTTCGAAGCACCTAATCATTAGTCACCCAAAATAAGCAATGAGCATATGCAGCACAGACATACACTCAACATGTTGCTTATGTAAGCAATCAAATAGAAGGAATACTAATCAATTAGATTCAATTATAAGACATATATACTTACTATATCATTGAGAGGTACAAATTCAGTATCGATCGAAATCGATTTAAGATTAGGCGAACTTCTCAGAATGCACAAAACACCATAAACTGCAGTGAATTCCAAGTTTGTTCTCACTCGTAAATGTTCAAGGTTTTCGAGGAGCAATGGGAGCTCTGAGAACTTGGTACCGCCGATACTTACAGTGCTTTCAGGGTTCAATGGGATCTCATGTAACTTAACATCGTCGCCTGACAAAATCTGCACAAGTTTAGTTTGGATTAATTTTTAAAACCTTAACTCATATTGAAGTTTTACAGTTTATCCAAAAAAGTAATATTGAAGTTTTAAAATTTTGAAACCTTTTAGTTAATTTTTTCATTAACTTTTCACATGTTAAGCTTATAAAAATCAATAATAACAGAGTAAAGAACCGTATGTAAGATAATCCTGATCTTCTTCCTTTTTTAGAAAAAGAATCTTCTGGTAAAAAAAAAAAAAAAAAAAAAAAAAAAAAAAAAAAAAAAAAAAAAAAGCAGAATTTTTATAACCTTATATAAGTAGAAAATATACCTTTCTTTCTCTCCATTAGTTTTTTGTATTGGGCGTGAAAGCAAGTTAATTAAGTAATTAAATTAGAAAAATTGTGATTTTCATAACAAATTTATGGGAAATTTTTTTTTTCCTTCAACATGGGGAAAAACTAGTGATAACATGGTCTCATTGTAAAAAGAACATGTATGAGCATATACCTGGAGAAAATGATGAGTCAAAGTTAAGATCTTCACGCATTTGAGAACCAAGAGAAGATCAATGAGCTTAATTCTGCGATAATCGTATTTCGACTTGTTCTCGAAGTCGAGTACAACTTCAACTAAGTTGTCTATATCATCACCTACTTCTAATGACAATAAGAAAGATGATATCTCCAAATATTGGATATTTGGGGCAAAAAGCTCCAACCCATTCAAATAAGGACGAGCGTGCCTAATAATCAATCTCTTGAGCTTCAACCATGTCGAAGAAAACTGCATAATCATCTGAGTGACATCGCAATCCACAATGCTCAATTCCTCTATGTTTGGACAATTGGATCCAAGATTGGTAACAATGTCTCTTGTCACAAACATTCCTGTAAAAGATAAGCTTGTTAGTAGCATAAATTTACTATCAAAGTTGAAGTCCCTTAGGCCACAACATCCCAAGTTCAACACTCTTAAAGTTGTCACTTGATAGAGTGAATTTGTGATGTTGAACACTGAAGGAAAGGACTCGACAGTATCTCGAGTATCATATTGACGAAACAAATCTAGCATTTCTTCGTCTGAGAAGTCTAGATGGAGTTCCTTGATCTTCTTTGTTGCTGCAAATGCTAGTAGCTTCTCAATAAAGAACTTGTCCTTGCAAGTATTCGTTTCAAAAGGAAGCTTGAGTTTGATACAATCTAACTCGGGTTCAATGAAACGGGGCAGCAATCGGCGAACATAAAATGCAAAGTATCTCCTAGTGCCTATCGTCCTGCAATGCGCTTTCGCTTGTTTCAAGAACTTGGATCGATCTAATTCGATGGTTTTGCAATGGATCCAAAGATTAAGCCATTGCTTTGTGCAAGAGCAAAGTCTTATGGCATCCATGAAAGGTAAAAAAGAGAGTATGAGAATGAAGACTTGTTCAGGGAGATTAGTGAATTCCACCATTGTTATTGAACTGATGAAACTGAGAGAGAAAGAGAGATGATAAGAGAGAATGATGAGAAAACCATATGCATTGATATGTATTTATAGACATGTTGAAGAAAAGGAGAGAAGATAGGTGAATGCATATGATGAGTAGGCACATTTATGTTGCATGGATTTGTTTCGGAAAGATATTTGAATGTAGATATGGTTTTGAACCTTGGCTTTGATTTGATGTTTAATGCTTTTATTTCGTATGATCGCTTGCATTTAAGGAATTATTTCTTAGTAAAAGTCTATATAATTAATTTTAGAGCCCCTCTTTGTTTAGTATGTTATTCTTAAATGGAATTAAAGTGATACAACAACAACAACAACAACAACAACAACAAAACTTCCATGCCAAATAAATTGGTGGCCATTATATAATGTCATTGTGCTCGATTTGGTGCAAATCTAAACAATGTATTCATGCATGGTAACAAAAGAGATATAGTGTCACCATATGAGTTATATTTGTTTTGTCATAATTTGTTTTCGTTTCTTAGAAGCTACTAACAAGCAATACGAAGCGCCGCAATATCCAAATTAATTAAGTATATAATCAATTTTAAGAACTTGACTAATTAATTGCTTCTCTCTATTGATTAAAACAACAAAGCCCGAAATAAAACGGTGGTCCTAAACCCTAACTTTTTCTTTAGTTCGCCTTGATTCTAACCTTTTGAATCATCGCCAATAATTTCTTATGATCAACAATGATTCCAACAATCACTTTGGCGCCAGATATATTCAGATCTAATGAGTTGATTAGTTTTATCCTATTGCAGTCGCCAAATGCATTGACTACATCTACTTCTCTACTTGTGCATCATTCTTAAGGGTTGTGTTTGAATTTATGTATGTCATTAGGTTATTTATTTCATATAGGTACGTAGTTGTTGCCTTCCTTGTTGGAAGTTTTAGATAGAAGACCCTCGTCGGAAGTTTTCTGTTTACATTCTTATTAGAAGTTTTGTTTTACATTATAGTTCGAAAAGTGTGTTTGTATGTGTAGTTATGTTGTTTTCCAAAAGTTTGTGAAGAGAACAGTAATTGATTAAATATGGCAAATAGTTACAATAATCCCAAACTTACACTTTTGTGTCTTAATAATCTCAAACTAATAATTGTGTCTAAATAATTTAAAACTTTGTGTTTTGTGTCAATTTTGGCCCAATTATTTTTTAGAGAAATTGATGTTGATGTGATTGGTAAATTAAGTTGCTAGCTAAATGAGTTGGTTCAAATTTTGATATCAAAACAATCTCAAACTTTGGGTTTGACCATCATGAAACTAATTGTTTGTGTCTTAGTGTTGATTGTAACTTTATAAATTTACAATCAACCCCTTTTATTTCTTAAAGTTTAAACTACCTCATAAATTAAGAAAACAACTTTACTTACTAATTTCATATGCCACGTCATCAACATCAATTTGGCTAACAAAATAATTGGGCCAAAATTAAGACAAAATACAAAATTTAGGATTATTTAAACACTGAAGCGAAACTTTAAACTTATTGTGGTTATATCTAATTATTCTATTATTACAGTCGTAGTTCTTCAATGCCAAATTTCTAGTAGTTGAATGCTATTTCTGAAATGTATGGAGAGTCAATGTGCTTTTATAAAGGGATTTTTTTTTTTTTTTTTTTTTTTTTTGAGGTCTATTTTTATCAAGGTAATTGGTTCTATGTCTTAAATGTATGGAGAGTCATTGATAACTAATGAAATTTCTTTTCCTAAGAAAACAACAAAACCTCAATTAGATATGAATTTTTATTTATTACACAAAAGAACATGCATGTATCTACTCATTTTAAATTAAGATCTTTTAAAATAAATCATCAATTCTTTTACAAATAATGGTAATCAAGGATTGAGTATTTAATGGAACCAGACTAAATTAGTCAATTTATACAATAAATCGGTCAATCATATGTTGGTATTACATATAACAACAACAACAACAACAATAACAACAACAACAACAACAACAACAACAACAACAACAACAACAACTCCTCCTGCATAGTCTTATTACTAGGCCTAGTGTAAGCCATTGCAAAAACGTACTCGCGATGACCAAGCGACGGTTTGGAGCCATCTAATTTGTCAATTGATTTGAATATGTAGAGAATATTAAAGATGGATTAGTATTTGTCACAAATGACATTCTTTTCTTCATCTGGTCTGCCACAAAAATTACCAAACTGTCACTAATAATTCTAAACTCAAAAGCTATTCTATTCTACCATTGTAGTTCCTTAAAGTCAATTTTATAAAATATAGTTGAATGTTATTTCAAAAAATTTTATTTCTGGCCTTGTTCTATAATTTAATGCATTGAGCCATTAATTAATATGTAATTAATGAAATTTCTATTTCTAAAAAAACAACAAAGCTTCAATCTCAAATTAGTTACGGATTACTACTTATTACACAAAAGAACATGTATGTATCTCTACACATTTAAAAAAAAAAAAAAAAAAAAAAAAAAAAACTAAGTTCATTAATATAACTAATCAATTCTTTTTCATAAATAATGGTAATCAAAGATTAAGTACTTAATGGAACCGGTCTAAGTTTATCAATTCATACAATAAATCAGCCATTCATAATTTGGTATTACTTTTATGAAATGACAACAAATAACAAAGAATTTTTTGCGACGCAAACTACATAGTCGTCGCTACAAGGTGTAGTATGTAAGTTGCCACAAATGTACTTGTGACAAACAAGTGGTATTTTGGAGCTCGGACCCCACCTTTTGCTTCTTTTACCCCATTTTTAAATTTTTACTTCGTTTACCCCACTTTATACTTAATTTACCCCTTTTTTAAAAATTTCAAAAATACCCTTGCTCACCCCATACCTTAT
Source organism: Stephania japonica (assembly GCA_039657345.1). Taxonomy (NCBI): domain Eukaryota; kingdom Viridiplantae; phylum Streptophyta; class Magnoliopsida; order Ranunculales; family Menispermaceae; genus Stephania; species Stephania japonica. The sequence continues at coordinate 74,754,760 of CM077556.1, forward strand.
CACTCTGACCCCAACACCCCTCAATCCTCTATATTTCTTGATTTCAGTCATTATAAAGCACTTGTACTAGGTCACCAAGTGTTGTAGAACTGTTTTTTTTGTTGAACGAGTTCGGATGTGGTCGCGGTGTGTCCTAGAAACAAAAAAGTGTCGTCCTTGGGATTCAGTCGCAAAGGGCTGACACCTCTAAAGAGGTATCGGCCGACTCTAACCACGACCTCAAAATGGGTAATGGTCGAATCTGACCAAGACCTCTAAAGAGATGTCGGTCGAATCCGACCGAGATTGTGAAGAAAACTCAGTCTCAGTGGGTGATGGAAGGATCCAACAAAGGCATCTTTAGAGGTGTTAGTCCTGTGTGGTCAACACCTCCTAAGAGTTGTCAGCCATGTGCGTCTGACACCTCTTAAGTGTTGTCAGCCATGTGCGTTCGAACCCCATGGGCAACAAGAACGAACAATTTTTTTTCAAAACTCCTAAAAAATAAATGAAAATGACAAAAAAATAGTAGATTTTGCTCAGAATCGCATGATATTTTCAAATCCATTGAAACTTTGTATCCAAAATGCAATATTCAAGCCCCAAATCGAAGTCATAAACCCAACAACAAATTCACAAACAATACCGACTTAAAACAGGGAAAAAAATCCAAAAAATCACAAAATCGACACTAAATGAGATGAATAATGCACCAATGACATCAAATTGATAGGGTTTCACTCGAATTTCTCGAGTTTTGATTGATGGTGAAAGTGCAGTTGGAGAAATAGGGGTATGCGTGAGCGGGGTGACTGGGGTATGCGTAAGTAAAAACCCTTTATATAGAGGGGTAGTTGGGTCATTTCACATGAGTGTTGTAAATGAAGTAAGAACTGGTGTCCGAATAGCCGCACACTTAATTTAAGACTCGTCAATTGATTCGAGTACATAGAGAATATTAAAGAACGCGGATTAGTTGCTGTCACAAATTACATTAATTCTTTTCTCCATCTGGTCCGCCACAAAAATGACCAAACTGTCACAAATAATAGAAAACTCAAAACCTACTCTACTATCGATCTCGACAAACACTTCTAATATAAGTTAAAACTACATAATAAAAATGTTATTTAACTAGAAAACTTAGTAATACGTGTTGAATATTTCCTTCATTTCAGCTAGTGAAAACTAGCAAGTCATTCTTTACTAATCATATATTGAAGACACATAGAATGTATTTTGGATTTTCAATTGTATGTTATGATCTTTATCATCACGATTAAAATTTTATCTCTTCTTTTGAAGATTGAAATTCTGATCTAGAGTTAGATGAACACTAGTTCAGTCTTTTTTGTTTTTGCACAACCTTTCAAGGAGACTCGACTTGCAAACCACCTAGGGGATCTTGGGTAATAGTATAGGTTCATTGTAAGGGAAGTGAGAGTATTTCAAGGCTTAGCGAGGGATCACTTGTAACGGCCCAATTATTAATTTTCGTTATTTATGAAGTCATTGCAGACATTGATGCCAGCATAGACGCTCGCGAGTCCCACAGCAAGGACGGAGCATGCCCGGATTAGGTATACAATCTGTTTTGTGTGCTTTTGTTGTGTTTTTGTAATGTATATGTTCAATTTAGTTAAATTGCATCGCAATATGTGTGTTTATATCGTTTATTGACGGGCGAGGTAGTGTGACAGGTATTCGCTGTGTATAGCATGTAAACGCAGGTACCGGGTAGCAAATGACTAGTACACTAGGCCGGGGGACTAAATTCACACAATAAATGATAAAATTCATTAGATAATTCATATAAAATGACGTTGAGGCAGTTTCGAACGTTGTTGTGCGAGAATAGCACAGTTCGCAGTTCAGAGTCGGTATCAGAACACTCAGGGACGAATGGTTGTAGCTAGAAGGATAGGGTAAATGAATCCAAGTGAAGTCAAAGTTTGTCACTATTTGGAGGACCATTTGACCTCATCTCAGCCATTCAATGAAGCCTAGTGATGTATGGGTGAGTTGAGATGAGAATTTTTGTATAAATATCTCTTTTTCTTCCTTCCCATCAACTTTTCTCTCTTCATTTGTGTTGGACGAAAATTATGAGAGTGTTGAGGGTTTGGTGAACTTGTGTGGATCATTTAGAGCTTAAGAACTCAAGGAGATTGAAAACTAAGGTTAGATCTTTGATCTCCATCTTCTTCTCTACGTTTTAGACTATTTTTCGAGGACTTTTATGGTGGTTTTGGTTGTGGATTTGAGCACACCTGTTAAGTGAGGTGTTGCTATGGTTTTATGGAGGTTTTGATGTAACATCCCCTAATCCCGATATTCGGCCTGAAACCTTAATTAAGTCCCGGTAAACTAAATCGGACCTAATTAGAGCCAGCAGCCTTGTACCTATTCAATACAATAACATGTATATCTTGATAATCGATAAAAATTGAATATAAAACGCAGCAGAAATTGAAAACTTTTTCGATAAATCACAAGATATACAATACTGGCATGAACATCGGTATTGAGCTCTCATTCCCACCCTGATTATTACAAATTATAGAGCAATACAATATATATATATATATATAATAGGAAACTCACTGCACCGTAGAGAATATACTAAACTCCTGATCTTCTCCTTTCCTGAGTTTCAAGTCCTAGCATACGTCCGTACTTGGAAATGTTAAGGTGGGTGAGCTCATACATGCTCAGTGAGCGACTCTCATACTAACTATCAATTATCAACTAATATACAAAGGATAATATATAACAACGTGCAACCAATCATATTCAAAATACCATTTGAATCAATATATTCAATACATATACAGATGCAAGTTCATTGGTCTATTGCAATGTACACATGATTTGTACGTTCAATCTCGGTATTTGAATTGAGTCGCCCTCTCACATCTTTAAGAACCAGTCATTAGGCATCTAACCATTTCTTGTCAATGTGTCACCAATTCATAAAAGCATAGAGTCGTACTCCCTCTTTATTACTAAACCAGTCATTGCTCATCTGATTGGTTTATGACTGATAAACAGTCAACTCAAATGGAAAGCATTGATCAGAATATTTTTCAAGTCATTGGGGGCACGGTGATGGGAAGCAACTCCACCATAGTTCTAAACCCCAGGCCAATCCGTCCCGTCAAACCTCTTTCTGATTTCATTTTTCATTTCAAAACAATTCATGTAAAACAAAACCAAATCATGGTACATTGCCCCATTTCCAATCCTAAACATTACGTGCTCTAATAATACTATTTTACATTGCATAATTGATAACAACTACGAATACCACTTACCTATCGTGAGTTTTCTATGTTTATCGACTTGTACAACTTCACGAAGTCCTCAAACCTTTTTTCGTCAGTCCATTTCCTAAAATAGACCAATTATTATTGGTTTACATCTAATATTCATTATTTAACACACCTAAACTAGTCCCATTCGAATCCGGAATCCCGAGAACTAGTTTTTAGCCTATTTTGACCATTTCACGCTTTTCGAGGTAATAACCTCGGTATAAAGTCTCCTCTGACTTTCGAATTTCTCATTTTCTATAGAAATTCTTCAATTTCTATTTATCTGGTCAAAATACTATTTTCCCTATTTTTTTGGATTTTTCATAATTTCTTTTCCTTTTTCTTTTTTTTTTTTGGTTTTATTTTCCCCTGAACCGGGCCAAACCAGGTTCAGCTCAACCGGGCCGAACCAGGTTCGGCTCAACCGAGCCAAACAGGCCCAGTTCAGGGTCGTCTTCCTCACCTCACGAACTCCTTTGTTCGTTACTGTAATTTTTTTTGGTTGTTGGAGTTGGATCCCAACCCCAACCCCAACCCCAACTCGACCTCGACAACCAGCAAGGAGGCAACCCTCCCTGCCTTGATTCCTGGTTCGGCCATGGCATTAGCCATGGTCGAACCTCCACAGTCACCACCACAACTTAAATAACAACATCAACAACACAAACTCACCTTGACGTCGCGAGCTTGTCGTCGCACCAACTCCTCGAGCTCTCATCTGCTTCTCATTCTCTCTTGTCTCACCTCGGCTCCCTCTCTATTTCGATTTTTAATAGTGTAGGAGGCAATTGGTTGGGGGAAATACCCAAAATACCCTTATGCTCATCCACTTCTCTTTAAACCAAAAGTCATTTTTGGTAATTTCGCATTTTTCTATTTATTATATATATATTTATATATACTACTTTATATATAAATATATATATTTATCGATATACCGCACCTACAATTCCGGTGTGCGCGCCAACAAACTTCCCTCAGGCATGCACACCACCGTACGACCTACGCTTATCACCCATGACCCCACGTGTCATTCGATGCCCCAACAATTTACCATTATTTTATTAATTTTCCACTTTAATATATATTTATATATATAACCACAATATATAAATATATATTCATACCTATAATTACGTAATTTGTGCCAACGAGTACACTTGGGTATCAATGTTATCTCGCGTCTCATGTGTGTCATCCTTGACCCACGCATGGTATTAGGCATTCCCTTATTGGTCCAATTATTCCTTTATACATATTAATACACACCAAACAAACACAATACAACACGCCAATCTACACACATGTTAATCGAGAAAAATCAAGCTTAACCACGAGCGTAACTTGGATTAATTAATATTCAGATTAACACTAATCATGTGCTTAAGGTAACGGGTCGTTACATTTGAGGTTACAAATGGTGAATTTGGTGTTGAGGTTGTGGTTGTATTGGTTTTCTGGCGATTTGCCAGGTTTTTAGTCGAAAAATGCTGAGTTTGCGTTTCGAACGTGTTTTGTCGAGGGGTTTTGGTTGTGTGAGCTTGATTGAATGTTTAATGGGTTAATGGAGCGAGTGCGGATCGCGATGACAAGTCAAAGGGGTTCAAAAACTTGAGAAAACCCCCTCTATCGCATGCTCCGCCAGGCGCGCCGTGGGGTTTAGAAATCCACGGCGCCACTCGTGGCATCTGGGCCAGAGGCGAGTTTGGGGAAATTGAGGAGTGACATTTTAGGAGGCGCCGCGAGGGTGTAAAACGTGGCGGCACTGACACGGCGCCAAGGACGTCATGGGCACGTCGCACAAGGTTGAATGCAATGATGCTTGGGCAGTTTAAGGATGAAGATTTTAACAAAAATTTACCAATTGAGGTTAAATCTAGGGACTTATATAAACTATTTGGGATATTTAAATGATGATTTTATCGATGATTTGGGGTTTTGAATCGAGGTATACAACGTTTGGATATTTGTTTAATTGATGAGGGATTTATGTTTTAGGTTGATTTGAAGAATATTGGACACGTGTTTGAGGCGTGATTTGGACTAGGAACGTTAGTAGAGCGCGGTTTGAGGTGTGTAGTATCCCAACTGAAACTCACTTTAGTACTTACTTCTTGTTCATTTGAATTATGCCATGTTTATTCAGTAAATCTTATTTCCTTATTACTTTACGACTGATTGAGTTTACTCGCACCTGGTGCTTATTCATTGCGAGGGCATGGGTCCACTAAGCCATAGCATATGTTTTAGTGACATGTTTGTGAATATGCTACTCGAGTGTACTAGACATATGTGGGTGCGTCATAGGTCTATGTCGACCACCTAGAAGGTCCAGGGTCACCCGTTTAAGGTATCCTCATGGGTCGTGCCTAGCTGATAGCTCGAATTATGGCTCTAGTCTGATTCAGATCGTGCACGCACTTTGTTTCTTTACTATTTATATTCATGCGATGGTCTTTCACAGTTGCCTGTATTCTTTTCTTCCGCATGTTTATTTATAGTATTTTGATTCCAGCAGTTTTACTTATGTATTTACTTGGTGAATTTCCTTACGATTACTCACTCTGGACTCGTCATCTGCCTTTTTGTGATGGCATGAGTGCAGATCCTGGTACGAGCAGAGAAAAGGGCAAGCTTGAGGACTACTTGTGATTGACTACGATTTGCCCTACTTGTAATGGCCCCAAATTTCACAATCTAAAATTGGGCACCATCGGCCTAGACTTATGTAAACCCCCTAACCAACCTCGCAGAGTCGACGCATGCCTAGTCAGCCTTCCTTAAATTTTACCATTAATTAAGCCATTTTAAATGTAATTAAGTGAGTTATTCCGGTTAGTGAGTTATCAAGTTATAACGGAAGCATTAAAATCTCAAACTAACCCAAAACAACTTTAAGACACAAGTTAGAACAGCCTAGAGTGTGAAAACTCCGCATACGTATACCTCCAAAAGTATAACAAATCAGAGAAGAATCAAATATGGTATACCTATCCCAAATCTCTCACAAACCCATATCCTAAGGTATCAAAAATATAATCATATAATACAACAAAACCTACAATGTAGGCAAGAGGAAGTTGCCTAGCAGTCCTCAACTTCAATCGCCTATTTTCGGTCTTTTTCTCATATTGACCCTGCAGTATGACGAGGTTGTACCCACCGTCATAAAAAGGACAATGAATACAGAAAATAACAATAACAACCAAGTGGAGTTTCAATATAATTTCAACTGTCAAATAAATGGCTAAACTTATACCATGCAGGAATATCACGAAGATAGTACAAATCGCATAATAGTAAATCACTGAAAAATCAACGATAATTGAGTACCAAGAAAATAACGAAAAACGCAAGTAGTCTTGACCAAAAGATCGTTGACTCGCGGCAAATCCCAACAAACTCAGGTTCAGGACAAAAACACGGCCTACCAGCCCTAACCCTTGCGACTATGAGATATCCACAAACCTAAATAAGAGCCCCCAACGTACACTCAATTGGGAGATATCAACAACGTCCAGATAAGAGCTCATATCGTAGATATATAGTAACCATGACTCACTTGCTTTTGGACCACTCATTCGAAAATCCATGAAAAACAACGCCAATAATCCACCACAGAATAGAGATTACAAATGGAATTCAAGAAAACATATTTCACCAAGAAATATAACAGCCCAATTTAAATGCACAAATGAAATAATATAAATACTCCCACTGGTTTTACTCACTGTACTACGCAATCTTTGCACAACACTCCGCTCTCGGCTTTCGTACACCACTAAAATGACCCCGCACGCTCGTCACCAGCCCACTAAACACCTGATGATCATTGTCAGTCCAATTTGGTCGTGTTAAAGTTTTATTTTCCTTTAATTGTAATTCCCTATTAATTTCACATTTTACCGATTTTCTACAATTATTTTAATGGTGTAATTGGGTTGATTTATGGGGTATTAGGTCGTATTTTGACCCATTTAAGTCCCCAAGAGATCCTCGAAATTTTTTCGAAATTTTACAAAAACCACCATGTGAACAGTGTCACGCCGCCTGGACGTTGTGGGATTTTACTCTTAGTGCTGTCCCCATGGTGTGAAAATGGGACTCACTGCCCCACACACTGGACGCCCCAGTCGGGGTTTTTTTACACCTCCAGCTCGCGTCGCCGTGCTTCGAGCCTATCCCAATCACATCGGGACTTCCATTACAACATCAAACCTCTCTCAGCTAGCGTCAAAACCTCGCCAAGTTGTCGATTTTGAAAAATCATTAAAAAATTCCCAAAAATAACCAAAAATCCTCAAAACTTATGACATTTCCAAATAGTCGGCTCCACGTTGTAAAAACCTTTCCTGACTATCGCAAGCCCAACAAAACCATGTCGAAAACTCGATAAAAACCAAAATCCCAACTCGGGGTGAGAAAACATCGCGACGAAAACTAACGAAATAGGTGTCAAAACGTAGAGTAACGCATAGGGAGTCAGAATCTCACCTTCAATCGCGTAGTTGGTCGATCCTTGTCGTCGATCCGAGCTCGGAACTGTTGAAACCCTCCTCTTCTTTTCGTTTTCTCACGGTGAGGATAGAGAGAGAAAAGAAAGAAAAATGAGAGCGAGTGAGTTGACTTACTATATATAGTGATACTTCATTTTGGTGTGTTTACATGTCTCAAGGCACATCTTGTGATCTCAAAACACACTAGCCTCAACCCCCTCTTGTGACACACATGGAGACTCTCTCCTTATCCTTATCCAATTTAACTAAAATTGAACAATCCTCAAGCGTTTCTGCACCTGGCATGCACCACGACTCGTACCATCTCGCATGAATAATATTTCTAACAACTCAAACATATTTTTGAATTAATTTATTATTATATTTTATTTTCCAGTCAACCATGAAAATAGCTTTCCGAACTCGTGTACCCGTATTTCATTCGCTGATACCTGTTCATCACGTTCTTCAAGGCGAATTCTACTCGCAACTCGACGTCACCGTCCTATCACACAGACTCGAGTATACATCGATAGTACACGTCATCACACAGAAATAATATGAATTTTGGGGTCGTTACACTACTCGTACGTTTGTTTATATTTATCGTTTCATGTTGAGTATGGGTTGTGAGAGATACATCTGGACCTGTATATGACTTGGACATTTATCTTTTAATATATTGAGTACATTTTGGTATGGTTTCCACATTAGGTAAAATACTCATAAAACTTACTTTTAAATATTTATTTTAACGAGTTACGTCTTCTGTTGAATATATGTTGATGATACACACGACAATGAGTTCATAAACTCACTTGAAACACTTATTAATGAAATTGATATAAAGTTAGTAAAATTTGATTGGTATTGAGATATGAGTGCTTGTGGGACACAGCTGAATGGTGTTTAGGCAAGGTTGTGAGCTCGCAGTGCATGCCGTAGTGGCCAATGGATTTTGGGGTCGTTACATCACTAGTTAGAAGCCTTGTGTAAATCGACAATTCATTCTTTAAGTAAAGCTTACACCTAGGTGTGGCCCTACAGACAGAATGGGATGTCTGAATTATGTAAACAAGATCTTGGCATTGTGGTTTGCTTGCATTCATTTACTATTTTACATTACTTGTTGCATTGATTTTATCACCTCATAGTGTGAGTTGAAAATGATTAATATTGAGATAGTATCGATATTAACAAAGATCCTTAAACCCGTCCAGGCCCAACAAAGATCAATAAGATAATACCCATCTAGAGGTCCTCTCATGAGACTTGCAAAGTTTTGTAATTTGAAGATGATTTCTCAACATATTTGTGTAGAATTTGCCAAAGTTGTTGGAGTATATAATCTTACATCAGAAATATAATAAGAGTTGTTGTGGTAAACTGGCTAGCCACAAGGCATCACAACCACTAAAAGGAAACTCTGTATGAATGGAAGACATCAAAAATGGGATATGTTGGTCCCAAGTATGATAAATCAGAATTTGCAACAGTGCATTCTGATACTATATTAGCAAGTCCAAGTTTATATTGGAGGGAAAGTAAATGAGTGAGGGCTTAAGGTTTGAAAATGGAGGCTTCACCAAAATGTCAAGATAAGATAGTGTATCCAATCCAAACTTATAACCCATTTATTTTGTATTTATATACCCGATGTGGGATTAATCTTAACAAAAGCATCTCTAGAGATGGATGAAGCATCATTTGCTAAAATATATGGTTTGAGTTGGTGGGCATCAAAGGATGTCCTACAACTTTGTAATGACCCTAAAATCTAATTAGTGCGACATGTCAATTATAGGGCGTACGTGGACCCTTGTCATGATATAGTTGTTCAATTCTTGGCCATCAACGCCAATGTATGTTATTTTTGTTCGATTTTTTGTATTATATTTTATTACCCGAATGTAAATTTCAATATCCCAAATGTGCGAGGACGTTTGAGTGTGAGCGTTGGTGTTGGAAAACGAGTTCAGCTTGTTGGGAACATGGATAACGGGTTTCAGGCGAACAGTTGTCCGATAATTAGCAGTCTGGAGGATTTAATGAATTAAAAACATTGACTAAATACAAAATAAATAATAATTAAAAGTTGCATATCCCGTTCGATATGTTAATACGTCCGAGATTACCCGACGAGCGAGTCGTGGTACGGAACGGGTCCAGGAACGCGAGTATTATACGAGAAACGGTTAAGTTAGGAATGAGAGTTACCCATTCAAGTCATGAAGTAGTGTCAAAGTGGTTGGATGGATTAAGTGATGGCCAAGGGATGTGCCTCGAGATTCGTGTGTGGGTGTAGATGATGGAGGGAATATAAAAGTCACCCCCATCAACTTTTCTCTCTCATCTCTCATTGTTCATTTGCATCTCAACGAAACACAACAAAACGTATGAGGGTTCCGGGAATTTTCGAGAAGAATTGATGCCAAGGGATCAATCAATCTCGAATTCTAAGGTGAGATCTCGATTCTCCACTTGTTTATTTATGTTTTGGTTGAAGTTTTTGGTATTTTCGTCACGACGATTTCGAACGAGACTTTGGGAAAATGTCGGAAATGAGGTTTTGTAATAGTTTATTGATCAAGTTGATTTATTGGTGATTTGTGAGTTAGTTTAGTGATTGGAGAAGTTGAATTTTTGGGAATTTTTAGGGAATTTTGAATAATTTTTGGAATCAAGGGTTATGACGAGGTTTTGACGCGAATCGAATGTGTTTTATGGTAGACACGGGCGTCCCTAAGAGTTAGGGATAGGCTCGAAATGCAGCGACACGAGACGGGGTTTCGAAAAATCATAGAAAGTGTGTGCAGGACCAACGTCGTGGGTATTTATTGCCTATGGTGCCACCCATGATGTCGGGGGCAGTGAGCCCCAAGTTTACGTCGTGAGGGCGCCACCACAGCGATAACACTGTTCACAGGAGGGTTTTCACAAAAAATTTAGAAAATTTTGGGGATATCTCGGGTATCCAAATGGATCTGAATAGGAACCAATACCCCGTGACCAAGGGTTGACGGGGACCACGCTACACACATGCTAGTGCCTCGCAACCCTAGAGTGGTCCATAACAGTGAAGGTAGAGAAGAGTTGATCAATTTCCTTTATGCTTGATTATCATTTAATGTGATTTCAACGTCGAAACCGTAATAGGATGTAAGGGGGTTATACGATTTGGTTGAGGAGTTTTTTGGAAACCTAATGCTATGGTGACTCCTCCCCAATGTCGAATAGCATCAACATGATACTACCATAGTTCATGATCTTGATGGTGGTTGTCGTTTGAGCCTACTTGTAGGTTTCGATTTTGGATAAGATATATAGGCTTAGTTTTTACTTTGTAAAGGGTGCTCTTGTTTGTTGATGAACACATTCTGTATGCCAGACACTTGGGTACAAGTTTTGTGATTTCAACAACAGGTGTGTGTTGGGAACGTGTGGTTATTTTTGGGTGTTTTAGTGTCGTTTTCGTGCATGTTAATTTTACATTTTAAAATTTTATTTAAGGTTTGTCGAATGGTCATGACATCGTGGTCACGCCGCCGGCTCTCGAAGCTACGGCGTGACCCATATACGACTGAGCTTAGCCTAAGACATGTGATTAGGCTTACATATGTATGGTTACAAAACCCAAGAGAGTCATTGTGTTTCGTCGTGTTTTTGGTTTAATTTACCGATTGAATTATCAAGTTGTTTGAGTCATTAAAATGTTGGAAAAAAATACTAGGGACTCAACCTAGGTTTAGTTAATAATTTGACCTATTAACTAGAGTTTCCAAACTGTCAGGTAGCAGGAAACTCGAGGATACGCGTTAGGGACACGAGAGAGTGTTTACAGGGTGCGTATAGTTTCAGGAAAGTATACTTGCCTTAAAGCTTGCGTATGATTTGTAAGCCAGTAAGAAAATGTCATGTGATTCGTTATCATTTATTCAAATTCGTTATGCTCTATTATTTGTATTCCGTTCCATTCCTTGTTGTGTGTTTCTTAGCGTAAGTATTTCGTCTCAAGAGTACTAGGACTTGCACTAGAGGGATAAAATGTGGGCACTCTTGTACAGGAGTGTGTGACCACCCTTAGTGACCATGTGACACCGAGTACTGGGCGGGTGAGTTTGTGTCCCTCCCATCATAGTTGTGCCTTCGCTTGTGTCGATGCCCGGGAAGACCTCCCGAGATCTTTGTCGTTATGCTATAATTTAGACCACTTATGGGCCTCTTTTGATTCCTTATAATACACTTGAAATTGATTGATATCTATTAGTCTATTTATCATGCACTTGATTTATTTAAATTTCTGTCTTTCTATTACCGCATGATATTTAGGCAGCTTTACTTGATATATCATGAATTACTGTTATCTTCTTCTGGCATTACATTCGATTTCTCCAGTTGCTCATCGTCTAGTTTGTGATGGTGGGTGCAGATAGAGAGGAGTGCAGTAGAGGCAAGAAGTCTTGCTTAGGTGACTTTTTGTGAGGATTAGCGACTGAACTTGGAAGACATTATAGTAGTTTCTTATGTTTTGCTTACTTGTATATCATTTCATACATATGTTTTGGATTATAGAACTTGGTATTTTTTATAATATTAGTATCATGAATCTTGGCTTATCGAATTGTACATGAATACCCAAGGTTTTCCACACTTATAGATTCCTACATTTCCCTTTGATTGAGTTATTTCCCTTATGTTTAATTTATTTACTTTCCGCTGCGTAAAACTTGCAATAACTCTTTCATAAATTGTATAATTGAATGATTTGAGGCTGACTAGGCTCACCAGGTCCGCCGAGTACCGGCTTAGGGACTTGTACGAGTCTAGGCCGGGCGTACCCAATTGCACGGGGAAATTGGGGCCGTCACAGTTAGTATCAGAACATACCAGGTTTAAATTCATAAAACACAAGCCATTTACACTAGCGGAGATTAGGAATGGTTTAACTTAGAGTGAAAACCATATGATCCTTTTAGAAACTTAGATGGGGGAGTTGGGGATGAGTTGGATTTAACTTCGTAAATATTATGCTTGTTGTGTGTACTATATGGTACGCGATAGTTTTGTATTGACTTGAAGTATCGCTCTCTTGGTTCAGACAGTGATGGTAAATCAGACAGGTCTGAGCGACAACAGTGGGATGGTTGATTCTCGCTTCATTACTTCGGAGGAGTTTCGCGCTTGGACACGGAGATTCGAGTCGTTAGCGCGGTCGCTGACGACACCCGCACCAGCTACAACGACACCATTAACCCCGACCACTACTACTCCACCCATTTCGACTACTCAGAGGATGGAGACGCCAATAGCTACAGCTTCCACAGCGTTGATTCCAGTTATAGTGATGCCAGGGATGGTAGTTACATAAATAGCCCAGACAGAGGTTGTTGCACATCCGGTCCAGACTGAGGATGCACCAGTGACAACCGTAGCTATTGCAGAGACCACTCCAGTCACTACTCCAGAGAAGTATTCCAGAGCCACTGCTAAGGCGAGGCAATGGAGAGAGTTCAAGAGGCATGACCCAGTCAAGTTCTTTGGTGGCACAGACATAGCTGCGACAGAGTTATTCCTGAAGAATTTTGAAAATATTTATACCATCATCGCAACTGAGGACCACATGAGGGCGACAATCTCTTCATCTATGCTACAAGGGGAGGCAGATGATTGGTGGATGTAAAGTCGTTAGTATTAGTCTAACAACCCCAAATTTTTAACTGACTTGCGTTACACTTGTCAGGATTGTGACCCGGCTACGTGAATACTGAACAGTATTTCGAACTTCGGAGTCGACACCGAAGTGATTTTATGATTCTTTGATTGTGTGTATTAGTATTTTAGTATTTTATGGGTTTTGAGCCGATCGGGCGATATTTAATTGAGTGAGGTTTCGATTAGTTAAACGGGGGGATAAAAACAAGTAAAGGGTACAAATAAATGAATTTTTAATTAATTTAATTAATTAGTTGGCGAGACAAGGCGAGACTACGCGCGTTACGGGAGTCGGAACAAGGAAAAATGGACTGAGGAATGTCGTTTGAATGTGGGAGTTGGTTAAATATGTAACATGGGGACTATGTGATTAGTATTGTTAAAGTGACACAGCCTAATAGTGAGGAGTCATGAGATTGGCATCGAGAAGTGTGTTGTGTGTGTTTTTTCCTTCTTCATCGAGTCTGCCTCACTGTGTGTGACTGTCCTCGCTGTCGGAGGTGGTTGTCGCTGCTCCGGTGAGTGTTGAAGGTCGGCGATGGTCCCTTCGTTGTCCACCAGAGTCCCCACGTCCCTAGGGAGTCAATGATTTGTGAAAACAATTGTGTATATCCATGTTAATATTGTGATGTATATGTGCGTTTTGTAAGTGCAGTCCAGTTGAGGGGGGAGCTGCCATGATCGGGATTGGTCGGGGACGACTTCCGGTGGTTCATCGGAGTCCCAACAGTCCGGAACCACCCCTCCCCTCGCGGCAAAAGGGCTAGATATGGTGTGTGTTCGTTGTTTTATCAAATTTTCAAATGCTCGTTGTTTTGTGCTTCTCGCCGGAAACAACCGCATATAGCGGCACTGTTGGCCGAACCACCGCTCGTGGGGGGTTGTCGGGGGCCATGCTAACCTTATGCTGGTGTCTCGCAACCTCTGAAGTGTCCAGACCCGTGGTGATGAGTTATTTTGATATGATTTCATGTTGGTTTTGTCGTAGGGTTTTGTTTTTGTTTATAGTCGTGAATGGTGATTTTATGATCTGGCGAGGGTATCCCCGGCTTCCCTATGCCGTGGTGGTTCCCTCCCGATGTCGGACAACACCAGCAAGTCATAATGAACATGGTTAAGTGGAGCTCTCGGTCTTGTTATTGTTTCATGTTCATGCCTGATCCGTTTTGAAGTCTCTATTTTTATTTGGTGAATTCGGTTTCCATGATAACGAGAACTCATACTTGTTGTTAGTTGTGAAGCCGTAAGGATAGATACGTATGTTGAGTACTTTTTGGTTGTGGTGCTTTGCTATTATTCTCATGCATATCAATTTTACATTTCAATTGTGTTTAAAGTTAACGAATGGTCATGATGTCGTGGACACGCCGCGCTCTTGAAGCTATGGCGTGACTCACATACAACTGAGCCAAGCCTATAATTCATGAGTAGGCTTACATGCGTTATGATTCTCGATGTTGTGACATCGCTGTTGTGATTATTGTTGTGGTTATTCAAACCTGAGAGAATACTCGTCTTTTTATCAAATTGTTGAATTGTTTAAGTCCTTAAAACACTTGGGAATACACTAGGGTTTCACCTAGGGTTTAGTTAATGATTCGACCCATTAATTAGAGTTTTCAATCTTGTCAGGTAGCGGGAAACTCGAGGATACGTACTAGGAACGCGAGAGTGTTGTTACACAGGTTGCGATTAATTCAGGTAAGTACACTTGTCTTAAAAAGCATTTGTACGTTAGTAAGCCAGCTAAGAAAATATCATGTGATTCATTTTCATTCCGTTGTGTTTGTTATTATCTACTTGTTGGCATTCCATTCCATATTCCTTGTATGTGTGTTCTTGGCATAAGTGTGTGTCTCGAAGGTACATGCGGCCTGCACTAGAAGGGATAAAACACGGGCACTCGTGCGCACGAGTGTTTGACCATCCCTAGTGATTGTGTGATACCATGTACTGGATTGTTGTGGATTGTTGTGGATTGTTGTGGTATTGTTGTGGATTTAGACCACTTACGGCCTCTCTTGACTCGTAGAACACGCATGTTTCGATTATTATTGTTTCCAGTCTGCCTATCATGCACCTTGTTTATTTAGCTTCCTGTCTTTCAATTCCTGCATGATATTTAGACTGCCTTGTTTGATAATTCATGAATTACTGTTATATTCTTCTGGCATTACTTTCAATTTCTCTCAGTTGCTCACCGTCTAGTTTGTGACGGTGGATGCAGATATAGCGGAGTGCAGTAGAGGCAAGGGACCTTGTCTAGGAGACTTTATATGAGCGGCTGGACTTGAGGAACCCTAGAGTAGGTTATATGTTTTTGGTCATTTGCATATCGCTTTATATATGTATGTTTTGGTTTATAGAACTTGATATTTCTTTTTGTGAGACTGGTATCATGTATATATATGTTTATCGAATTGTACATGAATACCCGAGGTTTTCCACACTTTTAGAATTCCTAATTTCCCTTTGATTGAGTTATTTCCTCTTGTTATTTACTGTTTAGTCTTTCGTTGTGTATTATTGCAATAACTCTTTCATAAATTGCTAAATTGAGTAAATATGAGACTGACTAGGCTCGTCGGTTACCGAGTGATAACTCGGGGCTTGTACGGGTCTAGGCTGGGCGTACCCAATTGCACAGGGAAATTGGGGCCGTCACAATTAGATTACTTATTAGGTAAATTTCGAGGACAAAATTCTAATAAGTAGGGAAGACTGTAACAACACTCACTTTTTAACCCGACTAGTCTTGCAGTGATTAGGATCTTAACGCAGCTACGTGATACTAGATAGTATTTTGAACTTCGAGAGTCGACACCGAAGTAATGTTATGTTTTCGTGATGTGTATATTAGTATTTTAGTCTAATACGGGTCTCGTACCATTCGGGCAAATATTAGACTGAGTGAAGCTTCGCCTAGGTAAACGTCGGTGTAACACAATTAAAAAATACAATTAAATGAATTTTTGTATAATTTAAGTAATTATTTATGAGACAAGGCAAAACTACGTGCGTGACAAAGAAATATGGACCGAGGAGCACAAGACCAATGCGGGAGTCGGATAGTCTCGCAACATACAGGCTATGGGATAGAAATTGTTAACGTGATACATCATAATGAGGAGAGCCATGAGATTGGCATTGAGATGTGTATGTATGTTAAAATGTGATAAAGGGGTAAAAGACCCATAAGGGCAGCTGTTTTGAAGTGTATGAGAATGAGGATAAAGGGCAAAAGAGTCATTTTACCCATTTATTCATATATATAAAACAACTAAACCCTGATTTCACTATTCATCTTCTTCTTTGTATAAACCCACTGCCGCCACTCCTCCTCTCTCCACTCAGCCTCACCAGAACCGACACGCCGGAGGTCCGTGAGCTCTCTCTCTCTCTCTCTCGTTCTCATTGTGCACACTGCCGCCACCTCTGTCCAACTGGGGAGGCGACTGCTATCGTCAAAGACGACCTTACGGGATCACCGGAGTCTCTGAGCACCCCCAACGTCATGAGGGACGTGGTCTGTGATGGGAGTGTTGGCCTCTCTCGACTGCAACAGATCTCAAACTATAAACGTTCTCCTCCCCCTTTTCACGTCTGGTTGGTGGTGTGGGCGGTGTTGTGACCAGGGATTCAGTCGAGGACAACTATACGGTGTCTCACAAGAGTTCCACTGATCCCAGAGCATCCCCCACTGCAATGTGTGTGTATAAATAACTGTGTATACCTTATATTGTTAATGTTTTTGAAACTGCTGGAATGACTATATTGGAGGCGCCGCTGTTGGTAACCGTCGTGGCCTGGGGTACTGCCGGGGGCTTGTCACGACCATGTTGACATTGCCCTAGAGTCGAAACCAGTGGCCATAAGAGTGGTGTCCACTATTTAATGTATATGATCATTGCTCACTATTTTTCATTTTGGGCAGGGAACCACTGCAACTGGTGGCTCCGCCGCCGGACCACTGTGACCAAGGGTTGACGGGGACCACGCTACACACATATTGGTGCCTCGTAACCCTAGAGTGGTCCATAATAGTGAAGGTAGAGAAGAGTTTATCAATTTCTTTTATGCTCGGTTATCATTTCATGTGATTTCAACGTCGAAATCGTAATAGGATGTAAGGTGTAACGGCCCATTTTCCAAATAGACCGCCACAGGGCCAATGCGGACCCACAGTCTGTCTTACCAGCGACAACTGTGCTCTACATTGGATTACATCCTCCATTTTATCTTTTTAAATCTTATTAATTATCCATTTATTGATTAAGTTGTATCGAAGTCAAATTATATGTTAAAGCATCCAAAAATCCTCAATAAACACAACGGAAGCCATACTAACACATTTACTCGGGTAATAATACTATAAACGTGTAACCTAAACCAATAACCTAATGTGAAAAACTCATATATAACCATATATACCTTTAAATCACCAATAAGATCAATATACCTAAAGTTTCTCAAAACCCCAAACCTATAATAAAACAAAGTAATTATAATACAAACGTACGAGTCAGGCTATCTCGGCTCAACAGTACTCTGGCAGCTTGCCCTTGCCCCTGCTCTTACTAGGATCTACACTCAACCCATCACAAAATGCAGATGACGAGTCCAGAGTGAGTATTCTCAAGGAAATTAAGTGAGCATTTTTGAAAGTAAATATTGGAATTTAAATAAAGTTATTAAATAAACATGCGGAAATAAATACAGACAACTGTGCTCATCGCATGAATAAATAATAGGAAAAGTGCAAAGTGTGTTCCTAGCTCCTAGGGTCAGACTACACCATAATTCGTGTTGGGTTTTGGGGTTCATGCGCAGCGGAGATTACAAAACAATTTTGAGAAAAACCCCAACAGGATCCGAATCTGATTCCATTAAAACATGTTTTAAACTATGAAAACTTAATCATACCTCAGTCGCAATACCTTTCTGAAGGTTAATCGATCTCTAAGGCGCTACCAATGACGAACGTCCTCTACTAGCTGTCCACACACGAACGACGGCCGAGATTCAAAGTGCTAGCTTCGAGAGAATTCCAAACCTTTTGTTTCTCTCCAAAACGATCTAGAGGATACCAAAAACTCTAAGTTGTTTCTCAAACGAAAATAGAGTTTCGGCCCTTTTAAAATCTTTCGTGTACTTGTATTCTAACTCAAAGTGTCTATTTATACAACCCTTATATATAGACGGTTAAGTAAATTACACATATACCCCTACTTAAAGAAGTATAAGTGTAATACACTAAAAAGAACGTTTCTGTCATAAATTTTATCATATAAAATTCATTTTTTTGAACCATCTTAAAATCTCGCAAAACCATTCTCAGTGTGCGACCCAATAGGCTCATACAACGTTGGAAGTGTACCAAAACACATTTTGGTATACAAGTCATAAGCGGCCTCTAGCAAGACATTATGACTACCCAAGTTGTACGAATATCAAATCGATACAACCTAATCAATAGTGTATATAATATCTTTTTGTCACACGATATCCTTTTGATCAAACATAAGGCATGGAATTGTCATCCAACATATTCAATCGTACTAGTCTCGATTTCTAGGTAGACTGAAAACATCTAAGTGACATTGATCAATATCAATTCATTTAGACTATGCCTTTTAATAGTCTAACACATCGAGGGATCCACTGGATATCTCTCTTTATATGAGAGGGACAAATTCTATCTCGATTACACAACTTCACCACATTATTCACACAGTAACCAATCACAACCTTTATAATCATCTGGTTAAAGACAACATTTGATTGCGTCAAATCACTGTATTCCTAATGTTGAAGTCTCTGGTAATCTCAAGTCAGAGGACTGAAAAATATACCTATCATGAAAAACAACTATGACTTAATCCATGTGATGTTCTCATAGCGGGTCGGTCCAGTACTTTGTTCCCTAACAAGTACTCATGATCTTGATTCGTATTTCTATACGTATGATCATCGTATGATCATCAATCAAGACTCACACTAGTCTAAATTCATTATAGTTCCCAGTATAATAATCGACTAGGGACATTTAGGATATTTCTATAAATACCCATGGATCTTATTATAATGTAAACATGCAAATCAATTATAATAAACAATAAATGAAATCCTCTATTTTATTAACTAAAATATATTCATAAAGACTGTTAATGGATTGACCTAGGGCACATTTCCCAACATCTCCCACTTGCTCTAGGGCCAATCATTCATGCATCTAATGCCTAATGATCTAACATGACCATCATGTTTCGCTTGTGGAAGAGCCTTTGTCAATGGATCCGCAACGTTGTCTTCAGTAGGTACTCTGCAAATCTTTACGTCTCCCCTCTCAATAATTTCTTTGATGAGATGAAAACGCCTAAGTATATGTTTGGATCTGTGGTGTGATCTAGGTTCTTTGGCCTGTGCTATTGCCCCGTTATTGTTACAATACAAACAAACAGGGTTAGCAATACTTGGAACCACACCTAGTTCAAAAATGAACTTTTTGATCCAAACTGCCTCCTTTGCTGCATCGGACGCTATAATATACTCACCTTCATTGTAGAATCTCGCCACGATCTCTTGCTTCAACTTTTTCAAACTTCTTGCACCCCCATTTAAAGTAAACACATATCCAGATCGCATCTAAAATCATCTATATCGCTTTGAAAACTTGCATCTGTGTAACCATTTACAACTAGATCATTTTCAAAACCTCCATAGACCAACACTTCCTTAGTCCTTCTTAAGTACTTAAGCATGTTCTTTACTGCTATCCAATGACTCTCACCTGGATCTGACTGATATCTGCTTGTAGTGCTCAAAGCATATGATATATTAGGCCGAGTGCATAGCATGGCGTATATGATAGATCCAATAGCAGATGCATATGGAATCTTATTCATACGGTCTCGCTCATCATTTGTCCTAGGACATTGATTCTTGCTGAGACTTATGCCATGAGACATTGGCAACAATCCTCTTTTAGAGTCTTGCAAACTGAACCTATTCAGTACCTTATCTATATAAGCACTCTGACTTAGACCGATTAGCCTCTTAGATCTATCCCTATAGATCCTTATCCCTAGGATATAGGTTGCATCTCCTAAGTCTTTCATTGAGAAACACTTCCCTAACCAAGACTTGACACCCTGCAATGTTGGGATGTTATTTCCAATGAGTAATATATCATCAACATACAGTACCAAAAAAACAACTACACTCTCCACTGACCTTCTTGTATACACAAGGCTCATCTTCGTTCTTAATAAAACCAAAATCCTTGATTGCTTCATCAAAACGAAGATTCCAACTCCGAGAAGCTTGCTTTAATCCATAAATGGATCTTTGAAGCTTGCATACCTTCCTAGAATTTTCAGGATGTACAAAACCTTCAGGTTGTGTCATATACACGTCCTCAAGCAGCTTTCCATTAAGAAATGTTGTTTTTACATCCATTTGCCATATCTCATAGTCATAATATGCAGCAATGGCAATTAAAATTCTTATGGATTTAAGCATGGCTACTAGCGAAAAAGTTTCATCATAATCAACACCTTGAGTCTGCCTGAAATCTTTTGCTACAAGTCTTACTTTGAAAGTATGTACTTTGCCATCCATGTCAGTTTTCTTCTTGAAAATCCATTTACATCCAATGGTCTTACCACCTTCAGGTAAATCAACCAAGTTCCAAACTTGGTTATCATACATGGATTGCATCTCAGAGTTCATGGCACTTAGCCATTTATCTGAGTCTGGTCTAGAAATAACCTCCTGATAAGTGGTGGGCTCATTTTGATCTATAAGCAACACATCACGACTATCAGTAATGAGAAATCCGAATCTCTCTGGCTCATGTCTTACCTACCAGATTTACGTGGGCCTTGTGTCACTTGTGGAGATTCAACTGGTTCAGAACGTTGTTGAACTTCCAGTGGCGGTTCAGTGTTTATTTGTGATTCTTGAACTTCTTCAAGATTTATTTCTCTCCCACTAGTGTCTTTTGAAATAAACTGTTTTTCCATAAAGGCACCATATCGAGCAACAAACACTTTGTTCTCAGCGGAATTATAAAAGTAATATCCTTTTGTTTCCTTAGGATACCCCACAAATAAACACTTATCGATTTAGGTGCTAGTTTTTCGAGACTTGTCGCTTTACGTAAGCCTCACAACCCCAAATCTTAAGAAAAGACAAACTAGGTCTCTTACTGTACCATATCTCATATGGTGTTTTATCAACCGTTTTATAAGGAACTCGATTTAGAGTGAAAGCTGCAGTTTGTAATGCATAACCCCAAAAGGATAATGGAAGATCCGCATGACTCATCATAGATCGAACCATATCTAATAAGGTTCGATTTCTCCTTTCAGAAACTCCATTCCATTGTGGAGTTGCTGGTGGAGTTAATTGTGAGACAATCCTACAATTTCTAAGATGATCATCAAATTCTTGGCTCAAATATTCACCACCTCGATCTAATCGAAGTGCTTTAATAGTTTTACCAAGTTGATTCTGCACTTCATTTTGAAATGTTCGAAACATCTCAAATGATTCAGCTTTATGTTTCATAAGATATACATAACCATATCTGTTGAAATCATCAGTAAATGTAATGAAGTACTGGTAACCTCCTCTAGCCATTGTGTTTATAGGACCGCATACGTCAGTATGTATTAGACCCAATAAATCATTTGCCCTTTCACTGTGTCCAGTAAAGGGAATTTTAGTCATCTTGCCTAGTAAACAAGATACGCACGTTTCATATGATTCCAAATCAAATGAATCTAGAAGTCCATCTTTATGGAGCTTCGTTATGCGTTTCTCATTTATGTGACCTAGACGACAATGCCAAAGATAGGTTTGATTCAAATCATTTGACTTGGATCTCTTTGTATTTATGTTAAAGACTGGAGTATTTGTGGACCTTTTCATGCTTAGAATATAAAGACCATCACACAAATTAGCATTTGCATAAAAATGCCTTTACGAGAAATTGAACATCTATTATTCGCAATAATAAAATCAAAACCATCCATATCCAAACATGAAACAGAAATGATGTTTCTGCTCAAGGCAGGCACAAAATAATAATTATTTAAAGTTAAAATAAGTCCACTATATAAAACTAAGTCATATGATCCAACAGCTAGGGCAACAACTTTTGCTCCATTCCCTACGCGGAGGATGACTTCTCCTTTCATCAACTTTCTACTTCTGGTGAGTCCCTGCACAATTATACAAATGTGAGATCCACATCCGGTATCCAATACCCAGGAATCACTAGTAGATAAATTAATTTCAATAACATAAATACCTGAGGTGGTAGTCGCACTACCCTTTTTCTTCTTTAGATCTTCCAGATAGAGTTTGCAATTTCTGAACCAATATCCAGGTGCATGGCAGAAATGACAATTTCCTTTTTTTTTCCTTTTGGTGCTTTGAAGCGAGAACAGTCGGGGCTTGACTTGTTCCACAGCTTTGCGATAGTTGCAAAGCAGCAGCCTTTCTGCAACTTTAGCCTTGCCTTTGCCTTTCTTCTTCATTCCCTTTCCTTTTGGACCATTAGCACATTACTAGAGGGTTTCTTGATATTTTGTTCAGCAGTTTTGAGCATCAAATGCAACTCTGAAATTGATTTCTCCATATTATTCATATTGGAGTTCATCACAAATTGTGAGTAACTCTCTGGTAATGAATTTAAGATTAAATCCGTAGCCAACTCTTGGCTTATGGAAAATCCAAGTCTATCAAGTTGCTCAACATAGCCCTTCATCTTCAGAACATGAGGACTAACTGACGCACCCTCAGTCATCTTACAAGAATGCAGGTTCTTGACTGTCTCGAACCTTTCTTGCCTAGCCTGTTGTTGGAACATTTTCTTCAACGTTACAGCCATGTCGTAGGCTTCCATTAGTTCCATGTCCTTCTGAAGTTCAGGAACCATAGTTGCCAACATAATGCATGCAACATCAGTAGAATCGTTGACATGCTTATTATGCGCATCCTTCACAAACTTTCGTAGCATTGGTCGGTGGGTCCTCGGGGATCGAAGCATCCAGGACATACAACTTGCGTTCATGCTTGAGAACGATTCTCAAGTTTCGAACCAATCAAGAAAGTTAGTCCCGATAGCTTATCCTTCTCAAGGATAGATCGCATGACATGGGGGATTATTGTTACTTGAAGAGGCCATTGATCTACAATAAAGATTATGCAGAGTTTATTTTAGTATAGAGGAATAGACTCCCACTAAATTAACAACCCTCCTAAAACATACTTTTTATTTAGGGGACTAAATCCATATTTCACCTAATTCTATGACAGCTATGGCATGAAACACAGAACTAAATTATTTAGGTAGGTAACAGTTACCAATTACATCTTATGTAATTTTAGATATTTTTATGAGATACAGGACATCTTATGTCTTAGCATGTTTTTATCTCATCATATGCCTAAAGTCCAAAACTATTTTGATAGCTTTATTAAGTCGGACCAATTTAAACATTTAGGTAACTCTTACCCAACTTATCTCACCAAGATAACACAATACACCCAACTATGGCTGAAACTATATTAGTGCAATCGAGGCCTTGACAAGTGTTTAAAATTGGATGGCACAAGACTTAAGATTTAATAGAGGGATTTTATTCAGTTTTAGTGATTTTAATTAAACAATGAAATATCATATATTTTTTATTGATTTATAGAACCACTAAACAATTTAGGAAATTTTTATGCTATTCACTAATAGAAGAATTTCCGTGCGCTAGATTAGTTAGATAGCGTCCATGTTGGCCAGTCAATGGCATGCGAAGTCCCATTGGGCCACAATGGCGTATGGTCCCATTGGTTTGGCCAATGGATTGGGAACAGGGGCGCCCCCTTTTTTTTTTTTTTTTTTTTTTTTTTTTTAGAATACAAATCTCAATTTCGAAAATTGAAATTTGCTATAGAAAATCATATTTTTCGCTGATTTTACTATACTAAATTTACCCCTTAATTTATCCAAAATTAAGTTAATTAAAACATTTTTAATTAACCTGAGCCCACATCTAACTAACTATCTTATCCTAATCCAATTAGGACTTTAGATATTTGAATCCTAGCATATCACCAATAACAAACTTCTCCATATTTATCTCCTATTCTAATTTGTTATCTATCTTTATCAAATAGAGACTTCATAACAAAATAGATATAACAAGATAAATAAATAATTTCAAAAATTAATTATTTATAAATAAATTTCAGATATTTGAATCCTAGTATATCACCAATAACAAGAATCTTGATATTTATCTCCTATTCTAATTTGTTATCTATCTCTATCAAATAGAGACTTCATAACAAAATAGATATAACAAGATAAATAAGTAATTTTGAAAATTAATTATTTATAAATAAATAATTTCGAAAATTAATTATTTATTTTGGATTTAAGATATTTGAATCCTAGTATATCACTAATAACAAGATTCTTGATATTTATCTCCTATTCTAATTTGTTATCTATCTTTATCAAATAGAGACTTCATAACAAAATAGATATAACAAGATAAATAAATAATTTCGAAAATTATTTATTTATTTTGGATTTAAGATATTTGAATCCTAGTATATCACTAATAACAAGATTCTTGATATTTATCTCATATTCTAATTTGTTATCTATCTTTATCAAATAGAAACTTCATAACAAAATAGATATAACAAGATAAATAAGTAATTTTGAAAATTAATTATTTATAAATAAATAATTTTGAAAATTAATTATTTATTTTGAATTTAAGATATCTGAAAGTAAATACTGGAATTTAAATAAAGCTATTAAATAAACATGCGGAAATAAATACAGACAACTGTGCTCATCGCATGAATAAATAATAGGAAAAGTGCAAAGTGTGTTCCTAGCTCCTAGGGTCAGACTACACCATAATTCGGACTCTTCCATTGAATACTGTCGGCGAGTCCAACTCCAGCAGGGCAAGCATCTGGATCCGCTCGATGGCCGGCATTACACCCACGGTTCATCGACACATGCCACGACGTGACACTCGGTCGAGTTCGATCTGGTAGCATGTGCTATGGTGTAGTGGACATACACACAAGAATGGAACGGAGGGAGTCTCGCTCAACGTCCGCCCATATAAACATAACCAAGAATAGAGTATTGAAATGAAAGAAATTGAATTCAAATGCCAAAAGAAGTAAATACTCAAGTAATTTCAGTTGGGATACTACACACCTCAATCCGCACTCCACGTCCCGAAAATGAAACCCTGTCTAGCTCCAATAATCATCCGACAATCAAAATTATCACCCAAATGTACCTAAGATCATTTGTCCTTGAATTAGCTTTAATTTGACATATTATGTCAATTTTACGTTTTTCGAGGTAAAAACCCCGACACATCTCGCCAAAATCCCAAGAAAATCTCAAAAACTCATTTATTGACCCATTTTCTAATTTCTCATATTTTTCTAGATTTTTCTGAATTTTTTCATAATTTTTAGCTATTTTCTCTATTTTCTATATTTTATTTTATTTAAAACTGTTTTTAATTATTTAAATAAAATAATAAAATAAAATAAATATTATTTAAATATTATGGTGGGTCCCCTGAACCGGGTCCGACCCGACCCAACCGGGTCAGGCCCAGTCAGGTCCACTTGGACCGGGTCCGGGTCGGCCCGGGCCAGGTTGGGCCCAGTCCAGGCCTACCCGCGTTGGGCCTGGTGGCCCCCCAGCGTGCGTGCTTGCACTCACTCCCCTATCATCTTCCCCAGAGGCACTTTCATTCTTCTTTTTTCTTCCTCTCTTTCTTTACCAATAAAATTAGGAGGGTGGGGAGACCACACGTTGTCTTCCTTATCAGAACCAACTTCAATTCTCGGCCATGGCGGAGCCATGGCCGAGCTCACCACCTCCACCACCACACAACAACGTACACAACCACAACAACTGAACCACACCACTCACCTCGACGTCGTCATGCTCGCGAACTCCCCGAGCTCTCCTCCTCCTCCTCTTCTCCGTCTCGGTCTCTCTCTGCTGTTTTTTTTTCTTCTCTTCGATTTAACGAAGATGAAGCGGTGATGGTGAAAAATTACCGAAATACCCTTGTGTCCATCCACTTTTTCTCTTTCCTTCCATACCCTTAAAGGTAATTTCACAATTATTTATTTATTTTCTGATTTTCATATATATATATATATATATTAAATTACTTATATATATATATATAAATATATATACACACCTATATTTTCGCGCCTACAATTTCGTCGTGCGCGCAAACGAGCGTACTCGGACGTGCACACTACCGTACCACCTACGCGTGTCGATCACGACCCCGCGTGTCCCTAGGCGCCCACCATTTTACTATTTTTAACACATTTAATTCATTTAATGTGTGTAATATTTTCCCCGGCCTAATATTTCATCTTTTTGTCTATTCGGTACCCGCGTCGACACGCATATCGAGGCGAATACTTAACCCACAATCTCACACGTCAATTAAAATATAATTATACACATCGCGATGTCGTTTAACCTATTTTAACATAAACATCGCAAAGTAAACAAAACAACACACAAAATAACTATTTACCTAACTCCAGGTGGCTCTAACCTAGCTGCGGGTTCCACGGATGTCTGAGCTGTCCACCACGTCTGCAATACGTCACAAATAACGGCGAATTAAATTCGAACCATTACAATTCTTCCCAACTAGGTGAAATTTTGTTCTGAAATTTAAATTAAACTTAAATGCTTACAGGCAAATAAGTGGGGATACTGTCGTCACATGGTAGACTCAAGCTCCTAGGTTAATCCCTCAGTTCCATGATGTTGCCAATGAACTAAAACTTTCGGGATCTCCCTGTGACGGCCCCGCTTCTAATCTAGGGCATCGTCCGGCCTAATCCCGTAATTAAGCCCTAATCACAACACATAGGACCCGATTACGAATTAGTCAGCCTTTACTACCTGTGTTCTCTTGTTTAAACAATTATTTTATTTAGCGAAAGTCTTTAATATTTTAGCGGAAATTTTTTTTTTTTATAAATCCTAAGTGTGGAAACCAGGAAATAACGATCACCATATATATGCAAGTAAACGACGAACATATATAAACAAAGTGAAAGCCAAAAGTCGGGTAATCTAACACTCATCCCAATAACAACCCAAAAGATAAAGACATAAGTAAACATAATACAAAAAAGTACCCTACGTGTACGGCAGCTACGCGCTCGAAGCTCGAGGTAGTCGCCGATCTTCTCCTTGCCGGCTACTGTGCTGCTCGACGGATCTACACCCACCATCACAAACTAGACGGTGAGTATGATAATATTTAAGTGATAACTGGGAAATCTAATACTACATTTCCAATTTAAACAAAAAGTATTTAAAAGCATATGTAGCTGAAGAAATGCTGAATAAATAATGCAAGTAAATACCAACGTTAACAGATACACAAACTGACACAGGTTAAGTCGAGATGATCTACGTCCGGTCGGCGATGAGAACTATCACCTAGCCTTTTCCACTACTGTATGGAGTTGTGCTCAACATATGATAATAATCTCTCCTTTTTTTTCCTAATAGTCGTATTTAAACCATTTATACTTGCCGACAACCCCGTGGTCCATACCACGTGTGCCGCCCAAATGTAGTGGCGAGTGCCGGAGACCCCGAAAGACCGAAATTCTCGTGAATCCGCGCATCTCATGTGCAATGGACACTAGATAATCCCCACTTTAGTTTTCAAGAATATATATCCTAAAATGTTACGATTTCAACATAAGTTAGGCTACAAAGCCCCAAGGGAAGTAGAATACAAGTCCAACATAACAGATAACCCTATAGCATGCATTTTCTAAATATCCATTAACCATATTTCAAGACAAAAATTGAGCATATAAGGAAACATGGAGTCAATGATATAATAAACAAGGCATCATGCTATATCGATATTCAAAATGAATAGAAACAAGGAAAGCATGATGTGGGAAATAAATTAGCTAGTCTACAAATAGACGAAAATTTATAAATGACTGGAATGAAATAAAGTAAAGAGTTCCCACAGTTTCACTTACAAGTCAACGCAGTAGTCCTAGCTATCCGGCCTCCCGACACTAGCGCTCCCGAACTCTCGAAACACCCCTAAGTTCATGAAAGGTCATTTCATATCATTTATTTATTTATTTATTAATATTTTTATTATATAGATATATATATATATATCCTATATTATTATTATTATTTTATATTTATACCTATATGTGTATACGTATATATATACATAGGTGTATGTGTATATATATGTGTACATACATGTATATATTATGTATACATATACATATATACATGTATGTATATTCCTATATATATGTATACTTGCATATATTTATATAACAGATGCATATATATAAATATATATATATATTATTTATATCTTTCTTTTTATTTTTTATTTTTATTTTTATTTTTTTTTATTCTGGTATTATTCCCTTTCTTTATATATATATATATTTTTTTTTCTCGGGTCGGGTCTCGATCGACCCGACTGGACTCCCAGGCCGAGTGCACGGGTCGGCTCGCCCGTGGGCCGAGCTCGACCCGGCCTCGCCTGCCCGGCCCAGGAAGAAGTGCACACGGGCCCAGCCCGTGTGCATCTTCTTCCTCACATGAACCAGAGCTTATGGTTCGCGTGAGCAGAAATTTTTTTTTTTTTTTTTGTGATCGAAATCAAGATGGGAGGGAGGGGAGACGACGATCATGTCGTCTCCCTCCTCGGACGAACTGCAAGAGCAGTTCGTCCGCTCCCCCCGTCACCACCATCATTGAGAGTCACATTCATCACCAACAACGACACCAACAACACAAACTCACCTCCGCATTGACGTTGCTGCCGCACGTCGAGCTTTCGATTTCCCCGTCTCCGATGAGTCTCTCTTCCTCTCTCCCGGACTCCCCTCTCTCTCGGACTCCCCTCTCTCTCAGACTCTCTTTCCCTCTTCTTCTTCTTCCCTTTTTGATTTGTTTGCATGTTAACAGTGAAACCCATCTCATCAAATTGTATATATATGTGTTGATGGGATCTAGTGTGCATTGCGCATCTCGAGGTAAATCTAATGGCTACTAACTAGGCAGTCCAGCCTCTCATGTGACACAACTTGAGTGACTCCCATCATGGGAGTGTGTGGCAAAGCACGGATCCCAAGGTCCATCCTAAGGTTAGTTTAATTCATTACAAACTATAGGGTATCAAAATGTGATTTCTTAATTAAATAACTATAGGTTAAATCGATTAATGTGCATTAATCCCATATGGACCATAATTAATTTGTCACACAAATTTATAAAATTTATCTAAATGGTCACACCGACTCTCAACTCCCCGGCACTCGATGTCCCAACTTGCACGCAACTCGAGGCGCTTTCCTCGTGCGTCGAACGTCGTATTTTCCAACTAAATTAAATAGCTTAATTTATGTTAAGGTAGATTTGAAATAAATTGTTATTTCCTAGCCTACTCTTGCTACCCCGGTAATTCCATTAGGTACTCGTACTTGCACGCACTCCAAGGCATGTCCCAGCTCGCGTCAACTCGCCGTCTATGGTTTGCAAAAATTGACTTAATTAGTCTACACACATACACAACACTAGGCATACACCAGTACAAATATAACATTTACCTCGGCCACGTGCCTCGGTCAATGTGCGCATCTCATGCGGGCCCCACGTCATGGGTCGGTGATCCTGATTAAGCAAGTTAATCAAGATTAGGAAATTGGGCCGTGACACTCCCTGTTCCTCAAAGTCTTAATCCTCTATCCATGATCTCCACAGGTTGTTCCTCAAATGACACGTCTGGTCGCACCTCAATCTGACGTACATCAATCATAGGTCTCGGTCCCGACCTTACTAGCCTCAACATCGATATGTGAAACACTGGATGTACCCCCGGTAACTGTGGCGATAACTCTAAACGATATGCCACTTTGCCGACACGTTCCTCCACTTTGAACGGTCCAATGAACCTTGGTGCTAATTTCCCCTTAATTCCAAATCTCTGATAAGCCTTCCAAGGCGAAACTTTCAAATACACCATGTCTCCAACCTCATAGCTCAGATCCCCGTGATATCTATCCGCATATTTCTTCTATCTATCCTGCGCCGCCTGAAGTCTATGTCTAATCTGCCGCACCTTCTCAGTGTAATCCACAACAACCTCAGGTCCTATAACCGTTGTATCCTCTTATGCCGCCAACATGCTGGTGACCTGCAGGGCCTACCATATAATGCCTCGAATGGTGGCATCTCGATACTCTCCTGATAACTGTTATTATACGCAAACTCGCATAACGGCAGATAATCTTCCCACGATCCACCAAACTGTAAAATACACGCCCTGAGCGTATCCTCGAGAATCTAGATTAACCGCTCTGACTGCCCGTCAGTCTGAGGATGGTACGCAATACTAAATTGTAGTTGAGTGCCAAACTGCTCCTGCATACTCTCCCAAAGTCTTGAAGTAAACCTCGGATCTCTGTTAGAAATAATGGAGACCGGTACACTGTGCAATCTGACAACCTCTTTCTCGAAAATAGTGCTCAGTTGTGTAACTGAATATCTCATGGCAATCGGTATGAAATGTGCCGACTTCGTCAACTTGTCAATAACTACCCAAACTGCGTCATGTCTCTTCATAGTCTGCGGTAGGCTACTGACGAAGTCTATAGTCACGTGTTCCCATTTCCACTGAGGAATGGGCAGTGGCTGTAGCAACCCAACTGGTCTTCTGTGCTCAGCCTTTACCTGCTGGCAAATATGACGACTCCAACGTATCTCCCCACATCAGTCTTCATCCCTGGCCACCAAAACAATCGCTGAAGGTCGTGATACATCTTGGTCCGACCAGATGAACAGTAAATCGCGACCAGTGTGTGTCCTCGAGAATACGTTCCTGAGCTCCGCTACCTCCGGTATCCACAAACGACCCTGTGTCTCAAACACCTGTCTGAACCCTCAGACCACTTGGTGCACTCGGATCCTGAGCCAGCCCACTGATCCGTAAATATCGGTCATCAGTTCTCCGCAACTCAGCAACCCGCTCTAGAAACACCATAGGAACTCGTATCTGGCCGCAAATATGTAGCTCAGCAATAGACTCTGTTACACACAATACTGATGCAGCCTCAAGTAACCCATGCTCATGTGTCATATGCCGCAGGCCCGTTTGAATCTTGATGTTACTCCTGCTTAGCGCATCAGCTACGACATTCGCCTTCCCCGGATGATACTTGATAACGAAATCGTAGTCCTTTAGTAACTCAAGCCATCTCCATTGTCTCATGTTCAACTCCCTCTGAGTGAACAAATATCTTAAACTCTGGTGATCAGTAAATAGTATGAACTTTTTACCATACAAATAGTGGCTCCAAGCCTTCAGTGCAAACACGACTGCCGCAAGCTCCAAATTGTGCATTGGATAACTCTCCTCATGTAGTCTTAATCGTCGTGATAAATAGGCCAATGGATGTCCATCCTGCATTAACACACAACCCAACCCAGTGCCTAACGCATCAGTATAAACCGAGAAACCCTTTCCTGCCACGGGTAATGCTAAAACTGGTGTAGAAGTCAACTGCCTCTTCAGCTCCCAGAAAGCATCCTCACACTACTGCGACTAGCCAAATATAACATCTTTCGTGGTCAACCTCGTCATCGGCGCTGCAATCAAGGAAAAATCCCGTACGAATCGCCTGTAATATCCTGCCAAACCCAAGAAACTCCGAATGTCCGAAACTGACTCAGATGTCTTCCAATCAATAATCGCTTGAATCTTGTCTCCATCAACCAATATCCCTTGATTACTGATAACATGTCTGAGAAACTTCACCTCACTCAGCCAAAATGCACACTTGCTGAACTTGGTGTAAAGTCGGTGCTCTCTCAGCGTCGTCAACACCTCCATGATATGTCTTTCATGCTCCACACGAGTCTTGCTATAAATCAGGATATCGTCGATGAAAACTATGACGTATCGATCCAAAAACGGTCGGAGCACCCTGTGCATTAAATCCATGAAGATCGCTGGCGCGTTAGTCAACCCAAATGGCATGACTGTAAACTCATACAACCCATATCGCGTGTTGAAAGCGGTCTTCTCAATATCTCCCTCTTGAATCCTCAACTGATGATATCCTGATCTGAGGTCAATCTTCAAGAAGAATTTGGCTCCTGCCAACTGATCGAACAAATCATCGATCCTGGGAAGTGGGTAACGATTCCTAATAGTCACCTGATTCAACTTCCTATAGTCCACACACATCCGCATCGAGCCGTCCTTCTTCTTCACAAAAAGAACTGGAGCTCCCCAAGGTGACATGCTAGGGTGAATGAATCCCTTCTGCAGTAACTCCTCAAACTGGGTCCTTAACTCCCTCTGCTCCGATGCTGACATCCTATATGGCCTACTATAAAGCGGTTGAGTTCCAGGAATTAGCTCGATAATGAATTCAACAGCTCTCGGTGGTGGCAATCCTGGAAAATCCTCAGGAAATACGTCAGAAAATTCACAAACAACCGGGACACCCTCAACCCTAATTACTGTCTTAATCTATGGCTCCACTATAGCCGCATACGTCTTCATCTCCTGCAACGTATCTAGTCTGCCTCGAGTGATAGGTAATGCTGACGTATTTCTGACAAATGAAAACTCTGGAATTCTCTCGATGTGAAATCTCACCGTCTTGCTAAAACAGTCAATTTGTGCATGATACGACGATAACCAATCCATACCAAGCATTGCGTCGAATTCTAAGTATTCTAATACTCTAAAGTCAACCAGTAACTGATGCCCCTCAATCTCAACCACACAATCCCGGCAAACTCGGTTAGGATAAATCTTATCCCCAGCTGCCTTGCTGAGAACAAGATGTGTATCTAAAGTCTGTGCACCTAACCCTAACAATCCTACCATATGTCTAAATATAAAGGAAAGTGTGGTGCCGAATCAAACATAACATGCATAAAAGTATCACAGATAGATAACATACCTTCAACAAGCTGTCTGGTCGCCTCCCGGTCTGGCTGTGTAACCCCAAAAGCAGCTGTTTGGGCCCTATCTCGGCTCGATCGATCAGATGGTACTGGCACTGGTCTGGTACACTCTGCCATAATATATCCTACCTGACCACAACGATAACATCTCGTGTAATCTCTCGTGAGCCAATAGCCACCTCCCGGCTATCTCTGGGTCTCCGGCTCCATGAAAGTATCTTGGAGGGAATCTAAGATAATCCTTCAACTTTTTCACCTCCACTATCATCAAACTCCCTGATGAAGACGCTACAGCTGGCTGCTCAATAGTCGAAGGAGTTACAACTATCGCAGTCTGTCCCTGAGTTTCAGTAGTAGTGGGAGCAACAACTGTAGGAGTAGCAACCAATGGTGCAGCTATAACTGTAGTAGGAGCTGTCACAGTCTCATGAGTCCTCAATAAATCCAACTGTGCAAACCTATCAACTGTCCGCGCTAACGACTCTAACGTCAATGTCGGCCTAGTGAGATCGCTAATATTCCCAACCTCCGGCTGATTCGTACCTGAAGGCTGCTCGTCCATCGGTATCTGCATTGAAGAACGTGCCTTGGTACAAATATACGTGTAACGTAGGTAATATACAAACAAAAACATAACACGTATATTCTAATTTCTACCCATCTCTCGTTACTTCCCAACTAAGACTTTAGGCAATTCTTTTGGGTTTCCACATCTAAAGCTTATTCAATAGGTTTATGATCAGGTTTTCCTCAAATTCGAGCTCTAGGTTTTCCTAACCTAGGCTCTGATACTAAAATTGTAACGGCCCATTTTTCAAATAGACCGCCACAGGGCCAATGCGGGCCCACAGTCTGTCTTACCAGCGACAGCTGTGCTCTACATTGGATTACATCCTCCATTTTATCTTTTTAAATCTTATTAATTATCCATTTATTGATTAAGTTGTATCGAAGTCAAATTATATGTTAAAGCATCTAAAAATCCTCAATAAACACAGTGGAAGCCATACTAACACATTTACTCGGGTAATAATACTATAAACGTGCAACCTAAACTAATAACCTAATGTGGAAAACCCATATATAACCATAGATACCTCTAAATCACCAATAAGATCAATATACCTAAAGTTTCTCAAAACCCCAAACCCATAATAAAACAAAGTAATTATAATACAAACGTACGAGTCAAGCTATCTTGGCTCAACAGTACTCTGGCAGCTTGCCTTTGCCCCTGCTCGTATTAGGATCTGCACTCAAGCCATCACAAAAGACAGATGACGAGTCCAGAGTGAGTATTCCCAAGGAAATTAAGTAAGCATTTCTGAAAGTAAATACTGGAATTTAAATAAAGCTATTAAATAAACATGCGAAAATAAATACAGACAACTGTGCTCATCGCATGAATAAATAATAGGAAAAGTGCAAAGTGTGTTCCTAGCTCCTAGGGTCAGACTACACCATAATTCGGACTCTTCCACAGAATACTACCGGCGAGTCCAACTCCAGCAGGGCAAGCATCTGGATCCGCTCGATGGCCGGCGTTATACCCACGGCGCATCGACACATGCCATGACGTGACACTCGGCTGAGTTCGATATGTTAGCGTGTGCTATGGTGTAGTGGACATACACACAAGAATGGAACGGAGGGAGCCTCGCTCAACGTCCGCCCATATAAACATAACCAAGAATAGAGTATTGAAATGAAAGAAATTGAATTCAAATGCCAAAAGAAGTAAATACTCAAGTAATTTCAGTTGGGATACTACACACCTCAATCCGCACTCCATGTCCCGAAAATGAAACCCCGTCTAGCTCCAATAATCATCCGACAATTAAGATTATCACCCAAATGTACCTAAGACCATTTGTCCTTGAATTAGCTTCAATTTGACATATTATGTCAATTTTACGTTTTTCGAGGTAAAAACCCCGACACATCTTGCCAAAATCCAAAAAAATCTCAAAAACTCATTTATTGACCCATTTTCTAATTTCTCATATTTTTCTAGATTTTTCTGAATTTTTTCATAATCTTTAGCTATTTTTCTATATTTTATTTTATTTAAAACTGTTTTTAATTATTTAAATAAAATAATAAAATAATAAATATTATTTAAATATTATGGTGGGTCCCCTGAACCGGGTCCGACCCGACCCAACCGGTCGGCCCGGTCAGTCCACTGAGACCGGGTCCAGGTCTGCCCGATCCAGGCCCACCCGGGTTGGGCCTGGTGGCCCGACACAGTTGGGGGGTGCACGCACGCACGCGCGTGCGCGTGCACCCACCCCCCATCATCTTCAGTTAGCGCCTCTGGTTTCTTTCTCTTTTTTTTTTTCATTCTTTTTTCTTCCTCTTTTTCTTTACCAATAAAATTAGGAGGGTGGGGAGACCACACGTTGTCTTCCTCCTCATAACCAACTTCAATTCTCGGCCATGGCGCGAGCCATCACCACCTCCACCACCACACAACAACGCACACAACCACAACAACTTAACCACACCACTCACCTCGACGTCGTCGTGCTCGCGAACTCCCTGAGCTCTCCTCCTCCTCCTATTCTCCGTCTCGGTCTCTCTCTGTTGTTTTTTTTTCTTCTCTTCGATTTAACGAAGAAGAAAGCGGTGATGGTAAAAAATTACCGAAATACCCTTGAGTCCATCCACTTTTTCTCTTTCCTTCCATACCCTTAAAGGTAATTTCACATTTATTTATTTATTTTTTGATTTTCATATATATATATATATATATATATATATATATTATATATATATATATATTTATATATATTTATATATATATATATATTTATATATATATTTATATATATTAAATTACTTATATATATAAATATATATACACATCTATATTTTCGCGCCTACAATTTTGTAATGCGCGCCAACGAGCATACTCGGGTGTGCACACTACCATACCACCCACGCGTATCGACCACGACCCCACATGTCCCTAGGTGCCCACCAATTTACTATTTTTAACACATTTAATTCATTTAATGTATGTAATATTTTCCCAGCCTAATATTTCATCTTTTTGTCTATTCGGTACCCGCGTCGACACGCATATCAAGGCGAATACTTAACACACAATCTCACACGTCAATTAAAATATAATTACACACATCGCGATGTCGTTTAACCTATTTTAACATAAACATCGCAAAGTAAACAAAACAACACACAAAATAACTATTTACCTAACTCCAGGCGCGCTCTAGCCTAGCTACGGGTCCCACGGATGGCTGAGCTGTCCGCCACGTCTGCAATACGTCACAAATAATGGCGAATTAAATTTGGACCGTTACATAAGGTGGTTATACGATTTGGCTGAGGTGTTTTTCGATAACCCAATATTGTGGTGACTCCTCCCCAATGTCGAATAGCATCAACATGATACTACCATATTTCATGATCTTAATGGTGGTTGTCGTTTGAGCCTACTTGTAGGTTTCGATTTTGGATAAGATATATAAGCTTGGTTTTTACTTTATAAAGGGTGTTCTTGTGTGCTGATGAACACATTGTGTGTGCCAGACACTTGGGTACATGTTTTGTGATTTCAACAACAGGTGTGTGTTGGGAACGTGTGGTTATTTTTGGGTGTTTTAGTGTCATTTTCATGCATGTTAATTTTACATTTTAAAATTTTGTTTAAGGTTTGTCGAATGGTCACGACGTCGTGGTCACACTGTCGGCTCTCGAAGCTACGACATGACCCACATACGACTGAGCCGAGCCTAAGATATGTGATTAGGCGTATATATGTGTGGTTACAAAACCCAAGAGAGTCACTGTGTTTCGTCGTGTTTTTGGTTTAATTTACCGATTGAATTATAGAGTTGTTTTAGTCATTAAAACGTTGGAAAAAAAATACTAGGGACTCAACTTAGGTTTAGTTAACGATTTGACCTATTAACTAGAGTTTTCAAACCTGTCAGGTAGCAGGAAACTCGAGGGACGCAAGAGAGTGTTTACAGGGTGCGTATAGTTTCAGGTAAGTATACTTGCCTTAAAGCTTGTGTATGATTTGTAAGCCAGTAAGAAAATGCCATGTGATTCATTATCATTTATTCAGATTCGTTATGCTCTATTATTAGTATTCTATTCCATTCCTTGTTGTGTGTTTCTTGGAGTAAATGTTTCGTCTCAAGAGTACTAGGACCTGCACTAGAGGGATAAAACGTGGGCACTCTTATACAGGAGTGTGTGACCACCCTTAGTGACCGTGTGACACCGAGTACTGGGTGGGTG
The DNA here is from genome assembly GCA_039657345.1 of Stephania japonica. NCBI lineage: Eukaryota > Viridiplantae > Streptophyta > Magnoliopsida > Ranunculales > Menispermaceae > Stephania > Stephania japonica. The sequence goes on from CM077556.1 coordinate 74,792,607, forward strand.
AGCTTGTGTCCCTCCCATCATAGCTGTGCCTTCGCTTGTATCGATGCCTGGGAAGACCTCGTGAGATCTTCATCATTATGCTATGATTTAGACCACTTATGGGTCTCTTTTGATTCCTTAGAACATACTTGAAATTTGATTGATATCTATTAGTCTGTTTATCATGCACTTGATTTATTTAAATTCCTGTCTTTCTATTACCGCATGATATTTAGACTGCTTTACTTGATATATCATGAATTATTGTTATCTTCTTCTGTATCTTCTTCTGGCATTACATTCAATTTCTTCAGTTGCTCACCGTCTAGTTTGTGACAATGGGTGCAGATAGAGCCAGAGTGCAGTAGAGGCAGCTCTTTGTGAGGATTAGCTACTAAACTTGGAAGACATTATAGTAGGTTTTTATGTTTTGCTTACTTGTATACCATTTCATACATATGTTTTGGATTATAGAACTTGATATTTTTGATGAAATTGGTATCATGTATCTTGGCTTATCAAATTGTACATGAATACCCGGGGTTTTTCACACTTATAGATTCCTACATTTCTCTTTGATTGAGTTATTTCCCTTATGTTTAGTTTATTTACTTTCCGCTTCGTAAAACTTGCAATAACTCTTTCATAAATTGTATAATTGAATGATTTGAGGCTGACTAGGCTCGCCAGGTCCGCCGAGTATCGGCTTAGGGACTTGTACGAGTCTAGGCAGGGCGTACCCAATTGCACGGGGAAATTGGGGCCGTCACAGTCAAAGCCATGAACTCGGGATGCACGATACTGGTTCTGGTTCTATATGGGGTGAGTGTTCTTACCTGGATTACCAAGGAATTTCATCCGCGTAGACGTTATAACTGTTGGGTTTTGGGGTTCATGCGCAATGGAGATTACAAAACAATTTTGAGAAAAACCCCAACAGGATCCGAATCTGATTCCATTAAAACACGTTTAAACTATGAAAACTTAATCATACCTCAGTCGCAATGTACCTTTTTGAAGATTAATCGATCTCTAAGGCGCTGCCAACGACGAACGCCCTCTATCAGCAGTGCACACACAAATGACGGCCGAGATTTGAAGTGCTAGCTTCGAGAGAATACCAAACCTTTTTGTTTCTCTCCAAAACGATCCAGAACATACCAAAAACCTCTAAGTCGTTTCTTAAAACGAAAATAGAGTTTTAGCCTTTTAAATCTTTCTTACTTGTATTCTAACTCAAAGCATCTATTTATACAACCCTTGTATATAGACGGTTAAGTAAATTACACATATACCCCTACTTAAAGAAGTATAAGTGTAATACGCTACAAGGACGTTTTTGTCATGAATTTTATCATATAAAATTCATTTTTCTGAACCATCTTAAAATCTCGCAAAACCATTCTCAGTGTGCGACCCAATAAGCTCATACAACATTGGCATTGTACCAAAACACATTTTGGTATACAAGTCATAAGCGGCCTCTAGCAAGACATTATGACTACCCAAGTTGTACGAATATCAAATCGATACAACCTAATCAATAATGTATAAAATATCCTTTTGTCACACGATATCCTTTTGATCAAACATAAGGCATGGAATTGTCATCCAACATGTTCAATCGTACTAGTCTCGATTTCTAGGTAGATTGAAAACATCTAAGTGATATTGATCAATATCAATTCACTTAGACTAGGCCTTTTAACATTCTAACACATCGAGGGATCCACTGGATATCTCTCTTTATATGAGAGGGACAAATTATATCTCGATTACACAACTTCACTACATTATTCACACAGTAACCAATTACAACCTTTATAATCGTCCGGTTAAAGACAACGTTTGATTGCGTCAAATCACTGTATTCCTAATGTTGAAGTCTCTGGTAATCTCAAGTCAAATGACTGAAAAATATACCTATCATGAGAAACAACTATGACTTAATCCATGTGATGTTCTCATAGCGGGTTGGTCCAGTACTTTGTTCCCTAACAAGTACTCATGATCTTGATTCGTATTCCTATACGTATGATCATCGTATGATCATCAATCAAGACTCACACTAGTCTTAATTCATTATAGTTCCCAGTATAATAATCGACTAGGGGCATTTAGGATATTTCTGTAAATACCCATGGATCTTATTATAATGTAAACATGCAAATCAATTATAATAAACAGCAAATGAAATCCTCTATTTTATTAACTAAAATGTATTCATAAAGACTGTTAATGGATTGACCTAGGGCACATTTCCCAACAATAACGGCTTAAGTTTATCGCGTCCTAAACTCCGAGTCTCGTAGGTGTTTACCTCGACTCAACGACCATTTGGTCGGAACTACTTACAGCTCTCTATTATTTCTGGGACACTCATTTTTGATTGCTCAATTGATTTATTTACAGTCTTATTTATTCATGCATTCCCGGTCCTTTCTTTCTATCGGCATGAATATGGACCAGTTGTTTATTTATTTCGAAATGTTGTGTTTATGTCTTGCTTGACGTTACTTACCAAGGATCGTTATTCTTGCGTTTGACGAAGTGCAGATCTATAGTCCAGGAAGGGAAATGCTCTATAGCTTAAAGATTTGATTTGAGGATACAGAAGCAAGTCTTTTCGCATTTCTGATATAGGTGACTTTTCTTGTATTATTGTATATATTGTCCTTGAAACATTGGGACTTGGGGTTTTTAAGAGATCTTGGGCATGTATATCTATATGTGATTCTCCTCTAACTGTTCATTTTTTATGGTATACATATGTAGTTCCACACTCTAGAATGCCTTATTTTGTATGGTTGTGGTTACTTTAATTAGTTTGAGGATTAATTGCTTCTGCTTTAATAATGTTAACTCATTAATCGACATTTTCAACTTGTAAATTGTTTAAAAATGGTAAATAGTAAAGGAAGGCTAACTAGGCTTATATGACTCAGCGAGACTGGCTCGGGGGTTCATGTAAGTTTAGGTCAAGTGGGCCCAGTTTAAGATTTTGAAACTGGGGTCACAAACTTTTCTTCATTATATATGCTCTCTCAACTACTCCTAATCCCATACACCTTTTTTTCTCCTTTTTTTTTCTTTTTTTTTTCATTTGTGGTGATCAAAGGAGACCCTGGAGTTTTCATTTTCAAAAAGGCCTAACATTGAAGGTGGTTGAGACATATACAACCTTTTAGCCCAATCAAAGCGCGCTAATGTTTTAAATTAAGGCATTTCAAATGCAAGTTCTTAACCTTCTTATGCATATGCAGCGGGTAAAAGGACCCCAGTTATTGTAGAAAATAATGTGGCATTGGGGTATGGCGCCCCAACGCTGGGTAGGCGCCTAAGCGCCCATAATGGAAAAGGCACGACTTTTGGGACCAAAATTGACCCTTTTTGTTCATTTTTTTATTAGCGAAGTCCAAATCTAGTCTAGATTAGTTACATCTGTAGCTACATGATATCCATTTTTGTCCATTTTCAAACACCAAGAGTTGTGTTTCTTCGTACGGACTCGATAACCTTTGGTTTTCTATAAAAGAAAGAATACTAGTACGAATCAAATACACCAAATATATTGAAAAATAGATTAAAACACAAAAGATTTTTGAATCAAAGTGTGTTCTTGAGTCATAGCATCATTCTCTCAAAAGTTCCTCAAAGAGTGTTCTTGGTTGGAGTTGTGTTACACACACATCATCCAACAACCATTAAACATTTGATTGTATCCTGAAGATAAGTTTCGATTAAACCCAGTGTGGATACACGGTTTTGATCGGTAGGGTGAAATCTTATCTAAAAGAGAGCGATTATGCGCCTTAAGTGTTTGTTTAGTATTCCTATTCCATTCTTGTTTAACAATCTGAAGAAATTTGTTTAGTTATTACTAAAAGGACCTCATTACTACACTGTATCTCAATTTTAATTTTTTTTACTAAACTGACCCCACTTTTTTTATTTTATTCCAAGATTACCCCTGCCTTCAACCCAACAAAATACTAACACCATTCCATTTGAACCCCAAAATCGAATCCATCAATACTTATTTTTTACGCTAGTTGGGTCATTCTGAGCACTGCATTGAGGTCGAGGGTGCACAAGGAAGGCTCATATCGGTCGAACCCCACCAAATCTGGGTTTGAAAGAGTTTGGCGAGCAAGGGGAACCACCGTCAAAGTCGTTGTGTTTTCTTCATTCGATTCGCTAAGTTTTTTGCATTAAAACGTTAGGGGTTTTGATCGTGATGAGATTATACGTCTTTTGTTTGTATTTTTGTTGATATTAGTCGATGCGATTTGGGTCTGGATTTCCTAGGTTTTAAGTTATGTTTCGAGACAAACGGCCTCACAGGGCCGAGATATTGCAATGCATTATGACCTATCCAATCGAGTTGTGGTATTTAATTTCAAAATTGTTTGATCGAGTGTTGTCTTTATTTTCAACATTGTTTGCCCGAGATGAAAATAAGTTTCAGTCATTCATAATCGAACCTCTATAAAGCTTTCGATTCTAGTTGACCGACACTTATGATAATGAAATCGGTCATATATGTCTGAAGGTCATGAGTTTTACGTTTTTGTTTTGATATTAGGCCTGGTTATGGTGTTGTTGTAGTGGGACTATATTGAGTATGTTTTCTTTCGCATTTAGGTATGGGAAAAATAATTGAGGTTATGCATGTCGGCTTTTTGGGGCTATGCAACTATGCTCTCATTTTTTAGGCCTGTTCTCAATCGAAATTGAGGTTATGCATGTTGGCTTCATTTCTTTTCCACGTACATTGTATGTTCTTTGCAGGTTATGGCTAGCTAGGACAAGAAATGATACGTTGTATTTAGCGGGCAAGAAACAGGTGTGTTTGAGACATGGGAGGAATGTTGTTGGTCCGTAGATTGGTACAAGGGTTGTAGCTACAGATCATGTCTAACGAAAGAAGAGGCATTTGCAGCCTTCGAGAGATCACAAATAGCAAGTCGAAATTTAGAGGTGATGTTTCTACCTCTCGAATGGATGTCATTACGCGGCTACAGCTACCGCCAAACTGTTGGGCTGAGTATGAAGGCATCCCCCCTCCTCTGCTGCCTCCTGCCCAATGGATCCATGACACCTTACAAGTCGTGAGGTGTTGTAGTCGGTGTGGAAGTGATGAATGTATCTCATTGCATGGGGGATGTTGTCGAGAAATGTTGTGATGTAGTTTATGTTTGCATTTTTTCTTTTAGAAATGTATGCTTAATGTGTTGGTTTGTCATAAGGAGTAGACTCTGGTTCGTATGTTTGCATGTTCTACATTAGCTAAGTTTATGTGCTTGTGGTTGTGAACCATGTGCACTTATGAATGATATATTGTGATGTTAATTATCAATATTTCATTCTCTTGTTAATGCGTTGGGTTAAGGTTCATACAATGTTTCATTCTCTTGTTAGCTATGAGCCATGTGCACTTATGACTATATAAATTCGACATTTGTGATGTTAAATTTCAATGTTATGTATGGATCGACCGGTTTAAATATATCGGTGAAGTTCGGGAAGGGTTCGCTCGATGATGTATACCCCGTGCGTGCGTAGGGACCTACAAAGACGGAAAGAACCACTAATTAAACACATAACAAGGGCAAAAACGTCAAATTTCATCATTAATAAATTGTGCGGAGTATTACCGATACCTATAGTATCATTTCAGTGTAGCCCAACTGAGACCTATAATTTACATTTCGATCACATGGATTTGAAAGGTATAGATAAATAACGGATCACAATATCTGAAAGCTAAAGTGTGATATAAGTTTCATTTGGTCAAGCACAGTTGCGTACTTACGGCGTAGGAGGTCTGAGACGCATATTCAACGTCTCAGTCCTGTGAGTTCGACAGACACGGGTAACATAACACATTTTAAATCTCCTCCTAAATAAATGAAAAACTTGAGAAATTACCTCAATCTGCTCCATTTCACTTCATTTTGGCGATTCCTTTGAGTTTTCCATCTTCAAAGTCTCGATTTGTCCCAAAACTCAAAGCTCTAGAAAATTCGAAAATGAAAAAAACATCGACACTGAAACAAACACTAAACAACCCAACATAACCCATTAAGTAACAGTAAACAAGAAGAAAATGAATTTACTTGGTTGATTTCGTGAGGATTCACCCTTGTTTGACCAAAAAACGAGATTGGAAGAGGTTGGGGTCAGATAGGGTGTCGAGAGGGAGGAGGGAGGAGCGGCTCTTGGATTTCAATTTCAAAAATGGGGTATGTTTGCAACAAAACCCCATAATATATCAGGGGCAATAAGGTCATTTCGCTTAAGAGTTAAGAAAAAAAAATAGCAAAAAATGGGGTCCTTTTAGCAGTTATATATATATATATAGAAAATTCTACAAAGGAGACCAAATATATACTCATATCATGGGAACCCCTCAAAATGTGTTATGCATTAAATGTTTTATACATTTATGTCGCCTCGATTACTGTGTTGAATTTAAACCCAATAATTCTAAATAGTGTACCCATGACATAAATATATATTTGGTTCCCATAGTTGAATATATATATATATATATATATATATATATATATATATTACTCTCACAACTCGTAGCACAAACCTTCCTCAAAATTTAGGAGATCCCTTCATAATCATTTGCTTAAAAATAAAAAATACAACCACCTTATAAAACGAATTAACGACATGTAGTTTATGTCAAGTTGATGATGAATCTGCGGATCTGCGTGACAACATCATGGCTAACCGCGACGGGCAAGTTCTTTGGTTTATCCAGTGATGAATGGAGGAATTGAACAAATTGTGAAGGAATGACAACGTATGGGGGTTTTTGTGCACTCCAATTCTGTGATTTGTGTAACATAGCACATTCTCATGTAATCTATGCATTGAACAATTCCATCATAGTTGTGTACAAACCAAGAACTCCAAGTAATGTTTAGAACTTAAAACTTAAGATAAATCTAACTTTAAAGTTAAGTAAACAACAAACATGCAAGGCCCTTTGACGACGACGATGGCGACGACAACAACAACAACAACGAAAAAGAAGCATGCAAGGGCAACCAAACCAACAAAAGCTCCAGCTAATGAGCTCATACAAGTATGGCAATAAACTGAATTAAAAGGAATACTCGATGTTCAAGGCTCGCAGCGGCCCGCGCATTTCAACATGATTGGTTTGAAACACAATTTCGACATCAGGGGCAAGGACATGGCTTTCGAGTTTTTTAATCTCCGCCACTGTCCATTTGATCAGAGATGCAACAGTATCATTCCCTATTGCGTTTGTATTTGGAAAGACAATGAATACTTTCTGCAAGCGCGGACTGTATCTCAGGAAGAACTCCAAGAAGTTCACTTGGTCATGGCTACCTGTGAACCCTTCCAGCTTAAGTTCCTCCAGATCAGAGAAGGGACATCTCGGTTGCTTAAAAGTCTGCTGCAGTTGGCGACGATACAGAGGAATTTGACCCATCTAATTAAACAATAAATCAACCAAAAGAAGCCATATATAGATCAGTCAGCATTCAACAGCAAAGCCATCCAACAAAAACTAGCAATCAGAAAAGTGGAATCATTAAGATTCAATGATGAGACATACAATCCCTTGGCCAATGTCATTTCCATATGGAGCCTCGATCCATATCGATTTTAGCTTCGGTGAGCTCCGTATGATGCACAAAGCACCACTTAATGCAGATCCTTCCAAGGTTGTGCTTGCTCTAAAATGTTCAAGGTTTCCCAGGAGCATCGGCAGCTCATCATAACTTGGATCAGCAAACGGAACTTGAAGGTTTGACAGGAGATATTGGAGCTGTACATGCTCACCATTATAGGGCAGTGCCTGCACAAATTTGACATGGGAACCACTTTGATGATCAAAGCGAAAGATCTAATTTTGAATTAACCAAAACCCTAACCCTGAACTTCAAATCAATAGATTGGGCGCATTAATCGAACATGTATATAAAAGTAATAAATAAGATCAATCACAGAGCGTACACTTCAATAAATGCACACATAATTTGAAATACATGAGTGTTTTCTCTAAACTACTTTCTAAAGAAATTCGCCTTTGATGATGGTAAGAAATTTCAGCAATCGAAACTGTAGAAAATAAATGTGATACTCGACATGTGAAAAAGATATACAGATAGACGAATTAAATTAAGTGAAGATCCAACTGAGCAACAATGATAATTTGTAAAGAGAACACATAAACATACATACCTCAAGAAAACCATGAGTTAAAGTTAGCATCTTCATCCATCTGAGACCATCGAGAACATCGATGAGATCAATGTCCCAATAACAAGGTCCCGTCTGGTTCTTGAGATTGAATACAACTTCAGCCAGGTTTCTCATGTTACCAAGGTGAAGATCCCATACAAATACCGCCATCTCCAAATATTGAATGTTAGGAGCAGAAAGCTCCAACCCTACCAAGGAAGGGCCACCCCTTATAATCAATCTCCTAAGCTTCGACCATGTCGCATTGAATGGCAAATGGAAATCATCCATTCTGCAATTCACAATGCACACTTCCTCAAGGTTTGGACTACTGAATCCGATGTTAGCAACGATGTCCCTAGTTACAAACATTCCTGTAAGACACAACCTTGTGAGTAGCATAAAAGTTTTCTCATGACCGAACTTGAAGTCCTTTAGGCCGCAACAGGTCAAACGCAACACCCTTAAGGATGTGATTTGATTGAGCATTTCTGTGATGTTGAGCACCGAAGAATGAGACTCCACAGTTTGAAGACTACAATGATGAAACATATGTAATGTTTCTTCAGTGAAGAAGTCTAGATAGAGATCCTTGACCTTCTTTTCTGCAGCAAAAAACAGTGCCCTGTCAAGAAAGCCCTGGTCCTTAGAATTATTAGATTCAAAATGGAGCCTTAATATGAAATAATCTATCTCAGGTGCGAGGAAACGAGGGAGCATTCGACGAACATATGCGGCGAAGTATCTCCTCGTGCCCATCGTCCGGCAATAGGCTCTGGATTGGTTCATGAACCTGGTTCGGCTCAATTCAATGCCTCTGCAATGGACCCATAGATCAAGCCATTGCTTACATAGAGAGCAGAGTCTCACAGCATCAACAAGAGGCAACAAAGAGATTATGATAATGAAAATGTGCTCAGGGAGATCAGTGAACTCCATCGTTATTGAACTGATGAAACTTTGTTCCCTCAAAAGAACTGATGAAACTAGGAGACAAGAAACTAGAACTTCTATGAGGGGATTATGAAGCCATTGCTTTGGCCTGTATTTATAGACATGTTGGACAAGGCCAAGAGGTGAGTGACAGCACATCAATTGAGACATCAGATACACACTAGTCAAATTGGAGCCATCAGATGTGTCTCGAATTATGCAAATACGTGATTTTATGTGAACATGACAATACATAAAAGGGATTGTGAAAACAAATTCATTGCACTAGTCTTTTGGTTTGGGAAAGAAATCTGCGGCAGCTATGTTGATAATACTTGGTAATTGATGTTTAATGCCTCATTTTGTATTAATGGCCTTCATTTATTTAGTTCAAGATGAGGCTAGCTATTTAATTTGAGAGTCCTCTTTCTTTAGTATAACTATCAATGGAATTAAATGTGAGAGATTTGCTTATTTAATAATATTTGAAATAATCTTTTATTTGTTTCTAAATAAAGAAAATAAGAATTAAGTAATCTAGATATTTAACTGGTAAGAAAGGAAAAATCTCGAATGAAACAAAAAAGTTCGTTGTCGCTTATTGCTCAACTATAATAAACTTTTGTTTAGCTTAGTTGTTTTAGAAGACTCCTTATGAGCTATACGAAACGCGCCGCAATATCCAATTAAAGAAGAATGGTGATACAATTAAATTACCTATGTTCAATTTTTAAGGACCACTAATTGGTTAACCTTAACAGTATATTGTTTTTTGTCGTATTCAGTTATTTAAAGACCGATCGTGAATATAATTAAAACATTATCCATTCTATGATATGACGAGTTCCGACCTTTTAAGAACTTTTCTGGATAATTTAGATTTCCAGACATTCGAATTGAGAACTAATTATAGAATCTAGATATCTAACGATATATAAGAAAAGAGCAATAATGAATGAAAGAAAAGATTTCGCTTAATATTAAATTATAATAAGTTTTTTGTTTAGTTTAGTTGTTTTAGAAGACTACTAATGAGCTATACAATTATCTGAGTATTTTTTTTTTATCGTATTCAGTTATTTAAAGAGCAGTCGTAAATATAATTAAATACAATTATCTTTCCCATGATAAAAAGTCTTCCCGAACTCCTTTGACCTTCCTTGAATTATCTAGGTTTTTTATGACCTAATTAGAATTAAACATAAGTAAAGTTTTACAGAAAATCTATTGAATACATGGTAAACAACATAAATAGCAAATTTAGCAGTAGACTTCTAAGGAAAGAAGAACGTAATAAATATTAATTTTTACGAGAAATCACGCCTAAGAATACAAACATATATGCAAGACTAGAAATAACATACTATGGTATATGTTATTTGCTGAGAGTATTGTCTTACAGGACGAAATAAGAAATGAAGTGAATAGAAAATTAGAACTTTTGAGGAATATTTAGAATCTATATGCTTTAAATTGAGTAGGACGAAAATCGAATGCATGCATTGTGAGTTTAGAAATACTAGACATCAAGTTAATGGAGTGCTAAAATTGGGGAAAGTAGAAGTTTCTAAGATGAACCAATTTCAATATCTAGGATCAATCATACAAAATGGTGTCAATATAGAATTCAAGTTGGATGGAAGAAGTGGAGGAGTGCAACAGGTGTGATATGTGATCGAAATAATCCTACCAAGTTAAAGGAAAATTTTTAGACCAGCTATGCTTTATGAACGTGAATGTTTGCCAGTAAAGAAACAACAAGAACATAGAATGAATGTAGTGAAAATGACGATGCTTATGTGGATGTAAGGTAAAACTCGTGAATATAGAATAAGATATATAAAAATTGAAAGAAAAGTAGGTGTAGCACCACTTAACGCATAGATTAAGGAAGGGCGGTTGCGGTAGTTTAGACACCTCCAAAGCTTGCCAACAAATTCCCCCACTATAAAACAAATCAATAGAAACTGAAAAACTTCGATGATGTAGGGAAGGAACTAGGGGTAGACAGTAGCTAACTTGGGATATATTGATTAGGAGGGATTTAAAGGATTTGGAAAGCACCATCGATTGCTCTAAATCAAGCGTAATGGAAGATTTCGATCCATGTAGCTGACCCCAACTAATTTCGGATTGATGCTACAAGAAGTAAGAAAATATTATATATGGTACAAATCGAACTCATTAAACTTAATATTATGTACAAAAAGAGAAAAGACATGAAAACTATTATAAACAACATGATTCTTTAATGTGCTTTGCTAAAGCTTGGAGTTGATAGTACCCAAATAAATAAATTGAAACTTCTGTACTAAGTCGAAGGTTTTCATAAATTCCTTGTATCGAATTAGACTTCCCTATAATAATTCCGAATTTTAATAGATCGAAGTGTCATGTGAAAATAAATTTCCAATCCTCAATGAAATTGGTGATAGGAAAAGGGATATGAAGATCGAACTATATTTTATTAGCAAGCATTAAGGAATGACCACATTAACCTAAAAACATTAAGGAACGGCGGTAATGAAAAGATCGGCTAAATCGACCATGTTTGGTAATTAAACAACAGATTGATCATTCATTTTCATGTATCACTTATATTTTCATAATTAAATTATTAGATAATATTATCCAAGACACTTTTCGTTTCTTTCCTTTGATAGTCAAATTTCATTTTATTTTAAACAAATCCTATGGTTTTCATCATTGATAATACTAAACCAATGCATTGTACTACTTTTGCCAGCAATGAAGTTTTATTACAAAGAAATAATATTGAAGTAAATGTTAAATACAATGTGCAATGATGTAGTAATTTATTATTACAAGCTCATGAAGTGCAGCTCCGCTCTTTTTAAGGCACATTATCTTCTAAGCAATTTCTACCCTTGTTGAATTTATTATGTAATCCACAAGATTTGAACACCATTCTTTCCTATGAAATAATTAGATATAGCCATCGTAGCTATTCTTTGAATTACAATTAATCTTACCACTTCACAACTCATTGTTTACCAATAAGAAGGTAAACAACAATATTCAAGTCTGAATGCTTGAAACCCGAATCCAGTGGTCACCAAGCTCCACAATTGCAAAATTGGTCTTCCCTTGCTCACAGGTGGAAGCCACTTGGTTTTCAGATAAGAGTTGGCATTTCGTCCATTAAAGTTCACTTTTTTCACTGAGCCTTCGTTCTTTCTGTGGAGGTCCTTACTTCATCAGAAAGTTGCTTTAGCAAAAGCTCTCTAGCTTGTAGCAAGGGACTTTAATGCCCTCTTGTTCAAAGAAGAGAAGTTGCTAAGTAGTCGAACTACTACCGAGTTTATAAGCGATTTGCAGCTTGGACAGAATCATGGAATGCAGGTAGTGGTTTCACAAGGGTCGTAGTAGACATTGTCCGAGAGGGCTTCTAAAGACTTGATAGAGCACTGGCAAACCCATCACGGGACCTAACATATGGCATTACTAAAGTCATACACCTACTGAGACGCTACTCATCAATATTTGTGGTGTAGGCTAAAACCTTCTCCTTTCAGGAGATTCTATCATGTGGCAGCCCGGGGAAGACATCCTTTGTAGGAGACTAGACCGAAAAATCAACACTAACTGAAAATATACAAAGCTTCAAAAAGGCGGCCTCCAAATGGAACTGTGAAGTAATTGTTTACATCTTTGAGCTAAAAAAAAAAAAATACAAAAAGCAGCGTCTGCTCAAAAGGCAATGGAGACTGGCATCTGACTACCAATTCTTAAACCTTTGTCTGGTTTGTTCAGGAACTTTCCATGAAGTTGATATTGATGCATTTAGTTGCACTTTATAATCCTCGAAAAGTTAAATATTTTAAAAAATATGATAAATCGTAGCGATGGATTATAGTACTCTTAAAAGAAGTTTTAAGTTGATTCAATTTAGGGGTATGGTTTTATTGGTTCATCCATTAGATTAATATCATCTGCAAATAACATACACAATGAAGGAATAAATTAGAATTTGAAGGCTTTAAGTTAAGTAGGATGAGTGCATTATAAGTTTAGAAATATTCGGCGTCGAGATGACGTTAAGCATAGAATTTAAGTTGGTTGGAAAAAGTGGAGTGCGATAATGAAGCATATTATGCTTCATGAAAGTGAACTTTCGAGCGATAAAGAAACAATTGAATGAATGTAGCTGAAATGAAGATACCAAGGTAAATGTTTGGTATCCTAAAGATGAATAACAACATAGCCGCAACCCCAACGATAAAGAAAGAATAAGAAATATAAAACTCAAAGAAGCAACACCAATTAATGCAAATATTAGGGAAAGGCCATTGTGTTAATTAGGACACCTACAAAATGGCCCATGAATACCGCCTCTAGAACACTCAACTCAATAGAAAGTAAAAAACACTCGACGATGTAAAAGTAGATTGAAGCTAACTTGGAAAGCACTGATTATGAGGAATTTAAAGGATATGGAAAGCACATCATCAATTTAACTAAATCAAGCACCATGGAAAATTTGATCCATGTAGTCGGCCCTACCTAGTTGTTGTTGTGGTTGTCTTAAAAACTACTGTAGTTCCCACGGGAAATACACCTTCGCAGGAGAGAAGTTGGCACCCACTTTTTGAGAAGCGGCCCGAAATTGTAAAACAAACAAGGGAAGTTGCCAACTTCCAGGAAAATGCATGACAATGAAACTAGGTCACCACTGTCAGCGCTGTAACTGACAAATAAACCATCTTAAATACTTACTGGCTTTCCACCCATGTCCCATGCATGCAGATCTTTTCCACTTTGAGGTTTGAAGGAAAAGGTTCCAAGAACTCCAACTGGGGAGTGACAAAAATGGAGAATTTCTGTATCAAATTTGAATAAGCCATTGAGAAGTTAGGCAAGCAAATTAGTTCACTTAAAATTAGATGAACAATCTGTTTAAAAGTACATAAAATCCATCTGATTACACATACTTCAGAAGTGACAGAATGGCCCAAAACAAGCAATCCAACACCCTCTCCACCCATCAAATGTAATCCAGCTGCTCCAGCCAGAAGGCTTTTTCTACTACTCCTGGTTGTGACTACACAGACGAAGTATCTTGCCTGGAGAATACGGTACTGGAGAATGCATTGAATTTGCTGCAGAAAAATGCTAAACAGGCTCTCAAGTTCTAGAATTTGATATACGCTGCGCTCTAAGCAGAGTTCTCGTGCAGCAGCACATACTCCCGACTGTCAAAAAAGATAGAAACAGCGGAACGTGAGCATTATATTTGCAGAACTGATGCATGTGCGGATAGGAAACGAAGCAAAAAACATAGTTCTTTCCTCTCTAGGAATTAAAGCTGGTGTAAAGAAGCGTCAATAGATGCATTATTCAGGGCTAAAACTCATCCCCATGAATTTTTCCGTCAAAATAAATGAAACAACAAAAGGCTTTACAACTACAGCAAAACAAAAGAGAGATTATGAAAGTATCAAAGCTCGTGCACGACCACCGCACACCCTAAAATCCCGCCACAGGTGAACATGCTCGGGAAGCAAATTTTTACCGGCCAACATGATGACACAAATTAACTTTATCAGCAAAAATAGTCAGAAGGAAAGAGCCAATAAATGGCCTCTCAAAAACTCCCATCAGAACATTTTCCCAAAATGCAACAGTATAAATCACCCAAAAAATACCATTATATTAGGCTATAGCTATTAGCCACCAAGGTCACACTAGTTACTAACAAAACTGCAGAAAATTCTTCATAGTAAGGAAAACACCAAGAAAAATAACATTAATAGTTGTCTACTACTTATGCTCAAAGCAATGTAATTTCATACATCATACACTAACACCAATACTCTAATCCAACATGCCACTCAAGCTGATCAAAGATAAGACAACTTATTCTTATAAATACAGAGTCTCCGCTTACCAATGTATCATACAACTCGTCAAAATTCATAAAGACTTCATACTTTTACAAACTACATGGGAAGCTTTTGTTGGTGATCTTCTGAATCTGTACACTGTTCTTTTTTTTTTTTTTCGGAGAGAATTTTTATTACAGGCTTACAGCATAGGAGAATAAGGCTTGAAGATTGCCATTCTTAAAACACAGCTGACAGGATTCTCATGGAAAACGAAGTTCATACATTTAACTTTACCAAGGAAAAAGTTTGTCAGATTCATCAAGATAAAACTTTTATAACAGCATTGGAAACACTTGATCTCTCTATTTATTTTCAAGAATGATGATCTATCTACGTAAGTAATGATATAAATTTTAAAATCTTTAAATTGTTGCTCTATTTTAAGGCAACAGCATCTTACCAATCTACATAGGATACATTGGAATTGGATCGGTCAAGTAATCGGGTTTACCTTAGATGTGAATGCACCCAAGGTTACAAACTATATTGAAGCACTCAAAAAGTTGGCGCAATTGAAAGAGGTGAACATGAAATTGCAACTCAGTCAATGCATTGCATTTTTACTACGCTCAGCAAGTGAGTCTAAACCTCACATTTTTCTCATCACCAACACAACAAACTTTCAAAGAGAAGAATTTGCTTCCCGAGCCATTCAGATAATAACAAACAGTACGAAAGGCACACTTGATTAGATGAGATAAGATGGGGGGCACCGTGTTAGGTGCTAGTCCAAACCACCACTGTCAATCAGATAAAGTGTAAACAAACATGTCTAAATTGATCACGTGACTATCAAGCAGAACATATATAGAGATAATAATAAATACTTATTAAACTTCATATATTCTAAACAAACATGTACTAAAACTGATCACAAGACTACCACCAAATTAAATACATCTATTCTCAAATTTTGCTTACCCAATAACATATGTTCACCCCATGCCCAAGCTCAATTTGTATTCAAGAAAGAAGATACCAGATACAAGTATTTTACCCTAATAAACTCTCATTATTGAAAAAATTTGCCTGGCCGTAAAGAGTCTACACATATGAAGAAAGATAAAATCATAGGCAGCAGCTGTTTCACATTGCACTAAGAATATAGGACGAGCAAGAAAGTTATACTAGTACTAAATAAGCAGCAACCTTAATAATTAATAATTTCTCAAGAGGGATTTAGTTTTAAAAATGGCCTACCTACTATTACCAAACTTAATAGTGTCTTTTTCAAAAAGTTCATAATAACGTTGAGGTTCAACGCGATTATCCTGCACAATTAAAAAGCAAGAGTTAAAATTAAGATTTTGAGAAAATAGCAAAACTAAAAAATTGAAATAATATAAACCATTCAATGCGATTATAATTCATACAAGCAAAAGGAACAACCAGTGAAAATACGAGTGCCGGCTTACATTAATGAAAGTTCCATTTGTACTTCCAAGGTCCATTACATAAGGCCTGATACAGTGGAGACATTGAAAGTGAGATGTGTGGTCATCAAAATTAAACTTATTACTGAAAAATGAAATTTATTCTCTACCAAAAATAAAAAATAAAAAAACAAAATGCATTTTTTTAGCCCTACCTTACTTTTTTCGCTAACATTCCATCAGGCTGCTCTTTTTCTACTTGTCTGAGAAAATAAGGCCTAAAGTTAAATTGTGTAAGAAAATCAATCACAAAACAATATTGATGCAATTAAAAGTATACCGAAACTGAATGACAGCATGTTGTTTGCTACAAGAGGGATGATCTGTAGGTACATCTGCTACTCTCCTTTCTCTCCCAAAGAGATAACAGCTTTGTCGGTGTATATATAGAGGTTCTGTTCACCAGATATTTTTCCCAAAAGCAACACAAGTTAGAAAAAAAGCAAGCAAGCATAATCATAATTGTAAAATAGCAACAACATTTATGCTAGTAATATTGCAATGAAATGATGGTATAGAAAAAAATGATGAATGTCTATTTGGGCTTCAAAAGAAAGAAAAGAAAAGAAAAGAATGATGAATACATGAGCAATAGTAATCAGAAGATGGCACCAATTTCATTTGGTAAGACAAAAAAAACTTGCTGCAAAGGTCGGTCAGAAATTCCCAAGACCAAACAATAAGTAGAGAAGCACCA
Source organism: Stephania japonica (assembly GCA_039657345.1). Lineage (NCBI taxonomy): Eukaryota > Viridiplantae > Streptophyta > Magnoliopsida > Ranunculales > Menispermaceae > Stephania > Stephania japonica. Next base: position 74,809,787 of record CM077556.1, read on the forward strand.
TCTTCATATCCATGACATCTTTCAATGATTTACAAATAAAAATCAGAAGAATGATAATAGGTAATTCTTCTTTCTACAAAACAAAGGGAGCATAAACAAAGAGGAGTTCTCATGATAGTTTCTTCTTACAAGTAAGCGAATTCATCAATAGTGCATTCCAAACCTAAATTCAGGTCACAGAGTCAACAATGACTTCTTTTAGAGAATTAAACACGTGAACACAGAAATTCCAAAACTTCCTACGAATAAGTAATACACAAGCTTTTTCTTTGACATAGAGAAAACACATTGAAGAAAATTTTTAAGAGTCGCCTGCAAAGAATGAACAAATAAGGATAATTTGGATGGCAAATAAAAGAATGCAAGAACAATGTCCATGACTTACTCTACGTCTATCCACCAGATTGCCATTAACATCTAAATATTTAACAAATGATATTCAAAGCACTAAAATAGCAAACAGCTCCAGGCCTATGCTCATGATGAGTTTACTATATAGACCGTTTGTATATCTACCCATAAGTTGTGTAATATCAATAAGCTGATATAAAGGCCACTATAAACTCGTGCATGTAAATGCTCATGACCAGTTTACTATATAGACTGTTTACATATCCACCCATAAGGTATGTAATATCAATAGAGTTGATATATAGGTCACTATGAACTCATGCACGAAATGATATAAGCAACTATGATGAATATGACATATCGTACATGTAAAATGAGAAACTTCAAAGTTAATACCGTTAAGAACTTCACCACCCTTGAATACATAAAGCCGCCACCTTATATCTGGTTTTCGAGCCTCTGGAGGCTCACTAAATAGCAATGTCACACCTAACAATAAAAAACTTTCAATTAAAAAATGTGCAAGGAATGATCCAATCACTTCATCATTTCAATATGAATAGCATCAGATAGCTTTAGTAAAATTAAAACGATTCAACCACATTTGAAGAAAATTTAATAGACATTACATCCTTCCTCAAAAGAGAGAGAGAGAGAGAGAGAGAGAGAGAGAGAGAGAGAGAGAGAGAGAGAGAGAGAGAAATTAAGTCCTTGATGATCGAGTTAAGCCATCAGAAGACTATCATGAGCTTTGGGAAAATCATTGTTTTCTAGTATCCTAAGAAAATCAAGTCCGCTATTCAATAGTCTCTCATTCTCACAAAAAAAGACTATTTGCAAGCTTTGAGCATTGAAAACTTTTACCCCTTACTCGATTAGTTTCCGCAGCAAGCTTCCCAGATAACTCAAACGAAGGTTTTTGCTGCAATTGGAAAAAAAAACTAATTGATAAAGAAAAAGGACGACGGTAAACAACAGGGAAGGTACGAAAAAGAGAATGACATAAAAGAAAGCACAAATTTTAGAGCAGAACAAAGAAACGAGACTAAGAATTATCCACTACTACTCACAATTCGCAACAAATTTACAATTCTGAAAAACTTGGCAAAGGTACAGAGCGAAGCTACTCAGAACACCTACTTTATTACCTTTTCCTTTGCTTCTAAAGCTGCCTCAGCAGCCTCCATTCTCGCAACTGCACCCTCATCGTCATTCCTGCTCATGTAAGAAACTCCTTGAGAGAATGTTACAGATAGAAAATAATGACACCACCAAAAAATTAACAGTAAATTTAAGAGATCGACATTATCATATCCTTTAACAAGAATTCACAAAAAAAAAAGATTGAAGCAAAGAGATTTACATACAAAGAGAATAAGAAAGCCTCCTGAATAACGATTGAGCATAAAATTGAGGAAAACAATTTTATCCATGCAAGATAGGCACCTCAAGGCATATGCCTAAGTTGAAATTAATTTGCCATGCATAAGAATGGGCCAAGCAACACAGGTCAACAAACAGTGCATTGCTCATGCAAATTATGCACTGTGTCGCACCTCACATTGATACAATCTTTATAATTTTTTAATACTAGTACTAGACTATTAATCTTAATTGTTTTGCACTATCTAAAGGGAAATTATTGCAACACTTCCTGAAACACACTGCATAACACTTATCTTGAAACACACAGTGGATACACAATTATTTGAATCTACTAGATTAAATTGCAACGTGCTTCATACAACAAGATGCATAATTGTATTCCAACGGACTCCAGAAACATGTTAATCTAAACTCTATTATTTCATATTTTTTATACTAGCGCGTGTTACAAACTTACAATCAAGGATTACAAGGCGCCAAGGCAATCCCAAGGCAATTTCCTTGGCCTAGAAGAGGCGGTTAGGCAGACAAAATAATATTTATTTAGAGGTCCTTGGATAATTATTTCATATTTAAATATTTATAGATCCTTAAGTAACTCTAATTGTCTATTAGTCATTTTGATCCACATTCGATCCACACTTCAAGAATACTAATAAGTCTTTAGGTCCTTATGCAACATTAATTGTGTTATGATTTTGTTATTGGGTAGATATTCTTATTATAAAGCCTAATTGAAATAGCCCCTTCAATTTTTCAAAAATTACTTAGGTCACTGCCCACCTAAGCTACCACCTAGGAGGTTTTGCCCCAAAACGCCTTCACGACACCATGCAACCACTAGATACAATTAGTAATTGCAATAATTATATAAATCAGCATTTTTTTTTCAACCTGGAAAATGTTCAAAGCCATGCATTCAAAGAAGGATAATTGTTTTTTGCCCCTTAAGATTCAAAATCATTTAGAGCGTACAAATAAATGGAAGGAACTTTATACTTCAAAGAGAAGTTTACAGATTTCAAGGAAAACTAACCGATGATCTCCTCTTCTTGGGCTTGATACCTATGCATAAATATGAGAACAAAATGTTAGGACCCAAGTTTAAAGCTAAAAGAAAAGATGGCATCCATACAAGGAAATATTGAAAATAGCACCATCTAGTAGCTCGTATGTCCAGCAATTCATAAATTTTAGAGGTAAAAACAAATGAAAATTAAAAAAATGTATTGTCACTTAGACAATTTTTAAGGAACTAAAAGAATAATATTATATGCAAGAATAACATCTACAACTTTTACAAGTACAAATACTAATCAGTATTTGTTCCAGCTTACTAAGTCATGAAATTGTATTTTGGCTCATTATTAATACAAAAGAACGGGTTTCTTTCTTTCCAAATGTACGTCACCATTCTTCTTTTCTTTTCTTTTTATCACCAACATATTACAGAATAAACTTAACAATTACTAAGTTACAAGAGGCATCTGCAGGGCCTGCTTACTTGGCAAAGAGTGAGCAAGGGAGAAGTTCTCCGATTTAGTGAAAGTAGTGAAGAATCACAGTAACACCTCTATAAAGTATGTCATTTCCATAAGCAACATTCAGCTTGATGAATTGGATATCCTATAGAAGTACTTATTAAGCCACGCAAGTTCACTCAAGGAATATTACTCTCAATTAGCATAACTGAAGGTAAAACGTATAAGAGCATATTTCTTTAAGAGTTGACACAAAAAAATACACATCTCAATTTCCATTTGAATTACAATATAGTACTTCTTTCCATTTGAAAATCAAAGAGCTTAATTCCATTGTACCATGGCAAAGGTGGGTTAATCTCACATTCAATGATCTCATGTGAAAAGAAACATGAAATCATGTTTTGATCATTTGGGTCAATTTACATCAACATACTAGTTACTAGCAACTGTTATTGTTGTTGATCCCAACTAATTTGGGATTGAATTGTTATTAACTTATTATCGTTCACTAGTTACTAGCAACTACAAATCTGTGACATCTGCAGCCATATGCAACTGTTATGATCACCTCAACATTGATGGCCACTCTTTCCAACGTTGAGGAACTAGATCACTAGGCTGTGGTGGAACCAAAAAAGGCCTATCTAGTGTTTTGCAACTCCCAAAGATATCTCCTCCTAAGTCCTAACAGATATTCTAAGGACACCTCAAAGTCCAGCATTAATTCCAAATTCTTTGGCAATTGGCAACAGTGATATTCACCCTCTTATAAAATTTGCATGACATACATACAGAGAATAAGTAAAGGTAGCCAACAAAAGCAGTAAGAATGAATATCACCAGACACCTTGTCACGCCCTCCACTCCGGGAACCCCTCGGCGGTGAGTGAGAACCATGTCTATTACTCCCATTGCCACGCTCCATTACTGGAGATGCTGACCGCTTGTGTCTCAACCTCGATGAGCCCCCATCTTTCTTACTATCTCTCCCAGACCTCTGCTCACTTCTCTCAATCGAACTCTCACGATCCACACTCCTATCTATATGCCTCTCCCTATCACCATCATCCCTTCCACTCCTCCCCCGCTCCCTTCCACTCACATTCTCCACCTCCCTCCCTGCCTGCGCTCGCCTCAGTCGCTTCGCCCGTGGAGAAGGCGACAGCGACGCAGGAGGGCTCATTCTCCCTCGCTTCGGTGACCTCTCCCTGCTCGAAAGCTTCTCTCTTTCCCTCACCGGCGACCTGTCTCTGCTCGAAAGCTTCTCCCTTTCCCTCACCGGCGACCTGTCTCTGCTCAAAGTTTCTCCCTTTCCCTCACCGGCGACCGGTCTCTGCTCGAAAGCTTCTCCCTTTCCCTCACCGGAGACCGGTCCCTACTCGAAAGCTTCACTCGTTCCCTCACTGGAGACCGGTCCCTGCTCAAAAGCTTCTCCTTTTCCCTCACTGGCGACTGAGCTCTTCGCATTCTCACAGGAGAACCAGTATTTGGAGAACTCCGGCGCCGAGCGGGTGATCTATCTCTTCGCGGCGGAGACCTCCTTTTCGTCACAGGAGACTCCGACTCTTCTGACGAAGAAGACCCGTGCCGCATTGTGGAGCTCCGATGCACCGCCGGGCTCATCTGAGCATCAAAGAGACTGAAAATCAAATCAAATCAAACCAAACCAAACCAAACGGATTGAAACAAATACCCTAAAAACTGACAAAGTTTCACCTGTGAATCACAGAAACTACTACTACTACTGAAATTATGAAATAGAAACCCTAGAAATGGAGCTAACTCTATATATAGAGAAATGTTGAGAAGTGGATTGTACAAACCTGTGAAGAGAGATTGATAGACGAGCCTAGAAGAGAATGAAGTGATAAATCAACGAAGACGATGAGGAAGTGATCGACTATCGAAAGCCAAAACAGAAACCCTAGATAGAGTTTTGTGTTCTTCGCTTCGGTCGGCGCCAGACAAGGAGTGCTCTTTGAAAGCAGAAATGGAACGTTAGGCCCCGTTTGGCTGGCAAACAATATTAATATGCTTTTTTTTTTTTTGGAAGAAATATTACTATGTTTAATTTTATAATATTTAATATTTTTAAAAAGTTGAAAATTATTACCAAAAAAAAAAAAGTTGTGTTGTAATCTAAGTTGGGACTCATTTGACAAAAAAAAGAAAAAAAAACTAAGTTGGGACTTCAAGTATGAACTTTTAGAACTAAGGCAAGGAAAGCATAAACTAAAAATTACAAGAACAAGTAGAGAAGAGGAGACAAAAGACAAGAGACAAGAGAGAAGAAAGCTAGAGTTGAGAATGTAGAGATTGTTTGCAACTTGGTATACCTCTACAATGAGGTGTTAAAACCTCTCAGGTGAGATGGTAAAGACATCACTTGCCAAAAAATCAAGACCTCGAGAGATCGTAGTTCGATTCTCATTAAAGTCAAAAATAAATAAATAAAATGAGGTTGGCGTCTTTATATAGGCTATTTGGTGATGATGATAAATGTACTTAGACAATGCTTACAAGTAACACATACATCACATGTCGTACAACACATTATAAATAATTTGACAATAGATGGAAGAAGAGTTGGTGTACATTGGAGAGGAGTACGAGTTACATGAAGTGTGAAAATCATGTTTGATGTTACAATTCAATGTAAGAGTCATACTTGACAATGTGATCATTTACATGCACAAGTGTCCATCCAATTCATAACATTCCCCCTTAGATGACATTTGTTGAGAGAATATGCCTCGTCAAAACTTCAACTTGAAAAAACCCTATAGAAAAAAATCTAGTATAGAAAAAGAGCATATTGTGCTCATCAATCTTAATTTGTAGTATGAGATTATTGATTGATTCATTAAAAACCTTGATAGGAAAACCCTTTGAAAAAGAAAATCATATCTAAGGAAAAGTGTACAACACATTCATACACTTCAAGAAAACATGCCTCGTTAAAACATTTACTGAAAAAACCCTATGAAAAAAATTAGTAAAGGAAAAAGAGTGCATTATTTTCATCAATCTTGACATGAGAAAAGTGTTGTTAGCATTGTGTCATTAAAAACCTTGCCACTAAAAATCCAGTGGGATAAAATCATAGCTAAGGAAAAAAGTGCAACACATTGATATATTTTGAGAGAATATATATAAATGCCTCGTTAAAACCTCTACTTCAAAAACGTCATAGGAAAAATCTAGTTAAGGAAAAAAATGTAGTGCTCTCATAAATTTTTATATGGAGTATAATATTGTTATGATTGCCTCATTAAAAACCTTGGTAGGAAAATCCAGTGGGATAAAATCGTAACTAAGGGAAAAAGGGTGCAAAAACTAATATATAACTCTTTGTGTATTCCCCCTTCCCCCCTTTTCATGTTCACATGAGTGAAACATCTTATTGTTTTGCAACAAATCTTTGCAAACCCAAATTTATTCTTTTGAGTGTGTTAAGAAATCGATTGTATATATTGTAACTTCCCCATTGATTATGTATACCATAACATCCTCATTGATTGTGTAACTTCCCCACTAATTGTGTAACGTCCCCATTGATCATATAAATCTTTCTTTGTATCACATAAGTTTCCATGTATATTGTTTTGTAGGCTCTATAAATAAGAGCATCTCGTCTGTATATAATTTGTCATGTTTTACTCCAATCAATACAATTTCATATTATATTCTCATGGTATCAGAGTCCTAACCACTAGATTAGTTTTCTCAATTGCAGCGCTTCTCTTAGTGTGCTTCATTTATATTTGTATGTGTTTGTGAATACACATCTTCATCAGGTCCCTCTATGGGAGATTCAATAATGTAGTGGATCTCATTGCTTTCAAGTTTTGTTGTCTTTATGTTTGTCAAAAGCTTAATCTTGCCCGTTACCCGCGTACTATACGTTGTCGAACGCAGTTCGCGATGTCTGCCCATTTCATATACCCGTTTCATATTTGCCTGTTTTATCGGTCCGTTTGTCAATTTTGTTCGTGATCACTTGCATCCGTTCATCATGATCTGGTGTCTCCATGCAGAATTGTCGCCGACTTTGTGTATCATCATCTTACTCATTTGCAAACTCAAGTTGTTCCATTGCCACCATATTGTGTTTGAGGGGGATGTTAGGAAATTGATTGTATATATTGTAACTTCCCCATTGATTGTGTATACCATAACATCCTCACTAAATATGTAACTTCCGCACTAATTGTGTAACGTCCCCATTGATCGTGTAAATCTTTCTTTGTATTATATAAGTTTTCATGTATATTATTTTGTAGGCTCTATAAATAAGAGCATGCCGTCTGTATACAATTTGCCCTGCTTTACTCCAATCAATACAACTTTATATTACTGTGACGGCCCCAATTTCCACATTGGTTCGCCACGGGAGGCCACGCGGGCCCACAACTGCCCACGTCACCACCAGTTGTGTCCCACGCCCAATTATCCATCATTGATCAATTTATCATTAAATTTGATTCGCTTAATATCATATAACCTCAAAATTAACAAATGGAAGCTTAAATAAACAATATAAAAATTCATCTTGTGTTTTATTAGCAAAATGCCTGTTACCAAATATACATCATATACACCTCATCTGCCTCACAAAATGTATAACCTATCTCTCTCAAGCCCAAAACCCGACATAAAACGATTAAATATAAACATACGTACGGGGGGCTAAAGCTGTTAGATGTACTCTTCAAGCTTGCCCTTTCCCTGATTGTATATATGACGAGTCCAGAGTGAGTAATCCCAAGGAAATTCAACTAATTACCCGGAATTGAAAATACTATAATTTAAACATGTGTAAATACCATAACATCCATGCATAAATATAGTGATGAAACAAAGTAACATAAAAATCAAGTCATACTTTTTCTCCCCAGTGCACCAACCGTAAAACACACCAATGGGTTGGCCCTAACCTATGTAACACCCCACACAAGCCTCCATACCCGGTAGCCTATTCACCGTGTATGCCTAGTGCTATGACTTAGTGGACTCTATGGCCGTAACGAATAAGCACCAAATGGGGAGTGATCTCAACACCGTAAAGACACCGGTTACACTCCACTACCGTACCAGTGAGAGTACTCAACCACCGTAAAGCAATAATGAAATGGATAAAGAATAAATGGAACCGAATTCAAATAAATCAAACGTATACTTAAAGTGAAGTTCAATTGGGATACTACACACCTCAATTCGCACTCCTCGCTACAATTCAAAACCCCTAAAATACCTCCAAATCCCCGAGGGTCCGACTACTATTAGACTCAATTCATTTATGAGGTTAATTATCAATTCCAATTTTTGAGAGTCCGATGAACAATTAGCGCGCTAATTAATCTCAATCACTGTTCATTATCTTCATTACTCAAATACATTAGCGCGCTAATTTTCTCAATTAGCGCGCTAATTGCTGTACGTGTCTTAAAATTTCCAAATTACAAGTTTGAACTCCAAACCCATAAATTCAATTTCCATGTTTCCATAAAACATCAATGACCTTAATTACACCATTTAAACCCAATTACCATAATCAAACACCAAAATCCACAATTTATGGAAATCACATTTTCAAAACCCACTTTCCAAAATCATCAAATTTCTCCCAAATTTACTCAAAAACACAACCATTTCATGCCATTCTCATACACACTTAACTCTCAACAAAACCAAGTGTGTAATCCCTCAATAAATTCGAATTTCACAAATCCCTAACCCACACCAAAAATCTCATAAAAATACAAGATTGATGTATCCATACCTCTTGATCTTATTGTAGGATGCCACTATCACTTTCTTCACACTTTGGTTGATGATTTCACCCTCTCTTCTCCAACGATTTCCTCTTCCAAGCTTCCTCTCTAATCTCTCCCTCTTTCTCTCTATTGACCGATCAACATGTATGTATATATAGTTGACACTTGATCAAGTGTGTGTGCTCATCTCGAGAATAATCCAAGGGTTCCTGATCACCCTGTGTCACTCCAACTCCATTCATCTAATCTTGACACTTAACACCCTCTTGTGCATCTCGAGGATCATCAACTGTTGTTGTTTTATTCAGCCTACTATAGGATTAATTGATTTCCAATTAATTTAACACATAATAATTATCTATTCCATTCAATAAATTCCCAAAATTTATGGGTAAGCTCACCTTAGTTTCCTCGACTACCTGGCACCTCGTGCCTCGTGTCCCGTGTCCGCACGCACCCCGAGGTCATTCCTCACTCGTCAATAATCTACATTAACACACATATTGTAATAAAATTTAACTACTTAAAATATTTTCATCACAATTTACCACAACAAGCATACAAAACGGACTGTATACCTAGTTCGAGTGCGTTCCAGTCTCGCTGTGGGACCCCCGTCCGTCCTCGTTGGCATCCACATCTGCAATAACGTCATAATTAACGGCAATTTTAAATTGGGCCGTTACAATTACATTCTTAGAGTAAGATAAATTAATAGATGGAGAACCATGTTACTTGAAAAATAATTAATTTTCAAATCAAAGCTATGTTTTATTTTTCAAGAATCTTCCATCTTGAATTCCTTTTTTAGGTATTCAAATGATGTAATGATGTCATTGTGATCTCTCACAATATTTGAGTTATCGACATATGATGATATTACAATGAAGACATATAGATAATATAGATTACTTACATATTATTTTCAAAGTAAATATTCGTTGAGGTTTTGGTACATTCATCTGACCAAATTGTTTAAGTCCAACCGGTTTTATAGCACCACAATTCTATTAGACTATTAGTTCAACAACTTCTCATTTCCTTAATGAGTTTAGCTCAGTTTGGATAACCTATTTTGATAAGTATGTCTTCTTTGACATTTATCCACATATTATTTGTAGTATAGGATTATCATTTTTAAAGGATACTTTGAATCCTTATCAAAGGATTAGTTTATTTTATAAGGAGTATTTACTCCCTATCTCTTTTTCGAGGGGTTTGTATCTTTGAATCAACAATACTTCTAAGCCTTAAGTATTTTGTTGGTTCTAATGCATTTTGTTGCATAGGGCATCATTTCATATATGAACATTTAATGGTGGAACATATGGGGTTGTCACCTTTTCATATTAGTAATTGCATCAAGTAATTGATTCATAATTTGTTGCTAATGAATGATCACTTGAACTTCAAGTTCATATCATAATGCAATAATTTTGATGTGTTTCAAGCAATTCCACGTCGTTCTTTTGAATATACTTTATATATCTCCCCCTAATGGTGGAAAAATTGCTTCATCGAAGTGACAATAAACAAAACTTGTTGTAAACAAATCCCCTACTAGGGGCTCAAGGCATTATACAATTGTTGGAAACCGACATAAATCAAAAGTTTTCTTTTCAAACTTATTTTAGTTTTATTTAAGCATATGAATAAAACGTAAACTTTATAATCGAAAAACTCAAATATGAGATATTTCGTTGTTTGTCTAAAATGAGTTGTTTAGAATTTTAAATGAACTAAATATGTTGTGTCAATGACTTGATATCTCAAAGCTAAAATTAGTAACTTAATTTTTTTAAATCAATTGAATGAATTGTCTTAACCAATATAAGTTAATAATACGTAAATATGTATGCGACTACTTAGCTGATGCATAAGTTAAAAAATATTTACTATAAGAATAAATAAGCTCATATGTTTTCATAAATAAATTATAAGCATAACACGAGTTCCACAACAATTTTAATTTGAAATTGTTTAACCAATAATTTGCCTTGAGACTAGCAACACAACTGCAATTATCAGTTGATCTATTAAAAAACTATAATTACCAGTTGATAAAAGTTTTTAGTTCCATAATAGATGCCCACACAAATCTTCAATATTAATCGCGTAATTGATGATCATGGATGATGAAATCGATCATTTCATTTATGAATGTCATTAGATCATATGACGACATTTATCTCAATATGTCATATTCAAGTACAATTTAAAAGATAAATGTGAGAATTTAAATTCTCATATGAAACAAAATCATATTGAGTAACTTCTGAATAAAGCATTAACAACATTATAGTTGTACAAGAAATTGCATGAACATTAGCCTATGCTAAGTTTAAATTCGAGAACTACTCTTTATATTATAGTGCACACATAGTAAAAAAGCAAGACATGCATTATTTGTCTTTATTTAGCTCATGATTTGAACACATCTTAATGTGTCAATTTTATTGAGCTATTTTTAATAGTGAAATTCATAATTTTTGCCTTAATTTTAAAGGCAAGGTAAAAGGTCACAAAAATATTTGGGTATATATATGATAATATTTAGGTAAAATAGTCTTTCGTATGTGATAAAAAATGTCACAATTTGAGCTCTTATTGTCAAAAATAATTTTTCCTTTCTAGTGATGCACCATTTTTTTTTCTTATTTCAACTTTTAATGGAATTGTCAATACGACATTTATAAGATCTTTTCACCTTTTCCACGACATTTACCAAATCTTTTCACCTTTTCCACGTCCAAAAATTTATTATTGTGACCATGGTCATTATATGCAACATATGTTTTTTAATATGAAGCTAAACCAATTTGACGGGAATGATATTATATTTATATTATCTCATTGTTTTTCTCAACTACTATGAGATAAAATCAATCCATAATAAATATTGAATTGATGTTTGTGCTCGATATTTTGTTGCAATAATAAATCGAGGCATACCAAGTGACATTTTTTATTGTCTCATCAATCATATTTATGCATAGCCTCAACATAGAGGCAACTAAAATTGCAGAGTTATAATTAATATTTGACTGATTAAAGTTTGTAGTATGAGACCCCAGCTGCTCGTTTTGAGCTTTTTAGAGTATAATCAAATTTAATTTGTGATATACTTAACTCCATAAAGTGAAATGATATATAAAGTGAAATATTCACTTTTTCAAATCTCTAAAGAGATTGGTGAATGATTGTACTTCACACACAGCGTTGCATAGATGATTTATTGAATAAATTTAACATCTAGTTGCCATAACAAGTAATGCTTGCTAATAATGTTGTGGCAAGTATAATATTTCTGAAAAATTAAAAAGACGTAAATAGTTTTTTATGTAAAATACATAATATATGATTAAACACATGTTCACGACTTGATTATTTATATACAAAATATAGTACTTGTAAGAGTTGGTTGGACAACCTTCAGGTTGGGTGGCGAGACAAAGTCTACTTAACAATCGTGGCTCCTCGAACGAGATAATCCGTCTCATTTTCAATGTTTAGCTTTACCGAAGACAAGGCTTACCCACTATTAGCTCAAACTTATAGTATTATTTGCATTATAAAAACAAGAATAGGCATTAAATCAAGTACAATGGAAGAGTTTGATCCATATAACTGATCTCAATTAATTTGAGACTAGGCTATGTTATTGTATAAAAACAAGAATAGAACATAATTAATTGTTAATAATTTTATAAGAAAACTATGCGTCACTTATTGATTTTTTATTTATGATATAGAAGATCGTACAAAGTTGCAACTACAGAGCATACTTCGCAATCAACGTGACACAAGGCCGACCATGTCATTTTTTAGGCTTGGGGCGACATGAGAAATGGGGGCCTTTTATATTTGACTTATTTTCTATAAGAAAAAATTTACGCTTTTGCTAGTTTCATATAATTTTATGAACTTTGCATTTCTTTTTATATATAGAGTTTTTTTAAGAAAGAGTGGGTGTGTGTTTTTAAGAAAAAAATTAATATATAAAAAGTACTACATGTATTTAAAGATTTTATTAAAGATAATATGATGAATATATATAATAGAAAAAATTAACCAAAAATGTAATTATTTTTTGTATTAGACTTATATATCAATTAAGTTGTGTATATAATGCTGATCGTTTTTATTTTTGGGTAGTCTTTAATAATTAGTTTTTAATCATAACAATAGTTGAATTTTTGAGTTTATGTATATTACTAAAAAAAATCAAAATAGTAGTTAATTTCTAGAAGAAAAAATATAGATTTTATTAATTTATTACATATAAAGAGACAGAGAGTAGTCCGGTAATGAGATGTAAGAGGAGAAGGGTATTTTTTAAAACAAAATGGAGGCTTCTTAAATAAAGAGATTCATATAATTAAGTAGAGCCCACATAATAAGTTGGCTTATAAATCATTTATCTAAGTGAAGACCTTCTACTACCCCACATAATGAATGAGACGACTACACACACAAATAGATTAACTTAATGAATAAAATCTATAAATACATATATACTAAAACTGCATTAGCTTTTCATAAAAAATAATAATAAAAATACTACAGTAGCAAAATGTGGGGGCCTATCCGAGGGTGGGGGCCCGGGTTGGTTGCTCACCCTGCCCACCCCCAAAACCGACTCTGACGTGACATATATGTAATGTCTTGCATAGATAATATATATATATATATATATATATATACATTGTTGTGAATTAAATTGAGACTTGCTAAGAACTAGAGAATGAAATAGAAGACTAAGAACTTCTACTACTACAAACTACTACTACAAAGGAGAAGAGAAGAAATGAGATAGTTGGAATGAAAAGTTTTCATTCAACTTGGTGTATCCATTACATAGATGTGAGCTCTTTATATAGGCCATTACAAGAATGTCAAAGATCATAAGTTACAATTACATGATGTAAATGTGTAACCACTCACATATAGTGGTGGAATACAAATGGTTTGAATAGAAAGAGTCATCCACATCCATTTCATTTACAACATATATATATATATATATATATATATTGGAAGAGAGATAATATATATTTATTATTTTGTAAAATATTTAACAATACGTGGTGTTGTTATCCTAGTTAAACTTGTTTACGGACTACTTAGAACCAACAACCGCATCTTTTGATTTCCAATCTATATATTGTTGATATGACTTTTTGTTTAAAATATAAATGTATGCATTGTGATGCATATATATAAAAGATATTAATATTTACAATAATTGCATGTTTGGTAACCTCCCTCTCTTTTAGTCAAAATATTACTATAAGATAAAGCACAAAATAGCTACCATGCTTTTTTTAATTAATATTTTATTTGCATATGGGCAATAGCAAAGAGCTAACTATATTAGAAGTCACTCCAAAATGTTGCAAAAATGAAGACAGTAACTAAAAATGCTTTGATTTCAAATTAAGTATATGCCTAAGTATGTAATTTAAAGGATGAGCATTGATTGAGAGCATAATTAAATTCCAAGCAGGCAAGCAAACCTTAAGAGTAGAACCAACAAATGTATTTAAATTCTCTAAAAGAGAACTCAAACTCCTTTTTCTTTTGAGTAAAGTAGTAACACAAAATATGATTTGGCCCTTTTTTTTCTACAACATGATCGGTAGAGGAGGAAACTTTTTTTTTTTAGTAATGGACTAGCATATATGATTTCAAAATACTTTTCTTTTAGAAGGCATAGGGCTAGCTATATCTAATCATGTATAATAGTAAAAAAACTGTGTGCACACACATATATAAATATAAAATGGCCGAATTGTATGGATACTCAAAAGGATGAAATCAAATAATGTGCGCTTATATGAATGATGTACATACATAATAAAGAGATATAAACTATAGTAAAATGGAGATGAATTGAACTTATTTGAATTAATATAATAGGGGTGGCAAAAATTTGGATTTGGACGGGTCCGTGTCTGGACAACCCCTACTATAAAAAAGTATATCCACTGTCCGAACCCGACCCGGCTTTAAATTCGGACAAGACTAGTTTGTCCATACCCGGTTTGCTTAAAATTCGGGTTGTCCAATTGTTTAAATTTATCGCAATCTTGAAAACTTGCTTCCCATATTGAAAGCCTCTTCAAATGTTAAAATATACACAGATTATAATCATGTATGTTGTAATTTGAAAAAGTAACGTCAAAGTCTCTACAAATATTGCAAACTATAAATCACCGTAACATTATTACAAATAATTTTACATAATTAAAACATTTAATTTCAAACAAATGTTCAAGTATAAAAAAACTAAAATATAATTTATTTTAAATTCAAAGATATCTTTAGTACATTAATTTATGTATATTATAGTATAATATTATTTGTTAATTTATTGTATAAGTACTAAGTGCCCAATATATCTTTTTTATTAAAGATTTTTTAACTCTATTTAAAATTCAAACCGGGTTTGGGTCCGGGTTCTAAGGCCTTATCCAGACCCAATCTTAATTTATCAAGACATTGTCCGAACCCTTTTTATTCCGGACCGAACAAAATCGGGCTGGCGTGTAATGACCCAATTTTCCAAACAAACTGCCACGGGGCCAATGCGGACCCACAATTTGTCTTACTAGCGACATATGTACCCCACATTGGATTGCATTCTCCATTTTATCCTCTCAAGTCTTATTAATCAACAATTTATTTATTAAATTGTACTGAACACTAATCACTTGTTAAGTTATCATTTTATCCTCAAATTATCACAGTGGAAGTCTTACAAACATATTAACTTAGACAATAATAATCGAAATGTGTGATATAAACTATAAACCTAGTGTGAAAAACCCATATGTATCCATAAATACATCATATGTCACAAAATATCAAAATATACAAGGTTTCAAAGTATATCTCAAACCCAAGTTCCCAAAATGAAATCAAATACATATAATACCAAACGTACAAGTCAAGCTATGTATCTCTGAATCAACGGTACTCTAGATGGCAGCTTGCCCTTGCCTCAACTCGTACTAGGATCTGCATTTAAGCCATCACAAAAGACAGATGACAAGTCCAGAATGAGTGTTCCCAAGGAAATTAAGTGAGCAATACTTAAAGTAAATACTGAAATTTAAATAAAGTTATTATATAAACATGTGGAAATAAACACAGGCAACTGCGCTTATCGCATGGATAGATAATAGTGAAAGCTCAAAGTGTGTTCTAGAGCTTAAGACCAGACTAGCATCATAATTTGGGCTCTTCCACGTAATACTATCAGCGAGTCCCACTCAAGCAAGGCCAATATATGGATCCGCTTGGTAGTCGACGTTACACCTACGACGTACGGACACGTGCCACGATGTGATCCTTGGGTCGTCCTATTCACCGAGATTGATCTGGCAACAAGTGTTATGGCCTAGTAGGCATACACATTGGAATGGCACAGAGGGAGCCCCACTCAACGTTTGTCCATTAAAACTACAACCAAGAATAAAAATATTGAAATAATAGAAATTGAATTTAAATGTCAAAGGAAATAAATTCTCAAATAATTTCAATTGGGATACTACACACCTCAAATCATTACTCCAACTAATCCCAATTACCACCCAAATCACACCTACAATGCGTAGCAAATCCCCGATCAATCAACCCAAAGCCTGATTATCAAAATTATCCGTAAATTCCCCAATTCCAAATCCTAACTAAGTTCATTTTTATCAATTTAAGTCTCCATTAAATTGATTATAATCCTCAATAAAACCCAATTAAAAACCTATTTCAGAAAATTCATTTTTAAATTTTTATTTCATTTTATGTTCCAGATGTCGCAGGTGGCGCCGCCGTGTTCAACAGCCCCACGACGTGCTGGACGCTGTGACCCACGCTACCAAGAATAAATCTCCATGGCATGAACTAAAGTGTGGCATGTGGATTCATCTTTGGTTTGGACGCTGCAGGTGACACCGTGGGAGGTTTCTCCCATGACGCCCCTGGCAACGTTTGAACTAGTGACGCATGTTAGTGGTTTTTAAGTCCCTTTGGCTCATCACCGTGATCCAAAACTACCCCAACATCGCATACGAACATATAAACACCATTTACCGCCATAAACCCTCGACAGAAATATTTCGAAGCCAAAACCCCGAAAAATTCGATTAAAACCTTGTTTGTTCCAAAAACTACAACACCAAACACAACTTCAACTAAATCTCCACAATTGATCCAAAAACATCAGTAAAATCTATAGCAACACAACCCTTAGCTAGTCGCTCCAACCCATTCCCGAAATCCACGTAAAAATCTGAACTTTTGTAACCAAAACATAGGAAATGAGATGGAGAGCGAGATTCTAACCTCAAATCATTGATTCCTTGTCATTTAGATCTCCAAATGCCCTCTTGAAATCAAGCAAACCCTATTCACCACTTGAATTTTCGGATTTGTGGAGGAAGAGAGAGAAAAGGTGGTAAGGGTTGGTCGCACTTGACTTTTATAGTCTCAAACCATCATCCCTCACACATCCCAAGGCTTGATCAAAAGGCTCAAAATGGGTCAATATGTTTAGCTTTTGAGTGAATTAATTAGTGACACTCCTCCTTTGTCTTGCTTTGCTCAAACCAAACAACTAACCATTGGGTGTTCCGATACTCGGCTCTCGCACATACACTCGTGTCTCTCCGTCATCGTCACACGACCAATTTTGCTAATCTTGATTAACTGCTTAATCAGAATCGCCAATCCGTGACGTGGGGCCCGCATGAGATGCGCACACAGACCAAGGCATGTGGCCGAGGTAAATTTTATAATTGTATTGATGTATTCCTAGTGTTTTGTATGTTTGTAGGCTGATTAAGTCAGTATTTACAGTTATCGATGCCGAGACGTGGTCAGGGACACGCCTCGAGTTGTGTGCAAGCTGGGGTACCGAATAGCGAGACTTGTGGTAAGTCTAAATTTAGTAAACTATGATGTATTAAATTAATACACATTAAATCATAGCCTATGGTTATAAATTTATTAAATTGAATTGAAAATATATATATTTATATTATATAAATATATAATATAAATATATATACATTAAAAAAATAAAAAAAAAATCAGAAAAGAATTGTGAAATGACAAAAAATGGGCTTTGACTTATATGGAAAAGGATAAGGTTGGAGGGGTAAAGTGGTCATTTGACCCCCCCAAATGCCAACAACCACCACCGCCACACACACAAAATCCACAAAAAAAGAGAGGAAGAAGAGAGTTTGGGAGAGGGAGAGAAAATCCGAGAGAGAGGAAGAGAGCTCATCAGAGGAGATTGAGATCAAAGACTTCGAGGTGCGACGGCGGCGTTGGCGAGGTGAGTCCGTTGTTGTTGATGTTGGCGTCAATGTGTCGATGTTGGTGTGTTGTTAGTGTAATGGTGATGGCGGTGATTGGGGTCTCGGATGAACTGCTCTTGCAGTTCGTCCGAGGAGGGAGACGACGACCGTCGTCGTCTCCCCTCCCAATCCCTCTCAAATAAAATAAAAAAAAAAATTTGAAGAAGCAGAGACGCTGCTGTGCGTCTCTGCTTCTCTGTCACTGAGAATGGGGGAAAGGGGAAGGCGTGCGTGCGTGCGGTCCCTGGACCGGATCGCTTAGACCGAACGAGGTCAGACCCGGTTGGGCCGGGTCAGACCCAGTTCAACGGTCCAAACCCCCAAAAAAAAATTAATTAAAAAAATAATAATAAATAATATATATGTAATATAAATGCATACATGTATATATGTATATGTATACATAATATATACATGTATGTATATTTATATGTACACATACACATGTATATATACAAAAAAATAAAATAAAAAAATAAAATAAATAATAATGATAAATACATATATATATATATATGTATATGTATATATACATATGTATATATATATATATGCAAATACAAATACACATATACATATATATATATATGTATATATACAAATACACATATGTATATATATATACACACATACACATATATGTATATATACATAAAGTATATCTATGTAACAAAATATTAATAAATAAATAAATAAAGGATATGAAATAACTTTTCAGGGACCTAGGGGTGCTATGGGAGTTCGGGAGCGCTAGTCGGAGTGTCGCGAGGCCGGATAGCCATAGCTATCCTGTGACTTGTAAGTGAAACTGTGGGAACTCCCTACTTTATTTTATTCATATTAAATTCTCTTTCAGTCAATTTGATGACTTGTTATTAGTAATCTACCATCATGCTTTCCTTGCTCTATTCAAGTTGAATGTTGAAATAGCATGATGCCTTGTGATGATTTCATTGACTCCTTTCCTAATGTGCCATATTTGATTATGAATAATGTTATAATTGATGTTAGAAATGCATGCATTAGGGTTACTGTGGTAATTGATTTGTATTCCATTTCCTTTGAGGCTTTGTAGCCTAACTTATTGTTGATATCGTAGAATCTTAGAAATGAAATCCTTGAAACAAAAGTTGGAGATTATCTAGTGTCCATTGCAAGAGAGACGGGTGGATTCACGGGGTCACTAGACCTCGGGGTTTCCGGCATTCACCACTATTACTTGGGTGGCATCACGTAGCTTGAACTACGGGGTTGTTAGCAAGTTCTATATATATATATATATATATATATATATATATATTCAAAAATTTATAAAGTATGTTGAGAGTATCTCCATACGATGGTGGACAAAGGCTGGTTGATATTTCTCACCGCCGACCGGACGTAGATCATCTCGACTTAGCCTGAGTCAGTCTATCTAACTTGGTTAACTGTGATATTTATATGCATTACTTTGTCAGCACCTTTTCTGCTTTATTATGCACTTAAATATCTGTCTTTAAATTGGAAATGAAGTATAGAATTCCCTGGTTATCACTTAAATATCACTATACTCACCGTCTAGTTTGTGACGGTGGGTGTAGGTCCGTCAAACAGAACTAGACCGGGCAAGGAGAAGATCGGTGACTACCTCTGAGCTCGTAGCGCGTAGCTGCTGTACATGTAGGTCATATTTTTTTTGTATTATGTTTTATATACGTCTTTTGCTTGGGTTGTTTTGTTGGGACGAGAGTTAATCACCCGACTTTTGGCTTTCACTTTGTTATATATATGTTTGTCGTTATATGCATATATATATGGTGATTGTTATTTCCTGGTTTCCACATTTATAATTATAAGATTTACTTCCACTAAAATATTTACGAATTCCGCATTAAATTTGTAAAGACTTCCGCTAAATAAATTAATTGTTAAATATAGAGAAAATAGGTAGTACAGGCTGACTAATACATAATTAGGTCCTACGTGTTAGAATTAGGGCTTAATTATGGGATTAGGCCGGGCGGTGCCCTAGAAGAAAATAGGGGCCGTTACAGTTGGTATCAGAGCCTAGGCTTCAGAGCCTTAGGGACAAATAAGGAAAAACACGAACTTGCGTAAAACATAAATCTTAGAAGTGGAAACCAGATGAATATCATCTAGGAACTATATTGTTTGGAATCGAGTAAAGGTGAGTTGGGGAGTTTTTTTAAAAGTATATATGTTAATTTCATTATGTATATATATACGCGATACACTTCATAGTGGCTGATGCGAAGTCGCTATCAACATGCAGACAACGATGACGGACGCACGTGATACAGGTGACTCGGATGCTAGCGACAGTCAGCCTCCTACCACATCTGATGACGACCAGCGAGAGGTCATCGACGGCAGAGGGTGGCGCTCGAGGCGTAGTTGGTGGACTTCATGGCATACGTCACTGCACAGATCACTGCACTCACACAGGTAGTCGCCGGTACACGTACCATTATTACGCCTCCGACGACAGAGCCCACTATACCACAGGGCACCATTCCAGCGACTACGACTGCCACCACTCCGTTTGTCGTACCAGCCTCCATTTCTGCGGCCACACCCGTAATCGAGACGCCTACTGTTCCGGCTACGACTGTGATTCCTGTGGCACAGGCTCTCCCAGCCGCCACTGTTCCGACGACAGATATAGTAGTGGCGACGACCACTCGCACCTCTACATCATCTAACTCAGCAGTGGGGATCAAACTGATTAAGGACTTCATCAGGCTTCAGCCAGAGTATTTTGACGGGACTCGAGACTTTCAGATGATCGAGAAGTGGGTGCTATCTCAGGAGAAGCTTCATAGGATATTGGGCATTGAGGATAGGCTACGCTCCGAGTTATTATCGTATACATTGCAGAGGGATGTTGATGTTTGGTGGCGCACAACGATAGCGACGGATGGGGACTTCACATCATGGAAGATGTTTAAGGACAAGTTTTATCAGCAGTACTTTCCGCCGCAGTTAGGATGAGACTGAGGCGAGACTTCATGAGTTTGAGACAGGGACCGGATGAGACAGTTATGCGGTATCGATCGAGACAGTACGGCTACTTGCGACAGTTTGCTGGGGATTTGGTCAGAGAGGAGCTAGAGGATGTGCACTACTTTGGGGTTAGCTTAAGAGCTGATATTGGAGAGCATGTGGTCGGCACGGGAGCCCGAACTTTTGGAGACATTTATGAGCGCGCCCTTGCCCATGAGACTTACCATCTGAGTAGAGTAGCTGACAGGGCAGCTCCAAGTCAGACTTGGTCGTCTGAGCAGATAGCAGAGTATGAGAGGAGGCGACAGAGGGGTAAGGCACCTAGGGGGTGGTACCGAGGGGCATCGGGATCAGGGACGACCTCACATCACTTAGTCGTGCCCCAAGCATCATATGCTACCTCAGCACAGAGTTCAACAACACGGATCTTGCCCCCACCACATTCCAAACCCGCACTACCGGCACCGGAGAGATTGGCACTTCCGGCACCACCAGAGACACGCCACCATCAGCAGCAAGGTAGCAGAGGCCGAGGCAGAGGCAGAGGTCGAGAGGGACCTCGTCAGGGACAAAGACAGACTCAGGGTCAGAGTTATCAGCGACAGCTCGGTCAGCCTAGACATGTTACATGTTTCAGATGTGGGCAGACAGGACATGTAGTCAGGGAGTGCTCGCAGCCAGCCGCAGTACACCCACCACAGGCCCGGGAGGCAGTACATATGGTCGTGCAGCTAGCTCAGCCAGACGTCAGCGCCACACGGAGTCTCATTGAGGGTACGATTTCTATCGCTAGTAGAGACTCTTATGTTTTATTTGATTCTGGCTCTACCATATCTTTCATTTCGGGTCGCATGATAGACGTCTTAGGATTAACTCCGGTGAAGCTTAGTGTACATTTGATGTTGAGTACCGCAACTGGGGATAAGGTTTATCCTAACAGTCTAGTTGAGAGAGTCCCAGTAGAGATTAGCGGGGTTGAGTTACCTGCCGATTTTAGAGTCCTCGAGACGTTAGAATTCGACGCACTTTTTGGGATGGACTGGTTATCAACATACCACGCACACATTGACTGTTACAGTAAGTCAATGGTATTTGAGATTCCTGGACGTCCATTATTTGTGCATCAAGGTAGTACACCGAAAATTAGCACCACGAGAGGTCGATTAGCGTTTAGTGAGGAGATGGAGACTCTAGTAGCTTTGTATGCCGTAGCGGAGAGTCAGGGACCCCGACTTGAGGACATACCAGTGGTCCAAGACTTTCCTGATGTTTTTTCGGAGGACTTACCTGGCCTACCACCACTTCGAGAGATAGACTTTGTCATTGATCTTATGCCAGGCACCAGACCAATCTCAATACCACCCTATCGCATGGCACCGAAAGAGTTGGAAGAGTTGAGGGATCAGCTTCAGGAATTGGGAAATAAAGGATTCATTACACCATCAATGTCGCTATGGGGAGCACCAATTTTGTTTGTAAAGAAGAAAGATGGTAGTCTACGACTATGTATCGACTACAGACAACTTAATAAGGCCACCGTCAGGAACCAGTATCCGTTTCCGAGGATTGACGACTTATTTGAGCAGCTGAAGGGAGCACAGTTTTTCTCTAAGATAGACCTGAGATCGGGGTATCATCAACTTAGGATCAGGGACGAGGATAGGTCTAAGACAGCGTTCCGCACCAGATATGGGCACTATCAGTTCACGGTCATGCCTTTCGAGCTGACTAATGCCCCTGCTGTGTTTATGGATCTTATGCATGGAGTTTTGAGACCATATCTTGACCGCTTCGTGATAGTCTTCATCGACGACATTCTCATTTATTCGAGGACACGAGAGGACCACGAGCAACACCTCAAGGAGACGTTGCAGACTTTGAGGGAGCATAGGTTATTCGCCAAGTTCAGCAAATGTGAGTTCTGGCTTGCAGAGGTCAAGTTCTTAGGTCATTTGGTTGGGGCAGCAGGGATTGCAGTAGATCCGGCTAAGATTCAGGCAGTCATGGATTGGCCGACATTGAAGTTCGTGACGGAGATTATGAGTTTTCTAGGGTTGGCAGGCTATTACCGAAGATTTGTGAAGGATTTTTCCAAAATTGCTTCACCAATGACTAGGCAGACACAGAAAGACGTCATATTTAATTGGACTCGGAGTGTGAGAACGCATTTGCTCACCAAGAGATTATTGACTACCGCCCCCGTGTTGGTGTTACCAGAGGCTGGTCAAGGATTCTTAGTGTACACTGATGCTTCATACACAGGACTTGGATGTGTATTAATGCAGGGTAGTGGAGTTGTGGCATATGCTTTGAGACAGCTGAAGATACATGAGAAGAACTACCCTACACATGATTTAGAGTTAGCAGCGGTAGTATTTGCTCTGAAGATTTGGAGATATCATCTGTATGGGGAGAGATTCACACTCTATACTGACCACAAGAGTTTGAAATATCTCTTCACGCAGAAAGAGCTGAACATGAGGCAACGTAGATGGTTAGAGTTTTTAAAGGACTATGACTTTTCTCTGGAGTATCACCCAGGAAAAGCTAACGTAGTTGCAGACGCGCTGAGTAGGAGACCGATTGGAGATGTGGAGACGACCAATTGTCATATGACACGTGAGTATGAGATGTTCGATGTAGCGACGACATCAAGTCAGATAGATATTCCTACAGATGTTAGAGTTGAGATTTGCGCGCAGTTGAGAGTACAGAACGTGTCCACACAGAGAGTGGCAGAGGGTCAAAGGACCGACGAGTCGTATATGAGATTCAGTGAGTTAGCGCAGAGTTCAGATTGTGTTGACTGGGCAGAGACATTAGATCAATGTCTGAGGTTTAGGGCCAGACTGTGGATACCCGAAGTGCCAGAGTTAAGAGATGAAATCCTTTAGGAGTCACATCATTCCCGATTTACCATTCATCCAGGCAGGACTAAGATGTACCATGATATGAAGAGACATTTCTGGTGGCCTGGGATGAAGGCGGACGTGTCGAGTTTATCGGGAATTGTGGAATATGCCAAGTGAAAGCGAGCATCGTAGGCCCGGGGACTCTTACAACCACTTCCCATTCCGAAATGGAAATGGGAAGACATAGCCATGGACTTTATTAGAGGTTTACCGAAGACTGTCAGGCGACACGACTCGATATGGGTTATAGTCGACAGACTAACTAAGTCTGCTCATTTCCTACCAGTGGCATCACATTACACATTTGATCAGTTGAGCATATTGTTTGAGAAAGAGATCATCAGGCTGCATGGGGTACCATTGACTATTATATCAGACAGAGATGCTAACTTTACATCTAGGATGTGGCAGAGTATGCAGGAGCAGTACGGTACACGCCTACATTTCAGCACGACCTTTCACCTTCAGACTGATGGACAGACTAAAAGACTCAATCAGGTCCTAGAGGATATGTTACGAGCTTGTGTGCTAGAGTTTGGCAGATCATGGGCGGAATACCTACCGTTGTGTAAGTTTGCATACAACAACAGTTATCAGGCTAGCATCGAGATGGCGCCATTTGAGGCTTTATATGGTAGACCTTGTCGCTCGCCATCGTGTTGGGCTGAACCAGAGGACAAATTGTCTGTAGGACCTGAAATTGTTATTGATCATACAGAGAAGGTACGACAGATCCAACTGAAGCTTAAGGGAGCCCAAGAAAGACAAAAGAAGTATGCATACAAGTATCACAGTGATCTCACTTATCCCGAGGGAGGCTATGTCTACCTTAAGGTTCCTCCTCGGAGGGGGCTGCAGAGATTTTGTGTAAAAGGTAAGCTTGCACCGCGTTTCATCGGGCCATTAAGAGTTAGGAAACGGGTTGGAAAGGTTGCGTACGAGTTAGAGCTTCCTTCGCAGATGTCAGGTGTTCATCCGGTCTTTCATATATCGATGCTTCGACTAGCTGAGTCGAAGGCAGGCGCACGACCGACAGTTGGCTTGAGTCAGATTAACCTGAGCGAGGATTGCTCATATGAGGAGCAACCTATCCAAATCCTAGACCGAAAGGTACAATAGTTAAGGAACAAGTCTATCCCGAAGGTACTAGTCAAGTGACAGTTCCACAACGAGTCGGAACTCAGTTGGGAACGGGAGGATTATATGCGAGACCGTTTTCCGTACCTTTTTGAATCAGGTATACCCTAACCTGAATTAATTTCGAGGACGAAATTTCCATTTTGTTGGGAATATTTGTCACGACCCAATTTTGTTAATCTTGATTAACTGCTTAATCAGGATGGCCAATCCGTGACGTGGGGCCCGCATGAGATGCGCACATAGACCAAGGCATGTGGCCGAGGTAAATTTTCTAATTGTATTGATATTCCTAGTGTTTTGTATGTGTGTAGGCTGATTAAGTCAGTATTTGCAGCTATCGACGCCGAGACGTGGTCAGGGACACGCCTCAAGTTGTGTGCAAGCCGGGGTACCGAATAGCGAGACTTGCGGTAAGTCTAAATTTAGTAAACTACGATGTATTAAATTAATAGACATTAAATCATAGCCTATGGTTATAAATTTATTAGATTGAATTGGAAAAATATATATATATATATTATATAAATATATAATATAAATATATATGCATTAAAAAAATCAGAAAAAAATCAGAAAAGAATTGTGAAATGACAAAAAAGGGGCTTTGGCTTATATGGAAAAGGATAAGGTTGGAGGGGTAAAGTGGTCATTTGACCCCCCCCAAAATGCCAACAACCACCACCGCCACACACACATAATCCACAAAAAAAGAGAGGAAGAAGAGAGTTCGGGAGAGGGAGAGAAAATCCGAGAGAGAGGAAGAGAGCTCATCAGAGGAGATTGAGATCAAAGACTTCGAGGTTCGACGACGGCGTTGGCGAGGTGAATCCATTGTTGTTGATGTTGGCGTCAATGTGTCGGTGTTGGTACGTTGTTGGTGTAATGGTGATGGCGGTGATTGGGGTCTCGGACGAACTGCTCTTGCAGTTCTTCCGAGGAGGGAGACGACGACTGTCGTCGTCTCCCCTCCCAATCCCTCTCAAATAAAATAAAATAAAATAAAATAAAAAATAAAAATTGAAGAAGCAGAGACGCTGCTGTGCGTCTCTGCTTCTCTGTCACTGAGAATGGGGGAAAGGGGAAGGGAACGCACGTACGCGTGTGCGTGCGTGCGGTCCCTGGACCGGTTAGACTGAACCGGGTCAGACCCGGTTGGGCCGGGTCAGACCCGGTTCAACGGTCCAAACCCCCCAAAAAAAATTAATTAAAAATAAATAATAATAAATAATATATATGTAATATAAATGCATACATGTATATATGTATATGTATACATAATATATACTTGTATGTATATTTATATATACACATACACATGTATATATACAAAAAAATAAAATAAAATAATAAAATAAATAATAATGATAAATACATATACATATATATACATATATATATATATGCAAATACAAATACACATATACATATATATATATACAAATACACATATGTATATATATATACACCCATACACATATATGTATATATACATAAAATATATCTATGTAACAAAATATTAATAAATAAATAAATAAAGGATATGAAATAACTTTTTAGGGACCTAGGGTGTTACGGGAGTTCGGGAGCGCTTGTCGGAGTGTCGCGAGGCCGGATAGCCATAGCTATTCTGTGACTTATAAGTGAAACTGTGGGAACTCCCTACTTTATTTTATTCATATTAAATTCTCTTTCAGTCAATTTGATGACTTGTTATTAGTAATCTACCATCATGTTTTCCTTGCTCTATTCAAGTTGAATGTTGAAATAGCATGATGCCTTGTGATGATTTCATTGACTCCTTTCCTAATGTGCCATATTTGATTATGAATAATGTTATAATTGATGTTAGAAATGCATGCATTAGGGTTACTGTGGTAATTGATTTGTATTCCATTTCCTTTGAGGCTTTGTAGCCTAACTGATTGTTGATATCGTAGAATCTTAGAAATGAAATCCTTGAAACAAAAGTTGGAGATTATCTAGTGTCCATTGCACGAGAGATGGGTGGATTCACGGGGTCACTAGACCTCGGGGTTTCCGGCACTCACCACTATTACTTGGGTGGCATCACGTAGCTTGAACTACGGGGTTGTTGGCAAGTTCTATATATATATATTCAAAAATTTACAAAGTATGTTGAGAGTATCTCCATACGATGGTGGACAAAGGCTGGTTGATATTTCTCACCGCCGACCGGACGTAGATCATCTCGACTTAGCCTGTGTCAGTCTATCTAACTTGGTTAACTGTGATATTTATATGCATTACTTTCTCAGCACCTTTTCTGCTTTATTATGCACTTAAATATCTGTCTTTAAATTGGAAATGAAGTATAGAATTCCCCGGTTATCACTTAAATATCACTATACTCACCGTCTAGTTTGTGACGGTGGGTGTAGGTCCGTCAAACAGCACTAGACCGGGCAAGGAGAAGATCGGCGACTACCTCTGAGCTCGTAGCGCGTAGCTGCTATACATGTAGGTCATATATTTTTTTTGTATTATGTTTTATATACGTCTTTTGCTTGGGTTGTTTTGTTGGGACGAGAGTTAGTCACCCGACTTTTAGCTTTCACTTTGTTATATATATGTTCGACGTTATATGCATATATATATGGTGATTGTTATTTCCTGGTTTCCACATTTATAATTATAAGATTTACTTCCACTAAAATATTTACGAATTCCGCATTAAATTTGTAAAGACTTCCGCTAAATAAATTAATTGTTAAATATAGAGAAAAATAGGTAGTACAGGTTGACTAATACATAATTATGTCTTACGTGTTGGAATTGGGGCTTAATTATGGGATTAGGCCGGGCGGTGCCCTAGACGAAAATAGGGGCCGTTACACGTACTCTCGCGCCACGAACGTATATACAATGTTATTTATTATTTATTAATTGTATTTTATCATTTCCCATGTGTATATAACTACCCAACCTAGTCTACTGTCATTCGCCTACCCGATACTTGTGTCTGCATGCTAATCGAGGGTGAGTACCCATCACACTATCTCGCACGTCAATAACACAATAAATTACATACATCACGATGCTAATAATCTAATTACACATAAACATCACAAATTAAAGCACAACAACACAAAAATTACTATTTACCTAGCTCCAGGTGCGTCTTTGCTTATATGCGGGTTCCACGAGCATTTGAGCTGTCAGCCATATCTGTAAACACGTCATTCATAATGACAAATTAACTTCGGTTGTTACACGGTGGGACCGGACACTAAATTGCTAGCCCTAAATATAAGTTATACCTTCTTAGCCATGTCTTCTTAGCAACCTTTCTTGAACTTTAAGATCTCCTTTATGCTAGAGCAAGCTCGTGTTGATAACATGTTGCAAACTAAGTTGGGACTTCAACTATGAACTTGTAAAACTAAGGCAAGGAAAACATAAATGAGAAAACTACAAGAACAAGTACAGAAAAGGAAACAAGAGAGAAGAGAGCTAGAGTTGAGAATATAGAGATTGTATACAACTTGATATGTTTCTACAATGAGGTTGACACCTTTTATATATGCCATTTGGTGATGATAATAAATGTACTTAGACAATGTTTTCAAGCAATACATACATCACATGTCATATACATTATATCATAAGTGATTTGACGATACATGGAAGAAGAGTTGGTGTGCATTGGAGAGGAGTACAAGTTATAGAAGTGTGAGAGCTATGCTTGATCAAGTGTCGTGCTTGATATTATAATTCAATGTGAGAGTCGTGCTTGATATTACAATTCAATGTGAGAGCCATGTTTGATCAAGTGTCGTGCTTGATGTTACAATTCAATGTGAGAGTCATGCATAACAATGTGATCATCTACATGCATAAGTGTCCATCCATTTCATAACAAGTTGAATTTTTTCTTTTTTACAAAATTATAAAAAGAAACATATTTGTGCTTTCATTCCTAATCCAAGGTGTTCAATTTACATATGTAGTTTGTGAAAGGGGTTTCTACACATGCTCAAATAAGAAATTTGTGACCAATGACCAGTTGGCACGCTTCAAACCGAGTTGTTGTTCCTTAGCAAGTGGTATTGAGTTTGAGCCTAGCAGTAAAAACCCAATGTTGATAAACCTCCTCATTTATATAATGCGCAGCTCTAGGTGAATATGGTTAAAAATCGATAGTTGTTCTTTAACAGTGATCTCGAGCTCAAGCCCTAGTAATAGAAAACACGAATGTTCATAGCTCCTCCGTCAATGTGTGACTCAAGATGAATATGGAGTGGTAAAATAGTTTGGATACCGAATGGTTTAAACTAAAAAATAAAATAAAAATTGGGCATTGTTTGGTTCATTTCTAAGATTTTATCCAAAAAAAACTGCTATATACCGACAAAATTTGTTATTATAATATTTGTTTTAGCATTCTACTTTCCATTATTCTTTAAGAAATTAATATACTTTCACCTAAAAATTGTAAAAATTTTAAATAAAAATAAATTATTTTTGAGGTAGAAATATAAATAAATAATTCCACTTAGGGCATTCTTGCATGAAGATTTTAATTGCTCAAAACAAAAGTGCAAAAGTTGTCCCAGTAAGGCATGGGGGTGTGATTTCGTCAAAAGAAAAATAAATAAGTACACGTGGATTTTCTTTTTTCCAATGCTTAAATAAGGAAAATGCTACAATGACACTCCAAAGTCACATCATGTGATGTGGCATGCGGGCATGCATCTTTGGTAGCCATCTGTGCACGCTTTGAGATACACACACTGCATGTTATGCACCCATTTTTACATAGAGCCCGCATGCCACATCATTAAGGTGGACTTTGTGACTTTGAAGTGTCATTGTAGCATCTTTCTTCTACCAAAGTAGAAAAAAAAAGCACAACTTGAAGGCATCCCAAACTATTGGGGTGCCTCACAAAAAATACATGTAAATTGACTTGCCCTTATAAAAAATTGGGTACTTATAGCGCCGCCCAAAATAAACCTACAATTTGTTATAACTAAGCCACACCCTAGTGACGTGGTGCAGGGGTGTCAATTTTTTGTCTGGCTCGCCGGCTCAATTCTCTCTGACCCAGAAAGAAAAAGGATTTGGACAATAATTATTTAAATGTGGGTGGTGTCTGAGCAAGGCTTTGACGTCCAAA
Organism: Stephania japonica; assembly: GCA_039657345.1. Lineage (NCBI taxonomy): Eukaryota > Viridiplantae > Streptophyta > Magnoliopsida > Ranunculales > Menispermaceae > Stephania > Stephania japonica. Next base: position 74,840,342 of record CM077556.1, read on the forward strand.
TTAAAATTTGAGTCGAGTTCGGACAAGCCACTCTAAACCCAAACACGACATGACCTAGATTTCAAAAGATACCCATTTTATAAAATATATTTCTATATATTATATGATTCACAAAAAAACCAAGGAAACTATATATATATAACTTATATAGAAATGTACTATATTAGTTTTGAGACTTAGCTAAATTTCTTGAGACAACATTATGTGTTTTTTTAACAAAAAAACATTATTGTCTTATAATTTAAAATAATACATACAACTTGAACATTACTTTTAAAATCATGTCAAAGAATATTATATAAACTGATCTAGGAAATGTGCACTTACCTGAATTTAAAATCGAGCCAAGTTTGTACAACGTAAATGCATGTTTATATTAAGTGTGGTCCAAACTTGGACCATTAGGACCAAAAAATTGGCACCACTAGGTGTTAGACACAAAGTTTGTAATGCATAACATGCATGGTGTGTATCTCGAAGTAAGCATGGATGACTACTAAAGATGCGAGCCCACATATCACGTCACTAGATGTGACATTGAGTGTGACTTTTGGAGTGTCATTCTAACATTTTCCTTATAATAATAAATCTACAACATAAACATGGACTCCACAGTACAAAAAAGAAAGCAAAAATTACAACAAAATCAAACTTCGGCTCAGCTAGATACCTATTTATTTTGTGACAAAAAAAGAAAAAAAAATCTGTTTAATTTATACAAAGCTGAAACAAATAAAATAAATATCATCCCCCTTCCCTTCTATTCTACCCCAAAATAGATAAATACTATAACATTTTAGCAACAAATACACTTACTCTCGCAAAATGCTTACCCCCGATGTTGCCATCTCGAACATGGCAACATGAATAAATGCGTGTAAGAGTAGTTTTGTCGCCCCCGAAATCTACCTTGAATAGCCAGCAAACACAGCTGCGATTCATCCCTGTACTAAGCAACATGGCGCCATCCTGAATTGAGGATTGCTGTTGGTGCTATTGAATGATTTGAACATTGATGTTCGCCGTCATGTTTGAGCACATACAAGCACAATCTGGTTCAGTCAGATCCCTGCTAACAAGACGCTTGTCGCGGTTGATCATCAATTTTGTGAGTGGAACCTTTTGAGCAACCTGGCGCCATATCTCATCCACTGCACCATTTGGATTATCATATTCGAAATACCGCTGCACCTGAAGCATGAGCTGAAAATTTTAGATTCTAGTTTGAGATGTAAAAAGAAGCCTTTGAAACAAACCATAATTTCGCAAACGAGCCAATGTGAAAAACTGGGGAAGTAAACAAGAATCACATCAACTGACTTTAGAAACCTATTATCATAATGAAAAAGTGTATCTAGGAGACTTAGAAGAATAAATGAAACATAATAGGACAACATTGGAGAATCACTGACACAACATGCCCAATACCGCAATTATAATGCTGAAGTATAGTGCTCTCATTCCAGATAATGAGGAACAAAAGCCCAACATACCCCCATCATCAAACGAGGGTTGCTCACCATAATATCTCGAGCACCCAATGCATTGGATGAGATTGATAACACCTTTATTTCTTAGTACATTTTAATTAATTCAAATAGACAAACACAACCTTTTCAATTTCCTATAAAGCACAAAAATGAGATCTGTCTCATTTTCAGGGACTTGCCAACTAGGAGAATTAAGGGATACAGTAAGTCTATGCGTTTAAAATTTTTACATTAAGTTCTGTCTACTTATGTTGTCCATGCTAAGAAACACCATAATCTTCCTCAAAAAGGTTTATGAAGAAAGGCCATTGCTCAGATACGACAAAGGTATGAAGTTTCAAGTATGTCATATATTCAAGGTTATATGAAACTAACAAATTTGGGGCGAATTGCTGTTCCAGGAGCATGACCATTGTGGTCAAAGTTCAAAAGGTGGTCATTGAACTATAGTTATGAATATGTCAGGTTCAGGTTAAGGTGCAATTGATGATTTGGCATTAAAAAATTATCACGTCATTCTACAAACGATCCTAAGTTATTTTTTTTTTTTTTTTTTCAAACTCCGAATTAGAAATAACGCAAACAAAATCTTACGAATTTCCATACTGAATTAAGGGGAAAAGGACAAGTTGTAAGAAAAAATATTACAACCGATGTCATTTTTTCGAAAGGTATTCCTACTCAATAGAAGCGTATTAAAAAAATGCAAGATTAGGAAACAGTTTCAAGTATGATGAATGAATTCTAACTTAATGCAAAAGAATGTGAGAGAGCTGATATTTAAAATGATCGCAATATTAAAATTGATCTTAAAAAACTTTATATTATGCATAGAAAAAGAAAAAAAAATATGAAATATTATAAATGCATGCTTCTATAATTTGTCATGGTTAATTTGGGTTTTCAATCCTTGGCTATTTTCCTTGAACTTCACAACAGATCTCATATTGAATAAAATTGATATTTGTCAAGGTTAATGCTTTTTAACCTAGTTTTTTTTTTATAGGAAATCATTCTGATAATTCATTAACTGCTGATCAAACAATGTGTCTGCAAATTAAAACCCAAGAATTTATTTTCCTTATGATTTTAATTGGACAAGAGACTTTACCATTGGAAACAACTAATATAGGCTCTCTAATGTTTTCATGCCTCAACTTATACCATCCATAGGAATGGTGCCAAGACTCTGCTTACTTCCCTTTATTTTTATGCTCAACTAGACCAAACTAGTTTACTAGCAAAGTCATATTAATCAAGAAACTAATATGTTTTGCCATGAACTTCAACAAAATCATGGCATAGGTCAATTCCATACCGTCCACCTGACATAAATGTATAAAACTTTTGCATGTTATCTAATTCAAGGATATTATAGAAGTCATGTCTTAAATCTTTGTCCAACCTATTTCATTGATAACATTAATCTTGTTCGGTCTATTTAAGTCCATTTCTCACTGTAATTCCAACTACGCCATGACCTTGATATTGTATGTTTTCAATCCAAAACTACAAAATACAACTACACAATTGAAGACAAATTTAAAGAGATGAAACATGTAAATGTTCCATACCTTTTTAAGCTCCTCCTGGTAACCCAGAATCCTCTCATTGCTTACTCCTCTCAACAGCTTAACTAAATATCCTGGCCTGACCGCCATGTTGGTGTCTACAAACACTGCAATTTTACTATAATCTATAACATCTTCAAAAGGCAACTCTACATAGTCGCTGACTATCACTGGAATGCACAAGCTCACGATTGCATCAAAGAGCCGGCAGGCAGAAGGTGTGTCTCCAGCAGGATGCAAACAAAACTTGGATGTGTGCATCCCATGTGTTGCTGCTCGCCGACTATCCCTCGACTGCGTCCCATGACTTATTACACAATCTCCTTCATTCTCCAATACATGGAAAAGTAGGTCGCGAATCTTTCCACCCTATAACACAAAAGCAACAATACCCAATGATAAGGTATTTTAAAATTGTGAATAACACTGAGTTGCCATTCTAAAAGGAATGAAACTCGACCATAAGCTAACTTTCAAGTGGCCATGTTTCCGGTGACCTAAACCGGCAAATGTTAAAAAAAAAAATAAATGTAGTGATCTTTCACTCTAAAGCAGCAACACATCGCTACCCTATAAATTAGGCACACAAAACCTATTTAACAGGAACCTTTTAATGACAAAGGTTTAGACAGCACCACCCAAGTTCCATTTCAAACATAAACTGTTTATTCAACATCAATACTCAAATTCTTTGATACGACATTGCCGATTATGGTGACGTACTAAGTAAAGTAAAGCCAATTGAACTACTCAGCATCATAAATAAACAACAAACAAGCACAAAACAATTACCGCTTTTCGAAACCGATTCCCCATGAAGAACAACAGCACTTCCCTTTTTTCAACCCCCACATTCCCCTTGAAGGAATTAATCCGATGCGAATACGGCAAGATCACATCTTTAACCAACGACGCCTGATCCCTCCTCACCCGCCCGAAATCCGAAACCAAAAGAACCCCATTTTTCACACGATCAATCACTCTATAAAGCGCATTCGGATCCTGACATACAAACACATGATCCCACCCATTATTCCTCCTCCAATACACCTGATCCTCCAACCACTCCATCAAACTCTCCTGCATTTCCTCATCACTATACCCCATTTGCCCACCACTCACCGGCACCTGCCTAATCGGATTCACAACCAAACTCAACGAAGAAAAAAACGGCACATAGAACAAATCCGCCTCGTTAGGATCCAAAACCCTAACAATGGCGGATCCAAATCGGTCCGTCCGCAACAAATCCTTGAACAACCACCACTCCGCGGAGTGCTGGTGCCCAGGGTAGGCCCATTCCTTCAAACCCATCACCCTATCCGTCGCCGCCGCCGCCTCCCTCGCCTTCATGTACCTCTCGATCACCCCGTACGTGAACTTCTCCGGCAAATCGTACATGAAAAGCTTCACGGGAGTCGCATCCGTGACGGAGTCGTCGCGGCGGGGGCGATAGAGAGGGGAAATGAAGGCGCTGAAGAAGAGGTAGGTGGCGGAAATGGCGAAGATTGAAGCGAGTGCGCGCTTGAAGAGGACGGGTTTTCTGGGCATTTTGAGAGGGGAAGAGGGAGGAGTTAGGGTTAGGGTTAGGGTTTCGCCATTAATGGAGGAAGAGAGGGAATTGGGTTTTCTGGATTTTGGGCCGTCGGACATTGCGGGGAGTGGAGAAGGAGAAGAAATGGATTTATAGGGCGCGTTTGGGATAACTGCGAAATGACAGTTTTTTGTTTTCAGGTTTAGCTGAAACACACATGGATCGTGGTCGTGGATGTAATATAAGGTAAGGTCAAATGATTTTACTGTTAGTCTGTTATAATGTGATTATTATCATTTGATTGTTATTAAAGATTATGAATAACGCTGGAGCAACCCAAATGCCTCACCGAGATTACACAACGAGGGTGATGTGGCATAGGCCCGCTTTTTTTCTCTCGCCGGACGCACTCCAAAGTACACTGTGGCTGTACATGCATATCAAACTCTGGCAATCTAAGAGCATCTCCAATGGTAAGTATGGATTGAGGCTATGGATTGCTGCCACATAAGCACTGTGGAGGGGCTGTTAAGAGGTTGTGGAGTAAATCCACATCCAATACCCAAAATTGTCTCCAATGCAGGATGTGGATTGTGTCTATCCTTGGTGATGTGGCAATAACAACTCAACTTCTTTGGCGGCAGATCCAATTTTTTCTCCTTCACATTTCGTTTTGCCTAAACGCATAAAAACCTTCCTGGTTCATGTCTTGCTTACATTGATTTGCTGAAATATGCTTCGATTCCATGATCAACCACAAGAAAGGGAGCGGCTGATGGAGGGGAAGCATCAAAAACATGGAGTTAAGACTGCAATATAGTGATTCCAAGATTGACTAAGTGATCAGCAACTTGATTTCCCTCCCGAAAATTGTGACAAGTGCGAACCCACCATATGCTTTCTGTAGGAGTTCAATACAGTCGGCAAGAATCATGGTATGTTTGTATTATAATTTTTTTGTACATTCGATTTCATTTTTTTATCTATTGAAACTTTCCAATTCCATCAATTTTGTTCTAATTACCATGATTTTTCCTTGATTAATTAGTTCTTAAGTAAGTTTTATCTAATTATATGATGAACAACAATTAGCTTTCTCTAACCCTCTGTTTTTTTTTTTGATGAATCTCATCCTATGTTATTAAGGCTAAATGTATAGTACTGGAAGAAATTAATCTTGTTGAATTCAAAAAAAAAAAAAGGCTCACTCAACTTCTTTAATAATATTGAATACATATTAGTCTATGGATAATGTTATAGATTCATGGTTTCAATTAGATTGAATATAAGTTAAGTTGATGCATATGTTTGTGATCGCAGTTGTGACTACAAATCAAGATGTCTTCGTCGAATTTTGATTCTGATTCAAGCGATGATTCAGTTTCAATTATGAAAAAGTTTGATGAGCTTGAAGAAAATGATACCTCAATGAGCAGAAAGGTGGCTTTAGTACAAAATATTGCAACACATGTTTCTATCATAACTTCAACAATGATGATTGATAAAAAAGGTCCTCATGGAGGCTCTAAAGTGGGTAGACGTTACATACATCGTGATAGAAAGGAACGTCATGAACTAATTATCAACGACTACTTTAGAGGTGAGCAATCAAAGTATACATCAGAGCATTTTCGACGTCGGTTTCGAATGGATATTGAACTGTTTGAACGCATTTTACAAGCAGTCAAAAGTTTTGATGATTATTTTACACTAAAAATAGATGCGACGGGAAAAGAAGGATTGAGCCCTTTACAAAAAATGACAGCTGCTGTGCGAATGCTAGCATATGGTTGTCCAGCCGATCTTCTTGATGAATATATTCAAATTGGGGAAAGCACTGCAATTGAGAGTCTAATACATTTTTGTGATGCTGTGATCGGAGTATTTGAAGAACGGTACCTAAGAAAGCCAACTTCAATTGACATAGCAATGTTACTTCAAGAAGGAGAGGAAAGGGGATTCCCGGGTATGCTTGGAAGTCTTGATTGCATGCACTGGCATTGGAAGAATTGTCCAACGGCTTGGCATGGTACGCATACAAATGGTTTTAAAGGAGTTCCTACTCTTATTTTAGAGATTGTGGCGTCAAAAAGTTTATGGATTTGGCATGCTTTTTTTGGCATGGCGGGCACAAATAATGACATAACTGTTTTAGATAGATCTCCACTATTTGATGATCTAATTAATGGCGTTGCACCCCCATGTGATTTCGTAGTGAATGGTCATCACTACAACATGGGCTATTTTCTTGCGGACAGAATTTACCCAAAGTATGCAACGATTGTTCAGACAATAAGCCATCCTTCTTCCGTAAAAGAGAAAGTGTACACTGAACACCAAGAAGCTGTGCGAAAAGATGTTGAAAGAGCGTTCGGCGTCTTGCAAAGTAGATGGCATATTGTTAAAGGTCCAGCACGAATGTGGAATACAAAAGTTCTTGGGAAGATAATGAAGACTTGTATCATTTTGCATAATATGATTATTGAAAGTGAGCAAAGTCAAGGAATTAATCCAGAAAGTTGGCAGCCTCATAGAGATGAAATGGTTGAAGATATTCATATAGAACATGATTCCAGTTTCCTCTCAAAAATGATTGATCAAACGAAACGAATGCAAGACCAAAGAGTTCACTACGACTTAAGGAATGATCTCATCGACCATCTATGGGATAGATATGGTGGTCAACAAGCAATTTGATGATCACATATATATAGCTTCTAACAATTGTCTCAAGGTGTTGACACTTGCGTCCTAATAGCTCTTCTTTTGATTTAAGTGTTTTTTTCTTAATGCATTTGATTTTTGCTTTGCTTTGCAAATCTGTTGTAAAAGAATGTAAAGAATTTTGGCGAAAGTAATTTTGTCCTTCTTCTTGATGAGTTTGCATTACCCATCATTTATTGAACATTTTTCTGTAGTGAATTATGATACTTTATTATTGTAGCATTGTTTATCTTTTTAATACTTTTATCTGGTAATTATGTTGTGTTAGTGTGATTAAATCCAAGTATAAGAGATACACTGAATGATTTCAGAAAAAAAAAAGCTTCATAGTAAGTATATGAGAAGCTCAAATGATAATATGATATGAATATATTATTTTTTTTGTGGGGGGGAGATATCTTTTAAGAAATGCTTGCACAAAGAAGTTTCATTTAAAACACCTTCAAGATTGAACTATTTCAAATTTGTAATCCATCAAAACTTTAATGAAAAAGAAATCCTTCATCAAAAGTTGAGTACCATTACTTTTTTAAATGTTCCAGAAACGAGTTATCATGGACAAATTAACTTCAGTCTTCATCAAAAGCTGAAAACTATTACATTCATCAACAAGTTCATGAAGGTCCGGCTTCGATTTCAAAACCATGTATGCTTTGATTAGGACTATTCATGTGAGTTTCTTTTGGTCAGAACTGAAAGGGTTGTTCGCCATCAAATAGAGACCTTCTGCAGCAGCTATATGAAGAGACCTTCTGCAGCAACTGTAAAGAAATAGAGACCTTCTTCATCAAATAGAGACCTTCTGCATCTATATGAAGAGGCCTTCTTCATCAAATAGAGACCTTCTGCAGCAGCTGTAAAGAAATAAACGCATGAAACAAAAATATCATAAGCAATTGAGCATATATATAATAAATATTGCAGCAAGCAACAATGCATCAATTGAGCCAGATAAAACTGAAATCTAAAATATAAAAGAGATAATTGTAGTACTGAAACATCAATATGCAAGAATGTTGTATTCTCCTCATAAGATGCAATAGCATGAAATCTTGTTACAACATAAAATGAAGTGGCGATAGACGATATTTAAAAGAGTGTATATTGAAATGCATAGTGTATTATTTGCCTAATAAAAACATTTCAATTTCAGCATGAATAAAGCTGAACAAGATACTGCATGAAATCTTTGTTCCAACGTAAAATGAAGTTGCGATAGATGACATTTTTCAAGATGATCTATGCATCACTGGAGTATATGTCTCAGAACATTCATAAATGACTGCTTATCAATCCGTAGAAGTCTGCACAGTTCAAGTACTTGAACTGTATAAGGTTGAGGAATATTAAAAAGGATAGACAATTCTCTGAATGAACTATAAGGTGGCAGACTTGACACAGTCTCTTTTGATCCATCTTCTACTCTGCTTACTTCTTCCTGTGCATGAGTGACCCTTGCAGGGAATTCCACAAATAATTCTTCAAACGACCTTTACAAAACCTGTGGAAGGTGATTGTAAAGATATGAAGAATAAGGAGGAAAAGATAGGAAGGTGTTGACAGCTTGAGACCTACTGTGCTCATTAGTCCAATCAGGAGGAGTTATGAAATTATCATTCTAATATTTAAAAAGGAAAGGTGTTGACAACTCCCTGGTATCCTGCATTAAAAAGATAGGTTCATAAACTTTTTTATTTTTTATTTTTTGCAAACAGATACGGCTCATAAATTTAGAAACTATATATATAAACCTCTCCAAACATTAGTAACCATTCAAGGACTACAAATCCTTTGCTCAATGTTAGTCACACAATAGCAGGATCAATAAACACAAAACATATGTAGGGAAGTTAGTCCTAACTCCACACTGTCAAGTCCCATTACCCATATCTTGCCCCTCAAACTTTCCAATAACAGAATGCCACCCAAGACACAGAAAGTAAAACCCAATATCTATCATAGTTGTAAATCCTAGCATGCCCTTTTGATGCGTTACTCACTATCCATCCCTGAGAAGTATGCAACAAGAATTTATCATGGTAACCAAAAAAAGAAGTCACGATCAGCTTAGATAAAGGAGTGACCACAAATAAAAAACAATTCTTCATTAAAGATAACTAAAGAAAAAATAAGACTATCTTTAAAAAAAAGGAAAAAAATAGGAATTACAAGTAAAAAAGAAAATGACTTGACTCCAACCCAAATAAAAAGAACATGAGTCCTAGAAAAAAAAAGACTCTAGAGAAAGGACTCCAACAAATTAGAAAGTGTTGAACTTACAACTAAAATTCTTCTCAACATCAGTTTGACGAACCAAAGTGTTTACCACAATATCCATTCTCTTTCCATTCTCTCATAATTTCAGCCTGATACATCTCAATCTCCTTTTGCAATGGCAATGGTAACTTGCTGACATCTGTATTGATTATCCGTTCTTGTTCTCGTCTTTTTTGAGCATTTTCTTTTAGTTCAAATTCTCTTTTTATGGCATATTCTTTTAACTCATGGTCTTTCTTATCTTTCTCCTTTCTCTCGCTTCTAGATCTTCTTTAAGATGCAACTCTAAAGTAGCTTGTAGCTTATGTAATGCATCAGCCACACCCCTTTCTTCATTCAACCTTCTCTTTTTTTCTTTAGTCGCTTTTCTTCCTTCTGGACGCTCAAGTCCTTGAGAACTGGCAACTCCTTGAGTCATTGGTGAATCTAAGTTAATGCCCTCATCTTCTGGACTATATGTAGAAGGCGTTGATAGGGGCGGATTGTCCTTCTCATTTCCCACCTTTTGCTTTCTGCAATCACTTGTTCTAGTCAATTCCTTAGAACACCATTTTGGGTTTTTTTTCAACAATTCCCAACAATGCTCAAACTTGAATGAACTCCCATTGTTAAGGTTCTCATACATACGCATTGCTTCCCGTTTCTACAAAAGAAAAAAAATATCAACTATTTAAAAAAGTAGAAACTCACATATGAAGTATTATATATTACCATATCTTCTGGAGTTGTTCCACTTCTAGGAGTTCTTTCCAATCGTTCATAGTGTCCGTGGAACTTATTTACAGCAGCCATTATTTTCCCCCAACGACATTGCAACCCATTATTCGTTCTAGCTTCATCATACACTCCTAACCTTTCTTTCCAAACTTGCATAATCCTTTCCCACATTGCTGAGTTTTTCTGATTGTTGCCAACGTCAGAGTCGACCGAGACATAAAGCCACGCCTTTGTTAAAGCTATGTCTTCGTCTTTAGACCAATTTTTGCTATTAACACCATTTTGAGAAAGGTCCACCCATTGGAAAGCTTGCCTTTTTTTTTTGTAGATCCTTTAGTGCTACTAGGCATTTGTATCTCAAATGGAGCTTTGGAACCATAAAGTAACTCTTGATATGAGTTACCTTGTCCAAAATTTTGAGGAGTATGTAAAGGATACGAGACATTCATTGGATTAAAAGTGAAATTGGGTTGGAAAGGAAGGTTGAATGGACCAAGTTGATTAGCTTGAGTTTGAAATAGTTGTGGGTCAGATTGAGAGGAATTAAAAACATGTTGAGAACTAATGGAGTCACTAGCATTCATAGGTTCAAGATCATTGTTAAGTTGTCTAGAATCCTGAGAATCCATTGAAGAAGTCTGGAAGAATTAAGACTACATTATTAGCATAAGCAAACAAAACTAGTAAAAGAAATAAGTACAATGAAAAAAATGTGGACAAACAAATAGTTCCTTCAATTTGATTGTGTTGGTGCATACAAAATTGTAGAGATGAACTAAAATGTAATACCAGTACCCAATTTCAAGACACATCTATATCAATTGAAGAAGAAAAATAAGATCGGAACATAAAAACTTCCACCCAATTTGAAGACACAATACCATCACATTTCAATTGATTGTATTCCAATTGAGATTGGGTAATTAATCTGGCTAACATATCCATTTGACCAAAAAAAAGAAAAGAAAATGCATGGCAATGAAATGAATAGATAGCGGTATTTTTGATACATAATTGCTTCATATTGCAGCTACGGCAATTATCAAATAATCAAACTTTAAGATCTCTCTTAAGTACTCTGTCACTCCTATTTCTATACGGTTGCATATATGGAGACACCTAAGAGAGAAAGAGAGAATGTACAAATGTCAAACTTATGATGAGGAGCCAACAAATAATACCAATTAAGATTGAAACCGAGATGCCTCAGGAGCAAATCCTTGTTAAATAATATTAGCCCTAAAGCTACATAGCCGACAAGGAAGGACTGAAAAACAACAATAAGGTGATGGTAAAGTTGTGTCACCAATCAAGTTTCAATTTCCCCTATGTTGCAAGAGGGAGCTTTCTTTTTTCACTCAAACAGAGTAACGTGTAGAGTGACAGGATTGAGGCATACTCTGATCTAGGAACATAGGAAATTCAACGACACATTTACCTAGTTCTATCCTTTATTATAGTTGGCGTCAGTTCTCTAAAATAGATCAATCAATGGATCGATTCACACAATTCACACCCAATTTCAGTTTGAGAATCACACAATTCACAATCAATGGATCGATCAATACACTGTAAAGAACCACAACAACAAATTTGATACAACATAAATCACAGATAAATAATAAGATTGGGGATTTACAAATAAAAAATCAGAGATATGGGTTACCTGTAAGAAGAAGGATGAGGATGCTTGAAATCAAAAAAAAAAGATGAGGATGCTTTGAAGATCTGAGAGCAGAAAATCTGAGAAGAGAAGAAGAATGAGGATGAGGATGCGCGGGGTTTTTCCCTTTTTGTTTGCCGCCAATGTTTTCGTGAAATCGCTTTTGTTCGTTAGGTTATTTCGATTTTTTTTTATACGTGGCATTGTGGACAGTGTCTATCCCACCCTCTATTTCTAGAGGGTGTGATAGACAGTGTTTATGCCACATCACCCAAACAGTGCCAATCCATATTCCCATTGGAGACAATTTTTTTACTCCAATGTCTATTCAATCCTATGTGGACACACATCCACCCCAATCCACAGCCTCATTGGAGATGCTCTAATACATTTTTTTGTGCACACTTGAGTACACTTTATCTTTAACTTATTTATAGTTCTTTCTTGTCTACCTAGGCACAAGGCCTACATCTAACAAAATATCATAATTAAATTAAAAGACAAAGTTTACGTCCCAAGTGTTAGATTATTATTTTTCTTTGAAAATGGACAAAATGGTCATTTCAGCCCCTAAACTAAACATCAATGGACGATTATCCCTTAAAGTATTTTGGGTTTTAGCCATTTAGTTAACTTTCCATCAATTTCAAAGTTATGAGATGACTTGGATTATTTATTTCGGACTTATCCTCAAATAATCTCAAAGCAAGAAATATCTCCAATACTTCAAAATATGGGACTCATTAAATAATACATTTTTTTATTAGCACTTTTTTTTGACTTCAGTGGGAATCGAACCATGATCTCCTGAGGTTTTACCTTTTTAGTAAGTGATGTCTTTACCATCTCACTTAAGATGCTTTGACATTAAATAATACACTTGTTCGTCATTTAATTTAGAATTAAAAAAGACTATTTATTTGTTCCTTCTAACACCAAAACATAATGAATCATAATAAATAACTAAATAAAATCATTGGCTGAAAAAAAAAATTAGCTAGAAATGTTTCGATGCATTTAAATATTCATGAAAAATTATTGGAGTACTCATTTTAGGCACTGACTAACTCGGTAACTGTATAATATGTACGCATGCATCTAGAGGTGTATCACGCGATGATTGAGTGAGGTCGATGTCCAAAATGGGTACTTTTTTTGGCCATTTGTACCCCATTTTTTATTTTTATTTTCTTCATTTACCCAACTTTTCATTTAGTTTACTCCACTTTTTTTTTTTTCAAAATTTCAAAACTATCCTTGCTCACCCTACCATCCTCATCCTCACCCCAACACCCCTCAATCATCCGAGTTTCTCAGATTTAGTCATTGTAGAACATTTGTACTAGGTCACCAAGTTCAAATGAGTGTTTTTTCATTGAACAAGGTCAAATGTGGTCGCGTTGTGTCCTAGAAATGAAGAAGTGTCACTCGTAGGGTTTGGCCACATAGGGTCGAGACCTCAATCGTGACCTCTAAAGAGGCAACAATCGACTCCGACCGAGACATCTTTAAAGGTCTCGATCGACTCCGATCGAGATTGTGAAAAGAACTCACTCCTAGTGGGTGACATAGGGATCCAGCGATACCTCTTTAGAGGTGTCGACCATGTGTGTCTGAGACGTCTTTAGAGATGTTGACCTCTGTGACGACCCCAATTCTTCATAAAACTGGGTCCCGCCGGCCTAGACCTACGTAGACCCTTGAGTCATCACTTGCGAAGTCAATGCATCCTAGTCAGCCTTAAAACCTCAAATTCATCATTAACTTTTCAATTTAAAAATGAGAGTTATAGGATTATATAATTATCAGGAAATTCACAGCGAAAATCAACTATAATCAACTAATAACTCAATAAGGGAATATTAGGAACACAACCTATAATGTGAAAACCCTGAAAAATGGATAAACATGTAAATCTGGTGACAAAGTACAACAATACGATAATACATGATATCCTTAGTCACTTAATCCCAAAAGGTACCCCATTGTATTCAAAACATAATATACAATGTTCACTATACAAAAAGGTAATACCTACAGTGGAGTAAAGGAAAGAATCACTCTGAGAGTCCTCAGAGAAAGTCACATAACATCGTTTCCTTATCCTTGCTCGTCTCAACCCTATCTGCACCCACCGTCACAAACTAGACGGTAAGTACATGATAAATTTGAAAGTATAGCCAGAAGAACATAAACAATAATTAATAAATAACCAATAAAACAGTTTAAGAATCATGCGGTATTGAAAGACATAAAATAACATAAATTGCATGATAAATAGACTGACAAGTATATCAATAATATTTGAGTGTCTATCGAGTCAAAAGAGGCTCATAAGTGGTCAATAGCCACAACATAACCACAACCACATCCATCCACAACCATTTCCACATCCACAAAAAATCCATAACAATCCAGTACGCAGGATGAAACTCAATATTAGGCGGGTGGACAATACTTCTACAGAAGTGTTCACGTTAGCCCAGCTAATATGAACCAAAGAGTACCTTCCCGACATACATATGCTAAAGACACTTAACCAAATAATATGAGAATGGAATTTCAACAACTGAATCAATTCAATAGAAACAACAATAATGGAAAATGAATTACTATGCACCTTCTTATTGGCTTACTAACGTACCTCAAATCAATCGCGAAATACCGATCCTCACGTAATTCTCTAATTCGTTTAATTCGAATTCTAAAAGCCTGACAATCATTTAAGTCCAATTTGTTTATATTAGAGTCATTGCGAGACCCTAAATAAACCCCTAAAGTTTCCAAAAAGTTTTGAAAATTATTTGAAAATTTTTATTTTTACTGTTCCAAGCGCCGCAGGTGACACCACCAGGGGTTAATCCCCTACGACGTCACATAAAGCGTGAGTTTATTGAGTTCCTGGTTTGGACGTCACAAATGATGCCGCCAGGGTTTTTGTCCACGACGTCATCTAAAACATCAATCTCACATTCGCCCTTAGTTTTCACGTTGTGATCGACGCGGTAGGAGAAAGCTCTCCACGGTGTCCCTCGCAGCGTGACACTCTATATTCATTTTCGAGGTTTTCCTGAATTCCAGCTCGCGTCGCTACGTTTCAAACCTATCCCAAACTCTTAGAGATGTCCAATACCATTCAAAAATACCTTCGCCTTATGTCAAAACCCCGACAAACCTTCAATTCAAAAATTAAACAGAAATGACAAAAAAATCCTCAAAAATTACAAAATGTTTCCAATCCTCAAAACAATCACCAAAACCTCACTTAATCAACCAATTGATCCAAAACTTTCAACCAAAACCCATTTACATAAATCCCCAAAATTATCATCCGAAATCATCACGACGAAAACTCACAAACTAGCACCAAATCATAGACATCCACGAGAGGAATTGAGATCTTACTTTATTACACGTAGTTGATCGATCCCCAACGTCGTTCCGAGCTCGACATCACCGAAACCTAATGTTCCAATTTCATTCGTTTGTTTGAGTGAGATAGAAATGAGATAGGGAGGAGAGAGAAAAGGTGATATTTATGTTTCACTCATCTTCCCTCACACACGTATCCCGAGGCACATCTTGTGGTCTCTCTTCAATCTAACCACCAATTCTAACACAACCTTATGACTTCACTAGGTGACTTGAACCTCACAATCGAGTCATTTCTCGCTCAACACTCACGTTCTCGAACCCGTACCACTTCATGATTCGCATGTTGTGTGTTCCTGGACACAACAACGCACTAGCATATTAATTAATTATTTTTTATTTTTTGATAATTCACCAATTATCATTTCCCAATGTTTAACTACCCATATTATACCCTTTTGCCATAAAATTCTCGTTTTTCCTAGGCGAATCTCACACACAAACCCGTGACGATAAATAAAACAAAATCACGCACTATGACATACAAAGTTCACAGTCGGGTATAAATAATAGTATAAACATCACAGAAAAATAAAATACACCTCAGTGTCGATTCCCGATGCTTAAGCAATATAACAAGTCATGACTGTCAGATCATGGTCCTGAAACACGACACGTGCCATCAATTAAATTTGAGAGTTGTAACATTATGTTTCCGACACCTCTGAAGAGGTGTCACCCTTGTGTGTCAAACACTTACAAATAACAAGAACGAACAAATAATTTTCAAAACTCCTAAAAAATACAAGAAAATTACAAAAAAATTGTGGGTTTTGCTTGGAATCGTTTGATATTTTCGATTTCATCGAAACTTTGCACCAAAAAATGCAATATTCAAGTCCTAAATCGAAGCCCTAAACCCAACAACAAAATTAACCACAAACAATACCAACTCAAAAAAAAACCTAAGAAAACCTTAAAATCGACATTAAAAAAGATGATGAATGCGTCCACGACATCGAATCGATGTGGTTTTACTCGAATTTTGTCGGATTTGGACTAGTGGTGAGAATACAATTAGAGATAGGGGTGACTGGGGTATGCGCAAGTGGATTGAGTGAGGTATGGATGAGTAAAAACCCTTTTATATGGACTGGTAGGCTTTATTTGGTAAGCACAAACTAGCTTATCATCTAGCTTATAAACTAGTTTATAAGCTAATTTAAAAAATAATTTATGTTTGGTTGGTAAATGTATCTATATATATATATTAAGGTAAGACCTTGGGGTGTCCATGTGACAATTTTCAACCTTCTTGTAGCGCCACGTCATCAACTCTTTTGCCACATCATCAACTTCACTCTAATGGGAATAATATATTAAGGTAAGACCTTGGGGTGTCCATGTGGCAGTTTCCAACTTTCTCGTAGCGCCACGCAATCAACTCTTTTACCACATCATCAACTTCACTCTAATGAGAATAAAATAACATCTTGGGTTGTCACGTGTCACCTTCTTCCAATAGTATTTCGCCATGTCATCATCTTCCAATAGTATTTTGTCACATCGTCAACCTTTTTACTGTGACGGCCCTAATTTTTCCGTGCAATTGGGTACGCCTGGCAGGCCCCGAGTCATCACTCGGCGACCTGATGAGCCTAATCAACCTTTGATCTAATTAATTTAACGATTTATGAAAAGTTATTGCAATAATACACAGCGGAAGACTAAACAATTATAATAAGGGAAATAACTCAATCATAGGGAAATGTAGGAATCTATAAGTGTGAAAAACCTCAGGTATTCATGTACAATTCGATATGCATATATACATGGTACCAGTTTCATCAAAAATACCAAGTTCTATAATCCAAAACATATGTATGAAACGATATACAAGTAGGCAAAACATAAAACCTTCTAAATGGTCTCCCCGGTTCCGCTGCTAAATCCTCAAAGCAAGTCACATAGGCAGGACCCCTTGCCCTTGCTGGTCTCTACCCTATTTGCACCATCGTCACAAACTAGGCGGTGAGTAACTAAAAAAATTGAAAGCAGTGTCAGAAGAATATAACAATAATTTATGATTTAATAAGTAAAATAGGCTAAATATCATGCAAGAATGAAATGACAGGAAAGTAAATAAATCAAGTGCATGATAAACAGACTGATAAATAAACAATTGAAATTTGCATGTTCTAAGATTCAAAAGAGGCTCATGAATGGTTTAATTTCACAGCAATACGACAAAGATCTCGCAAGATCTCCCTGGGCAATGTCACAATATTAGCGCAGCTTAAAATCGAGAGGCATCGCAACACCTCTCGAATCCAGTACCCAGTACACACAACACTAGGGGTGGTCAGTTACCCCTGCATGAGGCACCCTCGTTGTCCCAGCTAGTGCGGGACCACATGATACCTTCGAGACACACACTCGTGCCAAGAACATACAACAAACAATATGAAATGGAATATCAAACAAGGGATCAATTCAATAATATTAATGAATAGAGGATGTATAAATCACATGTTATTTCCTTAATGGCCTACTAACATACACACATATAAGGCACGTGTGTACTTACCTGACTAATTGCAACCCGTAAACACTCTCTCGCGTCCCTAATGCATATCCTCGAGTTTCCCACTACTTGACAAGGTTGAAAACTCATATTAATAGGTCAAGTCGTTAACTAAACCTAAGTTGAATCCCTAGTATTTTCCCAGTATTTTTTTTACGACTCAACAACTCGATATATCAATCGGTAAATCAATTAAAAACCAAATGAAAACACAACGATTCTTTTGGGTTTTGAAATTACAACACGTATGTAAGCCTGTTCAAAAATCATAGGTTCGGTTTAGTCATTAATAGGTCATGCCATAGTCTCGAGGACCGGCGGCGTGACCACGATATCACTACCATTCAGTCAACGTAAAACACAATCGGTCTCAACACAAAACTCAACCTGACCATACACTCAAAACGAAAACCTAAACATCCAATAGTCCACCAATACAATGTCTCACTATGGATCCAAATCACCATAACGTGGTCATGCCGTGAATCCTTCAAACCAAAATCATATTCACCAATACTACTATGATCGAAACTCGAAACCATTCATCATCGATAAGAAACTACAACGAGTCCAATCGTTTAATCGAAATCAAGTCAATCAACTTGACAACGGAATCACATGAAATGACAACACTAATAAAGAACCTCGATTAACCATTACAACACCAAGAAAATATATACCCATAGTGACACCCCCAACACAATAATACACCCCGCACCCCAACTGTGGTGTACACACCATCACGCACCCCACAACAACACACCCTAATCGGCCATGATAACAACATTCAACACCGACCAAGACCATTATAGCAACACTTTGGTACTGTCCGACATTGGGGAGGGGTTACCGTGACATTGGGTTGCCGTGAAAACCCTCCAACCAGATCGAAAACACACCATACATGACCACGAAAGCCGACGACAAAATCTACATGAAATCAATGATGGACACCCACCACCACTAATTCGGTCACTTCGGGGCTGTGAGACTCAAGCAAGGGCTTGGTGTAGTCTTCGGCGTCCCTCAGGTCATGGTGATCCGATCAGTAGCACCACCGATGTAACGACCCAAAAATTTTATATTAACTTCTACGTGATGACGTGTATTATCGATGTATACTCGTGTCTGTGTGACAGGACGGACGTCAAGTCTCAAGTAGTGTTTGCCTAGGAAACGTATCGACTAGGCGACAACAGACGAATTATGGGTACACGAGTCAGAGAAATGAATTTGATGGACGACCAAGAAATAAATAAAATAATAATAAATTTATGGTCGCCCAGTGACACATGGGGCCGTGGTCGACACACGTGGGTCGTACGATAGTGTGCACGCTCGAGTATGGTCATTGGCGCGCATGACGAAATTGTAGGCAAATATATATTTATGTATGTGTATGTATGCAATTATATATATATAAATATTAAAAATCAGAAATTTAAAATACAAAAGACCAAGAAGGGTTTTGGCTTATTAAGAAAGAGGATAAGATTGAGGGGTATTTTGGTAATTTGACTACCCTTTTATCTAACCCCAAAATCACCCCCACCACACACAACCGATCCAAAGAGGGAGAGAGAGAGTCCGAGACCGAGAGAGAGAAGTCATCGAAGGAGAGAGATTGAAAGCTTTGAGGCGCGGTATCGACGATTCAGAGGTAAGACATTGTTATTTTTGGTGTTGTGTTGTTGTATGTGGTGTGTGTGTGTGTGTGCGGTGGTGGTGGTGATGATTGAGCAGAGCTTGGCCATGGCGGAAGCCATGGCTGAGATTAGAGGGTTTAGGGTTTAGTTAAGATTGGGGTGAAAGCCAATTCCAACAGAAAAAAAATTGTTGGTTCACTGGAACGAGCAATTCTGTTCGTTCCAGCGAACAACGAAGAAGATGATGGGCATAGGTCGGGTTAGGTGGACCGGGCCTGACCCGGTTGGACCGGACCCGACCAGGTTGGACCGGGTCTGACCCGGTCAGAGCGGTCCAGACCCGACCTGGGACCCGAGACCCACCCCCATTATTATATTAATAAATAATTATTTATTTCAATTAAATATATTTTAAAGGATTTTAATTGAAATAAAATTCTAGAAAATAGGAAAAATTCTAAAAAATTATAAGAAATTATATTTTCATCAAATAAAGAGAAATTTGGGAATTTTTATGAAAAGTGAAGTATTCGGGGTTCTTATGAGGCGTTATGTCAGAGTTTTTGCCTTGAAAAGCGTGAAATTGGTCAAAATAGCCAAGAAATTTAGAAAAATCAAGGAACATATGGGAAGTGGATTTAGAAATCAAGATTTTCCAAATAGTCTCTAACATGATGTAAATGGATAAAAAATAATTACCAGGTGCTTAGTAGATTGGTGACAAGCGTGTAGAGTCGTTTTGGTGGCGTGTGAGAGCCGCGAACACGGAGTTACGCGCGGTATTTGTGAGTAAAACCAACCAGAGTATTTACATTATTTCATTTGTACATTTAATTGAGCTATTATGTTTGTTGAGCAGTACTTTCTTGTGGATTATGCATTCTTGAATTCTTTCTGGTTATATCTATCCTTGATAATTTATCGGCTTGGTTTTTGTTTGCATTCCTTAATGAGTGGTATATTTGGGTCTAAGTGGACAACATGGTGCTCACGGTCTGTGCCGTGAGTACACGGACTCTGGACGTGGTTAAACCTGTAGTTTAAAATTGCGGTGGCCGTATGTTAAACTGTGTGTGACGCTGCGGTGCCCGTATGTGAACTAAGTGTGACTTGGGGGCTAAATGCCTTATTCTAGATTGTCTTGAGTTTGTGTAGGTCCAGAATATGTCTTGGAAGTCAGGTTGTAAACTAAGTGTGGCAGCATGGTGGACTTGGGACACTTAGATGCTTTTTCTTTTGCCTTGTACTCTCGACACTTATTTATCATTGTTATCTCCGTGATTCACTTATCATGCTGTCTTTTATATTCTTCGTGATATCCATGCATGATACTAGTTTAGCCACTTACTTGACATTTGAAATACTGTTTAGACTCTATTGGCATTTTACTCTCTACATCACTGTATTCACCGTCTAGTTTGTGACGGTGGGTAGACCGGCGAACAGACCAAGGCAAGGGATTAACGCTAAGATATTGAAGGCGAGGACCACGAGGCGTTATTCTCTCGCGTGTTGAATATGTTTTGTATTAAGTACCTCTATTGTTTTGGTGAACATGGGATTTTGGGTTATGAGAAATCTTGGGCATGTAGGACAATATTGACACTCTCTTTTGGTTCATATGGTGGATATGATTACGGGGTTTCCACACCTAGGATTGTCTTAACTGGTGTGTCTTGAAGTTATTGATTAGTTTGGAGTTTAAGTGCTTCCGCTGTATTTGATAATAACTCACTAATTGATTAACTTCACTTGTAAATACGTAATAAATGGTAAATGGTAAGGAAGGCTAACTAAGCTTGCGTGACTCAGCGAGATTGGCTTGGGGGTTCGCGTAGGTCTAGACCGGGCGGTGCCCAATTCAAGGATTGTGGAATTTGAGGCTGTCACAGCTGAGCTCAGCAACTCCGACGAGGTAGCAAAACAACCGATAGTTCGAAAAAAAGAACGGTGTAAACGACACAAGTCAAAACCTTACCGAGATCGCGATGGGGAGGTGCTCCAGGACCGTCAGGGCTCCGGTGAGCCGCCTTGTGTCGTCCGAGACGAGTTCCAGTCAAGGCATTGGCATCCCCTCCGATCGGACCGACACTCCAACACAAGATAATCATTCATAGTACACCCACATTACTGTTCACAGCAGCGACGTTGGGGTGCTTCCAAGGCTCCGATGGCCTTTTGGGGTCGTCTCCAACCTCCACAGCCGTCACTCCGGCCAGACAGAACCGCCACCATAAGGGCAGTCCGAAAGCCAGTGAGAGAGAGAGAGAGAGAGAGAGAGAAATCGACGAGAGAGATGAAATGGGAGAGGAGAGAGGGCGGCGGAGGTGAGAAGGTTGTGAATAATAGGGTTTTTTTTTCTTTTTAAACGTTTTTATACATGTTAATTTGGTCAAAATAACCGTTATACCCTTTTGGTCTTTTATTTCATCTTACAACACACGCGCATCTCGAGCCAATCCCATGACTCCTTATGAAGCTGTGTCATTTTACCAATTTCTATCTCATAGTCTCGTGTGTCTCGTAGCTATCTGACTCCCGCATTGGTCTTGCGCTCCTCAGTCCGTATTTCTCCGTCACACGCGTAGTTTCGCCTTGTCTCATAAATAATTACTTAAATTATACAAAATTTCATTTAATTGTATTTTAACAGTGTTTTAAATCCCCGTGTACTCGTAACCCAATTTTCCTACTCGTTCATCGACTTAATTATTCGGTCACTCAAATACGAGTATAAATATGTAATACACATCATCATTCACAAATAGCCAAATTTCTGGGTCGTTACATTTACTATTTGATAATAATTAAATTTACCTTTTACTATTTCTTTATGAGGGATTTTTAAATTTTTATAAGAATGAGTTATTTGAATTTTAAAAACGTTTCCGCTTTCACAACACCAAATCTCTCTCACTTTTCCTCTTCTCTACCAAACGTTTATTCTTCCCATTAATTATATATCCTCAAATTCAACACTTTTCTTCATCTCTTATTAAACGTTTCATCTTTCCATTAATTATATAATAAAGACAAAAAAGGTCCCAACATTAAAAACAAAAACAAAAGCGTCCCAATACGAAGCCTTCCAAATTCCCATTAATCTATAATAAAGAGAAAAAAAAGACCGAACACTAAAAAACGTTGCCACTTTTACAACACCAAATCTCATTTTTTCTCCTCTCTACTAAATGTTCCATCTTCCCATTAATTATATATCCTCAAATTCAACATTTTTCCTCCTCACTTACTAAACGTTCCATCTTTCCATTAATTATATAATAAAGACAAAAAAAGTCCCGACATTAAAAACAAAAACAAAAACGTCCCAATACGAACCAAATTCCCATTAATCTATAATAAAGAGAAAAAAATGACCCAACACTAAAAAATGTTGCCACTTTCACAACACCAAATCTCACATTTTTTTTGTTCAAATAAATCTCACTTTTTCTCCTCTCTACTAAATGTTCCATTTTCTCATTAATTATATAGCCCCAAATTCAACACTTTTCCTCCTATTTACTAAACGTTCTATCTTCCCATTAATTATATAATAAAGATAAAAAACGTCCCAACATTAAAAAAATAAAAAATAAAAAATAAACAAAAATAGCTTAACACAATACCTTTCAAATTCTCATTAATCTATAATAAAGAGAAAAAAAAATGACCCAACACTAAAAAATGTTTCACTTTCACGACACCAAATCTCTCTTTCTCTCTGTACTCAAATGTGGTTCCTCTCATCTCACATCAATGTCAATTAGACATCTGGGGAGGAGAGGTTTTGGTAGTTGAAGGGAACGTCTTTGTTGAAGGCTAGAGTTTATACTATAGGATTGTCTGATTAACAAGTCATAACTATGGATGAGATGTTTTGAATTTTTCATAACTATTTTATTTTCGATGTTTCTTATATTCAAATATTATTACCTTTAGATTTTGATTCTGATTTTTTTCTTCTTTCGATGAGTAATCAAAAATATTTTAGAAATGACATATATTAGTCAACAATCTATGGTATGTGTTGTTTAGAACAATGATCTCTATTTTTTTAGTTTATGAGGTTTTGGTGGTTGAAGGAAGCATTTTTGTTGAAGGCTGGAGTTTTTGCTATTCGATTGTCCAACTAACAAGTTATAACCTGGGGGTAGAGGTTTTGACTTTTTTATAGCTATTTTATTTTCAATGTTTTTATATTAAGACTTTTTACCTTTGGGTTTTGATTCTGATTTTTTTTTCCTTTTTAGGAGCAAACAAAAGTATTTTAGAAATGATTTATATTAATCGACGAACTCTGGTATATGTTGTTTAGATCAATGATCACCATTTTTGTAGTTTATTTTACAATATGCCAATTTGTTATATATCTTTTTATTGTGGCAACAAAATTTCAAATAATGGATTTTTTTTAAAAAAAATCTTCTATACTATAAGTTTTCTCTTTTTTTCCCTTTTTATCACTTTCTTTTTCTCATCAAATTTAATTTCATTAGGAGTATATATTTTTTTTATATAAGTTTTCTTTTTTTTCTCTTTTTATCACTTTCTTTTTTTTCTATTTTTGTCACTTTTTTTTAAAAAATTTCTTTTTAAATTAATTATTTTTAACTAATATATTGATACTTAGTCTTATGTGTGTGTGAAGCGTGGGATTTCGACTTATTTTTAAATAAGCTAGTTTAGACGCAAAACTTTCAAACGCTCGCCATAAATCCATCGGATTTTAGTTTTTGTTCCACATATACCCTTTAATTTTTACACAATAACATCTAAAACCATTGTCTTCCTATGTTTGCAAAGCAGTAAACACATGTTTGCCCCAACACGTGACACATGTTAGACTTCTATATGTATATGTGTTCTGTGCCGTTCATGTAATAATACATTAAATATATTTAATTAAATAAATATATACTTAAGTCGAGAATGTTATAATTCAAAATATGACTATGTAGTGTACGCGTATTATGCTATTAATTTCTTTAATAATAGTAAATAATAAGTTACATATCTTGACAAAAAAAAACTTACATAAGCTATTTTTAAGCTTAATAAATAAAAAATAATTTACTTATTGAAAAAAATTCATTTAATATAAATATGTCATTTCATGTCATTTTGCATTGATCAGTCACTCAATCAGCTAGTGTTTCCAAATAAATTTAATTGATCAGCTAAATTATCAGCGTTCAACTACCAATTATTAGATTATCAGCTATCAACTAGATTATCAGCTGGTGTTACCAAACAAAGTCGTAGTTGAGTCATTTCACTATGGTGGGGTACGTGAACCAAAATGTGAGGTGCGAATAGCCGGGGCCTTTTTTTGCAAAAAAATGGATGGTTTTAACTTCTTCCTTTATTTATTTATTTTGATTTTAAGATTCGCTTACTCGACTTCATAGATGTAGGAGGCGTGGTTAATATTTATTCATTTTTTGAGGTATTTATTTATTTATTTTAACTAATAGTTTTATTTGTTTTCAAAAAAAATCTAATAGTTTTATTTAATTATTTATTAAGATTTATTAATTATGTTGGGATATTATAATAAACAAAAGAAAATTTTATTAAAAAATTTTTTTTCCCAAAAATATTTAGTAATATCAAATCAAGTTGCGAACAAGTATAATGTTTGGTGGGTCTCAAGTAGTTAATAGTTTGAGTTGATGCTAATTAAGCTACTATATTACATAAGATGAAATATATGTATGTATTGATGTGTTAAACGGACTGGATCGAATTGGATCTGCAGTTTTTTAATGTAGATCCGTAATCCGATCCAGTCTAGCTGGATTAATGGTTTTTCAATCTAATCCAGTCCAAAGGATCAAAAAATTGATCCAATTATTGATAATTAGTTCGAATTGAACCGGATCTGTGGATTAGTACAATCCGTGTGCACCCCTAGCCCAACCTACACAAAAGTGACAAAACCGAGTATTCAAACAAGCAGTTGTTGCCACCTCTACGTTTATATATATAATTATAAATGAACATTAACTAATCCCAACAAACCAAATGTGTATATATATATATATATATATATATATATATATATATATATATATATATATATATATATATATATAGAAGAAAGGTATCTTCTGTTATGGAATATGGATGACCATGCATGTACAACCACATATTGTGTAGTCATGTAATTTATATTTCTCACTTAATAGTACCTCCAACTGTCTATGTTGCTTGTGATGTGTTGTATGACATGGGGTGTATGTGTTACTTGTACACATTATATGAAGTACATTTATCATCATCACCAAATGACCTATATAAACGGTGCCAACCTCATTGTAAAAACACACTAAGTTGAATGAAAACTTCTCATTCCAACTATCTCATTTCTTCTCTTCTCCTTTGTAGTAGTAGTTTGTAGTAGTAGAAGTTCTTAGTCTTCTATTTCATTCTCTAGTTCTTAGCAAGTCTCAATTCAATTCACAACACGTTATCGGCACGAGCTTGCTTTAGCATTAAGGAGATCTTGAAGTTCAAGAATACTTGTTAATGAGACAAAGCTAGAAAGATGGATCAACAAATCATATGTTCAAATCATAAATCAAATAAGAGCGATATATGTCTTGCTGATTGTGCTACAACGCACACAATTCTTAAAAACAGAGAATATTTCTCTAATTTGAACTTAGCTGAGGCTAATGTTCAAACAATATCTGGCATCTCCAATTTGATTAATGGCTCTGGAAGAGCAAATATTATGTTGCCTAAAGGAACAACAATTCATGTTGACAATGCCTTATACTCTGAAAAATCCAGAAGAAATTTACTCAACTTTAAAGATATTCGACAAAATGGATATCACATTGAAACCATGAACAAAAATAATAGAGAAATTCTCTATGTCACATTGGTTTCAAAGGGGAAAAAAGAAGAGTTAGAAAAATTTCCAACTTTATCCTCTAGATTATATTTTACTCATGTAAGGCATATCGAAACGAATGTCGTCTTAAATAAGAAAATTAATAATCCAAAGACATTCATTTTATGGCATGACCGGCTTGGTCATCTAGGATAATTAATGATGCAAAGAATAATTAATAATTCGCATGGACATCTTTTAAGGAGTCACAAAATATTTTCAGCTGGTGATTATAATTGTGTTAGTTGTTTTTAAGGTAAATTGATAGTTAAATCATCCCCAAGTAAAATTGTTGTAGAATCCCCAGTTTTCTTAGAACGCATTCAGGGAGACATATGTGGACCTATTCATCCTCACTGTGGACCATTTAGATATTTCATGGTTTTGATAGATGCATCAACTAGGTGGTCACATGTTTGTTTGCTTTCGACCCGCAATATTGCATTTGCTAGACTTTTAATGCAAATCATTAAGTTAAGAGCACAATTCCCTGACAACCCAATCAAGACCATCCGTCTTGATAATACCGAGAAATTTCAATCTCAAGCATTAAAAAATTATTGCATGTCTATAGGAATTACCATTGAACATTCTGTTCCACATGTGCATACCCAAAATGGTTTGGCAGAATCTCTGATCAAACGCATTTAATTAATTGTCAGACCTTTAATCATGAGAACTAAGTTATCAACTTCAGTTTGGGGACATGCAGTCCTTCATGCAGCATCTATCATTCATTATAGGCCTACTGCATACCATGAACATTTCCCATGCAACTCATTTTAGGTCAGCAACTAAATATTTCACACTTAAGAATTTTTGGTTGTGCAGTGTATGTTCCTATACCACCTCCCAATAGAACTAAGATGGGTCCACAACGAAAACTTGGGAATTATGTTGGGATATTATAATAAACAAAAGAAAATTTTATTAAAATTTTTTTTTCCCAAAAATATTTAGTAATATCAAATCAAGCTGCGAACAAGTATAATGTTTGGTGGGTCTCACATTTGGTGGTCTTGGAGATATTTTTTGTTTTAGGGTTTAAAATGAGTTGTGTAAATGCATGACATCAATATATATATATAGTCCATTAAAAATTAATATAAGTAAAAAAATTGAAGTAATAAAAATAAATTTAAGTATATGAGTCGGCGTGCCCAGTCACTCATTCAAGTCATCACATAACTGTGAAAGTTAATCGAAAGGCTGAAATGACCATTTCTTTTCACTTTATGGCCCCAAAATCACTTAAAAGTGCATTCGGCCCCTGATGTGTAGTTTAGGGGCTGAAATCCATTTTGCAAAAAATTGAGGAGCCTGTTGGGGAGTTTGTGAGGGTTGGGTTGGCCCGAGTCCCTTGGAATACTATGGTTCATGGGTATGTTAGGTCTAGGGAGTAAGAATTGCAAGGGAGGTGCTTGATGAAATGCCTAAGAGGGATTTGGTGGGTTGGTGAGGCGGGGAAATTCTTTCGTGAGATGCACCGCACTCGGAGGAGTCGAATAGTTCCCTACTAAAAAGTTGCATTGTAGTAAACTTGTGTAGATGTTAATCTTTGCGTTTTCCAAACAGCGCAAAGATTCATTCATCATCCAAGCTCCAATAATTACAACTTCGATGGAAATAGCGATGGGAATAGCACTGTCCCAATTCTTGTCCGTAGCTTAGTTTTGCTAGCTTAGAAGATCTTGATGGAACAATTATACAATATGCATGTCACTAAACTATAATATATATCATGCGTGAATTCAATTACAAAGAACTAAATTAAATCATAACAGAGGCTTGCACTAAATAGCAATGTCCTAAGATGAATTTTCCTCCAATTCGGTGTATGAATGCTTCAAGAGGATCGCCTCCAGGATACAACTGGATTGATCTTTGATTACACACCAATCAAAGAACCTTTCTTGTGTAACAGTTTAATTTCTCTCAACAAAAAACTTAATTTTTTCTTCTATTTCGTACATACTATATATAGACAAATAATGTCTCTTGTGAACAGTCACATGCACATGTTCATAAAACGTGAATACATACAACTGTTCAAGTGTAACTATTCACATACAACTGTTCAGAAAAAATTACAACTGTTCACATTCACATACAACTGTTCAGGAAAAATTACAACTATTCACATAAATAAGTAATTACGAAATTACTTAATAAAAAAAATTTATGTTGTAAATTAGCTAAGTTATTTTAACATTAGCCCCACGGTAAGGCCCAAGGCCTAATCAAAGACATATTAAATATCAAGTATTTAATATATATTAATCAATGGGGAATACCCATGGTCTTTGCCTCCAACCCACATTCACTTAACTAAGACTTGTAAGTGAAAGATATCTTATAAGAAAAGAAACAAAAATGTTTCTTTCCCATGTGGGACTAATATTGGATACAATACAAACTCACATATAATTCAACAGATCTCCAATGGTAAAGTGAATTTAGATCATGGATTGATGTCTTGTTATGAATGTGGGGAGAATGTTTATTCTGTGTGACATTAGATAGACATTCAAATATATATCAAAATAATCTCCAATGGTAATGTGGATTTAGACTATCGATTGTGAGGTTTTTGACTCTATGTAACAAACAATAATAATGTGGCAGTGAATTACAATATCTAGAAATAGACATTGTGGTTACACCCTCCATTTTGATTCCCTGACATATAGGATAGACATTCACAACCCATAGTCCCATTAGAGAACAATTTTTGGGTTGGATGTAAATTGTGTCATAGATTGACCCATTTCCACCCCAAGCCATGGTCCCATTGGAGATGAGATCATTTCCAATGGTAATGTGGATTTAGAGCATGAATTGGTGCCAGATCATGGGTGTGTGTGTGTGTTGGGGGGGGGGGGAGGGAATGTCTATCCTATGTGGCACTAGATGAACATTTAAATTCTAAAATATTCTTTAATGGTAATGTAGATTTAGACCATGGATTGTAACGTTTCTTTTGTCTACATATGAATAACGCTATTTATTTTGCTTTGGAACTTACTGTATTAAAACAAGGGAATTAAATTGATATATGTTTTGACACCCATAATTTGTTTAGTTGGTTTATAAGACTTTTCTACTATTATTCCACATCTTATAGACTCAAAAAGGCTTTTATTCCACATTTATTTGCCGTAGCTTTCTATTTGTGGATTGTCTTGTTGTATTTTACAGGTTAAGGCTTATTAGACCACTACTTGGGTCGGGCCGACTTACGAAATGGCTTAAGTAGCGATCTAGGCCGGGCGACTCGGGTCCACAGAAATTCAGGTCATCACACTGTGTCGTTAGGATTAATCCCACATCAGGTATATACATATACAAAATAAGTGGATTATAAGTTTGGATTGAAGACACTGAAGGTCACCCAAGAGGGGGGGTGAATTGGGTTACCGAGTGATTATCGCCTTTTTAAACTTTTTAAGCACAAGTAACAACAAATGTCTATGCTATGCAATCAAGAAGGGGTAGAAGAGATGGAAATAAGACATGTGATTTATAGTGGTTCGATCCAACCGATCTACATCCACTACCTAACCTCCCCGGTTAGGATTTTCAAACCCCACTTATATTATTGATAAGTGTTACACCCTAAGCCAACTAGCCTAGTGAATGCCAAGCCTCAACTAGGTCTTTTACACGATGTCTTATCGCAATAAGGTCTTATACAACCACCTAGCCGCAACTAGAATTTTCCCACCTAGACCCACCTAGGACTTTTCCCACCTAGCCACAACTAGGATATATGCCTAGCCTCAACTAGGTCTTCCCTTTCGACTTAGATCCCACTAAGTCTTACAATCAAGATTTGATTAATACAATTGAAATTACACTTTACAAAGTAAAGTGGTATCAAGTTCAAATACAAGCAAGCCTCCTAGAGCCTAACCACTCCTATGCATGCAAGTATGAAAACAATTGAGAAATGCAATTATAAAACTGATTTTATGCAAAACTCAAAACTGAAACCGTTTCAAATAGATTAATGAGAACAAAACCGGTTTCAAATCCAAAGAACAAGAAGTTTGATAAAAATCGAGTTTAAGCACAAACTCTTGTTCAAATCAGTCCAAGGGTTTAATAAATCAATTTTAAGTACAAAACCTAATACAAGTGTGTTTAACAACACAACAAGTAATTTCCCAAATCAATCACACAAGAATATATAATTTAAGCACAAAAAAGCTAGGGAATGGACTTTCTTACAACCCCAAGAGGATGACTTGAAAATCAGTTCTGGAGAGGTTGTTTTACTCCTTAGAGTGCCCCAAGAGTGCTGGTTTTGATGTTGAATGAACAGCCTCTAAGTGTAGCTTGAAAACCGCAAGCTCCTTCTCTTGAAAAATTTGAGCACAAATGTTTTTCTTTGATTTTAAGAACTCATTTATGTGCCTTATGTGTTTGGGAGTGTTGTATATATTTATAGACTCATATATGACCGTTGTGTGCATCCAAGGGCCGAGATTTGATCAAAAATTCGAATTAAAGTGAATTTTTCAACTTTATAAAAAAGCTGTCAGGACTGCAATTAGCGCGCTAATTTTATGACCTAGCGCGCTAACTCTGCACAGAGCGCGCTAATAACAGTATTAGCGCACTAACTGCAGGGACCTCAGAATAATTAATTCTGTCTCTTGTGTTAGCGACCCTTTAACACATCCTAGACCCAATAAACCCTCATATAACATATAATACATGTTTGTTATGGGTCATATGGCCTATTTGGATGGTCCGGATATTTTCACAAATCCCGAAAATGGAAAATCTCGGTTTCATGATTTGCGAGGGACTTTTCTGCAAATATGCAGTTTTCTTTTCAGCCTTTCAAAAACAAGTTTTTCTTTTTCAAAAGCTTTCACAATGATTTTCAAAATGCGATATTAACATACACATATAGTTTAACATAGTTTAGACTTATAGAACCGAAATCTTCAAGTAATCACTTGACATTTGAAAATCCATTGTAAGATCACGATATGCATGAACTAATACAATAGGCTTGCTTAAGTGAACTTGAATACCTTACATTGATTTTACAACTCTTGGCCTTGATCTTTTGTCTTCATTCCTTTTTGTATGCCGAGTCTTGAACTTGTATAGCTTGAATGATCGAATACCCATGATGTGATGTTTCGCAACCTTTGACGAAACTGAAATACACTTGATAAAACTTATTAGTATATTTTCACCTTGTTTGTTTCCATCAAAATTCCGGTCGGAGTTAGAGTGACTAAACACTTAGTCCAACAATCTCCCCCTTTTTGATGATAACAAACAATGTGAACTTGACAAGCATAAAACATAATACAAGTGTATGAACATCACAATAATGGATAAAATTTATACTCTCTCAAGTTCAACACTCTTTCTCCCCCGTTTGATACCATCAAAAAGTGGGGCACGGAAAAATCATGATATCATTAGAAATGCTTCCCCGTTTTATGAGAATGATAACAAATAAGTGCTCCCCCTATCGATATGCATCAGATGAAAGCTTAAGGAAATAATCGAGAATTTAGGCTCTCCCTATCAACATGCGTGTTTCAGTTTGTGATACCAATAAATTTCTCAATTTAGGTACATGTCTTGCTCCCCCAAAAAAAAGATGCCAACAAAAAATGGGTATAAAGTTTTCCCCTATCAATGTCATTATCTAAAGGTCTCCCCCAATTTAAAACAATGGCTTCAACATATGACTTTAAAATATGGTGAATATAAAGTTTGTCTGGTCAGGGGGTATTAGCGTGCTAATTGATTGACCTAGCGCGCTAATAGAAATACCTAACGCGCTAATTCCTCTCTGGAATTTCAGAATTAAAATTTTTGAGTTTTTGACGCACAACTCCGATTTACCTCAAACTTCATGGACACTTCATTAACATCATATAAAGATGATTAAAACACTTAAAACATGTGTAGAAGGTCTGATTTATGAGTAAAGCCTAACTCATGTCGTGTCAATGAATTTGGTCTAAAAGTGCTTGGCTACATTGTATTAATTCATCATAGTCCTACATAAAATATATATGAAATGCAGTCATGACATCAAAAATAACAATGTATGCATGCTATGTGTATGTGACTAATGTAAGGCCTATCATGCTTAACTCCTATATATCAATTTGTCGTTTTAGCACATTCATGTTCCAAAGTTAATCTAATTTACTCTATTAATCATGGACTTTGGTACCCATGCACCTTTGCGTTCCATAATATGTATATCATATACATTCTTTTCTACCCATGCAAGTTTATCTATATTGGTCCTATTTAGGACACATTTGCCAATATTATGAGATCTATTGCATTTTAAACATCTCTTAGACTCGGCCAAAAGCTTTCCATAGCTCAATAGGCTTGCACCAAAGCTTATGCCTCTCTTGTTGAGTGCACGTCGTTGTGCGCCCAACATCATGTCAAACATTTTGGTGCCACTTGTAAACTTGGTCACCGTAGTGGTCAAGTCCTCTATTTCTTTTGCTAAGCCTATTTTCTCATTTATGGCCAATTCATGATCTAAGTCCTGTTGGAGATCATCAATAATCTCATTTTGAGATTCAATCTCACTAATGGCTTTGATCAAACTCTTTTTGAGTTGTTTGGTCTTTTTGACCTCCTTTTCTAATTCATTCCTAAGGTCATGAATAATAGACATATCATCCAATGCATTTACATCATCATAATTGAAAGATGTAGAGTCACTTACCTCACTCCTTGCCATAAGGCAAAGGATGGCCTTCTCATTTTCTGACTCGGAGTCGAAGCTAGATGATGAGGATGATGATGATGATTCATGTCTCTTGCCTCTTCTCAAGTACTTGCATTCCGATGCTTTATGTCCCGCACTTATAGCAAATCATCTCGCGTGATTTGCTTGCGTTGTTTGCACCTTTGTACTTCTTCTTGTACTTGTCTCTTTTGTATGTTGCCTTCTTGAGCTTTCTTGATAGCATGGCCACTTCTTGTTCAATGGAGTCACTTTCACTTGAGCTCACATCATCTTCAGCCGATAGACATGTAGCTTTTAAGGCATGCTCCTTCTTTGACTCTTTCTTAGTCGAACCACCAAGTGCTTCCAATCTAGCACGGTCTCTTAGCTCAAATTCATGAACCGTCAATTCTCCGCATAATGCATCAAAGGTATAATTTCCAAGGTTTTGAGCTGATTGAATAACATATTTCTTTGCATCCCATTCCTTAGGTAAGCCTCTAAGGAACTTGTACACCGAGTTCTCTTGATCATAATGTTTGCCAAGATTTTTGATTTCATTCAAGAGCTTCGTGAACCTTGTAATGCCCGTGGCTATGTCTTCATGGGGCTCCACTCGAAAGGTCTCATAATGTTCTTCAAGAATCCTCAACTTAGTGTTCTTGACTTGTTTTGTACCTTCATAATGCACTTCAAGTTTTTCCCAAACTTCCTTGGCCGTTTGACAAGCGCTAACTCGGTTGAATTCGTTCTCACTTAGTGCACAAAACAAATGATTCATGGCTTGATCATTTGAGAGCTCGATCTTGATCTCCTCGGCGGTGTATTCTTTCAAGGACTTGTTCGGTGGAGAGTAGCCATTTTCGATTGTGTCCCACAAATGTCTCCCTTGTGCTCTAATGTAAAACTTCATTCGAACTTTCCAATGAGCATAATTTGTTCCATCAAAGTAGGGAGGTAGGACGGATGAGTTGCCTTCCCTAAGGCGAGAGAAATCTAGAGATTGCATCCTTGCACAAAACACTCAAAGATACGTTAGTAACACTTTGAGCAGTAACCCGCTCTGATACCAATTGAAGGTCACCCAAGAGGGGGGTGAATTGGGTTACCGAGTGATTATCGCCTTTTTAAACTTTTTAAGCACAAGTAACAACAAATGTCTATGCTATGCAATCAAGAAGGGGGTAGAAGAGATGGAAATAAGACACGTGATTTATAGTGGTTCGATCCAACCGATCTACATCCACTACCTAACCTCCCCGGTTAGGATTTTCAAACCCCACTTATATTATTGATAAGTGTTACACCCTAAGCCAACTAGCCTAGTGAATGCCTAGCCTCAACTAGGTCTTTTACACGATGCCTTATCGCAATAAGGTCTTATACAACCACCTAGCCGCAACTAGGATTTTCCCACCTAGACCCACCTAGGACTTTTCCCACCTAGCCGCAACTAGGATATATGCCTAGCCTCAACTAGGTCTTCCCTTTCGACTTAGATCCCACTAAGTCTTATAATCAAGATTTGATTAATACAATTGAAATTACACTTTACAAAGTAAAGTGGTATCAAGTTTAAATACAAGCAAGCCTCCTAGAGCCTAACCACTCCTATGCATGCAAGTATGAAAACAATTGAGAAATGCAATTATAAAACTGATTTTATGCAAAACTCAAAACTGAAACCGTTTCAAATAGATTAATGAGAACAAAACCGGTTTCAAATCCAAAGAACAAGAAGTTTGATAAAAATCGAGTTTAAGCACAAACTCTTGTTCAAATCAGTCCAAGGGTTTAATAAATCAATTTTAAGTACAAAACCCAATACAAGTGTGTTTAACAACACAACAAGTAATTTCCCAAATCAATCACACAAGAATATATAATTTAAGCTACAAGAAAAGCTATGGAATGGACTTTCTTACAACCCCAAGAGGATGACTTGAAAATCAGTTCTAGAGAGGTTGTTTTACTCCTTAGAGTGCCCCAAGAGTGCTGGTTTTGATGTTGAATGAACAGCCTTTAAGTGTAGCTTGAAAACCGCAAGCTCCTTCTCTTGAAAAACTTGAGCACAAATGTTTTTCTTTGATTTTAAGAACTCATTTATGTGCCTTATGTGTTTGGGAGTGTTGTATATATTTATAGACTCATATATGACCGTTGTGTGCATCCAAGGGCCGAGATTTGATCAAAAATTCGAATTAAAGTGAATTTTTCAGCTTTATAAAAAAGCTGTCAGGACTGCAATTAGCGCGCTAACTCTGCACAGAGCGCGCTAATAACAGTATTAGCGCACTAACTGCAGGGACCTCAGAATAATTAATTCTGTCTCTTGTGTTAGCGACCCTTTAACACATCTTAGACCCAATAAACCCTCATATAACATATAATACATGTTTGTTATGGGTCATATGGCCTATTTGGATGGTCCGGATATTTTCACAAATCCCGAAAATGAAAAATCTCGGTTTCATGATTTGTGAGGGACTTTTCTGCAAATATGCAGTTTTCTTTTCAAAGGCCTTTCAAGAACAAGTTTTTCTTTTTCAAAAGCTTTCACAATGATTTTCAAAATGCGATATTAACATACACATATAGTTTAACATAGTTTAGACTTATAGAACCGAAATCTTCGAGTAATCACTCAACATTTGAAAATCCATTGTAAGATCACGATATGCATGAACTAATGCAATAGGCTTGCTTAAGTGAACTTGAATACCTTACATTGATTTTACAACTCTTGGCCTTGATCTTTCATCTTCATTCCTTTTTGTATGCCGAGTCTTGAACTTGTATAGCTTGAATGCTCGAATACCCATGATGTGATGTTTCACAACCTTTGACGAAACTGAAATACACTTGATAAAACTTATTAGTATATTTTCACCTTGTTTGTTTCCATCAAAATTCCGGTCGGAGTTAGAGTGACTAAACACTTAGTCCAACAGACACCATCTTGCCTTGATATTTTGGTGAAGCCTCAATTTCAAACCGTAAGCCCTCACTCATTCACTCTCCCTCCTATGTAAACTTGAACTTGAAAATTTCATCCTGCAAATTCTAATATGTGTGAATTAGTAATGGTCGGGGTCGGTACTCGTCACTATGCTTTATTTCATAAGTAGTTATTTTCTTCCCCTGTTGGGTGGTTCAAATCGATTGTCTTCCCTCGTTGAAAGTTGTGTTTACTTCACTTGTTGAAAATTTTATTTTCCGTTATGTTTCGAAAAATGTATCTTTGTACTATCATATGTTTGACATTTGTTAAGAAAAGAGTTATTTATTGTCAAATTGTTCTATTGTTACATTCACAATTTTTGAAAGCCAACTTTATGCAGTCAAATATTCTCTAAAATGATTAGGATTAAAGAATCAATTTTCTAAGGTGATTGGTTCTTTATCTTATCTTGTTATTAAGAATTATTGATGATCAATACATAAAAAAAAAATCATCTCAAAAGATAACGATCCGGACATGCATATCTCAACGTTTCTCTATGTATGCTGAATTAGTGTGTCTTGTCGTCATTTTTATTTTTATTTTTTTTTAATTACTGAGGATTCCATAACCTAATCACATGACCTCCCAGGAGTGGGAGTATGCCTTGGCCCTTTTTCACCATCACTTTAGAAGTAGTTGGCGACTTAGGCGTATTGTCATGTCGTCTTAATTAATGGCTTCAGAGCAATACGTCGAAATTAGTTTGAAATTGTCAATCCGGAGTTGAAGTACTAACTTGGATTTGTAAAAAATTAACTTAGTCTAAATCTTATTTGCCCAAACTATACAAAAGTGACAAAACCGATTCAAACAAGCAGTTGTTGCCACCCCCACGTTTTTATCATCACAAAAGTTGTCCATCCTTTATATATATATAATTATAAATTAACGTTAACTAATCCCAACAAACCAAATGTATATATATATATATTCTTCACGGCTTGTCACAAGAAGAAAAAAAAACTTCTCCTCCTTGAGTACTCAAGGCGAAAAATGAGACGACATATCTATTGGCATACATAACTTTGAATCATAAATGAACTTTAACTAATCTCAACAAACCAAATTTATATATAATTATATATAGTAGTAAAGTTCTATTGATTAATCATGAGCAAAATTAATGGGCAGACAAAGACCGGGGAGCAGGCATCTTGACGGATGAGTAACCGGGAAGGTAAAACTTTGCCTGCCCATTAATATGAAAGACACCCTTGCATTGCATCAGCAGCTCAGCTCATAGTTGCAATTAGGGGTGCACACGGATTAGATTCAGTCTAATTAGGGTCAATTCACAATTCAATTCAATTATTGCGGACTGAAAAATTACAATTCAATCAAATCCAAATAATTCATCAATCCAACTCAATTCAATTTGCAAAATGTAGACCGGATTAGATCAAGTTCTGCGAATTGACGTTTTCGTATCCAAAATTTATGAAATTATATTTAATCAAATGAATCACAAGAATTATATATCTCATGAATGACAAATTTACAACATACATTCCACAAATCTATATATGACATATTTCCCATAAAATTATTATCACAATAACCTTCAAAATATAAGTTTCTACATAAATAAATGTGTTATCCACAAATCTTCACTATAAATCCTCACAAAAGAACAAAAAAAGTATACATTGAACATACAACCTACAATAAAAAGGTCGAAAGCATAATAAAAGAGTTAAGAACAAGTATAGTCTTTAAATATTTTAGTTTAGAGTTGATAATTTGAGTTGATGCTAATTAAGATACTATAGTTCATATGATGAAATATATGTATGTATTGATGTGTTAAAAGGACTGGATCGGATTGGATCTGTGGTTTTTTAATGTAGGATCTGTAATCCGATCCAGTCCAGCCGAATTAATGATTTATCAATCCAATTCAGTCAAAGGGATCAAAAAATTGACCCAATTAGTGATAATTGGTCCGAATTGGATCGGATCCACGGATTACTGCAATCCGTGTGCACCCCTAGTTGTAATAGTACCCAACCAAAATAATAAATTAATGAAACCGTGAAAAAAAATACCTGGCCTTTCGACATTTTATAACTTTTCCAACACCAATTCCATTGGGTAACCTCTTATCAATTTAAGGAAATATATTGTGGGGCCCACCTGCGCTTGTATCACGGTCCATAGATCTCACTAGTACCAATAATTCGTATTACTTGGGGCTCTCCACACTTATTACTTCTTTACGAAGTCATATTTAATCGATGTGGGGCTAAATTTCGGTCCCATCCACAACACATGTTTCACTCCATTCCACTAGATTATGTATCCAGAACTATGCATGTAAATCTCAATGCGCATAGCTAACGGATGAGAAAACAATAGCACAAGTAAGTAACACCAGAGGTTTTCAAAAAGAAAGGGAGAGATCGAGGACTTATATTTGCACTTTGGGAACATCACATTAGCAGTATTGCAAGAGGAAACTTGCATATATGGCTTATGGGTCTGCTATATCAAACGTGAACTTCCTACCTATGTGGGTCGATCAATGTGGGTGAGGAGAAATTCGATCCCCGTCACCTTAATTGGTATGTTTCTTGTTGTAGTCATCGTCATGAGATTAGAAGAATATATACTAACCCTATTAAATTCATAGTACCATTAATGTCTCTTGGGAGACATTCGATAAAATTCATAGTACTAAATTTTTTTTTTTGGGGTAAAATCATAGTACAATTAATATGCCCCTATAACGCTCTTTATTTTACTTTGGAACTTAATGTATTAAAACAAAGGATTTAAATGGGTATATGTTTTGACACTCATAATTTGTTTAGTTGGTTTATAAGACTTTTCTACTATTATTCCACATCTTACAGACTCAAAAGGCTTTTATTCCACATTTATTTGCCGTAGCTTTCTATTTGTGGATTGTCTTATTATATTTTCACAGGTTAAGGCTTATTAGACCACTACTTGGGTCGGGCCGGCTTACGAAATGGCTTAAGTAGCGATCTAGGCCGAGCGACTCGGGTCCACAGAAATTCAGGT
Source organism: Stephania japonica (assembly GCA_039657345.1). Lineage (NCBI taxonomy): Eukaryota > Viridiplantae > Streptophyta > Magnoliopsida > Ranunculales > Menispermaceae > Stephania > Stephania japonica. The sequence goes on from CM077556.1 coordinate 74,879,582, forward strand.
CATCACACAGTGTTGTTGGGATTAATCCCGAATCGGGTATATACATATACAAAATAAGTGGATTATAAGTTTGGATTGAAGACACCATCTTGTCTTGACATTTTGGTGAAGCCTCAATTTCAAACCTTAAGCTCTCACTCATTCACTCTACCTCCTATGTAAACTTGAACTTGAAAATTTCATTCTACAAATTCTAATATGTGTGAATTAGTAATGGTCGGGATCAGTACTCGTCACTATGCTTTATTTCTTAAGTAGTTGTTCTCTTCCCCCGTTGGAGGGTTCAAATCGATTGTCTTCCCTCGTTGAAAGTTTTGTGTACTCGTCACTATGCTTTATTTCTTAAGTAGTTGTTCTCTTCCCCCGTTGGAGGGTTCAAATCGATTGTCTTCCCTCGTTGAAAGTTTTGTGTTTACTTCACTTGTTAAAAATTTTATTTTCCGTTATGTTTCGAATAATTTAAGTTTGTACTATCATGTGCTTGACATTTGTCAAGAGAAGAGTTATTTATTGTCAAATTGTTCCCTTGTTACGTTCACAATTTTTGAAAGCCAACTTTATGTAGTCAAATATTCTATAAAATGATTAGGATTAGAGAATCAATTTGCTAAGGTGATTGGTTCTTTATCTTGTCTTGTTCCATCGAATGTATTAAGAACCATTGATGATCAATACATAAAAAAAAAAAAAAAAAATCATCTCAAAAGATAAAGATCCGGACATGCATATCTCAATGTGTCTCTAGGTATGCTGAATTAGTGTGTCTTGTCGTCATTTTTATTTTTATTTTTTTTAATTACTGAGGATTCCATCACCTAATCGCATGACCTCCCGGGAGTGGGAGTATGCCTTTACCTTTTTCACTATCACTTTAGAAGTTGTTGGCAACTTAGCGTATTGTCATGTCGTCTTAATGGCTTCAGAGCAATACGTCGAAATTAGCAATCCGGAGTTGAAGTCCTAACTTGGATTTGTAATAAGTTAACTTAGTCTAAATCTTATTTGCCAAAACTAGGGGTGCACACGGATTGAATCCGTAATCCAATCTAATTATTGCGGATTAAAAAATTACAATCAATCCAATTCAAATAATTCATCAATCTAACTCAATCCAATTTACAAAATGCGGACCAGATTGGATCAAGTTTTGCGGATTGACGTTTTCTTATCCAAAATTTATGAAATTAGGCTTAATCAAATGAATCACAAGAATTATATATGTTATAAATGACAAATTTACAACATACATTCCACAAATCTATATATAGCATATTTCCCACAAAATTGTTATCACAATAACCTTCAAAATATATGTTCCTACATAAATAAATGTGTTATCCACAAATCTTCACCATACATCATCCCAAAAGAACAAAAAAAGTGTACGTTGAACATACAACCTACAATAAAAAGGTCGAAAGCATAATAAAAGAGTTAAGAACAAATATTATTTTTTAGATATTTTAGTTTAGAGTTGATAGTTTGAGTTGATGCTAATTAAGCTATTATATTACATAAGATGAAATATATGTATGTATTGATGTGTTAAACGGACTGGATCGAATTGGATCTGCGGTTTTTTAATGTAGGATCCGTAATCCGATCCATTCCAGCTGGATTAATGATTTTTCAATCCAATCCAGTGCAAAGGATCAAAAAATTGATCCAATTAGTGATAATTAGTTCGAATTGGACTGAATCTATGGATTAGTGCAATCGGTGTGCACCCCTAGCCCAAACGACACAAAAGTGACAAAACCGAGTATTCAAACAAGTAGTTGTTGTCACATTGGTTTCAAATGGGAAAAAAGAAGAGTTAGAAAAAATTCCCAGATTTATCCTCTAGATTATATTTTACTCATGTAAGGCATATCGAAACGAATGTCGTCTTAAATAAGAAAATTAATAATCTAAAGACATTCATTTTATGGCATGACCGACTTGGTCATCCAGGATCATTAATGATGCGAAGAATAATTAATAATTCGCATGGACATCCTTTAAGGAGTCACAAAATATTTTCAACTGGTGATTATAATTGTGCTAGTTGTTCTCAAAGTAAATTGATAGTTAAATCATCCCCAAGTAAAATTGTTGTGGAATCCCTAGTTTTCTTAGAACGCATTCAGGGAGACATATGTGGACCTATTCATCCTCACTGTAGACCATTTAGATATTTCATGGTTTTGATAGATGCATCAACTAGGTAGTCACATGTTTGTTTGCTTTCGACCCGCAATGTTGCATTTGCTAGACTTTTAGTGCAAATCATTAAGTTAAGAGCACAATTCCCTGACAACCCAATCAACACCATCTGTCTTGATAATGCTGGGGAATTTCAATCTCAAGCATTTAAAAATTATTACATGTCTATAGGAATTACCATTGAACATTCTGTTCCACATGTGCATACCCAAAATGGTTTGGCAGCATCTCTGATCAAACGCATTCAATTAATTGTCATACCTTTAATCATGAGAACTAAGTTATCAACTTCAGTTTGGGGACATGCAGTCCTTCATGCAACATTTATCATTCGTTATAGGCCTACTGCATACTATGAACATTCCCCCATGTAACTCATTTTAGGTCAACAACTAAATATTTCACACTTAAGAATTTTTGGTTGTGCAGTGTATGTTCCTATACCACCTCCCAATAGAACTAAGATGGGTCCACAACGAAAACTTGGGATTTATATTGGATTTAATTTATCGTCCATTATAAGATACCTTGAGCCCTTAACAGAGGATTTATTTACTACACGTTTTGCTGATTGTCACTTTGATGAAGCAATTTTTCCATCATTAAGGGGAGATAAGAAGTCAATTCAAAAGGAATAGGGCGAAATTGCTTGGAATGCATCAACTTTATCACATTATGATCCACGAACAAATTAGTGTGAACTTGAAGTTCAAAAGATCATTCATTTGCAACAAATCCCAAATCAATTACCAGATGTATTTAATGATGCAAAACAAGTGACAAAATCACATATTTCAGCTGTAAATACTCCTGCTAGAATTGATGTCTCTGTGTAACAAAATGCACAAGAACCAACGAAACGCTTAAAGCGTGAAAGACCGGTTGGTTCAAAGGATACAATTCCTCAAAATAGGAATGTGACGGCCCCGAATTCTACAACTTTAGAATCGGGCGTCGCCCGGTCTGGACCCGCACAAACCCCCGAGCCAACCCCGCAGAGTTGCGCGGGGCCAGTGAGCCTATCCTTACCATTCAATCATTTATTAATCATTTAAGAGTGAAGTTAATTAATTAGTGAGTTATCAAAGTATAAAGCGGAAACAATTAATCTCAACTAATCAATTAACCTCAAAAGCTCCAAGTTAGGACAGAAATCTAGGGTGTGGGAGCCCCGTATATCATATATACCATATAAAGCAAGGAGAGTATCATCTAAATCATAATATCCAAAAAGATCTCTCAACCCATAACCCCATGTACAAAAAAATAATATAAATAGCTAATACACCAAAATGTCACCTATATCAGCAGAGGAGGGCCGCTTAAAGTATATCGCCTAACTGCACGACCTTTCCTTTGCTGGACTGCGGATCTGCACTTGGTCAAACGCAAGAATGACGAGCCCAGGTAAGTAACGCCAAGCAGGAACAACAATAAATACAGCATTTCAAATTAAATAAATGAACAGTTAATTCATGCAGATAGAAAAAAGGACAGGGAGCGCATGAATATATAAAGACTGTGAATAAATAAATAAGCAATCGAAATTGAGTGTCCCGAAATACAAGGGAAAGGCACAAGTGGTCCCGACCAATTAAAGTCATTAAGCCGAGGACAAAATTTCCTCAAAGGCTAGGAGCTGAGGACATAATCTCCTCTAAGACCCTTACGCGAGTGCAGAGTCCCCAGCAATATGGTGGAGACTCTCACTCCGTAAATGTCATTACAACCAATCACGTATCTCCAGCAGTAAACTCCGGTATAATACACCGCGAGCCCAGAATTCTGCAAGGATCACGCTTGACACACTTGCCTTAGGACAACTCAAAAGGAATGAAATGATAAGATAGTATTGAAACAATATCAATAAATAATTCAAAGCTCAAAAAATAACTGTAGTGTTCCTCACTGGTTTACTTACCTCGATCCAAGCTAATTCGCGCTAACACAGACTCTGACACGCCCCTTACGGTCCCCGTGTGTACAATAATCCTGATAATGCAATTTATATCAATTTCCTATGATTTTTTTTTCCAAATTTCTAACTATTTTTGCCAAATTTCACGTTTTCTAAGGTAAAAACCCGACATACAAAAATCCTGAATATTTCACTTTTCTTAGAAATTCTCAAATTTCTCTTTATTTGATGAAAATATAATTTTCTAGCATTTTTCCTAATTTTTTCCTATTTTCTGGGATTTATTTCAATTAAAATCCCTTTTTATGTATTTAATTGAAATAAATAATTATTTATTAATATAATATTAGTTGGGTGGGTCGCAGGTCGGGTCTGACCTGACCCGACTGGGTTGGGTCTGACCGGTCCACCCGGGTCAAACCCGGTCTGACCCGATCAACCCGGGTCAGACCCGGTCTAACCCAAACCGAGTCAGGTCACCTTGACCCGGCCCGATTTTCTATCCTCTTCCTCGTTGTTGCTTGCTGGAACGCTTGCTGTTCCAGCATTAACAATAATACAACAACAATCAACAACCACATCACCACCATCATCACCACCATTTTCACCATTTAAATCTACCGTCCCTCAACAACAACCTCGACAACAAATTTCGAAAATAACCACAACGACAACACCCATAACAAAATCAATAACTTCTTACCTCGATCTCGCCTCGACGTCGCGTTTACGCTTTCTGCGAACCGCCGCTCTCCTCTCCTTGATCTCCCTTCTCTCGGTCGATTCCTCTCTTTCTCCCAATTTTTGATCGAAAATGGGGTTGTGGTGACGGTGGTGTGATGAAATTTGGGTATTTTGGTCAAATGACCAAAATACCCCTCACCCTTATCCATACAATTTACAACTTTATTGCCCTTTTGGTCTTTTCACAATCTCACCTACCAACTTTGCTAACTCAATTGGGTGACTTAGTTGACTTTTGGTCTTTCACTCTAGCCTCTCCACCACATCTTTTGTGCAATCCGGACTCGACCCACGCCGCACTACGCATGTCTTGCGCACTTGGTCGAATTGTGTACCAATTGTTTCGATAAATTTGAATTTGTATTTTATCAGTGTTTTTAATTAAGTTTTGTTCCCCGGACTACCAACTCTCGTACACAACGCCTTTACACGTTAAAAACTTGAAATTACACAAATGAAATACAATATAATACAAACACCATACAAAACTAACATGCCTCGGCGTCGACGTCCAAGAATTGATGACTGTACCACGGCGTGGGCCCACATATCACCTGTATTGACACGTGGCACGGGTTACATTTTTTAAGGTCGTTACAGTCTTCCCAACTAACTGGAATTTCGTCCTCGAATTTAAACGAAATTAAAGGAAAGACTTACCGAACTCAGAAGAGGTATGGGAAACACTCGCGCATATATGACTCCAGCTCCCACGTCAGCTCCTCGTCCCAGTGGTGCTGCCACTTGACGAGGACTGATGGGATCTCCTTGTTCCTCAGGATCTTAACCTTGCGGTCTAAGATCTGGATAGGTTGCTCATTGTATGTGACATCCTCCCTCAGTCTGGCTCAAATCTACTGTCGGTCGTCTGCCCTCCCTAGACCTATCCAGTCACAACATTGATATGTGAAAGACAGGATGAATCCCTGACATCGGAGGTGGTAACTCTAGGTCGTACGCGACCTTGCCTACCCGTTTCACCACTCTAAACGGACCAATGAACCTCGGCGCAAGTTTCCCTTTGATCCCAAACCTCTTGTGACCCTTCAACGGAGACACTTTCAGATATACAAAGTCCCCAACCTGATATTCTAACTCCCGTGATACAAGTCATAATACTTCTTATGCCTCTCCTGCGCACCCTTCAGTCTCAAACGGATCTGGCGTATCTTCTATGTGTGATCTATTACAATCTCCGGCCCAATCGTTGCCACATCCTCGGGTTCTGCCCAACAAGATGGGGATCTACACGGCCTCCCATACAATGCCTCAAATGGTGCCATGCCGATATTGACCTGATAATTGTTATTATATGCAAACTCACACAGATGAATGTATTTCTCCCAAGATCCACCGTACTCTAACACGCACATCCTCAGCATATCTTCGAGAATCTGGATCAAACGCTCTGCCTATCCATCAGTTTGTGGGTGATAAGCGGTACTAAGATTCAACTTTGTGCCAAACTGTGCCTGTATGCTCTGCCAAATCTGTGATATAAACTGTGACCCTCGGTCGGACACAATCGACAACGATACCCCATGTAGTCTAACAATCTCTCTCTCATAAAGCTCTGCTAGTCTGTCTACCCGATGTGTAGTCGAGATCGGTATGAAGTGCCCGGATTTAGTTAATCTGTCCACAATCACCCAGACACTATCATGTCCCTGCCGAGATCGAGGTAGCCCACTGACGAAATCCATTGCAATGTGCTCCCACTTCCACTGAGGAATGGGAAGTGGTTGTAGTAACCCCCTGGGTCTGCGATGCTCAGCCTTAACATGCTAACAAATATCACACCCTCGAATAAAATCAGCAACGCCGGTCTTCATCCCTGGCCACCAAAAAAGACGACGCACCTCTGCGTACATCTTAGTCCTGCCCGGATGAACCGAAAATCGTAAGCGGTGCGCCTCATAAAGTATCTCATCGCGTTGCTCAGCCACTGATGGAATCCACAGTCGTCCTCTAAATCTCAGGCATGAGTCTGTCGACTGACTCCAATCTGGATGATCTAAACTCTATGCCTGATCTAAGAACTTCTGATATTGCTCGTCTGTCTGCTGACCCTCGAGTACACTCTGTATCGACACTGTTTGAGTCCTCATCTGCCCGCAAATCATTACTCTAGTATCAGTCGAAATGTCTTCGGTACAAATCCTCTCAATCGCCTCGAGCAAACTGTAATCGTGCGCCATGTGGCAGGTAACAACCTCTGAGTCTGACCCTCTACAGCTTAATGCATCTGCAACCACATTAGCCTTCCCCGGGTGGTACTCCAGTGAGAAATCATAGTCCTTAAAGAACTCAAGTCATCGCCTCTGTCGCATATTCAATTCTTTTTGCGTGAAAAGGTACTTCAAACTCTTGTGGTCAGTAAATAGGACGAATCTCTCCCCGTAGAGATAGTGGCGCCAAATCTTCAGTGCAAAAACCACCGCCGTTAACTCTAAGTCGTGAGTAGGGTAATTCTTCTCATGAATCTTCAGCTGTCGAGACGCGTAGGCAATCACTATACCCTCCTGCATCAGAACACAACCTAAACCGATCTTGGAAGCATCGGTGTTCACCTCAAAACCTTTCCCTAACTCGGGCAAAACCAAAACTGGTGCGGTAGTCAGTCGTTCCTTCAATGTCCTGAACACCTGCTCACAGTCATCGTTCCACTGAAATTTGACATTCTTATTTGTCAACTGCGTCATCGGTGTCGCAATCCTCGAGAAGTCCTGTACAAAACGTCGATAATAACCTGCTAAGCCCAGAAAACTACGGATATCCGACGCTGATCTCGATGTAGGCCAATCGCTAACTGCCTCGACCTTAACGGGGTCCACTGACACTCTGCCGGTCCCAACAATGTGGCCTAGCAATCCTACCTTTGTCAACCAAAACTCACACTTACTGAACTTAGAGAATAATCGATGCTCTCTCAGTGTCCGTAAAACCAAACTAAGGTGTTCTTCGTGCTCCTCGCGAGTCTTAGAATATATTAAGATGTCGTCGATGAAGACGATGACAAATCTGTCCAAGTACTGTCTCAACACTCAATGCATCAAATCCATGAACATTGCTGGGGCGTTAGTCAGTCCAAACGGCATTACTGTAAACTGGTAGTGCCCATATCGAGTGCGAAATGCAGTCTTCTCCATGTTCTTTGCTCTAATCTCAGTTGATGGTACCCGGATCTCAAATCAATCTTCGAGAAACACTGCGAACCTGTCAACTAGTCGAATAAATCGTTAATGCGAAGAAGTGGATACTTGTTCTTCACCGTCGCCTTGTTCAACTGTCTGTAGTCGATGCATAATCTCAAGCTGCCGTCTTTCTTCTTCACAAACAATACTGGCGCTCCCCAATGTGAAATACTCGGCTGAATAAATCCTAACTCTAACAACTCGTCGAGTTGTCCTCTCAGCTCCTTTAGCTCTCTCAGAGCCATGCGATACGGAGGAATAGAAATAGGTTTGGTCCCTGGGACCAAGTCAACGATGAAATCAATCTCCCTAGGTGGTGGTAAGCCGGGTAACTCCGCTGGAAAAACATCAGGGAACTCGCATACTACTGGCACATCCTCCAACCTAGTTTCTATTCTGTCTGTCGTACTCAACACGCCAGCGAATGTCTCTACATCTACGCTAGTGGCGACTCTACCCCTGGTGATCGGTAAATTGGTCGAGGTCCCCTGAAAGCTAAACTCTGGATGCCCAAGAATCTGAAACGTGATCCTCTTACCGTAGCAGTGAATCTGTGCATGATAAGCACCCAACCAATCCATGCCCAATAATGCATCGAACTCTAGGAACTCCAACACTCTCAGGTCTGCAGGTAAGGTGTGTCCCTATATCTCTACTGAACAGTCTACACACACTAAATTCGGGTAAATCTTGTCCCCAGCAGCCGTGCTAAGGATCAAGGGTCTCTCTAATCGAATAGGTCTCAATCCTAACTCGTCAACCATACGACCCGAAATAAAAGAAAGTGTAGAACCAAAGTCAAACGTAGTATGCATGAATCTACTGCAAATGTGAACTGTACCGTCAATCAGGTTCAGTGTGACATTTGTGTCTGGTGCGACAATGACATGAACCTGCTCCCGGCTCTGTGGTTGTCCTCGACCCAGTCGTGGACAAGCGCTGACGAAGTGGCTTAGCTGTCCGCACTCGTAGCATGTTCTTCTCTAAGATCTTGATTCAGATATACTGAGTTGTTCATGTCGATATGCCTTATCAACACTTTGTCCCTGACCGTGTCTCTGTTTCTGCACCTAACTGAAACTCTGACCTCTTCATGTTCAAAATTAAAGGCGAGAATTACTCATGATTGAGCCTTTTTTTCTTAAACTCAGTATAGTCCTTGGACTTGCATTTGGTAACCCCATGTTACGCTACCAAGCATCTGCCTTACTTGAACACCTCCCGAACCTTCACGGTGGGTCTCGACTTGATCGGCGATCACAACCCGCAACAAACGCGAGTTCTCAATCATTATATAGCTATCGATAATAGTATAATACATTACAATCAAATAGCTCATATAGTCCAATTTTAGTTTTCCCAACTCTCCTCACTTCCCAACTAAGACTTAAGTTAGGTTCATAGGGTTCCACTCTAAGTTAAATAACTATCCTAACTTCCATTTTCTTATGTCATAGTGGATTGTGATTTAAATTTAAGAGTCTTTTATTTAAACTTTAGGCTCTGATACCAACTGTGACGGCCCCGAATTCCACAACCCTAGAATCGGGCGTCGCCCTGCCTGGACCCGAGCCAACCCCGCAGAGTTGCGCGGGGCCAGTGAGCCTATCCTTACCATTCAATCATTTATTAATCATTTAAGAGTGAAGTTAATTAATTAGTGAGTTATCAAAGTATAAAACGGAAACAATTAATCTCAACTAACAAATTAACCTCGAAAGCTCCAAGTTAGAACAAAAATCTAGGGTGTGGGAACCCCATATATATCATATATACCATATAAAGCAAGGAGAGTATCATCTAAATCATAATATCCAAAAAGATCTCTCAACCCATAACCCCATGTACAAAAAGACAATATAAATAGCTAATACACCAAAATGTCACCTATATCAGCAGAGGAGGGCCGCTCAAAGTATATCGCCTAACTGCACGACCTTTCCTATCTGGACTGCGGATCTGCACTTGGTCAAACGCAAGAATGACGAGCCCAAGTAAGTAACGCCAAGCAGGAACAACAATAAATACAACATTTCGAATTAAATAAATGAACAGTCAATTCATGCAGATAGAAAGAAAAGGACAGGGAGCGCATGAATATATAAAGACTGTGAATAAATAAATAAACAATCGAAATTGAGTGTCCCGGAACACAAGGGAAAGGCACAAGTGGTCCCGACCAATTAAAGTCGTTAAGCCGAGGACAAAATCTCCTCCAAGGCTAGGAGTCGATGACAGAATCTCCTCTAAGACCCCTACGCGAGTGCAGAGTCCCCAGCAATGCGGTGGAAAACTCTCACCCCGTACATGTCATTACAACCAATCACGTATCCCCAGCCGTAAACTCCGGTATAATACACCGCGAGCCAGGAATTCTGCAAGGATCACGATTAACACACTTGCCTTAAGACAACTCAAAAGGAATGGAATGATAAGATGGTATTGAAACAATATCAATAAATAATTCAAAGCTCAAGAAATAACTGTAGTGTTCCTCACTGGTTTACTTACCTCGATCCAAGCTAATTATCGCTAACACAGACTCCGACACGCCCCTTACGGTCCCTGTGTGTACAATAATCCTGATAATGCAATTTATATCAATTTCCTATGATTTTTTTTCCAAATTTCTAACTATTTTTACCAAGTTTCACGTTTTCTAAGGTAAAAACCCCGACATAACGTCTCGCAAAAATCCTGAATATTTCACTTTTCTTAGAAATTCCCAAATTTCTCTTTATTTGATGAAAATATAATTTTCTAGCATTTTTCCTAATTTTTTCCTATTTTTCTGGGATTTATTTCAATTAAAATCAATTTTTATGTATTTAATTGAAATAAATAATTATTTATTAATATAATATTAGTTGGGTGGGTCGCGGGTCGGGTCTGACCGGGTCAAACCCGGTCCACCAGGGTCGGACCTGGTCCACCCGGGTTAAACCTAGTCTGACCTGGTCAACCCGGGTCAGACTCGGTCTAACCCAAACCGAGTCGGGTCACCTTGACCCGGCCTGATTTTCTATCATCTTCCTCGTTGTTGCTTGCTGGAACAACAAGCGTTCCAGCAAGCAACGACTTTTTTTTTTTTGTTAATTTAACAATAACAACAATACAACAACAATCAACAACCACATCACCACCATTTTCACCATTTAAATCTACCATCCCTCAATAACAACCTCGACAACAAATCTCGAAAACAACCACAACGACAACACCCACAACGAAATCAATAACTTCTTACCTCGATCTCGCCTCGACGTCGCATCTACGCTTTCCGCAAACCGTCGCTCTCCTCTCCTGGATCTCCCTTCTCTCGGTCAATTCCTCTCTTTCTCCCAATTTTTGATCGAAAATGGGGTTGTGGTGACGGTGGTGTGATGAAATTTGGGTATTTTGGTCAAATGACCAAAATACCCCTGACCAAAATACCTCACCCTTATCCATACAATTTACAACTTTATTGCCCTTTTGGTCTTTTCACAATCTCACCTACCAAATTTGCTAACTCAATTGAGTGACTTAGTTGACTTTTGGTCTTTCACTCTAGCCTCTCCACAACATCTTTTGTGCAATTCGGACTCGACCCGCACCGCACTACGCGTGTCTTGTGCACTTGATCAAATTGTGTACCAATTGTTTCGATAAATTTGAATTTGTATTTTATCAGTGTTTTTTATTAAGTTTTGTTCCCCGGACTACCAACTCTCGTACACAACGCCTTTACACGTTAAAAACTTGAAATTACACAAATGAAATACAATATAATACAAACACCATATAAAACTAACATGCCTCGGCGTCGACGTCCGAGAATTGATGACTGTACCACGGCGTGGGCCCACATATCACCTGTATTGACACGTGGCACGGGTTACATTTTTTAGGGTCGTTACAAGGAAAATGGGAGTAAAAATAAATACAAATCAAAATACTTCTGAGAAAGCACAAGAATCCTTTGATAAGGGTTTGTCAAAAGAAGTTTATTCTGATGAAGAACAACTTCATCTAGAAAAAGATGAAAGTAATGAGATCTCAATAAATTATTTAAACTCTGGTAAGATTTGGGATCGAAATGAAATTGTTCCCGATGATATATTTGTTTTCAATGTGTCTTTTGAAATATGTGAAAATGATGATGATCCAGAACCACGATCAATAGACGAATGTCAAAAAAGACCTGATTGGCAAAAATGACAAGATGCTATCCAAGCAGAGCTAAGCTCGTTAAGGAAACGAGAAATTTTTGGACCAATTGTCTAAACGCCAGATAGCGTAAAATCTGTTGGATATAAATGGGTATTTGTACGAAAGAGAAACAAAAAAAATGAAGTTACAAGGTACAAAACAAGACTTGTAGCTCAAGGTTTCTCACAAAGATCTGACATCAATTATGAGGAAACATATTCTCCTGTTATAGATGCAATCACATTTTGGTTCTTGATAAGCCTTGCAGTCTTTGAAGGGCTTGATATGCGTTTAATGGATGTCGTTACAGCATATCTGTACGGATCTCTAGACAATGAGATATATATGAAAATCCCTAATGGATTTGTAATATCCGATGAAATAAAATCAAGACCTCATAACATGCATTCTATAAAATTACAAAGGTCTTTGTACGGGTTGAAACAATCCAGACGAATGTGGTACAAACGTCTTAATGATTGTTTACTAAAAGAAGGATATGTAAATAATCCGCTTTGCCCATGTGTCTTCATTAAAAGATCATCAACAGGATTTGTGATTATTGATGTATATGTTGATGATTTAAATATAGTGGGAAACCACGACGACATCGTTAGAACATCCGAATACCTAAAAAAGGAATTCGAGATGAAAGAAATTGGAAAAACAAGAATTTGTCTTGGTTTGCAAATTAAACATTTTTTAAGTGGAGTACTTGTCCATCAATCAAATTATATTGAAAAATTATTAAAAAGACTTTATATGGACAAGGCACATCCATTGAGCTCTCCAATGGTTGTCAGATCACTTGAAATGGATAAGGATCCATTTCGACCTCATGAAAGTGATGAAGAGCTAATTGGTTCAGAGGTACCATATTTAAGTGCAATTGGTGCACTTATGTATCTTGCAAATTGTACAAGACCCGATATTGTTTTTGCTGTCAACCTACTTGCAAGATATTGCTCTTCACTAACTCGAAGACATTGGAATGGTGTTAAACACATTTTTCGATATCTTCGAGGAACAAGTGACATGGGTTTATTTTACTCGAAAGGGGTAAAATTGAATCTCTAAGGTTATGCTGATGCTGGATTTTTATCTGATCCCCACAAGCCCCGTTCTCAAACGGGATATGTATTCACCTGTGATATTACTGCTGTATCATGGAAGTTAGTAAAAAAACTTATGGTTGCTACTTCTTCCAATCATTCTGAAGTACTTGCAATTCATGAAGCAAGTCGTGAACGTATTTGGTTGAGAAACATGATTAAACATATTCAAGAATCATGTGGATTGCCTTTAATAAAAGATTCTCCAACCATATTATATAAAGATAATGCAGCATGTATTGCACAATTAAGTGAAGGATTCATAAAAGGGGATAGAACAAAACATATTTCACCAAAATTCTTTTATGTGCATGAGTTTCAGAAGAATGGTGAAATTGATGTCAAGCAAATCCGATCGAACGATAATCTAGTTGATTTATTCACAAAATCCTTACCAACTACAACATTTAAAAGGCTTACATATGGTATTGGCTTGCGTAAACTTAAAGACATTGCAAGTAAAGAAACTTAACAAGTTTCACCCATATTCACATGAGGGGGAGTTATTGATTAGTGTATTGCACTCTTTTTCCCTTAGCTATGGTTTTATCCCATTGGATTTTCCTAGCAAGATTTTTAATAAGACAATCTTAATAATATTATACCCATCTTAATATTTATGAGAATAGTGTACTCTTTTTTTTTTACTATATTTTTTCCCACAAGGTTTTTTTAGTAGAAGTTTTAACGAGGCACAATCTTTAAGCAAGTGTCATCCAAGGGGGAGTGTTATGGAATATGGATGATCATGCATTTACACCAACATATTGTGTAGTCATGTAACTTGTATTTCTCACTTAATAGTACCTCCAATTGTCTATGTTGCTTGTGATGTGTTGTATGACATGGGGTGTATGTGTTGCTTGTACACATTGTATGAAGTATATTTATCATCATCACCAAATGGCCTATATAAAGGATGCCAACCTCATTGTAAAAACACACCAAGTTGAATGAAAACTTCTTATTCCAACTATCTCATTTCTTTTCTTCTCTTTTGTAGTAGTAGTTTGTAGTAGTAGAAGTTCTTAGTCTTCTATTTCATTCTCTAGTTCTTAGCAAGTCTCTATTCAATTCACAACATGTTCTTTAGGGCTTGTCACAAGAAGAAAAAATACTTCTCCTCCTTGAGTACTCAAGGCGAAAAATGAGACGACATATCTATTGGCATACATAACTTTGAATCATAAATGAACTTTAACTAATCCCAACAAACCAAATGTATATATAATTATATATAGTAGCAAAGTTCTGTTAGTTAATCATGAACAAAATTAATGGGCAGAAAAAGACCCGGGAGCAGTCATCTTGACGGATGAGTAACCGGGAAGGTAAAACTTTGCCTGCCCTTTAATATGAAATACACCCTTGCATTGCATCAGCAGCTCAGCTCTTAGTTGCAATAGCATCCAACCAAAATAACAAATTAATGAAACCGTGAAAAAAAATACCTAGCCTTTCGACATTTTATAACTTTTCCGACACCAATTCCATTGGGTAACCTCTTATCAATTTAAGGAAATATATTGTTGGCCTCACCCGCGCTTGTATCACGGGTCCATGGATCTCACTAGTACCAATAATTCGTACTACTTGGGGAGAGATCCACACTTATTACTTCTTTACGAAGTCGCATTTAATCGATGTGGGGCTAAATTTCGGTCCCCACATTCGCAACACATGTTTCACTCCATTCCACTAGATTATGTATCCAGATCTATGCATGTAAATCTCAATGCGCATAGCTAACGGATGAGAAAACAATAGCACAAGTAACGCCAGAGGTTTTGAAAAAGAAAGGGAGAGATCGAGGACTTATATTTGCACTTTGGGAACGTTACATTAGCAGTATTGCAAGAGCAAATTTGCTCAAAAAGAAAGGGAGAGATCGAGGACTTATATTTGCACTTTGGGAACATCACATTAGCAGTATTGCAAGAGCAAATTTGCATATATGGCTTATGGGTCTGCTATATCGATCAATGTGGGTGAGGAGGAATTCGATCCCCGTCACCTTAATTGGTATGTTTCTTGGTGCAGTCATCTTCATGAGATTAGAAGAATATATACTAACCCTATTACAATTTATAGTACTATTAATGTCTCTTCAGAGACATCCGATAAAATTCATAGTACAATTAATATGCCCCTATAACATATATGCAGCATTTCTCATGTCTATAAATAAGATGCCTCGGTACCCTATCCTTACAGAAAAAAAAAAATCTCAACAAGAACTTAGTATCTAGAGGCATGAGTAGCAGAGACAATTATACCACTATTATGAGGGAAAGAGAGGTGGTGAGAGCATTGTTACCTGCACAAGAACACAAGTTACCTCTCTCAAACCTAGATTGGCTCCTGCCGTCAGTTGATGTCAGTGTTTTCTTTTGTTACTATAATCCCAAAGACACATGGAATGAGAACTTCAATCCTGCAGTTCCTACGGTGATCAGTACTCTTAAAAAAGCTTTAGCAAACACACTAGTGCACTACTATCCTTTCGCGGGAGAGCTCTCGCGCAATCCTGCAGGTGAGTTAGAGCTTCTCTGCAACAATCAAGGTGTGGATTTCATAAAAGCATATGCTGATGTTAAGCTCAAAGAACTGAATCTGCATAAACCAGATGTTAGTGTGGAAGGGAAGTTGGTGCCTGAGAGGAAACAAGGAGTGCTATGCATTCAGGTAAGGAACTAAGAGCCATCCATTGTGTTCATAGTCATTATGTTGGGGCATTGTGAATTTTCCGTGTTTTTTCTAGGCATTGCCTAAGCTAGGCGTCACCTTAAGCGATAGTTGGGCCTTACCGCTTAAGCCTCAATATTAGGTAGGCAATGTGCCTAAAAATATTATTTTAAAATGTATAGGGAGGTCTCTGTATTTTTCAAAAGTTTTTATATTAAAACAAACTTTTGTTTAACCTAACCCATCTCCCTCGCGATTCGACTTCACCACTCGGGCCTCACTTTTGTGGAGATGAAAATATGTTAGTAAAAATGTGTAGGTGAAAAAATGGCGTCTAAATAAATTATACCATTCTTAGAGAGGTCTAACTAAATTCTTCTTAGTCCAGCTAGGCCTAAAATTTTCAAGCTGCCTTGAAAACAATGGTTTCAGTGAATATTGGTGGGCTTGTGATGTATGAACAGGTGACAAAACTTCAATGTGGTGGTTTGGTTGTTGGTTGCACTTTCGACCATAGAATAGCAGATGCCTTCTCAGCAAACATGTTCCTTCTGGCGTGGGCAGAGATCACACGGGGGAAACCTGTCTCTCACCTTCCAACATTCGACAGATCTCTACTTCGTCCACGCCAGTTTGGACACTATGACAAGTCCATAGATGGCATGTATGAGCCATTATCTACTCCTCTGATGAGAGGTCCTAATGATCATCATCCTGCGAGCCGAATCTACTACATCGATGCAGATACCATAAATCAAATTCACTCATTAGCTAATAGAGGAAACTCTATTAAAGGCCACATGCAGAAGAGTAAACTTGAGTCCTTTACTGCATTTTTATGGCAGGTTTTCGCAGGAAGAATTGGTAACGAGAAAGCCAAGAGGATCAAAATGGGCATAATTGTAGATGGGAGGACAAGAATAGCAATGAACCATGGTGAGGAAGGAGAACAAAGGGAGATTCATCACCACGTTCATCCCATATGCAATTACATCGGGAATGTACTTTCAATTCCCTTTGGAGACTTGAGCATCAATGACATAATGGAGAAGCCATTAAGTTCAGTGGCAGATGAAGTACAGGAGTTCTTGAGTTCAGCTTTAACAAAGGAGCATTTCACGGGGTTGATCGACTGGGTAGAGGTGCACCGACCAAAGCCAACATTGGCCAGGATATACTGCACAAGCAGTAGTGGGGAAGAAGTAGCATTTGTGGTGTCTTCAGGGCTGAGATTTCCATTGAGTAGAGTGGATTTTGGTTGGGGAAGGCCTGCTTTGGGGTCTTACCATTTCAGTTGGGAGAGCTCAGCTGGGTATGTGATGCCAATGCCAAGCCCAAGTGGAAATGGAGATTGGATTGTTTACATGCACTGCACAAAAGATCATTTGGAGTATTTGGAGGAAGAAGTGTGTGACGTGTTCAAGCCAATGTCTTCTCACTATCTAAATTTAGAGTCTTAGACAACTATATATATATATATCTAAGCCTAGAGTTTGGATATCACTTCTGAATTTGATAGAAAGGTTTGGACGTAAAGTGTAATACCATCAGCTTATAACTATCTATACACTACTAGTCTACTACTGAAAGGAATATATAATAAGAGAGGCAATATTATATTTAACCTGGCATTAGCTGCATGAAAATGCAACAAATGATACATTTGTAAAAGCTAAGTCAAGCCCCCAAGGTGTGTGGTATGTAGTGGCAAAGAAAAGTGCACTAAAACTCTTATTGAGGCAGATGTCATGGATTCGATTCTTGGTATTCTCTTAGTTTTCCTGAGTTACGGGGTTGGGGTGCCCAACTAACTCCCATGTTATATTAGTCAAACCAAAGTAAGTATAGGCTAAAAAAAGTTCTAATACGTGCTAGGGCTATCAAAATAAAAAGACTTGCAAACACGCGCGTGGTTCATCCTCTAAGCTCCTGCTCGCCACCAAATTAATATTAAAGACAATGCAACATGCATCAAGTTTCCGTGCAAGATTTAGTTCATGAATGTAATTGCGAATTGCTATATGACTAACCAAATCCACTGAACATATTTGGATCAGATAAATAGCTAGGATGAAAAAAAAAAAAAAAAGTTCAAGTAAAAATTTACAGCGCGCTCCACATACTACATATATATTACAAGAAAAACTTGAAATGGATTTGCCGTCTGCACACTAAATGATTGCAATCTGGGAAAGGTTTCATCTTATCTATTCGCCAATCTTGATTTGCACGAAGTCCTATTCTCGCATAAAAATTGTTCATTATCAAATTTTCACTCTTCGTTTTTTTTTTTTTTTTTTAAGTCTAAAAAGGCACATTGATTGTTCCTAACCCAAGAGTATTAACTAGCCTATTACAACATTTCAATGAGTGAAATACAATACATATTAACCCAATAGTATTGGTCAGCCTATTACAACATTTCAACGAGTGAAATGCAATAGATATTAACCCAAGAGTATTAGTCAGCCTATTACAACATTTCAATGAGTAAAATGTAATAGATACTATAATGCATACTAAAGCCTGAAACTACCCTAATTAAAATAGGGATAACTACCCCACAAAACAGAACAACTACTTCAATTTGGCGAAACATCTGTTTAAGGAGACAAAACCTCAATTAAACATAAACTAAACTTAGAATAAAATAATAATTAAATCATAATAGAAGAAGATTATTATATAAAGAGGAGACCACCCACGACCTTACTTGAACTGGATATGTTCTATAGAGGAGACCACCCTAAACACTTTGCTAGAATGGATTATTAATTGTCTCGCAGACGAAACCCCATCACCACAACTTTGTTGTCAAGACTTCGTCTGTTTTGTTGCTACCCGCAGTTGTAGTTGCTTGCGCACCATAGAGGGCCATCAAAACACCTCATAAAACCCCAAAATTAAGAATCTTCATCTTCGTCGATCTCATCTTCCACCATTACTACATCATCTGCCTCTATCTACTTTGAAAAGTCTTAAATCTAAGAAAATATATTTAGATTGTAACAACTCCAATTAAATAAACTAGGATCAATGTTAATATCGAGGATTAACGGTCGAAATTTTGACGTTATGTGAACAACTTGGTTGACTCGAACATGAGAATCGAGGAAATATGTTATTTATGGGTGATGTTTGTCTATTTTACGGTGTTTGAAATCATTATTTATTGTTTTGCATCGCATGTATGTTACATTGTTATCGAGCGAGTTGGTGTGACGGATACTGGTCTTGGGATACGTGTCGACGTGGGTATCGGGTGAGAGTTACCCGGGGATGTTAGACTAGGATAAGTTAGTGTTATATGGTGATAATATAACCTTAGCCTAAGTTAATTTAATAATATAAATTATGGCACGTCTCGGGATGTGTGTTGGGGCGCGGGGCACCGGGTGCCGAGCACTCGGGGGTTAGTGTAAGTGTAAGTTTGTATAATGATTTATAGACCCAATGGGAGAATATTGAGGTATATATATGATTTTAATTAAATCAAATCAAATTCTAGGCCTATAGTTTGAAAGGAAATTATTAGAACCTTTAATGGACATAAGATGATCATAATTTAAAGGAACTAGGCAAGATGTGTCACTTAGGTTTGGGACAGCTCAGGCGAGGACTACAAGATTATCGTTGAGATACGTGTTACACACGAAATCTAAAGACAAGTATAAAAGGGGAGTTATTGGGTTTTGTCAACAAAACACACTAAAAATTAACATGCAAATTGGGAAATTCTGACCAGCTAGGTAGGATTTAGAGCTGGATTTCTGGGGAAAATTGGAAAGACTTGGGAAGCTACGGGGGTCAAAACAAAGCACTCATCAAGGTAATCATCTTATCCAACTTGGTTTTTATGAAAATGAAAATTTAACTTGGGTTTTTGTCAAATTTGGATATACAAGTTAGCTCATTGTTTTGTAACGATCTCAATATTTTTGTGAGCCTATTTTTGTGAGTTATGAACGTAGATTTTTAAACTGGTTTACAACAAAATTGTGTTTTGGGGCAAAAATCGGGTAGTTGGAATAGATGCATGCATGATTGTTAAAATGGATGAATTTGTCGTTGTTGTTGCTGTTTTAGGTGTTTGATTTCCCCGAGCCAAGTCGAGGATGGATCGACGGTGGTTTGGAGGTGGCCACGTGTGTCGAGTGAGCAGAATTAAAGAACTGGAATTCTGCCACTCGACGCAGGTAGCGCGCTATCCAGCCCAGATAACAAACTACCCAATCTGAGGAAGAAGACTAGCGCTCTAAGGGATGTCCCTAGCGTGCTATCTGTCGATAGTGCGCTAGGTAATCGCCATAGCGAGCTAGGCACTGTTCTGGCCAATTTTAAAAAAAAATTACTAAGGGGTTGTTTTGACTAGTAGACTATAATACCTATCCAAAAATAATGAAAACACTCTAAAACACTAGTAATGAACTTCAGGGGACCGTAACTTGAGTACCGGGAAGCTAGGCGGCTTGGATCCGAGAGTCTAGGGAAGTTGGAGCATGTATTGAGGTGCATAAAACCCATTGGAATGCTTCACATTTTTCATGATGTAGTTTTATCGTGCGGTTTCATGTGACTGTTGGTGGGCACACATGAGTTTTCACTCTTAACTCAGTTGCGTATATATTAGTTGTGGCTAAATCTCTTGCACGGGCTTGCTTGTTTTAGTGCTCGTATCGACGACACAATAGAATGTATCTACAACCATCGAGATGGATTTAAGGTGTTCCTTTGACTTGAAATAGCGATGGAGGGGTTCACCCGTTAACCGTACTTGGGGATTAGTCACTGTAAGCCTGCAAGTATATACGTGGTTCCTATCTTGTTTTATCGACTTACCGGTTGGTTTAGGTCGGGGTTTTCTCATATTGTTCGACTGTTTATTTATCTACTACTTTACATGCGAGCCTGATTAATAAATGTTGTCACTTTTAATTATATTGATGTTGATTACCTATTTATGCTTGCCTACATTCATGGGAGTATATTTGTCTGTTGCCAGACGCCATACTTGCATGTCAAGTAGTTTAATTGTTTTATTCATGAATATTGTGTGGACTTCTCTTAAAATTTTACTCATTAGACTCGTCACTGTATTTGTTGGGTGACCGAATGCAGATCCTTCGATGAGCAGGAACAAGGGTAAGGAGGTGTTGGACAATTACCTCTGAGATTGTTGTGATGCTAGCTCGTGTTTGGCTAAAATATGTATATATTTATGTTTTCGTTGGGTTTCAGGATTGTAGAACACTGAATACATGCATATGAGTTTCTGCTTTATTATTTGCCTCGGTATATACATGGTATCTTTTGTCAAGTTTTTCCCCCAAGGATTTGTTAAATTATGCATAAATTACTCATCTTTAAAGACTTACGTTGTATAACTAACGCTTCCGCTATAACTAAATGTTAATTTGTTAACTTAACTAATTAAATAGTATAACTATTAATAACTGAATAATTAGTTACGTTAAGTTTTATTGAAAAATGTGTAAGCAATCAGACGAGTTTGCGAGTCGTCATTTACAGGAGTGTCTGACGTGGCGGAAGTTGGTGACGTGTTTGACGCCTTGGTGGTGCTCGAGGTTGCATCGGAGTTTGGAGCCGCCACATAGATCAAAGAAACAACGAGAATAAAAAAAGAATAGGGCAACTTAAATACACGAAGAAAAACAAAAAATCAAAAACAACCCTTTCAACCTAAATGGTTTTAATTTCAACCAATCTGTAGTTGATAGTCAAGGTCGTGTAATTAACACTTGGGCGGCGAAAGGGAGGCAAAATTCTTCGAACCTTTGTTATTATTTTAGTTCGGTTCAAGTCTGACGGGAATAATATTCTACGACTAGCAACTCGTTTATTTTCAAACCGACCCTCGCGATCCCGCGAGGGTGAGCTAACCCCAAAAACCCGTCCTCAGTTCGGATTGCAGGCTGCAACTCGCCTGCATGAAGCTGGAATCGCTAGTAATCGCCGGTCAAGGCATTACCTTATTGATAAAGTTGATTGCACATACAAGGTTGGCCGGCAGCCATTGTGGCTCTCGACCGCCGCCGGCCGAAAGGAATGGGCACATGCTACTTCCTTTTGTGCCGCAACTCGATATTATTCTGTGTTTGAAACTTTGAATAGAGGGAAGCTTTTTTTTTAAAACCACTAGATTTGCAACGATCGTATTGGATGTAGTTCATTTTCTTCAGGAGGCCGGCTATGTGCACCCCAGTCGTTACTCAGGGCACCCCATTTACAAAGGCACCCATCAAATTTCTCAGGGCACCCCTGAGTTGGACGAAAATGCCCTTCTTCATCAATATAAGGCACTCCACCACCAAATCTTCTTTCACACTCCTTCCCATCACAAATCGACACCTCAATCTACCAAATCTCCTCATTTTCTTACTCGTTTGCCCCTCGATTTGTTGTTTTTTAGGGTCGGGTGAGTGTTTGCGGTGTTTGTGAGGTGAGGGTTTGAATGATGACTTGTGGTAGATGGCTGATGTTGAATCGTATAGGGTTCGAGGGTGTTTTTCGTTGAGTTTGTTGTTCCTTTATCTTGTGTTGTTGTTGTCTTTCATGGGAATGTACCCATCACGAGTTCAACCACAATCCCGTAATGTTCGGCCACACAGGGCCGAGACTATTGAGTAAGTCTCGGAACTACATGAACGAGACTCTGCGGTACATCTCGGTACTAAGTAACCGATCGAACAAGTAACTTAATTCACAATGGGTTCGGTTATCAAAGAGGCAGAGACATAAGAGGATGTCTCGGTTGTTGATAACCGAAACATCCTCTTATGTCTCGGTACCGTGCTTCGATCGAACAAGTTACCCATTTCACAATGGGTTCGGTTAGAAATGAGGCGAGACATAAGAGGATGTCTCGGTTGTTGGCAACCGAGACATCCTCTTATGTCTCGGTCCTGTGCGTCCGACACTTTCGTGTATGTGGTACATTTCAAAATGCGGGAAGTTCTAAACTCAAAAAAGTCAAAGCACACCAAAACTCATGCTTCCAACCCTCAAAATGGGGTGGTGGGGTGTCCAAAGTTGTGTCCGACCGTCGACGAAGATGATGGGATCGATTGGGAGCACAAGGGTGGTGGAGTTCGGTGGTCACACATCAAAATGGGGTGGTGGGGTGCCCAAAGTTGTGTCCGACCGTCGACGAAGACGATGGGATCGATTGGGAGCACAAGGGTGATAGAGTTCGGTGGTCACACATCAAAATGGGGTGGTGGGGTGCTCAAAGTTGTTTTTTTTTTGTTTTGTTGTGAATTTGTGTTGGAGGGCATATGAGTCATTACACATACAATTAGAAAAAACGGGGTGCCCTGAGTGATGACTGAGGTGCACATAGCCGGCCTCTTCTTCAGTACTTTGCCCACAATGGCGAAGTCCGCTAATCAAGTTTAGTGGAATGAATATCTGTCGGCTATCACTGCGAAAAAATCTGGCGTGTAGAAGGGTAGGGTAGCCACAATTATATATATTTTTTTTGTCTAGGCCACAACAATAGATGTTTTTTTTTTGTCAACGTCACAAATAATTATAGATGAGTACTGTAATGTGAGGATACAAAAATTGTTTAATTATTGCTCTTTCCTGCTGCCAAGTGGTATGCGTGCAACACGTGCTTAAAATGCTGATTTTAGCTCCACCACTTCCAATCTCTCTTAATAGCCATGAATTATGAAATTGATCTCCATGGCCACAAATACTCTTTCTCCAAAAGCTTGTGCATGTAAGTCGACTGCTTATCTTTTTATGAAAAAATGTTTGGACTGTTGTGCACTGCACCAAATTGGTGTGGCACCATTCACAACACCAAACAAATTTTTGTTTTTTCTTTCTGTATATATCCTTTATCTTTAATAATCTATTGTTTATCCTATAATGTATGCTTATCTTATTAGTTTACTATAATTAGTAATTATTTATTATTTAAATGTTTTTCCAAAAAGATATATTTTTTATTTTTAAAGTATATTAATCTTCTTCTAATCAATACGTTCTTTTTTGAAAATTAATTAAATCTCATTAATACAAATGATTTGTAAATAATTAAAAGCACGTATAATATATAAAAGCGTATAAAATATTCAATTAAGACAATTAAAAAGAACTAACTTTTTTGATATGTAGAGAAATATATTTAGAATATATAAAAGATCATATTTTAAGAAAATGCTAAAAAATGAATAAAATAATAATAAAGTAATATAGTGTAAAAGATAGTGTTGATAGATTGAAGAAGAGAGTTAAGATTTGGTATAAAAGTTACACTAAAATAGTACAAAAGTTGCACTATTTTAGAATTATGGTTGGAGATGCTCTAACCATGCTAATTTGACTCCAAGGTGAGTCGAATTCCCAACTTAGCTTTTGGTAAGTTATGTCATGTCCATCTTATAAAGTTGCTTTAGCTGTTGGAGAAGGAGATATTGGGATAGTCCCACATCAACTATTAGAAAAAGATAGTCCCGCATCAACTATTAGAAAAATAAGACTTATAAGTGTGGAATGAACACTTCATCTTGTCTTAATATTTTGAAGAAAACCTCACTTTCACACTTATAGCCTATACATAAAACTAATCACCACCCTCTCACCTTGAATTAGGCTCTATATTAAAAAAAAATTGAACATTGGCAACATTTGTAGAAGAAACAAAACATGTTATTCTTGTATCATTTCTAAACTAAAATTAAGCGCGATGCAAAATTAAAAATAAAAATAAAAAAAATAAAAAAAGAGAGAAGGTGGCCACAAGATTAACATATATAGACATTTATTTTCTTTTCAATAGAGGCAAGGCCACAAAGGCCAAGAATACAAACTATTAGTTTTTTTTTTTTTTTTTTCTGAAGTAAAATATAAGTTTCATTTGATCCACAAAGACCACATATATAGACATTTATTTTCTTTTTAATAATCATTGGCTCAATGCAATATTAGGCATATAATCAACTATACTAATAAGTACATTAACTCGCAAATCCTAATCCTAGTTGTACAAAAGAACTGCTATTAATTTGGTTGTAAATGTGACTGTAAAATTGAAACAGAGTGACAATCAAAGATTACTCTATACAAACATCTAGAACACATGACAGTACACAGACACCATTAGAAACACATAACAAAAAATATAACTTCAAACGAGGAAAGAAAACTTATGACTTTCAACAAAGATGAGACAAAATAAAGACTTCCGACAAGAGAACACAAAACTACCTAAAAATAAAAACTATACAAGAGGATCAATCGAACAACTGCACAGATCCATGAACGATCGTTGTTGAGGAAGGTGTACCACATCAAGAATTGAACCAATCTTTACAGATCTACAGTTTATTGATGAAATAAAACGCGAGGAGATGTACTGATTGGAATCACCGCCAATCAAAAGAGAAGATCGACAATAATTCAAAATCTTGAATCACGAGATAAAACCAAAAAAAGGATTTTAAGGTTTAGAGTCGTCTCATTTTACAAACTACTAGTTGATAAGCTCATTTTGTGTGTGGCAAACTCGCATACATTTCATGGTCATCATTGCTGCAGTTTCAAAGCCTATAAATGTAAACATAATGGTCATAAATCATAATTGCTGCAACTGAAAAATTGGGTGTCCTTCATCACAATTGAAACAGAAATTGATCCAGTAACCAACTTTAGAAACCGACACATCTATATATGTTACAATTGCTACATCGAATGCGAACTTCCTACACGTGGGCAAATGTGACTTACATGTGAAAGTATGGTTCTCTTCCGAATTCCAAGGCAAGATCAGTGTCCACTCTACATTTATAATCCTTATTTTTTCTTTCTAATTAGTCAACGTGGGATTATTTCCAATATCTCCAACAACCTTGGTATGTTTCTCATGTCTATAAATAAGATGTCCGAGTACCCTACCCTTCAAAGAAAAAATAAATCTCAGCAAGAACTTAGTATCTAGAGGCATGAGTAGCAGAGACAATTATACTACTATTGTAAGGGAAAGAGATGTGGTGAGAGCATTGTTGCCTGCGCAAGAACACAAGTTACCTCTCTCAAACCTAGATTGGCTCCTGCCACCAGTTGATGTCAGTGTTTTCTTTTGTTACTACAATCCCAACAACACATGGAATGAGAACTTCAACTCTGCAGTTCCTATGGCCAACACCCTTAAAAAAGCTTTAGCAAACACACTAGCATACTACTATGCCTTTGCAGGAGAGCTCTCCCGCAATCCAACAGGTGAGCTAGAGCTTCTCTGCAACAATCAAGGTGTGGATTTCATTGAAGCATATGCTGATGTTCAGCTCAAAGAGCTGAATCTGTACAAACCAGATGTTAGTGTGGAAGGGAAGTTAGTGCCCAAGAGAAAACAAGGAGTGCTATGCATTCAGGTAAGAAACTAAGAGCCATCCATTGTTTTCATAGTCATTATGCTGGGGCAATGTCTAAAACTAGTTTGACTGAATATTGGTGGGATTGTGATGTATGAACAGGTGACTGAACTTCAGTGTGGTGGCTTGGTCATCGGTTGCACTTTTGATCATAGAATAGCAGATGCCTTCTCGGCAAACATGTTCCTTCTGGCGTGGGCAGAGATTGCACGGGAAAAACCTGTGTCTCACCTTGCAACATTCGACAGATCTCTACTTTGTCCACGCCAGTTTGGACACTACGACAAGTCCATAGATGGCATGTACAAGCCATTATCAGCTCCTCCAACAAGAGGCAATAATGATCATAATCCTATAAGCCGAATCTACTACATCAATGCTGATACCATCAACCGAATTCAATCACAAGCAAATAGAGCAAACTCTATTAAAGGAAACAGGCAGAAGAGTAAACTTGAGTCCTTTACTGCATTTCTATGGCAGGTTTTTGCAAGAAACATTGGTAATGAGAAAACCAAGAGGATCAGAATGGGCATAGTTGTAGATGGGAGGACGAGAATAGCGATGAACCATGGTGAACAGGAGCGACTATTTGTAAAACATCATCAGGTTCATCCCGTATGCAATTACTTCGGGAATGTGATTTCAATTCCATTCGGGGACACAAGTATCAGCAACATAATGAAGAAGCCATTAAGTTCAGTGGCAGATGAAGTACAGGAGTTCTTGAGTTCAGCTTTAACAAAGGAGCATTTCATGGGGTTGATCGACTGGGTAGAGGTGCACCGGCCAAAGCCAACATTGGCCAGGATATTCTGCACAAGCAGTGAGGAAGAAGTAGCATTTGTGGTGTCTTCAGGGCTGAGATTTCCAGTGAATAGAGTGAATTTTGGTTGGGGAAGGCCTGCTTTTGGGTCTTACCATTTCAGTTGGGAGAGCTCAGCTGGGTATGTGATGCCAATGCCAAGTCCAAGTGGAAATGGAGATTGGATTGTTTACACGCATTGCGCAAAAGATCATTTGGAGTATTTGGAGGAAGAAGTGTGTGATGTGTTCAAGCCAATGTCTTCTCACTATCTAAGAGTCTTAGATATCTAAGACGTATATATATAAGCCAAGAGTTTGGATATCACTTCTGATTTTGATATTTCTTTTTCCTTTTTAATGGAACATTACTTCAAATTGTTCCGTTTTGATCTTCAGCTTGTTTTGTGTGGATAGAAAGGTTTGGATGTAAAGCGTAATACCATCAGCTTATAAATATCTATACACTACCACTGAAAATAATAAGAGAGGTTATATTATTTAACCTCGCATTTGCGCATGAAATGCAACAATGATCCATTTGTAAAGCTAAGTCAAGCTCCTAAGGTGGGTGGTGTATGTAGTGGCAAAGAAAATGGCACTAAAGCTCTAAATGAGGCAGATGTCATGAATTAGATTATTCGTATTCTCTTAATTTCTCTGAGTTATGGGGCTGGGTTGCCCGACTAACTCCCATGTGATATTAGTCGATCCAAAGTAAGTAAAGGCTAAAAAAACGTTCCGACACCCGACAGGGCTATCATATAGAAAAAAGACTTGCCAAACACGTGGTTCATCCTCTACGCTCCTGCTCGCCACCAAATTAATATTAAAGACATAGTGCAACATGCATCAAGTTTCTGTGCAAGATCTAGTTCATGTGAAGAATGTATAAGTATTTGCTTTCAAAAAATAATGTACATGTATTTTAAAAATCAAGTGAGTTTTCAGTGTTTTAAAGCAACTTAAATAGAATTTGATACACTGTTTCAAAACAACGTGATTCTTTAATTTTGAAAATAAGACCCGGTGTATTAACAACTGCACATGTTAACAACATAACTGAAATTAAATGTCAAACCAATTATTTTCCAAATAACAAAAGGTTAAGTTAAAAAATAAAAGTATATTTTGATATAGCCTAGCCAACCAATCTAAAGCACAAGGCCCAATCTTTGATTTTTAAATATCAAATCAAATTTAATACATACACCCTACTTCCAAATGCAACTTGAGCTCATCCATTGGGTTCTTTAAAGCAATGCCATAGAGATGATGTAAGTATTTAAAGAGTTTCCACTTTTTAAATAACCAATGTGGGACTAAAGGAGTTTCTAGTCATACCATATTGAGACTTTGTCCCAAGTTCCAACAATACCCCACATTTTAATAGAAAAGATCACATGGTGGGACTAAAGGATTTTTCTATCCAAACCATATTTGGACTTTGTCTCAAGTTCCAACAGTATCTCGTCTATGAATAAGATGTCTCAGTACCCTACCCTTCAAAGAAAAAATAAAATCTCAACAAGAACTTACTATCTAGAGGCATGACTACAGAGACAATTATACTACTATTGCAAGGGAAAGAGAGGTGGTGAGCGCATCGGTGCCTGCGCAAGAACACAAGTTACCTCTCTCAAACCTAGATTGGCTCCTGCCACCAGTTGATGTCAGTGTTTTCTTTTGTTACTACAATCCCAACAACACATGGAATGAGAGCTTCAACTCTGCAGTTCCTATGGTCAGAACCCTTAAAAAAGCTTTAGCAAACACACTAGTATACTACTATGCCCTTGCAGGAGAGCTCTCGCGCAATCCAGCAGGTGAGCTAGAGCTTCTCTGCAACAATCAAGGTGTTGATTTCATAGAAGCAGATGCTGAGAGCTGAATCTGTACAAACCAGATGTTAGTGTGGAAGGGAAGTTAGTGCCCAGGAGAAAACAAGTGTTATGCATTCAGGTAAGAAACTAAGAGCCATCCATTGTGTTCATAGTCATTATGCTGGGACAATGTCTAAAACTAGTTTTGACTGAATAATGGTGGGATTGTGATGTATGAACAGGTGACTGAACTTCAGTGTGGTGGTTTGGTCATTGGTTGCACTTTCGATCATAGAATAGCAGATGCATTCTCGGCAAACATGTTCCTTTTGGCATGGGCAGAGATCGCACGGGGAAAACTTGCGTCTCACCTTGCAACATTCGACAGATCTCTACTTCGTCCACTCCAGTTTGGACCATACGGCAAGTCCATAGGTGGCATGTACAAGCCATTATCAGCTCCTCCAACAAGAGGCACTAATGATCATCATCCTATAAGCCGAATCTACTACATCAATGCTGATACCATTAACCGAATTCAATCACTAGCAAATAGAGCAAACTCTATTAAAGGAAACAGACAGAAGAGTAAACTTGAGTCCTTTACTGCATTTTTATAGCAGGTGTTTGCAGGAAACATTGATAATGAGAAACCAAGAGAATCAAAATGGGCATAGTTGTAGATGGGAGGACAAGAATAGCAATGAACCATGGTGAACAGGAGCAACTATTTGTAAAACATCGTCAGGTTCATCCTGTATGCAATTACTTCGGGTATGTGATTTCAATTCCATTTGGGGACCTAAGCATCAGCAACATAATGAAAAAGCCATTAAGTTCAGTGGCAGATGAAGTACAGGAGTTCTTGAGTTCAGCTTTAAAAAAGGAGCATTTCACGGGGTTGATCAACTGGGTAGAGGTGCACTGACCAAAGCCAACATTGGCCAGGATATACTGCACAAGCAACGAGGAAGAAGTGGCATTTGTGGTGTCTTCAGGGCTGATATTTCCAATGAGGAGAGTGGATTTTGGTTGGGTTGGGTCTTACCATTTCAGTTGGGAGAGTTCAGCTGGGTATGTGATGCCAATGCGAAGTCCAAGTAGAAATGGAGATTGGATGGTTTACATGCACTGCGCAAAAGACCATTTGGAGTATTTGGAGGAAAAAGTCGGTTATGTGTTCAAGCCAATGTCTTCTCACTATCTCAATTTAGACATCTAAGACAACAATACAAGCCTATAGTTTAGAAATCACTTCTGAATTTGACATTTATTTTTCCTGTTTTGAGGGGAAAACTTCAAGTTGTTCCACTTTGGTTTGTATAGACAAAAATGTTTGGATGTGAAAGTGTATGATACCATCAGCTTATAAATTATCTATAGACTACTGTTTCTGAAAGGTCTACGAGAGGGCATATTATTTAAGAGAGCATTGGCTGCATGAAAATGCAATAATGTTCGATTTGATGGTAAGTCGAGAATAATTTAGCTTAGGGGAAACCAAAGACATGCCAAACACGTGGTCCTCTAAGCTCCTGCTCACAACCAAATTAATACTTGCAACATGCATCAAGTTTCTGTGCAACATCTAGGTCATGAAGATAGTGCGATTATGAACTGCTATCCGGGTAACAAAATTCACAGAACATATTTGGATCGTATTAATAAGAAGGAAAAGAAAAAGTAAAAGAAAAACCTGGTTCCGAAAAAGCACTGTTAACAGCACGCACCGTGTAAATTAGAAAGAAACTTCAGATCGATTTGCCATTTGCACACTAAATGATTGCCATCTGGGGAAGGTTTCATCCTCCATGTGCCAATCTGGATTTGCACGAGGTCTTAATAGCTTCCCAAAATGCAGGTACAGCAATGTCATCTGGCACTTCCTTGAATGAAGGCAGATAATTTACATCCACAATAACATGATCCCAGCTTCCTTCTTGAATCTGGCACGTTGAATAGAATTGTCAGCAATATCAATCGGGGTGTGTATATATATATAAAAGAAATATGAACCATTGATTGCCTAGAAAGGATGCTATAGGCTAATCACAAATATGGACATGCAGATGGAAGCACACAACTCCGGTTGTTAAGCCCTTGTCAAGTTAGCCTTGTGGTTCACCCAATAACACCTTTTTTTCTTTTGCTTTCTATTTTAGAAGAGACATCACATACACAAAACTTATCATCTTTGTGTGTATTCCCTTTATTAATATGCATTTGTACTTTTCAAGTATTTAGGCGTGTAAGGTTCGCGCTCAAACTCGCATAAGCAAACTGCCTTGACTAGACCTATTGAATTCTAATCCCTAGGTTACACTTCGGAAGCATTGCACAAGCCCAAGTGCAATTGGCACAGGAAATAAAGGACAGGTGACAACTAACAATACAAGATAGCAACTATTGTTAGCCAGTTGTCAGACTCTGTAAACACTGCCGCATCAACCATCACAAGAAAGACAACAATTGCCCACAATCTTTTGTAGAGCTTGAAAAATGTGATTCGACCGTGCTCCATACAAGTTCAATTAGTTCAGCTACCTCCTGATTGCAAAGGGAAATTGGTTTCAAACAAGAAGTTCGCTAAGTTTAAGCGTGCCTTGACTTGGAAGATGTTAAATATAAAGTCAGAAACTGGAAGTCCATGGGATCACTTACAACTACATCGAAGCCAACGATTGTAAGAGCAAGTGACTGCCTAAGCCAATTTGCAGCTTTTGTTACCAATTCAAGGTCAAGATTATGAACGTTGGACTCCACTTGACCTCCCGGCTGTTGGTCCTTGGCCGTTGGTAGAGATTTCAAGCTGCTAGATTAAAGCACGGTTATCTTCTGTCCAAAAATGTTTTTCACAGTTAAAATATGAAAACAAATGATAAAAAAAAGGACATCACCTGTCAAAAATTATAGGCTTCGGTCCATCTTCCATACAGGATGACAGGAAGAAATCAGCATTGGGTGTGGACTTCTTGACTGCATGAAAAATTCTGTCACCCAAGACATAAAATTTGAACAACAAAGATGAGTGGTCCACATATTCCTGCAGCAGAGTAACAAGTGATTCATTGGCAGGCACAAGAGCAAGAAAAAGAGAAATTTTGGTTCATAAGTAACACTATAGGGATGACCACCGGAAAGGAACAGGCAATGTAAGATTAGACCAAAGTCAGCAGACTAGTTAGACTCCGAGCACCAATTCTTATAATATATTTTGGCAAAAATGGGTCTCACTTCCTTTGCAATGAATATTTTGTAGCTTAACAAACACGTAGAAAGCTGAGGGTCAACATAATATTTCCACGTCATGCCCAATAGATAGTCATACAATTTTGTAGGTAAGTTGGGAATTTCGCTCAAATCCAACCAGGAGCGAATTGTGGTCACCCTTATATTTATATGGCAAAACGTATTTTTTGGTCCTTCAACTTTGAGTCTTTTATGCTTTTGGTCCCTGAACTTTCAATAGTGTACATTTAGTCCCTGAACTTTCATTGTTGTACATTTGGTCCTTGAACTTTTGAGTTTTATGCTTTTGGTCCTTGAACTTTGAGATTTTTATGTTTTTGGGGGAAATTAAAAAAATTTTCGACTTTTTTTGGTCGATGCGAGTCGTCCGATTCAGTAATATAAACCATTTTACTCTTCTTGACTAATCACACAACACTTTTGTTGCCCACATTGGCATAATTTAACACTTTAAATGGTGGAAGGACTAAATGTAGATCTTTGTGAAAGTTCAAGGACCAAATGTATAGTAATAAAAGTTCAGGGACCTAGAGCACAAAAAACACAAAGTTCAGGGACCAAATGATAGGTTTTGCCTATTTATATCATATATCAAAATTGCAACCACGTGTTGGGGAAAGGGAAACTCAGAATATATCGCAATTGCCACTGGACGAGAGTGGGTTCAGAATTATAGTATGGAAAGTAGAAAAATGGACAAGGAGAACAAGACCTACTTTTGTAACATCACCATCTTTGAACCACGACGACACTGAACTTCAAGACATAATTGAAGCTAGACTAGCAAAGAGTCTCTCTTAAAAGTATCGTGTTTTTCACATGCATATCTCCCAAATATTGTTTTAATAGTCAATTGGGGCTTACTATGCTCATAATGAGAAACTTATGATAGTCAAAGCAATTAATGGACAAACTTATTAACTTGTGTACCGTTTTATGTGATTTTTTTTGTCAAAATATGTGATACTTAAATAAACAAAAACATCAACATCATCACGCAGTTTACTGATGTTGCACAGTTCTTAACCAAATTATGATCTTTGTATTTTAGAAATTCTTCTCTGAAGTCATGCATATCACCAGATAAAACCAGAAGCTTATGCCTCAGTTCCACAGAAAAGGGCTTCAATTCTACTTCACAAACTTAAAAACAAGGCTCAACAAAACAACTCACTTAAGCCATTTACTCACCCAATAGTGCTGTATACAAGAGTTTTCATTCTCTCATCTTCTCAATCAAAGGTTTAGACAAACCTACAACTTTCATGCGTATCTGATCAAATTGCATTCTGATGCACGCTTGGATCGAATTAGGGATGTGTATCTCGAGGCAATTAATAAATTGGAGCAATTGTAAAGGACATCAGTTTGCTAGTTCAAAGTGGTCTATTTGGAGCGTGGAAGTGTTATGTGAGCGACTCAAAGGTTTACCATGATTTGGAATGTGTTGGTGCATATCACAAGGTAGCAAAATACAATGGGACGTTTGGACGTGCTTAAGTGAAGATTGGCAATTGCAAGTTGGTGCACCATGTGTGCACTTGTGCCCGTGGAGATGTGTGTGGCGTGCGTTAATGCATAGATGGAAATTGTTGGATCAGTTTAGGATTAGATTTTTATTTTGTTAGTGGGTATTTTATTTGAACTCAAATAGTGAGTACAAAGGAACGACTTGTCTTTCTAATAGGTCGGATAATGCATTAGTTTAGGAGTTTTATTTATGAGTTGCGCCAAGGGCACCCCGCTGATTAGGGCACCCCCAGCAATTTATCAGGGCACCTCGGTACTTTTACCAAAATGCCCTTTTCATTTAAAATGCGCGCACCCCACCACCAAATCGAATGAAACCCTTCTTTTCTCCCTTCCATCACTACATCAATGCCTCAATATACCAAATCCCCTCACTTTCTTGCTTGTTTAAGGTAGATTTGTTGATTTTATGGTCGGACAATGTGTTTAACTTCAATCCCGTAGTGTTCGGTCACATAGGGCCGTAATCTGTCTTTTGGTCTTGGACATTCATTGCCGATATCATTGTGTGAGTGTCAATTAATATCAACTGACACCATTGTGTGAGTGTCGATTAATATCAACTGACACCTAAGTGAGAAGGACCCTTAGACCACGTGGCTGTGTATCATTGAGACTACTGGTTTTGGTCTCGGTGACATGTTACCGAGATATTAAGCTATGTCTCAGTTGCTTCCAACCGAAGTGTAATAAAAAGCTACGTTTGGGATTAAACTCGGTTGGTAATAACTGACACCTTTTGTTAGTTATCGGTTATAAGGTACCGAGACACTACAACATGTCTCAGTCCTGTGTGACCGTTAAATTCGCGTCCGTGGTTCACCTTCGAAAATGAAAAAAAACCAATAAAAAGCATAAAAACTAACTTTTCATGTGTGACGTCCGCCTCCCACTCATTTTCTTCAACCATTAGAATCTTAAAAACACTTAAAACTCGTCGAATCTCCGGGCGGCGACGGATAGACAAACGCGATTGACAAGGGTTAGTGCGCACTCTTTGATCGACAAACGCGCGATGTCCGACCTGCGACGGATCGACTTGACTTCGTAAAAAAATCGAGTTTTCAAAAGAAGGGTGCCCTGAGAGGGCACATTTGAATGGGCATGTGAATTGTTGGGTTGGATGAGGGCATTTTTGTCAATTGGTTATAAAACCAGTTTTAATTAAAAATGGCAGGGTGCCCTGAGAGGATTGCAGGGTGCTCTTAGCGCGACTCATAAATTTATACTTATCTTAAAGTTAGAAGTCTTTTGTTTTTAAAAACCTATATATATATAAAGAATTGAATTTCTTTTCTTGAGAATTTGGTGTTAATTCTCTTTAGCCCTAGGTTGTTTTATTCGTAGTGTCGAATAATCAATTTAGAAGATCTCCGTTGCGTCAAGTGGTATCAGAGCCTTCGTCACGCGTGATTTGGATGACTCATGCAACTGAGGGTGGAGTTTGGCTTTGGTGAGGAACGAGAAGTGGAATATTCCTATTTCGATGAGGAGAAATTTGTATCGGAGGAAGAAATAGATGGGGTTCTTTTTCTTTACGGCGACGCGCGACGAATAGATCCAATCTTCTTTGAGGACTCCGACAACTTTGACAAAGTGCCAAAGTTTGACAGTGATGTGTACAACTTCGTGGATGACAAGTTAGTCTTTGGAGAGGACGGCTTAGCCATCCAAGTGGTTTCATTGTTTGAAGTTCCTCAGGTACTTGAAGAGGTGGTTCGTGATGTTAGCATCAACAATGACTCCCTTGGCTTCATTGCAAAGGCAAAAGTACTCAAATTTGCAACCAATGACGGCGTTTGCGTTGATGGATATTTGCATAACTTTTTTGGTCAGAATAATGTCCTAATTTATCTTTTCAAGCACGTCGAGACTAGTTTTGATGATTTCGTCGTCAAAACCGAGAAGACGCGACAGGGTACGAAAATTCGAGGACGAATTTATGTCAACGGGGTGAGTATGATGCAAGCTTGGATCAAATTAGGGATGTGTATCTCGAGGCAATTAATAAATTGGAGCGTGGATGTTTTATGTGAGCGACTCAAAGGTTTACCATGATTTGGAATGTGTTGGTGCATATCACAAGGTAGCAAAATACAATGGGACGTTTGGACGTGCTTAAGTGAAGATTGGCAATCGCAAGTTGGTGCACCATGTGTGCACGTGTGCCCGTGGAGATGTGTGTGGTGTGCGTTAATGCATAGATGGAAATATACAAGGATATTCATGTGAGAATTGTGCATGTTAGTCATGTATTTGATTGGTGAGATGATGACAAGTGGCAGCACTAGGTGTTTGCAAAGGAACGGTGGATCAGTTTAGGATTAGATTTTTATTTTGTTAGTGGGTATTTTGTTTGGACTCAAATAGTGAGTACAAAGGAAAAACTTGTCTTTCATTCGGTTAATGCATTAGTTTAGGAGTTTTATTTATTTATACTTATCTTAAAGTTAGAAGTCTTTTGTTTTTAAAAACCTATATATATATAAGGGCTATGTAATAGTTTTAGGTGGATTTTATTGATTTTAATAAAGAATTGAATTTCTTTTCTTGAGAATTTGGTGTTAATTCTCTTTAGCCCTAGGTTGTTTTATTCGTAGCGTCGAATAATCAATTTAGAAGATCTCCACTGCGTCACATTTCAACTAATACAATTGCATAAAACAAATTTAAGAAGCATCAATGGTCAAATCGTTTCAAATGAGCACCTCTTGCATACCTGAGCTATAGCAGGAAGAGGAACTTGCAGGTCCTTAAAGTCTTCAGCCTGGAACACTATTCCCTAAATTTGAAATAGGGCAATATATTAAGAATGTATACTACTACTACCTTTGCAATATATACAGATCTAAAATTATAGCCAATGAAATAAGAACGAAACAGGCTTGCACACACTTCCTATTAAGATGATTTTAAAAAATATATGCTCTTCCACAATTGAAATAGTTTTCCATAAAATAATAGTATAAGTTTCTGCAATCTCAACATTCAATTTCATAACAGCAAAGGTTTAGTAGTCATTTCCATTCACACCGAGGGAATCATTTTCCTTAAAGGTTCGACCTTACACTAGGTCCAATATGGACAAGGACAACAAAATGCGTAATGAGCCTATAGCAATAACTAGTGATGCAACTATGATAAGGAATATATTTGATAGTATTATCAATGGTAAAAACACAACACAACTATACAATGTGGATGACAATATAAAACTAAGCAATTTTAAACAAGTGAAGCAGTGTATACTGCTTAATTAATGTCAAATATAAGTTTAACAGTCATTCGGCATTACTTCCAAACTGTTCACTCTCTACACATATATGAATGTAGCATATGCGTGAGCATTAAGGCATGCACATGCAACACATTGTGCAGGAAAGCACAAGCACGCAGCATCAGAAACTTTGAACACGACAAAAATTTGAGAATTCAGAATATCAAAGAGATGGATGGCCCACATTCTATCAAAATAATGGAACTATGTAATCAGTAATCCAGTATTTTTTTGGTACTTAGGCAATTCAACTTTACTGGTATTAGTAGTGGCACTCTCTCTATACTATTTCCTTTCCCCTCTTAATGTCAATAAATAGTTAAATAAGTTAAAATCTTATTGAAATGAAGAATGACAATCAAAAATGTGAGAATGGTTTAGAAGAAAAGCTATCTGACGCATCAATAGACCAAGTTTAACTAGTTGCGAGTCCAAAAAGAGACGAACTTGCTCCAATCTACATAAAGGGACCCTATTCCTCTTTAATTTCTTTCCTCTTTATTAAAGTTTGAGCGAAGATCGAATTCTGAACACCTCAATTCCAAATTAGTTGGGGCCGGCTAGATGGATCAAACTCTTCAATTGTGCTCAATTAGTGCAATTAATGGTATGCTTTCCAAATCCTTTAAATCATTCCTAATCATAGCGTCCCAAGTTAGCTTCATCTACCCCTACATCATTGAATTTCTTCAATATCTATTGAGTCGAGTTTTCTAACTTAAAAAATTCTTAAAGTTCGATAAAATCATAAAAAGCCAAGTATGTTTTATCAGGAAAAATAGACCAGGAAATGCAGCAGCAAGACTTTTTTCTCCACTCTACTTAGCCTTCCAAAATCTAAATGATCTCCAAGACCCACAGAGAACAGTTGAAATGATATGAGAGCTGACTTAATTTCTGTTCCATTATTTAATCTCATAAATGGCTTCGTTCAATGTAACAACGGGGTTAGTTCAATACAAAGATTTTTTTTTTTTCAGCATCAAATTGATTCTAAAGATATTGCATTTGCATAATAAGGAAAGAGGGATAACGTATGAAGAAATTATACCATACTGTGAGCATCAGCCACACCACAAGCAACTTGAGGTTTCACTATACAAGGAAGCGATAGCTTAGCTTCAGAAAGACTTTTTGTCAAATTCGGGACTTTGAAGTCATCTATCTGCACATTTGAGCAAAGTAATCAACTGAAAAGTTATAGCTCATACCATATCAAATATAGTTTCCTATCCTGAAATTTTGTAAACCATAAAACCTGCTCACTTTGAACAATATGTCACCACAATTAGGAATTATGTTTGGTTTAAATCATTCATGACAGTCAGTCATATTAGATGACACCTTAATGATGTATGGAAACCACCTAAAGTAAATAGAAAGAGGTGGGTAAATCCTTCTCTACCGTTTTATATTTAATTTTGTAAAGAAACGAAATCACCATCATAAAACTCTATAAGAGAAGTGTTATGAAAAAGGAAAATAAGGAAGAAAGAGAAATCGAGAATACTGATGAAAAACGAATCTTATGAAGATGGGCAATTTAAAACTTCAATGTCTTTATATACAAAAAAAAAAAAAAAAAAAAAAAAGAAGCAATGTCTTTTTCTATTAGTATCTTTAAAACATGTAATTACTTAGGATAAAAATGGCACAAATGCTTCGACAGTTAAGACAGCCTTGAAACTAACTAAATGAGTAAATTACACTTTCAGAACTGGGTAAGTGACATTTAAATCCAAAGAGACCTAGGATTTGGTGCCACAACTATCAGAATATGACATAATGAGAATCCTATATTATTTGCATAGAAAG
Organism: Stephania japonica; assembly: GCA_039657345.1. Classification (NCBI taxonomy): domain Eukaryota; kingdom Viridiplantae; phylum Streptophyta; class Magnoliopsida; order Ranunculales; family Menispermaceae; genus Stephania; species Stephania japonica. The sequence goes on from CM077556.1 coordinate 74,918,529, forward strand.
AATGAGTAATATTTCTGGTAAACTCTATCCAATTCCTTATCTTGCTTAGCTTAAATGCAACATAGATTAACGAGACATGTTTGAAATATCAATACTGACCTTCAGAAAATGTGGGCCACGGATTCTACAGCGACCTACTATGTTGAGATCCTCCAATCTTAGCAAAATCTGTTGAATCCTCAGTCGATCCAACAAGGGGTATACGTTATTAAGAGGATCAATTATGCAACAACCAGGATGTCCTTGGAAATACCTACGTAAAATTTGAATACACGAAATAAAAAAAAAAAAAAAAATGTAGTGCCAGTTGGTAGTTATTAAATAATATGTAATATATTTAAGGAAAAATCTACAAAATAATAAGAAAAAGAGCCCATCAACTATAGATCAACTGATAGTACAGATAAATTTGGAGATGACAAGTAATCAACAGAAGTTGAGAGAAGAGGCATATTTTGTTTTTTACAAGTAGGTATAGAATCAATAGACAAAATCATAAACACAGAAATGTTGCCATGGAACATCAACATTACATGTCTGAATGATAATAACCATATTTGAAACAAGTCAAAAACTTGTTGATTTTCAATCTAGAATTGGACAAATCAATTCAATAAAATCAAGAGGGGGTTTTAGGGTTTAGGGTTTAGGGTTTAGGAAATTGATGTGAGCACACCATTAGGAAATTGAATTGAGTGGAGTGGAAGAGTTTAATCCATGTAGCCAGCCTTAACTAATTTGGTAATGAGACTTGTTGAAGTTGTAGTCAAGTCCTAGATGACACTAATTAAATACAACAAACATAGGAAGTTCACATCACAACACAAGCGAGAGCTACTCCCATCCCCATGGTATGCAATTCTAGAATATAATTTCTAACCATGGAGATCATTTTTGTCCTTCCACATCATTTTGGGACTCGTATTTAAGAGTTCATTTATCGCCTGCAGAAAAGTGAGCAATGCTTCTCAACTAAATAACAAATGCCCTTTTTCTTACTTCAAACTAACTTTTTGTTTTTTGCTTGTATTTATGTTTCGTTCTCATTTATATTTTATTATAGAACAAAGGATAACAATTTGGTGATATTCTTTTCTACATACATTTGCTATATTGCACAGATCAAAGGACTCCTACAATTGTATAGCAAATTTACGCATCAAAAATATTTCACCTGAACATTTACTTAGAATAAATATAAACAAATACAACAACCACTATTATTTCTGAGCAGAAACCATTTTCATTGTGAAGCAACGACCAGAAAGGTGCTATGGTTAGTGAAACCAGATGCATTATGTTCCAAGTCAAAAAACAAGCACATTCAATATACTATCAAATTCACAACCAGCTTGTGTACACAGGCATTATAATTTCTTTTTCTTTTTTTTGGAAAATCAGGCATTATAATTTCTTAGTTTCAAATAGTGATACTTTTCCTTTCAATGTTCAGGATTGAGGATTCAGCCCAAGTATATTGCAGTTGAACTGCATTCCATACAATTTTTTTTAAAAAAAAATGGAAAATAAAAAGTAAATACGAAAAGGAATACTCCTTTTCATTGTTTTCGCAGCAATCTCAACCATGGTAGTACCTTTATGATAAATTTAACAAGTTAAGCAAGCCATTAGAATCACCTCTCCAATTCCTCCATGCCCTTTGAGAATGTAACTTTAATTGAATGTTCTGAAGAAGTACTAAGTTTGACTGAGGCGATTTCGTCAGTTGCTTTATGAATAACTGCATTGACTTCTTGCATTTGAAATGCTAAAGGGAGATCAAGTGCCAAAGGAACAAAAATCAGCCCATTTTGAGTGGGATACATGGGAAATGCACCTCTCTGTCAAGATCAGCAAGAGAGAAAAGATATATATTTCAGAAGGCAACTGTAAGTCTATGGCTGCAGAAATCTACGTACATCGCATGCTAGAATCATCAGTACTCACAAAGAGTAAAAGACAATACGGAGCTCCACACTAAATATTAATGACATCAGATGCTGACAATTATTAGGTATGGCATGGAAAATAACTTTAGCTTCCTGAAAATCATATTGGAATTTTTTTTTTCTATTTTGGTAGAGCGCAGACCTGAATTTAGATGTTCCAGTTCATTTATTTTGACAGTTTGCATGATTACCAAGAGAATTGGCCCCCCAGATTCCAGACCACAGATTCAGTTAAGCTATAGGCTTCACAATAGTGGCAACAATTTCAAACCTGAAAAAGCGCCTTAAGTTTCATCTACATGAGTGAACAAAATATTTATAGGACTAACCTCAGCAAAATCTTTTTCACGGGAAGGTTTCATTACATAACCAATGCTCAAAATTTCATCTCCTCGTCCCTGCTTAAAATGGAATAGATAAAAGAATGTCAAGTGGTTCTTGCAACTTAACAGCACAATGAAGTTTTTATTAAAAAAAAATCCCAATCACTATCCAAATAAAATCTATTGATGCGAGCAGCTTCTTGGGGCAACAATGGTAAACCACACATAATGTATGGATGTATACAAACAGAACACACATTCAAAGTAGAAATGGCACGAGAATCACTTACAGAAACATTTCTATTGAAGCGGCAAATAATAAAAGGCAACTCTTCAAGCTTGCCAATGTACAGCAATCTCAAGTTTTCCATTTCACTTTCAATAACATCATCGGCACCTATAGAGGGAACGGGAACCTTGATTTAGCAATCCATGCCCATGTCCAAGATAAAGACAGATTCCAAATAAATTAACTTAATGAGGGAGCTGGGAAGGGGGGTTCAAGAAAGTGGAAACAAAAAAAAAAAAAAAAAAAAAAACAAAGAAAAACACACGCGCGCTCACACACACATAAGATGCCTCCTCAAGGAGAGGAAAAGTCAGACTACAATCATTTTTATTTGTGTTCTTTTTCTTTTCCTCTAAGCTCTATGATAATTGAAGCTGTATGCATATCCTTTCAAACTAAATCCAAGATCATTAAACGCATTGAGTTTGCAAACTAAATCCTATTCATGCGTCCTACATTCTGGCTTCTTCCACTTTTTACATGCCAAATAAACATGCATTGCAAAAAACTATACATAAATGCTTAGAGGTGTAAGGCGCACAATCTTTAAAGTGCAAGGTGAGATGCATGCCTGAATGATTTGACACAAAAAAAAATGGTTAGCCCTTGCATGTTTTATATTAAATACGATAAAATTTACGCAATTGAGGACGGAGGATATAAGTAAAGCCAAAACATCAATGCATTAGTTAATAGCCATTAATCACATTTCAGTTTTATAAAGTTAGAAAATATAAGTCATAATCCTCCTTAATCATTTTAACCTTATCCGTTAAAATACTCAATTAATTAGGTCACATTATGCTACCGCCAAGCCAACAAGAAAAGAGCGGAAATCAACAAAATGCAACACACAACAATAACAGACGAATTATAAAAAATGATAAAGGGTTCTTTGATAAATGAGTAGTAAAACATTCAAAAGAAAATAGCATTGCAGTTGGATTTTTTTATTGCAAATTTTCTACTTTATAGAATCAACATTATCTTTTTTCTAGTACAAGAGGATTTTTCATGGGATTGTCAAGACTCAAGACAACGTATTTTAACTTCTGTAAGACTGCAACCATGTATAAATATATAGAGAAAATACCAAAAAGATGAATTTGAAATTTAGGCAAGTGCTAGAAACATTAAGGCGCAAGAAGGTGCACCAAAGCACATGACTAAGTTGCAACATATTGCCTCAGATATGTCCACACACACTTGTGGACCTTACATCGAGGCACATCTAAGTGCCTTCTTTGGCTGCAGACAAGAGCAAAACCAAGAATAACAAGGAACAATAATTTCAATTCTAGACAATTTAAGAAGATGAACCTTACTTTTAAGAACAATAAGCCAGCCGTTGTTGCTTAGGCTACGATAGAGTTCATCATCTTTGCTTGAAGCTACATACAAACAACTCTCTCCAGTTTCACCCCAAGCTTGTGAAATGTCATTGACAGAAGTGTCTGTAGAACATTTTTTGTGCATGAAGCACTTTAATGAAAATGATAGAGCTATTTTGTTCAAAAAGCTCACCTACAACAGGCACAAAAAGTTGCTAAGAATTAGGCCAAAATGAAGGAATTCAAAAATTTTTCATGTTGCCATTCAAGTACAATGTGATAGTCAGGCTTTATCAAAGTTATTGGGGAAAACCGGGAAAAGAGAGATTAAGGAAGAAAAATTCCAAAGGTTTGTTAATATTTTCTTTAGTATGATGAAACTGATGTTTCTAATATCATTCTAAAGCGATGTCCATGGGATCTCTCAATTTGATCAGAATGGTCATAAGCAAAAGGCTCGCATCAATTCATTATAAACATAAAGGTTATAATATCTCCCTTGCTCAATGCCATCCTCCCAAATGTGTGAAATCAACTACATGAATTTGCTTCTCTATTTTCACTCAACACGAGGGTGCCGCTAGTCACACTCACATTATTAAAGTCAATATCTTTCTTTAGTGTATATGTTAGTGTTACTATAGGTTATAGGTTTCTGCTTTATTTTAACCAGTGTTGCTGAGGCATTAACAAAGAAAATGCCTAGGCATGTGCACCATTAATAGAAAATTCAATTTATTTTTTGGTAAATATTATTGTCCACAACGAAAAGAAAACTGCCAGACTTCCAGACTTCATTCAAGATTCCATTCAAAACTAAAAATTAAAGAAAGAAAACTGCAAAGCACTTAGAGAAATGAGCGTCATCATCTATCACATGTTCTAAAAAATGTTCATGAAATTGGATTCGAGAACAAGAATATTATAATGAAGTCATTGATCCAGTGAGCTACACGAAAAATGGGATGCAACTGAAATATAAAAGTAATATTAAATGGGAAGAAAAATACACCTTTTGAGCTGAAACACTCTTGCCATAAGAAACTCCCTGCAACAATTGTAAGACAACAAATGTCAAAGAATTCTGTGTATTATGTAGCCAAAATTTCTTCCGTCCAGACATAAAAAATGTGAATTTTCAGTAATGTACGACGAACTGTAAAACTCATCGAGCCAAAACGCTTGATTTCTGTGACCTAGGAAAAAAGGGATCAATTTCCCACTTTCTATGATCTCGTACACTCCCCGTGTGTAAGCAACAATTTTAAATATAAGCACCAGTCACTCACAAGACAATAAGCAAATACCGTGATTGCAAATGTTTTTTGTTCTAAGATATAGCTGCTCCTCTTAAGACATTCATAAGCTATTCTCAAAATCAATTTGTTTGGTAAACTTGATTATTGACAGTCAATGCTCATCCACGGCTTGGTAAGCACAGTCTAATGCCGCCAATCGTATCATGATTTATGCACTATCAGACACCATTCAAATGTGCCTTCAACGAAATGATCAATTTTTTTCTAAAACAATTATGCAGAAGCAGGTACAATTCGACGAAACGAATAGGCCCCATTCCATTACTTCGCCGAGTGTAACATCTCGGCCGAACCCTCTATTACGTGCACAACAATGCATCATCCATGATCTAAATATGCATTGCTAAAGGCCCCCAGTGCATCAATCACCAAACAAGATTGAAAATTCAATCCAACTCCCAAACAAAACAAGGAATGACAACGTTGACTCAAATTTCGACAACTTCCAAGAGATCAAAACAAAGCAGAAACCCCAAAAGCTCCAATTTTTATCAAATTCACAAAAAGAAAAACTCAAAAACATCACAAATTGAACAACAAACATGAATTCCAACGCTGAGAAGAGACATCGTACCAGATGGAGCTTCGAGTATGCAAGTCTCCAGAGCAAAGCCTCCGCGCCCGATTGAAACAACACGGTTCCGTCACTGTGTTCAGTGATCAAAACCGATGAATCAAAGAGAAGTGCTTTCACGGCGCCCATTTCAACACACTCACTGTGATGAATGAATAGAAATGCGAAGAAACCCTAAATCCTCAAATGGGTTCAATCGTTCATCATGTATTGATCAGAGATTCTATCTGATTTACGTGGAGACGGTGGAGTGGAGTTTGGATGAAAATAAGCACCCACTCTCACCGAGGCTCCTCTGCCCAACACTACCGAATATGAGCATCTGTCTGCCTCTTCTTGTTTTTATTTATTTTATTTTATTTTATTGCTTTTCAATTAGTAGTGTAGTATTATGCGTTTCGCACCAACTACACCGATTAATTCATGCTCCGAGCACCATCGAGGTCCTCGGTGGGCTGCCCTCTCGACTAGGTCTTTTTCATTTATCAAACTCGAATTTTTGAGACATTACTTAAGGGGAGTTGAGTTCTTTGTCGTTCAAATCAATTGGTTGTTGGTCACCTCTTCTTTTTAACATCAACTTATTTATTTATTTTTAAATTGAGATATATATATATATATATATATATATATATATATATATATATATTTGGATTTTAGCTAGATATAGCTTTAAAAAATAGTTAGTTGGAAATTTTCAACAAAAAAACATATATAATTTTAAAAAGTATACAATAAACATTTTTTTGTTAAGGTGGAAGTATAGTTCTTTCTGTCCAAAATTATTTTTAAATCAATCATTTTGAGGTTTTATCTCTTCCACCCCTAATATATTTAGGATTTTTGTTAAGACCAAATAGTTTAATCTATCCGAAACTTTACTTAAAATCTTAAATTTACCCCAAACAAAGTAATGTCTCATATCTATCTCAAACTTCACTTTTTAATTTCAATTTTATCTTTATCTAAAATTATTAAGAATTTTTGTTTATAGAGCACAAACTTTGATGTTTTATATAGACCACAATAAATTTTGTTAAAATTAATTAGAAGCACCTCCATATCTTGATGCTTGATTGAACTCATTTTATCAATTTATTCTTCCATGTAAGCACAAGTTCTTTACAAATTTAGATGAGGATAAATTGAAATAAAAAAGTAAAGTTTGAAATAGACTTGAGACAATCTTTTGTTTAAGATAGATGCCCTTCGAACAAAATTTAGGATAAATTAGCCTATTTGACCTTTTTTGTAATATGGGCATATCACATTTGTGGAGTTTTTTTTTTTAATTTTTAATTTTATTTCATTTTTTAGAACCTTTGTGAAGTTACTTTTATGAGAATAGCTGTACCTGAATAGGAAGGGACCGAAAAAAAACAAAACAATGGACACTCACAAATCACAATTACTAAAAAACAAATAAGTCATAGATAATGTTATGAATTATGATACACTATAAAATGTAGCATCTATCGTAAGAAGAAAACATAAAAGAAAAGATTGACTTTGTAAAAATGCAGTAACGATTTCAAAAACCAAAGATCTTTTTTTTTTCTTTTTCTTTTTTCTTGTTGTCAATTCGTCTCAAAAGGGGTATCAGTGCGTCTTTTTTTGAGCTTGGTGTTAAATATTTAAAATTTCAAAAAACTACAGAACCAAATTCACTATTACATTTCTACAAACCAAACTGATAGGATCACCAAATAGGAAGAACTTTGTGATTGATCTAAATGGGGAAACAAGAATACAAAGACTTTGATTGATATAAATGGGCTTACAAAGGAAACAATAACACAAGGACACACATAGACATTGAAGTCCATCAGCTCTCCAATTCTCTTTACAAGAAACTAAAATCCTCATACCTCATACAAGGTTTATTATTTATTTTTTTGGTATACAGTTTATTCTTTATTTATATACTATGTAAAACTAACTAGAACAATAAAAAATGACTGTAAGGATTTTCTACCATTTCTTGGGTTCCTATCACAGACACAGACTGACAAATGATTTCACTACATGATGAGGCTCTCGGATAGAGTAATATATCGTCTCTAGTCTTCATCTGAAGTTCTAAGTTCACCAACAAATGATTTGCGAACTCGATAATCATCTTCTCTAACACGCTTGCATGCTTTAACAAATACTTAACGAAAGCAAGTTCATACACATCTCCAACAAACCCGTTGATTTTAACAGTCTTGAATTGAGGAAAGCTACACTCATATGGAGCATTATCCGATTCGAAACATTGTTTGTCAAACCAACGCTGCCACAAGTTCCGAGAATAAAGCACCTAGTAGACATATATAAGCCATGAGAAACAAAATTCATATGGTGCAATTTGAAAGTAACAACGGAAACAAGACACTGCGAGAGACTAGAAAGAATTAAATTCAGCTTTACCTGTCGATGAGGAATGTTTAGTGAAAGGAATCCAAGTTAGGAGAGTTATGGACGAAGCAAGTCAAGGCACGAAAATGGTCTTTAGACTCTTTACCAACGGCAATTGACACATATAAATCGGCAAGTTTGGGGAAGGCTGGGAGTCGTCCTAGCAGGACTGAAGCTGCAGAGAGAAGCTACAAGAACAAAAAGGCAGAAGAAACACTGCAAACATCAGCTATCAAGTGAGTCTTTTGGATAAATTGCATAAATAGATCTAAATTTCGCCAATAAAGAAACTTGAAGAATAATGGAAAACATACCACGACAGTTGCAGAAGATAATGTCAAAACCTTCACATTTAACAGACCTTCAAGGGATTTACTAATGCGCTGACCGCACGATATGTGCTTCACATCCCAATCATATTCGAGGGTAATGGAGGCTTGCACTACAGAGGAGACATCTTCTAAGTGTATACATTGGGCATGGTGGTTTCTATAAGTAAACGAAAGCAATTTGGGAGCGAAAACTCTGATTCCATTTCTAACGCCGGCATGGTCCAAAAGAAACTGATTTGGTGAACCATCAATGGTCAATCTTTGAAGAGATTGTGAGAAAACAATAATGTGAGCTGAAATGACACAAGCTTCCAAGTGAAGATTCTCAAGCAGCGGACAGTTTGATAAAAGTTGGGTCAAGTTGTCATCACGAAATCTAATAGAGCTAAGCCGAAGTGTCTTGAGGACTGGTAGATTGATGGGAGATAGAAGTTTCTTGAGTACCCATGTATGCACATGAGGAGGACTACAATTGTCACTGCTGAATCTGAGAGAGAACTTTTCAATTGCAGAATTACTGCGATGAAATAGTACCGAATCTACAAATTTTACGAACTTCATCTCAGGAGTAAAAACTAGGCCATCAAAATCAAGACTAGGGACAGATGTCCATAGGTATCTCCATCTTTTTGAAATAAAGCTGGTCCTAATGACATCTTTCATTGGTAGAAACGAAAGGATATGATGAATAAGATTGTCAGGTAAATTGTTGATGCGGCAACAACTCCGCCTTCGAAGCCATGGTGCTTCCATGAGTCAATATATTTCTACTGACTTACACCTAATAAAAAGAAGTAAGGTCAAGATTGGAAATCAATGTAGTATATTTCCCTACAAATAATTAAGATATTATTCAAAGCATAAACAACATATTTCCAATCATCTATAAAAAAAAAAATAAAAACAACAACAACAACAACAACAACAAAAAAAATGGTCCGACAAGATTTCAATCAAAGATGAAAAGAATGAAACTCCAAAAAATACCAATTTTTATTTCATTGTAAGTATTAGGATTATCTCATCCATTGGCCGATATCCCAATTGTGAATGAAATTAAAGGATCAAATCAAGTCCACAAGAACCAAACTTTCCTTTTGATACAACATTCCAACTAAATCAAAGTCATAAAAGATCTATCAACCCGCCGAAGTTAAACATATTGAAGTTTCTAAAGAAATAACAATTAATGGTAGCTCATTCTTCTTATCTTCAAATAATTTTTGTTTTCAAAATCTCAACAGACAAAGAAAACAAGACATTTGTTTTGCCAATTTCAAAGAACAAATCTCCAAAACTTGCTCAAAAAGAAAGCAAGAGTTTCAAAATTCACCATTTCTATTCATTTTTTTTTTTCAGATTATATTCCTTAAAACAGTGATGAGATGCCCACATTAAAGACTACCACTTACAACACCATTCCTAATCTCAATGCTATTCATTTTTTTTTTGAGTAGTGCTACTTGGACTCATGAGTCCGGACCCTTAGGAGATTTTTTGAAAATTTTTTATTTCAAAGTCATCCTCAAGCAATCAATGACTTCAAAATTATAACTTGTAACACTCCTTTAATATTTACAAAAATCTCAAAAACCTCCCTTTGAGTCCGGACCCTTAGTGTCCAAATAGATTTTTTGTTTTTTTTTTCGAAGGGCTCATTCCCCCTATTTATAGGAGTACTCGCTTTAAGCTGGATGAATCTCATTCCTAATCTCAATGCTATTCAATGTTACTTTAATTTTAATCTCACATGCGCTTTACGTGGCACATAACTGGTTGTCGAGGATTTGAAGCTTCTTTAGTTAGATAGCTTCGAGCTCTTTCAATTATACAGATTTTTTAATCTCGCGTGCATGACGTGACACATACCTCGTCAGCAGATTTTAAAGTCATAATTACAAAGTTCCTTTAATTATACGTCAATATTATAATCTCGCTTGCCCCCTTATGTGACACATAACTAGTCTTCAAATTCTAGACCACATGATTACAAAATATATATTTTTTAATTATACGGGTTTTGTAATCTCGAATGCCCCTACGACGCACATAATCGGACGTCGGCGGATTTGAAGACCCATAGTTAGAGAGCTTTGAGCTCTTTTAATTATATGAATTTTGTAATCTCGCATGCAATGTACGTGACACATAACTCGTCATCGAATTTTAACGTTTAATTATTGAGCTCATTTACTCATACGTTAATATTGTAATCTCGCATGCCCCATACGTGGCACATAAGTAGTCATCAGATTCCAAGTTTAATGATTACAAATATATTTTTTAATTATACAGATTTTGTAATCTCGTGTGTATTGTACGTGGCATATAACTTGTCATCGGATTTTAACAAAAAATCTATTTGGACACTAAGGGTCTGAACTCAAAAGGAGGTTTTTGAGATTTTTGTAAATATTAAAGGAGTGTTATAAGTTATAATTTTGAAGTCATTGATTGCTTGAGGATGACTTTGAAATAAAAAATTTTCAAAAAATTCCCTAAGGAACCAGACTCATGAGTCCAAGTAGCACTACTCAGATTTTAAATGTCATAATAACAAAGCTCCTTTTAATTATAAGTCAATATCGTTAATCTATTCATGCCCCCTACGTGTAACTTAACTAGTCATTGGATTCCAGCTTCATGATTACAAATATATTTTTTAATTATATGGATTTTGTAATCTCACATGCACCTATGTGGCACGTAATCGGTCATCGACAGATTTGAAGACGAGTAGTGCTACTTGAACTCATGAGTCCGGATCCTTAGGGGGTTTTTTGAAAATTTTTTATTTCAAAGTCATCCTCAAGCAATCAATGACTTCAAAATTATAACTTGTAACACTCCTTTAATATTTACAAAAATCTCAAAAACCTCCCTTTGAGTCTGAACCCTTAGTGTCCAAATAGATTTTTTGTTTGAAGACCCATAGTTAGCGAGCTTTGAGCTCTTTTAATTACACGAATTTTGTAACCTCGGCATGCTCTGTACATGGCACATAACTCGTCATCAAATTTTGAACGCCATAATTACATAGCTCCTTTAATTATACGTTAATATTAATTGTAATCTCGCATGTCCTTTACGTGGCACATGCCCCAAACCCCAATTAATTTGTAATTGATGTTTTGTTGTAATTGTTCTTGTTTGATGAGAAATTACATTATATAGAGGCCTCATTTGGTTCAGCTTATGCACTTGCTTATTGCTGATGTGACACTCATTAAGCAACTTTTGTGTCGTTTGGTTACATTTTATGTTTTTTGCGATTGGCTAACGTGACGCTGATGTGGCAACTAAATTACCACAATAAGTGTGATTCTCAAAAGCATCTCCCTACATGTTTTTCACTTTTCATAAGTACTTATTAGCTAAACCAAACGGGGGACCAAGATCCTAAGATTATTAGGAATTGTCATAGAACTTTGCTAGAGTGACAGCCCTAGAAAGAACAACCAAAGCAGACTCCTTAATTATCTAATCGTTCATGTTCACTTCGGGATGCGAGCTTACACATCTTAAGATTCAATCGTAGTTCCACCTCTTCCTAGCATTTGCTACAATCTTTGCAATAGATCAAGTGCACCTGGATCAAAAGTTCTAGGCTCCACCCAAAAAAAAAAAAAAAAAAAAAAGTTTCATATAGGCCCATTTTGGTTTTAGTTGTTGTAGGTTTGTTGTCCCTCTTGAAGACTAGTTTATCCCTTTTAATTGTGGCGTTCTTCCGATTTCTAACAGGTATTTGTCCCCATCAATGGTGCTTGCGCTAAGGCTACTTTGCCTTGGCTATTCTCAGAGCTAAAATTTTGTAAGGGTTCTAAAAAAATCAAATTATCATCAATAAGCTATGCAAATAAAAGAAAAAATTACACCTTGCTCTAAAGTTCCATATAGGGCCTGTTTGGTATATCAAAACAGCAAAATGTTTTTGAACATGTACACTAAAAGGTGGATCAAACTTCAAATACAAAAAGATGGTCCAAAAGGTGCACAACAGTACAAGGAAAATAGCCTTAAATTAGCCCACCATAACTAACTCACCCAAAATGTTATACCTTAAGTTTTGATTCCCAAATAGCTGAGAAATAGAGTTCCTTCAGGAGTGTCTACAAAATTATCTGAGACTCTAGGAAATCATCAAAATGTGCTCCCTTACTATATATGCTGTTTCCAAGTACCAATATTCACAAAATGAACAATTTATATGCATAAACTCTTCCATGGATCCATCTTAGCTTGTTTGCTGGTTCGAATTAATGTTGGTCATGACTCTAAACACCGAGGAACAATTCTTCTATACATGAATGGGACGCCATTCATCTTCGTCACTGTCATACAGTTGGAGTGTAGCAGGATCGAATATGCAACTAGCAAGATTGTCAACAAAAAATCACAAAACGTTCACTAAACAATGTGATATAGCAACAAGAATTATATTATAATGACTGCATCATTTGGAAATTCTTTACCTTGGCAGATCTTGAAGAGTCAAAGGACAGCTAGGCTTCGAAGAATGCCTTCCCAACTTTACTATTTTAACTGGACTTGAGAAAAAGCTCTTACCTTCAATGATATCTGTGATCTCCAAATCTGGAACATTAGCTAATAAGAACTTCACAATGCACAAGTCTTCAGTGTGTACCCATTAAATTCATTGCTTTGAAATTTCTTGATCCTTGAGAGAAGACACTGTGGGAGCATTTCCCCGATGCGCGAAGTCAATTCAGCTTCGGTTAAGGCATAGAACTGAGTGCAAACCAATGAAAAAAATTTTCACTTAAAATCCAACAAGACCTTTACTCAAATATGTAACCAGGAAAATTTCACTATAATTCTAACGAATTGCCTTGTCCCAGATAAGTTCTTCAAGGTTAGGCATGATTCGAAGCACACTTAGCAAGTCTCCGCGATAACAGGGACCAATGATTCGAAGGTAGGTTAAATTGGTCAGTGTCAGACCACGGTTCATAAGATCATCATGTGGGAGAGCCTATGAAGGATGCAACAATGTCCAAGAAGGATCAGTAAATATAAGAACACACAAAAATAGAAAAGATCAAAGAACAATAGTCCAAGACAAAATTTGAGTACAACAGTTCTAACAAGAAGCCAGCATTACCGCAAGAATGTCACCAGATATATCAAGTTTCTTTACATTAACTAGATCTTTAAGTAGATCGTGGGCGTTACAGCAATCTTGTCGTTCCTCTGACCCATAAACATTGCCAAATACCTCCGTACCAATAAATGCTTCCACTGTTGGGTTTTACTCAACCCCTTCTAATAATGAAACAGATGAATAATAAATTCCGCCAAACCACGATCAACGCATAAAATAAACACACCACAAGACACAAAAGATTTAACGTGGAAAACCCTCCAAATCAGAGGTAAAAACCACGGGCCAAACTCCGAACAATCCACTATGTCAACAAAGAGTACATGATATCTCAATTTAATGAGATTCACCAACAATGGAGTAATACATAAATACCTCTTCCAAGAACTTAGATGATCACACTAAGAACAAATAATACTACCCCAATTGTATCAAACCCTTGCACCTCTTTTCCTGAACACCAAGAAATCACCAAAGCCTTCACCGCGAGTCTTCGGATTCAAGATCTTGTTGTTCTTCAATGTAGAGAGAAAACCTTAAAGAGATAATGCACATACAACCCTATGCGCACACCAAGCCGAACTCCTCGTCGACTTCTCTAGAATACCTCTTATTTTTCGGTCTCCTAGTCGCACAACAATATCGACTCATATATATTTCTTCACTACCTATTTTCTCTCTGTCAGATTCCTATTCAAACTCCAATTTGTTGCTTTATGTGTTGGACTTTTCTATTTTTGTGTGGGGCCCACACAAAAACCAACGTAGATATAACGGAGATGTCAGATATTCCTTACTCCTCTGCAGTTGGGAGTTTGATGTATGCGATGGTTTGCACCCGACCAGATATTGCTCACGCAGTTGGTATGGTCAGCAGATTTCTCTCAAATCCTGGAAAAGTTCATTGGGAAGCAGTGAAATGGATTTTGAGATATTTGAGAGGTACTTCGAAGATGTCTTTATGTTTTGGGGGCTCGAAACCTATTTTGGAGGGATATACAGATTCAGATATGCCGGTGACCTTGATGGCCAGAAAATCTACTTCAGGGTACGTGTTCACTTTTGCAGGGGGAGCTGTATCTTGGCAGTCAAAATTGCAAAAGTGTGTTGCTTTGTCCACGACAGAGGCAGAATATATTGCTATAACTGAAGCAAGCAAAGAAATGCTTTAGTTGAAGAGATTCCTTCAAGAGTTGGGGTTGAAGCAAGAAGATGGGTATGCAGTGAACTGTGATAGTCAGAGTGCTCTAGATTTGAGCAAGAATGCTACTTATCGTTGCCGCACTAAGCATATTGATATCCGATACCATTGGATTCGAGAAGTTGTGAATGATCATGAGATGAGTCTGAAGAAGATTCACACTGATAAGAATCCAGCTGATATGTTGACGAAGTTGGTGACTCGTGAGAAGCATCAGTCCTGCACCAAGTTGGTGGGGCCGAGTTGTTATTGAGCAACAAATATAATTGAGATCTCCCCATGTGTTGGAGGGGGAGATTGTTGGTTTTTGTGTGGGCCCCACACAAAAACCAACATCCACCAGTACTGGCATGTCACCTAAGATGATTTCTCTTGGTATTCCATCAGTCCAGCAGCAGAGGTAATCAAGTTTTGGCGCACAAATCTTGATGATCAAATGATACAGCTCAAGCGGTTGAAAGCACGTCTCTACAATTTCCAAGTAATTAAGACAAGGCGCTAGGATTTCCAGTTTCTGATGATCACGAATCTACAACCCCCCAAAACCAAGGATTTAAGAGTAGGGAGGCGCGAAAATAACTTCAGGGTCAACCCTTGATCCTCAAAACTCACATGGTCGAGTTTAAGGGTTGTTAGGGAAGGAAGAGAAATAGAAGCGGGCAGCTTGAGTTCCCCCCACCAATACGATATTTTGAGAACAACGAGAGACCGGCATTGGAAAAGAATCATAGGAACCGCATTAGACTCCCCCGAATTACAAATATCAAGATAAAGCTCATGGAGATTTATATGAGCAAGGGTGAATATCCACGAAAATTCGGGATACATCACAGGCTGCACCACAGGCGAGATTGAACAATCGCAAGTTTGAAATTTGGTGTTGAAATAAGACATTATCAACAAAATTCATGAACTTGGTTGGTTCATCAGAGTCCTTAGGAGGAGGACCGGGATACGAAAACTCGAGGGTCGGAACACCAGTCCACATTGATCTCCATCTCTTAGACAAGATGCTGGTGCTCACAACTAGTTTGGTAGGGAGTCTAGAGAGGATTTGATCATGTAAAATTGAGTCAGGCAATTCGCTAATCCTATCTTTTGCGACACCCATTTTAGTTTCTATCAATCACAACTACAAACAAACTAGATTACAAGCAGGCAAGCATTGCAATTTCAAATGTTCAAATCAACTAGGTGAGTTGCAACTCTAATCATAACATGCAACTACATGATTATCAAAGAAATTACTCAAAAAGATGAGAGAAACAGAAGATCAAACCGATTGCTAGTTGACATTCTTGGATCGAGTGGATTGAGAAAGATGATTCATTTGTGGGATTTGTGTGTTAGGGTTTGGGGTTCTCTTTTATGTAAGCTTCTCCACTCTTCATTTTGGACTAACCGAAACAAAGAATGTTTTTACGACGCATTTACTAGTTTAGATTTGATTTGACATCTTTGATTTGACGACTAGTTTCTGTGGTCCTTTAGATAGACTTCGAAAAATGTTTGTTCACATCTTGATTCGAGATTCAAAGGGCCAATGTGTCTAATCCTTTTCTTTTACTTTAATAAATAGCTTCTCTTTAAGCCCCGTTTGGCTGGCGACAGGTTTAAACATTGTTATTTGAGGAAATTCAGATAAAGTTGGTAACTTCAAGATTGAGGTTTTCCGATGATCAAGGGGAAGATTTCTTTTTGGACAGGCAATTTTGATTCAAATTTTGTGTCAGGTTCATGTATATATATATATATATCTAGATTTACATTATATTTACTCGAGTTCGACTCTTGGGAATGAGAATAGAAACGAAAACACCAAGTTACAAGCTTCCTCTCCCTATATAGTGTGTGACTAGAGGTGAATTTAAAGTAGTTAGATAGTCCAAATACCGGGTGGTTCATACTTCAGACCAAAAAAACAAACAAACAAAAAGTTTGGTATAGCAAACAACGAAAGATCTTTACGTGTAGTATGGACATCAAAAGGTGGATTGAAGTTTGTACATGCACAAACACTGCTCAATCAAGCCTGCACGCCCACTGCTCAGAACATCTGATCTCCACATTTGCCATATCAACAAATCCAGGGTTCTAACGAAGTTTCCCAAACTTGGAAGTCATTATGTCATTGGTTTCAACCAGTACCGGCACTGGTAGATTAAAACAGTAGAAATTTCATACAATGTTCAAAGTCTTGGTGGAGTTGAAACCCTTTATACGGACCTTAATTACTACGTATTCCACTGTCAAACCATTATATTTAGCTCTCAAACCACAGCATCGGAAGGGCATAAAACTTTCAAGAAACAGTTCTATTCCTTCCCATAATCTAAAGACACATACTGAACTATTTGCAACATTCAACAAATCGCATGGGCCATGTACCATGAACAACAGGCACGAGACCAAAAGGACTTGTTTAGTGCAAATTTCGTCGATGTTTATGCAAACGACCAAATGTTGCTTAGCATGAATGTCGTCCATATTTGTTCATATGCAGAAGGGGTTGCAATCAAATAAAGATCAGTTTAATATCCTTCAAATCAAAATAGATCAAGGAAAAGGAACAACAACAATAGAAACAAAATTAACAAAGTATCATATGATACTTCAACTGGAGTGCTCATGACTCCTTTGGGTTCAATATTGTATTGAACGACCACAAAGCCTTAGTCTCAAATTAGTTGAAGTCAGATCATGGATGAGAGCAACTTGACTTAGTGCAGTTAATGAGATCAAAATTGCATAAAAATCTTTAAAAAGTAAAAAAAATGAAACACTGATGACAATAGAAATAAATCTTCTTCATGTGCAAAACACCACTAAAGAATCACAAGGAGTGATTGCTAAAAAAAAGGAAGAAGCAACCATTCAACAGGAAGAAGCAAACATTCAATAGTCATGATAAAATGAACATCTACAGTCCTTAGTGGCTAGTGCCATCATAAGCACAACAACAAAAGCTAATTATGCATGTTCTTGCAAACAACAACAACAACAACAACAACAACATAGCCTTAGTCCCAAATTAATTGGTCATTTCATGAAGAGTGGCAAAAGTATTACGTTGGTTATCAACATAGCCTCAGTTCTTGCTAACACATCCAAAAAAAAAAAAAACAACATAAGAGGATCCAGAAAGATTTCAATCAAAGATGAAGAATGCAACTGTGAAAATCCCAATTTGTATTTCAATGTAATTATCAGAATAATACCATCCATTGGTTGATACCCCAATTGCAAATGAAGTTGACCGATCAAATCAAGTTCACAAGAATAGATTGTGAATTTATGATCAATAAGCACAAGAACAATACTTTCCTTTTGACACAAGCTTCCAATTGGATCAATAGTTATCAAGGATCTATTCCCCGTCGAAGTAAAACATACTGAAGTTCCAAAAGAGATTCCTCATTCCTAAGGTTGCACTTGGATTCTAGTTTGTAAGAGGTTTTTTGTCTTCAAAATCTCAAAAGCGAACAAAAACAATAGATTCAGAATTGGTTTGCTAATTTTTTAGATTGTGTTTCTTAAAACAAGGAAACCAGAAAACATTGTTCTCTAGTCTTCTAACATTACAAACCAAAAGACAACCAAGAGATAAATTTTTTTGGGGGCAAATCAAGAGGGGTAGAAATTATTACTCAACATTTACAATAATAACCATTCAATATAGATTACTTGTACAGAGGATCTATATAGGGGATCTCTAAAAACGGACATGTCCCTAGTTTTTATTATTTTTTTGGTAAATTCTTTGATAGAAATGCAACTTCCTTTATCACAAAAAAAAAAAAAAAAAAAAGATTCACATAAACTAGATATTGAAAATACAAAAGCTACTCGCATTGCGTACTTTAAGATAAAAATTCTTGGCTATAACTTGAAAGAGACTAATCTAAAGATCATTAGAAACTCAAATGCAACCAAGTAACACCGAAAAATGGAATATTTACCTCAAATTCATCTGGTTTGAAAAAGTTGACGGCGATTTTTCATTCAATTGTCTCTAATTGTTTCTTGAACTCATCCAAACCAACTTTGTTGTAGACTTGTAGTATAGCTATCTAGGTGAAGGCTACCTCGCAACTGCTGTTGAAGACAACCTAGACAAGTGTGGCCTAGTGGTAAGGGCGATGACGAGGCTGTGTGGGTTAGGCAGACGACCTCGGTGTCAATTTCCCATGACAACCAAACGTTGGGTCACTGGGTCTCGTTGCGCAATTTGAAGATTCGTGGGACTAGTCAAACAAAGTCTAAATATCCACTGTTACTAAAAAAACTGCTGCTGAAGACAAATCTCAACAGTCTTGTGACGCCACCAAAAAAAAAAAAAATTCTAGCTATGGAATTGTCCAAATCAGTCGATCCCAATTAATTTGGGACTATTGTCAAGTCGTGTAGGTGAAGGCTATCCTGTAACTGCTGCTGAAGACAAATCTCAAAAGTCTCTTGTGGCACCCCAAAAAAAGTTGTATTGTTACGCAATCTTTGCAATAGATCATTTACTATCAAGAAAGCCCAATATGGGGCTTGCTTGACTAAAAGGAGGATCAAACTTCAAATACAGGTGGTTGGTGATGTGCTATGGAAAGTATCCCATCTCGTATGCTTCAACTCTGTTACAGACTTACAGTGGAGCGTTGTTGGAGAGAAATTAACAAAGCTGCGGACTATTTAGCCTCTAAAACCTCAGGTACTATTTTGAGAGTACTTTTGGACAGCTTATAGAAGTGATGCATCTGACTTTTTTATATCAATACAATTATGGATAATGATAATCTAACGCGCACACTTTGTTTTTTAGTTATAGCATTGTGTTAGATGTGGCAAATAATGTGCTAGATTATCATTTTCCTACAATTATACCCAGTCAGCTAAAAAGATGCACAACGATATAAGTACAATAGTCTTAGCTTGTGGTAAATCCATCAGTCCACAACTGCTATCACAAAATGTGATACCTTGAGTAAGTAAAGGTCCCCAAATAGCTGAGAAATAGAGGTCGTTCAGGCAATGCCAACAAATTATCTGAGCCACTAGGAATCATAAAATGTGTTCCCTTATTGTATTGTTTCAAAACTACAGGCCTACAATATTCACAAAATGAACCTCTCTATGCTTTAAATTAATGTCAGTATGAGTCATGGCCAAAATACTAAGGGGGGCATTTCTTCTGTATGTGATGTCATTCATCATCTTCACTTGAGTAGGTAGGAGGACCAAGTGCATGACTAGATGCAGCACAACAATCAAGATTGTTAAAAAAAAAAAATAATAATAATAATAACCAGACATTCACTGAACAATGTGATGTAGAAACCATAATTATTCAATTATATGTAATACTTGGCTGGTCAAATAAGTAGCATTTATGATTAGACATAGTTTGGAAATGCATTAATTCTTTACCTAAACAAATCTTGAAGACTCAAAGGATGACTAGGTTTCAAAGAATGCCTCCTCATAGTTACTATTTTGACGGAACTTGAGGAAACGGTCTTAGCATCAATGACATCTGTGATCTCGAAACCGGCAACATAAGTTAACAGGAATTTTATAAATTGGCTTGAGCACCCATTAAATTCATTGATTTGAACTTTCTTGATCCTTGAGTGAAGACACTTTGGTAGCATTTCTATAATGTGAGAGGTCAAATCAGCTTCACTGAAGGCATAGGCCTGAATGCAAAAAACAATAAAGATCGTCAATTAAAATCCAAAAATGCAACTAACAAAACTTCACTATTCCAATTACTTGCCTCGTCAAAGATAAGTTCCTCAATGTTAGGCGTAATTCGAAGAAAGCTTAGCAAATTTCTGCCACTACACTGCCTAATGATTCGAAGGGAGGTTAAATTGGCATGCGTTGGAAGAATTCTCATTAGATCTCGATGTGGGAGAGCCTATAAAAGGATGCGACAAAGGCCAAGAAGGATTAGTAAACTTTTAAGAGCCTAATAAAATTCGAGTAGAACAGAAAGTAGGCATTACTACCTCAAGAAGTTCAGCAGATATTGAGAGCACCTTGAGAAACTGGCAATGAAAAAAAACCATTGGAATCACATTGGAATCCTGTATATGAATGTCAAGATAAATTTCGTGGAGGTTTAGATGAGCAACAGTGAATATCCACGAAGGAAGTCGAGATGTGCAACAGTCATGGGTATAGGAGAGTTTGAACGAACGCAACTTTGAAAATTGATGGTGAAGCAAGGCATTATCAACATAATTCATGAACATTGCGGCTTTGTGATGGTCAGATTCATCTCCGGCGATATACGATAATTCGAGTGCCGGAACACCAGTCCACAACCATCTCCATCTCTTAGACAAGATGCTGGTGCTCACAGCCAATTTCGTTGGGAGTCTAGACAGGATTTCGTCCTGTAAAATCGAGTCGGGCAATTCACTAATCATATCCTCCTTCGAGGCAACTTGCAAATTCGAGTCGGTCAATTCACTAATCATATCCTTTGAGGCAATAACCACATTGGTTTCCTTTGATTGAAAACACAAACAACTAGATTTTAACCAAGAAGGCATTGCAATATCAATTAATACTATTGCAATATCAATACTTCCAAATAAAATCAACTTGGTGAACTCCAAACCTAATCACAACAACAACAACAACAACTACTACTACTACTACAAAAACTACTACTACTACTATGTGATAGCCAAACAAATAAGGCACTAAGAGAGATTATAGAGAAAAGATCAAACTCGGATTATGTGAGAAGGCATTGTGCGCGTTCAAATCGATTGAGAAAAACGATTCATTTGTGTGATTTGTGTGTTAGGCTTTAGGATTTAAGCAAAGATAGAAGTAAAGTTATTGTTAATTCAAGATTGAGAAATCCCGATGATCTAGGAAAAGATATACCGTAACTTCTCTTTTTTTGTTTTTTTGTTTTTTTTTTTTTGGCTCGCGCTGGGCATCCCACGTTTTATGTAGGGAAGCCAATAAAATTGTGTTTTTCCAAAAATACCCCAGAGCGAAATGACATTTTTGCACCCCACAGAGGATGGAATTCCTCTGTTGTATCTTGCAACGGTGCACCCAAGCTTCATTAAACATTAAGTCCGTCACACCTCCCTCGTCGGTCAGCCCACCCTCCCTCGTCATTGTTCAACCGTGCACCCCAGTTTTTCATGTGGTTTGGAATTGTATTTTTTGTTTTGCATGGTTTCTTGCATATTTGGTTGATACGGGGTGTTTTTAGGCTGGAATGGCACAAGAACAATTGATAAGTTACTATTCATGTATAATTATATATAATTTATCTATGTATTTCTATTGTTGATTCTCCAAAATAAGGGACCAATTATCTATATTTGTCATTTTCAGGACTTTTGAGGTGCACAGTTGGATTTGGAACGGAAAAATACTCAAAATTGAGTATTTACTTGAAGTGATCGGATATCAGAAGATTTGTCTCGAAATACATATGGAAAGTTGATTTATTGAAGGCGCAAATCACTCCACAAATTATGAGAACAGTTTCAATTGCGGAAATCACTCGAGAAAATGCTCAAACTAGTTTTTATTGCGTAATTTACTCCACCAATAATGAAAATGGTTAAACAAAACGCAAATCACTCCAACCGTTACAAAAATACTCCTATATATTCGGACTTGGGGGGTGTTAGGAAATGTGTCCCAGGTCAATCCATTAATAGTCTTTATGAATACATTTTAGTTAATAAAATAGAGAATTTCATTTGCTGTTTATTATAATTGATTTGCATGTTTACATTATAATAAGATCCATGGGTATTTTCAGAAATATCCTAAATGTCCCTAGTCGATTATTATACTGGGAACTATAATGAATTAAGACTAGTGTGAGTCTTGATTGATGATCATACGATGATCATACGTATAGGAATACGAATCAAGATCATGAGTACTTGTTAGGGAACAAAGTAATTGGACCGACCATTATTAGAACATCACATGGATTAAGTCATAGTTGTTTCTCATGATAGGTATATTTTTCAGTCCTCTGACTTGAGATTACCAGAGACTTCAACATTAGGAATACAGTGATTTGACGCAATCAAATGTTTCCTTTAACCGGACGATTATAAAGGTTGTGATTGGTTACTATGTGAATAATGTGGTGAAGTTGTATAATCGAGATAGAATTTGTCCCTCTCATATAAAGAGAGATATCCAGTGGATCCCTCGATGTGTTAGACTATTAAAAGACCTAGTCTAAGTGAATTGACATTGATCAATGTCACTTAGATGTTTTCAGTCTACCTAGAAATCGAGATTAGTACGATTGAACATGTTGGATGACAATTCCATGCCTTATGTTTGATCAAAAGGATATCGTGTGACAAAAGGATGTTATATACATTATTGATTAGGTTGTATCGATTTGATATTTGTACAACTTGGGTAGTCATAATGTCTTGCTAGAGGCCGCTTATGACTTGTATACCAAAATGTGTTTTGGTACACTGCCAACGTTGTATGAGCCTATTGGGTCGCACACTGAGAATGGTTTTGCGAGATTTTAAGATGGTTCAGAAAAATGAATTTTATATGATAAAATTCATGACGGAAACGTCCTTGTAGATTATTACACTTATACTTCTTTAAGTAGGGGTATATGTGTAATTTACTTAACCGTCTATATACAAGGGTTGTATAAATAGACACTTTGAGTTAGAATACAAGTACAAAAAGAAAAAAAAAAGATTAAAAGGGCCGAAACTCTATTTTCGTTTGAAGAAACGAATTAGAGTTTTTGGTATGCTCTGAATCATTTTGGAGAGAAACAAATGGTTTGATATTCTCTCGAAGCTAACACTTCAAATCTCGGCTGCCGTTCGTGTGTGGACTGCTGATAGAGGGCGTTCGTCGTTGGCAGCGCCTTAGAGATCGATTAATCTTCAGAAAGGTACATTGCGATTGAGGTATGATTAAGTTTTCATAGTTTAAACGTGTTTTAATGGAATCAGATTCGGATCCTGTTGGGGTTTTTCTCAAAATTGTTTTGTAATCTCCGTTGCGCATGA
This sequence comes from Stephania japonica, assembly GCA_039657345.1. Taxonomy (NCBI): domain Eukaryota; kingdom Viridiplantae; phylum Streptophyta; class Magnoliopsida; order Ranunculales; family Menispermaceae; genus Stephania; species Stephania japonica. The sequence continues at coordinate 74,942,407 of CM077556.1, forward strand.
ACCCCAAAACCCAACAGGGGGATTGTTTGAGACATCCGTTGTTTTTTTTTTTCTCTTCTTGGAGATCAATAGTGTTTTCTTCTTCTTTTTCTTTTCACAAACCATAGTTTATATTTTATATTTTAAATAAGAGTATTTGACGACGATGGTCGACTAAACTTATCAATCCAAACCAGAGGTGGATCAAATCACTCTTTTTGGCTTATAAACCTATGTGAGATCTATTTTATTATTTAAATTGTTTTTCATAGTATTTTATTTTCTTTAGTATTATTTGAACAATTGAGGTTAAACACTAGTTTAAACCTTAATTTACATGCCAGTGAGTCGTAAGCACCTGTCCTTGTGTAATAAGACCACACTAGTGGCACTCAACCATTCCAATTGATTAGACCCTTTTGGGACCGGCTGAATACTATATGAATCTAGATTAAATCGGACACACGAGTGATCCGGTTGTCTAGGTGTAGTGCCTTTACAAACCCCATTTGCAGTCAACGTGTTAAACCGAAACACTAAAATAGGGTTATGCGTTTGATTAGGGAAGTAGCCATTGTCGTACCTTGCCCATCGAGATAGGGACGTGTGAGGACCCGCGTATGTTACCGGTTCTATAACTACACTAATATATTATGATTTACATGTTTTGAATAGATTGAAGACCATATGTAAGATTATGCCAAATTGAAGAAATTTGTGATACCAATGGTTTGGATTGCTTTCCCCCATTGATTGATTTATTTACTTAATATTTTCATTATTGTTTTTATTAACATTAAAAATTATTCCTGTGAACATCTCGATTTAGTTTTTGTTTTATGTCCTAGGTTAAAAAATTTGGTCTTCGTGGTTCAACCCCGTGCTTGCCACAACTATAGTTCTTGTGGTGTTTGGTAATCTTATCGGGACTATAAATATATATATTTTGATGCGTTCGGCATGCGTCAACAATCACTCAAAGTGGATGCGCAACACAGAGAAGTAGTTTATCATCATTTTGTGGCTTTTTCTTGCATGTAGAATGTCAAAGTTGTGAACACTCAGTTGATGAGTTGGTCAGCCACACAATGCGAGACCCATGTATATGTCTCGTTTTATGTCCATCGAGTCATCAATAAAGATCTCGATTAGGGGGGCTGACCCTGGTGTTTGTTGCAATCAAACATGAAATGGTCATGTCGAACTGAGACTGGGATACCGAGACATAATTGAGTTGTTTCGATGGCCAACCACTGAGACACTCACATGGCTCTTTACTTTGTGTGGTGGGTTGTGGCGGCCCCAATTTCTACATTGGTCCACCACGGGAGGCCACGCGGGCCCACAACTGGCCACGTCACTACCAGCTGTGTGCCACGCCCAATTATCCATCATCAATCAATTCTTATTAACTTTGATTCTATATGTTAGCTTTTGTTCCTTTAATATCATATAACCTCAAATTTGGCAACAGAAATTTAAATGAACAACATAAGATTTATCTTGTATTTCGTGTGTATAATACTTAAGTGGAAACCATACCAAATGTACATCATATACATATCATCTGAATCCTCAAAATATCAAAATATACAACATATCTCTCAAAGCCCAAAACCCAGCATAAAACGAGTAAATACATACATACAAACAACCAGACGTATAAGGGAAGTAGACCCTGTCGTCAGTCACAAATAATCTTCAAGTGTCTCCTTGCCCCTTCACATATCAAATCCTGCACTCAAATCACCCAACACATACGGTGACGAGTCCAGTGAGTAAACTCCCAAAGAAAACCATCAAGTAAATAATAAACAGATTCAGAGGCCAAAACTAACGTTAGCTACACATGCAAAGAGTATGGGAAGCCATAAAGCCCTGCATGTGTAGGTAACAAGCATGCAAGATGATCAACGAATAATCATATTGAAAACAATATGCTCAACAACAATTTCGATAAAACCAGACAGAAATAGAACGGAAGCTTACAAACTAGATCATACTTCGTCAATCCGAGCACCCAGAGGAAACACATCACACCTAGGATCCACCCGGACCACTAACGGTGACCGAAAATACTCACAGATCCACCGGACACGTGCACCCCGCGGCTCGGGTCGCTATCCACCGGCGGCGCAAGTACACGTGCTACAATCTAGCATGCTTGATCACGTACCACAACCGTCCCGATTAAACTCCGATCTTGAAAACAAATTCAACACCAACCAATATCCAGACCAACACATGATCACAATGAATATGAATTTCAAGAATAATAAACACAAAATTTTAAAGAATTAAATATTCCAGATGTGTTTCTGTTGGGGTTTACGTACCTTTACCACACTCTGATTACACGAAAACCAAACCCCAGTCCGATTCCTCCAAATCTCCGACTCCAATTACTATTCCGAGACTCCTGGAATTCATTTGTGAGGGTTAAAAATCAATTAATGGGTTCATAATGTTAGTTTGACTCATTTTCTCATTTTCCAGTTTTTGAGAGTCCAGTGAACAATTAGCGCGCTAATTGATCTCAATCACTGTTCATTATCGTCTTCAATCAGCGTGATTAGCGCGCTAATTTCTCCAATTAGCGCACTAATTGCTCGCTGTCCAGAAAATTTCCAAATTAAAATTTTGAACTCCAAACAACTCACCAACTCATAAATTCAATTCCCATCTTTCCATAACACATTAATAACCTTAATTACACCATTTAAACATGAATTACCATAATCAAATACCAAAATCCACAAATTATGGAAATCACGTTTTCAAAACCCACTTTCCAAAATCACCTAACTTCACTCAAACTTGCTCAACCACACACACCCATATCATAGCACACTCTTAAACCTTAAATCGCAACAAAAATACCGAGTTTACTCCTTAATAAATTCGGATTTCTTAATTTCCAACCAATACTAAAATTTCATAAAAACTCACTTATGATGAATCCATACCTTAGATCTTGTGGTTGAACACCCCAATCACTCTTCACACCTCAGTTGATGGTCTCTCCCTCTTCTCCTCTTCCTCTCCACCGACCTCTCTCAATCTCCCCTATTTTCCTCTCTTCCTCATTTGTTTGATCGGTCAACCATGTATATATATATAGTTGGTGTTGATCAAGTGTGAGTACAAATCTTGAGAATAATCCTGTGGTCTCTGACTACCCTGTGTCACTCCAACTCACTAACACCCTATCATGACACTAGCCACCCTGTTGTGCATCTCGAGAACCATCCAATGGATCCTGATTAATCCAGCTACAACTATAGCACTTTACAACTTCAATTGATTTGGCCTATATAAATTACCAAATTCACTCAATAAATTCCCATAATTTGTAAATAAGATCACACTAGTCCCCGACTACCCGACACCCCGTGCCCCGTGTCCGACACTCGGTCCGCGCGCCAATGCGCCCGTCGCGGCGAAACTGCATCTCACCACCTTACTCGTCAATAAACTATATTAACACACATATTGTGATGAAATCTAACTAACTTGAACATTTTCATCACAATTTACCACAAGAGCATATAAAACGGACTGTATACCTAGTTCAGGTGTGTTTCAGCCTCGCTATGGGACCCACGAATGTCCCCGTTGGCGTCCACGTCCGCAATAACGTCGTCAATAACGGCCATCGAGAATTGGGCCGTTACATGGGTCATCATGAGAATCTCAAAAACCAGGAAAATGAGTAAACAATGATGAATTTGTGTCAAAGCTTCTCAGGTGAGATGGTAAAGACATCACTTGCCAAAAAGGCAAGACCTCGGGAGATCGTGGTTCGATTCCCACTTAGGTAAAAAAAAATGATGAATTTGTGGGATGGTGGTCCGGATCTAGGCTTAATGTGCAAACGAGAGAGGTACGAGGCGATGGCAGAGGGGCCATTTGTTATTTCGATTGGTGGAGTGCCTTGATTCACATAAAGGGCATTTTAGGGGATTCTATAAAAAAAATGTGGTGCACTCATAAATTCAATGTTTTACTCGTTGTGCCCTCAAAATTGGTTTGCCTTACATAAAACGTCGGGTGCTAGGTACTTATAGCACGAATCTTTTTTTTTTTTTAATTGAATTACACATGAAACGTGTCCTCTCAACTTCTTTTTGTCACTAAACGGGTAAGAGTGATAAAATGGGTCGTACTACCATAACACGACATGACTAACACTACATGGATTCAAGTTGGGTGGGGATGGTGCGGGGAATGAAATCCTCGTCCCCATCTCCATCCCCATTTCTAGCTGGGTAAGGATTTCCTGCGGAGCAAATATACCAAAGGGTATTGTTGACAAGTTTGCTAAAATTGATCAGAGTCTCGAACCTACACCTAAACTAATAGCACAAAAATACCCAAAACAATCATGTTGTCAGCATTTATCATACAATACCCAAGCTAGGCGCTTGGTACATGTGATACTTCCATTGTTACAATTTGTGCTCACAAATAAAAAACTTTGATGTTTGTAAAATTCATATATATTTTGATATGAATATTGGCATCTGGTTTGGTTTGTACGGCAAATAGCAAAAGTCTTTACATCATGTCCACCAAAGATGGATCGAAATTCAAATACGGGAAGTTGACTCAAAACACCAAAAAAAATGAATATATCTATAATGCTCCACCATAAGTATTCCTCGAAAATGTGATGTTTTTAGTTATAAGGACCGTCAGCAGTTTCTACAACAAAATCCCGTGAGCCTCCAGCCGGAATCATCAAAATTAATGAGCTCTTCAGGTTGCTTAGATCTTCTGAAAATGCACATCCATCACATTCGAAGAAATCCATGAGCATAAAAAAGGAGCTCCACCGTGCTTTACAATTTACCTTCTCCGTTTACCCATCGTCCGAATTATCTTAAGCCTTAACCGCAAACACGCGACGCCATTTATCTTCTGCAGGACTGAATGCAAAACAAAAATCAAGATTGTCAATAAAAGATCAACAAGATGCTTACTGAATAATGTGATGCAACAACCAAAATCAAACTAGCAAAATGAATGGCCTTTCTTAAAACAGACATTTTTCAACTAGTCAAACCATAATTAAGAGCGAGCTCGAAAGATTTACACTGTGATAGACCTTGAAGCCTCAAAGGAAGGTTAGGAGTGGAGAGAATCCCTTTCTAGCCAAATTATTTTGCACGGCACTCCAATAACGTCTGTAGAATCAATGACATTTGTTATCTTCAAAGATGGGACGTTATCTAACAGGAAAATTATTATGGGACAGTCGTCAGGGATCCCTCATATTCATTGATTTGAATTCCCTTAAACCTTGATTGAAAGCACTCTGGGAGCTTTTCTCCGATGTAAGAAGTCAACTCATCTTCACTTGAAGCATAGGCCTGGATGAATAACTACGGTAAATGGTTGTAAATGAAAAATGAAAAAGACTTGTGCAAAAATATAATTGCAAGGAATTTGACTACAATAACGATATGCCTTGTCAAAGGTAAGAAATTCAAGATTAGGCGTGATTTGGAGCACGCTTAGAATATCGCAGCCATGGCAGGGAAATAAGATTTGAAGGTAGGTCAAATTGATGAGAAATGGAAGATTACAGCTCATAAGATCTTCTTGCAGGAAAAACTATATAAGAAAAAAAGAGCAACAATGACCAAAAAGGATTAGTAGACATTTAGAACTTACTTACAAAATATCAAAGAACAACTATCCGAAACCATTAGTTCTAACAAGAATAATTCATTACCATTACAAGGTAAGCATGTATATGAGTACCTCAACATTAATGAGATCCTTAAATAGATTACGGAAATTACAATGCATTTCGTCCAATTTCAACACTTGACTGCCATACTCTCCCACGTCAATCCATACTTCCCGCAGCACTAGCATGCTGGATAGAATGTACTCTCTCGGAAGATTGTCACTATCGCAGTGGAGGTAATGAAGCTTTGGTGCACAAACCTTGATTATCGGTATACTAATCTCATCAGGTCCAAACCGTGCGAATTCAATACTCAAGCTATTAAGGGAAGGCGATGAGATTACTAATTTCTGATAGTTATGCAATGTACAATGACCCAAAACCAAGTGTTTGAGAAAAGGGAGGCTAGAAAAGAAATTCTGCATCAAGTCTTCATCTGCAAAATTCAAACAACTAAGTTATTAGATTCCTGGAGATGTAACTCGAGATGAAGTTCATGGAGGTTATGGTGAGCAACCTTAGCGATCCATGAATGAACGCGGGAAATTTCACAGGCCTTATAACAGGAGAATTTGATCAAACGCAAGTTCGAAATGTGATGGTGAATCAAGACATAATCAACATAATTCATGAACATTGTGGCCTTTTCAGGATCAGAATCACTACGGGTCGCGTACGAAAATTTGAGGGCCGAAACACCAGTCCACAACCATCTCCATCTCTTAGACAAGATGCAAGTGCTCACAGCACAATTGGTAGGGAGTCTAGAGAGGATTTGATCCTCCAAAATCGAGTCGGGCAATTCGCTAATCCTATCCTCTGCTATAACCATTTTGATTTCTATCAATCACAACAAGTCTACAACAAACAAGTACAGATTGTAACCAAGAAAGCCTAGAAATTCCAATTCTTTGAATTCAAACCCTCATTCACAAGAACTAGTAGGTGAATACCAAACAAATTACTCAAAATGAAAAGAGGGAGAACACCAAACCGATTGTCAACAGACATTCTTGCCGAGACTCGTATTACAGTGTCGATCTATACCAACCGACACCTAAATAAAGTAGTCAAATATCTAACTTAATGGGTGACTACCTACACTATACAAGTGGTATTGGTGGCCTTGTGTCTAGGTATGTGTGTATGTCTCGGTCGACACCAATTGACACAACAATCTATGTCTCGATCTTGTGTGTTCGAGACCATATATTCGATCATTTCCCACTGAGACCTGAAACGTAATGTCGGTTAATGTAGTCTTGCGCTATGGGCACCCCACAGATTACTCAGGACACCCCGGTAGGCACTCCACTGATTACTCAGGGCACCTCGGGTCATATGTGTCATTTTTTCTTAGAACCAACATAAATAAAAAAAGTTGGGGTGCCCTAAGAGGATACTGGGGTGCACATAGCGAGACTCTACAAAAATATCATAACCTACAAATTATATCAATTATATTATAACCTTTGGAATTAATCAATTATATCTTAATCATTTTGATTTACTATCAATTCTATCCTAAATTAATTTGGGGCACTTTTTTCTTTCATTATATATGCCCAAATTAGATTGAGGATATAATTGATAGTAAATAAAAGAAAAAGTTAGGATATAGTAATCGATAAATCTCAAATGTTAGGATATACAACTTGTAATAAGTCTTTGATTTGTTTTTTAGTTGTTGGAAAGTTGTATTGTCATAAGTTTCAACATTGTAGAGAAAAGGATTGTCAAATTGTTTCAATTTTACATTAATAGCCAAAAATGTGTTTGATTATATATCTAGTCCTATATTACGACATGAATGATTAATAAAATTTCGATTTCTCTTCCAAAAAAAAAACTTGTAAAAATAAGAATATTTTTTTTATCATTAGGTCTTTTTTTGGTCATACAATAAGTTGTCAGTCACCTTCACCCATTTTATTGTTAGGGAGACTAGTTCTTTATCTGGTCGAACTAAGTCGTTTGTTGCACCTTTGTTTCTAGTGGATTTACTAGCAAATGATTTAAAGTGAATCTATTTAGACCTCAAGAAAAAGTTACCAGTCCCCAAATTTTATAATCATAACGCATTAATCATTGATGAAAAAAAAAAGAAAAAATTTAGTCATAGAACTTGCATCTGTAGTGACAAAGGCATCGGACTTTAAAATTGTTTCATAAAGGTCATTGCGAGGACACTCTAGTTTTTTTGACCTCATTAAGAGTCGAATCACGACCTCCCAAAATTTTACCTTTTAACAAGTGATGCTTTTACATCTCACCAAAGATGCTTTGATTGTGAGGACACTCTTGTTTTGTTTTGTTTTGTTTTTTGTTTTGTTTTTTGTTTTTTTAGTGAGGACACTCTAGTTGATACATGGCAAGTATGTATGCTTATTGCTTGGTGCCTACTGCTTAGTGACATTGCACCCAAGGTTATTAGTGTAACGTTTTTGAGAGTAAATAATTCGGAGAAGTGTTCGTTGGGCTCGCAATTTAGGGTAAAGATTATCCATCAATCTCAATTCGATGGATAGCGATTAGAATACAACTTGTATTAGTTAATTAGTTTGTTTTGCAATTTGAAGAAAATCAATTTCGATTGGGCGCCACCGACCTCACTTTTTTTTGTTAAATATACCCAACTTAAAAAAAAAAATGAAATGACCTAGTTGCCTTCCATATAAAAGGATTTTTTGCTCACCCCATACCCTGTTCACACCATCCATCCATACCCTCAGTCACACCGCTGTCTCTCACTCACTCAAATCGCACTCACATTCGGGTCTCGGCCCAAATTCGACGAAATCCGAACAAAACTACATTGATTCGACACTGTGAGCGCACTCCCTACCTTTTTTTCGTGTCGATTTCTGAATTTTTTTAGATCTTTTGTTGTTTTTGAGTCAATTTTTGTGTTGTTGTTGGGTTTAGAGCTTCGCATTCGAGGTTCAAAATGTCGATGGAATTGAAAATATCAAGTGATTCAGAGCAAAACCCACTAATTTTTTAGCCGTTTTTATGTATTTTTTTGGAGTTTTGATTTTTTTTCGTTCCCGTCGCTTGTGGGTTTCGAACATATAGGGCCACGACCTCTAAAGAGGTCTCCGTGGGAGTCAGCCGAGACCTTTGAAAAGGTTTCGATTGCCTTCCACCGAGGTTGAGAACTCTTCAATGTCTCGATGGGAGTTAGATGAAGCTGGCCGAGACCTCTAAATAAGTCTTGGTGGGAGTTTAAAGGTCTCGACCCTGTATATTTGCAACCCACAAGCCAGCTATGTTTGAATATTAGGATATATTTAGCAAAAAGTGGGGTACCTATAGCAAAAGGTATTTTGGGAATTTTTTAAAAAAAGTGTGGAATGTTCAGCCATTAAAATTCAAAATTGGGGTACAAGTAAGCAAATGGGGTAAACTTTGTAGAAAATGAGGCCCGTTCAGCCGCTCCCTTTCAATTTCGTGAAGAGTCTTGAAAAAATGGTTCTTATGAAATAAAGAAAGAATCATTAAAGGAAAAAAAAATGTGTTTTAAATATTGAATAATATTGTTATATATGACATAAATTCTTTTTAATATTTCTGAAAAATCTTTAAATTTGGTGCATCTGTTTCAAGTTATCTATTTTTCAGAGTCTATCTTAAGAACCTAAACAGTTAGTAGCACTTTTGTCATACGCAGTGCAAAAGATTTGAAGCCTCGGTAGTGTTTAGACAGTCCCACCTTGCCATCTAGTGTTCTAGCTAGTTAAAGTCTGCAATAACAATGGGCATGAGTTGTGTTCACCAGGAAGAATGGTTAAGCAATATAAAGACTCCAACTTAGCAAACATATGGTGGAGTAGGAGAATCCTCAGAAACAAATGTTCAATTTTTATAATAAAGGCCCAATTCAAGGTGAGGAGAGTGTGGTGACTAATTTTATGTATAGGCTACAAGTGTGAAGTGGGGTTCACTCCAAGGCAAGATGGAGTGTCTACTCTTTTTCTTTATGTATAAACTTCTTTTTCTTTATAAGTAGTCCATGTGGAACTATCGCAACGTCTCCAACAACAAAGGCCAACAACCACTATGGACCTTAACAAGCACAAGACTGAAGCCTTGATGAGTACAAGATGAAATCCTACATTCTCCCATCGAGGCCTGGTGATCGGAGATCAACAAGGTCTCTTCGTCGTTACTTCACATGTCTGATACTCTAACTTCTCGACAAAAACAGCCGAATCACTAGCTAGCAATCAGATCAAAAAGGTCCGAAGATTGGAGTTGAGAATGATTAGAGGACTTGTTTGATAGAGAGTGATGCTATAAAAACATCAGGCCAAAACATTGTTTCAGAAGAGATGGAAATGAAGTTGCTCATTCAAGAGTGAACTTTTCCCATGATCAACAGATTCAACACAGATGCTGTACTTCAAAAACAGATTTTAACCATCAATATAAATATTTCTTCGAATAATTTTACGAGCGTCTATATCACATTTGCATAGCAAACAACAAAAAGTGTATGCACATGTACATCAAAAAGTGGTTTGAACTTCAAATACAGGAACGATCTGAAGACGACTCTAAATATGTACACCAAAATAAGGAATCCCTTGCTCTATACTATTTATAACGATTCCCTGAAAATGTATAATTGTAGTTATGATTCCCAATTAGCTGAGATATAAGGGCCTTCAGCATTGTCTACAACAAAATTATGTGAGCCTCCAATAATCATCCAAATGAGCTCCTTAAAACTCTTCTATTTAACCATCACTTGATTCAAATTATCTGAAGTATTGACTGTCAATACTGATGGGGCACTTCTATGTGCGATTTCATTTATCATCTACAGGACTGAATGCAAAAAAAAGAGTAAAGTTTGCCAACAAAAGATCAACAAGAAATTTACTGAATGGCAAAATGCAACAACCAAATTCACACTATATATCAAAATGAATGGCCTTTGTAAAAGGAGACATTCAAGACTAGGCATAACTGAGAGCAAGCTTGAAAGACATTACCGCGATAGATTTCAAAGCCTCAAAGGCAGCTTAGGCATCAAGAGAATCCCTTCCCCGCCTAACTTTTTTCATTGGATGCCCATAAATGCCTCTAGATTCAATGTTGACATGTGCGATCTTCAAATTAAGCCGCGATATTATTTAATAGGAAATTTATTATGGGAGAGTTTTTCGGGGCAGCCATCATAATCATTGATTCGAATGTCCTTAATCCTCGAGTGAAAGCACTGTGGGAGCATTTCTCCTGTGTAAAAAGTCAATTCTTCTGAAGCACTGGCCTGGATGCAAAACTAGAAGTCAATAGTTGTAAATAAAAATTAAAAAGACGTGCAATAGTACTATTACAACCAGAATTTGAATACACTAAAGACATGCCTCGGTGAAGGTAAGATATTCAAGATTAGGCATAATTTGAAGCAAGCTTAGCATATCGCTGCCAGGACAGAGCCCGAAGACTTGAAGATAGGTCAAATTGGTGAGAAATGGAAGACTACAACTCATAAGATCTTCAGGGGTGAGAAACTATAAAGGATGCAAAAATAACCAAAAAAGATTAGTAGACATTATGAACTTACATATAAAGGTTCAAAAAACAACTATAAATCTTTCATAAAAAAAAAAAAAACAACTATAAATCTGAAATCAATTCTAAAAAGAAGCAATCATTACCTGAACAAGGCGACTAGGTATATGGAGTTTCTTTACATTCCTTTAGTACATTCCGGGAATTACTGCGCACTTCTTCTGTATTGTGAAACATACTGCCTCGATCAATGCTTCCTGCAGCAGTGGCATGCTGGATAGAATGTATTCTTTGGGTAGCCAGGAAGAAGCACAGTGGAGGTAACAAAGCTGCGACGCACAAACCTCTTGTTGATTGTTGAACTACTATACTCCTTGGGTTCAAACTGCGAGTGTTCAATCCTCAAGTGATGGGGAAGGCGATGAGATTGCTAAATTGTGATAGTTATAAAAACTACAATACTTGATAACCAAATATTTAAGGTAAAGGAGGGTAGAAAATAAATGTTGCATCAGGTGTTCTTCACCTGCAGAATGCAAACGTCCAAGTTCGATGGTTGTGAGAGAAGGAAGAGAAATCGAAGTGCCCAGGATGAAAAAACCACCACTAGCTGCTATTTTGAGCCTCAAGAGAGACTGGCAATGTTAAACACTCACAGGAATTGCACTAGACTCCATTTCACAAATATAAATGTCAAGTTCATGGAGATTATGGTGAGCAACAGTGGTGATCCATGAATGAACACTATCTGTGGCGCAGTTTTGATCGCAGATGAGTTTTAAAAGACCGCAAGTTTGGAATTTGGTGAAGTAAGACATTTTCAGGATCAGAATATATATATATATATATATATATATATATATATATATATATATATATATATATATATATATATATATATATATATAAAGTGGTTCTCAAGTTGTTCGCATCTTCTTAAAATACACAACCATCATATTCAACAGAATCTATAAGCATAAAAAGAAAGCTGTACAAGAGGTCGTGGGTTCAAGTCTCCTCTCTATAAGTTGATTTGTTAGATATATATATATATATCAGAATTTATAAGCATAAAAGAGAGCTTTACAAGCTTTTATAACTCCTTCATTTACTCATCACTTGATTCAAATTATATTAAGCCACGACCGAAAGAAAAGACAGATGAGACCCTTCTTCAAAGAGCGATATCATTCATCTTCTGCGAGACTGAATGCAAAACAAGAATCAAGATTGTCCACAACAGATCAATAAGACATTTACTGAGCAATGTAATGTGGTAACCAAAATTAAATTATCAAGGTGAATGGCCCTTGTCAAAGGATACATCCATAATTAGGCATAATTTGGATCAAGCTCAAAAGATTTCTCAAAGGAAGGCTAGGAGAGATTCCCTTTGCTGCCGAATTATTTTGACAGAATTTCCATAGTCATCTCTAGATCTAGTCACAGTTGTGATCTTCAAAGCTGGGACGTTATTTAACAGGAAAATTATTATGTGAGTCTTCAGGGGACCCATTATATTCATTGATTTGAACTTCCTTAATCCTTGATCTGAAGCACAGTGGGAGCATTTCGCCAATGTAAGGACTCTACTCGTTTTCACCTAAAGTATAGGCCTGGATGCAAAACTAGAGTCAATGGCTATAAATGAAAATCAAAAAGACCGTTTGAGCAAAAATATATCTACCAAAATTTGACTACACTAATGAATGATATAATATACCCTGCCGAAGGTGAGTGACTCACGATTAGGCACAATTTGGAGCACTCTTAATACATTGCAGCCATGACAGAGACCGGAGATTTTAAGGTAGATCAAATTGGCGAGAAACGGGAGATCTTCGAGCGGGAGAGACTATAAGAAAAAAGCAAAAATAACAAAAATATGATTAGAAGACACTAAGAACTTACATATAAAGGCTTAAAGAACAACTACCCGAAACAAATTTCAAAAACAATAATTATAACAAGAAGCAATCATTACCTTAACAAGTGTAGCACGTGTTGGAATTTGAAAAGTGCTTCAAGTGAGTTTGAATAAAAAAAACTCTTTAGTCTCACATTGCTCACTTCAAAGAGTACAAACTCTTTATATACAAACATCTACTCTAAAGATTTTTTTTAGAGAAACCCAATGGATAGAGCCCAAATTGACAGCCAACAATAATTATATTTAAAATCAAAGATAGGGCCTTGGGTTGAGGCTTAGATTTGTTAACCTTGTAAAATCAAATAAATTTTTATTTTTTATTTCGAAATTAATTTTTGACAGTTAATTTCGTTATTTTGTAAATAGCTGCGACTGTTGAATATGTTGTTTTCGAATTTAAACAATCACATTGGTTTGAACCAGTGCCTCAAGTTTTATTTAAGTGGAACTAAAATACTAGAAACTTACTGGATTTCGAATTTAGATTTTTCTGAGAGAGAATGAAAATCACAGTTTGGCAGACTTTTGAACTTGATAATTTTTGGTTCGAAAGGGCATCCGGTTGTATCCTGAGGGCATATCTTTGAAGAAAATTCTATCACCGAATTCAAGGAAATTTCTGTCTCAGGACATTGCTTCTGTGTAAGCCTCTGGTTAGAAATTTATTTTGTTGATTGATTCTATTATTAATTATTTGTAAAACTTGTTTATTCGTATATATTAGTTTCATTATTTATTATTGTTTTGAACAACAGCATGTATAAGAAGTTCTTTCAGATTAACGAAATTCTTAAGTAGATTGCGGGCATTACAAAGTACCGGTTCAAATGTCGGCACTGTATTCCCATACTTACCATCAATAAATGTTTCCTGCAGTAGTGGCATGCTGGATAGAATGTATTCCTCCGGTACATTGTTAGTTTCGCAATGGAGGTAATGAAACTTCGGTGCATAAACCTTGATTACCGGATTACTAAGCTCAATAGGTTTAAACCGTGCACCATATAATGACAAGCGATTAAGGGAAGGTGATGAGATTTCTAGTTCTTGATAGTTATGAAATTCACAACTCCATAAAACCAAATGTTCAAGAGCAGGGAGGCTCGAAAAGAATTGCCGAGGCAGGTCTTCATCGACAAAACTCAAACCATAAGGTTTGAGGGTTGTGAGAGATGGAAGAGAAATCGAAGAGGGCGGGTTGAAAACACCACCACAATTTTATTTTTATTTTATTTTTTTGATAACCCAAGGTATCTAGACTTTTTTTCTGACTAGTCCCTGAGGGCCCCAAAAATCGATCCATTAAAAACTCCAATGGCCAAAACGAAGCTTGGCACAAACGAGGAATCGAACTCGGGACCGTGCGCCTGCCACACAGCCCTGAGTATGTCATTACCGCTAGGCCAACCCGTCTTGGTTAACACCACCACAATTTGATATCATGAGCACTTTGAGGCACTCGCTACTGTAAACACGCTGAGGAATCATAAAAAGACTATTGGCCTGTACGCGAAAACTCGAGGGTGGAAACACCAGGCCACAGCCATCTCCATCTCTTACACAAAATGCTAGGGCTCACACCGCACTTAGTTGGGATTCTAGAGAGGATTTATCTTGCAAAATCGAGTCGGTCAGTTCGCTAATCCTATCTTTTGCGACAGCCATTTTATTTTCTATCTATCACCAAAGATTCATTTTTTTCATAAAAAAAATAGTAATAAACCCCTAGATTAATACTTCATCTGGTCAACAATAAGTCGTTTTAACAAAAAAACACATAAATTAAGATAGCTTCGTTAAAGCATTTGTGATGAGATGATAAATGCATCACTTGTCAAAAGACAAAGTTTCGAGAGGTCATGGTTAGGGATGTAGGTGGGGCAGAGAATCCCCATTCCCCACTGGGATCTGGCCCAATGGGGCTGAATTCCTCACCAACCGGTGGGGGATGGAGGAGATTTCACCTCCACCATGCGGGCAGGGCGAGGGTGATATTACTCGTCACCCCGTGGAGATTCTCCGCCCCGCCTTAATATGGAGATTCCCTACATGAATATATAACTAAGTTTATCAACTCTAAACAAATACAACTAAGTTTATCAAGAAAAAAATAATATAACTTGAAATTTATATATAATAATGTAAGTATATTATTTAAAGTATCGGTATATTATTTAAAATATTTAAATATGTTATTTAAAGTATTTAAAGTATGTGAAGAAAAAGATTTTAATGATTAAATTTTGTATCTATAATTTATTTAATCTTTTTTTTTTACATATGATATCAAAAAATAGTGAGGGTGGGGAATCTCCGTGGGGGTGGGGATCCCCGCCGGATGGGGAATGGGGATGGAAAATTTTTCGATGGAGAATTTTAAACGGGGAATCTCCGTTCTGCTAAAAGTGGGGATGGGGGGTAGGGATTGCATTCCCGGCCCCGAACTTGCCCTACCTGCATCCTTAGTCGTAGTTCAACTCCCACTGAAATAAAAAAGGGGCCTTAATTATGAGTATAATTTACATATACGTCCTTTGACATTAAGTGAATTAAAGAGCTGAAAAATCATAAATGTTTGGGTTGTATATAGGTAAAATCGGTAAAAATGCAATAAGTACACTATCAAATTTTGAAAATGACTTATAATATTAAAAGATAAGTTTTTTCTGGAATGACTTACATTTTTTATCGAAGGGAGCAGACGGAATGTGTTTTGTAACTCACCTTGAGTATAATAACAAATACAAACTATTCTAGAACATAGTCTAATAAGTGTGGAGCTGTCGTATTATTTTGAAAAAAATGTTGGGTGGACATGTGTGTCAAACACTAATACACTACCTAACAATTGTTGGGTTTAGCTATTTTTGTTTTCTTTTTTTTTTTTTTGGGTGTCCTATCAAAAGAAAAAAGAAAAAAAACCCAAATTAAGCCTCATATGGCTACTACTGTACTACAATATATATGGCTTCCATCATTTTCCCTCAAGAGATTTAAAAGGTACAATATATATGGCTTCCATCATTTTCCCTCAACAGATTTAAAAGGAACTTCATATCTAGGGCTTGATCTTCAAACCACTGGTTAAAACTGGCGCAATCAATAACTACCGTTGCCGTTTAATTTATGTAATGGAAATACTTCTGTCATATCAAACTAGATATGTTGATAGGAATCAATAACTTGGCTCATTGAATCTCTAATACTAGGTGTTAATTACACGCACAAACTTGTGGGACAACATATAATCAATGCATAACTTTGCATTAGGGGAGTTAATGGATAATTTTGTAATGAATAGATCAAATCATAACCAATGTCTAATCAAACGCTCATGAAATACAATTTCTTCAAAAAATTTAGATCTGGTGCCTCTATCTTAAAGTTGTATATTTCACCACAACCACGCTATGTTTAAAACTTATTAGTGCCACTCATGTCTAATAAAATGCAAATGAGTTGAAGCCTTTGGTAAGTGTTCATACAATTCCAACTTGACATCTTGTATCCTAGCTGGTACAGACCTGCAACAACTATAGGCTTGAGTTGCATTCACCAAGTAAATAATGAGATTTCTTAAAAAGAAAGGCCAACAGTCACTAGAGACCACAACTCAGCACTAAAAATATGAGGACCAGCCATATCAGATATCACATTGGGATAGCAAACAACAAAAGAATTTTTGCTAGCTTACGTAGCTCAAAAGGATCGAACTTCATATACAAGAAGATGGCTAAAAATATTTACAACAAAATAAGGATTCCATTCATAACTATTCAGTGTATTCCCTGAGAATGCGATATTTGTAGTTATGATCATGCCTTAAGCAGTTTCTAAAACAAACTTCTGCGAGTCTCTAGGAATTATCAAAATGTTTAAAATGTCCTCCTCAGGTTGCGTAGATCTTCTAAAAAACCAAATCCATCATATTCAATGGAATCCATTAGCATAAAAAAGAAACTTTAAATACTCATCATCACTTGATTCGAATTATCCTAAGCCATGACTAAAACCTCTGATGGGGACCTTCATCTATGTTTGATGTCCATTCATCTTCTGCAAGACTGAATGCAAAACAACAAAAAGATTGCCAACAGCAAATCCGCAAGACATTTACTGAACAATGTAACGCGGCAACCAAAATTAAATCATCAAAATGGATGGCCCTTGTCAAAGGATACATTCAAGATTAGGCGTAATTCATATCAAGCTTGAAAGATTTTTACCATGAGACGTTGAAGCCTCAAAGGAAGGCTAGGAGTTGAGAGAACCCTTCGCAGCCGAACTATTTTGACTGGATGTCCATAATTGTCTCTAGATCTAGTGACCGTTGCGATCTTCAAAGCTGGGACGTTATTTAACAGGAAAACTATTATGCGAGAATCTTCAGAGGACCTATTATATTCATTGATTCGAATTTCCTTGATCCTTGATCTGAAGCACCGTGGGAGCATTTCTCCAACGTAAGGAGTCAACTCATCTTCACTCTAAGTAGAAGCCTGGATGCAAAACTACAGTCAATGGTTGTACGTAAATGAATATAGAAAAGACTGTTTGAGCAAAAAATAACTGCTAGAATTTGACTACACTACTAATATGCCTTGTCGAAGGTGAGAGATTCGAGACTAGGCATGATTTGGAGCATGCATAGTGTATGGCAACCTTGACAATGACAAAAGACTCGAAGGTAGGTCAAATTGGTGAGAAATGGAAGACACCATCTCATAAGATCTTCGCGCGGGAGAGACTATAAAGGGGGAAATAATGACAAAAAAGGATCAGAAGACGTTAAGAAACAAATAAAAGCTCAAAGAACAACTATCCGAAATCGGTTGTTCAAACAAGAAGCAATCAATACCTTAATAAGGCTAGCAGGTATCTGAAGTTTCTTTATGTTAATGAGATCCTTAAGTAGATTGCTAGCATTATGATGGATTTCTTCAAATGTTGTCTCATTGCAATATTCTCCTTCATCAATACATGCTCCCTACAGTACTCGCATTCTGGATAGAATATATTCTATCTGTTGACTACGAATGTCGCAGTGGAGGCAACGAAGTCACGGCGCACAAACCTTGATTATTGGAGTACTATGCTCATAAGGTTCAAACTGTAAGTATACAATCCTCAAGCGATTAAGGGAAGGTGATGAGATTTCTAATTTTTGATAGCTAATAAATATACAGAAATAGAGAATATAAAACGTTTAAGAGAAGGGAGGCTAGAAAATAAATGTCCCATCTGGTGTTCATCTAAATCTGCAAATTGCAAATGTCTAAGTTCGAGGGTTGTGAGAAACGGAAGAGAAATCGAATTGGGCAAGATGAAAAAACCGACACAAGCAGCTATTTTGAGCCTCAAGACTTGCAATGATAAAAATCAATGCATAAATCAATGAACACACAATTGAGTGTCCTTCTGAATAAAAAATAAAAATTGAGAGTCCATCTTTTTGGTGTCTAAAAATGAACACAAACAAATGAGTGCCTCAAGATAGCAAGTTGGAATTGTATGAATACTTACCAAGGCTTCTTATCTTTTGCATTGGCTCCTGCTATTCGCACCCCACATTTTACTTTTCGTACCCCCACCGTTATAAAATTACCATACTACCCCCTCCATATAAAAGGGTTTTTACTCACACATACCCCTGTCACTCCACGCATGCATACCCCAGTCACCCCTCTCTCAAATCACATTCTCACCACCAACCCAAAATCCGATGAAATTTGAACAAAACCACATCGATTCAATGTCGTGGGTGCATTCCTCATCTCTTTTAGTGTCAATTTTGAGGTTTATTTAGAGTTTTTTTCTTCTTTGAGTTGGTATTGTGTTTGGTTTTGTTGTTGGGTTTAAGGTTTCGATTTGGGACTTTAATCTTGCATTTTGGGTGCAAAGTTTCGATGGAATTGAAAATATGAAGCGCTTACGAGCAAAACCCACTTTTTTTTTTGTCATTTTCATGTAATTTTTAGGAGTTTTGAATTTTTTTTCGTTCTTATTGCCCACGGGTGTTGGATACACAGGGCTGACACATCTGAAGAGGTCTCGATTGGATCCTTACATCACCCACTGAGGCCGAGTTCTCATCACAATCTTGGTCAGAGTCGACCGAGACCTCTAAAGAGGTCTCCACCATGTGTGACCGAACCCCGAAGGCGACACTTTTTCGCTTCTAAGACACGTCGCGACCACATTCGACCTTGTTCAACGAAAAAATACTCCTACAACACTTGGTGGCCTAGTACAAGTGCTCTACAATGACTAAAATTGAGAAACAGAGAGGATTGAGGAGTGTTGTGGAGAGGATGAGGATGATGGGGTGAGCAAGTGTATTTTTGAAAATTTGAGAAAAAAATTGAGGTAAACTAAGTAAGAAGTGGGGTAAACGAAGAAAACAATTCAAAAATGGGTACAAATAGTAAAACGTGGGGTGCTAAAAAATCACATAGAAGATTAATTAGTTCATAAATATAAATGAGTACAACTTAGCAGCACAAGTAGTGAGTTAGATTTCTCAAAAAGAAAGGCCAAAAAGCATTAGGTAGCTCAACTCAACACTCATGCCATGATGAGTACAAAAAGAAATCCTACATTGCTTTGAGGGGCGGGGGTGGATCAAACTTCAAACACAGATGTTTTTTCGAGTAACTTGGCGACCAGCCATATCACATTAGTATAGCAAACAACACAAAAGAATAATTTTGCACATGGAGATCAAAAGGTGGATCAAACTACAAACACAAGAAGATGGCTCAAAACATTAGCAAAAAAATAAGGATTCCAGTGCTCTACCATAACTACGAAAATAGGATATTTGCACAAAAAAATGAGCATAAAAATGAGCTTCACATGAGGGTGTGGGTTCAAGTCTCCTCTTCTAAAGAAAAAAGAGCTTTACTATCTTTATATCTTCCCCACTTACCCATCACTTGATTCAAATCATCCTAAGCCACGAGTGGAATCGCTGACGGGGCACTTCTTGTGTGATGTCCATATTCCTCTTCTACGGGACTGAATGCAAAACAAGAATCAAGATTGTCAACAACAGATCAACAAGACGTTACTAAACATAATAACACAACAACAACAACAACAACAACAACAACAACAACCACCACAAAGCCTCAGTCCCAAATTAATTGGGGTCGGCTATATGGATCAAACTCTTTCATTGTGCTCGGTTTAATGCAAACATAATAACGCAACAACCAAAATTAAATTATCAAAATGAATGGCCCATGTCAAAGGAGATGTTAAAGACTAGGAAAAATTTGGAGCAAGCTCAAAAGATTTTTACCATGAAATCGTAGAGCCTCAAAGGAAGCTAGGAGTTTAGAGAATTCCTTCCAAGACATTATTTTTACTGGACCTCCATAACTGTCTGTAAGTTGTCATCTTCAAAGCTGGGATGTTATTTAACAAGAAAGTCATTATGAGAAAGTCTTCAAAGGACCCTTCATATTCATTGATTTGAATTTCCTTAATCCTCGATTTAAGGCGATGTGGGTGCATTTCTCCAACAAAAGGAGTCAATTCATCTTGATCACTTGAAGCATAGGCCTGGATGCAAAATAACAGTCAATGGTTGCAAATGAAAAATCAAAATGACTGTCAAAATAAATTGCCCTTGCCAAAGGATACATTCAATATTAGGTATAGCTCTAGCAAGCTCTAAAGATTTTTACCGTGAGATGTTTTAGGCTCAAAGGAAGTCTAGGAGTTGACAAAATTCCTGCGCATCCGAATTATTTTGCCAGGATCTCCCCAATCGTCTCTAAAATTAGTAACAGATGTGATCTTCAAAGCTGGGACTTTTCTTAACAAGAAAATTATAATGTGAATTATATTCATTGATGTTATTTTCCTTAATCCTTGATCGGAAGCACTGTGGGAACATTTCTCCAGAGTAAGGAGTCAACTCACCTTCACCCGTAGTATAGGCCTGGATGAAAAACTACAGTTAATGGTTGTAAATGAAAATAAAAAAGACTGTTTATGCAAAAATATAACTGCAAGAATTTAACTATACTAATGAAATACCCTGTCGAAGGTGAGATACTCAAGATTAGGCATGATTTGGAGCACGCTTAGTATATCGCAGCCATGACAGGGATAGAAGACATGAATGTAGGTCAAATAGGTGAGAATTGGAACATAACGCCTTTATAGATCTTCACGCAGGAGGGACTATAAAGGAAGCAAAAAAATGATCAAAAAAGTATCAGTAGACATTAAGAACTTACAAATAAAAGCTCAAAGAACAACTATTCGAAATCAATTCCTCTAACAAGAAGAAATCATTACCTCTAAAAGGCTAGCATGTATATGAAGCTTTTTTACATTAACAAGATCCTTAAGTAGATTGCAGGCATCATGATAGACTTCTGCAACTGTCAAATCTTGAATCTGGTAATCTCCTTCATCAATACATGCTTCCTGTAGTAATTGCATTCCGGATAGAATATATTCTCTCTGTTGAGTGTGAATGTCGCTGTGGAGGTAACAAAGTTGCGGTGCACAAACCTTGATTGTTGGACTACTTAGCTCATAAGGTTCAAACCGCACAGATTCAATCCTCAAGCGATTAAGGGAAGGTAATTAGATTAGCAATTTCTCATAGTTACAAAATGTACAATACTTCATGACCAAATGTTTAAGGGAAGGGAGGCTAGAAAAGAAATGTTGCATCAGGTGTTCATCTTGAAAATGCAAATGCCAAAGTTTGAGGGTTGTGAGAGAGACAGAAGAGAAATCAAAGTGGGCAGGATGAAACCACCTTTACAAGACTCTATTTT
This sequence comes from Stephania japonica, assembly GCA_039657345.1. Taxonomy (NCBI): domain Eukaryota; kingdom Viridiplantae; phylum Streptophyta; class Magnoliopsida; order Ranunculales; family Menispermaceae; genus Stephania; species Stephania japonica. The sequence continues at coordinate 74,964,332 of CM077556.1, forward strand.
GAGCCTTAAGAGGGACTGACAATGATAAACACTCATAGGAATCACACTAGACTCCATTTCACGTACGTAGATACCAAGTTCATGGAGCGTATTGCGAGCAACAGTAGTGATCCATGAATGAACACGATATGGGGCAAAGAAATGCCACCAGGTGAGTTTGAAGGAACGTAAGTTCAAAATGTGATGGTGAAGTAAGACATTATCAACATAATTCATGAGCATTTTAGTTTCTTCTTGACGATAACCATTACTGCCATAATATTCAAATTCGAGAACCGGAACACCAGTCCATAACCATCTCCATCTCTTAGGCAAGATGCAAGGGCTTAAAGACGACTTGGTTGGGAGTCTAGAGAGGATTTTATCTTGCAAAATCAAGTCGGACAATTTGCTAATCCTATCTTTGCCCACGCCCAGCCCTTTTTTGACTTCAAGGGGAGTCAAAACCTACAACTTCCTATCTTGTCTTTTAACAAGTAATGACTCATTTATCTAACTAGATATGCTTTGGCCTGATGACATTTCAATTTCAGGTTAGTCCAAAAAAATAATGTCAAGACCTCTTTTTCCCACACAATTGATTGACTATATATTGATTTTTGCAATGGTATGTGCAAGAAACTCAATGTGCATCTAAGACACCCATGAAGTGCACGTTGAAGCTATGTGTGAAAATGATGTGGTCAAATTAGCATTTAGCACGACTTTGTTGTCCAGAATTTTGCTTCAACTAATCTCAGAGACGAAAAATGTACGTAAGATCACAAAAATGACGTCTCAAGCTAGGAGTTTTAAGCCTTTGCATTTGAAAGGTGTTTATTTTTAGCAATCATCATTGTACACTCCTTTTTACATTTTTTTTTTTTTTACTTAAGTGGAAGTCGAACTAACGACCTACCCAAACCTTGCCTTTTGACAAATAATACCTCTACCATCCCATCAAATATACTTTGGCAAAAACAAGTATTTATTCCCTTATTTTTTAAAAAAATTCAGTCTTTTTCTCAAAAAATGTTATAAAGGTCTTTTGAGAAGCACTAGGTTAAACTTTGACTACTTGTCTCCGCTCTTAACATATCTGTTGGAGTCGTTTAACTTAAGCATTGAGATACGTGAGGACAAGTTTTTCCACTCTACTCATTCAACATGTCACTAAACAACTTTGTAGCAATTCTGATAATAAAAAAATAAAAATAAAAATAAAAAAGTTAAATTTAAAAAAAAAAAAAAAAAAAAAAACATTGTAGCAAATATAAGCATCAAAAGTATGTCACTCAAAAACCATCTTCCCGTTACAGCTTAATTTAGGACTAAAAGACATGCAGGAAGAATCATAAATCAAGTAGGTGAATGTGTTATGGATCCAACATAGAAATTGAATCAGAGAACATACAACACGTAATTAAATTTCAAACACAAGCACTGCATATAAGGCTAAGCCATTTATTAGAGAGAACAGCTAGCATCAATCCCAAATTAGTTGCAGTCGACTATATTGATAAAGTTTTTCCACTCCACTTGATTTAAAGCATTTGGCGGCGTGCATTTATAATCCTTAAAACTCTGATTAGAGAGAGAATATCATGTTAATTTACATCAGGGAAATTGTACTAATAAGAACACAAAGAAAAGGATAGAGAAGAGAAAATACTTCCGTCGGCAAGAGATGAATTGGTGAAAGTAGGTATTTCATGTCCTTGCGCCCAGGCTGCTTGAGCTTTCTTCTGATTGTAGCTAGTATGTCTGATCAGCAACACATTTACAGTTAAAACACACTCTCTACTCACTCTGCATAAAGTCAGTCTTGCTGGAAATGTCGATCACCAGACGAACGAAAATTTGTTTCCGGGTGTTGTAGACACTGCCCATCGCACAATGGGAGCCGTGCCTGCTTTTTCTCAAAGCTTTCGAACAGTACATAATTTGCTTCTTATGTTGCATAAGTTTTCTGAAAAACTCACATCCATCATATTCAACGGAATCCACGAGCAAAAAAATGAGCTTTACAAAAGGTTGTGTGTTCAAACTCTGTGATGCAATTTGGTTTCTTATCCAAAATAAGAAGAAAATATGACCTTGCTAGCTCTATAACGACTCCATTCACCCTCACTTGATTCAAATCTTAAGCCACAACTGGAAACACTGACGGGGCACTTCTTCTATGTACGATGTCCATTCATCTTTATAACAGATCAACGAGATGTTTAGAAACAATCAACAATGTAACATAACAACCAAAACCAAATTATCAAAATGAATGGCCCTTGTCAAAGGAGACGTTCAAGAATCAAGACTAAGCATAATTTGGAGCAAGCTAGAAAACGTCTTACCGTGACATTTTGAAGCCTTAAAGGACGCTAGGAGTTTAGAGAATTCCTTCGCAACCAAATTGTTTCGACTGGATCTCCATAATCGTTTATAGAATCAATGACAGTAGTGATCTTCAAAGCCGGGACATTATTTAACAAGAAAATTATCATGGGAAAGTCTTCAAGGGACCCATCATATTCATTAATTTGAATTTCCTTAATCCTCGATTGAAAGCACTGCGGGAGCATTTCTCCAATATAAGGAGTCAATTCATCTTCACTTGAAGCATAGGCCTAGATGCAAAACTACAGTCAATGGTTGCAAAAATATTACTGCCAGAATTTGACTACACTAATGATATACCTTGTCAAAGGTGAGATACTCAAGATTCGGCATAATTTGGAGCACGCTTAGTATATCACGGCCAGAACAGGGCCTGAAGACTTCAAGGTAGGTCAAATTGGTGAGAAATGGAAGATTCCGTCTCATAAAGTCTTCATGCGGGAGAGACTACAACGGAAGCAAAAATGATTAAAAAAAGATTAAAAGACATTAAGAACTCACACATAAAGGTTTAAAGAAAAACTACTTGAAACAAGTTTCAAAATCTATAGTTCAAATGAGAAATAATTATTACCTTAACAAGGCAAGCAGGTATATAAAGCTTTTTTACGTTAACAAGATCCTCAAGTAGATTGCGGGCATTACGATGGACTTCTTCCAATGTCAACACTGGTTTGCCACACTCTTCTGCATTTAGCATTACTACCTCCAGCACTGGCATGTTGGATAGAATGTATTGCCTTGGCAGACTGTCTGTTTCGCAGGAGAGGAACTGAAGCTTCGGTGCACAAACCTTGATTATCGGACTACTGAGCTCATTAGGTTCAAACAATGCAGCATATATGTTTAAGACCCTAAGCGAAGGTAATGAGATCACTAATTTTTGATGGTTATGAAATTCACACCCCTTTATAATCAAGGTTTCAAGGGCAGGGAGGCTGGAAAAGAATTGTTGCGTCAGGTCTTCATCCAGAAAACGCAAACCATGAAAGTCGAGGGTTGTGAGTGATGGAAGAGAAATCGAATAGGGCGGGTTAAAAGCGCATCTTGGAGACGAAATTTTGAGCATCATGAGGGACTCGCATCGATAAACACTCGTAGGAATCACATCAGGCTCCTGGTTAAAAAAATGCAGATGAAGTTCGCGGAGCTTATGATGAGAAACAGTAGAAACCCATGAATGAACACGATTTGCGGCACAGAATTTGTTACAGGTGAGTTTGAAGGAACGCAAGTTTGGAATTTGATGGTGAAACAAAACATAATCAACATAATTCATGAACATTGTGGCTTTGTGAGGGTCAGAAGTAATTCTAGCGAAACACGATAAATCGAGTGTCGGAACACCAGTCCACAACCATCTCCATCTCTTAGACAAGATGCTGGTGCTCACCGCACACTCGGTTGGGAGTCTAGAGAGGATTTGATCATGTAAAATCGAGTCGGGTAATTCGCTAATCCTATCCTCTGATACATCCACTTTGTGTTACATCAACCGCTATAACAAAGTAACAAACAACTACATTACAATTCACAACCAAGAAAGCATTGCAATTCCAAATGTTCAAATCAAATGTATTCTTTCAAGTCGACTAGGTGAATTCCAACCCTAATCACTACTAAACAAATTATTTAAAAGGATAAAAGAGAGATAGAGAAGATCAAACCGGTTGTTATCAGACATTCTTCATTCAGGTGGAATGAGAAAATCGATTTATTTGAGTGATTTCTGCTGGGGCTTTTTAGGGTTCAAACTCGGTGATCTGTAGTTCTTCACCCTTTTATGACGCATTTAAGCCATTTTTTTTTGGGCAGCGGTTAATCGACCCCTGGTTTTGTGAAAATTACTCAACTACTCTCTATGTAAAAGGATTTTTACTTGCTCATACCACACTTACCCCACTCACCTCTCACTTTATCTCAAAATCACTCACCAACAACCCAAACTCATACCCCGCGACTTTCGGACAAACAAAGTCGGCACCTCTAAAGAGGTTTTGGCTGGATCCATCTGTTATCTATTGCGACCAATTTATCTTTACATTATCGATCAGAGTTGGCCGATACCTCTAAAGAGGTGTGATCCCAGTGTATCCAAAACTTATTTAGAGGTGGCGGTTCTATTTGTCCGACACCTCTTCAGAGGTATCATCTATGTTTGTATGAAACTCGCGAGCGAAGATGAAGATGAGGGCGATGGGGTGAGCAAAGGTATTTATGAAATTTTAAGAAAAAAGTGGGGTAAACTAAGTAAAAGTGAAGTACACGAAGTAAAAATTCAAATTGGGGTCCGTTGAGCAAAAATTGAAGTCCGTGTAGTTGTTGCCTTTTTTATTTTTATTCAGGGCCAGTCCTGACATTTTGAGGGCTTGGGCAAAATTTTAAAAATAAGTCCTTTGATAAAATTATTTTATTTTTTACCTTAAATTGACTGTCATTATACTTTAAAATAATTTTTAAGACCTTTTTCGAACCAGATTCAAACATCATTCTTTTTTGTCTACTAGTATTTTTTATTTGGTAAGTAAACTTTCTTCGTCGACTTTAAATCTGATGCCTCTATCTCAACCAACCTATTTCACCAAACTATGTAAAAGAACTTAATAGTTAGTAGAACTTTTGTCTAGCGAAATGCAAGAGCTTTGAAGCATTGGCTAGTGTTTATACAATTCTAACTTGCCATCTTGTGTATTAACTGGTTAATACTTCCAACTATGGGCGTTACTTAAAAAATATGTAGACTACCGATAATCTATTGAGGTCTCGATTTTAAGTCTTGTGAATAACAATGGTCACACTTAGTTGGCTTTTGCTTCCTGCATTAGCTATATATACATAGTTCATAGCAAACTTTGGTGTTGGCATTGAGACGCATGCAAATAATCAAGTGTATCCACTGAAGTACTAACAAAAACTATGTTGGGCCTTTTTGGTATAAGCTGTAGCCAACTGAAAAAGATCTTCACCTTCATACACTAGAAGGCAATCTAGATTCAAATACCAGGTGATGGCTTAAAAGGAAGATTTAAATGCACAACTATTCATCAAAACAATGGGAAGATGTACATGCTAGATAACACTATGGATCCATTTATCTACCAAAACTGTTTGCCAAAATGTGACATGTAATTATGAATCCCAAAGAGCTCAAATGTCGCAAGGGCCGCCTTCAGCAATGCAACGAAAAAAATCCCGAGCTCCTAGGAATCATTAATGAAGATGTGCTCGTGCTCCCCTACTTTGGTTAGATCTTATGAAAAGTCGCATCTATCAAATTCAACAAATCCAGTACTTCAAAGATAAAGCGTTACTATAAACGAACTTTACTGTGCTTCAGCTCTTCCATGGAGCCATTAGACTCGCAGATTCAACTCATCACAAGCCTTGATCGAGAACACCGAAGAAGCTTTGCTTTTACGTAAGATATAATTCATCTTTAAAGAGAACAGAGCTGAATGCAAAACAACAAATCAACAATCAATATTGTGAAAAAAAAAATTACAAGACATTCACAAAACAATGTACCATAACAGCAATAAGGAAACTATTCCAATGCCTAGCTTTCTCAAAGAAGAGATACTCAAGATTAGGCACAATTTGAAGCAAGCTCGAGATCTTTACCATAACCATTTCACAAGAAGCGAAGGATGGCCAGGAACCAAAGAACGGATTTGCAGCCTTACTATAAAGTTTGGATTACTTGAAATATCAGTAGATTCAGTGATCTCTGTCATCTCAAAAGCTTCCAACTCATCTATTGAGAAACGGATTATGCACGAGTCTTCCATAGACTCTTCTTTTTCATTAATTGTAGCCATTGACAGAATATCCTGTGGGATCTTTTCTACGAATAAGGAAAAAAAATCATCTTTACTTGAGGCAAACACCTGAAAGTAAAACAACACTCAACAAGATGCTCGTCAATGGAACAATCAACAAGATGCTTACTCAAAAATTCAACCACCGGAATTTAAGTACCCTAATTATTTAGCATGTCAAGGGTAGGACGTTCAAGATTAGGCATGACTTCATGCCTCTTAGCGGATATTTGTCATAGCAGAACCCGATAACATGAAGTTGGGTTAAATTGGTGAAGATTGGAATATGGCTTATAAGATCTTCATCTGGAAGAGCCTATCAAGAAAGCAACAACAGCCACAGAGAATCAGTAAACTTTAAGATATAAAATCACAAAGAACATCAGACCAAAACAAAATCTGAATTGAATAATTCTAACACAAGCAACCAATCGTCACCTCAAGAATGTCGGCAGCTATATGAAGTTTCTTTACATTAACCAGAGCCTTTAGCAGACTTCTCACATTTTGAAGCACTTCTTCCTGGATTGACGCTCGATTTTCTTGACTTCCAATCAAAGCATCCTGTAATAATGGCATGCCTTGGAGAATGTATTCTCTTGGAAACATGTTAGCAGAGCAGAAGAAGAGGTAATCAAGTCCAGGTTCTGCAAATTGTGCCTCTTCACTGATCAAGTGATGAATAGAAACCAAGAAAACATTGCAATTTCAATTCTTCAAATTAATTAATCAACTTGGTGAATTGCAGCCCTAATCACGACAACTACCTAAGCGATTGCTAAACAAGTTACTCAAAAAGATAACAACGAGAGAGAGAGAGAGAGAGAGAGAGAGAGAGAGAGAGAGAGAGAGAGAGTGATTTTGAAATTTAACCGGTTCAGGTGAACCGAATTCAATGGCGTGGCAGGAAAAAAAAACAAGCAGCATAGCCTCAGTCCCAAATTAATTGGAGTTGGCTATGTGGATCAAACTAATCCAGTACAAGTTGAAAGAGGCCTCTAAAGAAATATAAGTTGAAAGATGTTTATTAAAAGAAGTTAAAGGTAGTCAAAGTATCTCTAGTAAGATGGTAAATACATCACTTGTCAAAAGACAAGATTTCAGGAGGTTGTAGTTCGACTCCCATTAAAGTCGAAAAAAAAAAAGTTGAAGGTAAAAAAACAAGCAAACCAAGGTGTGGATTCATCAAAATTTTCATCTTGTCCAAGCAAATTGAACATCAATCCCTGAAATGTGCCAGAAAAAATTGTTTTATCCTATGATATCTGGACTCGGGTGCGAGTGTCGGGTACGGATATGAGTATTAAGGTCAAACCCACGTATTCTTTAATTTAAGGATAGAGAGACTATGTCAAAAGTATCCAAATCTTGAGGCACAAATGCTTATATGTACGTAAGATACATATAATAGCTTATATTCCTTTTTTTTTTTTTCTCATTTTTCATTTTCTTATTCCACACTAAAAAGTTCTTGTTAATTTTTCTTTCTTCTCTTACATTTTGAATCTTTTTATATAAAGAGTTCTACAAATGGAGTACTCATATCTTTTTAAGTGTCGAACTCATTTTAAGTATCCGACACAGATACTTAGGATTAGAGTGAAGAGTTCGGGTAACATAGATTTTTTTTGTATGCAAGTAACAATAAAGCCTCAATCCCACAATAGTTGTGGTCGGCTACATGGATCAAACTGTTCCATTAAGCTCGATTTAGTGCAGAAGGTTTAGGACTTTGCACATGTAATTTTAATTAATTCATTGTCCACTAACCAAAGTACTTACAACAACTATATCATCAGGCATGTTTAGCCAACACAAAAAAGATCTTCACATACGTACACTAAAAGGCAATCTAGCTTCAAATACAGGATATATAATGGCTCAAAAGAAAGATTTATATAAGCAACTATTCATCAAAACAAAAGGAAGATGTACATGCCAGATAAAAAAAGATCCATACGTATGCCAAAACTGTTTGCCTGAAATGCGACATGTTGTAATTATGAATCTCAAAGAGACCAGATGCAATCCAAAGGTTTCCAACAATGTCAGCGAAAAAATGACAATGTTATTCACTGAATAGGCTTTGCTTCCATCTTATTCACCATTTTGAATTGAAGTTATCCTTGAGTGAAGGATTGAATGCAAAACAACTACAATCAAGTTAGTGTACAATAAAAAAGATCAAATACTAAACATATTAATGCTGCATATAGCAGAAATAAAATATCGTAATGACTGAGATTGTAGGAGGAGAAACTCAAGATTTTTCAATAATATTAATTTGGAGAAAGCTCGAAAGATTTTTAGTTTTTTACCTTAACAGATATTGAAGATTCAAAGAATGGGTAGGATTCAAAGACTGCCTTCCTTCCAAGCTAACTATTATGATTGGATATGCAAAACGGTCCCAAGTACCAATGATGCCTGTGATCTCCAAAGCTACAACATTAGTAAGGAAATTTATTATTGACGATTCTTGCCGAGACCCATAATATTCATTCATTTGACAGTTCTTAATCTTTGATTGAAAGCACTGGGGGAGGTTTTCTCCGATGTAGGAAGTCAGTTCATCTTCACTTGATGCATGGACCTAAATGCAAAACAATAGTAGATAAAAATCCAACAAGACTGTTATGCAAAATTCTAATCACCAAAATATAACTAGTCTATTGAGTTACCTTGTCAAAGATAAGATCTTCAAGATTAGGGATTATCCGAAGAATGCTTAATAGATCTCTTCCATCACAGGGCCAACTGACGCGAAGAAAGGTCAAATTGGTAAATATTGGAAGACGCCTCATAAGATCTTCATGTGAGAGAACCTATGAAAGGTGCAACAAGGATCAACAATTTTCAGGACAATAATATAAAAGCTTAAAGAACAATGGTCCCTGAAAAAAACTGAATTGAATAGTTACCTTAAGAAGGTGAGCATGTATATGAAGCTTCTTAACATTAAGGAGACCTTTAAGTAGACTGGGCATTGCGATGTACTTCTTCCACGATTAATACCGGGCGCTAACGCACATCTGTACTAATTATAGCTTCCTGTAGCATTGGCATGTCAAACAGAACGCGTTCTCTAATTAGATCCTCAGTAGAGTAAACAAGTTTTGGTGCACAAGTCTTGATTATCCAAGCGCATGGATCGTGCTCATAATCAGGTTCAAAGCGTGCCTCGAAAATTCGTAAGTGATTAAGGGTAGGCACTAAGATTACCATTTTTTTTATGGTTATGAAAGGCACGTCTACCCAAAGCCAAACTTTTAAGAGCAGGAAGGCTGGAAAAGAACTGCCGGGTCGAGTCTTCATCACTTAGAAAAATTATACCATTGAGTTCAAGGATCGCAAGAGATGGCAGAGAAATCGAAGCGGGCAGTTTAAAAACACTCTCCGAAGATGATATTTTCAGCACCATAAGAGACCGACGATAAAACTCTCAGGAATCACAAGGGGGTAGTCTATAAGGATATTATTGAGATGAAATTCATGGAGATTCTGATGAGCAACAGTTGATATTCATGAATAAGCACTAGGTAAAGCACGGGCTTCATAATCATAGGTGAGTGTGAACGCGCATATGTAGGTTCGAAATGTGATGGTGAAATAAGACATTATCGACGAAATCCATGAACATTGTGCCCTTGCCAGGGTCACCACTACAACAAGAAAATGAAAATTCGAGTGCCAAAACACCAGCCCACAACCATCTCCATCTCTTAGACAAGATGATGGTGCTCACAGCTAGTTTGGTGGGGAGTCTAGAGAGGATATGATATTGCAAAATCGAGTCGGGCAATTCGCTAATCCTATCTTTGTCCACAGTATCCACATTAATTTCCATCAAAGATCACAACAGCAAACAACTATATAGATAGATGTTACCAAGCAGAAAACTTAAGTAATTTCAACTCCTCTAATAATCCTATATTAGGCAACACCCATTTTGTATTATTACATCAATCACAACAATACACAACTCTTCATTTCAAATCAAATGTGTTCTTTCAAAACCAACTCTGTGACTTCCAACCATATGTAATAACAACAATCACTAGAAAAGATGAGAGAGAAGATGGTCGAACCGGTTGTCATAAGCGAAACACTCTTCATTCAAGCCGGAAAGAGAAGATTAACTTGTGCCCATTTCAGCTAGGGTTTGTCTCGAGCTCTCTACCTGTACTTCTTCCCTCTCTTTTTTCTCACGTTCAAGCCTCTCCCCTGCTTGCTCTCTCTCTCTTGTGGGAGTCGAACTCACGAAACCTAGTCTCTCTCGATTTGACTTGGTGGGAGTCGAACTCACGATCTCCTGAAATCTAGTCTTTTTACAAGTGATGCCTTTACCATCTCACCAGAGATGCTTTGACCCTGTTTTCTCCTTCTTATAACCTGCAATTAGGACAAAATACATTTTTTTTTTCTTATTAGGAAAGACCAAATCTGGTCTAAGTTACATTTGTAACTATAGGATATCTTGCTCTAGCAACACGCAAATTTGATTGAAAATATATTTTCAAATCTTAAAATCAACATCACACTGAAAAACATCATTGGCCATGTGGTATGCACAAACTTATTCTCTCTAAATGTGTGGTTGAAAACTACACTCTACTCCCCGTCTGTCTCTCTTAGAATATCATGAATCAGTAAATCTCGAAATTGGCTCTGTGATGAGCCCATAATAAGATCAATTGCTTCCTGTGAGACTAACTCCACAACCAGTTTTCAAATCCTTTGTCCCACGCCAGTTGCAATCCATGTTTAACTTTTCATAGTTCGGTGCAAAGAGGTGAACACCAACCCAAATTTGCTTAAAATGATGCTCGAAAATTGCCTTTCATCCCCCGTACCACTCATGTCGTTGTGACTTCCTCATTCTCCCTTCGTACCGCCCCATCACAATTTATTTTCAACCACCCTCCTCCGATGCTAGCCAATGGCAATGTTTTTTTTTTGGCAAAACCCATTATTTGGTCCCTAAATTTTGTGTTTTTTAATGTTCTTGGTCCTTGAACTTTTATTATTACACATTTGGTCCTTGAACTTTTACAAAAATCTACATTTGGTCCTTCCACCATTTAAAGTGTTAAATTAGGCCAATGTGGGTAACAAAAGTTCTGCGTGACTAGTTAAGAAGAGTAAAATGGTTTATATTACTAAACATGACGACTCACATCGACCAAAAAAAGCTGAAAAAAATTATAATTTCTCCTAAAAACATAAAAAAAAAATTTCAAAATTCAAAGACCAAAAGCATAAAAACTAAAAAGTTCAAGGACCAAATGTACAACAATGAAATTAAAGTTCAGGAACCAAATGTACACTATTGAAAGTTTAGAGATTAAAAACATAAAAAACTCAAAGCAAGGACCAAAAAATACGTTTTTCCTTTTTTTTTTCAATGTTCCTTGATGTACGTATAGATTATGGAAGGATAATTGTGGTGGTTTATGCACCTATAAAAGGCAGTTCTACATATGCCCCGCCAGAAAATTGAACTCAATAAATTTTGAAAAAATTATACCATACAAGGATAGACATAAGCTAACATGACATGCATTGATTCCGAGAAGGATTTATAGGACTGAGAAAAAGGGTTTCATCTTTTTGTTCAGTCTAGACCACTCAATATCTAAATTAGTCAACTACTCCAAGCTCGTTTTGGGTCGGCCCACAACTGAGCTCTATGTGGCCGAACCCAATTAATTTAGAATTGAGGCTCTCTTGTATTACAATAAAGTATTAGAAATTCTATTAGCCCAAACTATGTGATCAAATAAATACTCCTCTATTAGCCCAAACTATGTGATCAAATAAATACTCCTCTATTAGCCCAAACTATGTGATCAAATAAATACTCCTCTATCAAGAGATCCTCTTCCTTCCCCTTCTTCAAACTCTTATTCGTGTTTTTCATATAGTTTATAACTTTGTGTTAAAAATAAAAAATAAAAAAAATAAAATTTCGAGAACCATGAGGTCTCAAAACTTGTAAAGTTCGAAAACATTTTTCAATAACATTTCATTTGGGGTAGCTCAGTAGCATGACAAATTAATCAACTGGATCGAAACCACTCTTTTACCGAACCAAACAAAATATATAGAACCTGTTTGGTATAGCAATTAAATAACAAGAGATTTTATAACAAGTAAAACTAAAAGTTGGATCGAACTTAAAATACACAAAGATGGCCCAAAAGATGAACAACCACCATCAAGCCCTGCGAAGTAAATTCATCAGTCTATCATAATTCATAACTATTCACCAAAAATACGATATGTATAGTTATGATCCCCAAATGGCTACGATATGAGTATTTTCTGGATTGGGCATAATTCAAATAAGCTCAAAAGATCTTTACCTTAACAGATCTTGAAGATTGACGGTATGACTACGATTCGAAGAATGCCTTCCAATCGTTACTATTTTGGCTGGTTTTAAACAAGGGTCCTTGGCATCAATGAAATCTGTGATCTCCAAAGCATCAACATTAGTAAATAGGAAATTTATTATGCGCAAGTCTTCTAAGAACCAACAAAATCATTGATTTGAAATTTCTTAATCCTTACAAAAAACACTTTGGAAGCATTTTTCCAGTGTAGGAAGTAAGTTCATCTTCATTTGATGCATATACTTGAATGCAAAACAATAGATAGAGATTGTCAATTAAAATCTAATAAGACTATTACACAAAATGCAACCACCAACATTTTACTATTCTAATGAACTGCCTTGTCAAAGATGAGATCTTCAAGGCTAGGCATAATTTGAAGCACGCTCAACAAATCTTCGACACCACAGTCCACAGAGCCCAATGACTCGAAAATAGGATAAATTGGTAAATGGCGGAAGATGGCTCATAAGATCTTCATGTGGGAGAACCTATGAAGGAAGCAACAACGGCCATGAAGTACTACAATTTTAAGAACAAAAGTACAAAGTTCAAACATCAATGGTCCAAGATTCAAATCAAATAGTTACCTTAAGAAGGCCAGCACGTATATGAAGTTTCTTTACATTAATGAGGTCTTTAAGTAGACTGTTGGCATTGCGACGCACTTGGTCCTCCGACAATATCAAATTTTAATACTCATCCGTATTAATCATTGCATCTTGTAGCATTGGCATCTTGAACAGAATGTATTCACTTGGTAGCCCATTAGTCCAACAATAAAGGTAATCAAGATTCGGAGCAAAAATCTTGATCATCCGAGTACACGGCTAATAAGGACCAAAGCTTACCTCCAAATTCTCAAGTGACTAAGGGAGGGTACTAATATTACCAATTGGTTATAAATGCTGCAATGATGTAGAACCAAATGTTTCAGAGCAGAAAGGCGAGAAAAGAATTGTTGGGTTATTGGAACATATAATCTTACATGAGAAATATAATAAGAGTTGATGTGGTATATAAGTGGAGCGGATCTCATGTTCTTTCATGGATATCCAATGTTGCTAGTAAGAAGCAGCTCCTCGAGCTTTATCTCCATATTCATCAAGTGGATTTCAATGTGATTCCTCACTGTGTTTTTGGTTGCAAATCCATTGTGGTGCTGAAAATATCATAATACTAATAGTGGTGTTTTTGCACCACTTAGTCACTTGGTTCAAACAATTGGTTCTACACCATTGCAACTTCTTTTTCAGCCTCTCTGCTCTCAAACAATTGGTTCTACACCATTGTAACTTTTCTAACCAAACAATTGTTTCTACACCATTGCAACTTTTCTAACCATCAGTGCCTTCCCTTAGTCACTTGACAATTTCTAAAGCTTGCTTCCAACGTTACAAGTCGTCATATACACTGTTGATCAAGATTTGTGGGCCGAATCTTGATTATCTTTGCTGCTGGACTATTGACTTGCTACCAACTGAATACATTTGTTCGACATGCCAATGCTACAAGAAGCAATGATTAATACAAATTTGTATTACATCCCGCCTTGGGTATTGCCAGAGGAAGAACGTCTCAAAGCCCACAATCTACTTAAAAATCTTGTCAATATAAAGAAACTTCATATACCTGCTCGTCTTCTTACAATAACTATTCAATTCAAATTTTGGTTTTGGTTAATTGTTTTATAAACTTTATATTTTTCTTCTTAAAATTGTTCATCTTTCATGGCACCTTCATAGGTTCTCCCACATAAAAGACCTTATGAATCAGCTTCCAACATTTACCAATTTAACCTTTCTGCGAGTCATCGGACCTGGAGATGGCAAATATTTGCTGAGCCTGCTTCGAATTATGCCTAACCATGAGAGTCTCATCTTTGACAAGGCAAACTAACTAGAATAATGAAATGTTGGCAGTTGCATTTTGCATAAAGGTCTTGTTGGATTTTAATTGACAATTATCTCTATTTGTTGTTTTTGCATTCAGGTCTATGCATCGGGTGAAGATGAATTGACTTCTTACATTGGAGACATGCTTCCACAGTGTTTTGAATCAAGGATTAAGACAATTCAACCCAATGAATATATATGATGGTTGCGGTAACGACTGGTACATAATAAAGTTCTTATTAACTAATGTTGTAGCTTTGGAGATCACTGATATCATGGATGCCCAAGACATCAATTTAACTCCTGTCAAATCAATGAGGCTGGGAAGGCATTCTTTGAATCCAAATAATCCTTTGAATCGTCAAGATCTGTTATGGTATACTTCTTTTGAGTTTTATCCCTTCTTTGTCTAATCAAGACTAACTCTTATTGGACTCGACGAGTACGATGGAAAAGTTAAAGCATGGTCAGATTCATTTTGAGAATGATCAACTTTGAAGCAGAGAAGTAAGGGAACGCATTTTGAAACCCTAATCACAAGAAGTATGCGATTATCAAAAAAATTGCATAGAAAGATTAGAGAAACGGAAGATTATCAAACCATTGTTAGAACTAGGGCTTTTAAAGCTCCAGCTAGCACTGTAATATCTGCTTCTTCTCGCCTGACTGAAGCAAATGAGTCACTTGTTGATGTTTTAATGCGCCTTCGGTTCTATGCCCTGTTTGGCGCCGGTTAAAAACCATTTCAAGTCCTCAACTTGGAAAATAATCTACCCTTATAAGTAAAAGTAGGAAATTGGTTTTTCAAAAAAAAAAAAAAAAAAAAAAAGTAGGAAATCCGCATGGAAATCAACGAGATAAATACTAGAATGACTCGACGATGGTGTCCATCCATCATGCATTGATGTATGTGTGCTCGATGTGTAAATAAATGAACACCATCACTGAGTGTCTATTGCAGGTCACCCTAAGAGCATCTCCAATGGTAAATGTGGATTGTAGCTGTGGATTCATGCCACATCATCAGCGTAGAGAGGATGTGTATCTTACGTGGCTGAAATAGACATTGAAGTCAAAAAATATTCTCCAATGCACAATTTGGATTGTCACCTTTAATTGACAAGGTGGTAGCTTCTTTTTAAGAAAAAAAATATTATAAACAATTATTGAATAAGTAGTAGCCCTACCAAAAAAAAGTAGTAGTGTTTTTTTCTCAAAAAAAAAAATGAAAGAAAGAAGTGGTAGTGTTTTTTATATGAAAAAAAGGAACAATTGCGTTTTTCTTTTCAAGGCACATTTATGTTTTTATCTATATACGTATTTGTAAAATCACATTATTAAAAAAATTATAATATCTTTTTTGAAGAAAAATAGAAGTTTCATTAATCATTAATGGCTCGATACAGGACCAGATATAAAATTAAAAAATACATTAATTCAGTAATCTTATTTATTCAAAAGAGCTGCCATTACTTTGATTGTGAAATAGAAAGAGTTTGACAATCAATAACTGCTCTCTACAACTTTGAAACATATTACAATACACAAACACCTGTTAGAACCACATAACAATAACAAAACTTCTTGACTAGGAGAAGAAAATCTAAAACTTCCCTACAAGAAGAAGACAAAATCAAGACTTCCAACAAATGAAAGACAAACTACCTAATAATAAGACTAAAAAGAAGGACTAACCCAACCGATGCACAGATCCAAAAACGAGTTTCAGGAAGATGTCACAACAAGGAGATTCAATTATCACAGATCTGAAAGGATTTGTACTTTATTGAACACATAGAACACAGAAAGATAAAGATTGGAACCTCCGCCAATCAAAAGAGAAGATAAGCGGTAGTTCAAGATCTTGAGTCAAGAGATAAAACTAAGAAAATGGGTTTTAGGGTTAGAGCAGCCGCCTCTTGGACAAAAATTATCATATCTTAATATGACAAAATAGATAACTAAAGTTTTTAACTTTGTATTTATCTTATCAAATTCATTATAATTATCACCAAATCTATATGAATAAAGAAAGGACAAAAAATGACAAAAAAAAAAAAAAAAAAAATGATATTGGAGTGCGACTATTTTTTGGAGTTTCGGCTATTTTGGTTCTCTTTTTTGATGAGTTGAAAACTTAGACATTGTCTATTGCACCTATTTCTAAAGAGTGCGATAGATAGTGTCTACCTTTTTCTATGTTACGTCCTATGTACTGAGAATGTAATAGAAAATTGTGTTGATTAGGGTAAAACAATGCAAATTGTATATAACACTTTGCTCTTATTTATAGAGCGATGCAAAACAATATACATGGAAGTAACTGATTTACATAATCAGTGAAGAAGTTACACAATCAGTGGAGAAATTATGGCATACACTATCAGTGAGGGAAGTTACACAATCGGCCTCGACAAACCAAGTAAAAGCCATCTGTTCGATCTGCAAGGCGGAATCCTTAGTTTGAACACGAAAAAAAAAATAAAAAATTGAATGAAAACTCAAAAATACATGTAACGACCCGAATCTTCCCCAATCTGACTTAGGGACAATTTAGTAATTTAAATACTAAATGTGTATTGAATTTTCTTTGGATTAAATTATTAGTGATATAGTAGAATATCTTACACCTTGAGATGAACATTTTATGCGGTTTGAAGTGACTCCAGATTATACGCCCAGTCCCATTAAGGAAACTTATCCGAGAAGAAAATCTGAAAAACTTTTCTTAAACGTGAAGAAAGTTATATTTGGGGGCGAGATCTCTAGATTTATGAGATCTCACTAATTAGGGAAATATTTGTAGGAACTTTTCTAGTCAAAAAGGGAGATATCTCCAAATTTATGATATCACATTAATTAGGGAAAGATTTGTGGGAACTTTCTTAGTCAAAAGGGGCAAAATCTTCAAATTTATGAGATCTCATTAATTAGAAAAATATTTGTGGGAACTTTCCTAGTAAAAAGAGTAATTATGTTAAACTAATGAAAATGAACCCAAAACATATCAAATAAGAGTTAGACTTAAGGCCCAAGTGGGAGGACATTTTAGTTTTTAACACAAAAAGTTGTATACTTTATCCAAAAAAAAAGTTGTATACAACCTAACTTAACCCTAGCCTATAAAAGGAGAGGTTGTGTAACGATTCTAAAATCTAACTCGTGCCACGTACCATTTTAGGTTGCACGTGGACCTCTTGTCATGATATGGGTAAACAATTTTCGGTTGTAATGACCCTCAAATTTAATTGGTGACACGTGTCGTGTGTTCAGGACTATGACCTACTCGTCATGACTTGTCATATTACTTAAGCCTCGGGAGTCGACACTGAGGTATATTTTATTTTTCTGTGATGTTTGTATTATTATTTATACCCGAATGTGAACACTGTATGTCCTAGTGTGTGATTTTGTGTTATTAATCACCACATATTTTTGTGTGAGATTCGCTTAGGAAAAATGAGAATTTTAGGGTATAATACGGGTAATTAAACACCAGAAAATAGTAATTAGGGAATTATCAAATATAATAAATAATTAAATAAAATGTGGGAGCGAGGTTATATCCGAGAATGCACGTGGTGCAAATCGTGAGGTAAACGAGTACAAGAATGCGTATTGTGAGCGAGAAATGGCTTGGTTTTGAAGTTGTAGTCACTCATTAGAGTCATGCTTTGGTGTAAGAGTTGTCGGATGGAGTGAAGGTAGGACACAAGATATGCCTCGAGATTCGTACGTGACGAGAGATGAATGGAGTAAACCAACTTTTCTCTCTCCTCAATCCATTTTATCATTTTCTGCTCAACGTGAGAACAAGAGAACGAGGGGGTTTCGAACGTTTCGAGCATGTTGCGATGCCGAGGATCGACTAATCACAAATAAAAAGGTAGGATCCCTACTCCTCTCATATTTGTGTATAGTTTGACGTTAATTTTGAGGGTTTTTGTCACGATGATTTCGTACGAGATTTTGGAAAAATGTTGGGAATGAGTTTGAGTTATGTTTTTGGAATCAATTGGATTATTCATTGATGAATTGGTGATTGGTTTGTGTATTTGAAGAACATTGGGATTTTTAAAGGATTTTCGTGTGATTCACGAATCGGGGTGTTTGTCAGGATTTTGACACGAATCGAAGGTGTTTTGAGGTTGTTTTGGACGTGCCTAAGAGTTTGGGATATGATCGGAACGCAACGAAGCGAGCTGGGGTTTTGAAAAACCCCATATTGTGCGTGAAGGACCTACGCCGCGAGGGACGACGTCACCCTCGACGGATGGGGACGTCACCCTCGACGGATGGGGCAGTCAGCCAAGAAAACACGTAGTGGGGACGCTGGCAAGTGTTGAACGCCACGGTGCCTCGGCGGCATGACACTGTTCACAGGGAAAGAATTGATAAAATTTTGAAAAAATTCGGGGATTACTCGGGTATCCAAATGGATTCGAATACGACCTAATCACTCAGAAATCAATCCAATTACACTAATGAAATAATTATGAAAAATTGGGTAAATTAGAAAATTTTTAATAGGATTTGCAAATTTGGGTTAATTAGTTTTTTTACTTTGAGAATACGAGTGGGACAACTTAGAGATTTCGCGATGATCAAAGTTTTGTGATCGATTGAGGTATGTTATTCGTACGATTGTAAGCCAATTGAAAAATATACACTAATTCATTTTCTATTTTTGCCATTTCTATTTGAATTGAGCTATTATTGAAATTTCGTTCGATATTTCCCTAGTTGAGTGTCTTAGCGTAAGTGTGCTGCGATGGTACTCCTGGGTCCATATTAGTAGGTAAGCGTGAGCACTCCTGCATGGGTGTTGTCCTACCCCCTAATAGTGGGTTACACCTCAAGTATTGGATTGTTGGGCACTGTTGTGTCTATGGATTGTTGGTCACTATTGTAACTATAAATGTGGTACTAATGTACTGGATAGAAATTGATCACTTATGGGCCTTTCTTGACTCTTTGGACACTAAAATTTTGTTGCTATGTTTGTTAGTCTGTCTATCATGCTATTTGTTACATTTTCTGTCAATACCACATGATATTTGGACTGTTTAATTGGTAAATCTTAAATTATTGTTTAGTTTCTTCTGGCATTACTTTCATATTTTTCACGCACCCACCGTCTAGTTTATGACGGTGGTGCAGATAGAGCTGATACGAGTAAGGGAAATGAGTTGATGCTAGATGATATCCTCTGAGGACTCTCGAAGCGACCCCAAAATTGTGATTTCACTTGTCAAAATTGTGACCCGGCTACGTGAATACTGGACAGTATTTCGAACTTCGGGAGTCGACACCGAAGTGATTTTATGATTCTTTGATTGTATGTATTAGTATTTTAGTATTTTACGAGTCTCGCGCCGGTCGGGCGATATTTAATTGAGTGAGGTTTCGACTAGTCAAACGGGGGAGTAAAACATATAAATAAATGAATTTTAATTAATTTAATAAATTAGTTAATGGGGTGTGGCGAGAAAATGGACACGACGAGCCAATTGACGGGAAATACGGACCGAGGAACGTCGTTTGAACGTGGGAGTTAGTTAAATATGTAACATGCGGACTATGTGATTAGTATTGTAAAAGTGACACAACCTAATGGTAAGGAGCCATGAGATTGGCCTAGAGATGTGTGTGTGTGCTAAGATGAGATGATGTGGTAAAAGACCCATAAGGGTAGATGTGTTTAAATGTATGAAGTGAAGGGAGAAGGGCAAAAAGGTCATTTGATGTTATAAATATATACAAACCGTTTCATAACAAAACCCCACTATTCATCTTCTCCTTCGTTGGAAAACCGCCGCCCTCCTTCTCTTCCATCTCGACCCCTTCACCACACCACTCACGGTCTCTCTCTCTCCCTCTCCATTTCACTCTCGCTTGTTCTCTCTCGATCTCCCTCCCCACGCTCGTCGTCTCTCACGCTCTCGGTCATTCCCTCCCTCTCGGCCTCACATCTCTCACGCTCTCGGTGGTCTCCTCTCCCGGTGGAGCAGTCACCACCACCGCCTACGTCACCGAGGTAAGTGTGTGTGTATCTCCCTCTCTTGATCGATTCATATGGAAAAAAAAAAAATGAAATGAGAAAAAGAGGCGCCGTGCGCCTCTGTTGAAAAAAAAAAAAAAAAAAAAAAAAAAAAAAAAAAAAACTTGAAGAAGATGCACACGTGCATATTATATATATAAATATAATATATATATATATGTATGTATATATATATATGTATAAATATGTATATGTATAGAAGAAAAATAGCAAATATATATATATATTGAAAAATTCAGAAAAATATGATAAATTAGGAAATGGGTTCATAAATGAGTTTTGGGATTCTCTCGGAAATGTTGGCGGGATATAGTCGGGGTTTTAGCCTAGAAAAACGTAAAAATTTATATAATGTATCAAATTGAAGCTAATTTAATGACAAATGATCTTAGGTATAATTCGGGTGGTAATTTTGATTTGTTTGACATTTATTCAAGCTGGACTAGATAATTGGAGTGCGGTATAAGAAATCGGGAAGTCGCGTTAGGATCTCGGAGTTGTCATACGAGTCACAATAGTTCGAGTAAGTACACTTGCCTTAAACAAGCATTTGTACGTTTGTAAGCCGGTTAGAAAATGCCATGTGATTCATTTTCATGCCATTGTGTTTGTTATTATTTACTTGTTGGCCTTCCATTCCATACTTCTTGTATGTGTGATTCCGAGCGTAAGTGTTTTGTCTCGAAAGTACTAGGACTGCACTAGAGGGATAAACGCGGCACTCGCGACCACGAGTGTGTGACCACCCTTAGTGATCGTGTGACACCGAGTGCCGGGTGGATGGGTTCGAGTCCCTTTCCAGTCATAGTTGTGCCTTCGCTTGTGTCGATGCCGGGAAGACCTCGCGAGGTCTTCGCCGTTATGCTATGGACTAGACCACTTATGAGCCTCTTTTGATTCTTTGGAACACACTTAACTCTCGATTGATATCCATTAGTCTGTTTATCATGCATCTTGTCTATTAAATTTCTGTCTTTTTATTTCCGCATGATATTTAGACTACTTTATTTGATTTATCATGAATTCTTGTTGTTTTCTCATTGGCATTACATTCGATTTTATTCGGTTGCTCACCGTCTAGTTTGTGACGGTGGGTGCGATAGGGCGAGAGAGCAGCAAGGGCAAGGGACCCTACCTAGGGGATCTGTTGTGAGGATTAGCGGTGGATTTGAAGACTATTTTATAGGTTTTTATTATGTTTTTGCTTTTATGTACACACCGTTTTATATATACATACTTTGGGATTATTAAACTTGGCAAATTTTGATAAGATTGGTATCATGTACCTTTGCATTTCGAATTGTACATGAATGCCCGGGGTTTCCACACTTATAGAATTCCTTTACTTCCATTTGATAGAGTTATTTCCCAATATTTGATTTGAATTTGACTTTTGCTTCCGCTGTGTTATAATTGCAATAACTCTTTCATAAATCTTGAATTTTTTGATGTTTTGAGGCTGACTAGGCTCGTCAAGGTTATCGAGAACTGACTCGAGGCTTGCACGGGTCTAGGCCGGGCGTACCCAAATGCATTGGAAATTTGGGGCCGTCACAGTTGGTATCAGAGCCTAGGTTTGAGGAGCCTAGGGATGAGGTGTAGGTTATTCTTTAACCTGATACCAACATCACGAGTTGGTATCGAGCTTAAGGTTATAACGACCGACTCTCAAGTTAAAACACAAACCATTAAGACAGCGGAAGTTAGGAATGGTTGAACTTAGAGTGGAAACCCTACAAGCCTTTTAAAAACTTAAATGGGGGAGTTTGGGATAAGTCAGATTTAACTTTGTACATATTATGATTGTTGTGTGTATTATATCGTATCGATAGCTATCCATTGATTCGAAGTATCGCTTTATTGGTTCAAACAGTAATGGCGGATCAAGCCGGTCCGAGCGACGACAACGGGACGACTGATTCTCGATTTGTCACTTTGGAGGAGTTTCGCGCTTGGACACAGAGATTTGAAGATCTAGTGCGGTCGTTGACGATACCCGCACCGACTATCGCGACACCATCAACCCCGACCACTCCTATTCCACCCGTTCCGGTTACTCGGGGAATGGAGACTCCGTAGCTACGAATTCCACCGCCCGATTCCGTTAGCGGCAATTCCCGAGGGAATAGTTGATGCGACAGTACACAAATCGAGGCGGAGACACCTCCATTACGACGGACATAGTACAAACGACGGAGACGCCGACTATGCCGATTGTTGCTTTGCGAGAGACTACTCCGAGCTTACTACTCCGGTCACTACTCCGAGAAGAGCACTAAGGCCACTTCTGGCGAGGCGAAAGTGGAGAGAATTCAAGCGACACGATCCGGTCAAGTTCTTTGGTGGTACGGACGTAACGGCCGCAGAGCTTTTCTGAAGAATCACGAGAAGATTCATACTATCATCGCGACCGAGGATCACATGAGAGCGACGATTTCCTCATCTATGCTCCGGGGGGAAGCGGATGATTGGTGGACGACTATCATTACTACCCGAGGCACCCCGAGAGATTGGATCGACTTCAAGACTCAATTCAACCGAAGTACTTTCCACCGACCGTTCTTCGTGCGAAGAGGAATGAGTTTATGGCACCGAGGCGAGCACCGATGAGTCGGTGATGGATTACATGGGTAGGTTTATTGCACTATTACCTTATCTTTGGAGGATCTGCAGATATCCGAGACGATAGAGTCTATTACTTCACCGAGGGTTTGCTACCTACGATTGGAGGTTACGTAGTCACTACACGTAGGAGACTTTGCGGATTGCGTACGAACGTAGTTTAGCGAGGAGAGTTACTTACTCACACATCCGAATGAGGTTGGAGCGAACAGAGCGGAAACCCGATCGATAGTCATTTTCAGCGGGATAGGAAGAGAAAAAGGAGCGAGATGGGATAATCGTGAGCATCGGGCGCGAGTGTAGGATCTCATTTACACAACAAACCACACGTTTGGTACAAGCCGTTCCACCGTGCCAAGCTTTGCCGATCATTCACCGCAGATCCTAATCGACATGACCAGCGATCGCGAGAGGCGTGCGAGAACAGGGATGCTGATCGAGGAGTTAGGCAGAGGAGCACGCAGAGGTCTAGTCAGACTCAAACTCATGGTTCTACACAGGGACGAGGCCAGAGTCAGACTCAGAGGTCGCAAGATAACCGTACGTGTTACAGATGCGGACAGGTCGGTCACCTTCAGAGGGAGTGCTCTCAGCCAGTAAAAGCATCGTCGCAGCATCACCAGTACCAGAGAGAGCGTGTTCAGGCTGCTGTTGAGCCAGACCAGGAGGCATCCAGACACATTAATGAGGGTATGCTTTTCATTTGCGGTATTTGCATGCATATCGTATCCGATTCAAGTTATGTTGATCCCTTGATTGTTGTGCGTTTGGTAGACCTGTTAGGATTGAAAAAACTCAATAGATGTAGCAGGCCTAAGTCCTAGTCACAGATGTTAGGATGCGACATACTTGAATGTGCATAGTCTTGACATTTTGATAGTGTTAGGAGGCTACGAGTTGCCAGTAAAGATGCGAGTACTATAGTTGTTAGAGTTCGAAGCCTTGGTTGGTGCGAATTAGGTATAAACATTACGTGCGTTGTTTGGTGGATACGAGAAGATCAACATTGTTGTTGATGCATTGCACTTCAAAGGATTGAATGCGGAGGTAGTCGTGTGTCAAAGAACCTATGAGCGTGGTTTACGTGAAGCGATCAAGTTGATGAGTTCGGCGGACGTGCGATGATTACCGGACCTAGATACGTGGTGAAACGATATTGCGAGACCATCTCATTTGGCATTGTGCGCGAGGGACAAGCAAGACGATGCGTCATACCGGCGGTGCGGTGAGATGGTGGATAGTTCCGATTGCCCGGACAAGAGTTGGTCGACGAGACTCATGCTTGAGGTATCGCGGGCGACCGGGGTTTCCATTGGTGGGCGATGTGTGTGACCAGGTACTTCAGAGAATTCACCGTTTTGATCCCGTTGTGTCGGGTTGACCTAAGATGTGCGCCGGTATGCGACATTCTTTTGGTGGCCGGGGATGATTTCCGAGTTGTCGGAGTTATTCAAACGTGAGATATGCCGTGCTTAGAGGCGGGTATCGACGACTGGAGGATTACTACGAATTTTACCCATTTCTCGATGGAATTGGGTACATATTGATATGGATTTCGTTAGTGGTTGCCCCGATCTCCTCGTGGTCATGATAGCGTCTGGGTAGTTGTGAGAAATTTTATTTGAGACTTAAGATTGCCGGGAGTGGCATAGGAAATACTTGTTGAGTATCACGATGAGCTTCAAGTATGATTCGGGAGATTATGAATACCTAAAGATCTCTCTACTGAAGGGTCACGAACGGTTCGAGTCAAGAAATGACTCACTCGAGTTTTTATCGGTCTCGTTAAGAGTTACAAAGAGTCGTTAATTTAATTTACTTATTAGGTTAATTTCGGGGACGAAATTCTAATAAGTGGGGAGACTGTAACAACCCCAAAATTTTTAATTGACTTGTGATTTCACTTGTCAAAATTGTGACCCCTACGTGAATACTTTGGACAGTATTTCGAACTTCGGAGTCGACACCGAAGTGATTTTATGATTCTTTGATTGTATGTATTAGTATTTTAGTATTTTACGAGTCTCGCGCCGGTCGGGCGATATTTAATTGAGTGAGGTTTCGACTAGTCAAACGGGGTAAAACATATAAATAAATGAATTTTAATTAATTTAATAAATTAGTTAATGGGGTGTGGCGAGAAAATGGACACGACGAGCCAATTGACGGGGAAATACGGACCGAGGAACGTCGTTTGAACGTGGGAGTTAGTTAAATATGTAACATGCGGACTATGTGATTAGTATTGTAAAAGTGACACAACCTAATGGTAAGGAGCCATGAGATTGGCCTAGAGATGTGTGTGTGTGCTAAGATGAGATGATGTGGTAAAAGACCCATAAGGGTAGATGTGTTTAAATGTATGAAGTGAAGGGAGAAGGGCAAAAAGGTCATTTGATGTTATAAATATATACAAACCGTTTCATAACAAAACCCCACTATTCATCTTCTCCTTCGTTGGAAAACCGCCGCCCCCTCCTTCTCTTCCATCTCGACCCCTTCACCACACCACTCACGGTCTCTCTCTCTCCCTCTCCATTTCACTCTCGCTGTTCTCTCTCGATCTCCCTCCCCACGCTCGTCGTCTCTCACGCTCTCGGTCATTCCCTCCCTCTCGGCCTCACATCTCTCACGCTCTCGGTGGTCTCCTCTCCCGGCTGGAACAGTCACCACCACCGCCTACGTCACCGAGGTAAGTGTGTGTGTATCTCCCTCTCTTGATCGATTCATATGGAAAAAAAAAAATGAAATGAGAAAAAAACAGAGGCGCCGTGTGCCTCTGTTGAAAAAAAAAAAAAAAAAAAACTTGAAGAAGATGCACACGTGCATATTATATATATAAATATAATATATATATATATATATGTATATATATATATATATGTATAAATATGTATATGTATAGAAGAAAAATAGCAAATATATATATATATATTGAAAAATTCAGAAAAATATGATAAATTAGGAAATGGGTTCATAAATGAGTTTTGGGATTCTCTCGGAAATGTTGGCGGGATATAGTCGGGGTTTTAGCCTAGAAAAACGTAAAAATTTATATAATGTATCAAATTGAAGCTAATTTAATGACAAATGATCTTAGGTATAATTCGGGTGGTAATTTTGATTTGTTTGACATTTATTCAAGCTGGACTAGATAATTGGAGTGCGGTATAAGAAATCGGGAAGTCGCGTTAGGATCTCGGAGTTGTCATACGAGTCACAATAGTTCAGGTAAGTACACTTGCCTTAAACAAGCATTTGTACGTTTGTAAGCCAGTTAGAAAATGCCATGTGATTCATTTTCATGCCATTGTGTTTGTTATTATTTACTTGTTGGCCTTCCATTCCATACTTCTTGTATGTGTGATTCCCGGCGTAAGTGTTTTGTCTCGAAAGTACTAGGACCTGCACTAGAGGGATAAAACGCGGGCACTCGCGGCCACGAGTGTGTGACCACCCTTAGTGATCGTGTGACACCGAGTGCTTGGGTGGATGGGTTCGAGTCCCTTTCCAAATCATAGGCTGTGCCTTCGCTTGTGTCGATGCCGGGAAGACCTCGCGAGGTCTTCGCCGTTATGCTATGGACTAGACCACTTATGAGCCTCTTTTGATTCTTTGGAACACACTTAACTCTCGATTGATATCCATTAGTCTCTGTTTATCATGCATCTTGTCTATTAAATTTCTGTCTTTTTATTTCCGCATGATATTTAGACTACTTTATTTGATTTATCATGAATTACTTGTTGTTTTCTGCGGCATTACATTCGATTTTATTCGATTGCTCACCGTCTAGTTTGTGACGGTGGGTGCGAGATAGGGCGAGAGCAGCAAGCAAGGGCAAGGGACCCTACCTAGGGGATCTGTTGTGAGGATTAGCTACTGGATTTGAAGACTATTTTATAGGTTTTTATTATGTTTTTGCTTTTATGTACACCGTTTTATATATACATACTTTGGGATTATTAAACTTGGCAAATTTTGATAAGATTGGTATCATGTACCTTTGCATTTCGAATTGTACATGAATGCCCGGGTTTCCACACTTATAGAATTCCTTTACTTCCATTTGATAGAGTTATTTCCCAATATTTGATTTGAATTTGACTTTTGCTTCCGCCGTTTGTTATATATTGCAATAACTCTTTCATAAATCTTGAATTTTTTGATGTTTTGAGGCTGACTAGGCTCGTCAAGGTTATCGAGAACTGACTCGAGGCTTGCACGGGTCTAGGCCGGGCGTACCCAAATGCATTGGAAATTTGGGGCCGTCACAGTTGTGTCTATGGATTGTTGGTCACTATTGTAACTATAAATGTGGTACTAATGTACTGGATAGAAATTGATCACTTATGGGCCTTTCTTGACTCTTTGGACACTAAAATTTTGTTGCTATGTTTGTTAGTCTGTCTATCATGCTATTTGTTACATTTTCTGTCAATACCACATGATATTTGGACTGTTTAATTGGTAAATCTTAAATTATTGTTTAGTTTCTTCTGGCATTACTTTCATATTTTTCACGCACCCACCGTCTAGTTTATGACGGTGGTGCAGATAGAGCTGATACGAGTAAGGGAAATGAGTTGATGCTAGATGATATCCTCTGAGGACTCTCGAAGCGACCCTTTCCTTTACTCAATGTAAGTTTTGTTCTTTTGACTGTGATTATTGTATTATGTGTTTTTGTAAACACTAGGATATGTATCGGGGATTGAAAGATAAGGGATATCATGTATGATCACTTTTTTTTAACTTATATCGCCAAAACACGAGCTGTCAGCAGCAATGGCCTCAGAGATAGTCGCTTAGTGCCTTTTTTCCCTTGCTTTTGCTCGTACTAGGATCTGCGCTCAATTGCCCAACACATACAGCAACAAGCCCAGTGAGTAAATTCCTAAGAGAAGTCTACACGATAATCATGAAAATATCGATAACTTGCGAGACATGTAAATATGATCCTGACAACAGGAATCATATCCCCATGGCTGGTGGTAAATAACCATCACAGCATCACATCAATCACACATCAATTGGAAATGTAAAGCATCCAAAATATCCAAGAACAACAAATAATTAACTAAATGGGCTCGAACGTAAAATCAACTGATAAATAAATCATCACTCGTTTAATTATGATAAAACCATGACCGCCGGTCATACGATAGCAAAACGGAGTTTTTATCACAAACCAATGCTTAATAACAGGCTTACTATGACTACACCTCAACTCAGTAAACGGGCGTACTCATTTCTAAGCTTTTTAGTTCTACGAGTACCCTTAATCCCTCGAAACAGTTGTAGATACATTCTACTCTCATCTACACGGTCGTCGTTGCAGACTAGCCCATGCTCAAGTGTGTAGCCATAACCAAGATGAAAAACCTTGCGTGACCACCAGCAATCACCGCATACTATAAGATAATCGATAAAATGTACGCCATAAATTAAAGTGTAACTTTCTCAAGGGTTTTACGCACTTGTAAATATGCACTTCGACTTCTCGGACCCGTCAATCCGCCCCGCCTAGCTCTCCGATGCCCGAGCTATGGTTCCCCAGTCCCTGAAGTCCATTTATAATGTTTTATATTATTTAAAAACATATTATCTAATTTTATGATATTATATCATATTTTCTAATTTTCAGTTGTGGTACCTTTTCGGGACTATGTCGGGGTTCCAAAGATACCCAAAAAGTCTCAAAACCACTTTTCTACATTTTTCTCAATTTTTTATATTTTCTACAATTTTTCTCAATTTTTCTGGAATTTTCCAACTATTTCCCTATTTTCCAAAAATAATATATATTTTATTTAATTTTTAAAATTATTTAAATGAGTGGGCCCCACTTGAATTGGACCGGCTGGTCCGATCCAGCCCAGGGTTGCACAGGCGTACGAGGGCGCGCGTGTGCGTCCTTTTCCCAGGGACGATTTTGTCTCTGGTTCTCCAAAGACGAAATCATCTCCCTTTATTTTTGTTTTTTTTTGTTTTTTTTTTTTTTTTCTTTTTGCTCTTCCCTCTTCTCTCTTCTTTCCTCTCCCAAACCATCTACAATCTCTAAACTCCAAAGACCAATTTCAACATCAACAACGCAAGTTACCATAAATTTTCGATTCAACGTGCATGTGAAATAGTCCCAATTTGTACATAATACCCGAAATTCAACTATGGAACCATTTTAAAACTCCATTTCATCCTACTCCGACTTCAATTCTTATCAAAACCAGTAAAAAAAAAAACAATTCTAAATCCAAAAACTGATTAAATGGAAAAACCCTATTTTTGAAGCTCCCTTCATGGAAATTCATATAGTTTTGACTGATTACCTTGTTGTGTTGGTTGAATTCTTCAATCCTAACTTGAATTTCACTTCACTCCCTCCAGATCCAACTCCATTTCTACATAATCGATTTGCATGTATTTTCTTTTGAAGTTTTGTTCATCAATCCTCATATTTATATCATTGGTCTAATCTCCCTCAACGTACGTATCCCGAGAATGATCTAAGGGTCGCTGATTGCCCAGACCAGCTTCTTGAGTAACACACTTGTGACTTAATCTGCTTCGTAACTCCCATCCATGCCCATCACTATGCCCATCTGGTGGTCTCTACCTTTTCCTACAAACTATAGGCCTTAGATAATTTAATTTAACAATACATTAGTCACATTAATACCCATAGTTAGTATATATACCTTTTTAATTAATTCAATTTATGTTCTACTAACTCTCAACTACCCGGCAGCCAATGCCCCATACCTCGGCTACCCAACACTCGATACCAGTACCTAACATGCACTTCGAGTTAAATACCTGACTTATAACTTTGCCTTCTACTTGCATCTGTTTGTCATCTCCAAGCCTCACCTTCAATTGGTAAGACTCATCAAGCTCCTTAAATAATGCCTTTATTCTAGTCACGTGATTAGAGCAACCACTATCCAAAAATCAAATGTTAGTGGAAGTAGTTAAGTTTTCATGATAAGCCATGAAGAGTTTGGGCTCCTCATCTTCTTGTTTTGTATAATTTGCTTGCTTTTCTTTTTCCCAACAATAGCTTGAATGTGCCCATATTTTTTGCAATGATAACATTGCACACCGCTCTTGTTGCGATGGTGTTCAGATGGCTTTGCACTCTGGTGTGAGTCACCATGACCACGCCCTCTGCCACGACCATCTCTTCCACGAAATCCACCTCTGCCATGTCCTTTACCACATTCTCTGCTACTTGCCTTTCGCTCATTTTTCTGGTGAGCCTCCCCCTTCACATGAAAAGCTTTTTCTTCATGCTTTTTCTTTAGACTTGTGCAGTTGCCTCGTGAGATTGCAATGATCCCAACAATTCATCAAATTAGTAGGTAGTCAAATCTTAGGATTCATAGATAGTTGCTACCACATGATCAAACTTTGGAGTCAAACTCCTCAAAATCGTTTCAACTACAGTTTGATCAGAAAGTTCCTCTCAATAAGTCTTCATTTGATTAAAAATTGTTGTTACTCTAGATAGATAATCTTGCACTGATTCTCCATTCTTCATAAACAAGGTTGCAAAATCACGACGGAGAGATTGCAGTTTCACCATCATTACCCTCGAAGAGCCTTAGAATGTTGTCTGCAGTGTCGTCCATGCTTCTTTGGAGGTACTAGCTGCTGCAATTTTCGAGAAAAGTGACTCATGAGCAGCTTGTTGGATGTAGAACAATGCCTTAGAGTCCTTCTTGTTGTCTCGCAACCTTGCCTCTTCATCTGGGTCAGCATACCATTCTCAACCAAATCCCACAAGTCTTGAGGCTTGAATAAAGTCTTCATCTTGATGCTCCAAAATTCGTAGCTTTCACCTTTGAAGATTGGAATTGCAGGCTGAGAAATAGTTGCAACATTAACATTAGTTGCCATGGACGATGTATGCCCAATTGGAAAGAATTTGTGCTTTGATACCTTCAAGAATAGAACCCAAAACAGGGGACTTGTGAACAGAGGCTTAAAATGCAAATTTTTACTTTCAGATTCTATACATCAACGTACAAGGGAATAACCCATTTTTGTAGGCTTAGTCAACAAATAAACTAACTGAAGTAAATGGAGATAATGTAGGCACAACTAGTGCAGTTACAACTGAAATAGATACATGAGATGCATGGACACAAAATATAACTAAAAACAAGTCAATAGATAACTAACGTAAGTAACTAAACCCACTAAAGCACATTTGAATTAATAACTTCCAACAAAACATCCATAGGAATCACAAAATGCTTTAGTCTTAAAATATTGACATGAAGTTCATGGATTCTAATTTGCAACGGTGGATATCCATGAATCTATAAGAGATTCGTCCCATGTGCCCATTGCCGGGAAATTCGCTTATCCTATATCTTGCTACACCCATTTTATTCACATCAATCAACTCAGTGTTGCAAAACGAAGAAACACCCGGAAAAGAACAGAGAAAGGAGATCAAACCTGTTAGTTGTGCGAGCTTTGTAATTGTTCCCGCTAGAGTTTGTAATCTTTGTAGGAAACCGATTTTGAATAAGAGATTGTTTGGGGGACATACAACTGGGCTCCTTTTTTTTTTTCTTTTTTTTAGAGAAATTGCTGACATGTTTATTTTGTACAACAACAACAAAGCCTCAATCTCAAATTAATTGAGTCAGCTACATAGATCAAACTCTTCTTTTGTGCTAAATTTTGTGTAATTGATGGTGAGCATTCCGAACCATTCAAGTCCCTCTTAATTAACACATCTCAAGTTAACTTCGATCTACCCCTATCTCGTCGAATTTCGTCAGTTTCTATTGAGTTAAGTTTTCTAGTGGAAGCATTTGTATGCCGTATTTGCAGGTGTCCAAACCACCGCAATCACCCTTCCCTAATCTTTGTGTCAATTGGTGCTACTCGTACATTTCTTTAAATTTATATGTTTTTTATTTTTATCTTTACGAGTTTTATCACACATTCACATAAAACATCCTTATTTCTGCTACGTGCATTTTATGTAATTGTTGTTGTTTAATTTACCATCCAACATTCACTTTCATATAGCATAGCTGACCTAATTAAGGTCTTATAAAATTTTTTCTTTTAATTTAGTAGAGATATTTTTGTAGCTAAAAGAATTTACGACCCAACACCAAAAATTACTACTAACATTGGGGTTGGTACAACTAAAAATAAAAGAGGAAACAGGCACGGAATAGAGTTATAATACGGTGAGAAGTGCACATTCAAATTCGTTGCACAAAACTCACAGAGACACGGCAGAGGTGTATGTAATTAATTTCATCAGCCAGAAAGCCCTTGCATATAGGCAGGCAGGTGATATAAGTATCTTATCGAGGAGCCCCTTTTCGTAGAAATCTTCGATGGAATCAACAATGCTCGTCTCCAATGCCCTGTACCTCCACCCCAACTTCTGCAATTTCTCACTGCTGAACTTGCAAATAACACCTTGTTCCAAAATTCTGCAACATAATTATGTAAGCGTATTATACATAAATAAGCATATCCTAATTAATTAAGTTCTAACACATGATGTTTTCAAAACAAAAAAAAAAGTCCTGACACATGATAAAGAGACATACGATTAATAGAATTGGTGTTGTGACAAAGTTGTGATTGGTGACCAAAAGGTTTTATCATTTAGCCACCCGATTAATTTTTAGAGTGTTGGCTTACTACGGACACGCTATGAGCACGTACCTTATTTTATTTATTTATTTATTTTGTTTAAAAATTTTGTAGTCATAGTGAGTGTACGTAGTTGGTAACCTTAGCATTATCTTCAAGCACAAAATTATAAAAAAAGTAAAAAAAAACATAAAAAAACATAATGCGTGCTCTTAGTGAGTGCTAATAGTGAGTCACTTTAACATTTCTAATTTTTATAGGATTAGTTGAGCTTAAGTACGAAGATGCGGGCCAAAAAAAAACTATTATCAGTAAAAAAGAGAAAATAAGTGTATCAACATATGGTGAGATGGTAAAAGTATCACTTGACAAAAAAATAAGATTTTGAGAGCCCCACTTAAGTTTAAAAATAAAATAAAATAAAATAAAAGTGTATGTGTGTTTAACTCACTGCTTAGGGAAGTTGAGGTTGGGGTAGAAGCTCTTCATTTTGTCAACCAATACAAGGGTGGAAGCTTGGTGCGCTGCACATATGTACCTCCCCTGTGCTTCGGGCTTCTTGTAAACCAACAGGAGTGCTTCAGCTACATCTCGTACATCCACAGCCATCCAGTCATTGTTTTCAATAGCCTCCACTCCATCTGGTAATTTATTTTGTCACAAATTGATTTATGAGCTACGTGTGACACAAATACCATTTCAGTGAACCACGAAGAGTTGACCCAATGGTAAGAATGAATATGGGATTGTGTTGGTTAGTTGCGCAGTCCCAAGTTCGATTTCCCACTACGTCGAAATTTTTCGGGCCACTAAGGCCTTGTGGGAATAGTCAGGCTTGCCTATATACTCACGGATAGGAAAAAATAATAATAATAATAATAATAATAATTTCAGTGGGAAATACATACCTCTAGTAAAATTAAGCAACAACAAAGTGCTAGTATTCATTTTGGGCTGCAACAGTGGTCCAATAATGAGCGATGGGCACACACTCACTAGGTCAAGCCCATGGGCCTTTGCATGCTCAAAAGCTTGAAATTCGGCTTCAGTTTTGGCATAGCTGTACTAGTTGATCCAGGAGAACTGCACAATCAAGTGATTCAGGTGAATATATATATATATATATATATATATATATATATATATATATATATATATATATATATATTAGCTTATTAACAAGGGACCATCATCAACTTAATTAATTATGATCAGCTGAACATTACATGGATCAAATTAATTGTGAAAAAAGTATTGTTTATAATTACCCCTTCTATTTCACAAGTTTTGCAAAACTCTTTGTCACTCCAACACTTCTCATCCATGACTTGATCCTTAGGCCAGTGGGGAATAGATGACACCATCACCACCCTCTTCACTTTCGCGATGGAACATGCCTTTAGCACATTGCACGTGCCCTCCACAGCAGGTCGAATCATCTCTACCTGCAACAATATTAAAAGTCAACCCCCACTTTTTGTGGTATGGTGGTAAGTAAAAAAAAAAAAAACACTTTAATCATGTGAAGACAAATGTCATGAGTTTAATTCTCGACAACAACATTATATATTACTTTAGTTTTTCTTAGGTTATAGAGTTGGAGTACTTTTCAATTAACTCCTATAAGATTAGTCGAACCAAAGTAAGGAGGATCTCAGAAAAGTTCAGTCACGTATGGTTATCAAAAAAATGTTTAAATCAAGTCATATATAAGTTTATTTGAATGTCTAGATATTTTTTGTTATTAATTGTATACATGAATGCACACAAAAAGGAGTTGAAATTTAATTAAAGGCAGCGGATATTCGGACCCCACCTTTTGTTTCTTTTACCCCGTTCTTAAATTTTTATTTACCCCACTTTTTACTTAATTTACCCCAAAATTGTTTTCAAAATTCCAAAAATACCGTTACTTACCCCATCATCCCCATCCTCGCCCCAACATCCCTCAATCATCTCTATTTCTCGGTTTTAGTTATTGTAGAGAACTTGTACTAGGTCACCAAGTGTTGTAGGAGTGTTGTTTTTGTTGAACAAAGTCAGATGTGGTCGCAGTATGTACTAGAAGCGAAAAAGTGTCGCTCGCGGGGTTCAATCGCACACAGCGGGCATATCTAAAGAGGTATCAACCAACTTTGACCATGACCTCTAAATGGGTAATGGGTGAATTTGACCGAGACCTCTAAAGAGGTGTCGGTCGAATCCGACCGAGATTGTGAAGAAAACTCAGTCTCATTGGGTGACGAAGGGATTCAACCGAAACCTCTTTAGACAGGGCCGACACCTCTTAATAGTTGTCAGCCATGTGTGCCCGACACCTCTTAAAAGTTGTCAGCCCTGTGCGTCCGAACCCCGCAGGCAACAAAAACGAATAAAGTTCGAACCCCACAGGCAACAAGAACGAATAAATTTTTTTTCACAACTTCTAAAAAATACAAGAAAATGACAAAAAAAAAATAGTAGGTTTTGCTCGGAATCCCTTGATATTTTTGATTCCATCAAAACTTTGTACCCAAAATACAAGATTCAAGCCCCAAATCGAAGTCATAAACCCAACAACAAAATCACAAACAATATCGACTTGCAAAAGGAAAAAAACCACAAAATCGATACTAAAAGAGATGAAGAATGCACCTATGATTGGGTATGCGTGAGTGGGGTGACGGGGGTATGCGTAAATAAAAACCCTTTATATTGAGGGGTAGTTGGGTCATTTCACATGGGTAGGGTAGAAGAAGCAAAAATTGTGGCCGAATAGTCTTTGCCTAATTAAATCGTTTCAAGTGAGATATATAACCTGTGGATTTTGTAGAGTAGTAGAAAGAACATGGCAAGCAACATGAAAGACACTGGAGCACCCATCAATTGCTTTAAGGAGGCCATCAAAGTCCAGCAAGTCTGCCTTGAATAGTTGTAGATTCTCGGCTGCGTTTTCCAATGTCTTCAAATGGGCATTCTTTTCATCACCTGAAATATGTTTCGACATATCCCAATTATAATCAAGATATGGACTATATGAATCAAACTCTTTCATTCTGCTCCATTTAATTTCATAATTTGTAAAAAATAAAAAATTAAACAAAGAAATTTTCTTGGTATGGCATTGTGGCAATTAGATGAGTATCCATTATAGCTAGCTCCTATTGAGGCGTATATATGTTGTGCAAGATAGGTATTTTAAGACACCGCAATGACACACTTCTATTAATTTTAATATTTACATTGTGGGGGTGAACACCTATTTATAGACTCAAATTCAACTCCTAATCAAACTAGGAAACTACTAAATTAGGAAGCCATAAAACTAATTTAGAAACCCTAATTGTTAATTTAGATTACAACTCTAACATCCCCCATAATTTAAATTACTTATCTGAATTAAACAAAAAACATCATCCCCATAATTTAGATATTCTTGATCTTCCACTTGATCTTCTCTCGATATCCAAATCTCGACTTCCACCGATGACGTCATTTATCATTCACCCACCATATATCTCGCACAACTTCCTCCGTGCTAAACAATGCACATTGCACTCGATTGTCATCATTATCGATGACATTGTCATGGGCGACCTGACAAACCTGAAGTCGAGCTGGTTTTCTCACACTCCTTTGTAGTTTGCAACTGGTATGTTGGGGTATATCACCAGTACTAGCTAAAGTAGAGGCTCCATCTTCTCTGATCTCTGTAGGTTGAGCAATATTCTTACCCTTTGTGTCTAAAATCCACACATCCTTCTCATGAAATAAGGCATCTTTGCTAACAACGACTGAATTGGTAACTGGATTGTACAATTTGTATGCTCCAACCCGCCTTAAAACACATCCAATAAAAATGACCTTCATGCCTTTGTCATCCAACTTATTTTGGTTAGCATAAGGAACATGCACATATGTAGTGGATTCAAACACCTTTAGGTGTTTGACACATGGCTTATAACTACTCCAAGCCTCTTCTGGGGTAATATTGAACACTCCTTTTGTGGGAGATCTATTTAGTAAATAAACTGAACGTGCAACTACTTCAGCCCAAAAAGAATCAGATAAACATAATTTGGTTTTCAACATACTACGAGCCATGTCTAAAATCGTCCTATTCTTTCTCTCTGTCACACCATTATGTTGCGATGTTTGTGGTGGCTTTCAACACCCCTGATGTTGACTTTATCACGACCTTTCTACCCGTAATTCTTGTTTGGCTTTCTGGTAACTTTGATTTTCAATGCCTGCTCAGTTGGCTTGACTTTTAAACTCTTTCCATTGATTCTTTGCTCATGTGCTTGTAATGAACCAATTATTTCTTTAACTGTCTTGGACTCAAAATCTGTCCCAGACTCCATAATGACAGCTACTACATGGTCGAACTTCGTGGTCAAAGTGCGCAAAATCTTCTCGTTCACATCAAGATCATCAACATTGCCGCCATTTGTCTTTATCTGATTGACGATTGTCTAAACATGTGTGGTGTACTTCTTTATATCTTTCAAGTCCTCCATCTCGATCAACTCGAATTGTCGCCTTAAAGTCTGCAACGGGATTTTCTTGGCTTTTTGTACACCCTTGTAGGACGTCTCCAAAGTGTCCCGCGCATTTTTATTTTATTTTGTTTCTTTTAACAATTTTGTAGTCATAGTGACTGTCCATAGTGAGTAACTTTAACATTATCTTCAAGCATAAAATTGTAAAAAAAGTATAAAAGAAAAATCAAAAATCAAGGTGGGTGCTCTTAGTGAGTGTCAATCATGAAGAATTTTCCTTAATTTTAATAGAACTTATTCACATTGTTGAGGCTCAACATCAATTTATAGACTCAAATTTAACTCCTAATCAAACTAGAAAACTACGAAATTAGAAAGCCCTAAAACTAATTTAGAAACCCTGCTAATTTATATTACAACTCTAACAGTGCATCGGTTCAAATTAAAATATTTACTCTATTTCTCCTGAGTTAATGGGCGCCCAGTTACTAACTACGCTATAAAGTTAAGAGTTGTTAAAAAGAACTCGAACAGGCGATGTTATAGGCACCCCAATGTTTTATGAAGGCACCCCAATTTACATGCATTTAATGTGAGGCACCCCTACCTCCAACATTTTAGAGTGCCTTTAGCCGTGCTCAACTCAACACATTCAAATATATCAAAAGGGAGAGGCTAAACAGACCCCATAAATTACTAAACATACCCCAGTTTTGAGAAATTACACAACTGCCCTTTTATATAAAAGGATTTTTACTCAACATACCCTACTCACACCATACCCCAGTCACCTCTCTCAGATCTCCTCACAAAAAATTGACCAAATCTAACAAAATTCGAGCAAAACTACATGGATTCGACGATGTGGGTGCATTCATCATCTCTATTAGTGTCAATTTCGTGGTTGTTTTGGATTTTTTTCTCGTTGAGTTGTTTTATTTGTGAATTTATTTTTAGTCTTAGGGCTTTGATTTGAGACGTGAATCTTGCATTTTAGGTACAAAGTTTCGATAGAATTGGAAATATTAAGTGATTTCAAGCAAAACCCACAAATTTTTTTTGTCATTTTCTTGTATTTTTTGAGAGTTCTGAAGTTTTTTTATTTGTTCTGGTCACCCGCGGGTTTCGGAGCAACAGAGCCGACACCTCTGAAGAGGTGTCAGTGGAACTGGGCCCACACCTCTAAAGAGATGTCGGTCGAACTGGGCCGACACTTCTAAAAAAGTTTTAGCCGGTTCCCTCCGTCACCCACTGAAACCAAATTATCTTCGCATTTTCGGTTGAAGTTAGTCGAGACCTCTAAAGAGGTGTCGGTCCTATTCATCTGAAACCTCTTCGATGTGTGTCGCTCTGTCGTCGACACACTGGAGGCAAGGGTATTGAGGTGAGGGTGAAGGTGATGGGGTACACAAAATATAATAAAGAAATTAAGAAATTAAGAAGGACTAATTTAATTTTGGAGTGCCTTTAGCCATGCTCAACTCAACACATTCAAATATATAATAAAATGAAATATAATATAGAAATTAAGAAGGACTAATTTAATTCATGTGTGAAGATATTAAATGTAATACGGAGAGGGAGACATGTACATACTTAGGTCTCTAACAGTTCCATGGACCTTGTAGCCACGAAGGAGAAGTAGCTTCACTAGCCAAGATGCTTGATACCCTCCAGCGCCTGTAACACATACTATTTCATTCTCATCACCCATCTCTCTTTAATCCGCTTTTCTTTGGAGATTGGCTAAAACCTGCATTCAATTTGAAGTAGTGAACTTGATATATTCTTCGCCGCCCGACTCTTTTATTAAATAAAAAAATTAAAATAAAGTGGAAAAAAAAAAAAAAAAAAAAAATCAACAAAAACGTGGGCAGCAAGTTCAAGGCCTCTTTCCCCACAACGCCCCTCTCCATCAACCAACATATTTTTGCTCGAGGCAAATTTTTGCCCTCTTTTTCCCTCTTTTGCTTGAGGCACAAATGCTTATATGTATGTAACATACATATAATAGTTTATATTCCTATTTTTTGTTTCTCATTTTTTATTTTCTTATTCCACACTAAAAAGTTCTTGTTAATTTTTCTTTCTTCTCTTACATCTTAAGTTTTTTTTTATACAAAGAGCTCTATAAATGGAGTACCCATATCTTTTTAAGTGTCGAACTCATTTTAAGTGTCCGACATAGATACTTTAGATTAGAGTGAAGAGTTTGGGTAACATAGATTTTTTTTGTATGCAAGTAACAATAAAGGCTCAATCCCACAATAGTTGTGGTCGACTACATGGATCAAACTGCTCCATTACACTCGATTTAGTGCAAAAGGACTTTGCACATGTAATTTTAATTAATTCATTGTCCACTAACCGAAGTACTTACAGCAACTATATCATCAGGCATGTTTAGCCAACACAAAAAAGATCTTCACATACGTACACTAAAAGGCAATCTAGCTTCAAATACAGGATATATAATGACTCAGAAGAAAGATTTATATGTGCAACTATTCATCAAAACAAAAGGAAGATGTACATGCCAGATAAAAAAAGATCCATATGTCTGCCAAAACTGTTCGCCCGAAATGCTACATGTTGTAATTATGAATCTCAAAGAGACCAGATGCAATCCAAAGGTTTCCAACAATGTCGGCGAAAAAAAGACAATGTTATTCACTGAATAGGCTTTGCTTCCATCTTATTCACCATTTTGAATTGAAGTTATCCTTGAGTGAACCACTGACGCAGGAGCGACGTCATTAGCTCCACTGGAGTGTAGGATTGAATGCAAAACAACTACAATCAAGATAGTCTACAAAAAAAAAAGATCAAATACTAAACATATTAATGCTGCATATAGCAGAAATAAAATATCGTAATGACTGAGATTGTGGGAGGAGAAACTCAATATTTTTCGATAATATTAATTTGGAGAAAGCTCGAAAATATTTAGTTTTTTACCTTAACAGATATTGAAGATTAAAAGAACGGGTAGGATTCAAAGACTGCCTTCCAAGCTAACTATTTTGATTGGATATGCAAAACGGTCCCAAGTACGAATGATGCCTGTGATCTCCAAAGCTACAACATTAGTAAGGAAATTTATTATTGACAAGTCTTGCCGAGACCCATAATATTCATTCATTTGACAGTTCTTAATCTTTGATTGAAAGCACTGGGGGAGGTTTTCTCCCATGTAGGAAGTCAGTTCATCTTCACTTGATGCACGGACCTAAATGCAAAACATAGATTAAAAATCCAACAAGACTGTTATGCAAAATTCTAATCACCAAAATTTAACTTGTCTATTGAGTTACCTTGTCAAAGATAAGATCTTCAAGATTAGGGATTATCCGAAGAATGCTTAATAGATCTCTTCCATCACAGGGCTAGCTGACGCGAAGAGAGACGCCTCATAAGATCTTCATGTGAGAGAACCTATGAAGGTTGCAACAAGGATCAACAATTTTCAGGACAATAATATAAAAGCTTAAAGAACAATGGTCCCTGAAAAAAACCGAGTTGAATAGTTACCTTGAGAAGGTGAGCATGTATATGAAGCTTCTTAACATTAAGGAGACCTTTAAGTAGACTGTGGGCATTGCGATGTACTTCTTCCACGATTAATACCGGGCGCTAACGCACATCTGTACTAATTATAACTTCCTGTAGCATTGGCATGTCAAACAGAACGAGTTCTCTAATTAGATCCTCAGTAGAGTAAACAAGTTTTGATTATCCAAGCGCATGGATCGTGCTCATAATCGGGTTCAAAGCGTGCCTCGAAAATTCGTAAGTGATTAAGGGTAGGCACTAAGATTACCATTTTTTTTATGGTTATGAAAGGCACGTCTACCCAAAGCCAAACTTTTAAGAGCAGGAAGGCTGGAAAAGAACTGCCGGGTCGAGTCTTCATCACTTAGAAAAATTATACCATTGAGTTCAAGGATCGCAAGAGATGGGAGAGATGAAATTCATGGAGATTCTGATGAGCAACAGTTGATATCCATGAATAAGCACTAGGTAAAGCACGGGCTTCATAATCATAGGTGATTTTGAACACGCATACATAGGTTCGAAATGTGATGGTGAAATAAGACATTATCGATGAAATCCATGAACATTGTGGCATTGCCATGGCCACCACTACAGCAAGAAAATGAAAATTCGAGTGCTGAAACACCAGTCTACAACCATCTCCGTCTCTTAGACAAGATGATGGTGCTCACAGCTAGTTTGGTGGGGAGTCTAGAGAGGTTATGATATTGCAAAATCGAGTCGGGCAATTCGCTAATCCTATCTTTGTCCACAGTATCCACATTAATTTCCCTCAAAGATCACAACAGCAAACAACTATATAGATAGATGTTACCAAGCGGAAAACTTAAGTAATTTCAACTCCTCTAATAATCCTAAATTCTGCAACACCCATTTTGTATTATTACATCAATCACAGCAATACACAACTCTTCATTTCAAATCAAATGTGTTCTTTCAAAACCAACTCTGTGACTTCCAACCCTATATAATAACAACAATCACTAGAAAAGATGAGAGAGAAGATGATCGAACCGGTTGTCATAAGCGAAACACTCTTCATTCAAGCCGGAAAGAGAAGATTAACTTGTGCCCATTTCAGCTAGGATTTGTACTTTTTCCCTCTCTTTTCTCTCACGTTCAAGCCTCTCCCCTGCGCTCTCTCTCTCTCTCTCTCTCTCTCTCTCTCTCACTTGTGGGAGTCGAACTCATGAAACCTAGTCTCTCTCGGTTTGACTTGGTGGGAGTCGAACTCACGATCTCCCGAAACCTAGTCTCTTTTTGTTTGACTTGGTGGGATTCGAACTCACGATCTCCTGAAACCTAGTCTTTTTGCAAGTGATGCCTTTACCATCTCACCAGAGATGCTTTGACCCTGTTTTCTCCTTCTTCTAACCTGCAATTAGGACAAAATACATTTTTTTTCTTATTAGGAAAGACCAAATTTGGTCTAAGTTACATTTGTAACTGTAGGATATCTTGCTCTAACAACACGCAAATTTGATTGAAAATATGTTTCCAAATCTTAAAATCAACATCACACTGAAAAACATCATTGGCCATGTGGTCTGCACAAACTTATTCTCTCTAAATGTGTGGCTGAAAACTACACTCTACTCCCCGTCTGTCTCCCTTAGAATATCATGAATCAGTGGATTTCAAAATTGGCTCTGTGATGAGTCCAGAATAAGATCAATTGTTTCCTGCGAGTCTAGCTCCACAACCAATTTTCTACATCCTTTATCTCATGTCAGTTGCAAGTCATGTTTAACTTTTCATAGTTCGGCGCAAAGAGGTGAACACCGACCCAACTTTGCTTAAAATGATGCTCGAAAATCGCCTTTCATCCCCCGTTTCACTCATGTTGTTGTGGCTTCCTCATCCTCCCTTTGTATCACCCCATCACAATTTATTTTCAATCACCCTTCCTCCGGTGCTACCCAATGGCAATGCTTTCTTTTTTTCTTGGCAAAACCCATCATTTGGTCCCTGAAATTTGTTTTTTTTTTATGTTCTTGGTCCTTGAACTTTTATTACTACACATTTGATCCTTGAACTTTACAAAAATCTACATTTGGTCCTTCTACCATGTAAAATGTTAAATTAAGCCAATGTGGGTAACAAAAGTCATACGTGACTAGTTAAGAACAGTAAAATGGTTTATATTACTAAACATGACGACTCACATCAACTAAAAAAAGCTGAAAAAAAATATAATTTCTCCCAAAAACATAAAAAAAAATTCAAAATTCAGGGACCAAAAACATAAAAACTCAAAAGTTCAGGGACTAAATGTACAACAATGAAATTAAAGTTCAGGAACCAAATGTACACTACTGAAAGTTTAGAGATTAAAAACATAAGAAACTCAAAGTTCAAAGACCAAAAAATACTTTTTTCCTTTTTTTTTTCAATGTTCATTGATGTACGTATAGATTATGGAAGGATAATTGTGGTGGTTTATGCACCTATAAAAGACATTTCTACATATGCCCCGCTAGAAAACTCAACTCAATAAATTTTGAAAAAATTAGAACATAAAGGGGTAGACAAGCTAACATGAAATGCATTGATTAGGAGAGGGATTTATAGGACTTAGAAAAAGGTTTCATCTTTTTTTTTTTCAGTCTAAACCACTTAATATCCAAATTAGTCAACTACTCCAAGCTCGCTTTGGGTCGGCCCACAACTGAGCTCTATGTGGCCGAACCCAATTAATTTAGAATTGAGGCTCTCTTGTATTACAATGAAGTATTAGAAATTCTATTAGCCCAAACTATGTGATCAAATAAATACTCCTCTATCAAGAGATCCTCTTCCTTCCCCTTCTTCAAACTCTTATTCGTGTTTTTCATATAGTTTATAACTTTGTGTTAAAAATAAAAAATAAAATAAAATAAAATTTCGAGAACCGTGAAGTCTCAAAACTTTTAAATTTCAAAAACATTTTTCAATAACATTTCATTTGGGGTAGCTCAGTAGCATGACAAATTAATCAACTGGATCGAAACCACTCTTTTACCAAACCAAACAAAATATATAGAACCTGTTTGGTATAGCAGTTAAATAACAAGAAAGAACAATATATAAACTAAACAATGTAATGTAGCATCCATAATTAAGCGTCATAATAATTAGTATTGTCAAAGAAGACGCGAG
Source organism: Stephania japonica (assembly GCA_039657345.1). Classification (NCBI taxonomy): domain Eukaryota; kingdom Viridiplantae; phylum Streptophyta; class Magnoliopsida; order Ranunculales; family Menispermaceae; genus Stephania; species Stephania japonica. Next base: position 75,008,303 of record CM077556.1, read on the forward strand.
TATTTTCTGGATTGGGAATAATTCGAATAAGCTCAAAAGATCTTTACCTTAACAGATCTTGAAGACTGACAGAATGACTACGATTCGAAGAATGCCTTCTAAGCGTTACTATTTTGGCTGGTTTTAAACGAGGGTCCTTGGCATCCATGAAATCTGTGATCTCCAAAACATCAACAATAGTAAATACGAAATTTATTATGCTCAAGTCTTCTGGGAACCAACAAAATCATTGATTTGAAATTTCTTAATCCTTGATTCAAAACACTTTGGAAGCATTTTTCCAGTGTAGGAAGTCAGTTCACCTTCATTTGATGCATATACTTGAATGCAAAACAATAGATAGAGATTGTCAATTAAAATCCAATAAAACTATTACACAAAATGCAACCACCAACATTTTACTATTTTAATGAATTGCTTTGTCAAAGATGAGATCCTCAAGGTTAGGCATAATTTGAAGCACGCTCAGTAAATCTTCGGCACCACAGTTCACAGAGCCCAATGACTCGAAAATAGGATAAATTGGTAAATGGTGGAAGATGGCTCGTAAGGTCTTCATGTGGGAGAACCTACGAAGGAAGCAACAACGGCCATGAAGGATCTACAATTTTAAGAACAAAAGTACAAAGTTCAAACAACAATGGTCCGAGATTCAAATCAAATAGTTACCTTAAGAAGGCCAGCACGTATATGAAGTTTCTTTACATTAATGAGGTCTTTAAGTAGACTGTTGGCATTGCGACGCACTTGGTCCTCCGTCAATATCAAATTTTAATACTCATCCGTATTAATCATTGCATCTTGTAGCATTGGCATCTTGAATAGAATGTATTCACTTGGTAGCCCATTAGTCCAACAATAAAGGTAATCAAGATTCGGAACAAAAATCTTGATCATCTGAGTACACGGCTAATAAGGACCAAAGGTTACCTCCAAAATTCTCAAGTGACTAAGGGATATTACCAATTGGTTATAAATGGTGCAATGATGTAGAACCAAATGTTTAAGAGCAGAAAGGCGAGAAAAGAATTATTGGGTTATTGGAACATATAATCTTACATGAGAAATATAATAAGAGTTGATGTGGTATATAAGTGGTGTAGATTGGATCCTAGCACCTGTAATCATCAAGGCTGAGGCGGATCTCATGTTCTTTCATGGATATCCAATGTTGCTTGTAAGAAGAACTCCGCGAGCTCTATCTCTGTATTCATCAAGTGGATTTCAATGTGATTCCTCACTGTGTTTTTGGTTGCAAATCCCTTGTGGTGCTTAAGATATCATAATACTAATAGTGGTGTTTTTGCACCACTTAGTCACTTGGTTCAAACAATTGGTTCTACACCATTGCAACTTCTTTTTCAGCCTCTCTGCTCCCAAATAATTGGTTCTACACCATTGCAACTTTTCTAACCATCAGTGCCTTCCCTTAGTCACTTGACAATTTCTAAAGCTTGCTTCCAACGTTACAAGTCGTCATATACACTGTTGATCAAGATTTGTGGGCCGAATCTTGATTATCTTTGCTGCTGGACTACTGGCTTGCTACCAACTGAATACATTTTGTTTGACATGCCAATGCTACAAGAAGCAATGATTAATACAGATTTGTATTACATCCCGCCTTGGGTATTGCCAGAGGAAGAACGTCTCAAAGCCCACAATCTACTTAAAAATCTTGTCAATATAAAGAAACTTCATATACCGCTCGTCTTCTTACAGTAACTATTCAATTCAAATTTTGGTTTTGGTTAATTGTTTTATAAACTTTATATTTTTCTTCTTAAAATTGTTCATCTTTCATGGCGCCTTCATAGGTTCTCCCGCATAAAAGACCTTATGAATCAGCTTCCAACATTTACCAATTTAACCTTTCTGCGAGTCATCGGACCTGGAGATGGCAAATATTTGCTGAGCCTGCTCCGAATTATGCCTAACCATGAGAGTCTCATCTTTGACAAGGCAAATTAACTAAAATAATGAAATGTTGGCAGTTGCATTTTGCATAAAGGTCTTGTTGGATTTTAATTGACAATTATCTCTATATGTTGTTTTTGCATTCAGGTCTATGCATCGGGTGAAGATGAATTGACTTCCTACATTGTAGACATGCTTCCACAGTGTTTTGAATCAAGGATTAAGACAATTCAACCCAATGAATATATATGATGGTTGCGGTAATGACTGGTACATAATAGAGTTCTTATTAACTAATGTTGTAGCTTTGGAGATCACTAATATCATGGATGCCCAAGACATCAATTTAACTCCTGTCAAATCAGTGAGGCTGGGAAGGCATTCTTTGAATCCAAATAATCCTTTGAATCGTCAAGATCTGTTATGGTATACTTCTTTTGAGTTTTATCCCTTCTTTGTCTAATCAAGACTAACTCTTATTGGACTCGGCGAGTACGATGGAAGAGTTAAAGCATGGTCAGATTCATTTTGAGAATGATCAACTTTGAAGCAGAGAAGTAAGGGAACGCATTTTGAAACCCTAATCACAAGAAGTATGCGATTATCAAAAAAATTGCATAGAAAGATTAGAGAAACGGAAGATTATCAAACCATTGTTAGGACTAGGGCTTTTAAAGCTCCAGCTAGCACTGTAATATCTGCTTCTTCTCGCCTAACTGAAGCAAATGAGTCACTTTACTCTTCACTCTTTATTGACGTTTTAATGCGCCTTCGGTTCTATGCCCTGTTTGTTGCCGGTTAAAAACCATTTCCACCCCTCAACTTGGAAACTAATCTACCCTTGTAAGTACAAGTAGGAAATTGTTTTTTCAAAAAAAAAGAAAAGAAAAAAAAGGTTGGAAATTCGCATGGAAATCAACCAGATAAATACTAGAATGACTCGGCGATGGTGTCCATCCATCGTGCATTGATGTACATGTGCATATCTCGATGTGTAAATGAATGGACACCATTAGTGAGTGTCCATTGCAGGTCACCTTAAGAGCATCTCCAATGGTAAATGTGAATTGTAGCTGTGGATTCATGTCACATCAGCAGTGTGGAGAGGATGTCTATCTTACGTGGCTGAAATAGACATTGAAGTCAAAAAATGCTCTCCAATGCACAATGTGGATTGTCTCCTTTAATTGATGAGGCAGTAGCTTCTTTTTAAAAAAAAATTATAAACAATTATTGAATAAGTAGTAGCCCTACCAAAAAAAAAGTAGAAGTGTTTTTTTCTCAAAAAGAAAAAAATGAAACAAAGAAGTGGTAGTGTTTTTTATATGAAAAAAAGGATCAATTGTGTTTTTCTTTTGAAGGCACATTTATGTTTTTTTATATATATACGTATTTGTAAAAGCACATTATTAAAAAAATTATAATATCTTTTTTTTTGAAGAAAAATAGAAGTTTCATTAATCATTAATGGCTTGATATATGACCGGACATAGAATCAAAATATACATTAATTCATTAATCTTATTTGTTCAAAAAAATTGTCATTACTTTGGTTGTAAATGAGATTGTGAAATTGAAACAGTTTGACAATCAAGGACTGTTCTCTACAACATTGAAACACATTACATTACATAAACACCTGTTATAACCACACAACAATAACAAAACTTCCCGACTAGAAGAAGAAAATCTAAAACTTTCCAACAAGGAGAAGACAAAATCAAGACTTCCAACAAACAAAGACAAACTACCTAATAATAAGACTAAAAAGAAGGACCAACCCAACCGACGCACAGATCCAAAAATGAGTTTCGAGGAAGAAGTCGCAACAAGGAGATCCAATTATCACAGATCTAAAAATATTTGTACTTTATTGAATACATAGAACACAAAAAGATGAAGATTGGAACCACCGCCAATCAAAAGAGAAGATAAGCGGTGGTTCAAGATCTTGAGTCAAGAGATAAAACTAAGAAAATGGGTTTTAGGGTTAGAGTAGCCGCCTCTTTGGACAAAAATTATCATATCTTAATATAACAAAACAGATAACTAAAGTTTTTAACTTTGTATTTATCTTATCAAATTCATTATAATTATCACCAAATCTATATGAATAAAGAAAGGACAAAAAATGACAAAAAAAAAAAACAAAATGATATTGGAGTGCGACTATTTTTTGGAGTTTCGGCTATTTCGGTTCTCTTTTTTAATGAGTTGGAAACTTAGACATTGTCTATTGCACCCTCTATTTCTAGAGAGTGCGATAGATAGTGTCTACCTTTTTCTATGTCACGTCCTCTGCACTGAGAATGTAATAGAAAATTATATTGATTAGGGTAAAACAAGGCAAATTGTATACAACACTTTGCTCTTATTTATAGAGCGGTACAAAACGATATACATGGAAGTAACTGATTTACATAATCAGTGAAGAAGTTACACAATTAGTGGAGAAATTATGGTATACACAATCAGTGAGGGAAGTTACACAATCGACCTCGACAAACCAAGCAAAAGCCATCTGTTCAGTCTGCAAGGCGGAATCCTTGGTTTGAACATGAAAAAAAATAAAAAAATTGAATGAAAACTCAAAAAATACATGTAACGACCCGAATCTTTCCCAATCTGACATAGGGGCAATTTAGTAATTTAAATACTAAATGTGTGTTGGATTTTCTTTGGATTGAATTATTAGTGTTATAGTAGAATATCTTACACCTCTAGATGAGCATTTTATGCGGTTTGAAGAGACTCCGGATTATATGCCCGGTCCTATTAAGGAAACTTACTCGAGAATAAAATCTGAAAAACTTTTCTTAAACGTGAAGAAAGTTATATTCGGGGGCAAGATCTCTAGATTTATGAGATCTCAATAATTAGGAAAATATTTGTAGGAACTTTTCTGGTTAAAAAGGGCGAGATCTCCAAATTTATGAGATCACATTAATTAGGGAAAGATTTGTGGGAACTTTCTTAGTCAAAAGGGCAAAATCTCTAAATTTATGAGATCTCATTAATTAGGGAAATATTTGTGGGAACGTTCCTGGTCAAAAGAGTAATTAAGTTAAACTAATGAAAACGAACCCAAGACATATTAAATAAGTGTTAGACTTAAGGCCCAAGTGGGAGGGCATTTTAATCTTTAACACAAAAAGCTATATACTTTATCCAAAAAAAAAGTTGTATTCAACCTAACCTAACCCTAGCCTATAAAAGGAGAGGTAGTATAATGACTCTAAAATCTAACTCGTGTCACATGCCATTTAAGGTTGCACGTGGACCTCTTGTCATGATATGGGTAAACAATTCTCGGTTGTAACGACTCTCAAATTTAATTAGTAAGACGTGTCGTGTTTTCAGGACTATGACTTACCCGTCATGACTTGTCATATTACTTAAGCCTCGAGAGTCAACACTGAGGTATATTTTATTTTTCTGTGATGTTTATATTATTATTTATACTTGAATGTGAACATTGTATGTTTTAGTGTGTGGTTTTGTATTATTAATCACTACGGATTTCTATGTGAGATTCGCCTAAGAAAAACGAGAATTTTAAGGTATAATACAGGTAATTAAACACCCGAAAATGATAATTAGGGAATTATCAAATATAATAAATAATTAAATAAAATGTGGGAGCGAGGTTATGTCCAGAAATGCACGTGGCGCAAGTCGTGAGGTGAAACAAGCACACGAACGCGTGTTGTGAGCGAGAAATGGCTTGGTTTTGAAGTTGTAGTCACTCATTGAAGTCATGCTTTGGTGTAAGAGTTGTTGGATGGAGTGAAGGTGGGACACAAGATGTGCCTCGAGATTCGTGCATGACAAGAGATGAAAGGAGAGTATATAAACTAACTTTTCTCTCTCCGTAATTCATTTTATCATTTTCTGCTCAACGTGAGAACGAGGGGGTTTCGGACGTTTCGAGCATGTTGCGACGCCGAAGATCGACCAATCACAAATAAAAAAGTAGGATCCCTACTCCTCTCATGTTTGTGTACAGTTTGGCATTAGTTTTGCAGGTTTTTGTCACGATGATTTCGTATGAGATTTTGGAAAAATGTTGGGAATGAGTTTGAGTTATGTTTTTGGAATCAATTGGATTATTCATTGATGAATTGGTGATTGATTTGTGTATTTGAAGAACATTGGAATTTTTGAAGGATTTTCGTGTAATTCACGAATCGGGGTGTTTGTCAGGGTTTTGACGCGAATCGAATGTGTTTTGAGGTTGTTTTGGACGTCCTAAGAGTTTGGGATAGGCTCAGAACGCAGTAAAGCGAGCCGGGGTTTCGAAAAACCCCAGATTGTGCGTGCAGGACCCACGCTACAAGGGATGGCGTCACCCTCGGCGGATGGGGTAGTCAGCCAAGAAAACACGTAGTGGGGATGCCGCCAAGTGTTGAATGTCGCGGTGCCTCGGCGGCGTGACACGGTTCACAGGGGAAAAATTGATAAAATTTCAAAAAAATTTTGGGATCTTTCGGGTATCCAAATGGGTTCGAATACGACCCAATCCCCTAAAAATCAATTCAATTACACTAATAAAATAATTATGAAAAATTGGGTAAATTAGAAAATTTTTAATAGGATTTGCAAATTTGATTTAATTAGTTTTTAGACTTTGAGAATTTGAGTGGAACAACTTAGAGATTTCGCGAGGATCGAAGTTTGTGATCGATTGAGGTACGTTATTCATACGATTGTAAGCCAATTAGAAAATATACATTAATTCATTTTCTATTTTTGCCATTTCTATTTGAATTGAGCTATTATTGGAATTCCCTTCGATATTTCTTTGGTTGAGTGTCGTGGCATAAGTGTGTTGCGAAGGTACTCCTGGGTCTATATTAGTGAGTAAGCGTGAGTACTCCTGCAGGGGTGCTGTCCTACCCCCTAATAGTGGGTTACACCTCGAGTATTGGATTGTTGGGCACTGTTGTGTTTATGGATTGTTGGTCACTATTGTAACTATAAATGTGGTACTGATGTACTGGATAGAAATTGACCACTTATGGGCCTCTCTTAACTCTTCGGACACTTAAATTTTGTTGCTATGTTTGTCAGTCTGTTTATCATGCTATTTGTTACATTTTCTACCTTCAATACCGTATAATATTTGGACTATTTAATTGGTAAATCTTGAATTACTGTTTAGCTTCTTCTGGTTTTACTTTCATATTTTTCACGCACTCACCGTCTAGTTTGTGGCGGTGTTGCAGATAGAGCTGATACGAGCAAGGAAAATAAGTCGATGCTAGATGATATCCTCTGAGGACTCTCGGAGCAATTATTTCCTTTACTCAATGTAGGTTTTGTTTTTTTACTGTGATTATTATATTATATGTTTTGTAAACACTAGGACATGTATCGTGGATTGAAAGATTAGGGATATCATGTATGAACGTTTTGTTTAGCTTTGATCGCCAAAACACGAGCTGTCAGCAACAATGGCCTCAGAGACAGTCGCCTAGTACCTCTTTTCCCTTACTCTTGCTCGTACCAGGATCTGCGTTCAATGGCCTAACACATACAGCAACGAGCCCAGTGAGTAAATTCCCAAGAGAAGTCTACACGATTATCATAAAAACATCGATAACAGCGAGGCATGTGAATATGACCCTGACAACAGAATCAAATCCCCATGGCTAGCAGTAAACAACCATCACAGCATCACATCAATCACACATTAACTGGAAATGTAAAGCATCCAATATATCCAAGAACAAGAAATAATTAACTAAATGGGCTCGAACGTAAAATCAATAGATAAATAAATCATCACTCGTTTAATCACGATAAAACCATGACCCGCCGGTCATACGATAGCAAAACGGAGTTCTTAGCACAAACTAGTGCTTAATAACAGGCTTACAATGACTACACCTTAACTCAGTAAACGGGCGTACTCCTTTCCAAGCTTTTTAGTTCTAAGAGTACCCTTAATCCCTCGAGACAGTTGTAGATACATTCTACTCTCATCTACACGGTCGTGGTCGTTGTCGTAAACTAGCCCATGCTCACGTGTGTAGCCATAACCAAGATGAAAAACTATGCATGACCACCAGCAATCACCGTATACGATAAGATAATCGATAAAATGTAAGCCATAAATTAAAGTGTAACTTTCTCAAGGGTTTTACGTATCTGTAAACACGCACTCCAACTTCTCGGACCTGTCAATCTGCCTCGCCTAGCTCCCCGATGCCCGAGCTATGGTTCTCCAGTCCCTGAAGTCCATTTATAGTGTTTTATATTATTTAAAAACATATTATCTAATTTTATGATATTATATCATATTTTCTAATTTTCAGTTGTGGTATCTCTTTCAGACTATGTCGGGGTTCCAAAGATACCCAAAAAGTCCAAAACCACTTTTCTACATTTTTCTCAATTTCTTATATTTTCTATAATTTTTCTCGATTTTTCTGAAAATTTCCAACTATTTCCCTATTTTTCAAAAATAATACATATTATATTTAATTACTTAAATGAGTAGGCCCCACCTGAACCGGACCAGCCGGTCCGGTCCGGCCTCACGCGCGTGTGCGACCTTTTCCCAGGGATGATTTCGTCTCTGGTTCTCCAAAGACGAAATCGTCACCCTTCTTTTTTTTTTTTCTCTTTTTGCTCTTCCCTCTTCTCTCTTCTTTCCTCTCCCAAACCATCTTCAACCTCTAAACTCCAAAGACCAATTTCAACATCAACAACATTGGTTATCTAGAGAGGATTGTTGGGATGTGTGGGCTGAAAAAGTTTAGTCCTACATTGGTTATCTATAGTTTCTTGAAAAAGTTCATAAGAGTTGATTTCCCACCAAATAGTACCCCACACCTAATGTTGAGGGACAATAATGGTACTAGCAGCGACCCATGTGCCCATTGCCAGGAAATTCTCTTATCCTATATCTTGCTACACCCATTTTATTCACATCAATCAAAACAACTAGATATCACCATCATATATATATCTTCCAATCAACTCAGTGTTGCAAAACGAAGAAACACCCGGAAAAGAACAGAGAAAGGAGATCAAACCTGTTAGTTGTGCGAGCTTTGTAATTGTTCCCGCTAGAGTTTATAATCTTTGTAGGAAACCGATTTTGAATAAGAGATTGTTTGGGGGACATACAACTGGGCTCCTTTTTTTTTTTTTTTTTTTTAGAGAAATTGCTGACATGTTTATTTTTGTACAACAACAACAAAGCCTCAATCTCAAATTAATTGGAGTCGGCTACATGGATCAAACTCTTCTATTCTGCTCGATTTTGTGTAATTGATGGTGAGCATTTCGAACCATTCAAGTCCCTCATAATTAACACATCTCAAATTAACTTCGGTCTACCCCTACCTCGTCAAATTTCGTCAATTTCTATTGAGTTAAGTTTTCTAGTGGGAGCATTTGTATGCCGTATTTACAGGTGTTAAAACCACCGCAATTGCCCTTCCCTAATCTTTGTGTCAATTTGTACTACTCCTACATTTCTTTAAATTTATGTGTTTCTTATTCTATCTTTATGAGTTTTACCACACATCCACCTAAATATCCTTATTTCTTCTACGAGCATTTTATTTAATTGTTGTTGTTTAATTTACCATCCAACATTCACTTTCATATAGCATAGCTGACCTAATTACGGTCTTATAAAATTTTTCTGGGTTGGTACAACTAAAAATAAAAGAGGAAACAGGCACGGAATAGAGTTATAATACGGTGAGAAGTGCACATTCAAATTCGTTGCACAACTCACAGAGACACGGCAGAGATGTATGTAATTAATTTCATCAGCCAGAAAGCCCTTGCATATAGGCAGGCAGGTGATATAAGTATCTTATCGAGGAGCCCCTTTTCGTAGAAATCTTCGATGGAATCAACAATGCTCGTCTCCAATGCCCTGTACCTCCACCCCAACTTCTGCAATTTCTCACTGCTGAACTTGCAAATAACACCTTGTTCCAAAATTCTGCAACATAATTATGTAAGCGTATTATACATAAATAAGCATATCCTAATTAATTAAGTTCTAACACATGATGTTTTCAAAACAAAAAAAAAAAAGTCCTGACACATGATAAAGAGACATACGATTAATAGAATTGGTGTTGTGACAAAAGGTTTTAGCATTTAGCCACCCGATTAATTTTTAGAGTATTGGCTTACTACAGACACGCTATGAGCACGTACCTTATTTTATTTATTTATTTATTTTGTTTAAAAATTTTGTAGTCATAGTGAGTGTACGTAGTTGGTAACCTTAGCATTATCTTCAAGCACAAAATTATAAAAAAAGTAAAAAAAAACATAAAAAAACATAATGCGTGCTCTTAGTGAGTGCTAATAGTGGGTCACTTTAACATTTCTAATTTTTATAGGATTAGTTGAGCTTAAGTACGAAGATGCGGGCCAAAAAAAAACTATTATCAGTAAAAAAGAGAAAATAAGTGTATCAACATATGGTGAGATGGTAAAAGTATCACTTGACAAAAAATAAGATTTTGAGAGCCCCACTTAAGTTTAAAAATAAAATAAAATAAAATAAAAGTGTATGTGTGTTTAACTCACTGCTTAGGGAAGTTGAGGTTGGGGTAGAAGCTCTTCATTTTGTCAACCAATACAAGGGTGGAAGCTTTGTGCGCTGCACATATGTACCTCCCCTGTGCTTCGGGCTTCTTGTAAACCAACAGGAGTGCTTCAGCTACATCTCGTACATCCACAGCCATCTAGTCATTGTTTTCAACAGCCTCCACTCTATCTGGTAATTTATTTTGTCACAAATTGATTTATGAGCTACGTGTGACACAAATACCATTTCAGTGAACCACGACGAGTTGACCCAATGGTAAGAATGAATATGGGATTGTGTTGGTTAGTTGCGCAGTCCCAAGTTCGATTTCCCACTACGTCGAAATTTTTTGGGCCACTAAGGCCTTGTGGGAATAGTCAGGCTTGCCTATATATTCACGGATAGGAAAAAAAAATAATAATAATAATAATAATAATTTCAGTGGGAAATACATACCTCTAGTAAAATTAAGCAACAACAAAGTGCTAGTATTCATTTTGGGCTGCAACAGTGGTCCAATAATGAGCGATGGGCACACGCTCACTAGGTCAAGCCCATTGGCCTTTGCATACTCAAAAGCTTGAAATTCGGCTTCAGTTTTGGCATAGCTGTACCAGTTGATCCAGGAGAACTGCACAATCAAGTGATTCAGGTGAATATATATATATATATATATATGTTAGCTTATTAAACAAGGGACCATCATCAACTTAATTAATTATGATCAGCTGAAAATTACATGGATCAAATTAATTGTGAAAAAAGTATTGTTTATAATTACCCCTTCTATTTCACAAGTTTTGCAAAACTCCTTGTCACTCCAACACTTCTCATCCATGACTTGATCCTTAGGCCTGTGGGGGTTCATAAAAATTGCAGAAATAGATGACACCATCACCACCCTCTTCACTTTGGCGATGGAACATGCCTTTAGCACATTGCACGTACCCTCCACCGCAGGTCGAATCATCTCTACCTGCAACAATATTTAAAGTCAACCCCCACTGTTTTGTGGTATGGTGGTAAGTAAAAAAAAAAAAAAAAACACTTTAATTATGTGAAGACAAATGTCATGAGTTTAATTCTAGACAACAACATTATATATTTCTTTAGTTTTTCTTAGGTTATAGAGTTGGAGTACTTCTCAATTAACTCCTATAAGATTAGTCGAACCAAAGTAAGGAGGATCTGAGAAAAGTTCAGTCACGTATGGTTATCAAAAAAAATGTTTAAATCAAGTCATATATAAGTATATTTGAATGCCTAGATATTTTTTGTTATTAATTGTATATATGAATGCACACAAAAAGGAGTTGAAATTTAATTAAAGGTTGCCGCTATTCGATCCCCACCTTTTGCTTGTTTTACACCTTCTTGAATTTTTACTTTGTTTACTCCACTTTTTACTTAATTTACCCAAAAATTATTTTTAAAATTTTAAAAATACCCTTGCTCACCCCATCATTTTCATCCTTGCCCCAACACCCCTCAATCATCTCTATTACTCGGTTGTAGTAATTGTCGAGCACTTGTACTAGGTCACCAAGTGTTTAAGTATTTTTTTTTGTTGAACAAGGTCGAATGTGGTCGCGATGTGTCCTAGAAACGAAAAAGGGTCACCCAGGGGTTCGATTGCACAGGGTCGGCACCTCTGAAGAGGTATCGGCTGACTCTGACCACGACCTCTAAATGGGTAACGGTTGAATCTGACTGAGACTACTAAAGAGGTGTCGGTCGAATCCAACCGAGTTTGTAAAGAAAACTTAGTCTCATTGGGTGACGGAGGGATTCAACCAAGACCTCTTTAAAGGTGTCGGCCCTGTGTGGCCGACACCTCTTAAGAGTTGTCGGCCCTGTGCGTCCGACACCTCTTAATGGCTGTCGACCTTGTGCAGCCAAACATCGCCGGGCAACAAGAACGAACAAAATTTTTGTTCAAAACTTTTAAAAAATACATGAAAATGACAAAATAAATAGTGGGTTTTGCTCGGAATTACTTGATATTTTCAATTTCATCGAAACGTTGTACCTAAAATGCAATATTTAAGCCCCAAATTGAAGCCCTAAACCCAACAACAAAATCACAAATAATACAGACTTGAAAAAGGAAAAAAACCCAAAAAGTCAATAAATCGACACTAAAAGAGATGAAGAATGCACCTATGACGTCTAATCGGTGGGGTTTCACTCAAATTTCGTTGGATTTAAATTGGTGGTGGAGTGCGGTTGGAGAAAGAGGTGACTGGGGTATGCGTGAGTGGGGTGATTGGAGTATGCGTAAATAAAAACCCTTTATATTGAGAGGTAGTTGAGTCATTTCATATGAGTGGAATAAAAGAAGCAAAAAATAGGGTCAGAATAGCTGTTGCCTAATTAAATCGTTTCAAGTGAGATATATAACCTCTGGATTGTGTATAGTACTAGAAGGAACATGCACGCAACATGAAAGACACCGGAGCACCCATCAATTGCTTTAAGGAGGCCATCAAAGTCCAGCAAGTCTGCCTTGAATAGCTGTAGATTCTCGGCGGCGTTTTCCAATGTCTTCAAAAATGCATTCTTTTCATCACCTGAAATATGTTTTGACATATCCCAATTATAATCAAGATATCGACTGCATACATCAAACTCTTTCATTCTGCTCCATTTAATTTCATAGTTTGTAAAAAATAAAAAAATTAAACAAAGAATTTTTCTTGGTATTTCATAGTGGCAAATAGATGAGTATCCATTATAGCTAGCTCTTATTAAGGCGTATATATGTTGTGCACGATAGGTTTTTTGAGACATTGCAATGACACACTTCTATTAATTTTAATAGAACTCGTTATTTACATTGTGAGGGTGAACACCTATTTATAGACTCAAAGTCAACTCCTAATCAAACTAGGAAACTACTAATTAGAAAGCCATAAAACTAATTTAGAAACCCTAATTGCTAATTTAGATTACAACTCTAACATCCCCCATAATCTAAATTATCAATCTGAATTAAACAAAAAAATCACCCCCATAATTTAGATATTCTTGATCTTCCACATGATCTTCTCTCGATATCCAAATCTCGACTTCCACCGATGACGTCCTTTATCTTTCACCCACCATATATCTCGCACAACTTCCTCAGTACTAAATAGTGTACAATGCACACGATTGTCATAATTATTAACGACATTGTCATGGGTGAGCTGACAATCCTGAAGCCAAGCTAGTTTTCCCACACTCCTTTGTAATTTGCAACTAGTATGCTGGGGTCTATCACCAGTACTAGCTGAAGTAGAGTGTAACAGTCCGAATTTAATTCGCCGTTATTTGTGACGTATTGCAGACGTGGCGAACAGCTCAGACACCCATGGGACCCACAGCTAGGCTAGAGCGTGCCTGGAGTTAGGTAAATAGTTATTTGGTATGTTGTTTTGTTTAATTTGCGATGTTTAGGTTAAAATAGGTTAAACGACATCGCGATGTGTGTAATTATATTTTAATTGACGTGTGAGATTGTGTGTTAAGTATTCACCTAGATATGCATGTCGACACGGGTACCGAATAAACAAAAAGATGAAATATTAGGCTGGGAAAAATATTACACACATTAAATGAATTAAATGTGATAAAAATGGTAAATTGGTGGGCGCCTAGGGACACACGAGGTCGTGGTCGACGCGCGTGAGTGGTACGGTAGTGTGCACGCCCGAGTACGCTCGTTGGCGCGCACGACGAAATTGTAAACGCGAAAATATAGGTGTGTATATATATTTATAAATATATATATATATAAGTAGTTGTATATATATATATATATGGAAATCAGAAAATAAATAAATAATGGTGAACTTACCAAAAAGGGTATTTGGTTGTTTAGAAAAAGTGGATGGACATAAGGGTATTTCGGTAATTTTCCACCATCACCGCCTTCTTCTTCGTTAAATCGAAGAGAAGAAGAGAGAAAAAAAAACAGACGAAGAGAAGAGAAGGAAGAAGGAGAGGGCGGTGGAGGAATTCGGGGAGATCACGAACATAACGAGGACGTCGAGGTGAGTTGATTGTTGTTCTTGTTGTTGTTGTGGTTGTGTGCATTGTTGTTGTGTGCGTTGTGGTGGTTTTGGGGCGTGCCGAGAATTGGATCGGTTCGAGGAGGGAGACGATATGTGTCGTCCCCCCACCCTCCCAATTCCACTAGAAAGGAAAGGAAGAAAGAATGAAGAAGAAGAAGAAAAAAAAAATTGAACCAGAGGCTCACTGCCTCTGTGAAGAAGACGATGGAGGGAGGGTGCACGCACGCTGGGCCGGGCCACCAGGCCCAACCCGGGTGGGCCTGGACCGGGACCAACTCGGGTGGGCCTGGACCGGGACTAACCCGGGTGGGACTGGACTGGACCCAACCTGGACCGGGCTCGACTCGGACTCGGTCCAAGTGGGTCCAGGTGGACCGGTCCGGGCCCGACCCAGTTGGGTTGGGTCGGACCCGGTTCAGGGGACCCACCATAATATTTAAATAATATTTATTTTTAATTTATTTTATTATTTTATTTAAATAATTAAAAACAGTTTTTAAATAAAAATAAAATATAGAAAAACTGAGAAAAATAGTCAAAAATTATGGAAAAATTCAGAAAAATCCAGAAAAATATGAGAAATTAAAAAATGGGTCAATAAATGAGTTTTGCGATTTTCTCAGGATTTTGGCGAGATGTTGTCGGGGTTTTTACCTCGAAAAACGTAAAATTGACATAATATGTCCAATTGAAGCTAATTCAATGATAAATAATCTTAGGTACATTTGGGATGATAATTTGGATTATCGGGTGATTATTGGAGCTAGATGGGGTTTGATTTTCGGGACGTGGAGTGTGGATTGAGGTGTGTAGTATCCCAACTGAAATTATTTAAGTATTTACTTCTTTTGGTATTTGAATTCAATTTCTTTCATTTCAATAGTCTATTCTTGGTTATGTTTATATGGGCGGACGTTGAGCGAGGCTCCCTCCGTTCCATTCTTGTGTGTATGTCCACTACACCATGGCACGTGCTACCAGATCGAACTCGGCCGAGTGTCACGTCGTGGCATGTGTCGATGCGCCCTTCTGGAGTTTGACTCGCCAGCAGCATTCTGTGGAAGAGTCCGAAGTATGGTGTAGTCTGACCCTAGGAGCTAGGAACACACTTTGCACCTTTTCCTATTATTTATTCATGCGATGAGCACAGTTGTCTGTATTTATTTCCGCATGTTTATTTAATAGCTTTATTTAAATTTCAGTATTTACTTTTAGAAATGCTCATTTAATTTCCTTAGGAATACTCATTTTGGACTCGTCATCTGCCTTTTGTGATGGCTTGAGTGCAGATCCTAGTACGAGCAGGGGCAAGGGCAAGCTGCCAGAGTACTGTTGAACAGAGATAGCCTGACTCGTACGTTTGTATTATACTTACTTTGTTTTATTATGGGTTTGGGGTTTTGGAGAAACTTTATATATATTGAACTTTTTGGTGATTCCAGAGGTACTTATGGTTGTGCATGGGTTTTCCACATTAGGTTTATGGTTTAGGTTACACATTTATAGTATCACTATCCGAGTAATGCATTAGAAAGGCTTCTGTTGTGTGAATTTGAGGATTTTATAATGCTTTAACATATAATTTGACTTCGATACAACTTAATCAATAAATGGATAATTAATAAGGTTTAAAAAGATAAAATGGAGGATGTAATCCAATGTAGAGCACAACTGTCGTTGGTAAGACAGACTGTGGGTCCGCATTGGCCCTTGTGGCGGTCTATTTGGAAAATAGGCCGTTACATAGAGGCTCCATCCTCTCTGATCTCTGCATGTTGAGGTATACCCTTACCCTTTGCGTCTAAAATCCACACATCTTTCTCATCAAACAAGGCATCTTTGCTAATAATGACTGAATTGGTAACTCAACTGTACAATTTGTATGCTCCAACCCGCCCTAGAACATAGCCAATAAAAATGACCTTCACGTTTTGTCATCCAACTTATTTTGGTTAGCACAAGGAACATGCATATATGCAGTGGAGTCAAACACCTTCAAGTGTTTAACACATGGCTTATAACTACTCCAAGCCTCTTCTGGGGTAATATGGAACACTCCTTTTGTGGGAGTTCTATTTAGTAAATAAACTGAATATGTAACTACTTCAGCCTAAAAAGAATCAGGTGGACATTTGGCTTTCAACATACTACGAGCCATGTCTAAAATCGTCCTATACTTTCTCTCTGCCACGCCATTATGTTGCGATGTTTGTGGTGGCTTTCAACACCCTTGTTGTTGACTTTATCACGACCTTTGTACCCGTAATTCTTGTTTGGCTTTATGGTAACTTTGATTTTCAATGCCTGCTCAGTCTGCTTGACATTTAAACTCTTTTCATTGATTCTTTGCTCATGTGCTTATAATGAACCAATTATTTCTTTAACTGTCTTGGACTCAAAATCTGTCCCAGACTCCATAATAACAGCTACTACATGGTCGAACTTCGTGGTCAAAGTGCGCAAAATCTTCTTGTTCACATCAAGATCATCAACATTGCCGCCATTTGTCTTTATCTGATTGACGATTGTCTAAACATGTGTGGTCTACTTCTTTATATCTTTCAAGTCCTCCATCTCGATCAACTCGAATTGTCGTCTGCAACTGGACTTTCTTGGCTTTTTGTACACCCTTGTAAGACGTCTCCAAAGTGTCCCGCACATTTTTTTTTATTTTATTTCTTTTAACAATTTTGTAGTCATAGTGACTGTCCATAGTGAGTAACTTTAACATTATCTTCAAGCATAAAATCGTAAAAAACGTATAAAAAAAAATCAAAGTGGGTGCTCTTAGTGAATGTCAATCATGAAGAATTATCCTTAATTTTAATAGAACTTATTTACATTGTTGGGGCTCAACATCAATTTATAGACTCAAGTTTAGCTCCTAATCAAACTAGAAAACTACGAAATTAGAAAGCCCTAAAACTAATTTAGAAACCCTGCTAATTTATAATACAACTCTAACAGTGCATCGGTTCAAATTAAAATATTTACTCCATTTCTCTTGAGTTAATGGGCGCCCAGTTACTAACTACGCTATAAAGTTAAGAGTTGTTAAAAAGAACTCGAACAGGCGATGTTATAGGCACCCCAATGTTTTATGAAGGCACCCCAATTTACATGCATTTAATGTGAGGCACCCCTACCTCCAACATTTTGGAGTGCCTTTAGCCGTGCTCAACTCAACACATTCAAATATATCAAAAGGGAGAGGCTAAACAAACCCCATAAATTACTAAACATACCCCAGTTTTGAGAAATTACCCAACTGCCCTTTTATATAAAATGATTTTTACTCAACATACCCTACTCACACCATACCCCAGTCACCTCTCTCAGATCTCCTCACAAAAAATTGACCAAATCTAACAAAATCCGAGCAAAACTACATGGATTCGACGATGTGGGTGCATTCATCATCTCTATTAGTGTCAATTTTGTGGTTGTTTTGGATTTTTTTTTTCTCATTGAGTCGTTTTATTTGTGAATTTATTTTTAGTCTTAGGGCTTTGATTTGAGACGTGAATCTTGCATTTTAGGTACAAAGTTTCGATAGAATTGGAAATATTAAGTGATTTCAAGCAAAACCCACAAATTTTTTTTGTCATTTTCTTGTATTTTTTGAGAGTTCTGAAGTTTTTTTATTTGTTCTGGTCACCCGCGGGTTTCGGAGCAACAGAGCCGACACCTCTGAAGAGGTGTCAGTGGAACTGGGCCCACACCTCTAAAGAGATGTCGGTCGAACTGGGCCGACACTTCTAAAAAAGTTTTAGCCGGTTCCCTCCGTCACCCACTGAAACCAAATTATCTTCGCATTTTCGGTTGAAGTTAGTCGAGACCTCTAAAGAGGTGTCGGTCCTATTCATCTGAAACCTCTTCAGATGTGTCAGCTCTGGTCGTCTGACACCTGGAGGCAAGGGTATTGAGGTGAGGGTGAAGGTGATGGGGTACACAAAATATAATAAAGAAATTAAGAAATTAAGAAGGACTAATTTAATTTTGGAGTGCCTTTAGCCATGCTCAACTCAACACATTCAAATATATAATAAAATGAAATATAATATAGAAATTAAGAAGGACTAATTTAATTCATGTGTGAAGATATTAAATGTAATACGGAGAGGGAGACATGTACATACTTAGGTCTCTAACAGTTCCATGGACCTTGTAGCCACGAAGGAGAAGTAGCTTCACTAGCCAAGATGCTTGATACCCTCCAGCGCCTGTAACACATACTATTTCATTCTCATCACCCATCTCTCTTTAATCCGCTTTTCTTTGGAGATTGGCTAAAACCTGCATTCAATTTGAAGTAGTGAACTTGATATATTCTTCGCCGCCCGACTCTTTTATTAAATAAAAAAATTAAAATAAAGTGGAAAAAAAAAAAAAAAAACAAAAACGTGGGCAGCAAGTTCAAGGCCTCTTTCCCCACAACGCCCCTCTCCATCAACCAACATATTTTTGCTCGAGGCAAATTTTTGCCCTCTTTTTCCCTCTTTTGCTTGAGGCACAAATGCTTATATGTATGTAACATACATATAATAGTTTATATTCCTATTTTTTGTTTCTCATTTTTTATTTTCTTATTCCACACTAAAAAGTTCTTGTTAATTTTTCTTTCTTCTCTTACATCTTAAGTTTTTTTTTATACAAAGAGCTCTATAAATGGAGTACCCATATCTTTTTAAGTGTCGAACTCATTTTAAGTGTCCGACATAGATACTTTAGATTAGAGTGAAGAGTTTGGGTAACATAGATTTTTTTTGTATGCAAGTAACAATAAAGGCTCAATCCCACAATAGTTGTGGTCGACTACATGGATCAAACTGCTCCATTACACTCGATTTAGTGCAAAAGGACTTTGCACATGTAATTTTAATTAATTCATTGTCCACTAACCGAAGTACTTACAGCAACTATATCATCAGGCATGTTTAGCCAACACAAAAAAGATCTTCACATACGTACACTAAAAGGCAATCTAGCTTCAAATACAGGATATATAATGACTCAGAAGAAAGATTTATATGTGCAACTATTCATCAAAACAAAAGGAAGATGTACATGCCAGATAAAAAAAGATCCATATGTCTGCCAAAACTGTTCGCCCGAAATGCTACATGTTGTAATTATGAATCTCAAAGAGACCAGATGCAATCCAAAGGTTTCCAACAATGTCGGCGAAAAAAAGACAATGTTATTCACTGAATAGGCTTTGCTTCCATCTTATTCACCATTTTGAATTGAAGTTATCCTTGAGTGAACCACTGACGCAGGAGCGACGTCATTAGCTCCACTGGAGTGTAGGATTGAATGCAAAACAACTACAATCAAGATAGTCTACAAAAAAAAAAGATCAAATACTAAACATATTAATGCTGCATACAGCAGAAATAAAATATCGTAATGACTGAGATTGTGGGAGGAGAAACTCAATATTTTTCGATAATATTAATTTGGACAAAGCTCGAAAGATATTTAGTTTTTTACCTTAACAGATATTGAAGATTAAAAGAACGGGTAGGATTCAAAGACTGCCTTCCAAGCTAACTATTTTGATTGGATATGCAAAACGGTCCCAAGTACCAATGATGCCTGTGATCTCCAAAGCTACAACATTAGTAAGGAAATTTATTATTGGCAAGTCTTGCCGAGACCCATAATATTCATTCATTTGACAGTTCTTAATCTTTGATTGAAAGCACTGGGGGAGGTTTTCTCCGATGTAGGAAGTCAGTTCATCTTCACTTGATGCACGGACCTAAATGCAAAACAATAGTAGATTAAAAATCCAACAAGACTGTTATGCAAAATTCTAATCACCAAAATTTAACTAGTCTTTCGAGTTACCTTGTCAAAGATAAGATCTTCAAGATTAGGGATTATCCGAAGAATGCTTAATAGATCTCTTCCATCACAGGGCCAGCTGACGCGAAGATAGGTCAAATTGGTAAATATTGGAAGACGCCTCATAAGATCTTCATGTGAGAGAACCTATGAAGGGTGCAACAAGGATCAACAATTTTCAGGACAATAATATAACAGCTTAAAGAACAATGGTCCTTGAAAAAAACCGAGTTGAATAGTTACCTTAAGAAGGTGAGCATGTATATGAAGCTTTAAGGAGACCTTTAAGTAGACTGTGGGCATTGCGATGTACTTCTTCCACGATTAATACCGGGCGCTAACGCACATATGGACTAATTATAGCTTCCTATAACATTGGCATGTCAAACATAACGCGTTCTCTAATTAGATCCTCAGTAGAGTAAACAAGTTTTGGTGAACAAGTCTTGATTATCCAAGCGCATGGATCGTGCTCATAATCAGGTTCAAAGCGTGCCTCGAAAATTCGTAAGTGATTAAGGGCAGGCACTAAGATTACCATTTTTTTAATGGTTATGAAAGGCACGTCTACCAAAGCCAAACTTTTAAGAGCAGGAAGGCTGGAAAAGAACTGCGGGGTCGAGTCTTCATCACTTAGAAAAATTATACCATTGAGTTCAAGGATCGGAAGAGATGGGAGAGAAATCGAAGCAGGCAGTTTAAAAACACTCTCCGAAGATGATATTTTGAGCACCATAAGAGACCGATCGACAACGATAAACACTCTCAGGAATCACAAGGGGGTAGTCTATAAGGATATTATTGAGATGAAATTCATGGACATTCTGATGAGCAACAGTTGATATCCATGAATAAGCACTAGGTGAAGCACGGGCTTCATAATCATAGGTGAGTTGAACACGCATACGTAGGTTCGAAATGTGATGGTGAAATAAGACATTATCGACGAAATCCATGAACATTGTGGCTTTGCCAGGGTCACCACTACAGCAAGAAAATGAAAATTCGAGTGCCGAAACACCAGTCTACAACCATCTCCATCTCTTAGACAAGATGATGGTGCTCACAAGTAGTTTGGTGGGGAGTCTAGAGAGGATATGATTTTGCAAAATCGAGTCGGGCAATTCGCTAGTCCTATCTTTGTCCACAGTATCCACATTAATTTTCATCAAAGATCACAACAGCAAACAACTATATAGATAGATATTACCAAGCAGAAAACCTAAGTAATTTCAACTCCTCTAATAATCCTATATTCCGCAACACCCATTTTGTATTATTACATCAATCACAGCAATACACAACTCTTCATTTCAAATGAAATGTGTTCTTTCAAAACCAACTCTGTGACTTCCCCTATAATAACAATAATCACTAGAAAAGATGAGAGAGAAGATGATCGAACCGGTTGTCATAAGCGAAACACTCTTCATTCAAGCCGGAAAGAGAAGATTAACTTGTGCCCATTTCAGCTAGGGTTTGTCTCGAACTCTATATCTGTACTTCTTCCCTCTTTTTTTTCTCAAGTTCAAGCCTCTCCCCTGCGCGCGCGCGCTCTCTCTCTCTCACTTGGTGGGAGTTGAACTCACGGTCTCCCGAAACCTAGTCTTTTTGCAAGTGATGCTTTTACCATCTCACCAGAAATGTTTTGGTCTTGTTTTCTCCTTCTTATAACCTGCAATTGGGACAAAATACATTTTTTTTCTTATTAGGAAAGACCAAATCTAGTCTAAGTTACATTTATAACTTTATGATATCTTGCTCTAGCAATATACAAATTTGATTGGAAATATGTTTCCTAATCTTAAAATCAACATTACACTAAAAAACATCCTTGGCCATGTGGTCTGCACAAACTTATTCTCTCTAAATGTGTGGCTGAAAACTACATTCTACTCCCCGTCCGCCTCCCTTATAATATCATGAATCAATGAATCTCGAAATTGGCTCTGTGATGAGTCCAGAATAAGATCAATTGTTTCATGCGAGTCTAGCTCTACAACCAGTTTTCTACATCCTTTATCCCACACCAGTTGCAAGCCATGTTTAACTTTTTGTAGTTCGGCGCAAAAAGGTGAACACCGACCCAACTTTGCTTAAATGATGCTCGAAAATCGTCTTTCATCCCCTGTATCACTCATGCCGCTGTGGCTTCCTCATCCTCCCTTCGTACCACCCTGTCACAATTTATTTTCAATCACCCCTCCTCCGGTGCTACCCTACATGCTTTCTTTTTTTTGGCAAAACCTATCATTTGGTCCCTATATTTTGTGTTTTTTTATGTTCTTGGTCCTTGAACTTTTATTACTACACATTTGGTCCTTGAACTTTTACAAAAATCTACATTTGGTCCTTCCACCATTTAAAGTGTTAAATTAGGCCAATGTGGGTAACAAAAGTTTTGTGTAACTAGTTAAGAAGAGTAAAATGGTTTATATTACTAAACATGACAACTCACATCGACCAAAAAAAGCTGAAAAAAATTTAATTTGTCCCAAAAACATAAAAAAAAATTCAAAATTCAGGGACCAAAAGCATAAAAACTCAAAAGTTCAGGGACTAAATGTGCAACAATGAAATTAAAGTTTAGGAACCAAATGTACACTATTGAAAGTTCAGGGACTAAAAGCATAAAAAAAACTTAAAGTTCAAGGATCAAAAAATACATTTTTCATTTTTTTTTTCGATGTTCCTAGATGTACGTATAGATTATGGAAGGATAACTGCGATGGTTTATGCACCTATAAAAGATAGTTCTACATATGCCCCGCTAGAAAATTCAACTTAATAAATTTTGAAAAAATTAGACCATACAAGGGTAGACATAAGCTAACATGACATGCATTGATTAGGAGGGGGATTTATAGGACTGAGAAAAGGGTTTCATCTTTTTTTTTTCAGTTTAGACTACTCAATATCCAAATTAGTCAACTACTCTAAGCTCACTTTGGGTTGGCCCACAACTGAGCTCTATGTGGCCAAATCCAATTAATTTAGAATTGAAGCTGTCTTGTATTACAATAAAGTATTAGGCCATCTTTAATTACAACACTAAAATGGTGCAACTTTTGCACCATTTTAGTGTAACTTTTACACTAAATTTTAAAACCATCTCCAACTCACAACACTATCTTTTACAGTGTCTTACTTTATTACTATTTTATTTATTATTTTATTCTTTTATTAAAATTGAATCTTTTATATATTTTAAATATATTGCTCTACATATATATATATATATATATATATATATATATATATATATACCTGTAGCTATGCGCCATCCACGTGGGATGGCGCACAACAAAATGGCGCTGAGTTAGAAAAACCCCAGCGCCATTTATGTCTATGTGGCATCCCAACCAGCGCCATTTTGGCTCTGGTTGGAGATGCCCTTAGAACTTCTATTAGCCCAAACTATGTGATCAAATAAATACTCCTCTACCAAGAGATCCTCTTCCTTCCCCTTCTTCAAACTCTTATTCGTGTTTTTCATATAGTTTAAAACTTTGTGTTAAAAATAAAAAATAAAAAAAAATAAAATTTCGAGAACCGTGAGGTCTCAAAACTTGTAAAGTTCGAAAACATTTTTTACCGAACCAAGAGATTTTATAACAAGTAAAACTAAAAGGTGGATCACACTTAAAATACAGAAAGATGGCCCAAAAGATGAACAACCACCATCGAGCCCTGCGCGTAGTAAATTCATCGGTCTATCATAATTCATAAGTATTCACCAAAAATACGATATGTATAGTTATGATCCCCAAATGGCTAAGATATAATTGTCCACAAGCGATGTTTACAAAATTATCTGAGCCTGCCTCTCTAGGAATCATCAAAATGCGCCCCCTTACTTTGCTGGTTTACAGCTTGAACGTTCTCAAAATGAATCTCGCCATACTTTTAACTCTTCCATCGGCCGCACTTACTGGTTCGAATTAAAGTTATCCTTAATTGGAGGCACAAAGGGTGACATATTTTCGTGATGGCATTTATCTTCACTGAATTGTAGGTTGTACGACACTGAAAGTAAATCAACAATGAAGATTGTCAACAAGAAAGAACAATATATTGATAAACTAAACAATGTAATGTAGCATCCATAATTAGGCGTCATAATAATTAGAATTGCCAAAGAAGACATGAGTATTTTCTGGATTGGGCATAATTCAAATAAGCTCAAAAGATCTTTACCTTAAATGATCTTGAAGATTGACAGTATGACTACAATTCGAAGAATGCCTTCCAAGCGTTACTATTTTGGCTGGTTTTAAACGAGGGTCCTTGGCATCCATGAAATCTGTGATCTACAAAGCATCAACATTAGTAAATAGGAAATTTATTATGCACAAGTCTTCTGGGAACCAACAAAATCATTGATTTGAAATTTGTTAATCCTTGATTCAAAACACTTTGGAAGCATTTTTCCAGTGTAGGAAGTCAGTTCATCTTCATTTGATGCATATACTTGATGCAAAACAATAGATAGAGATTGTCAATTAAAATCAAATAAGACTATTACACAAAATGCAACCAACAACATTTTACTATTCTAATGAACTGCCTTGTCAAAGATGAGATCCTTAAGGTTAGGCATAATTTGAAGCACGCGCAACAAATCTTCGGCTCCACAGTCCACAGAGCCCAATGACTCGAAAATAGGATAAATTGGTAAATGGTGGAAGATGGCTCGTAAGGTCTTCATGTGGGAGAACCTATGAAGGAGGCAACAACGGCCATGAAGGATCTACAATTTTAAGAACAAAAGTACAAAGTTCAAACATCAATGGTCCAAGATTCAAATCAAATAGTTACCTTAAGAAGGACAACACGTATATGAAGTTTCTTTACATTTATGAGGTCTTTAAGTAGACTGTCGGCATTGCGACGCACTTGGTCCTCCATCAATATCAAATTTTAATACTCATCCGTATTAATCATTGCATCTTGTAGCATTGACATCTTGAACAGAATGTATTCAATTGGTAGCCCATGAGTCCAACAATAAAGGTAATCAAGATTTGGAGCAAAAATTTTGATCATCCGAGTACACAGCTAATAAGGACCAAAGCTTACCTCCAAAATTCTCAAGTGACTAAGGGAGGGTACTAATATTACCAATTGGTTATAAATGGTGCCATGATGTAGAACCAAATGTTTTAGAGCAGAAAAGCGAGAAAAGAATTGCTGGGTTATTGGAACATATAATCCTATATGAGAAATATAATAAGAGTTGATGTGGTATAAGTGGTGTAGATTGGATCCTAGCACCTGTAATCATCAAGGCAGAGGCGGATCTCGTGTTCTTTCATGGATATCCAATGTTGCTCGTAAGAAGCAGCTCCACGAGCTCTATCTCCATATTCATCAAGTGGATTTCAATGTGATTCCTCATTGTGTATTTGGTTGCAAATCCCTTGTGGTGCTTAAGATATCATAATACTAATAGTGGTGTTTTTGCACCACTTAGTCACTTCTTGGTTCAAACAATTGGTTCTACACCATTGCAACTTTTCTAACCATCAGTGCCTTCCCTTAGTTACTTGACAATTTCTAAAGCTTGCTTCCAACGTTAAAAGTCATATACACTGTTGATCAAGATTTGTGGGCCGAATCTTGATTATCTTTGTTGCTGGACTACTGACTTGCTACCAACTGAATACATTTTGTTCAACATGCCAATGGTACAAGAAGCAATGATTAATACAGATTTGTATTACATCCCGCCTTGGGTATTGTCAGAGGAAGAACGTCTCAAAGCCCACAATCTACTTAAAAATCTTGTCAATATAAAGAAACTTCATATACCTGCACGTCTTCTTACAATAACTATTCAATTCAAATTTTGTTTTTGGTTAATTGTTTTTTAAACTTTATATTTTTCTTCTTAAAATTGTTCATCTTTCATGGCGCCTTCATAGGTTCTCCCGCATGGAAGACCTTATGAATCAACTTCCAACATTTACCAATTTAACATTTCTGCGAGTCATCGGACCAAGTGATGGCAAATATTTGCTGAACCTGCTCCAAATTATGCCTAACCATGAGAGTCTCATCTTTGACAAGGCAAACTCACTTAAAATAATGAAATGTTGGCAGTTGCATTTTGCATAAAGGTCTTGTTGGATTTTAATTAACAATTATCTCTATCTGTTGTTTTTGCATTCAGGTCTATGCATCGGGTGAAGATGAATTGACTTCCTACATTGGAGACATGCTTCCACAGTATTTTGAATCAAGGATTAAGACAATTCAACCCAATGAATATATATATGATGGTTGCGGTAACGACTGGTACATAATAGAGTTCCTATTAACTAATGTTATAGCTTAGGAGATCACTGATATCATGGATGCCCAACACATCAATTTAACTCCTGCCAAATTAGTGAGGCTGGGAAGGCATTCTTTGAATCCTAATAATCCTTTGAATCGTCAAGATCTGTTAAGGTATACTTCTTTTGAGTTTTATCTCTTCTTTGTCTAATCAAGACTAACTCTTATTGGACTGGGCGAGTACGATGGAAGCAAATGTAATATCTGCTTCTTCTCGCCTGACTGAAGCAAATGAGTCACTTTACTCTTCACTCTTTATTGACGTTTTAATGCGCCTTCGGTTCTATGCCCTGTTTGGCGCCGAATAAAAACCATTTCAACCCCTCAACTTGGAAACTAATCTACCCTTGTAAGTAAAAGTAGGAAATTGTTTTCTAAAAAATAAAAAATAAAAAATAAAAAAAAGTTGGAAATTCGCATGGAAATCAACTAGATAAATACTAGAATGACTCGACGATGATGTCCATCCATCGTGCATTGATGTACGTGTGCTCGATGCGTAAATAAATGGACACCATCACTGAGTGTCCATTGCAGGTCACCCTAAGAGCATCTTCAATGGTAAATAGGGATTGTAGCTGTGGATTTGTGCCACATCAGCAGCGTGGAGAGGATGTCTATCTTACGTGGCTGAAATAGACATTGAAGTCGAAAAATGTTCTCCAATGCACAATGTGGATTGTCTCCTTTAATTGATGAGGTGGTAGCTTCTTTTCTTAAAAAAAATATTATAAACAATTATTGAATAAGTAGTAGCCCTACCAAAAAAAAGTAGTAGTGTTTAAAAATGAAAGAAAGAAGTGGTAGTGTTTTTTATATGAAAAAAAAGGAACAATTGCGTTTTTCTTTTGAAGGCACATTTATGTTTTTATCTATATACGTATTTGTAAAATCACATTATTAAAAAAATTATAATCTCTTTTTTTTGAAGAAAAATAAAAGTCTCATTAATCATTAATGGTTCGATACAGGACTAGCCATAGAATCAAAAAATACATTAATTCACTAATCTTATTTGTTCAAAAGAACTGTGATTACTTTGGTTGTGAATGAAATTGTGAAATAGAAACAGTTTGACAATGAAGGGTTGCTCTCTACAACATTGAAACACATTACAATACACACAAACACCTGTTAGAACTACACAACAATAACAAAACTTCCCGACTAAGAGAAGAAAATCTAAAACTTCCCTACAAGGAGAAGACAAAGTCAAGACTTCCAACAAAGGAAAGGCAAACTACCTAATAATAAGACTAAAAAGGAAGACCAACCCAACCGACGCACAGATCCAAAAACGAGTTTCGAGGAATATGTCGCAACAAGGAGATCCAATTATCACAGATCTAAAAGGATTTGTACTTTATTGAACACATAAAACACAGAAAGATGAAAATTGGAACCACCGCCAATCAAAAGAGAAGATAAACGGTGGTTCAAGATCTTGAGTCAAGAGATAAAACTAAGAAAATGGGTTTTAAGGTTAGAATAGTTGCCTCTTGGACAAAAATTATCATATCTTAATATGACAAAACAGATAACTAAAGTTTTTAACTTTGTATTTATCTTATCAAATTCATTATAATTATCACCAAATCTATATGAATAAAGAAAGGACAAAAAATGACAAATAAAAAAAAGAAAATGATATTGGAGTGCAACTATTTTTTGGAGTTTCGGCTATTTCGGTTCTCTTTTTTGATGAGTTGGAAACTTAGACATTGTCTATTGCACCCTCTATTTCTAGAGAGTGCGATAGATAGTGTCTACCTTTTTCTATGTCAAGTCCTCTGTACTGAGAATGTAATAGAAAATTGTACTGATTAGGGTAAAACATGGCAAATTGTATACAACACTTTGCTCTTATTTATAAAGCGGTACAAAACAATATACATGGAAATAACTGATTTACATAATCAGTGAGGAAGTTACACAATCAGTGGAGAAATTATGGTATATACAATCAATGAGGGAAGTTACACAATCGGCCTCGACAAACCAAGCAAAAGCCATCTGTTCGATCTGCAAGGCGGAATCCTTGGTTTGAACATGAAAAAAAAATAAAAAATTGAATGAAAACTCAAAAAATAGATGTAACGACCCGAATCTTCCCCAATCTGACTTAGGGACAATTTAGTAATTTAAATACTAAATGTGTGTTGGATTTTCTTTGAATTGAATTATTAGTGATATAGTAGAATATCTTACACCTCGAGATGAGCATTTTATGCGGTTTGAAGAGACTTCGGATTATACGCCCAGTCCCATTAAGGAACCTTACCCGAGAATAAAATCTAAAAAACTTTTCTTAAACGTGAAGAAAGTTATATTTGGGGGCGAGATCTCCAAATTTATGAGATCTCACTAATTAGGGAATTATTTGTAGGAACTTTTCTGGTCAAAAAGGGCGATATCTCTATCTCCAAATTTATGAGATCACATTAATTAGGGAAAGATTTGTGGGAACTTTCTAAGTTAAAAGGGGCAAAATCTCCAAATTTATGAGATCTCATTAATTAGAGAAATATTTGTGGGAACTTTCCTAGTCAAAAGAGTAATTAAGTTAAACTAATGAAAATAGACCCAAAACATATCAAATAAGAGTTAGACTTAAGGCCCAAGTGGGAGGGCATTTTAGTCTTTAACACAAAAAGTTGTATACTTTATCCAAAAAATAAAGTTGTATACAACTAAACCTAACCCTAGCCTATAAAAGGAGAGGTTGTGTAATGACCCTAAAATCTAACTCGTGCCACGTGCCATTTTAGGTTGTATGTGGACCTCTTGTCATGATATGGGTGAACAATTCTTTGTTGTAACGACCCTCAAATTTAATTGGTGACACGTGTCGTGTTTTCAGGACTATGGCCTACCCATAATGACTTGTCAAATTGCTTAAGCCTCGGGAGTGAACAGTAAGGTATATTTTATTTTTCTGTGATGTTTGTATTATTATTTATACTCGAATGTGAACACTGTATGTCCTAGTGTGTGGTTTTGTGTTATTAATCGCCACGGATTTTTGTGTGAAATTCGCCTAGGAAAAACGAGAATTTTAGGGTATAATATGGGTAATTAAACACCAGAAAATGATAATTAGGAAATTATTGAATATAATAAATAATTAAATAAAATGTGGGAGCGAGGTTATGTCCGAGAATGCACGTGGTGCAAGTCGTGAGGTAAACGAGTACAAGAACGCGTGTTGTGAGTGAGAAATGGCTTGGTTTTGAAGTTGTAGTCACTCATTGGAGTCATGCTTTGGTGTAAGAGTTGTCGGATGGAGTGAAGGTGGACACAAGATATGCCTCGAGATTCGTGCGTGACAAAAGATGAATGGAGAGTATATAAACCAACTTTTCTCTCTCCTCAATCCATTTTATCATTTTCTGCTCAACGTGAGAACGAGATAACGAGGGGGTTTCGGACGTTGCAATGCCGAGGATCGACCAATCACAAATAAAAAGGTAGGATCCCTACTCCTCTCATGTTTGTGTATAGTTTGGCGTTAATTTTGAGGGTTTTTGTCACGATGATTTCGTACGAGATTTTGGAAAAATGTTGAGAATGAGTTTGAGTTATTTTTTTTGAATCAATTGGATTATTCATTGATGAATTGGTGATTGGTTTGTGTATTTGAAGAACATTGGAATTTTTGAAGGATTTTCGTGTGATTCATGAATCGGGGTATTTGTCAGGATTTTGACGCGAATTGAAGGTGTTTTGAGGTTTTGGACGTTCTTAAGAGTTTGGGATAGGATCGGAACGCAGCGAAGCGAGCCGAGGTTTCGAGATTGTGCGTGCAGGACCCACGTCGCCAGGGATGGCGTCACCCTCGGAGATGGGGCAGTCAGCCTAGAAAACACATAGAGGGGACGCCGCCAATTGTTGAACACCACGGGGCCTCGGCGACGTGACACTGGTCAACGGGGAAAAATTGATAAAATTTTAGAAAAATTCGGGGATCTCTCGAGTATCCAAATGGGTTCGAATACGACCCAATCCCCCGGAAATCAATCTAATTACACTAATAAAATAATTATGAAAAATTGGGTAAATTAGAAAATTTTTAATAGGATTTACAAATTTGAGTTAATTAGTTTTTAGACTTTGAGAATACGAGTGGGACAACTTAGAGATTTCGTGAGGATCAAGTTTTGTGATCGATTGAGGTACGTTATTCATACGATTGTAAGCTAATTAGAAAATATACACTAATTCATTTTCTATTTTTGCCATTTCTATTTGAATTGAGCTATTATTGGAATTTCGTTCGATATTTCCTTAGTTGAGTGTCTTGGCGTAAGTGTGCTACGAAGGTACTCCTGGGTCCATATTAGTGGGTAAGCGTGAGCACTCCTGCAGGGGTGTTGTCCTACCCCCTAATAGTGGGTTACACCTCGAGTATTGGATTGTTAGGCATTGTTGTGTCTATGGATTGTTGGTCACTATTATAACTATAAATGTGGTACTAATTTATTGGATAGATTTGACCACTTATGAGCCTCTCTTGACTCTTTGGACACTCAAATTTTGTTGCTATGTTTGTCAGTCTGTCTATCATGATATTTGTTACATTTTCTGTCTTCAATACTGCATGATATTTGAACTGTTTAATTGGTAAATCTTGAATTACTGTTTAGTTTCTTCTGGCATTACTTTCATATTTTTTACGCACTCACCATCTAGTTTGTGACGATGGTGCAGATAGAGCTGATACGAGTAAGGGAAATGAGTTGATGCTAAATGATATCCTCTAAGGACTCTCGGAGCGATCCTTTCTTTTACTCAATGTAGATTTTGTTCTTTTGACTGTGATTATTGTATTATATGTTTTGTAAATACTAGGACATGTATCGGGGATTGAAAGATTAGGGATATCATGTATGATCACTTTTTTTAGCTTTGATCGCCAAAACACGAGCCGTCGCAGATAATGGCCTCGAGAGATAGTCGCCTAGTATCTTTTTTCCCTTTCTTTACTCGTACCAGGATCTGCGCTCAATTGCCTAACACATACAGCAACGAGCCAAGTGAGTAAATTCCCAAGAGAAGTCTACACGATAATCATGAAAACATCGATAACCTGCAAGACATGTGAATATGACCCTGACAATAGGAATCATATCCCCATGGCTGGCAGTTAACAACCATCACAGCATCACATCGATCACACATCAACTGGAAATGTAAAGTATCAAAATATCCAAGAACAACAAATAATTAACTAAATGGGCTCGAACGTAAAATCAACAGATAAATAAATCATCACTTGTTTAATCATAATAAAACCATAACTCGCCAGTTATACGATAGCAAAATAGAGTTCTTAGCACAAACCAGTGCTTAATAACAGGCTTACAATGACTACACCTCAACTCAGTAAACGGACGTACTCATTTCCAAGCTTTTTAGTTCTAAGAGTACCCTTAATCCCTCGAAATAGTTGTAGATACATTCTACTCTCATCTACACGGTAGTCGTCACAGACTAGCCTATGTTCAAGTGTGTAGCCATAACCAAGATGAAAAATCATGCGTGACCACCAACAATCACCGCATAAGATAAGATAATCGATAAAATGTACGCCATAAATTAAAGTGTAACTTTCTCAAGGGTTTTACACACTTGTAAACACACACTCCAACTTTTCGGACTCGTCAATCCGCCCCGCCGAGCTCCCCGATGCCCAAGCTATGGTTCCCCAGTCCCTGAAATCCATTTATAATGTTTTATATTATATCATATTTACTAATTTTCGGTTGTGGTACCTTTTTCGGACTATGTCGGGGTTCCAAAGATACCCGAAAAGTCTCAAAACCACTTTTCTACATTTTTCTGAATTTCTTATATTTTCTATAATTTTTCTCAATTTTTCTGAAATTTTCCAGCTATTTCCCTATTTTCCAAAAATAATATATATATATTTTAATTTTTTTAATTATTTAAATGAGTGGGCCCCACCTGAACCGGACCGGCCGGTCCGGTCCGGCCCATGGACTATTTTGTCTCTGGTTCTCCAGAGACGAAATCGTCTCCCTTTTTTTCGTTTTTTTTTTTTCTTTTTTTACTCTTCCCTCTTCTCTCTTCTTTCCTCTCTCAAACCATCTACAACCTCTAAACTCCAAAGACCAATTTCAATATCAACAACATAAGTTACCATAAATTTTCGAATTCAACGCGCATGTGAAATAGTCCCAATTTGTACATAATACCTGAAATTCAACTGTGGAACTGATTTTAAAACTCCATTTCATCCTACTTGACTTCAATTCTTATCAAAACCAGTAAAAAAACAGAATTATAAATCCAAAAACTGATTAAATGGAAAAACCCTATTTTTGAAGCTCCCCTAATGAAAATTTATGTAGTTTTGAATGATTACCTTGTTGTGTTGGTTGAATTCTTCAATCCTAACTTGAATTTCTTCACTTCACTCCCTCCAGATCCAGCTCCATTCCTACATAATCGATTTGCATGTATTTTCTTTTGAAGTTCTGTTCATCAATCCTCATATTTATATCTTTGGTCTAATCTCCCTCAACGCATGCATCTCGAGGAAGATCTAAGGGTCGCTGATTGCCCAGTCCAGCTTCTTGAGTAACACACTTGTGACTTAATTTGCCTCGTAACTCACATCCATGCCCATCACTATGTCCATCTGGTGGTCTCTACCTTTTCCTACAAACTATAGGCCTTAGATAATTTAATTTAACAATACATTAGTCACATTAATACCCATAGTTAGTATATAGACCTTTTTAATTAATTCAATTTATGTCCTACTAACTATCAACTACCCCGCAGCCAATGCCCCGTACCTCGGCTACCGACACTCGGTACCCGTACTTAACATGCACTTCGAGTTAAATACCCAACTCGTAACCTTGCCCGACATCAACTTACACACATGTGATGTTTATATAAGTAATAATAAATTTCCGCATCACAATAATAGATATACAACATACACAAACAACACAATATAACCTGGGTACTCATATCCGAGTCAGCCCAGCTGTTCACGAAATGCCCAAATTAACCCGTTAATCCCCGGGATTAAAACTAATCCAGATTAAACTAATTTGGGCCATTACACACAAGATCTTGAATAAAATGAACCCGAATGTCAATGTGCTTTGATCTTCCATGATAAGCTGGATATTTTGACATAGCAATGGCCACTTGATTGTCATAATAAATTTTTGTAGCTTCCTTTTGTTCTTGACCAATGTCGGTGAGAATTCGACGCAACCAAATCACTTGACATGCTGACGAAGTTGCAGCTACATACTCAGCTTCAGTTGTGGATAAAGCTGTTGTGGTCTGCTTCTTTGAACTCCAACATATTACTCCTGAACCAAGATTGAAACTGTAACTTGAAGTACTCTTTCTATCTTCCAAACATCCAGCCCAATCACTATCGGTGAAGCCAACTAATTTCAAATTAGAAGTGTGACCATACCAAAGCTCATGAGCAATTGTTCCACCAATGTATCGCAATACTCTTTTCGCAGCTCCAAGGTGATGCTTTGATGGACAATGCATAAACCTTGAAATAACTCCAACTAAGAAGGCTATATCTGGGCGTGTATGTGTTAAATAAATTAAACCTCCAACCAAGCTTTTAAAATGTCTCATTTGCTTGTTCTGCCCCATCACCAAGCTTCAACTTCTCACCCAAATTCATTGGTGTCACTGCTCTATTACAACTTAACATATCAAACCTTTTTAATAGGTCTGTAGCATATTTCTTTTGAGATAAGAAAATGCCATCCTCATGTTGCTTCACCTCAAGCCCAAGAAAATAATGCAAATCACCCAAATATGTCATTTCAAACTTTTTCTTCATACAAGCTTTAAACTCAGCAATAAGAGATGAAGAAGAACCCATATAGATCATGTCATCAACATAAATGCAAATAATAAGAACATTTGTACCTTGTCTCTTCACATAAAGATTTGGTTCATTCTTACTTCTCTCAAATCCATTATCATGGAAATAGGAATCTATCTTGGTGTACCACGTCCGCAGAGCTTGCTTCAACCCGTAAAGAGCTTTTCACAACTTGTATACCTTCTCTTCTTTACTTTTGACAACGAAACCTTCAGGCTGAGAAACATACACCTCCTCTCGCAAATCTTCATTCAAGAAAGTTGATTTAACATCAAATTGATACACAGTCTAGTGCATTTGTGCAGCCATTGCTAAAAGAGTTTGAACCGTCTCAAATCGTGCAATTGGAGAGAAAGTGTCTTCATAATCTAAACCATATTGCTGTGAATATCCATTCACTGCAAGTCGCGCCTTATACTTTTGAACATTCCCATCAGCTTGAAACTTTGTTCGAAAGACCAACTTGACCTCAATTGCTTTCTTATCTTTAGAAAGGTCCACCAATTCCCATGTATCATTTTTCTGAATTGTTGTGATTTCTTCATTCATTGCACTACGCCATTCCTCCTTTGTCACTGCATCTTGGAAGGTGATTGGATCAGCGAGAAATAAAGCTTGCATCTCTGCATAGATCTCGGCCAAGGAACGATACTTTGTTGAAGGAGTTTCATCATCAGAAGAAATTGTATTGCTTGAACTTGAAGAAGGTAAGATTGGAGATGAGCTTGAAGAACGTGAAGAAGTCTGCTTCACTTCAAATGGTGGTACAGTGTCAATTTCAGGTGTGGAGTCAATCTAAGCTACATGGGAATTCTCATCCCACACCCAACATGCATCTTCAGCAAAAAGAACATTTCTGCTAACAATGATCTTGCCATTTATAGGATTATATAGCTTATATGCCTTAGATTGAGAACTATAACCAACAAAAATGCACTTTGTTGATTTTTCATTAAGCTTACTGCGATTAGGAGAGTCTATCAAAGCATAGGCAACAAAACCAAAAATCTTTGAATGGCTTAACGAAGGTTTCCTCCCACTCCATGCCTTGTATGGAGTTTGATTCAAAACAACCTTTGTGGGTGATAAATTCAGCAAGTAGACCGCAGTTGCAACCACCTCTCCCAAAAAATTATTAGGAAGCCTTTTAGCTTTCAACAAGCTTCTTGCCATCACAACAACAGTTATGTTCTTCCATTCAGCGAAGCCATTTTGCTCCGGTGCACGTGGAGCAGTTAATTCCCTATGCAAGCCTTGTTCTTCACAAAATTGATTGAACTGTTGTGAAGTAAACTCGCCACCTCTATCTGTGCGCAGTACTTTGATGTAGCTTACAATTTGCTTCTCCACTAATGCCTTGAACTTTTTGAAGGTTTCAAATGTTTCTGACTTGAATTGAAGGAAATACACCTAACTCATAAGGTTGTAGTCATCTGTAAACAACAAAAAATAGTCATCTGTAAACAACAAAAAATATCTACTCCAACCAAAAGAGTGTGTTTGCATAGGGCCACATAAATCAACATGTATAATTTCAAGACATTTAGATGCCCTTCTAGACTTCCCTATAGGAAATAGTTTCTTACATTGTTTCCCATATATACACCCTTCATAGACATCTAAGGACTCAATTCTAGGCAGCCCAAAAACCAATTCCTTTTGACTAAACAATTTTAGACCATTTACCTTCAAATGCCCATACCTTAAATGCCATAATCTAGACTCACTAGTGTCTTTGACAGCAAGGGCAAGGTTTTCAAAACTAGAGAATTTTAGTGGAAATAATTTGTTTGAGATCATTGCAACAGCAACTACAATTTGGACTGATTTTTTATCCCTTATTACACAAGAATCATCATCAAAGAGAATAGAATATCCTCTACCCATAAGTTGCCCAACACTTAATAGGTTTTGAGACAATGTGGGAATGAAGTACACATCATGAAGAAGCTTTACATTACCATGATTGTTCTGGACTGCAACAACTCCTTTGCCTTCTACTTGCATCTGTTTGTCATCTCCAAGCCTCACCTTCAATTGGTAAAACTCATCAAGCTCCTTAAATAATGCTTTTGTTCCAGTCATGTGATTAGAGCAACCACTATCCAAAAACCAAATGTTAGTGGAAGTAGTTGAGTTTTCATGATAGGCCATGAAGAGTTTGGGCTCCTCATCTTCTTGTTTTGTATAATTAGCTTGCTTTTCTTTTTCCCAACAATAGCTTGAATGTGGCCATATTTTTTGCAATGATAACATTGCACACCGCTCTTATTGCAATGGTGTTAAGATGGCTTTGCACTCTGGTGCGAGTCACCATGGCCACGCCCTCTGCCACGACCACCTCTTCCACGAAATCCACCTCTGCCACGTCCTCTACCACGTTCTCTACTACTTGCCTCTTGCTCATTTTTCTAGTGAGCCTCCCCCTTCACATGAAAAGCTTTTTCTTCATGCTTTTCATTAGACTTGTGCAGTTGCCTCATGGGATTGCAATGATCCCATCAATTCATCAAATGAGTAGGTAGTCAAATCTTTGGATTCATAGATAGTTGCTACCACATGATCAAACTTTGGAATCAAACTCCTCAAAATCATTTCAACTACAGTTTGATCAGAAAGTTCCTCTTCATAAGTTTTCATTTGATTAACAATTGTTGATACTCTAGATAGATAATCTTGCATTGATTCTCCATTCTTCATAAACAAGGTTGCAAAATCACGACGGAGAGATTGCAGTTTCACCGTCATTACCCTCGAAGAGCCTTAAAACGCCATCTGCAGTGTAGTCCATGCTTCTTTGGAGGTACTAGCTGCTACAATTTTTGAGAAAAGTGAGTCATGAACAACTTGTTGGATGTAGAACAATGCCTTAGAGTCCTTCTTGTTGTCTCTCAACCTTGCCTCTTCATCTGGGTCAGAATACCCATTCTCAACCAAATCCTACAAGTCTTGAGACTTGAATAAAGTCTTCATCTTGATGCTCCAAAATTCGTAGCTTTCACCTTTGAAGATTGGAATTGCAGGCTGAGAAATAGTTGCAACATTACCATTAGTTGCCATGGACGATGTATGCCCAATTGGAAAGAATCTGTGCTCTGATACCACAATGTTAGATTTCAAGAATAGAACCCAAAATAGGGGACTTGTGAACAAAGGCTTAAAATGCAGATTTTTTTCTTTCAGATTCTATAGATCAGCGTACAGGGGAATAACCCATTTTGTAGGCTTAGTCAACAAATAAACTAATTGAAGTAAATGGAGATAATGTAGGCACTACTAGTGCAGTTACAACTGAAACAGATATATGGGATACATGGACACAAAACATAACTAGAACAAGTCAATAGATAACTAACATAAGTAACTAAACCCACTAAAGCATGTTTGAATTAATAACTTCCAACAAAACATCCATATGAATCACAAAATACTTTAGTCTTAAAATATTAACATAAAGTTCATGGATTCTGATTTGCAACGGTGGATATCCATGAATCTATAAGAGATTTGTCACAAGCGTTCTCACAGGTCAGTTGGAATGAATGCAAGTTCGGAATGTGATGACGACGCAAGACATTATCAACATAATTTATGAACATTGTGGCTTTGTCAGGGTCAGGATGACCATACCACCTATACGGGAACTTGAGTGCAGGAACATTAGTCCATACGTCTCCCAAAACTGTTCGCCCGAAATGCGATATGTTGTAATTATGAATCTCAAAGAGACCAGATGCAATCCAAAGGTTTCCGACAATGTCAGCGAAAAAATGACAATGTTATTCACTGAATAGGCTTTGCTTCCATCTTATTTACCATTTTGAATTGAAGTTATCCTTGAGTGAACCACTGACGCAGGAGCGACGCCATTAGCTCCACTGGAGTGTAGGATTGAATGCAAAACAACTACAATCAAGATAGTCCACAAAAAAAAAGATCAAATACTAAACATATTAATGCTGCATATAGCAGAAATAAAATATCGTAATGACTGAGATTGTGGGAGGAGAAACTCAAGATTTTTCAATAATATTAATTTGGAGAAAGCTCGAAAGATTTTTAGTTTTTTACCTTAACAGATATTGAAGATTCAAAGAATGGGTAGGATTCAAAGACTGCCTTCCAAGCTAACTATTTTGATTGGATATGCAAAACGGTCCCAAGTACCAATGATGCCTGTGATCTCCAAAGCTACAACATTAGTAAGGAAATTTATTATTGACAAGTCTAGCCGATGTAGGAAGCACTGGGGGAGGTTTTCTCCGATGTAGCCGATGTAGGAAATTCATTCATTTGACAGTTCTTAATCTTTGATTGAAAGCACTGGGGGAGGTTTTCTCCGATGTAGGAAGTCAGTTCATCTTCACTTGATGCACGTACCTAAATGCAAAACAATAGTAGATTAAAAATCCAACAAGACTGTTATGCAAAATTCTAATCACCAAAATTTAACTAGTCTATCGAGTTACCTTGTCAAAGATAAGATCTTCAAGATTAGGGATTATCCGAAGAATGCTTAATAGATCTCTTCCATCACAGGGCCAACTGACGCGAAGAAAGGTCAAATTGGTAAATATTGGAAGACGCCTCATAAGATCTTCATGTGAGAGAACCTATGAAGGGTGCAACAAGGATCAGCAATTTTCAGGACAATAATATAAAAGCTTAAAGAACAATGGTCCCTGAAAAAAACCGAATTGAATAGTTACCTTAAGAAGGTGAGCATGTATATGAAGCTTCTTAACATTAAGGAGACCTTTAAGTAGACTGTGGGCATTGCGATGTACTTCTTCCACGATTAATACCGGGCGCTAACGCACATCTGTACTAATTATAGCTTCATGTAGCATTGGCATGTCAAACAGAACGCGTTCTCTAATTAGATCCTCAGTAGAGTAAACAAGTTTTGGTGCACAAGTCTTGATTATCCAAGCGCATGGATCGTGCTCATAATCGGGTTCAAAGCGTGCCTCGAAAATTCGTAAGTGATTAAGGGTAGGCACTAAGATTACCCTTTTTTTTATGGTTATGAAAGGCACGTCTACCCAAAGCCAAACTTTTAAGAGCAGGAAGGCTGGAAAAGAACTGCCGGGTCGAGTCTTCATCACTTAGAAAAATTATACCATTGAGTTCAAGGATCGCAAGAGATGGGAGAGAAATCGAAGCGGGCAGTTTAAAAACACTCTCCGAAGATGAAATTCATGGAGATTATTGAGGTGAAATTCATGGAGATTCTGATGAGCAACAGTTGATATCCATGAATAAGCACTAGGTAAAGCACGGGCTTCATAATGATAGGTGAGTTTGAACACGCATACGTAGGTTCGAAATGTGATGGTGAAATAAGACATTATCGACGAAATCCATGAACATTGTGGCTTTGCCAGGGTCACCACTACAGCAAGAAAATGAAAATTCGAGTGCCGAAACACCAGTCTACAACCATCTCCATCTCTTAGACAAGATGATGGTGCTCACAAGTAGTTTGGTGGGGAGTCTAGAGAGGATATGATTTTGCAAAATCGAGTCGGGCAATTCGCTAGTCCTATCTTTGTCCACAGTATCCACATTAATTTCCATCAAAGATCACAACAGCAAACAACTATATAGATAGATGTTACCAAGCGGAAAACATAAGTAATTTCAACTCCTCTAATAATCCTATATTCCGCAACACCCATTTTGTATTATTACATCAATCACAGCAATACACAACTCTTCATTTCAAATCAAATGTGTTCTTTCAAAACCAACTCTGTGACTTCCAACCCTATATAATAACAACAATCACAAGAAAAGATGAGAGAGAAGATGATCGAACCGGTTGTCATAAGCGAAACACTCTTCATTCAAGCCGGAAAGAGAAGATTAACTTGTGCCCATTTCAGCTAGGGTTTGTCTCGAACTCTCTACCTGTACTTCTTCCCTCTCTTTTTTCTCACGTTCAAGCCTCTCCCCTGCTCTCTCTCTCTCACTTGTGAGAGTCGAACTCACGATCTCCCGAAACCTAGTCTCTCTCTGTTTGACTTGGTGGGAGTCGAACTCGCGATCTCCCGAAACCTTGTCTTTTTGCAAGTGATGCCTTTACCATCTCACCAGAGATGTTTTGACCCGATTTTCTCCTTCTTATAACCTGCAATTAGGACAAAATACATTTTTTTTTTCTTATTAGGAAAGACCAAATCTGGTCTAAGAGGGGTATATTCAATTGCGATTTTTAGAGACTTTTAGTTACTTTTATAAGTGGATGACTTTTAGAGACTTGTAGATTTTTATAAACTTTTAAAAACTGTGGTAGACTTTGATAGACTTTATTTTCAATGACTTTTAGTAACTTTAATGGACTTTTGTAAGGACTTTAATAGACTTTGATAAACTTTTATTTGGATGACTTTTGATAAACATCCATGTAAATCTCGAAATCGAACAGGGGTATGTGCCCCACTTTTCACCATCTTCAACCTTTGCTTCGCTCTTCCTTTGTCTCTCCTCACTGTCTTGTTGAATCTCTTTCTCAATCCCTTCTCTCGTTCTCTCTCAATTTCGCCCCTATGACGAATAAAGAAGAAAAGAAGAAGACGAGACTGTTAATTTTGATTTTAGGGACTGTGTATGTGTGGGTGTTTGTGTGATTGAGGGAGAGGGAGAAAGGAAAGAAGTAATCAATAAAGAAAAAAAAATAGAAGAGACCGAGACAGTCGAACCAGAGAGAGAGGAAGAAGATGACTTGACTAGGGGGGAGGTTGGCTATGGTTGTATTTCGCTATAGGGGACGGAAGAGTTTAAGCTCAACCCCAGCCAAAAAACAAAAAAAAGGGGTTGATTGACTTTGATGGACTTGCACATTTTTTAAAGCTTCGGTTAATTTTTAATTGAAAAAATAAACTAATAAGGTTATTAAAAATATTTATTGTAAAAATAACAAATAAAGTACGAAAGAAAGAACATAGATCTAATGCATATTATTATTTACTACATCAACATCACTCCACATTTCAGTAGCTATAAAATTCCTCCATTGGTTGACATTCTCCCTTTGTTGTTATTGAGTTTCAGAAAGTATTTCAAAATCATCATATTCTTCACTATCTGAGGATAATGCATCTTCAGTATCTAATTCAATTGGAAATTCATCGGAACGACACTCCTTGCGAAGATAGTTATGTAATCCCGCACAAGCCAACACCAGCTCTGCTTGAATTTTAAATAGAAATGGAGGAACTGTTTTAAAAATTGTGAACCGTGATTTGAATATGTCAAACAACCTTTCAACCACATTCCTCAAAGATGCATGTCGAAGATTGAATAATTCATTAGCATTTTCAGGATGTCGCCCTTGCCCGGTAAAATTGGAAAGATGATAACGAACACCTCGAAAAGGAGCTAAAAACTGACGCCGATTCGGAAAACCACAAGTCCACCAAAAAATATTTACCTAAAAACATAGTAAAAATAAATAAATTAAATACAAGAATATAAAAACAAGTACTTTGACATTAATTAGATCATACCTTGTGGTACTTAAATAACAGAATATAAAAACAAGTAATTTTGACATTAATTAGATCATACCTTGTGGTACTTTAAGTCCATTTCTCCTAGATAAAGCATCAGTAAATATTCTTGAGTCATGCGCCGATCCTTCTCATCCGCTAAGAACATATATGAACTCCAAATCAAAGTTACATGCAGCCAAGACGTTTTGAGAAGTGAAGCCATGACGATTGAGATAGTTGCTACTATCATTTCCAACAATCATTGCTGGAATATGGGTACCATCGATAGCTCCAATACAATCCTAAAAATAAAGAGCAAGAGCAATTAATGACCACATCATCATCATCATCATGATCAACAACAACAACAAGAAAAAAAATCAATTCTATTATAACAACTCTAGCAATAATTAGAACTTACTTTGAAGTGAGGATAAAATCTTGTACTATCTCTTATGATTTGTGGGGTAGATGATTTAGACTTCGCCATCATATCTACTGCAATTACGTTCAGAGCCCTTAAAATTTTGTTGAAACTTTGGCTGGTGCTAAAATGCGATCTATTGAAGGTTTTACGAATCAAACAATATCGAGAATCTTGACCCACATTGAGTAAAAATATAGCCAATATTTCTTCAATAGTTACAAATCGTGTATCATGTACCAGAGCTTTTTCTCTAATAATTTTGCATAACTTTCGAAACACGTCGGGATACATCCTATAAATTTGTCGAAAGTGTTCTGCATCCTCGTTCAATATTGTTTCTATGTATTCAGACCCATTTCTAGTTACAAAGTGCCTGGTTAACGGTCGTGTAACGGGCTCACAATACATAGAAAGTATAACTTCATGCAATGTTTATAGAATTGCTTGCATAGAAACCAACAAACATTCAAGTATCTCTGTTAGTTCTTCCAACTCGTTCTCTTCCATTTTCACTTCCTCTGATTCATCATATCGTTGCATGTTTAAATGAGACATCATGTAAATAATATCACCTAAAATCAAAAAAAAAAATTAAACATGCCGAAAAATATAACATTCAACATGTGAAATTTTAAATCATGGTCGACAAGGACAATATTGAATAATACTAAAAAAATATTATTAACTTCAAACAAAGTATTATTCATCAATCCAACATTCTGGCGGAGTCTGAAAAAAAAATCTCTAACTAATAAAATACGAATGTAGTCATTAATAAAATAATATAATAAATTTTAAGTGCAAGCCAAAAAAAATTCTAAAATAAATAACTACTTATTCTGTCAACTGAAACGTTATCCACTTAGAACGTTCTTCAGAAGACATTTCCATAAAATCAATCTTTTTAGCTCTTGTGTTCAACAACTCGAGGACCTTGAAACGAGTACTATCAGTCAAATTTGGGATTTCCTTAATAAGCTTCCAACATCCTTGGTCTCTAGCCATAAATCAGTCAACCTTATCAGCAAAACTAGAAATTGTTTCGGTCAGTTTATTCAAAGAATCCATTTGAAAATTATTATTTCTGCTTGAGTCTAAATTTCCTTCTTTCTCAACTCTGTTCCTCTTTCTGGTTACTGAATGAACCTCCAAATTCATTGGCTCAATTATTGGAGGCGCATTAAAGCTTCCAACTGTTGGAGGTTGATATAGGTTTTTTTGTTGATGCTCGTTTCTTTGTACAAAAGCCTCTGCATCATAGTCGTAAGTAAGATCTTCCAATACATCACCACTAGTGTAACGACCCGAATTCTACTTGACCCGACTCGAGGGTAATTTAGTGATTTTCAATACTGAATGTGTGCAAGTGTGCTTTGTGAATTGTTTAAGTGTGAAAAGTATAGCTTAGGATAAACAAATATTGGGCCTAACAAGAGTTAAGTGGATGTAAATGATTTGGAGGCCCATAAGGGTATTTTGGTAAAATAACAAGGTTGTATACAACCCTATTCTAAAACCCTGTCTATATAAACCTTTTATAAAGTTTGTAGCCTCTTTTGGGTTGAAACTTCAAACTTGAGATGGGAGAGAAGTGGAGGAGGGTTGATGATGAAGAAGATGATGATGAAGTCCATTTAAACATTCAAGAAGGTAACACACCCTCCCCTCATCCCATCTAAGCTTTTATTTGTTTATTTTATTAAAAAAAATGGAGTTTAGACAAGTTGTAAATAATCATAACCCTAATCCCTAACCCTAATGCTATTTAAGCAAATCAAAGAAAACTCTAGCCTCAATCTTATTAAACACCCACGTAGAGAGGAGGAGAGCAAGAAGAGGGTTCAAGTTCAAGAGAGGTATGACCTCACTTCCCTCCTTGATTTCTTTATTATTTATTGAAGATTTGGAGACCAAAGGGTCGATGGCGTCGACATCGGCAAGAATGTGAGGAAAATAGAAAAGAAAATAAGAAAGGAAAGATTTGATCTATGTTAGAATGAGATTTTGGAAAGGATTTTGAGTCAAAGACTCCATTGAAGGCATGGTGAGATTCTAATACTCTCTAGATTTATTGTTTTGGTGTTGGTATTGGTAATGAGAGTTGATGATTTTGAAAGTTTGTTCAATATTTCTTAGATCTAGTCTTGAAATGGGTTATATAATTTTTTAAGCTTTATGATAACGAGTATTATGGATGAATCAATCTTGTTTTCCATAGTTTGATGGTACATGAAAGGGTTTTTCCCATGATTTTTTAGCAAATTGAACGCGGTTGGAGTTTATTGATATAGATTTGGCATTTAAGGTTGAGTTGAGATTTAAAAAGGGACTTTGAATCTTTTCTTTGGGAAATAAACTTATTTGATAAATTTGTAGACTTT
This sequence comes from Stephania japonica, assembly GCA_039657345.1. NCBI lineage: Eukaryota > Viridiplantae > Streptophyta > Magnoliopsida > Ranunculales > Menispermaceae > Stephania > Stephania japonica. The sequence goes on from CM077556.1 coordinate 75,053,231, forward strand.
GACTGAATATTGTCATTTGGGAATTTAAAGTCTAAATTGAGTCTTGTATGGTGATTTGGATCTTTTTAATTATAATTAATCGAACGTCTTCGATTTATGGTGGAAAAATCAAGTATTAGCGGATTTTCCTTGTTTTACATCACCGCATTCCTATTTTACTCGAATCATCGATTCTAATTTTAAGTGTCGATTTTAGAGTCGTGAATGACCTTTAGCGAAGTCAGCTATAAAATAGGGTGAATCTCTAAGGTCTAGATAATTGATGTTAAACTTGTATGATTGTAGATACATAAAGTAATTATTCTTTAAAATTGTCTAGATTCGCGAGACGGTTCACATTGAGCCCAAACGCGAGAGGATCGAGATTAGGATTTGCGGCGAGTGCAGGTAAGTGGGGAGCTTGCTCAATTATCAAATATGACATGATTATTAGTTATGCTTAGGATTCATAATTTGAATTAAAGACTTGGGATTTATGGGTTGCGTCGTGGTATTGGCTCGAATCTACGAATCTATGGAATGTGAATGCACTGTTATTCATGGCCCCATAATGTGTGGAGTTTACCACCGAGGGTCGTTAACACCCCAGGGTGTGGAGTTTACCACCGAGGGTCGTTAACACCCCAGGATGTGTGGAGTTTACCACGAGGGCTTTACTTGACTAATTGAATTCATAAGTATGTCACGTAGGGACATGAGTTGGAGTTACCTTCTCTTGTACTCTTGAGACATAGAGATGTGCATCGGTGATGGCTTGGACGAACCTACTGTTGATTTGATGGGACAAACGAGAGGGCACATAAGGCCTGTGTGCTAGTTGGTTGTTTCCATCACTTTGAGAGTAGGAGAATCGGTCATCGGATTCTTGCCAATATCTAGTATGCATTGAATGAAACATCGACTTATCGTATTATTATATTTTATAGTACATAATCTCGCGAAACCCCCTCATTTGTATGAAAGTTTGAAATTATAAAATGATTTGTCAATCTCTTTAATGTTATTCATGATTATTGTTGTTACAATTTATTGCTTATGAATACGTGGTATTTGTTATGAAAGGATGAATTCCTATTTAATTGTGACTTACGAATCTTATGTCTATGATAGTTCTTGATGGTTCATTATAAGTCTATTTCTTATGAAATCCTCCTACCATGTTAACATTCAATAAATCCTTGTTTGTTTTTTTTTTTTAAAATACATGCTAGACTTTGCATGCTTATTAGGTATTACTTGCATATTTGATGGTTGAGCGAGTTTTTCACATTACTGAGCTCTGTTGGTTCTTTTAGCTCACCCCACTTATAATACAGGTTCATTGACGAGTGCGCTAGAATTGAGACAAGGGAGAAACGAGCTTGAAGTCTCCTCTTGATGTGAGCCTTGAGTTGATATATATCATGTATATCTTATTTTGAAACTATTAAACTTGGGTTGTAATTAAAATAAGTCTTTAGGTAGTTTGAAACCTACTTACCTTTAGTTGATCCACTTCGGAGTTTTAATAGTTTAACTCAATACGAACCCATTTATAGTTTCATAGATATTCTTGTGAACTTAAATTTATTAGCTTAAGGATATCTCTTTGTATTTATTTCGCAATTATTATCCTTTGTTTAGCCAATGTACTTTTCGCAGGTTTATTTGTTTAGGCGTGTTAGACCGTTATTTGGGCCTGGTTCAGGTATCGGGTCCAAGTGGCAATTTGGGCGGGGCGACCCGATCCTAGGTCGGGGACGGGTCATCACAACTAGGTTCCTCTACTTCAAATGTCCTAGCATCAGTATCATCCCCAAGTCCAATCGAGTATCTCCCTGAAGCAGTTGCATTTCCGACAATTATCCTTAAGTCATCATAATCAGCAAACGTATCCGTCTGATAATGTCTTTGATTAGGATGAGACTGGTCAAAAACAAAAAAGAGTTAATACATACTTCGGTACAATATCTTAATAGAATAATTAAAAATCTCATCTTGAAGTATTCCTCCCATACTTCATTGCTTGCCGTGAATTTTTTGGTAACGTGATCCCATCCAAATCCAGAGTTGCAACGCATAAGCTCAACATAGCCATGATAACGGTCTTTGAACCATTTCCATCGACTTTTGTAATTTAAGAAATTTTTTTCACATCCAAGTGTTGCATTAAGGACAGGAAGTATTTTTTTTTCAATGGTTGCTTTAGTAAAAGCACCATTACTATCGCGCCATCCACGATTTGCAGCATCAACCAACAATTTAAGCAACTCATTGCTCTCTTCCGCGGTCCATGTAGTATATTTTACCCACCTTTTCCTTTTTTGGTTTTCAACAGCTTACTTGTGAGTCTCCCATCGCACTATAATCATATATATAAAAATTAGTTTGATTAGGTTTTTCAATGCAAGAAAAAGGACAAACAGAGACACCAACAATACTCAGCCAACATAAATTAAATTATGCAACCATGATACCAGGACCTTAATGCATACATTTGCTGGGATTTTGTCCATAATGCAAATGCCTTGGGCATCATAGATTTTTCCATGTGAACAACGTAAGTTTTCCTATCGACAGCTACTGTAAATTCAGAAGATGCAAAGAGAAACGACACAAAGAAGAGAAGGGGAGAAGAGGCGATTTTGAGGGCTCTCATTGTGAATGCATTACGTGGAGAGAGATGTACGTTCTTTGATTAGTGTAAATTCAGGAGATGCAAAGACAAATCACACAAGCCTCTTCATCTGTAATGTAACTATAAAACAAAGGAGACATAAAAGCACATTTTTTTGTTCTTTAAGAAACAATGCATCATAAAGGATTAAAGTAAATACACGCCACTGGTTTGACAACCAATAATGACATTGATTCTTTGATTAGTGTTGAAGTTATAAACATAGTGAAAGAGATCAATGCAACAATGGCACTTGAAAAGAAAACCTTCTCATTAAACACAAGCACATAAGTTGGAGAGAATCAACTTTCAAACAAATTGCAAAAACAATATTGTTTCAGCTTCTTCAACATTTTGAAACATGAATCAGAAACACAACTTCCCTTTTTATACTTGATTGATCTGGAAATTAAGTAAACCACAAACCTATAATTTCACAAACAATTGGAATCTCTACTCTACAAGATAGCCTCAATATCAAATTAATTGTGGTTGGCTACATAAATCAAACTCTTCTATTGAGCTTGATTCAGTGCAACCGAATAAATGTGTCCTAAGTTAACTCCAAGTCGAATTTCTTTAGGTTTCTATTGAGCTCAAGACCAACCAAATTAACAGAAATTTGAAATTGAATCAAACCAATGACTATCAAAAAACCAAAAATAGTAATTCAAATTCAATTTATTATCAGAGAATTCTTTACAGTAAAAAAAACCGTTACACAGAATCATCATAAAAACCACTCAAATCTGTACTAAAAAACCATAAAAATCCAAACTTTCCACTCTGTAATCACCTTCTCCACCTCCCCAAAAAACCCAATTCATATTTCACCAAGTAAAGCCAGTTCCTAAACCCAGAAACCCAGAAACCTTAATCGTACTTCTCTCTCCACGTATATACAAGAAAGAAAACCCAAGAAAACGTCATTAAAATGTCCCCAACGACCTGCCTCGGCCAATCACTCGCCAAATCCTCAATCCTCCTCTCGAAGTAGGCTCTTATTTGTATAGATATTTGGGTTTAGGATTAAAGCAAATAAACAAAAGCAACACATTGTGAATGCATTACAAAGAGAACCAGACGTTGGAGAACTGAGAGAGAGGGAGAGAGAGAGACGTTGGATGTTACCTCTCGAGGCTACGATGGAGACGCGAGGCAGCGATGGAGAAGCGAGGCAACGTCGAATGGAGGAGTGCAGAGAGAGAAAAAGAGAGTGAGAGAGATTTCGAGATGAGAGAGAGAGGCCACGAAGAAGAAAAAAGAAAGTCTCCAAAAGTTTCTCGTGGAGGCAAAGAGATGGAGAAGACTTTTAACATATATAGGGTTAGGTGAAAAGTCTCCAAAAGTCATCCAAACCCACAAATCTACCAAATTTCTAAACAAATTGAATACCCCTTACTTTTAGAGACTCTCTAAAAGTTTAAATTGAATACCCCAAAACTTTTAGAGACTTTTTAAAAGTCTCTAAAAGTTCACATTGAATACACCAAACTTTTAGAGACTCTCTAAAAGTTTTAATTGAATACCCCTAAACTTTTTTAGTCAATAAAAGTAACTAAAAGTCTCTAAAAATCTCAATTGAATACACCCCTGAAAATAAGAGCTATCGCGCTTCCTTATCAGTTGTCTCTCCAAATGTGTGCATCGTATTTAACTTGAATAATTAATTTGTGCCCTATTAAAAAAATAAAAATAATACAAGAAATAAGTGTTTAGTAAAATAGTCTATTTCTCTCTTTAAATAAGAAATTTGGTGATATTAATTATTACCAAATACACTTGCTTCTTTCTGAAAGAAAAGGTACACTTTTATTTCCAATTTACTACATGAATTGTTTTATCTTATTAATTTATACATCATTCATATATGCATATATGATTTTAAATATAAAATATACTAACAATATATATAGGCTGAAAACCAGAAAATGCGGGCCTATTGACTCTAAGTTGTCCTTAGAGTCACGGTATTAATTAATATTTTACCAAATATTGAGAATACGTTATTTATTCATTTGTGTTAAGGTAAATATATTGATTGTCTTTATTTGCACAACTCAGTCACGGTAAGTTGAGGATGTAGTCTATTGTCTATACAACCTTGTGGAATTTGTGCAGAACAATTTGTTGGCTCTGTACCCACAGACTTAGGTACACAACTCGTCCTAATTCGATGTCCATGAATATTCTCTAACAACTAGATAGGACAACTGGACAAATATTCAAGATACTCCATATACGTCTAGCCGAGCAAGGTTGAATGATTGACAACTTATGAGATATTCTCAAGGCAATCTTTCCTCTAAAACAATGAAGAATGAAGGAAAGGAAAGATTGCCAACTCAAGTTAAATACGTACAAGGCAACTTATTGATTTAATTGTTGTATGTTTTCTTTATATGTATGTAATCATCACTTACATGTTTTGTAATCCCGATTTACAATGAGATAGAACGAGATTTACAATGAGATAGAACGAACCGTAGTTTGTTCTTTGAGTATACACACATTGCTGAGGGGATCTTTGCTTCCAAGGGGATCTTGGGTTAGTGTAGGATCTTGTGTAAGGGAAGTGGGTAGCATAGCAAAGTTCGGTGAGGGATACAATAGCTAGCAGAGAATGCACTAGTTAGGGACTTTGCATAAATATGTACTTGACTTCTCTTACTGGATTTCTATACCTGGCGGTGGCCTCACAAACATAGGCCGAAAGGTCTCGAATCATGGAAACAATCCTTGTTTTTTGTTTCGTGTACTTTCAGTTTTGTTTTTCTATACTTGTAGTGCATTGATTCTATCAATTTGCATTATAAGTAACATCATAGACTGAGAAAGTATGCTTTATAATTGCGTCTTGTACAATCTTCTACATCAGAAATCCAAGGTCAATATATGACATGACTATTTTTCTCATTATACTACAAACGATTAGTTGTTTTCTATTCTTGATTTTTATAATGCAAAATAGCACTATGAATTTGGGTTGACAGTGGTTAAGTCTTGTCTCGGTAAAGCTAAATATTGAAAGAAAGACATGTTATCTCGTTCGATGAGGCATGGTTATTAAATAGACTTTGTCTCGCCACCTAACCTGAAGGTTGTCCCACAAACTCATACAAGTATTACATTTTGTATAAAACTAATCAAGTTAGGAACATGTATTTAATCGTATATTATATATTTATATATAAAAATATCAAAAACTATTTACTTTATCTTTATTTCCTGCTACATTTACTTATCACTTTCACTTTCTTATATATCATGTTCCTTTTCACTTCTCTTCTCTTCTTTGTGGTTTGTCATTCACTTTCTTGTTTCGAACCTTGAGACAAGGTTTAGGATAAGTTTGGGGGTGCTTTCATGTATTGTGGATTGGTTTTAGTTGGATATTATGGAAATTGCGTAAGACATCATGTATAACGGTTACATTTTTTTTCTACATATTCCATGGGTATGACTGGTATGGTTGTGTTTTCACCCTCTCCTTGCTTCCATTCCTTCCTCATTCACACCTTGTCTTCTCACTCATCATCTTGTTATAACATGTCATGTAGCATGCTATCTAGGTTTATTTAGTCAAAGCAGTTAGTTCATGGTAGTTTTTGTGACTATTATGTGTATCATTCCATGCTTTAGTTCACATTTAGGCCATGGTGTTGAGTAACCTGAGTTAGAGTCGTTCGAAACCTTGTTGAGTGCCTATAGTTGTGGATGAGTTACTTAAGCCGCTTTTGAGACTTGAAACCTATGAAGTTTAGGAGATACATTCAATTCGGGGCGTTGCTCGACGTTGTTGAGATTACATATTAGGGACCTAGTATGAAATTCAGGATTTATGTTGGATACCAAAGGGGCCAGGCAATCATAACTGTGCAAGTAGAAAAAAGTTAGATTTCTAAGGTACTAAAACGAGAGTGTAGCCTACTCGACACAATTCTATGACGGAACCACTTGTAAGGGGATGATGTATATAGGCCATCTTTGAAATTTAACCCTTAGCCTTGAACGTTATTATCTAGTCACTAGTTAGCTCACTTGAGCCAATTCCAACTTGATTTCCTTCACCACCTATCATTAAACCATACACCATTAGCCTTTTATCCATTTAACCTAGTAGGAGAGTTTGATTAAGCATAGCAAAAGTGTGAAAGAACTAGTTTTAGAGTGAAATGTATAAAACCTCAAATTGGGGATAATTTAGAGTGAAACAAATTCCTACCAACTTAAAGTGAAGTTGATTTGAACATTCTCAACCTACATGAAGTTCGATTGACCTTACTCGTGCTAAGTCTACATTTGTAGAGAGTATGGTTCACTCTCGCCTATGGTACCCGCTATGCGTTGATGATTCACTTTACAAAGATCGTAAACTTGCGTGCTTCAGTGTATAAGCCCAAAAAACTCTAGAGTAATTGATGTCCTTTGTCTTAATTGAGTCTAGTTCTTGAAAGTGTGATTTCTATCAATGTTTAGACTACTGACTCTGGATAAAACTTTAACTCTGGACTTTTTTGAGGAGATAGTCAATTCAACTTTTTTGAACTAAAGTGAACTCCACTAAACTTGAAATCGGGCATCGGTGGATTAGCCAAGTTAGTGTTAGTTGTTGTAGTGATTATGAGTCTAGTTGTTAGCAGTGGAGTGTATTGTCATTCATTTCTTTGCTCGGGACGTGCATAGTCCTAAGTTTGGGGGTGTTTGACTAGTCTATATTAATGCATTAATTAGTATCATATTTAGCATAGCTTTGGACTCTAACTCTTTATTCTATAGTAATAATCTCTTACTTTTGTTCATTACAGGCTTTTAGGAGCGGGGCAAGGAATGGGAATGAAACCAGGGGAAACGGACGAAGAGTCGGAGTTCTTCAAATTTTGGAGCATTTGGTGTCGTTAGTGGCACCGTTCACATCTTCACAGCGCGCCTCAGACGCGAGAATGGGCAGTGAGCTTCTTGTTTGGAGCCACAAGTGATGCTTTAAACTCCACGCCCACGGTGCCTGTCATAGCGCGACATCGGGCAAAAGGTTACCAGTTTGGCGCCGCAGATGGCATTGCCACATCCATGCCCACGGCGCTGATCGTGGCACGATGCAGATTCTTAGGATTTGTGCAGATTTTCGAATATTTTCAAATCAGAGCAAAACTAGGCTTCTCATATAAATAGGAACTCGCATTTTCGTTATCTTGTACCTTTTGTTTTTTAAACAACTTGAAGAACCTTGGTGTTTATTTGAATCATGTCGAACTAAGTCCATTGATCTAAGCCTGAAGCGGATCAATGGAAGTCTCTTGGTGATTGTAATCCCATTATGAGATCTACTTTGATTTAATTTTATTGTTATTCATTGTCTTATATTCCTTATTGTTTTATCGTTAAGGGTTAAGCTTTGATATATTGTAAAGGGCCCTAGTATGTTTCTAGGTGGAAACCCAAAGCAAGTGAATGGACTGCAAAAAAAATAGTGTAGGAAACTTCACATAAGTGGAAATTGATCACACCAGTTGGTTTGCACTCTTTCAAGACCGCTCAAATATCTTAGGGATCTTGGCTGAATGGGACGCGCTTGTGACCTGGTTGTCTCGATGTAGTGTCATCACAAAGCACAAGGCGATCATCACATTAAACCCAAGGCGTGTGTCTAGGATTGTGCGATTGATTAGGGAAGTAGTTAGTTGTCATGCCCTAGCTATCGATTAGTGGAAGACTAGGAATTCGAAAGCGTGTTTGGTCCTATAAGTACGCTAGGATACAATTAATTAGCATATACTATTCTAGATTGATGATCAATGGATTTGTTTGTAACAACCCTCAAATTTGAACTGACTTGTGTCGCACTTGTCAGGACCGTGACCCAGTACGTGATACCAGACGGTATTTCAAACTTCGGGAGTCGATACCGAAGTAATATTATGTTTCTGTGATGTGTGTATTAATATTGTAGCCTAATACGAGTCTCGAGCCATTTGGGCGACCATTAGTCTAAGTGATGTTCGCCTAGATAAACGGGGGAGTAAAACACAGTAAAAACATAATTAAATGAATTTCTGAATAATTTAAATAATTAATTGACAAGAGGTGGCAAAAAAACGGGCGTGGCGAGCTAGTTGATAGAGAAATACGGACCGAGGAGCGCGAGATCAACGTGACAGTTGATTAACTAAGTGACACACGAGTCACAAAAAGGAGTACACATAGGGCATTGTTAAAGTGGCACAACTCAATGAGGACAACCATGGGACCATCCTCGAGATGCGCATGTGTTTTGAGATGAAGATAAGGGGCTATAAATAAAGGGCTCTAGCAACTTGCAAATTTGATTGAAAATATGTTTCCAAAACTTAAAATTAACATTACACTGAAAAACATCCTTGGCAATGTGGTTTGCATAAACTTATTCTCTCTAAATATGTGGCTGAAAACTACACTTTACTCCCCGTCCGTCTCCCTTAGAATATCATGAATCAGTGGATCTCGAAATTGGCTCTGTGATGAGTTCATAATAAGATCAATTGCCTCCTACGAGTCTAGCTCCACAACCAGTTTTCAACATCCTTTATCCCACGCCAGTTGCAAGCCATGTTTAACTTTTCATAGTTCGGCGCAAAGAGGTGAACACCGACCTAACTTTGCTAAAAATAATGCTCGAAAATTACCTTTCATCCCCCGTATCACTCATGCCGTTGTGGCTTCCTCATCCTCCCTTCGTATCTGTAATGGCCCAATTTAATTAAATCAGGATTAGTGTTAATCACGACGATTAACGGGTAATTCGGGCGTTACGTGGATAGCTGGGTCCACTCAGAAATGAGTACCCAGGCTGGTATTGTGTTATTTGTGCATGTTGTATGTCTATTATTGTGATGTTTAAATCATTATTAATTATATAAACATCACATGTGTGTAACTTGATGTCGGGCGAGGTTGAGTGCCGGAGTTTCGTGGCGTGAGTCAGGCCAACGCGGGGGTTCTGAAGTTGTAAGGCCGGGCGTTGGAGTTTGATTTGAATTAATTCATTAAGCATGACTAAGGTTGAGGAATTTATTAAATGAGATTTAAATATAATTCTAGGCTAAAATGATAAAAATTACATTGGTACACTAGGTGTGGGACCGCTTCGGGAAGCGTGTCGGACTCAGGGCACGAGATGCTAGGTAGTCGGGAAACTAGTGTGACCCTATTAGCATTTTATGGAATTTAAATTGAGGGATTAGATAATTATTATGAGTTGAATCAAAGGATAAATACAAATCCTATAGTTGGAGTGGAATAATCAGCATCCTTTGGATTATTCTCGAGATGCACAATGGAGAGATTTGAGGTAACCAGTGTCATGATAAGGTGTCAAGAAGCTGAAGTGACACAGGGTGGTCAGTGACCACAGGATTGTCCTCGAGATGTGTGCACACACTTGATCAAAACTAACTATATATGGTTTGATCGGTCAAAATGGGTTGAAAGAGAGATTGGAAGAGAGAGATCGGTGGAGAAGAGGAAGAAGATCATCGATTCAAGTAGGAGGGAAGTGAATCAAGGCCATCAACAACAAGATTGAAGGTATGAATTTATCAAACTTGGATTGTTTAAGAAATTTTGGAGTTAGTGAGCAATTTAAGAAATTCGAATTGTTGAGGAATTAAACCTTGTATTTTGGTGAGATTTAAGGTTCATGAGGTTGGTATAACATGGGTTATGTATTTGATCAATTTTGAGAGAATTTGGAATAGTTTTGCAAATGGGTTGAAATTTTTGTAAATTGTGGATTTTGGTGTTTGATTATGGTAATTCATGTTTAAATGGTGTAATTGAGGTTATTGATGTGTTATGGAAATGTGGGAATTGAATTTATGGGTTTGTGAGTTGTTTGGAGTTCAAAATTTTAAATTGGAAATTTTCTGGACAGCGAGCAATTAGCGCGCTAATTGGAGACATTAACGCGCTAATCACGCTGAGTGAAGATGATGATGAACAGTGATGAAGATCAATTAGCGCGCTAATTGATCTCATTAGCGCGCTAATTGTCCACTGGAACTTGAAAATTTGAAAAATGGAGAAATGATCCAAAATAACACTATAATCAAATTAATTGACCAATGATCCTCATAAATGAATCCCAGGAGTCTCGAGACAGTAATTTTAGTCAGGGATTTGAGGAGAATCAGATCGGGGGATATTTACGGGGTTTTGAGCGCGATTTGAGGTATGTAAAACCCAATTGAATACCACTATTGCATTTACTTATTTTCTTCATTGAGCTTTAATTCTTTGTTAATCTGAGTCTAGTATTGATGGGAACGGTAGAGTTCCGGCTGATTTTCCAGGTGTGTGGGTCGTTTGAGTTTTGGGAGAAATTGTGGCTTGGGACACAGCTTGCGGGGTCATTGGAGTAGAGTACGACCGGGCCACTGGTCCTAAGTTCACTTCTCATGTAGTTGTATCACACCCATTTGTTTTCTAGTGTTGATATTCATGCATTTCCTTTTGAGCAGTTGCTTGCATTATTTTTCTTGATAATTGCATGATTATTCCACACTATTTATTGGCTTCTATTCATATTTCATAAATTGTGATGCACGGTGGTTTTCATTGGGATTTTACTTACTGGACTCGTTATCTGGTTTTAATGATAACTGAGTGCAGATCCTAGTACCAGCAGGGGTAAGAAGATCCTTGGTGATTATATCTGTCTTGCCTACGTTAAGGCCTGCTAGTACGTATGTTGCTAGTAATATTATTTTGATATTCTGTATTATTTTGGAATGAGAGACTACAACCACTTCTGTACTTGTATATATTACTGGTATAGTTGATCGCCTATATGCATGTACAGCCGGGTTTTCCACTATAGGTTGAATAAAATAACTTTATATAATGTTTATTTTATTAAGACAAGACTTCTGCTGTTGCTTATGGATAAATAACATTAATTGTAAGATTATTAGACAATGGGAAAGAGGAATGACGTGGTAGTTACTTCTGGTGCATGAGCTGGAGAAGTATCTGTTAGCACAGGGCGACCCCGGAAATTGGGGCCGTCACAATATCGCCCCATGAAAATTTATTTTCAACCACCCCTCCTCCGGTGCTACCTAATGGCAATGTTTTCTTTTTTGGCAAAACCCATCATTTGGTCCCTGAATTTTGTGTTTTTTTTTATGTTCTTGGTCCTTGAACTTTTATTACTACACATTTGGTCCTTGAACTTTTACAAAAATCTACATTTGGTCCTTCCACCATTTAAAGTGTTAAATTAGGCCAATGTGGATAACAAAAGTCCTGCTTGACTAGTTAAGAAGAGTAAAATGATTTACATTACTAAATATGACGACTCACATCGACCAAAAAAAGCTGAAAAAATTATAATTTCTCCCAAAAACATAAAAAAAATTCAAAATTCAGGGACCAAAGGCATAAAAACTCAAAAGTTCAGGGACCAAATGTACAACAATGAAATTAAAGTTCAGGAACCAAATGTACACTATTGAAAATTCAGGGACTAAAAGCATAAAAAACTTAAAGTTCAAGGACCAAAAAATACGTTTTTCCTTTTTTTTTCAATATTCCTTGACGTACGCATAGATTATGGAAGGATAATTGTGGTGGTTTATGCACCTATAAAAGACAGTTCTACATATGCCCCGCTAGAAAATTTAACTCAATAAATTTTGAAAAAATTAGACCATATGTGGCGGCCCCAATTTCCAGGGTCGCCCCGTGCAACAGTTACCTCTCCAGCCTATGCTCCAGAAGTACCTGCCACGTCACTCATTCATCCACCTCAACTATCACTATATCCACATATACTCAGTGAAGTGATGTTTCTGAATTTCATATTATTTTATTCATATATTACCATTTCACAGCGGAAGACCTTAATACAGTCAACTACGTTAATATAGTATTGATTAGTGCACCTATAGTGGAATCCCTGATTTGTACATGCATACATGCGATTAACTAAAACCGCGTGTTATACACAAGTACAAGTAATAACCAGCTTTTCCCATCCCAAAATACTACAAAATATCAAAACCATATATGTACCAAATAAGCACGTACTAGCAAGTCTTGAAGTGGTAAGTCAGATGTAATCGCCAACGACCTCCTTACCCTTGCTGGTACTAGGATCTGCACTCGGTTATCACAACAAACCAGATAACGAGTCCAGTAAGTAAAATCCCAAGGAAAACCACCAGGCATTTCAATTTAAGAATATAAATGGAAACCAATAAGCAGTGTTAAATAATTCATGCAATTCATCAAGGAAATACCGCAGTCAACTGCTCAAAAAGGAATGCATGAATACCAACACAAAGATAACAAATGGGTGTGCAATGAATACCGCGAGTGAAGCTAGGATCAGTGGCCCGGTCATACCCTACTCCAATGACCTCGCTGACTGTATCCTAGTCACCAAATATATTTGAAAAGAACAAACCCCACACACCGAAAAACAGTCGGAACGCTACCGTTCCCATCACAATCAGATTTAGATTGCCAAAAAAATAAAGTTCAATGAATAGAATAAATAAATGCAATAGTGGTGTTCAATTGGGTTTTACATACCTCAATTCGCACTCCAACAACCCCGTTCTAGCTCCAATAACCCCCGACAAATCAAATTATCACCCCAAATGTACCTAAAATTGTTTATCATTGAATTAGCTTCAATTTGACATATTATATCAATTTTACATTTTTCGAGGTAAAAATCTCGGTATCAAGTCCCCTCCGACTTTCAAATTTCTCATTTTCCATATAAAATCCTCAATTTCCATTTATTTGGTCAAAATACTATTTTTTTCATATTTTTCCCTATTTTTCTGGATTTTCTTTTCTATTTTTCTTTATTTTCTCTCTTTTTTTTTTTTTTTTTTTTCTGTTTTGGGTGTGTGAACCGGGCCGAACCGGTTGAACCGAACCGGCCCGGTTCACCCCCTTCTTCCTCCCCGCCTCATCAAAACAGAGCCGTGCTCTGTATATTTTTTTTTCCGTTTCTTCGATTTCATTTCTTCCTTCCTCTCTCGTGGTCTCCATCCTCACGAAGCAGCAGGGAGAGTTGACACCATGGCCGAACCTCACGACTACACACCTACATACACAACGCCATAACGCACACAACCAAATCACAAGACACACTCACCTCGATCCCTCGACTCCTCAAGCTCGCCACCTCTCCTTCTCCTCGCCTCTGCTCTCGATCTCCCTCTTTTTCTCTGTTTTTTTTTTTTTTTTCTTCTACTTTCACGATTTATCGAGATAAAGAGAAAGCAGAGGCGGTTAAATCAATAAAATGACTAAAATGCCCTTCATATTTATCTCTTTTCTTCTTTACTTCCATACCCTTTTTGGTAATTTCCCATTTTTATTTTATTTTCTGATTTAATATATATATATATATCAATTTACCTATATATATAAATATATATACACTCACCTATATTTTCGCATTTATAATTCCGTCGTGCGCGCCAACGAGTGTACTCGGCGTGCACACTACCGTATCCCCCACGTGTGTCAATCACGACTACACCCCGGCTCTCAATCTCGCCCGGTCAAGTATTTACAAACACACCTGTGATGATTAATACCGCAATTACATCACAGAATTTACAACCAACACACATAAAACACCTACATGCGGTCCTGCCCAGCCTACCCACGGCTTCCACGTGTCATCCCAGCCGGCGTCCTACTCGAAAAATAATTAAATAACGGCGTTATAAAATAACGGGCCGTTACACCATACAGGGATAGACATAAGCTAACATGACATGCGTTGATTAGGAGAGGGATTTATAGGACTGAGAAAAGTTTTTCATCTTTTTTTTTAGTCTAGACCACTCAATATCCAAATTAGTCAACTACTCCAAGCTCGCTTTGGGTCGGCCCACAATTGAGCTCTATTTGGTCGAACCCAATTAATTTTAGAATTGAGGCTCTCTTGTATTACAATAAAGTATTAGAAATTCTATTAGCCCAACCTATGTGATCAAATAAATACTCCTCTATCAAGAGATCCTCTTCCTTCCCCTTCTTTAAACTCTTATTCGTGTTTTTCATATAGTTTATAACTTTGTGTTAAAAATAAAATAAAATAAAATAAAATTTCAAGAACCGTGAGGTCTCAAAACTTGTAAAGTTCGAAAACATTTTTCAATAACATTTCATTTGGGGTAGCTCAGTAGCATGAAAAATTAATCAACTAGATCGAAACCACTCTTTTACCGAACCAAACAAAATATATAGAACCTGTTTGGTATAGCAATTAAATAACAAGAGATTTTATAACAAGTAAAACTAAAAGGTGGATCAAACTTAAAATACAGAAAGATGGCCCAAAAGATGAACCACCACCATCAAGCCCTCGCATGACAAAATTCATCGGTCCTATCATAATTCATAAGTATTCACCAAAAATACAATATGTATAGTTATGATCCCCAAATGGCTAAGATATAATTGTCCACAAGCGATGTTTACAAAATTATCCGAGCGTGCCTCTCTAGGAATCATCAAAATGCGCCCCTACTTTGCTTTTCAAAGCTTGAACGTTCTCAAAATGAACCTCGCCATACTTTTAACTCTTCCATCGGTACGCTTCTTCTGGTTCGAATTAAAGTTATCCTTAATTGGAGGCACAAAGGGTGACATATTTTCGTGATGGCATTTATCTTCACCAATTGTAGGTCATACGACAACTTTGAAAGTAAATCAATAATGAAGATTGTCAACAAGAAAGAACAATATATAAACTAAACAATGTAATGTAGCATCCATATAATTAAGCGTCATAATAATTAGTATTGTCAAAGAAGACATAAATATTTTCTGGATTGGGTATAATTCAAATAAGCTCAAAAGATCTTTACCTTAACAGATCTTGAAGATTGACAGTATGACTACGATTCGAAGAATGCCTTCCAAGCATTACTATTTTGACTGGTTTTAAACGAGGATCCTTGGCATCCATGAAATCTGTGATCTCCAAAGCATCAACATTAGTAAATAGGAAATTTATTATGCGCAAGTCTTCTGGGAACCAACAAAATCATTGATTTAAAATTTCTTAATCCTTGATTCAAAACCCTTTGGAAGCATTTTTCCAGTGTAGGAAGTCAGTTCATCTTCATTTAATGCATATACTTGAATGCAGAACAATAGATAGAGATTGTCAATTAAAATCCAATAAGATTACTACACAAAATGCAACCACCAACATTTTACTATTCTAATGAACTGCCTTGTCAAAGATGAGATCCTCAAGGTTAGGCATAATTTGAAGCACGCTCAGCAAATCTTCGTTACCACTTTCCACAGAGCCCAATGACTCGAAAATAAGATAAATTGGTAAATGGTGGAAGATGGCTCGTAAGGTCTTCATGTGGGAGAACCTATGAAGGAAGCAACAACGGCCATGAAGGATCTACAATTTTAAGAACAAAAATACAAAGTTCAAACATCAATGGTCCAAGATTCAAATCAAATAGTTACCTTAAGAAGGCCAGCACGTATATGAAGTTTCTTTACATTAATGAGGTCTTTAAGTAGACTGTTGGCATTGCGACGCACTTGGTCCTCAGTCAATATCAAATTTTAATACTCATCCATATTAATCATTGCATCTTGTAGCATTGGCATCTTGAACAGAATGTATTCACTTGGTAGCCCATTAGTCTAACAATAAAGGTAATCAAGATTCGGAGCAAAAATCTTGATCATCCGAGTACACGGCTAATAAGGACCAAAGCTTACCTCCAAAATTCTCAAGTGACTAAGGGAGGGTACTAATATTACTAATTGGTTATAAATGGTGCAATGATGTAGAACCAAATGTTTCAGAGCAGAAAGGCGAGAAAAGAATTGCTGGGTTATTGGAACATATAATCCAACATGAGAAATATAATAAGAGTTGGTGTGGTATATAAGTGGTGTAATCATCAAGGCTGAGGCCGATCTAGTGTTTTTTCACGGATATCCAATGTTGTTCGTAAGAAGCAGCTCCACGAGCTCAATCTCCATATTCATCAAGTGGATTTCAATGTGATTCCTCAGTGTGTTTTTGGTTGCAAATCCCTTGTGGTGCTTAAGATATCACAATACTAATAGTGGTGTTTTTGCACCACATAGTCACTTGGTTCAAAAAATTGGTTCTACACCATTGCAACTTCTTTTCTAGCCTCTCTGCTCTCAAACAATTGGTTCTACACCATTGCAACTTTTCTAACCATCTGTGCCTTCCCTTAGTCACTTGACAATTTCCAAAGCTTGCTTCCAACGTTACAAGTCGTCATATACTCTGTTGATCAAGATTTGTTGGTCGAATCTTTATTATCTTTGCTGTTGTTGGATTACTGACTTGCTACCAATTGAATACATTTTGTTCGACATGCCAATGGTACAAGAAGCAATGATGAATACAGATTTGTATTACATCCCGCCTTGGGTATTGCCAGAGCAAGAACATCTCAAAGCCCACAATCTACTTAAAAATCTTGTCAATATAAAGAAACTTCATATACCTGCTCGTCTTCTTACAGTAACTATTCAATTCAAATTTTGTTTTTGGTTAATTGTTTTTTAAACTTTACATTTTTCTTCTTAGAATTGTTCATCTTTCATGGCGCCTTCATAGGTTCTCCCGCATAAAAGACCTTATGAATCAGCTTCCAACATTTACCAATTTAACCTTTCTGCGAGTCATCGGACTTGGAGATGACAAATATTTGCTGAACCTGCTCCAAATTATGCCTAACCATGAGAGTCTCATCTTTGACAAGGCAAACTCACTAGAATAATGAAATGTTGGCAGTTGCATTATGCATAAAGGTCTTGTTGGATTTTAATTGACAATTATCTCTATCTGTTGTTTTTGCATTCAGGTCTATGCATCAGGTGAAGATGAATTGACTTCCTACATTGGAGACATGCTTCCACAGTGTTTTGAATCAAGGATTAAGACAATTTAACCCAATGAATATATATGATGGTTGCGGTAACGACCGGGTACATAATAGAGTTCCTATTAACTAATGTGGTAGCTTTGGAGATCATCGATATCATGGATGCCCAAGACATCAATTTAACTCTGTCAAATCAAATGAAATTTGGGAAGGCATTCTTTGAATCCTAATAATCCTTTGAATCGTCAAGATCTGTTAAGGTGTACTTCTTTTGAGTTTTATCTCTTCTTTGTAATATCCCATCAATATGATTGTTTAATTATGGATACCACATTGCATTGTTTAGTTTATGCCTTGTTCATTAGGAGTATTTTTGTTGACATCTTAATTATTGATTTGCTTTCAGTGCTTCATTGATTCACAAAGTATTCAGTGGCCTTATTAAATGTAGAAGAAATGCTCCCTCATCAGTTGTCTAATCAAGACTAACTCTTATTGGACTCGGCGAGTACGATTGAAGAGTTAAAGCATGGTCAGATTCATTTTGAGAATGATCAGCTTTGAAGCATAGAAGTAAAGGAACGCATTTTGAAACCCTAATCACAAGAAATATGCGATTGTGAAAAAAATTTCATAGAAAGATTAGAGAAACGGAAGATTATCAAACCATTGTTAGGACTGGGTTTTTAAAGCTCCAGCTAGCACTGTAATATCTGCTTCTTCTCGCCTGACTGAAGAAAAATCTAAAACTTCCCTACAAGGAGAAGACAAAATTGAAACATCCCACAAAGGAAAGACAAACTACCTACTAATAATAAGACAAAAAAGAAGAACCAGCCCAACCGCCGCACATATTCAAAAACGAGTGTCGAGGAAGATGTCGCAACAAGAAAATCCAATCATCACAGATCTAAAAAGATATGTATTTTATTGAACTTATAGAACACAGAGAGATGAAGATTGGAACCATCGCCAATCAGAAGAAAAGATCAACGGTGGTTCAAGATCTTGATTCAAGAGAGAAAACTGAAAAAATGGGTTTTAGGGTTAGAGTAGCCGCCTCTTGAGCAAAAATTATCATATCTTAATATAACAAAATAGATAACTAAAGTTTTTAACTTTTTATTTATCTTATTAAATTCATTATAATTATCACCAAATCTATATGAATAAGGAACGGAAAAAAATGACCAAAAAAAATGAAAGTGATATTGGAGTGCGACTATTTTTTGGAGTTTCGACTGTTTTGATTTCTTTTTTGATGAGTTGGAAACCTAGACTTTATCTATTGCACCCTCTATTTTTCTAGAGAGTGCGATAGATAATGTCTATCTTTTTCTATGTCACGTCATATGCACTGAAAATGTAATAGAAAATTGTATTGAATAGGGTAAAACCGGGCAAATTGTATACAACACTTTGCTCTTATTTATAGAGCGGTACAAAACAATATACATGGAAGTAACTGATTTACATAATCAGTGATGAAGTTACACAATCAGTGAAAAAGTTATGGTATATACAATCAGTGAGGGGAAGTTACACAATCGGCCTCGACAAACCGAGCAAAAGCCATCTGTTCAGTCAGCAAGGCAGAATCTTTGGTTTGAACACGAAAAAAATATTAAAACATTGAATGAAAACTCAAAAAATACATGAAACAACCCGAATCTTCCCCGATCCGACTTAGCAATTTAGTAATTTAAATACTAAATGTGTGTTGGATTTTCTTTGGATTAAATTATTATTGATATAGCAAAATATCTTACACCTCGATATGAGCATTTTATGCGATTTGAAGAAACTTACCCCAGAATAAAATCTGAAAAACTTTTCTTAAACGTGAAGAAAGTTATATTCGAGGGCGAGATCTCCAGATTTATAAGATCTCACTAATTAGGGAAATATTTGTAGGAACTTTTCTTGTCAAAAGGGGCGAGATCTTCAAATTTATGAGATCATATTAATTAGCGAAAGATTTGTGGGAATTTTTTTAGTCTAAAGGGGCAAAATCTCCAAATTTATGAGATCTCATTAATTAAGAAAAGATTTGTGGGAACTTTCCTGGTCAAAAGGGTAATTAAGTCAAAAGGGAACTTTCCTTGTACTTACTGAAACAAGGATCAGTGGACTTCAAGCAGACAATCTTATTAAACTACAAAAATTCGGTCTCTCACATCCGGTTGAGGCTCTTGGCTACTTAAGTGATATTTGGGTCTTATTGAGGGGTATTTTTAATATCACTATTATCATATTGTTCAAGTATATTTGGAGGGGAACTGCGCAGCAGATTGGTTGGCAAATTTCACTGTTCATCACAGTATTAGCTCATACTATCTTCAACACTGCCCATCTGGCTTGACTTCTATTATTAGAGATGATGTAAGGGGAGTTTCACTCCCAAGGATGTGTCCTCTGTAACCAGGCAAGTATGCCTCCTTTTCAATAATAAATAATAAATAAAAAAATAAAAAAAAATAAAAAAAACTTATCTCAATTAGGTCATACAGTTTCTGGGCTTTCCTAAGGAGCTGTTAATATATTGGGTCTTCATTACGTAACATAGTTAGAAACCCAAATGGGCTTTTTGGTATTCGTTTGGGCCAGCGTTAGTTGGGTCCTTCAGTGGCTTGAGAGGCTCCGATTATATAACAATCACATGAGTGCTTAAGCCCTAAAAAAAGCCCTTCTTCAGACAATCGGCGGTTTGATCTTCCTTTCTATAATCTTTTTTTTTTTTTTTTGAATACTTTCTCTAATCTTTCTATGGAATTTATTTCTTTGATAATCGCATTGCTTGTTCCTGGTGAATATATATAGAGTTGCCTGGATTTCTAGCTAGGTTTTCTGCTTGGTAACATATAGTATCTAGTTGTTTCTTGTCGTGATTCTTGATAGTAAACAAAATGGTTGTCGCAAAAGATAGGATTAGTGAATTGCCCGACTCGATTTTGGAAGATGAAATCCTGTCTAGACTTCCAACCAAGTTGGCTGTGACCACCAGCATCTTGTCTAAGAGATGGAGATGGTTGTGGACTGGTGTTCGGGCTCTCGAATTTTTGTATACTGGAAGTAATAGTTCAATGTTCATGAATTATGTTGATAATGTCTTACTTCACCACCACGTCTCAAACTTGCATTCCTTCAAACTCACCAGTGATCATCAAGGCTGTGATGGATCTCGTGTTCTTTCATGGATATCCAATGTTGTTAGTAAGAAGCAGCTCCGCGAGCTCTATCTCCATATTCATCAAGTGGATTTCAATGTGATTCCTCACTGTGTTTTTGGTTGCAAATCCCTTGTGGTGCTTAAGATATCATCTAATACTAATAGGGGTGTTTTTGCACCCCCTACTTGGGTTTCTCTTCCGTCTCTTGCTACCCTTGAACTCGACGGACTGATTTTTGCGGATGAAGACTCGACCCAACACTTCTTTTCCAGCCTCTCTGCTCTCAAACAATTGGTTTTACGCCATTGCAACTTTTCTAACCATCAGAAATTGGTTATCTCAGTTCCTTCCCTTAGTCACTTGACAATTTCTAAAGCTCGCTTCCAACGTTACAAGTCGTCATATGCTCAGATGATCAAGATTTGTGGGCCAAATCTTGATTATCTTTGCTGCTGGACTACTGACTTGCTACCAACTGAATACATTTTGTTCGACATGCCAATGCTACAAGAAGTAATGATTAATACGGATATGTATTGCATCCCACCTTGGGTATTGCCAGTGGAAGAACATCTCAAAGCCCACAATTTACTTAAAAATCTTGTCAAAACGAAGAAACTTCATATACCTGCTCGTCTTCTTATGGTAACTTTTCAATTCAAATTTTGTTTTTGGTTAATTGTTCTTTAAACTTTATATTGTTCATCTTTCATGGTGCTTCCTTCATATATAGGCTCTCTCGCATGAAGACCTTATGAATCAGCTTCCAACATTTACCAATTTAACCTTTCTTCGAGTCATTGGAACTGGAGATGGCAAATATTTGCTGAGCCTGCTCCGAATTATGCCTAACCTTGAGAGTCTCATCTTTGACAAGGTAAACTCATTAGAATAATGAAATGTTGGCAGTTGCATTTTGCATAAAGGTCTTGTCGGATTTTAATTGAAAATTATCTCTATCTGTTGTTTTTGCTCAGGTCTATGCATCGGGTGAAGATGAATTGACTTCCTACATTGGAGACATGCTTCCACAGTGTTTTGAATCAAGGATTAAGACAATTCAACTCAATGAATATGATGGTTGCCGTAACGACTGGTGCATTATAGAGTTCCTATTAACTAATGTTGTAGCTTTGGAGATCACTGATATCATGGATGCCCAAGACATCAATTTAATTCCTGTCAAATCAGTGAGGCTGGGAAGGCATTCTTTGAATTCTAATAATCCTTTGAGTCGTCAAGATCTGTTAAGGTATAGTTCTTCTTTTGAGTTTTATCTCTTCTTTGTAATATCCCAGTCAATATGATTATTTAATTATGGATACCACATTGCATTGTTTAGTTTATGCGTTGTTCATTAGGAGTATTTTTGTTGACATCTTAATTATTGATTTGCTTTCAGTGCTTCATTGATTCACAAAGTATTTTCTCCGAGGAATTTTCAGTGGCCTTATTGAAAGTAGAAGAAATGCTCCCTCAGTTGTGTAATCAAGACTAACTCTTATTGGAATCGACGAGCACGATGGAAGTGTTAAAGCATGGTCAGATTCATTTTGAGAATGCTTAGCTCTGAAGCAGAGAAGTAAGGGAATACATTTTGATGATTCCTAGAGAGACTGATAAATATTCTAGACATTGCTTTAGCTTTTAGGACAATTATATCTTAGCTATTTTGTGTTTTTGGCTGTTGTTAATCTCTTGCCATCTTCCTGTTTTTTAAATTTGATAGTAAATCTTTTGACCAATGCCTGTTGTTTGAAGTTCGATCAATCTTATTTGCATGTGTACACTTGCATTGGTTTTTATTGTTGGCTGCCCCAAACAGGTTCAATATCGCCAAGCCCAACAGAAACATCAGAATCATCATAGTCCAGTACATCGGAGATCCTCGAGATCGTATCATCCTGCAACATCTAACATTTTATCAAAATCTGCATAATCTTTTTTGTGGTGATGTTTTTGGTTCTCAATTGTTAATATATTCTTTTCTGTTTGAGTTAAACTGCTAATATATTGTTAATGTTACCCTAATAAGACTTGCACATACAACACAGGCTTGTGCTCGTCCCTTCAATGCGTCTTGGGATGCGTGCACACACATGTTGGCAAAAATCAAGGGACACACATGTGGTATGTGCGTGTCCTTAATTTCTTTTTTGGCTTACAAAGGATTTATAACTGGCTACCTCTGCCGCTCGAAAGGAACTCCCATCGCATCAGCTATCAACAAATGGCCAATGCCATCGGGTGGTTTTGATAGGGTATACAAAAAATCTCTGATATATTAGCAAGTGCATCCGCAACTTGGTTAGCTTCTCTAAAAGCAATTTCCTAAATAATGTTGCCAAAACAAAATTAGAAACTCTTCTCTACTATTTTCAAAAAGTAATGTCAATTGTTTTCTAATTCTTTTAGGCTTTTTTTCAATCACTAAACTTATAAATTAAGAAACGCTAGCTGGTGCATAATGCAACATAACAACAATACTTGAAAAATTGTCGATGTTGCCAGGAAAAATCAAGAGGTACTTGATAATATTATCTTTGTACAATTGTCAAGCTTTTCTATTATATTACACTCGTCGGCATCCCGCGCTTCGCACACGGGCAAAACAAAGTATTAATATATTAGGTCAAAGTAAATTTTTAGGTAAAGTAAAAAAATTGTTGAGAAAAACTTTAAAAATAAACTATTTGTCTAATCTTCAATGAACTCGAAATAAAAAAATAATATTATCTAGTTTCTCTAAAGAAATTTTCACAATTAATATCACACAATCCAAACAATTAAGGCTTTAAAAAATCCACACAATTATAAGAAAGGCACACAGTTCGATTGTTTTTTTTTTTTTTTAAGTGCCAAAATATGTAAATATATATATATATATATATATATATATATAGTAGAAAAAAATTCTAAAACTAAGCCGCTATTATAATTGTTATTATATTAGATGAAACTACAATAATCCAATTAAGTATGAACTTATTTAATTGTGTGTGGTGTTTAATATCGTAATGTCCTAAATAAATAATAAAAATTAGAATAGTATCTAATATCAATACCTCTCAATCATGGAATTCAGTTCCGGGACCTCAAGATTCAAGTAAACCTTTGATACACTTGTTGTTGTGGAGAACCAAATTTGACCAGTCATATATATGTAGGAAAAAATGATCTTAAGTGCATCATTTTAGAGAAAGACTATGGGGCAACAAAGAGAAAAAAAAAAAAAAAAAAAAGAAGAAGTAATTGATAATTAGTCCGATCCCATTGCTACAAACAGTTGAATCAAAAGATTCTGCTAAGGAGCCCAATAAAGTAATTTTCAATCTATTGACATATATTTACAAACCATGTATGTATAAACAATCGACTTACCCATGAATAAGAACTTCGGGATCCCGTTTTCGCTTCTGGCCATCATCCCCCACGACAATAATCCAACGCTTCTCAAACAACCAATTACATCTACAAATAGAAACTATCCAATTAGTAATAATCGAGAGAAATTAGTAGAAAAACAACTTATTGTTGTAAATGAAATGGATGTGGATGACTCTTCCTATTCAAACCATTTGTATTCCACCACTATGTGTGAGTGGTTACACATTTACATCATGTAATTGTAACTTATGATCTTTGACATTCTTGTAATGGCCTATATAAAGAGCTCACATCTATGTAATGGATACACAATATATTGGAATGAAAGTTTTCTATTTCTCTCATATCTCTTCTCTTGTTCAATTTCTATTTCTTTACTTTACTTTCCTAGCTTTGTTCAAAGTAATTTTACAACACGTTATCAGTACGAGCTTGCTCTAACATTAAGGAGATCTTGAAGTTCAAGAAGGCTTGTTAAGGAGACAAAGCTAGGAAGGTATAACTTTTATGAGTTCGGTTTATTTCTATATTATCTTGGTTGCTTCACTTTTATATGCATACTTTATTCATATACTATGCATTATAACGTCACCGATTGCGAAAGTATGCTATGTAGTTGCGTCTTGTATGATCTTCTACATCAGAAATCAAAAGTCAATATGTGACATATAGTTTTCTCGATATACTATAAACGATTAATTATGCTCCATTCTTGATTTTTTATATTGCGAATAGTGTTATGAGTTTGGGTTGATAGTGGGAAAGCCTTGTCCCCGGTAAAGCTAAACATTGAAAGGGAGACGAGTTATCCCGTTCGAGGAGGCATGGTTTTTAAGTAGACTTCGTCTCACCACCTAACTTGGAGGTTGTCCCACCAACTCATTCAAGTAGTACATTTTGCATATTAATAATCAAGTTGTAAACAAATATTTAATCGTATATTATTTATTTTATATAGAAAGGAGAAAACTATTTACATCATTATTTTTTTTCAAAAGTATTGTACTTGATTGAATTTTTGCCGTAATATTATTGACAAAAATACTTGTCAAGGCAATTAGGTGCTAAAATTATAAAGCATCTATAAAAGGATGTGTGCATAACACTAATATTTATTCGACGAATATCTCTGTAGAGATTTGAAAAGTGAAAATATTATCCTTTCACCTTATGAAGTTATGAATATAAACACCAAAAATTGGTGATGCTCCGAGAAAAGCTCAAAATGAGTTGTTGGGTCTCAAGCTACAATATTTATATTAGTCAAATATTGTTTATTATTCTACAATTTTAATTACCTCTATATTGAAGCTTTGCAGAAATATGACTAATGAGACAATAAAAGGCCACGTGGCTCACCTCGATTTATTATTGCAACAAAATATTGAGTGTGCACGTCAATTCAATAAATATTATGAATTGATTTCTTGTTTGTCTCATAGTAGCTGAGTAAAATAATGAGATATTATTTATATAATATCACTATCGTCCAATTGGCCAAGCTTCATGAAGCACATGTTGCGTTTATAAAATGACCATGGTCGCAACTATATAATTATGGACGTGGAAAAGTGAAGGCATTAGGTAAAGGTCTTAATAATAATTTCACTCAAAGTGGAATAAAAGTGGTGCACCACATGAAACATGAAGGGCGAAATTATTGATAATGAGCATGCTCAAAAGCGTGACAAGCTATGTCATGTATGAAAGACCATTATATTAGGTCACACTGATTATATATTGTCATATATGCCCAAATATTTTAGTGACATTTACTGTGCCAATCAAAGGCAAAATTATGAAATTTATGGCTTATTAAAATTGACACATTGAGATGTGTTCAAATCATGAGCTAAATAAAGGCGAAGAATGCATGTCTTGCTTATTTTGCTACAAGCACAATCTCTTAGCAAGTGTCATCCAAGTTTTAACGAGGTAGAAGTTTTAACGAGACACAATCTCTTAGTAAGTGTCATCCAAGGGGGAGTGTTGTAAATTGAATGGATGTGGATGACTCTTCCTATTCAAACCATTTGTATTCCACCACTATGTGTGAGTGGTTACACATTTACATCATGTAATTGTAACTTATGATCTTTGACATTCTTGTAATGACCTATATAAAGAGCTCACATCTTTGTAATGGATACACAATATATTGGAATGAAAGTTCTCTATTTCTCTCATATCTCTTCTCTTGTTCAATTTCTATTTCTTTACTTTATTTACCTAACTTTGTTCAAAGTAATTTTACAACACTTGTTAAAAAATCAACCTGTCAAAAACTTCTTTTTCGTTGACACGTTATAGAATTACATCCTTACTGACAAATTGAAACTTATGGCTGGGGACCCCAACAACACCATCCAATCATTTGACTATAGTTGAGTGTAGAAAATGTATGATGTGGTCATTGGTTACAGGTTGATAAAGCCCGGTAATTAGGCTAACTTTGAATTTTCGTTTGGAAAAAACTCCTCCCTTTTTTAGTAATGGTTTGAATTTTCGCACTTGGTTTTTGCGAATGACCGCTTGAGTCAAAGTTTCCTACGTACAATAACACAAACAAAGTAACGGTCATTCCATTATACTAAGTTATCAATATTTAACTTAGTACAGATTGAGGGTGAGAAGCAAGCCTATTTATCAATAATTATTATAAGTTATAGCCAAGTGGAGGAGGAGTAATTGTTACAAGTTCTTAAAAGATAAAACGTTAGATCTTTACATTATTGCAAATATCAAAGGAGTGTTGCAAGTTGCTATTTCAAAGTCATTTATTGCTTGAGGATGACTTTGAAATAAAATTTTTTCAAAAACTCCATAAGAGTCCAAATAGCACTACTCTAGTTATATAACATTTTCTTTTACTTAACCTTGGTATTTAATTTGATAGATCTTAATTAATTGTTTCCTTAACAAAAAACGGTTCATTTTAAAACGGTATTGTATTGGTAGATCTTAATTAATTGTTTCCATAACAAAAAACGATTCATTCTAAAACGGTATTATATTATATATTTAGATTATTTTTGGTAAGCCACGTGATGCCACTATGAGAAGGTTGGAAAGCGCCACGTGGATATCCCAAGGTCTTCCCTTATTATATACTAGTCGAAATCCCGCGCTTCACGCACGGGTGAAACTAAATGTCAATATATTAATTAAATAATAATTAATTTAATGAGAAAAATTGAAAAAAAAAACTAAAAAAATAATCTTATTACATAATCTCGAATAAATTTTAAGTGAAGAATAATATTATCTAATTTCTTTGTAGTAAAAATAGGGAATATGTGCTTTGAAAGTTTAAAAACTTTAATTTTGCATATGGTTATATAAAAAATATAATTCTAATGAAATTAAATTTGATGAAAAATAGAAAGTGATAAAAAGAGGGAAAGAAAAAAAAACTTATGCAAACATTGGTGAAATCTCAATTTAATACTTTATGTATAGAATTTTCAAAAAAAAAAACTTTATGTACAGAAGATTTTTTTTTGAAAAATGATTAATTAAAATTATGTTGCCACAACAAAGGATATATAACAAATTGACATCTTGTAGAATAAACTAAAAAATGACGATCATTGATCTAAACAACGCATACCAGAGATCCTCGATCAATATATATCATTTCTAAAATATTTTTGTTTGCTCCTGAAAAGAAAAATAAAAAAAAATCAAAATCAAAACTCAAAGGTAAAAATATAAACATAAAAAACACAGAAAATAAAATAGCTATCAACAAGTCGAATAGAGCAAGAAAAATAGCTGAAAATCCAAAAATAAAAAATGTTATGGTAGAAAAATGCGACATAAAGAAACTTCAAATGTACAAATAAAGTTTGTTGAGACAGTGAAGGATATATAATAAAAACTTATGATCTTGTCGAATAAACTTAAAATTGGAGATCATAGATCTAAACAACGCTTACTAAAGATTGACAATCAATACATGTCATTTCTCCAAATTTTTTGTAATTAGAATTTTGATACAATCCTAAAATGAAAACAAAAAAAAAAATCAGAATCAAAACGAAAAGTAGAAAATTGACGATAATGAATATGCGTTGGTAGATATACATTCCCAATATGTGAAAAAACACATTAGAATCTATAATATATATTTGAATGAGATATTAATCTTGTAGATAAACAAAAAAAATGGAGATTATTGATCTAAACAACACATGAAAAAATAGACTAGAATCAAAACCTAAGGGTAAAAAAATCTGAATATAAAAAACATCGAAAATAAAATAGCTATAAAAAAAGTCAAAACCTCTCCTCCCAACTTGTTAATTGGACAATCGTATAGCAAAAACTCCTGTCTTCAACAAAGATGCTCCATTCAGCCACGAAAACCTCATAAACTAAAAAAATGGAAATCATTGCCAGAGATTGTTGACCAATAGTGTCATTTCTAAAATATTTTTGTTTGCTCCTCAAAAGAAGAAAAAAATCAGAATCAAAACTCAAAGGTAAAAATATTTGAATATGAGAAACATCAAAAATAAAATAGCTATGAAGAAGTCAAAACCTCTCATCCCCAATTATAACTTGTTAATCGAACAATCCTATAGCATAAACTCCAGCCTTCAATGAAGACGCTCCCTTTAGCCACCAAAACCTCTCCTCTCCAATGACATTATAAAACGAAATCAAAGTCAAAATTGTAATCGTAATTGAAAGCCGCATTATCGTCGAAGCTCGGCGCGAGCAATATGCCTAATTGACATTGATGTGAGATGAGATGAACTAGGTTTGAGTACGAGAGAGAGAGAGAGAGAGAGAGAGAGAGAGAGAGAGAGATTTGGTGTTGTGAAAGCGAAAACGTTTTTGTAGTGTTGGGACGTTTTTTTCCTCTTTATCTATATATATATATATACTATATATAATGACAATCCTCCTTACAATCCCATTAATCCAAAATTTAACATGCTTCCAACATTGTCCTCGGGACAACTTTTAAAAGTAAACAATGAGAGTATCTTTGGAAACTAATTAAAATGGTTTTAAATTAGATTTCAAAACAGAAGTTTATTATCTAACTTTTCCTTATTTAAATCCACTTTTCTATATCTCTCCGATTAAAACTGTCAATTCAAATTAAATAGCTTAAACTTTTTTAACCAAAGAATTAGGTGAAAAAACAATGAAACTACTTTGTTTTTCTCTACATCACGTGCGGAGCACATGCCAACTGACTAGTTATATATTAGTGAGAATTTGTGTGGTTTCATGTTGGGACGTTTTTTGTTTTTGTTTTTTTTTAATGTTGGGACGTTTTTATCTTTATATGGTACATTTTTTATTCGGGATTTTAATGAGGAAAGACTATGAGGGGATGTGTCACGTGGCGCTATGAGAAGACTAGAAATCGCCATGTAGGCACCCCTTGGTCTTCCCTTATTAGGTATATAGAATATAGATATAGATATAGATTTGCTTGTTTTACCCTAATTAATACAATTTCTATTACATTCACATGGTACCCTAACTGCTTTTCTCTATTAGCGGTACTTTTGATGTGCGCATACTCTGTCTAATCAAGCAGTCAAACTTCTTAATCCTTGATTGGAGACACTGTGGGAGCATGATGCAAATTAGAATTTGTGTTAGTTTAGGATGTGTTTGCAAAGGAACGGTTAATGCATTAGTTTAGGAGTTTTATTTATTTATACTTATCTTAAAGTTGTTAGTTTAGGAGTTTTATTTATTTATACTTATCTTAAAGTTGAAAGTCTTTTGTTTTTAAAAACCTATATATATAAGGGCTATGTAATAGTTTTAGGGGGATTTTTATTGATTTTTATAAAGAATTGAATTTCTTTTCTTGAGAATTTGGTGTTAATTCTCTTTAGCCCTAGGTTGTTTTATTCGTAGTGTCGAATAATCAATTTAGAAGATCTCCGCTGCGTCAGAGCATTTCTCCAATGTGCAAAGTCAAGTCATTTTCACTAAAAGCATGAACCTGGATGCAAAACAACAATACAAAGAATTGTCATTTACAACAAGAATGTCATAGCAAAAAAATATAACTGCAAAAGATTAACTATTCCAATTATTTGCCTTGTTAACACTTAGGTTTTCAAGATTGGGCATAATTCGAAGCAAGTTTAATAGATTTCGCCACAACAAGGCTCGGAGACTAACAGACGGGTTATATTCGTAAATGTTGGAAGACGGCTCAAAAGATCTTCATGCGGAAGAACCTATGTAGAATGTAGCATTGACCGTGAATAATCGATTAGTACTAGATTTTAAGAACTTTAAAATAAAAGCTCAAAGAACAATTACCCAAAACAATTTCGAATGGCACAATTAAACAAGAAGCAAGCAGTTACCCAAAGAATATCATCATGTGTAGAAAGTTTCTTCACATGAGCAATTTGCTTTAAGTAGATTACAAGCACAACGAGGTTGTTCATAACACCCTGTAGTACCGGCACATCGTTGAAAACACCTCCACAATGTGATGTATTGAGCACCACAAGAGAATGGCAACGAAAAAAATGTTAGATTTCAAGAATAGAACCCAAAACAGGGGACTTGTGAACAGAGGCTAAAAATGCAGATTTTTACTTTCAGATTCAATACATCAACGTACAGGGTAATAACCCATTTTGTATGCTTAGTCAACAGACAAATTAACTGAAGCAAATGGAGATAATATAGCACTACTAGTGCGGTTACATGGGATACATGGACACAAAACATAACTAAGAACAAATCAATAGATAACTAACATAAGTAACTAAACCCACTAAAGCATGTTTGAATTAATAACTTCCAACAGCCCCCCTTGATTCAAACTTGCACACACCAAGCTGAGATCTAAAGTAAGCATGCTTGCCTTGAGAAAGTGACTTTGTCATGATATTAGCCACCTGCTAATTTGTGTTACAGTACTTCAATGTGATTGAATTGCTTGTCACAAGATCTCGAATAAAATGAACCTGAATGTCTATGTGCTTTGATCTTCCATGATAAGCTGGATTTTTTGACCTAGCAATGGCCGCTTGATTGTCGCAATAAATCTCTGTAGCTTCCTTTTGTTTTTGACCAACGTCGGTGAGAATTTGACACTACCAAATCGCTTGACATGCTTTGATTAAGTTGCTTTGCTACATACTCAAACTTCAGTTGTGGATAAAAAGTTGTTGTGGCCTTCTTTTTGAACTCCAACATATTGCTCCCGAACCAAGATTGAAACCGTAACCTAAAGTGCTCTTTCTATCTTCCAAACATCCTGCCCAATCACTTGTCGGTGAAGCCAACTAATTTCAAATCGAAGTGTGACCATAACAAAGCCCATGATCAATTGTTCCAGCAATGTATCGCAATACTCTTTTCGCAGCTCCAAGGTGATGCTTTGATGGACAATGCATAAACCTTGAAATAACGCAACTAAGAAGGCTATATCTCAGGCGTGTATGTGTCAAATAAATTAAGCCTCCAGCCAAGCTTTTAAAATGACTCATTTGCTTGTTCTATCCCATAACCAAGATTCAACTTCTCACCCAAATTCATTGGTGTCACTGCTCTGTTACAACTTAACATATCAAACCTTTTTAAGAGGTCTGTAGCATATTTCTTTTGAGATAAGAAAATGCCATCCTCATGTTGCTTAACCTCAAGCTCAAGAAAATAATGCAAATCACCCAAATCTATCATTTCAAACTTTTTCTTCACACAAGCTTTAAACACAACAATAAGAGATGAAGAAGAACCCATATAGATCATGTCATCAACATAAAAATAAATAATAAGAACATTTGTACCTTGTCTCTTCACATAAAGATTTGGTTCATTCTTACTTCTCTCAAATCCATTATCATGGAAATAGGAATCTATCTTGGGATACCCCGCCATGAGCTTGCTTCAACCCGTAAAGAGCTTTTCGCAACTTGTATACCTTCTTTTCTTTGCCTTTGACAACGAAACCTTCAAGTGAGAAACATACACCTCCTCTCGCAAATCTCCATTCAAGAAAGCTGATTTAACATCAAATTGATACACGAGTCAGTGCAACAATGCAGCCATTACTAAAAGAGTTCGAACCATCTCTAATTGTGCAACTGGAGAGAAAGTGTCTTCATAATCTAAACCATATTCTTTGTGAATTGAATATCCTTTCACTACAAGTCGCGCCTTATACTTTTGAACATTCCTATCAGCTTGAAACTTTGTTCGAAAGACCCACTTGACCCCAATTGTTTTCTTATCTTTAGGAAGGTCCACCAATTCCCATGTATCATTTTTCTCAATTATTGCGATTTCTTCGTTCATTGCACTACGCCATTCCTCTTTTGTCACCGCATCTTGGAAGGTGATTGGATCAAGGCAACAAGTAAAGCTTGCGTCTATGCATAGATCTCAGCCAAGGAACGATACTTTGTTGAAGGAGTTTCATCATCAGAAGAACTTGTATTGCTTGAACTTGAAGAAGATAAGATTGGAGATGAGCTTGAAGAACTTGAAGAACTCTGCTTCACTTCAAGTGGTGGTGGAGTGTCAATTTCAGGTGTGGAGTCAATATGAGCTACATGGGAATTCACATCCCACACCCAACATGCATCTTCAGCAAAAAGAACATTTCTGCTAACAATGATCTTGCCATTTATAGGATTATATAGCCTATATGCCTTAGATTGAGAACTATAACCAACAAAAATAAACTTTGTTGATTTTTCATCAAGCTTACTGCGATTAGGAAAGTCTATAAAGCATAGGCAATCGAACCAAAAATCTTTGAATGGCTTACCGAAGGTTTCCTCCCACTCTATGCCTCGTATGGAGTTCGATTCAAAACAACATTTGTGGGTGATAAATTCAGCAAGTAGCCCGTAGTTGCAGCTGCCTCTCCCTAAAAATTTTTAGGAAGTCCTTTAGCTTTCAAGCTTCTTGCCATCTCAACAACAGTTTTGTTCTTCCGTTCAGTGATGCCATTTTGCTCCGATGTATGTGGAGCAGTTAATTCTCTATGCAAGCCTTATTATTCACAAAATTGATTGAACTGTTGTGAAGTAAACTCGCCACCTCTATCTGTGCGTAGTACTTTGATGTAGCTTCCAATTTGCTTCTCCACTAATGCCTTGAACTTTTTGAACGTTTCAAATGTTTCTGACTTGAATTGAAGGAAGTACACCCAACTCATACGGTCGTAGTCATCTGTAAACAACAAAAATATCTACTCCCGCCAAAGGAGTGTGTTTGCATAGGGCCACATAAATCAGCATGTATAATTTCAAGACATTTAGATGCCCTTCTGGACTTCCCTATAGGAAATGGTTTTTTACATTGTTTCCCATATATACACCCTTCACAGACATCTAAGGACTCAATTCTAGGCAGCCCAAAAACCATTTCCCTTTGACTCGACAATTTCAGACCATTTACATTCGAATGCCCATACCTTAAATGCCATAATCTAGACTCACTAGTGTCATTGACAGCAAGGGCAAGGATTTCAAAACTAGAGAATTCTAGTGGAAATAATTTGTTTGAGGTCATTGGAACATCAACTACAATTTGGTCTAATTTTTTTATCCCTTATTACACAAGAATCATCGTCAAAGAGAATAGAATATCCTCTAGCCATAAGTTGCCCAACACTTAATAGGTTTTGAGACAATGTGGGAATGAAGTACACATTATGAAGAAGCTAAGCTTTACATTACCATGATTGTCCTGAGACTCGCAACAACTCCTTTGCCTTCTACTTGCATCTGTTTGTCATCTCCATGCCTCACCTTCAATTTGTAAGACTCATCAAGCTCCTTAAATAATGCCTTTGTTCCAGTCATGTGATTAGAGCAACCACTATCCAAAAACCAAATGTTTGTGGAAGTAGTTGAGTCTTCATGATAGGCCATGAAGAGTTTGCGCTCCTCATCTTCTTGTTCTGTATAATTAGCTTGCTTTTCTTTTTCCCAACAATTAGCTTGAATGTGCCCATATTTTTTGCAATGATAACATTGCACACCTCTCTTGTTGCAATGGTGTTCAGATGGCTTTGCACCCTTGTGCGAGTCATCATGGCCATGTCCTCTGCCGTGACCACCTCTTCCACAAAATCCACCTCTGCCACGTCATGCTTTTCATTAGACTTGTGATGTCTTGCCTTATGGGATTGCAATGATCCCATCAATTCATCAAATGAGTAGGTAGTCAGATCTTTGGATTCATAAATAGCTGCTACCACTTGATCAAACTTTGGAGTCAAACTCCTCAAAAGTTCAGGGACCAAATGTACACTATTGAAAGTTCAGGGACTAAAAGCATAAAAAACTTAAAGTTCAAGAACCAAAGGCATAAAAACTCAAAAGTTCAGGGACCAAATGTACAACAATGAAATTAAAGTTCAGGAACCAAATGTACACTATTGAAAGTTTAGAGACTAAAAGCATAAAAAACTTAAAGTTCAAGGACCAAAAAATACGTTTTTCCTTTTTTTTTCAATGTTCCTTGACGTACGCATAGATTATGGAAGGATAATTGTGGTGGTTTATGCACCTATAAAAGACAGTTCTACATATGCCCCGCTAGAAAATTCAACTCAATAAATTTTGAAAAAATTAGACCATACAGGGGTAGACATAAGCTAACATGACATGCATTGTTAGGAGAGGGATTTATAGGACTGAGAAAAAGGTTTCATCTTTTTTTTCAGTCTAGACTACTCAATATCCAAATTAGCCAACTACTCCAAGCTCGCTTTGGATCGGCCCACAACTGAGCTCTATTTGGTCGAACCCAATTAATTTTAGAATTGAGGCTCTCTTGTATTACAATAAAGTATTAGAAATTCTATTAGCCCAAACTATGTGATCAAATAAATACTCCTCTATCAAGAGATCCTCTTCCTTCCCCTTCTTCAAACTCTTATTCGTGTTTTTCATATAGTTTATAACTTTGTGTTAAAAATAAAAAATAAAATAAAATATAATTTCGAGAACCGTGAGGTCTCAAAACTTGTAAAATTCAAAAACATTTTTCAATAACATTTCATTTGGGGTAGCTCAGTAGTATGAAAAATTAATCAACTGGATCGAAACCACTCTTTTACCGAACCAAACAAAATATATAGAACCTGTTTGGTATAGCAATTAAATAACAAGAGATTTTTTAACAAGTAAATCTAAAAGGTGGATCAAACTTAAAATACAGAAAGATGGCCCAAAAGATGAACCACCACCATCAAGCCCTGCGCGCATTAAATTCATCGGTCTATCATAATTCATAACTTTTCACCAAAAATACAATATGTATAGTTATGATCCCCAAATGGCTAAGATATAATTGTCCACAAGCGATGTTTACAAAATTATCTGAGCGTGCCTCTCTAGGAATCATCAAAATGAGCCCCCTTACTTTGCTGCTTCAAAGCTTGAACGTTCTCAAAATGAACCTCGCCATACTTTTAACTCTTCCATCGGCCACACTTACTGGTTCGAATTAAAGTTATAATGGCATTTATCTTCACTGAATTGTAGGCTGTACGACACTGAAAGTAAATCAACAATGAAGATTGTCAACAAGAAAGAACAATATATAAACTAAACAATGTAATGTAGCAACCACATAATTAAGCGTCATAATAATTAGTATTGTCAAAGAAGACATGAGTATTTTCTGGATTGGGCATAATTCAAATAAGCTCAAAAGATCTTTACCTTAACAGATCTTGAAGATTGACAGTATGGCTACGATTCGAAGAATGCCTTCCAAGCGTTACTATTTTGACTGGTTTTAAACGAGGATCCTTGGCATCCATGAAATCTGTGATCTCCAAAGCATCAACATTAGTAAATAGGAAATTTATTATGCGCAAGTCTTCTGGGAACCAACAAAATCATTGATTTGAAATTTCTTAATCCTTGAATCAAAACACTTTGGAAGAATTTTTCCAGTGTAGGAAGTCAGTTCAACTTCATTTGATGCATATACTTGAATGCAGAACAATAGATAGAGATTGTCAATTAAAATCCAATAAGATTAGTACACAAAATGCAACCACCAACATTTTACTATTCTAATGAACTGCCTTGTCAAAGATGAGATCCTCAAGGTTAGGCATAATTTGAAGCACGCTCAGCAAATCTTCGTTACCACTTTCCACAGAGCCCAATGACTCGAAAATAAGATAAATTGGTAAATGGCAGAAGATGGCTCGTAAGGTCTTCATGTGGGAGAACCTATGACGGAAGCAACAACGGTCATGAAGGATCTACAATTTTAAGAACAAAAGTACAAAGTTCAAACATCAATGGTCCAAGATTCAAATCAAATAGTTACCTTAAGAAGGCCAGCATGTATATGAAGTTTCTTTACATTAATGAGGTCTTTAAGTAGACTGTTGGCATTGCGACGCACTTGGTCCTCCGTCCATATCAAATTTTAATACTCATCCGTAATAATCATTGCATCTTGTAGCATTGGCATCTTGAACAGAATGTATTCACTTGGTAGCCCATTAGTCCAACAATAAAGGTAATCAAGATTCAGAGCAAAAATCTTGATCGTACATGGCTAATAAGGACCAAAGCTTACCTCCAAAATTCTCAAGTGACTAAGGGAGGGTACTAATATTACCAATTGGTTATAAATGGTGCAATGATGTAGAACCTAATGTTTCGTGAGCGAAAGGCGAGAAAAGAATTGCTAGGTTATTGGAACATATAATCCTACATGAGAAATATAATAAGAGTTGGTGTGGTATATAAGTGGTGTAATCATCAAGGTGAGGCGGATCTCGTGTTCTTTCATGGATATCCAATGTTGCTCGTAAGAAGCGACTCTCCACGAGATCAATCTCCATATTCATCAAGTGGATTTCAATGTGATTCCTCACTATGTTTTTGGTTGCAAATCCCTTGTTGTGCTTAAGATATCATAATACTAATAGTGGTGTTTTTGCACCACTTAGTCACTGGGTTCAAACAATTGGTTCTACACCATTGCAACTTCTTTTCTATCCTCTCTGCTCTCAAACAATTGGTTCTACACCATTGCAACTTTTCTAACCATCAGTGCCTTCCCTTAGTCACTTGACAATTTCCAAAGCTTGCTTCCAACGTTACAAGTCGTCATATACTCTGTTGATCAAGATTTGTGGGCCGAATCTTGATTATCTTTGCTGTTGGACTACTGACTTGCTACCAACTGAATACATTTTGTTCGACATGCCAATGGTACAAGAAGCAATGATGAATATAGATTTGTATTACATTCCACCTTGGGTATTGCCAAAAGAAGAACATCTCAAAGCCCACATTCTACTTAAAAATCTTGTCAATATAAAGAAACTTCATATACCTGCTCATCTTCTTACAGTAACTATTTAATTCAAATTTTGTTTTTGGTTAATTGTTTTTTAAACTTTACATTTTTCTTCTTAAAATTGTTCATCTTTCATGGCGCCTTCATAGGTTCTCCCGCATAAAAGACCTTATGAATCAGCTTCCAAAATTTACAAATTTAACCTTTCCGCGTGTCATCAGAACTGGAGATGGCAAATATTTGCTGAACTTGCTCCAAATTATGCCTAACCATGAGAGTCTCATCTTTGACAAGGCAAACTCACTAGAATAATGAAATGTTGGCAGTTGCATTATGCATAAAGGTCTTGTCGGATTTTAATTGACAATTATCTCAATCTGTTGTTTTTGCATTCAGGTCTATGCATCAGGTGAAGATGAATTGACTTCCTACATTGGAGACATGCTTCCACAGTGTTTTGAATCAAGGATTAAGACAATTCAACCCAATGAATATATATGATGGTTGCGGTAACGACTGATACATAATAGAGTTCCTATTAACTAATGTTGTAGCTTTGGTGATCACTGATATCATGGATGCCCAAGACATCAATTTAACTCCTGTCAAATCAGTTAGGCTGGGAAGGCATTCTTTGAATCCTAATAATCCTTTGAATCGTCAAGATCTATTAAGGTGTACTTCTTTTGAGTTTTATCTCTTCTTTGTAATATCCCAGTCAATATGATTGTTTAATTATGGATACCACATTGCATTGTTTAGTTTATGCCTTGTTCATTAGGAGTATTTTTGTTGACATCTTAATTATTGATTTGCTTTCAGTGCTTCATTGATTCACAAAGTATTCAGTGGCCTTATTAAATGTAGAAGAAATGCTCCCTCATCAGTTGTCTAATCAACACTAACTCTTATTGGACTCGGCGAGTACGATGGAAGAGTTAAAGCATGGTCAGATACATTTTGAGAATGACAGCTTTGAAGCAGAGAAATAAGGGAACGCATTTTGAAACCCTATTCACAAGAAGTATGCGATTATCAAAAAAATTTCATAGAAAGATTAGATAAACGGAAGATTATCAAACCATTGTTAGTACTGGGTTTTTAAAGCTCCAAATAACCTTTATTATATCTCGCTTCTTCTCGCTTTGATCAAGAAAATCTAAAACTTCCCTACAAGGAGAAGGTAAAATTGAAACTTTCCACAAAGGAAAGACAAACTTCCTACTAATAATAAGACAAAAAAGGACCAGCCCAACCGCCGCACATATTCAAAAACGAGTGTCGAGGAAGATGTCGCAACAAGAAAATCCAATCATCACAGATCTAAAAAGATGTGTACTTTATTGAACTTATAGAACACAGAGAGATGAAGATTGGAACCATCGCCAATCAAAAGAAAAGATCGGCAGTGGTTCAATATCTTGATTCAAGAGAGAAAACTAAAAAAAGGGGTTTTAGGGTTAGAGTAGCCGCCTCTTGGGCAAAAATTATCATATCTTAATATAACAAAATAGATAACTAAAGTTTTTAACTTTGTATTTATCTTATCAAATTCATTATAATTATCACCAAATCTATAGGAATAAAGAACAGAAAAAATGACCAAAAAAAATGAAAGTGATATTGGAGCGCGACTATTTTTTGAAGTTTCGACTATTTCGATTTCTTTTTTGATGAGTTGGAAACCTAGACATTATCTATTGCACCCTCTATTTTTCTAGAGAGTGCGATAGATAACGTCTTTCTTTTTCTATGTCACATAATATGCACTGAGAATGTAATAGAAAATTATATTGAATAGGGTAAAACAGGGCAAATTGTATACAACACTTTGCTCTTATTTATAGAGCGGTACAAAACAATATACATGGAAGTAACTGATTTACATAATCAGTGATGAAGTTACACAATCAGTGATAAATTTATGGTATATACAATCAGTGAGGGGAAGTTACACAATCGGCCTTGACAAACCGAGCAAAAGCCATCTGTTCGATCATCAAGAAGGCGAAATCTTTGGTTTGAACACGAAAGAAATATTAAAACATTGAATGAAAACTCAAAAAAATAAATGAAACAACCCGAATCTTCCACGATCCGACTTAGGGGCAATTTAGTAATTTAAATACTAAATGTGAGTTGGATTTTCTTTGGATTGAATTATTAGTGATATAGTAAAATATCTTACACCTCGATATGAGCATTTTATGCGGTTTGAAGAAACTTACCTCAGAATAAAATCTGAAAAACTTTTCTTAAACGTGAAGAAAGTTATATTCGAGGGCGAGATCTCTAGATTTAAAAGATCTCACTAATTAGGGAAATATTTGTAGGAACTTTTCTGGTAAAAAGGGGCGAGATCTTCAAATTTATGAGATCATATTAATTAGGGAAAGATTTGTGGGAACTTTTTTAGTCAGAAGGGGCAAAATCTCCAAATTTATGAGATCTCATTAATTAAGGAAAGATTTGAGGGAACTTTCCTGGTCAAAAGGGTAATTAAGTTAAACTAATGAAAACGAGCCCAAAATATATTAAATAGCAGTTAGACTTAAGGCCCAAGTGGAGGGCATTTTAGTCTTTAACACAAAAGGTTGCATACAACCTAACCTAACCCTAGCTTATAAAAGGAGAGGTTATGTAACGACCCTAAAATCTAACTCACGAGGACCTCTTGTCGTGATATGGGTGAACAATTCTCGATCATCGATACCAAGGTATTTTATTTTTATTCGGTGTTTGTATTATTTATCTATTTACCTGAAAGTAAATTCCAAAGTTCGACTGGTACATAATTGAGTTCCTATTAACTAATGTTGTAGCTTTGGTGATCACTGATATCATGGATGCCCAAGACATCAATTTAACTCCTGTCAAATCAGTGAGGGGAAGGCATTCTTTGAATCCAAATAATACTTTGAATCGTCAAGATCTATTAAGGTGTACTTCTTTTGAGTTTTATCTCTTCTTTGTAATATCCCAGTCAATATGATTGTTTAATTATGGATACCACATTGCATTGTTTAGTTTATGCCTTGTTCATTAGGAGTATTTTTGTTGACATCTTAATTATTGATTTGCTTTCAGTGCTTCATTGATTCACAAAGTATTCAGTGGCCTTATTAAATGTAGAAGAAATGCTCCCTCATCAGTTGTCTAATCAACACTAACTCTTATTGGACTCGGCGAGTACGATGGAAGAGTTAAAGCATGGTCAGATTCATTTTGAGAATGACAGCTTTGAAGCAGAGAAGTAAGGGAACGCATTTTGAAACCCTAATCACAAGAAGTATGCGATAATCAAAAAAATTTCATAGAAAGATTAGAGAAACGGAAGATTATCAAACCAATGTTAGGACTGGGTTTTTAAAGCTCCAACTAGCACTGTAATATCTGCTTCTTCTCGCCTGACTGAAGAAAATCTAAAACTTCCCTACAAGGAGAAGACAAAATTGAAACTTCCTACAAAGGAAAGACAAACTACCTACTAGTAATAAGACAAAAAAGAAGGACCAGCCCAACCGCCACACATATTCAAAAACGAGTGTCGAGGAAGATGTCGCAACAAGAAAATCCAATCATTACAGATCTAAAAAGATGTGTACTTTATTGAACTTATAGAACACAGAGAGATGAAGATTGGAACCATCGCCAATCAAAAGAAAAGATCGGCGGTGGTTCAAGATCTTGATTCAAGAGAGAAAACTAAAAAAAGGGGTTTTAGGGTTAGAGTAGCCGCCTCTTGAGCAAAAATTATCATATCTTAATATAACAAAATAGATAACTAAAGTTTTTAACTTTGTATTTCTCTTATCCAATTCATTATAATTATCACCAAATCTATATGAATAAAGAACGGAAAAAAATGACCAAAAAAAATGAAAGTGATATTGGAGTGCGACTATTTTTTGGAGTTTCGACAATTTCAAATTCTTTTTTGATGAGTTGGAAACCTAGACATTATCTATTGCACCCTCTATTTTTCTAGAGAGTGCGATAGATAATGTCTATCTTTTTCTATGTCACGTCATATGCACTGAGAATGTAATAGAAAATTGTATTGAATAGGGTAAAACAGGGCAAATTGTATACAACACTTTGCTCTTATTTATAGAGCGGTACAAAATAATATACATGGAAGTAACTAATTTACATAATCAGTGAAAAAGTTACACAATCAATGAAAAAGTAATGGTATATACAATCAGTGAGGGGAAGTTACACAATCGTCCTTGACAAACCGAGCAAAAGACATATGTTCTGTCAGCAAGGCGGAATCTTTGGTTTGAACACGAAAGAAATATTAAATCATTGAATGAAAACTCAAAAAAATAAATGAAACAACCCGAATCTTCCCCGATCCGACTTAGGGGCAATTTAGTAATTTAAATACTAAATGTGTGTTGAATTTTCTTTGGATTGAATTATTAGTGATATAGTAAAATATCTTACACCTCGATATGAGCATTTTATGCGGTTTGAAGAAACTTACCTCAGAATAAAATCTGAAAAACTTTTCTTAAACGTGAAGAAAGTTATATTTGAGGGCGAGATCTCCTGATTTATAAGATCTCACTAATTAGGGAAATATTTGTAGGAACTTTTCCAGTCAAAAGGGGCGAGATCTTCAAATTTATGAGATCATATTAATTAGGGAAAGATTTGTGGGAACTTTCTTAGTCAAAAGGGGCAAAATCTCCAAATTTTTGAGATCTCATTAATTAAGGAAAGATTTGTGGGAACATTCCTGGTCAAAAGGGTACTTAGGTTAAACTAATGAAAACGAGCCCAAAATATATTAAATAGCAGTTAGACTTAAGGCCCAAGTGGAGGGCATTTTAGTATTTAACTCAAAAGGTTGCATACAACCAAACCTAACCCGAGCCTTTAAAAGGAGAGGTTGTGTAGCGACCCTAAAATCTAACTCACGTGGACCTCTTGTCGTGATATCGGTGAACAATTCTCGGTCGTCGACACCAAGGTATGTTATTTTTATTCGGTGTTTGTATTATTTATCTTTTTACCTGAAAGTAAATTCCAAAGTTCGAAACGTGTGAGGACGTTTGTGTGTGAACATTGCGGTGTGAAACAGGCTTGGTTCAGATATAACTTTCTTCACGTTTAAGAAAAGTTTTTCAGATTTTATTCTGGGGTAAGTTTCTTCAAACCGCATAAAATGCTCATATCGAGGTGTAAGATATTTACTATATCACTAATAATTCAATCCAAAGAAAATCCAACACACATTTAGTATTTAAATTACTAAATTGCCCAAAGTCGGATCGGGGAAGATTCAGGTTGTTTCTTGTATTTTTAGAGTTTTCATTCAATGTTTTAATATTTTTTTCGTGTTCAAACCAAAGATTCTGCCTTGCTGACTAAACAGATGGCTTTTGCTCGGTTTGACGAGGCCGATTGTGTAACTTCCCCTCACTGATTGTATATACCATAACTTTTTCACTGATTGTGTAACTTCATCACTGATTATGTAAATCAGTTACTTCCATGTATATTGTTTTGTACCGCTCTATAAATAAGAGCAAAGTGTTGTATACAATTTGCCCTGTTTTACCCTATTCAATACAATTTTCTATTACATTCTCAGTGCATATGACGTGACATAGAAAAAGATAGACATTATCTATCGCACTCTCTAGAAAAATAGAGGGTGCAATAGATTATGTCTAGGTTTCCAACTCATCAAAAAAGAAATCGAAATAGTCGAAACTCCAAAAAATAGTCGCACTCCAATATCACTTTCATTTTTTTTGGTCATTTTTTTACGTTCTTTATTCATATAGATTTGGTGATAATTATAATGAATTTGATAAGAGAAATACAAAGTTAAAAACTTTAGTTATCTATTTTGTTATATTAAGATATGATAATTTTTGCTCAAGAGGCAGCTACTCTGACCCTAAAACCTCTTTTCTTAGTTTTCTCTCTTGAATCAAGATCTTGAACCACCGCCGATCTTTTCTTTTGATTGGCGTTGGTTCCAATCTTCATCTCTCTGTGTTCTATATGTTCAATAAAGTACACATCTTTTAGATCTGTGATGATTGGGTTTTCTTGTTGCGACATCTTCCTCGACACTCATTTTTGAATATGTGCGGCGGTTGGGCTGGTCCTTCTTTTTTGTCTTATTATTAGTAGGTAGTTTGTCTTTCTTTTGTAGAAAGTTTCAATTTTGTCTTCTCCTTGTAGAGAAGTTTTAGATTTTCTTCAGTCAGGCGAGAAGAAGCAGATATTACAGTGCTAGCAGATATTGTTAGGACTGGGTTTTTGAAGCTCCAAATAGCATCGTAATATCTCGCTTCTTCTTGCCTGACTGAAGAAAATCTAAAACTTCCCTAATAGCAGAAGACAAAATTGAAACTTTCCACAAAGGAAAGACAAACTACCTGCTAATAATAAGACAAAAAAGAAGGACCAGCCCAACCGCCACACATATTCAAAAACGAGTGTCGAGGAAGATGTCGCAACAAGAAAACCCAATTATGACAGATCTAAAAAGATGTGTACTTTATTGAACTTATAGAACACAGAGAGATGAAGATTGGAACCATCGCCAATCAAAAGAAAAGATCGGCGGTGGTTCAAGATCTTGATTCAAGAGAGAAAACTAAAAAAAGGGGTTTTAGGGTTAGAGTAGCCGCCTCTTGAGCAAAAATTATCATATCTTAATATAACAAAATAGATAACTAAAGTTTTTAACTTTGTATTTCACTTATCAAATTCATTATAATTATCACCAAATCTATATGAATAAAAAACGGAAAAAAATGACCAAAAAAAATGAAAGTGATATTGGAGTGCGACTATTTTTTGGAGTTTCGACTATTTCGATTTCTTTTTTGATGAGTTGGAAACCTAGACATTATCTATTGCACCCTCTATTTTTCTAGAGAGTGCGATAGATAGTTTATCTTTTTCTATGTCACGTCATATGCACTGAGAATGTAATAGAAAATTGTATTGAATAGGGGAAAACAGGGCAAATTCTATACAACACTTTGCTCTTATTTATAAAGCGGTACAAAACAATATACATGGAAGTAACTGATTTACATAATCAGTGATGAAGTTACACAATCAGTGAAAAAGTTATGGTATATACAATCAGTAAGGGGAAGTTACACAATCGGCCTTGACAAACCTAGAAAAAACCATCTCTTCAGTTAGCAAGGCGGAATATTTGGTTTGAACACGAAGAAAATATTAAAACATTGAATGAAAACTCAAAAAATACATGAAACAACCCGAATCTACCCTGATCCGACTTAGGGGCAATTTAGTAATTTAAATACTAAATGTGTGTTGGATTTTCTTTGGATTGAATTATTAGTGATATAGTAAAAT
The DNA here is from genome assembly GCA_039657345.1 of Stephania japonica. Lineage (NCBI taxonomy): Eukaryota > Viridiplantae > Streptophyta > Magnoliopsida > Ranunculales > Menispermaceae > Stephania > Stephania japonica. The sequence continues at coordinate 75,098,002 of CM077556.1, forward strand.
ATTTTACACCTCGATATGAGCATTTTATGCGATTTGAAGAAACTTACCCCAGAATAAAATCTGAAAAACTTTTCTTAAACGTGAAGAAAGTTATATTCGAGGGCGAGATCTCCAGATTTATAAGATCTCACTAATTAGGAAAATATTTGTAGGAACTTTTCTGGTCAAAAGGGGCGAGATCTTCAAATTTATGAGATCTTATTAATTAGGGAAAGATTTTTGGGAACTTTTTAAGTCAAAAAGGGCAAAATCTCTAAATTTATGAGATCTCATTAATTAAGGAAAGATTTTTGGGAACTTTCCTGGTCAAAAAGGTAATTAAGTTAAACTAATGAAAACAAGCCCAAAATATATTAAATAGCAGTTTGACTTAAGGCCCAAGTAAAGGGCATTTTAGTCTTTAACACAAAAGGTTGCATACAACCTAACCTAACCATAGCCTATAATAGGAGAGGTTGTATAACGACCCTAAAATCTAACTCACGTGGACCTCTTGTCGTGTATGGGTGAACAGTTCTCGGTCGTCGACACCAAGGTATGTTATTTTTATTCTGTGTTTGTAATATTTATCTATTTACCTGAAAGTAAATTCCAAAGTCCGAAACGTGTGAGGACATTTGTGTGTAAACATTGAGGTGTGAAACAGGTTTGGTTCGGGTATAACTTTCTTCACGTTTAAGAAAAGTTTTCAGATTTTATTATGGGGTAAGTTTCTTCAAACCGCATAAAATGCTCATATCGAGGTGTAAGATATTTTACTATATCACTAATAATTAATTCCAAAGAAAATACAACACACATTTAGTATTTAAATTACTAAAATTGCCCCTAAGTCGGATCGGGGAAGATTCGGGTTGTTTCATGTATTTTTTGAGTTTTCATTCAATGTTTTAATATTTTTTTCGTGTTCAAACCAAAGATTCCGCCTTGCTGACTGAACAGAGATGTCTTTTGCTCGGTTTGTCGAGGCCGATTGTGTAACTTCCTTTCACTGATTGTATATACCATAACTTTTTCACTTATTGTGTAACTTCATCACTGATTATGTAAATCAGTTACTTCCATGTATATTGTTTTGTACCACTCTATAAATAAGAGCAAAGTGTTGTATATAATTTGCCCTGTTTTACCCTATTCAATACAATTTTCTATTACATTCTCAGTGCATATGACGTGACATAGAAAAAGATAGACATTATCTATCGCACTCTCTAGAAAAATAGAGGGTGCAATAGATAATGTCTAGGTTTCCAACTCATCAAAAAAGAAATCGAAATAGTCGAAACTCCAAAAAATAGTCGCACTCCAATATCACTTTCATTTTTTTTTGTCATTTTTTTCCGTTCTTTATTCATATAGATTTGGTGATAATAATAATGAACTTGATAAGAGAAATACAAAGTTAAAAACTTTAGTTATCTATTTTGTTATATTAAGATATGATAATTTTTACTCAAGAGGCAGCTTCTCTAACCCTAAAACCCCTTTTTTTAGTTTTCTCTCTTGAATCAAGATCTTGAACCACCACCGATCTTTTCTTTTGATTGGCGATAGTTCCAATCTTCATCTCTCCGTGTTCTATAAGTTCAATAAAGTACACATCTTTTTAGATCTGTGATGATTGGGTTTTCTTGTTGCGACATCTTCCTCGACACTCGTTTTTGAATATGTGCGGCGGTTGAGCTGGTCCTTCTTTTTTGTCTTATTATTAGTAGGTAGTTTGTCTTTCCTTTGTGGAAAGTTTCAATTTTGTCTTCTCCTTATAGGGAAGGTTTAGATTTTCTTCAGTCAGGCGAGAAGAAGCAGATATTACAGTGCTTGCAGATATTGTTAGGACTGGGTTTTTAAAGCTCCAGCTAGCACTGTAATGTCTGCTTCTTCTCGCCTGACTGAAGAAAATCTAAAACTTCCCTACAAAGAGAAGACAAAATTGAAATTTTCCACAAAGGAAAGACAAACTACCTGCTAATAATAAGACAAAAAAGAAGGACCATCCCAACCGTCGCACATATTAAAAAACGAGTGTCGACGAAGATGTCGCAACAAGAAAACCCAATCTTCACAGATCTAAAAGAATGTGTACTTTATTGAACTTATAGAACACGGAGAGATGAAGATTGGAACTATCGCCAATCAAAAGAAAAGATCGGTGGTGGTTCAAGATCTTGATTCAAGAGAGAAAACTAAAAAAAGGGGTTTTAGGGTTAGAGAAGCAGCCTCTTGATTAAAAATTATCATATCTTAATATAACAAAATAGATAACTAAAGTTTTTCACTTTGTATTTATCTTATCGAATTCATTATAATTATCACCAAATCTATATGAATAAAGAACGGAAAAAAATGACCAAAAAAAATGAAAGTGATATTGGAATGCGACTATTTTTTGGAGTTTCGACTATTTCGATTTCTTTTTTGATGAGTTGGAAACCTAGACATTATCTATTGCACCCTCTATTTTTCTAGAGAGTGCGATAGATAATGTCTATCTTTTTCTATGTCACATAATATGCACTGAGAATGTAATAGAAAATTATATTGAATAGGGTAAAACAGGGCAAATTGTATACAATACTTTGCTCTTATTTATAGAGCGGTACAAAATAATATACATGGAAGTAACTGATTTACAGAATCAGTGATGAAGTTACACAATCAGTGATAAATTTATGGTATATACAATCAGTGAGGGGAAGTTACACAATCGGCCTTGACAAACCGAGCAAAAGTCATCTGTTCAGTCAGCAAGGCGGAATCTTTGGTTTGAACACGAAAAAAATATTAAAACAATGAATGAAAACTCAAAAAAATAAATGAAACAACCCGAATCTCCCCCAATCCGACTTAGGGGCAATTTAGTAATTTAAATACTAAATGTGAGTTGGATTTTCTTTGGATTGAATTATTACTGATATAGTAAAATATCTTACACCTCGATATGAGCATTTTATGCGATTTGAAGAAGTTTACCTTAGAATAAAATCTGAAAAACTTTTCTTAAACGTGAAGAAAGTTATATTCTAGGGCGAGATCTCCAGATTTATAAGATCTCACTAATTAGGGAAATATTTGTAGGAACTTTTCTGGTCAAAAGGGGCGAGATCTTCAAATTTATGAGATCATATTAATTAGGGAAAGATTTGTGGGAACTTTCTTAGTCAAAAGGGGCAAAATCTTCAAATTTATGAGATCTCATTAATTAAGGAAAGATTTGTAGGAACTTTCCTGGTCAAAAGGGTAATTAAGTTAAACTAATGAAAACGAGCCCAAAATATATTAAATAGCAGTTAGACTTAAGGCCCAAGTGGAGGGCATTTTAGTCTTTAACACAAAAGGTTGCATACAACCTAACTTAACCCTGGCTTATAAAAGGAGAGGTTATGTAACGACACTAAAATCTAACTCACGTGGACCTCTTGTCATGATATGGGTGAACAATTCTCGGTCATCGACACCAAGGTATTTTATTTTTATTCGGTGTTTGTATTATTTATCTATTTACCTGAAAGTAAATTCTAAAGTTCGAAACGTGTGAGGACGTTTATGTGTGAACATTGAAGATTGCAACAGGTTTGGTTCGGATATAACTTTCTTCACGTTTAAGAAAAGTTTTTCAGATTTTATTCTGGGTTAAGTTTCTTCAAACCGCATAAAATGCTCATATCAAGGTATAAGATATTTTACTATATCAGTAATAATTCAATCCAAAGAAAATCCAACACACATTTAGTATTTAAATTACTAAATTGCCCCTAAGTCGGATCAGGGAAGATTCGGGTTGTTTCATGTATTTTTTGAGTTTTCATTCAATGTTTTAATATTTTTTTCGTGTTCAAACCAAAGATTCCGCCTTGCTGACTAAACAGATGGCTTTTGCTCGATTTGACGAGGCCGATTGTGTAACTTCCCCTCACTGATTGTATATACCATAACTTTTTCACTGATTGTGTAACTTCATCACTGATTATGTAAATCAGTTACTTCCATGTATATTGTTTTGTACCGCTCTATAAATAAGAGCAAAGTGTTGTATAGAATTTGCCCAGTTTTACCCTATTCAATACAATTTTCTATTACATTCTCAGTGCATATGACGTGACATAGAAAAAGATAGACTCTATCTATCGCACTCTCTAGAAAAATAGAGGGTGCAATAGATTATGTCTAGGTTTCCAACTCATCAAAAAAGAAATCGAAATAGTCGAAACTCCAAAAAATAGTCGCACTCCAATATCACTTTCATTTTTTTTGGTCATTTTTTCCGTTATTTATTCATATAGATTTGGTGATAATTATAATGAATTTGATAAGAGAAATACAAAGTTAAAAACTTTAGTTATCTATTTGGTTATATTAGGATATGATAATTTTTGCACAAGAGGCAACTTCTCTAACCCTAAAACCCCTTTTTTTAGTTTTCTATCTTGAATCAAGATCTTAAACCACCGCCGATCTTTCCTTTTGATTGGCGATGGTTCCAATCTTCATCTCTCTGTGTTCTATAAGTTCAATAAAGTACACATCTTTTTAGATCTGTGATGATTGGGTTTTCTTGTTGTGACATCTTCCTCGACACTCGTTTTTGAATATGTGCGGCGGTTGGGCTGGTTCTTCTTTTTTGTCTTATTATTAGTAGGTAGTTTTTCTTTCCTTTGTGGAAAGTTTCAATTTTGTCTTCTCTTTATAGGGAAGTTTTAGATTTTCTTCAGTCAGGCGAGAAGAAGCAGATATTACAGTGCTTGCAGATATTGTTAGGACTGGGTTTTTAAAGCTCCAAATAAGCACTTTGTAATATCTCGCTTCTTCTCGCTCCGATCAAGAAAATCTAAAACTTCCCTACAATGAGAAGACAAAATTGAAACTTTCCACAAAGGAAAGACAAACTACCTGCTAATAATAAGACAAAAAAGAAGGACCAGCCCAACCGTCGCACATATTAAAAAACGAGTGTCTAGGAAGATGTCGCAACAAGAAAACCCAATCATCACAGATCTAAAAGGATGTGTACTTTATTGAACTTATAGAACACAGAGAGATGAAGATTGTAACCATCGCCAATCAAAAGAAAAGATCGGCAGTGGTTCAAGATCTTGATTTAAGAGAGAAAACTAAAAAAAAGGGTTTTAGGGTTAGAGTAGCTGCCTCTTGAGAAAAAAATTATCATATCTTAATATAACAAAATAGATAACTAAAGTTTTTAACTTTGTATTTATCTTATCAAATTCATTATAATTATCACCAAATCTATATGAATAAAGAACGGAAAAATGTGACAAAGAAAAATGAAAGTGATATTGGAGTGCGACTATTTTTTGGAGTTTCGACTATTTCGATTTCTTTTTTGATGAGTTGGAAACCTAGACATTATCTATTGCACCCTCTATTTTCTAGAGAGTGCGATAGATAACGTCTATCTTTTTCAATGTCACATAATATGCACTGAGAATGTAATAGAAAATTATATTAAATAAGGTAAAACAGGGCAAATTGTATACAACACTTTGCTCTTATTTATAGAGCGGTACAAAACAATATACATGGAAGTAACTGATTTACATAATCAGTGATGAAGTTACACAATTAGTGATAAATTTATGGTATATACAATCAGTGAGGGGAAGTTACACAATCGGCCTTGACAAACCGAGCAAAAGCCATCTGTTCAGTCAGCAAGGCGGAATCTTTGGTTTGAACCCGAAAAAAATATTAAAACATTGAATGGAAACTCAAAAAAATAAATGAAACAACCCGAATCTTCCTCGATCCGACTTAGGGGCAATTTAGTAATTTAAATACTAAATGTGAGTTGGATTTTCTTTGGATTCAATTATTACTGATATAGTAAAATATCTAACACCTCGATATGAGCATTTTATGCGGTTTGAAGAAACTTACCTCAGAATAAAATCTGAAAAACTTTTCTTAAACGTGAAGAAAGTTATATTCGATAGCGAGATCTGCAGATTTATAAGATCTCACTAATTAGGGAAATATTTGTAGGAACTTTTCTGGTCAAAAGGGGCGAGATCTTCAAATTTATGAGATCATATTAATTAGGGAAAGATTTGTGGGAACTTTCTTAGTCAAAAGGGGCAAAATCTCCAAATTTATGAGATCTCATTAATTAAGGAAAGATTTGTGGGAACTTTCCTGGTGAAAAGGGTAATTAAGTTAAACTAATAAAAATGAGCCCAAAATATATTAAATAGCAGTTAGACTTAAGGCCCAAGAGGAGGGCATTTTAGTCTTTAACACAAAAGGTTGCATACAACCTAACCTAACCCTCGCTTATAAAAGGAGAGGTTATGTAACGACCCTAAAATCTAACTCACGTGGACCTCTTGTCGTGATATGGGTGAACAATTCTCGGTTATCGACACCAAGGTATTTTATTTTTATTCGGTGTTTGTATTATTTATCTATTTACCTGAAAGTAAATTCCAAAGTTCGAAACGTGTGAGGACGTTTGTGTGTGAAATTGAGGTGTGCAACAGCTTTGGTTCGGATATAACTTTCATCACGTTTAAAAAAAGTTTTTCAGATTTTATTCTGGGTTAAGTTTCTTCAAACCACATAAAATGCTCATATCAAGGTGTAAGATATTTTACTATATCACTAATAATTCAATCTAAAGAAAATCCAACACACATTTAGTATTTAAATTACTAAATTGCCCCTAAGTCGGATCAGGGAAGATTCGGGTTGTTTCATGTATTTTTTGAGTTTTCATTCAATGTTTTAATATTTTTTTCGTGTTCAAACCAAAGATTCTGCCTTGCTGACTAAACAGATGGCTTTTGCTCGGTTTGACGAGGCCGATTGTGTAACTTCCCCTCACTGATTGTATATACCATAACTTTTTCACTGATTGTATAACTTCATCACTGATTATGTAAATCAGTTACTTCCATGTATATTGTTTTGTACCACTCTATAAATAAGAGCAAAGTGTTGTATAGAATTTGCCCTGTTTTACCCTATTCAATACAATTTTCTATTACATTCTCAGTGCATATGACGTGACATAGAAAAAGATAGACATTATCTATCGCACTCTCTAGAAAAATAGAGGGTGCAATAGATTATGTCTAGGTTTCCAACTCATCAAAAAAGATATCGAAATAGTCGAAACTCCAAAAAATAGTCGCACTCCAATATCACTTTCATTTTTTTTGGTCATTTTTTCCGTTCTTTATTCATATAGATTTGGTGATAATTATAATGAATTTGATAAGAGAAATACAAAGTTAAAAACTTTAGTTATCTATTTTGTTATATTAGGATATGATAATTTTTGCTCAAGAGGCAGCTTCTCTAACCCTAAAACCCCTTTTTTTAGTTTTCTCTCTTGAATCAAGATCTTGAACCACCACCGATCTTTTCTTTTGATTGGCGATGGTTCCAATCTTCATCTCTCTGTGTTCTATAAGTTCAATAAAGTACACATCTTTTTAGATCTGTGATGATTGGGTTTTCTTGTTGCGACATCTTCCTCGACACTCGATTTTGTATATGTGCGGCGGTTGGGCTGGTCCTACTTTTTTGTCTTATTATTAGTAGGTAGTTTGTCTTTCCTTTTTGGAAAGTTTCAATTTTGTCTTCTCCTTGTAGGGAAGTTTTAGATTTTCTTCGTTAGGCGAGAAAAAGTAGATATTACAGTGCTAGCAGATATTGTTAGGACTGGGTTTTTAAAGCTCCAGCTAGCACTGTAATATCTGCTTCTTCTCGCCTGACTGAAGAAAATTTAAAACTTCCCTACAATGAGAAGACAAAATTGAAACTTTCCACAAAGGAAAGGCAAACTACCTGCTAATAATAAGACAAAAAAGAAGGACCAGCCCAACCGCCGCACATATTCAAAAACGAGTGTCGAGGAAGATGTCGCAACAAGAAAACCCAATCATCACAGATCTAAAAAGATGTTTACTTTATTGAACTTATAGAACACAGAGAGATGAAGATTGAAACCATCGCCAATCAAAAGAAAAGATCGGCGGTGGTTCAAGATCTTGATTCAAGAGAGAAAACTAAAAAAAGGGGTTTTAAGGTTAGAGTAGCCGCCTCTTTAGCAAAAATTATCATATCTTAATATAACAAAATAGATAACTAAAGTTTTTAACTTTATATTTATCTTATCAAATTCATTATAATTATCACCAAATATATATGAATAAAAAACGGAAAAAAATGACCAAAAAAAATGAAAGTGATATTGGAGTGCGACTATTTTTTGGAGTTTCAACTATTTCGATTTCTTTTTTGATGAGTTTGAAACCTAGACATTATCTATTGCACCCTCTATTTTTCTAACGAGTGCGATAGATAATGTCTTTCTTTTTCTATGTCACGTCATATGCACTGAGAATGTAATAGAAAATTGTATTGAATAGGGTAAAACAGGGCAAATTGTATACAACACTTTGCTCTTATTTATAGAGCGGTACAAAATAATATACATGGAAGTAATTGATTTATATAATCCGTGATGAAGTTACACAATCAATGAAAAAGTTATGGTATATATAATCAGTGAGGGGAAGTTACACAATCGGCCTTGACAAACAGAGCAAAAGCCATGTGTTCAGTTAGCAATGCGGAATCTTTGGTTTGAACACACAAAAATATTAAAACATTGAATGAAAACTCAAAAAATGCATGAAACAACCCGAATCTTCCCCGATCCGACTTAGGGGCAATTTAGTAATTTAAATACTAAATGTGTGTTGGATTTTCTTTGCATTGAATTATTAGTGATATAGTAAAATATCTTACACCTTGATTTGAGCATTTTATGCGGTCTGAAGAAACTTACCCCAGAATAAAATCTGAAAAACTTTTCTTAAACGTGAAGAAAGTTATATTCGAGGGCGAGATCTCCAGATTTATAAGATCGCACTAATTAGGGAAATATTTGTAGGAACTTTTCTGGTCAAAAGGGGTGAGATCTTCAAATTAATGAGATCATATTAATTAGGGAAAGATTTGTGGGAACTTTCTTAGTTAAAAGGGGCAAAATCTCCAAATTTATGAGATCTCATTAATTAAGGAAAGATTTGTGGTAACTTTCCTGGTCAAAAGGGTAATTAAGTTAAACTAATGAAAACGAGCCCAAAATATATTAAATAGCAGTTAGACTTAATGCCCAAGTGGAGGGCATTTTAGTCTTTGACACAAAAGGTTGCATACAACCTAACCTAACCCTAGCCTATAAAAGGAGAGGTTTTCTAACGACCCTAAAATCTAACTCACGTGGTCCTCTTATTGTGATATGGGTGAACAATTCTCGGTCGTCGACACCAATGTATTTTATTTTTATTCGGTGTTTGTATTATTTATCTATTTTCATGAAAGTAAATTCCAATGTCCGAAACGTGTGAGGACGTTTGTGTGTGAACATTGAGGTGTGAAACAGGTTTGGTTCGGATATAACTTTCTTCACGTTTAAGAAAAGTTTTTCAGATTTTATTCTGGGTTAAGTTTCTTCAAACCGCATAAAATGCTCATATCGAGGTGTAAGATATTTTACTATATCACTAATAATTCAATCCAAAGAAAATCCAACACATATTTAGTATTTAAAATACTAAATTGCCCCTAAATCGGATCGGAGAAGATTCGGGTTGTTTCATGTATTTTTTGAGTTTTCATTCAATGTTTTAATATTTTTTTCGTGTTCAAACCGAAGATTCCGCCTTGCTGACTGAACAGATGGCTTTTGCTCGGTTTGTCGAGGCCGATTGTGTAACTTCCCGTCACTGATTATATATACCATAAATTTTTCACTGATTGTGTAACTTCATCACTGATTATATAAATCAATTACTTCCATGTATATTATTTTGTACCGCTCTATAAATAAGAGCAAAGTGTTATATAGAATTTTCCCTGTTTTACCCTATTCAATACAATTTTCTATTACATTCTCAGTGCATATGACGTGACATAGAAAAAGATAGACATTATCTACTGCACTCTCTAGAAAAATAGATGGTTTAATAGATAATCTCTAGGTTTCCAACTCATCAAAAAAGAAATCGAAATAGTCGAAACTCCAAAAAATAGTCGCACTCCAATATCACTTTCATTTTTTTTGGTCATTTTTTTCCGTTCTTTATTCATATAGATTTGGTGATAATTATAATGAATTTGATAAGAGAAATACAAAGTTAAAAACTTTAGTTATCTATTTTGTTATTTTAAGATATGATAATTTTTGCTCAAGAGGCAGCTTCTCTAACCCTAAAACCCTTTTTTTAGTTTTCTCTCTTGAATCAAGATCTTGAACCACCGCCGTTCTTTTATTTTGATTGGTGATGGTTCCAATCTTCATCTCTCTGTGTTCTATAAGTTCAATAAAATACACATCTTTTTAGATCTGTGATGATTGGCTTTTCTTGTTGCGACATCTTCCTCGACACTCGTTTTTGAATATGTGCGGCGGTTGGGCTGGTCCATCTTTTTTGTCTTTTTATTTGTAGGTAGTTTGTCTTTCCTTTGTGGAAAGTTTCAATTTTGTCTTCTCCTTGTAGGGAAGTTTTAGATTTTCTTCAGTCAGGCGAGAAGAAGCAGATATTACAGTGCTTGCAGATATTGTTAGGACTGGGTTTTTCAAGCTCAAGCTAGCACTGTAATATCTGCTTCTTCTCGCCTGACTGAAGAAAATCTAAAACTTCCCTACAAGGAGAAGATAAAATTGAAAGTTTCCACAATGGAAAGACAAACTTCCTACTAATAATAAGACAAAAAAGAAGGACCAGCCCAACCGCCGCACATATTCAAAAACGAGTGTCGAGGAAGATGTCGCAACAAGAAAACCCAATCATCACAGATCTAAAAAGATGTGTACTTTATTGAACTTAAGGAACACAGAGAGATGAAGATTAGAACCATCGCCAATCAAAAGAAAAGATCGGCGGTGGTTCAAGATCTTGATTCAAGAGAGAAAACTAAAAAAGGGGTTTTAGGGTTTGAGTAGCCGCCTCTTAAGCAAAAATTATCATATCTTGATATAACAAAATAGATAACTAAAGTTTTTAACTTTGTATAAAATGACCAAAAAAAATGAAAGTGATATTGGAGTGCGACTATTATTTGGAGTTTCGACTATTTCGATTTCTTTTTTGATGAGTTGGAAACCTAGAGATTATCTATTGCACCCTCTATTTTTCTAGAGAGTGCGGTAGATAATGTCTATCTTTTTCTATGTCACGTCATATGCACTGAGAATGTAATAGAAAATTGTATTGAATAGGGTAAAACAGGGCAAATTGTATACAACACTTTGCTCTTATTTATAGAGCGGTACAAAACAATATACATGGAAGTAACTGATTTACATAATCAGTGATGAAGTTACACAATCAGTGAAAAAGTTATGGTACGTACAATCAGTGAGGGGAAGTTACACAATCGGCTTTGACAAACCGAGCAAAAGCCATCTGTTCAGTCAGCAAGGCGGAATCTTCGGTTTGAACACGAAAAAAATATTAAAACATTGAATGAGAACTCAAAAAATACATGAAACAACCTGAATCTTCCCCGATCTGACTTAGGGGCAATTTAGTAATTTAAATACTAAATGTGTGTTGGATTTTCTTTGGATTGAATTATTAGTGATATAGTAAAATATCTTACACCTCGATATGAGCATTTTATGCGGTTTGAAGAAACTTACCCCATAATAAAATCTTAAAAACTTTTCTTAAACGTGAAGATAGTTATATTCGAGGGCGAGATATCCAGATTTATAATATCTCACTAATTAGGAAAATATTTGTAGGAACTTTTCTGGTCAAAAGGGGCGAGATCTTCAAATTTATGAGATCATATTAATTAGGGAAAGATTGGTGGGAACTTTCTTAGTTAAAAGGGGCAAAATCTACAAATTTATGAGATCTAATAATTAAGGAAAGATTTGTGGGAACTTTCCTGGTCAAAAGGGTAATTAAGTTAAACTAATGAAAACGAGCCCAAAATATATTAAATAGCAGTTAGCCTTAGGCCCAAGTGGAGGGCATTTTAGTCTTTAACACAAAAGGTTGCATACAACCTAACCTAACCCTAGCCTATAAAAGGAGAGGTTGTGTAACGACCCTAAAATCTAACTCACGTGGACCTCTTGTCGTGATATGGGTGAACAATTCTCGGTCGTCGACACTAAAGTATGTTATTTTTATTCGGTGTTTGTATTATTTATCTATTTACCTGAAAGTAAAATCCAAAGTCCGAAACGTGTGAGGACGTTTGTGTGTGAACATTGAGGTGTGAAACAGGTTTGGTTCGGAGAAGCTCGACTTGGGAAAACATCTAGCATGCCAAATGTACATTGATGGTACTCTCCACAATATGGAATTATGAATGTCTTCCCTTTATTTTTTACAAATGTGCTCAGCATGGTCATGTTAGTAGTGCATGTCTCTCCTCTCAGAAGAGTTTAGAACCACCTGCAATGGTATCTATTACAACCACGACAGCGAGCTCCTCCTCTGCACCACCTCCAGCAGCAACGCCGCCACTGTTGGCTCCTAAACTTTCCGCTTCGACAATGGAAGATGCAGCGGGCCCATGGATCCATGCATCACGCCAGTTAGGAAATTCAAAGGTAAATCGCGAGATTCAAATGATCTCACTGGCTCCAAATTCGTCCCTATTTCCAGTAATAGATCTCGCTTTGATGTGTTGACTTCGCATGATAAGGAAATTCATTTAATTGGCAATAAAGAGGAAAGTCATTCAATTGGCAATAAAGAGGAGCCTTGGAAGTCAACTCCAATTAGTTTTCAAAAGAAAGGAAGCATAGTAAGCGGGCCTGACCAGGCAAGGCCCAAGAAACCTCATGCAAAACTGGACCCTCCAAAAACTTATAAAGTTAAAAATACACGCGAGAAGCCTAGGCCCACGGTGATCCTATTAATAATGTTTCAACTCTCTCCCTAGTTTGAAAAACTCAATTAACGCCCCCTGCTCTTAACCCTACAGTCTCTGTGAAGGAGACAATGGTGATCACGACCCCAACAAGTCCCCAACTTGAGCACACTCTTGACCCAAATCTTCATATAGTGGTGTTGTTCAACAACAAAAATGGTTGTGATTCAGTCGGTGGTGGTGATAGCTTCTCTTCGGTGAGCAGCCTAGGTACACCAGGATGTCCCCCAGATAAACCTCATCAAATCAATTTGTGTGGGGTTCTTAAAATCAGGAAAGTGGGGGGCAAAGGCAAGCGGAACATCTCTCCTTACACTAGATATGAGGAACCCAGACCGCCTTTCCCACAACAACTTACTTCTCCTGAGGCTTTTCGGCTGAGCTCGTTCCCTTCGAAGGAGCTCTGATTTCTTTCCCCTGGGTATTTCCCTCCCTTTGTTTAGTTTTTTTTATGCTGATACCAACAATTGTTTGGAACTGTCAGGGAGCGGCAAAAAATTTTTGCTAGGTATTTGAAATCATTGATTTTCATCCACAACATCAAAATTCTTGTACTTACTGAAACAAGGATCAGTGGACTTCAAGCAGACAATCTTATTAAACTGCTAAAATTCGGTCTCTCACATCCGGTTGAGGCTCTTGGCTACTTAAGTGGTATTTGGGTCTTATTGAGGGATATTTTTAATATCACTACTATCATATTGTTCATGTATATTTGGAGGAGAACTGCGCAGCAGATTGGATGACAAATTTCACTGTTCATCACAGTATTAGCTCATACTATCTTCAACACTGCCCATCTGGCTTGACTTCTATTATTAGAGATGATGTAAGGGGAGTTTCACTCCCAAGGATATGTCCTCTGTAACCAGGCAAGTATGCCTCCTTTTCAATAATAAATAATAAATAAAAAATAAAAAATAAAAAAACTTATCTCAATTAGGTCATACAGTTTCTGGGCTTTCCTAAGGAGCTGTTAATATATTGGGTCTTCATTACGTAACATAGTTAGAAACCCAAATGGGCTTTTTGGTATTCGTTTGGGCCAGCGTTAGTTGGGTCCTTCAGTGGTGGTGTTGGGGTGGCTTGAGAGGCTCCGATTATATAACAATCACATGAGTGCTTAAGCCCTAAAAAAAGCCCTTCTTCAGACAATCGGCGGTTTGATCTTCCTTTCTATAATCTTTTTTTTTTTTTTTTTTTTTTTTTGAATACTTTCTCTAATCTTTCTATGGAATTTATTTCTTTGATAATCGCATTGCTTGTTCCTGGTGAATATATATAGAGTTGCCTGGATTTCTAGCTAGGTTTTCTGCTTGGTAACATATAGTATCTAGTTGTTTCTTGTCGTGATTCTTGATAGTAAACAAAATGGTTGTCGCAAAAGATAGGATTAGTGAATTGCCCGACTCGATTTTGGAAGATGAAATCCTGTCTAGACTTCCAACCAAGTTGGCTGTGATCACCAGCATCTTGTCTAAGAGATGGAGATGGTTGTGGACTGGTGTTCGGGCTCTCGAATTTTTGTATACTGGAAGTAATAGTTCAATGTTCATGAATTATGTTGATAATGTCTTACTTCACCACCACGTCTCAAACTTGCATTCCTTCAAACTCACCAGTGATCATCAAGGCTGTGATGGATCTCGTGTTCTTTCATGGATATCCAATGTTGTTAGTAAGAAGCAGCTCCGCGAGCTCTATCTCCATATTCATCAAGTGGATTTCAATGTGATTCCTCACTGTGTTTTTGGTTGCAAATCCCTTGTGGTGCTTAAGATATCATCTAATACTAATAGGGTTGTTTTCGCACCCCCCACTTGGGTTTCTCTTCCGTCTCTTGCTACCCTTGAACTCGACGGACTGATTTTTGCGGATGAAGACTCAACCCAACACTTCTTTTCCAGCCTCTCTGCCCTCAAACAATTGGTTTTACGCCATTGCAACTTTTCTAACCATCAGAAATTGGTAATCTCAGTTCCTTCTCTTAGTCACTTGACAATTTCTAAAGCTCGCTTCCAACGTTACAAGTCGTCATATGCTCAGATGATCAAAATTTGTGGGCCAAATCTTGATTATCTTTGCTGCTGGACTACTGACTTGCTACCAACTGAATACATTTTGTTCGACATGCCAATGCTACAAGAAGTAATGATTAATACGGATATGTATTGCATCCCACCTTGGGTATTGCCAGTGGAAGAACATCTCAAAGCCCACAATTTACTTAAAAATCTTGTCAAAACGAAGAAACTTCATATACCTGCTCGTCTTCTTATGGTAACTATTCAATTCAAATTTTGTTTTTGGTTAATTGTTCTTTAAACTTTATATTGTTCATCTTTCATGGTGCTTCCTTCATATATAGGCTCTCTCACATGAAGACCTTATGAATCAGCTTCCAACATTTACCAATTTAACCTTTCTTCGAGTCATTGGGCCGGAGATGGCAAATATTTGCTTGAGCCTGCTCCGAATTATGCCTAACCTTGAGAGTCTCATCTTTGACAAGGTAAACTCATTAGAATAATGAAATGTTGGCAGTTGCATTTTGCATAAAGGTCTTGTCAGATTTTAATTGAAAATTATCTCTATCTATTGTTTTTACTTTCAGGTCTATGCATCGGGTGAAGATGAATTGACTTCCTACATTGGAGACACGCTTCCACAGTGTTTTGAATCAAGGATTAAGACAATTCAACTCAATGAATATGATGGTTGCCGTAACGACTGGTGCATGATAGAGTTCCTATTAACTAATGTTGTAGCTTTGGAGATCACTGATATCATGGATGCCCAAGACATCAATTTATTTCCTGTCAAATCAGTGAGGCTGGGAAGGCATTCTTTGAATCCTAATAATCCTTTGAGTCGTCAAGATCTGTGAAGGTATAGTTCTTCTTTTGAGTTTTATCTCTTCTTTGTAATATCCCAGTCAATATGATTATTTAATTATGGATACCACTTTGCATTGTTTAGTTTATGCATTGTTCATTAGGAGTATTTTTGTTGACATCTTAATTATTGATTTGCTTTCAGTGCTTCATTGATTCACAAAGTATTTTCTCCGAGGAATTTTCAGTGGCCTTATTAAAAGTAGAAGAAATGCTCCCTCAGTTAAAGCATGGTCAGATTCATTTTGAGAAGGCTTAGCTCTGAAGCAGAGAAGTAAGGGAACACATTTTGATGATTCCTAGAGACTGATAAATATTCTAGACATTGCTTTAGCTTTTAGGACAATTATATCTTAGCTATTTTGTGTTTTTGGCTGTTGTTAATCTCTTGCCATCTTCCTGTTTTTTAAATTTGATAGTAAATCTTTTGACCAATGCCTGTTGTTTGAAGTTCGATCAATCTTAGTTGCATGTGTACACTTGCATTGGTTTTTATTGTTGGAGAAAATCAAGGGACACACATGTGGTATGTGCGTGTCCTTAATTTCTTTTTTGGCTTACAAAGGACTTATAACTGGCTACCTCTGCCGCTCGAAAGGAACTCCCATCGCATCAGCTGTCAACAAATGGCCAATGCCATCGGGTGGTTCTGATAGGGTATACAAAAAATCTCTGATATATTAGTAAGTGCATCCGCAACTTGGTTAGCTTCTCTGAAAGCAATTTCCTAAATAATGTTGCCAAAACAAAATTAGAAACTCTTATCTACTATTTCAAAAAGTAATGTCAATTGTTTTCTAATTCTTTTAGGCTTTTTTTTTCAATCACTAAACTTATAAATTAAGAAACGCTAGCTGGCGCATAATGCAAGATAACAGCAATACTTAAAAAATTGTCGATGTTGCCAGAAAAAATCAAGAGGTACTTAATAATATTATCTTTGTCCAATTGTCAAGCTTTTCTATTATATTATACTAGTCGGCATCCCGCGCTTCGCACACGAGCAAAATAAAGTATTAATATATTAGGTCAAAGTAAATTTTGAGGTAAAGTAAAAAAATTGATGAGAAAAACTTTAAAAATAAACTATTTGTCTAATATTCAATGAACTCGAAATAAAAAATAATATTATCTAGTTTCTCTAAAGAAATTTTCACAATTAATATCACACATTCCAAACAATTAAGGCTTTAAAAAATCCACACAATTATAAGAAAGGCACACAGTTCGATTGTTTTTTTTTTAAAGTGCTAAAATATATAAATATATATATATATATATATATATATATATATATATTAGTAGAAAAACAACTCCAACGCTTCTCAAAAAACCAATTACATCTACAAATAGAAACTATCCGATTAGTAATAATTGAGAGAAATTAGTAGAAAAACAACTTATTGTTGTAAATGAAATGAATGTGGATAACTCTTCCTATTCAAACCATTTATATTCCACCACTATGTGTGAGTGGTTACACATTTACATCATGTAATTGTAACTTATGATCTTTGACATTCTTGTAATGGCCTATATAAAGAGCTCACATCTATGTAATGGATACACAATATATTGGAATGAAAGTTCTCTATTTCTCCCATATCTCTTCTCTTGTTCAATTTCTATTTCTTTACTTTACTTTCCTAGCTTTGTTTAAAGTAATTTTACAACACGTTATCAGCACGAGCTTGCTCTAACATTAAGAAGATCTTGAATTTCAAGAAGGCTTGTTAAGGAGACAAAGCTAGGAAGGTATAACTTTTATGAGTTCGGTTTATTTCTATATTATCTTGGTTGCTTCACTTTTATATGCATACTTTATTCATATACTATGCATTATAACGTCACCGATTGCGAAAGTATGCTATGTAGTTGCGTTTTGTACGATCTTCTACATCAGAAATCAAAAGTCAATATGTGACATAACTAGTTTTCTCGATATATTATAAACGATTAATTATGCTCCATTCTTGATTTGTTTATATTGCGAATAGTGTTATGAGTTTGGGTGGATAGTGGAAAAGCCTTATCTCCGGTAAAGCTAAACATTGAAAGGGAGACGAGTTATCCCGTTCGAGGAGGCATGGTTTTTAAGTAGACTTCGTCTCACCACCCAACCTGAAGGTTGTCCCACCAACTCATTTAAGTAGTACATTTTGCGTATTAATAATCAAGTTGTAAACAAATATTTAATCGTATATTATTTATTTTATATAGAAAGGAGAAAACTATTTACATCATTATTTTTTTTTCAAAAGTATTGTACTTGATTGAATTTTTGCCATAATATTATTGACAAAAATACTTGTCAAGGCAATTAGGTGCTAAAATTATAAAGCATCTATATAAGGAAGTGTGCATAACACTAATATTTATTCGACGAATATCTCTATAGAGGTTTGAAAAGTGAATATTTTACTTTATATTATCCTTTCACCTTTTGGAGTTATGAAGATAAACACCAAAAATTGGTGATGCTTCAAGAAAAGCTCAAAATGAGTTGTTGGGTCTCAAGCTACAAAATTTATATCAGTCAAATATTGTTTATTATTCTACAATTTTAATTACCTCTATATTGAAGCTTTGCAGAAATATGACTGATGAGACAATAAAAGGCCACGTGGCTCACCTCGATTTATTATTGCAACAAAATATTGAGTGTGCACGTCAATACAATAAATATTATGAATTGATTTCTTGTTTGTCTCATAGTAGCTGAGTAAAATATAATGAGATATTATTTATATAATATCACTCCCGTCCAATTGGCCAAGCTTCATGAAGCACATGTTGCGTTTATAAAATGACCATGGTCGCAACTATATAATTATGGACGTGGAAAAGTGAAGGCATTCGGTAAAGGTCTTAATAATAATTTCACTCAAAGTGGAATAAAAGTGGTGTACCACATAAAACATGAAGGGCGAAATTATCGACAATGAGCATGGTCAAAAGCATGACAAGCTATGTCATGTATGAAAGACCATTATATTAGGTCACACTGATTATATATTGTCATATATGCCTAAATATTTTGGTGACATTTACTGTGTCAATCAAGGCAAAATTATGAAATTTATGGCTTATTAAAATTGACACATTAAGATGTGTTCAAAGCATGAGCTAAATAAAGGCGAAGAATGCATGTCTTGCTTATTTTGCTACATGCACACTATAAAAGAGAATATTTCTCAAATTTGAACTTAGTTGAGACTAATATTTAGCCAATATCTGGTACAAAAGTTATAATGTTGTTAGTCTTTTACACTAGAAGAAAATTACTCAGAAATATTGTTAGTGCTTTACACCAGAAGAAATTTACTCAGAATAATAGAGAGTTTCTCTATATATTATGATTTAATCTAATAATCGAATTCCCAGCTTTAGCTTCTAGAATATGTAAGACACATTAAAACGAATGATCTAATGACATTCGTAATGTGGAGTGATTTTTTTATTGTCTAGAATTATCAATAATGTGAAAATATTGCAAATTCGCATGGACATCCTTTTTGGAACCACATTTTTTTTTCAGCTGGTGATTATCTCAAAGCAACTTAATAGGAGATTTATATTGATTTAACTCTCTATTAATCATATTATAAAATGCCTTGGGCCCCTAAAGGGGAATTTATTTATAGCAAGTTTTGCTAATTGTCACTTTGATGAAGTATTTTTCCCACCAATAAGGGGAGATATAAGCCAATTCAAAAGGAATGGCGTGAAATTACTTGTAACGCATCAAATTTATTGTATTATGATCAATGTATAAATTAATATGAACTTGAAGTTCAAAAGATCATTCATTAGCAACAAATTATGAAATAATTACTTGATGCAATTACTAATATTAAAGAGTGATAAAATTGTATGTTCTAGCTGCATTAAAGGTTCATATATTAAATGATGTCTCTGTGCAACAAAATGCTTAAGGTGTAAAAAAAACCAGATATTGTACTTCTAAATTACTTGCAATGATTTGTTGCAATGTAATATAAGACGTCTCACCCATGGGGACATGATGGGGAGTTATTGATTAGTGTATTGCACACTTTTTCCCTTATCTATGGTCTTTTCCCACTGGATTTTCCTAACAAGGTTTTTAATGAGGATATTCTTACAATATTAATACTCCATTATCAAAATTGATTAGTGTATTATACTCTTTTTTCCTTAGCTAAGGTTTTATCCCACTGAGTTTTCCTAGCAAGGTTTTTAATGAGGCAATCCTATCAATATCATATTCTATATCAAGATTGATGAGAACGATGTACTCTTTTTCTTTTACTATATTTTTCCCACAGGGTTTTTTTTTTCTTAGTAAAAGTTTTAACGAGGTACAATCTTTTAGCAAGTGTCATCCAAGGAGGAGTGTTGTAAATGAAATGGATGTGGATGACTCTTCCTATTCAAATCATTTGTGTTCCACCAATATGTGTGAGTGGTTACACATTTACGTCATGTAATTGTAACTTATGATCTTTGACATTCTTGTAATGGCCTATATAAAGGGCTCACATCTATGTAATGGATACACAATATATTGGACGGGCATTGGCGGACGGGCAGTGTTGGCTAGGGAATTTGCTTAGTTATATGACGTTTTCTTTTACTACAACAATCAGTAATGTGTAACGGTCATTCCATTATACTAAGTTATCAATATTATACTTAGTACAGAGTGAGGGAAGCAAGCCTATTTATCAATAATTATTATAAGTTATAGCCATGTGGATAAGTTTTTAAAAGAAAAAATTTTAGACCGTCACATTATTAATTGTGTGCATACGTAGTGGCGGACAGGGCAATGTTGGCTGGGGAATTTGCTTAGTTATATCAAAAAATCTATTTGGACTCTTTTAGAGTCTGGACTCATATGAAGGTTTTTGAAATTATTACAAATATCAAAGGAGTATCGTAAGTTGCTATTTCGAAGTCATTTATTACTTGAGGATGACTTTCAAATAAAAATTTTTCAAAAACTCTATAAGAGTCCAAATAGCACTACTCTAGTTATATAACATTTTCTTTTACTTAACCTTGGTATTTAATTTGATAGATCTTAATTAATTGTTTCCTTAACAAAAAACGGTTCATTTTAAAACGGTATTGTATTGGTAGATCTAATTAATTGTTTCCTTAACAAAAGAAGTATTGTATTATATATTTAGATTATTTTTGGTAAGTCATGTGGCGCCACTATGAGAAGGCTGGAAAGCGCCACGTGGATGCCCCAAGGTCTTCCCTTATTATATACTAGTCGAAATTCCGCGCTTCACGCACGGGTAAAACTAAGTGTCAATATATTAGTTAAAAAATAATTAATTTAATGAGAAAAATTGAAAAAAAACTAAAAAAATAATCTTATTACATAATCTCGAATAAATTTTAAGTGAAGAATAATATCATCTAATTTCATTGTAGTAAAAATAGGGAATATGTGCTTTGAAAGTTTAAAAACTTTAATTTTGCATATGGTTATATAAAAAATATAATCCTAATGAAATTAAATTTGATGAAAAATAGAAAGTGATAAAAAGAGGGAAAGAAAAAGAAAACTTATGTAAACATTGGTGAAATCTCAATTTAATACTTTATGTATTGAGTTTTCAAAAAAATACTTTATGTACAGAAGATTTTTTTTTGAAAAATGATTAATTAAAATTATGTTGCCACAACAAAGGATAAATAACAAATTGCCATCTTGTGGAATAAACTAAAAGACGATCATTGATCTAAACAACGCATACCAGAGATCGTCAATCAATATATGTCATTTCTAAAATATTTTTGTTTGTTCCTGAAAAGAAAAATAAAAAAAAAATCAAAATCAAAACTCAAAGGTAAAAATATAAACATAAAAAACACAGAAAAAATAAAATAGCTATCAACAAGTCGAATAGAGCAAGAAAAATAGCTGAAAATCCAAAAATAAAGAATGTTATGGTAGAAAAGTGCGACATAAGGAAACTGCAAATATACAAATAAAGTTTGTTAAGACAGTGAAGGATATATAATAAAAACTTATGATCTTATCGAATAAACTTAAAATTGGAGATCATAGATCTAAACAACGCTTACTAAAGATTGACAATCAATACATGTCATTTCTCCAAATTTTTTGTAATTAGAATTTTGATTCAATCCTAAAATGAAAACAAAAAAAAAAATCAGAATCAAAACGAAAAGTAGAAAATTGACGATAATGAATATGCATTGGAAGATATACATTCCCAATATGTGAAAAAACACATTAGAATCTATAATATATATTTGAATGAGATATTAATCTTGTAGATAAACAAAAAAATGGAGATTATTGATCTAAACAACACATGAAAAAATAGACTAGAATCAAAACCTAAGGGTAAAAAAATCTGAATATAAAAAACATCGAAAATAAAATAGCTATAAAAAAAGTCAAAACCTCTCCTCCCATCTTGTTAATTGGACAATCGTATAGCAAAAACTCCAAATTCTTCAACAAAGATGCTCCATTCAACCACGAAAACCTCATAAACTAAAAAATGGAAATCATTGCCGAGAGATTGTTGACCAATAATGTCATTTCTAAAATATTTTTGTTTGCTCCTCAAAAGAAGAAAAAAATCAGAATCAAAACTCAAAGGTAAAAATATTTGAATATGAGAAACATCGAAAATAAAATAGCTATGAAGAAGTCAAAACCTCTCATCCCCAACTATATTAATCGAACAATTCTATAGCATAAACTCCAGCCTTCAATGAAGACGCTCCCTTTAGCCACCAAAACCTCTCCTCTCCAATGACATTATAAAACGAAATCAAAGTCAAAATTGTAATTGAAATTGAAAGCCGCATTATCGTCGAAGCTCGGTGCGAGCAATATGCCTAATTGACATTGATGTGAGATTAGATGAACTACGTTTGAGTACACACACACATGCACAAAGAGAGAGAGAGAGAGAGAGAGAGAGAGAGAGAGAGAGAGAGAGAGAGAGAGAGAGAGAGAGATTTGGTGTTGTGAAAGCCAAAACGTTTTTTTAGTGTTGGGACGTTTTTTTTTCTCTTTATCTATATATATATACTATATATAATGACAATCCTCCTTACAATCCCATTAATCCAAAATTTAACATACTTCTAACATTGCCCTCGGGACAACTTTTAAAAGTAAACAATGAGAGTATCTTTGGAAACTAATTAAAATGGTTTTAAATTAAATTTCAAAACAGAAGTTTATTATTTAACTTTTCCTTATTTCAATCCACTTTCCTATATCTCTCCAATTAAAACTGTCAATTCAAATTAAATAGCTTAAACTTTTTCAACCAAAGAATTAGGTGAAAAAAACAATGAAACTGCTTTGTTTTTCTCTACATCACGTGCGGAGCACATGCCAACTGACTAGTTATATATTAGTGAGAATTTGTGTGGTTTCATGTTGGGACGTTTTTTGTTTTTGTTTTTTTTAATATTGGGACGTTTTTATCTTTATATGGTACATTTTTTATTTGGGATTTTAATGAGGAAAGACTATGAGGGGATGTGCCACGTGGCGCTATGAGAAGACTAGAAATTGCCATGTAGACACCCCTAGGTCTTCCCTTATTAGGTATATAGAATATAGATATAGATATAGATTTGCTTGTTTTACCCTAATTAATACAATTTCTATTACATTCACATGGTACCCTAACTGCTTTTCTCTATTAGCGGTACTTTTGATGTGCACATACTCTGTCTAATCAAGCAGTCAAACTTCTTATCCTTGATTGGAGACACTGTGGGAGCATTTCTTCAATGTGCAAAGTCAAGTCATTTTCACTAAAAGCATGAACCTGGATGCAAAACAACAATACAAAGAATTGTCATTTACAACAAGAATGTCATAGCAAAAAAATATAACTGCAAAAGATTAACTATTCCAATTATTTGCCTTGTTAACACTTAGGTCTTCAAGATTGGGCATAATTTGAAGCAAGTTTAATAGATTTCTGCCACAACAAGGCTCGTAGACTAACAGACGGGTTATATTCGTAAATGTTGGAAGATGGCTCAAAAGATCTTCATGCGGAAGAACCTATGTAGAATGTAGCATTGACCGTGAATAATCGATTAGTACTAGATTTTAAGAACTTTAAAATAAAAGCTCAAAGAACAATTACCCAAAACAATTTCGAATGGCACAATTAAACAAGAAGCAGCAGTTACCCAAAGAATATCATCATGTGTAGAAAGTTTCTTCACATGAGCAATTTGCTTAAGTAGATTACAAGCACAACGACGTTGTTCATATGTCAAATCTGGAATGTCACATACATATGCATTGATAGAAGCACCCTGTAGTGATATATTGAGCACCACAAGAGAATGGCAACGAAAAACATGTTAGATTTCAAGAATAGAACCCAAAACAGGGGACTTGTGAACAGAGGCTTAAAATGCAGATTTTTACTTTCAGATTCAATACATCAACGTACAGTGGAATAACCCATTTTGTAGGCTTAGTCAACAGACAAATTAACTGAAGTAAATGGAGATAATCTAGGCACTACTAGTGTAACGACTTGCAACTTTAATCAAGTAATTAGTGAGAAACTGCAACTTTAATCAAGTAATTAGTGATAAACTGTATAGTAATCACAAAGAGATTCAGTTGGAAGTAGGTCGGCGTATCTTAAATAGCGTGTATGGGTGTGTGTTGGTGAATGCAATTGTGTTTGTATAGTATGTATTATATAACTATGTAGTACATATAAGTAGAAAGTGGGATAATTCGGGAAATTTTTGAAGGCTTGAATGCCGGTAGAGTGGCGAGAGCGCATAAATGCCCGAGGGAACTCGTTGGCGAGAGAGGGTTAGAGTTGTATAGAAGTTTGTATACTCATCTATATATATACATAGGAATTATATATATGTATATGTATAAGTATATGTAGATAAATTATTATATATATGGGGCAGTATATATATATAAAAGTAAGGATAAGTTTAAGTGACCTCGAGATGAGCAAATACGCATCTCGAGGCAAGGTTTTATTTATAAAACCAAAAGCTTCACCGCCTCTGCTCATCGAAATCGCGAGAGAGAAGAGAGAAGAGCGGTGGAGGTAGAGAACGAGGAGAAGAGAGACGCGAGGGAGAGGCGGAGCTGGAAAACTGGAAGGTGACGTAGAGATCAACTAGTGTTGAGTGGTGTTCGTAAGTTTGGGTAAGTTTTGAAAGTTTTCTTTTAAATTCGTGGATTTCGGGAATTTGGGGAAAACTTTGGGGAAGTTGAATCAAGGTGTGAGATTCGATTGTAATGAGTTTGGGAAGGTTACAAGGATCATTAGAACTCCTATTTGTGTAAAAATTAGATTGTGGGCATGAATGGGAATTTGGGGGAAGTAAACTGCAACAGTCCCGATTCAGCACTGTTGCAGGAAACGTTATGAATTGTTAGATTTGTGATAGATTGTTGTTGAAATTCTTGATGTTGGGTTGTTGTTGCTGGAATTCATATAGACATGTGATGTGGGTATGCTCTCTGAGGTTGCAGGCATGATGATGATGTGTAAGAGGTTGCAGGCATGATGATGATGTGTAAGCGAACTGCAAACTTGATGCTTGGTTGTTGTTTGCTGGAATTAATAAAGACATGTGATGTGGGTATGCTCTCTGAGGTTGCAGGAACTGTTGCAAGAAACAATTAGGAATTGTTGCAGGAACTGTTGCAGGAAACAATTAGGAAGATGTAGGAACTGTTGCAGGAAAAGTTGATAAAGTTGTAGATTGGAATGTGATTTGGGTTTTAACTGATGTAGAATAGATTGATGAAGTTCTTGATTATTTGGTTGTTGTTTGCTGTTGGAACTTTGGAAATTGAGGAATAGCAATAGAGCTGATTTAGCTCAGTTGCAGGAAATCGATGGCCAACGCGCTGGAGCAATGGCTAGCGCGTTGGGTGAACCAGAGAAGGGAATTAGGAAAACACAATGGACAGTGAGAAGTAGGAATAAAAGAATAGAGAATGTGAAATATTGCGTTAGCATGAGTTGGACGTGATAAATAGTAAAGTTAAGAATATGGAAGTTAGTTGAGGGAAATTTTGTAGAGTATGGATTTAGATTTGAATTATAAATCTTACTCTAGATTATAGGTTGACATTAGTTAATTTGGAATAGGTTTTCGAGCACAAGGAGACGGAAGTGAACCTCGAGAGAAAGGAAATCAAGAGGAGGTGTTAAGGAAGCGTAATCAAGGTAAGTGGGACTCGTGTTTTTCATCAATTATGCAACGTAATTAAATACTATTAGAGCATATAGTATTAGAGACTGGGGATGGGGCAATGTATTGTGACTTAAACTGTTTTGTTATTTGTTTTACAAAAGAAAATGAGAACCGGGAAGAGGTTTGGCGGGACGAATAGGCCTGGGTTTGGAACTGTGTTGGGAGGCCACCCATCACTGCGCCCCAGTGACTTGGGAATTATTCCGACCAATGCTTTCCATTTGAGTTGGCGGCACACCATTTATGAATTACCAGCTGTCAGTGGTAATTCATGAGTGATGTGGGAGTGCGACTCTGTGTTTTTAATCAAATAAAAACCTAAGTCACAATACAGTTGCAAAAGACTTATGAAATTGCATTTGCTTATGTATTGGTTATATTGTTTAAACACCCTCTTTAAATATATGTTGGATTCATATTGTTACGCATTGATTAAATTATTTAGTTGATAATTGATGGATTATTCGGGAGTCATTTACTGAGAATGTAGGAGCTCACCCAACAACTTAATTTCAGGTTCTCGACTTACGGCGGAAGAGAAAGGAAAAGGGAAGCTTTAGGAGTTTCGAAGACATCTCTTAATGTAATGAATCAGAAGTACATATGTATATATTGTTTGATTATGTTGTATATATAACTGGGGGTTGGGTTGCTTTTACAGATAAACAAAGTTTTGTATAATATAGTTTTGAGACATTGTATAAGATTACTGTAAAAGTTTTAAATTTTCGTTGTTTTTGAAATGAAAAGTTTTATCTGATATAAGCGATATACAGGTTGTTAGCAGGTGGAAAGAAAATAGGCTGCTGGCTCTAGTTAGGCCTGATCTGATGTATCGGGGCTTAATTAGAGTTTCAGGCCGAACATCCTCTATTTAAAGTAGGGACTGTTAAAATCTAGTTAGGCCTGATCTGGTGTACTGGGGCTTAATTAAATTTTCAGTCTGAACACCCTATATTTAAAACAAAGGTTCTTACAACTAGTGCAGTTACATGGGATACATAGACACAAAACATAACTAAGAACAAATCAATAGATAACTAACATAAGTAACTAAACCCACTAAAGCACGTTTGAATTAATAACTTCCAACAGCCCCCTTGATTCAAACTTGCACACATCAAGCTGAGATCTAAAGTAAGCATGCTTGCCATGAGAAAGTGACTTTGTCATGATATCAACCACCTGCTCATTTGTGTTACAGTACTTCACTGCGATTGAATTGCTTGACACAAGATCTCGAATAAAATGAACCCGAATGTCTATGTGCTTTGATCTTCCATGATAAGCTGGATTTTTTGACATAGCAATGGCCGCTTGATTGTCGCAATAAATTTATGTAGCTTCCTTTTGTTCTTGACCAACGTCGGTGAGAATTTGACGCAACCAAATCGCTTGACATGCTGATTAAGTTGCAGCTACATACTCAGCTTCAGTTGTGGATAAAAAGTTGTTGTGGCCTGCTTCTTTGAACTCCAACGTATTGCTCCCGAACCAAGATTGAAACTGTAACTCGAAGTGCTCTTTCTATCTTCCAAACATCCTGCCCAATCACCGTGTCGGTGAAGCCAACTAATTTCAAATCGAAGTGTGACCATAACAAAGCCCATGATCAATTGTTCCAGCAATGTATCGCAATACTCTTTTCGCAGCTCCAAGGTGATGCTTTGATGGACAATGCATAAACCTTGAAATAACTCCAACTGAGAAGGCTATATCTGGGCGTGTATGTGACAAATAAATTAAGCCTCCAACCAAGCTTTTAAAATGTCTCATTTGCTTGTTCTATCCCATCACCAAGCTTCAACTTCTCACCCAAATTCATTGGTGTCACGGCTTTGTTACAACTTAACATATCAAACCTTTTTAAGAGGTCTGTAGCATATTTCTTTTGAGATAAGAAAATGCCATCCTCATGTTGCTTAACCTCAAGCTCAAGAAAATAATGCAAATCACCCAAATCTATCATTTCAAACTTTTTCTTTATACAAGATTTAAACACAACAATAAGAGATGAAGAAGAACCCATATAGATCATGTCATCAACATAAAGGCAAATAATAAGAACATTTGTACCTTGTCTCTTCACATAAAGGTTTGGTTCATTCTTACTTCTCTCAAATCCATTATCATGGAAATAAGAATCTATCTTGGGAAAACCCCGCCTGCGGAGCTTGCTTCAACCCATAAAGAGCTTTTCGCAACTTGTATACCTTTTTTTCTTTGCCTTTGACAACGAAACCTTCAAGCTGAGAAACATACACCTCCTCTCGCAAATCTCCATTCAAGAAAGCTGATTTAACATCAAATTGATACACAGTCCAGTGCAACTGTGCAGCCATTGCTAAAAGAGTTCAAAACATCTCTAATCGTGCAACTGGAAAGAAAATGTCTTCATAATCTAAACCATATTGCTGTGAATTGAATATCCTTTCACTACAAGTCGCGCATTATACTTTTGAACATTCCTATCGCTTGAAACTTTGTTTGAAAGACCCACTTGACCCCAATTGTGTTCTTATCTTTAGGAAGGTCCACCAATTCCCACGTATCATTTTTCGAATTGTTGCGATTTCTTCGTTCATTGCACTATGCCATTCCTCTTTTGTCACTGCATCTTGGAGGGTGATTGGATCAGTAACAAGTAAAGCTTGCGTCTATGCATAGATCTCGGCCAAGGAACGATACTTTGTTGAAGGAGTTTCATCATCATAAGAACTTGTATTGCTTGAACTTGAAGAAGATAAGATTGGAGATGAGCTTGAAGAACTTGAAGAATTCTGCTTCACTTCAAGTGGTGGTGGTGTCAATTTCAGGTGTGGAGTCAATATGAGCTACATGGGAATTCACATCCCACACCCAACATGCATCTTCAGCAAAAAGAACATTTCTGCTAACAATGATCTTGCCATTTATAGGATTATATAGCCTATATGCCTTAGATTGAGAACTATAACCAACAAAAATGCACTTTGTTGATTTTTCATCAAGCTTACTGCGATTAGGAAAGTCTATAAAGCATAGGCAACAGAACCAAAAATCTTTGAATGGCTTACTGAAGGTTTCCTCCCACTCCATGCCTCGTATGGAGTTCGATTCAAACAACATTTGTGGGTGATAAATTCAGCAAGTAGCCCGTAGTTGCAACCGCCTCTCCCTAAAAATTTTTAGGAAGTCCTTTAGCTTTCAACAAGCTTCTTGCTATCTCAACAACAGTTTTGTTCTTCCGTTCAGCGATGCCATTTTGCTCCGGTGTACGTGGAGCAGTTAATTCTCTATGCAAGCCTTGTTCTTCACAAAATTGATTGAACTGTTGTGAAGTAAACTCGCCACCTCTATCTCGTGCGTACTTTGATGTAGCTTCCAATTTGCTTCTCCACTAATGCCTTGAACTTTTTGAAGGTTTCAAATGTTTCTGACTTGAATTGAAGGAAGTACACCCAACTCATACGGTCGTAGTCATCTGTAAACAACAAAAAATATCTACTCCCGCCAAAGGAGTGTGTTTGCATAGGGCCACATAAATCAGCATGTATAATTTCAAGACATTTAGATGCCCTTCTAGACTTCCCTATAGGAAATGGTTTTTTACATTGTTTCTCATATATACACCCTTCAGAGACATCTAAGGACTCAATTCTAGGCAGCCCAAAAACCATTTCCTTTTGACTCAACAATTTCAGACCATTTACATTCGAATGCCCATACCTTAAATGCCATAATCTAGACTCACTAGTGTCTTTGACAGCAAGGGCAAGGTTTTCAAACCTAGAGAATTCTAGTAGAAATAATTTGTTTGAGGTCATTGGAACAAAGAACTACAATTTGGTCTAATTTTTTTTATCCCTTATTACACAAGAATCATCATCAAAGAGAATAGAATATCCTCTACCCATAAGTTGCCCAACACTTAATAGGTTTTGAGACAATGTGGGAATGAAGTACACATTATGAAGAAGCTTTACATTACCATGATTGTTCTGGACTGCAACAACTCCTTTGCCTTCTACTTGCATCTGTTTGTCATCTCCAAGCCTCACCTTCAATTTGTAAGACTAATCAAACTCCTTAAATAATGCCTTTGTTCCAGTCATGTGATTAGAGCAACCACTATCCAAAAACCAAATGTTAGTGGAAGTTGTTGAATCTTCATGATAGGCCATGAAGAGTTTGCGCTCCTCATCTTCTTGTTCTGATAATTAGCTTGCTTTTCTTTTTCCCAACAATTAGCTTGAATGTGACCATATTTTTTGCAATGATAACATTGCACACCGCTCTTGTTGCGATGGTGTTCAGATGGCTTTGCACCCTGGTTCGAGTCATCATGGCCATGTCCTCTGCCGTGACCACCTCTTCCACAAAATCCACCTCTGCCACGTCATGCTTTTCATTAGACTTGTGTAGTCTTGCCTTATGGGATTGCAATGATCCCATCAATTCATCAAATGAGTAGGTAGTCAGATCTTTGGATTCATAAATAGCTGCTACCACATGATCAAACTTTGGAGTCAAACTCCTCAAAAGTTCAGGGACCAAATGTACAACAATGAAATTAAAGTTCAGGAACCAAATGTACACTATTGAAAGTTCAGGAACTAAAAGCATAAAAAACTTAAAGTTCAAGGACCAAAGGCATAAAAACTCAAAAGTTCAGGGACCAAATGCACAACAATGAAATTAAAGTTCAGGAACCAAATGTACACTATTGAAAGTTCAGGGACTAAAAGCATAAAAAACTTAAAGTTCAAGGACCAAAAATACGTTTTTTCTTTTTTTTTTCAATGTTCCTTGACGTACGCATAGATTATGGAAGGATAATTGTGGTGGTTTATGCACCTATAAAAGACAGTTCTACATATGCCTCGCTAGAAAATTCAACTCAATAAATTTTGAAAAAATTAGACCATACAGGGGTAGACATAAGCTAACATGACATGCATTGATTAGGAGAGGGATTTATAGGACGGAGAAAAGGGTTTCATCTTTTTTTTCAGTCTAGACCACTCAATATCCAAATTAGTCAGCTACTCCAAGCTCGCTTTGGGTCGGCCCACAACTGAGCTCTATTTGGTCGAACCCAATTAATTTTAGAATTGAGGCTCTCTTGTATTACAATAAAGTATTAGAAATTCTATTAGCCCAAACTATGTGATCAAATAAATACTCCTCTATCAAGAGATCCTCTTCCTTCCCCTTCTTCAAACTCTTATTCATGTTTTTCATATAGTTTATAACTTTGTGTTAAAAATAAAAAATAAAATAAAATAAAATTTCGACAACCGTGAGGTCTCAAAACTTGTATAGTTCGAAAACATTTTTCAATAACATTTCATTTGGGGTGGCTCAGTAGCATGAAAAATTAATCAACTGGATCGAAACCACTCTTTTACCGAACCAAACAAAATATATAGAACCTGTTTGGTATAGCAATTAAACCACCACCATCAAGCCCTGCGCGTAGTAAATTCATCAGTCTATCATAAGTCATAACTATTCACCAAAAATACGATATGTATAGTTATGATCCCCAAATGGCTAAGATATAATTGTCCACAAGCGATGTTTACAAAATTATCTGAGCCTGCCTCTCTAGGAATCATCAAAATGCGGCCACTTACTTTGCTGCTTCAAAGCTTGAACGTTCTCAAAATGAACCTCGCCATACTTTTAACTCTTCCATCAGCCGCACTTACTGGTTCGAATTAAAGTCATCCTTAATTGGAGGCACAAAGGGTGACATATTTTCGTGATGGCATTTATCTTCACTGAATTGTAGGCAGTACGACACTGAAAGCAAATCAACAATGAAGATTGTCAACAAGAAAGAACAATATATAAACTAAAAAATGTAATGTAGAATCCATATAATTAAGCGTCATAATAATTAGTATTGTCAAAGAAGACATGAGTATTTTTTGGATTGGGCATAATTCAAATAAGCTCAAAAGATCTTTACCTTAACAGATCTTGAAGATTGACAGTATGACTACGATTCGAAGAATGCCTTCCAAGCGTTACTAATTTGACTGGTTTTAAACGAGGATCCTTGGCATTCATGAAATCTGTGATCTCCAAAGCATCAACATTAGTAAATAGGAAATTTATTATGCGCAAGTCTTCTGGGAACCAATAAAATCATTGATTTGAAATTTCTTAATCCTTGATTCAAAACACTTTGGAAGAATTTTTTCAGTGTAGGAAGTCAGTTCATCTTCATTTGATGCATATACTTGAATGCAGAACAATAGATAGAGATTGTAAATTAAAATCAATAAGATTACTACACAAAATGCAACCACCAACATTTTACTATTCTAATGAACTGCCTTGTCAAAGATGAGATCCTCAAGGTTAGGAATAATTTGAAGCACGCTCAGCAAATCTTCGTTACCACTTTCCATAGAGCCCAATGACTCGAAAATAAGATAAATTGGTAAATGGCGGAAGATGGCTCGTAAGGTCTTCATGTGGGAGAACCTATGAAGGATGCAACAACGTCCATGAAGGATCTACAATTTTAAGAACAAAAGTACAAAGTTCAAACATCAATGGTCCAAGATTCAAATCAAATAGTTACCTTGACAAGGCCAGCACGTATATGAAGTTTCTTTACATTAATAAGGTCTTTAAGTAGACTGTTGGCATTGCGATGCACTTGGTCCTCCATCAATATCAAATTTTAATACTTATCCATATTAATCATTGCATCTTGTAGCATTGGCATCTTGAACAGAATGTATTCACTTGGTAGCCCATAAGTTCAACAATAAAGGTAATCAAGATTCGGAGCAAAAATCTTGATCATCCTAGTACACGGCTAATAAGGACCAAAGCTTACCTCCAAAATTCTCAAGTGACTAAGGGAGGGTACTAATATTACCAATTGGTTATAAATGGTGCAATGATGTAGAACCAAATGTTTCAGAGCAGAAAGGCGAGAAAAGAATTGCTAGGTTATTGGAACATATAATCCTACATGAGAAATATAATAAGAGTTGGTGTGGTATATAAGTGGTGTAATCATCAAGGCTGAGGCGGATCTCGTGTTCTTTCATGGATATCCAATGTTGCTCATAAGAAGCAGCTCCACGAGCTCAATCTCCATATTCATCAAGTGGATTTCAATGTGATTCCTCACTGTGTTTTTGGTTGCAAATCCCTTGTGGTGCTTAAGATATCATAATACTAATAGTGGTGTTTCTGCACCACTTAGTCACTTGGTTCAAACAATTGGTTCTACACCATTGCAACTTTTCTAACCACTAGTGCCTTCCCTTAGTCACTTGATAATTTCCAAAGCTTGCTTCCAACGTTACAAGTCGTCATATACTCTGTTGATCAAGATTTGTTGGTCGAATCTTTATTATCATTGCTGTTGTTGGATTACTAACTTGCTACCAACTGAATACATTTTGTTCGACATGCCAATGATAAAAGAAGCAATGATGAATACAGATTTGTATTACATCCCGCCTTGGGTATTGCCAGAGGAAGAACATCTCAAAGCCCACAATCTACTTAAAAATCTTGTCAATATAAAGAAACTTCATATACCTGCTCGTCTTCTTACAGTAACTATTCAATTCAAATTTTGTTTTTGATTAATTGTTTTTTAAACTTTACATTTTTCTTCTTAGAATTGTTCATCTTTCATGGCGCCTTCATAGGTTCTCCCGCATAAAAGACCTTATGAATCAGCTTCCAACATTTACCAATTTAACCTTTCTGCGAGTCATCGGACTTGGAGATGGCAAATATTTGCTGAACCTGCTCCAAATTATGCCTAACCATGAGAGTCTCATCTTTGACAAGACAAACTCACTAGAATAATGAAATGTTGGCAGTTGCATTATGCATAAAGGTCTTGTCGGATTTTAATTGACAATTATCTCTATCTGTTGTTTTTGCATTCAGGTCTATGCATCAGGTGAAGATGAATTGACTTCCTACATTGGAGACATGCTTCCACAGTGTTTTGAATCAAGGCTTAAGACAATTCAACCCAATGAATATATATGATGGTTGCGGTAACGACTAGTACATAATAGAGTTCCTATTAACTAATGTTGTAGCTTTGGAGATCACTGATATCATGGATGCCCAAGACATCAATTTAACTCCTGTCAAATCAGTGAGGCTGGGAAGGCATTCTTTGAATCCTAATAATCCTTTGAATCGTCAAGATATGTTAAGGTGTACTTCTTTTGAGTTTTATCTCTTCTTTGTAATATCCCAGTCAATATGATTGTTTAATTATGGATACCACATTGCATTGTTTAGTTTATGCCTTGTTCATTAGGAGTATTTTTGTTGACATCTTAATTATTGATTTGCTTTCAGTGCTTCATTGATTCACAAAGTATTCAGTGGCCTTATTAAATGTAGAAGAAATGCTCCCTCATCAGTTGTCTAACCAAGACTAACTCTTATTGGACTCGGCGAGTACGATTGAAGAGTTAAAGTATGGTCAGATTCATTTTGAGAATGATCAGCTTTGAAGCATAGAAGTAAAGGAACGCATTTTGAATCACAAGAAGTATGCAATTATCAAAAAAATCTCATAGAAAGATAAGAGAAACGGAAGATTGTCAAACCATTGTTAGGACTGGGTTTTTAAAGCTCCAGCTAGCATTGTAATATCTGCTTCTTCTCGCCTGACTGAAGAAAATCTAAAACTTCCCTACAAGGAGAAGACAAAACTGAAACTTCCCACAAAGGAAAGACAAACTACCTACTAATAATAAGACAAAAAAGAGGAACCAGCCCAACCGCTGCACATATTCAAAAACGAGTGTCGAGGAAGATGTCGCAACAAGAAAATCCAATCATCACAGATCTAAAAAGATATTTTATTGAACTTATAGAACACAGAGAGATGAAGATTGGAACCATCGCCAATTAAAAGAAAAGATCGGCGGTGGTTCAAGATCTTGATTCAAGAGAGAAAACTAAAAAAGGGGTTTTAGGGTGAGTAGTAGCGCCTCTTGAGCAAAAATTATCATATCTTAATATAACAAAATAGATAACTAAAGTTTTTAACTTTGTATTTATCTTATCAAATTCATTATAATTATCACCAAATCTATATGAATAAAGAACGGAAAAAAATGACCAAAAAAATGAAAGTTATATTGCAGTGTGACTATTTTTTGGAGTTTTGACTATTTCGATTTCTTTTTTGATGAGTTGGAAACCTAGACATTATCTATTGCACCCTCTATTTTTCTAGAGAGTGCGATAGATAATGTCTATCTTTTTCTATGTCACGTCATATGCACTGAGAATGTAATAGAAAATTGTATTGAATACAGGGCAAATTGTATACAATACTTCGCTCTTATTTATAGAGCGGTACGAAACAATATACATGGAAGTAACTGATTTACATAATCAGTGATGAAGTTACACAATCAGTGAAAAAGTTATGGTATATACAATCAGTGCGGGGAAGTTACACAATCGGCTTCGACAAACCGAGCAAAAGCCATCTGTTTAGTCAGCAAGGCAGAATCTTTGGTTTCAACACGAAAAAAATATTAAAACATTGAATGAAAACTCAAAAAATACATGAAACAACCCGAATCTTCCCCAATCCGACTTAGGGGCAATTTAGTAATTTAAATACTAAATGTGTGTTGGATTTTCTTTGGATTAAATTATTAGTGATATAGTAAAATATCTTACACCTCGATATGAGCATTTTATGCGGTTTGAAGAAACTTACCCCAGAATAAAATCTGAAAAACTTTTCTTAAATGTGAAAAAGTTATATTCGAGTGCGAGATCTCCAGATTTATAAGATCCCACTAATTAGGAAAATATTTGTAGGAACTTTTCTGGTCAAAAGGGGCGAGATCTTCAAATTTATGAGATCATAATAATTAGGAAAAGATTTGTGGGAATTTTCTTAGTCAAAAGGGGCAAAATCTCCAAATTTATGAGATCTCATTAATTAAGGAAAGATTTGTGAGAACTTTCCTGGTCAAAAGGGTAATTAAGTTAAACTAATGAAAATGAGCCCAAAATATATTAAATAGCAGTTAGACTTAAGGCCCAAGTGAAGGGCATTTTAGTCTTTAACACAAAAGGTTGCATACAACCTAACCTAACCCTAGCTATAAAAGGAGAGGTTGTGTAACGACCCTAAAATCTAACTCATGTGGACCTCTTGTTGTGATATGGGTGAACAATTCTCGGTCGTCGACACCAAGGTATGTTATTTTTATTCGGTGTTTGTATTATTTATCTATTTACCTGAAAGTAAATTCCAAAGTCCGAAACGTGTGAGGACGTTTGTGTGTGAACATTAAGGTGTGAAACAGGTTTGGTTCGGAGAAGCTCGACTTGGGAAAACCTCTAGCATGCCAAATGTACATTGATGGTACTCTGCACAATATGGAAATATGAATGTCTTCCCTTCATTTGTTACAAATGTGCTCAGTATGGTCATGTTAGTAGTGCATGTCTCTCCTCTCAGAAGAGTTTAGAACCACCTGCAATGGTATCTATTACAACCACGACAGCGAGCTCCTCCTCTGCACCACCTCCAGCAGCAACACCGCCACTGTTGGCTCCTAAACTTTCCGCTTCGACAATGGAAGATGCAGCGGGCCCATGGATCCATGCATCACGCCCAGTTAGGAAATTCAAAGGTAAATCGCGAGATTCAAATGATCTCACTGGCGCCAAATCCGTCCCTATTTCCCGTAATGGATCTCGCTTTGATGTGTTGACTTCGCATGATAAGGAAATTCATTTAATTGGTAATAAAGAGGAAAGTCATTCAATTGGCAATAAAGAGGAAAGTCATTCAATTGACAATAAAGAGGAGCCTTGGAAGTCAACTCCAATTAGTTTTCAAAAGAAAGGAAGCTTAGTAAGTGGGCCTGACCAGGCAAAGCCCAAGAAACCTCATGCAAAACTGGACCCTCCAAAAACTTATAAAGTTAAAAATACACGCGAGAAGCCTAGGCCCACGGTCGATCCTATTAAATATGTTTCAACTCTATCCCCAGTTTGAAAAACTCAATTAATGCCCCCTGCTCTTAACCCTACTGTCTCCGCGAAGGAGGCAATGGTGATCATGACCCCAACAAGTCCCCAACTTGAACACACTCTTGACCCAAATCTTCATATAGTGGTGTTGTTCAACAACAAAAATGGTTGTGATTCAGTCGGTGGTGGTGATAGCTTCTCTTCGGTGAGAAGCCTAGGTACACCAGGATGTCCCCCAAATAAACCTCATCAAATCAATTTGTGTGGCTTCTTAAAATCAGGAAAGTGGGGGGCAAAGGCAAGCGGAACATCTCTCCTTACACCAGATATGAGGAACCCAGACCGCCTTTCCCACAACAACTTACTTCTCTTAAGGCTTTTCGGCTGAGCTCGTTCCCTTCGAAGGAGCTCTGATTTCTTTCCCCTGGGTATTTCCATCCCTTTATTTAGTTTTTTTATGCTGGTACCAACAATTGTTTGGAACTGTCAGGGAGCGGAAAAAATTTTTTGCTAGGTATTTGAAATCATTGATTTTCATCCACAACATCAAAATTCTTGTATTTACTGAAACAAGGATTAGTGGACTTCAAGCAGACAATCTTATTAAACTGCTAAAATTCGGTCTCTCACATTCGGTTGAGGCTCTTGGCTACTTAAGTTGTATTTGGGTCTTATTGAGGGATGTTTTTAATATCACTATTATCGTATTGTTCATTTACATTTGGAGGGGAACTGCGCAACATATTGGATGGCGAATTTCACTGTTCATCACAGTATTAGCTCATACTATCTTCAACACTGCCCATCTGGCTTGACTTCTATTATTAGAGATGATGTAAGGGGAGTTTCACTCCCAAGGATATGTCCTCTGTAACCAGGCAAGTATGCCTCCTTTTCAATAATAAATAAAAAAGTAAAAAATAAAATAAAATAAAATAAAAATAAAAATAAAAATAAAAAACTTATCTCAATTAGGCCATGCAGTTTATGGGCTTTCCTAAGGAGCTGTTAATATATTGGGTCTTCATTACGTAACATAGTTAGAAACCCAAATGGGCTTTTTGGTATTCGTTTGGGCCAGCGTTAGTTGGGTCCTTCAGTGGTGGTGTTGGGGTGGCTTGAGAGGCTCCGATTATATAACAATCACATGAGTGCTTAAGCCCTAAAAAAAGCCCTTCTTCAGACAATCGGCGGTTTGATCTTCCTTTCTATAATCTTTTTTTTTTTTTTTTGAATACTTTCTCTAATCTTTCTATGGAATTTATTTCTTTGATAATCGCATTGCTTGTTCCTGGTGAATATATATAGAGTTGCCTGGATTTCTAGCTAGGTTTTCTGCTTGGTAACATATAGTATCTAGTTGTTTCTTGTCGTGATTCTTGATAGTAAACAAAATGGTTGTCGCAAAAGATAGGATTAGTGAATTGCCCGACTCGATTTTGGAAGATGAAATCCTGTCTAGACTTCCAACCAAGTTGGCTGTGACCACCAGCATCTTGTCTAAGAGATGGAGATGGTTGTGGACTGGTGTTCGGGCTCTCGAATTTTTGTATACTGGAAGTAATAGTTCAATGTTCATGAATTATGTTGATAATGTCTTACTTCACCACCACGTCTCAAACTTGCATTCCTTCAAACTCACCAGTGATCATCAAGGCTGTGATGGATCTCGTGTTCTTTCATGGATATCCAATGTTGTTAGTAAGAAGCAGCTCCGCGAGCTCTATCTCCATATTCATCAAGAGGATTTCACTGTGATTCCTCACTGTGTTTTTGGTTGCAAATCTCTTGTGGTGCTTAAGATATCATCTAATACTAATAGGGGTGTTTTTGCACCCCCCACTTGGGTTTCTCTTCCGTCTCTTGCTACCCGTGAACTCGACAGACTGATTTTTGCGGATGAAGACTCGACACAACACTTCTTTTCCAGCCTCTCTGCTCTCAAACAATTGGTTTTACGCCATTGCAACTTTTCTAACCATCAGAAATTGGTAATCTCAGTTCCTTCCCTTAGTCACTTGAGAATTTCTAATGCTCGCTTCCAACGTTACATGTCGTCATATGCTGAGATGATCAAGATTTGTGGGCCAAATCTTGATTATCTTTGCTGCTGGACTACTGACTTGCTACCAACTGAATACATTTTGTTTGACATGCCAATGCTACAAGAAGTAATGATTAATACGGATATGTATTGCATCCCGCCTTGGGTATTGCCAGAGGAAGAACATCTCAAAGCCCACAATTTACTTAAATATCTTGTCAAAACGAAGAAACTTCATATACCTGCTAGTCTTCCTATGGTAACTATTCAATTCAAATTTTGTTTTTGGTTAATTGTTCTTTAAACTTTATATTGTTCATCTTTCATGGTGCTTCCTTCATATATAGGCTCTCTCGCATGAAGAACTTATAAATCAGCTTCCAACATTTACCAATTTAACCTTTCTTCGAGTCATTGGAACTGGAGATGGCAAATATTTGTTGAGCCTACTCAGAATTATGCCTAACCTTGAGAGTCTCATCTTTGACAAGGTAAACTCATTAGAATAATGAAATGTTGGCAGTTGCATTTTGCATAAAGGTCTTGTCGGACTTTAATTGAAAATTATCTCTATCTATTGTTTTTGCTTTCAGGTCTATGCATCGGGTGAAGATGAATTGACTTCCTACATTGGAGACATGCTTCCACAGTGTTTTGAATCAAGGATTAAGACAATTCAACCCAATGAATATGATGGTTGCCGTAACGACTAGTGCATGATAGAGTTCCTATTAACTAATGTTGTAGCTTTGGAGATCACTGATATCATGGATGCCCAAGACATCAATTTAATTCCCGTCAAATCGGTGAGGTCAGGAAGGCATTCTTTGAATCCTAATAATCCTTTGAGTCGTCAAGATCTGTTAAGGTATAGTTCTTCTTTTGAGTTTTATCTCTTCTTTGTAATATCCCAGTCAATATGATTATTTAATTATGGATACCACATTGCATTGTTTAGTTTATGCGTTGTTCATTAGGAGTATTTTTGTTGACATCTTAATTATTGATTTGCTTTCCGTGCTTTATTGCTTCACAAAGTATTTTCTCCGAGGAATTTTCAGTGGCCTTATTAAAAGTACAAGAAATGCTCCCTCAGTTGTCTAATCAAGACTAACTCTTATTGGAATCGACGAGTACGATGGAAGTGTTAAAGCATGGTCAGATTCATTTTGAGAATGCTTAGCTCTGAAGCAGAGAAGTAAGGGAACACATTTTGATGATTCCTAGAGAGACTGATAAATATTCTAGAAATTGCTTTAGCTTTTAGGACAATTATATCTTAGCTATTTTGTGTTTTTGGCTGTTGTTAATCTCTTGCCATCTTCCTGTTTTTTAAATTTGATAGTAAATCTTTTGACCAATGCCTGTTGTTTGAAGTTCGATCAATCTTATTTGCATGTGTACACTTGCATTGGTTTTTATTGTTGGCTGCCCCAAACAGGTTCAATATCAAACGGTTTTATTGGTCCTGTGATACGGTCTCGAGGATCGCCAAGCCCAACAGAAACATCAGAATCATCATAGCCCAGTACATCGGAGATCCTCGAGATCGTATCATCCTGCAACATCTAACATTTTATCAAAATCTGCATAATCTTTTTTGTGGTGATGTTTTTGGTTCTCAATTGTTAATATATTCTTTTCTGTTTGAGTTAAACTGCTAATATATTGTTAATGTTACCCTAATAAGACTTGCACATACAACACAGGCTTGTGCTCGTCCCTTCAATGCGTCTTGAGATGCGTGCACACACATGTTGGCGAAAATCAAGGGACACACATGTGGTATGTGCGTGTCCTTAATTTCTTTTTTGGCTTACAAAGGATTTATAACTGGCTACCTCTGCCGCTCGAAAGGAACTCCTATCGCATCAGCTATCAACAAATGGCCAATGCCATCGGGTGGTTCTGATAGGGTATACAAAAAATCTCTGATATATTAGCAAGTGCATCCGCAACTTGGTTAGCTTCTCTAAAAGCAATTTCCTAAATAATGTTGCCAAAACAAAATTAGAAACTCTTCTCTACTATTTTCAAAAAGTAATGTCAATTGTTTTCTAATTCTTTTAGGCTTTTTTTCAATCACTAAACTTATAAATTAAGAAACGCTAGCTGGTGCATAATGCAACATAACAACAATACTTGAAAAATTGTCGATGTTGCCAGAAAAAATCAAGAGGTACTTGATAATATTATCTTTGTACAATTGTCAAGCTTTTCTGTTATATTACACTAGTCGGCATCCCGCGCTTCGCACACGGGCGAAACAAAGTATTAATATATTAGGTCAAAGTAAATTTTTAGGTAAAGTAAAAAAATTGTTGAGAAAAACTTTAAAAATAAACTATTTGTCTAATCTTCAATGAACTCGAAATAAAAAATAATATTATCTAGTTTCTCTAAAGAAATTTTCACAATTAATATCACACAATCCAAACAATTAAGGCTTTAAAAAATCCACACAATTATAAGAAAGGCACACAGTTCGATTGTTTTTTTTTTTTAAAGTGCCAAAATATGTAAATATATATATATATATATATATATATATATATATATATAGTAGAAAAAAATTCTAAAAGTAAGCCGCTATTATAATTGTTATTATATTAGATGAAACTACAATAATCCAATTAAGTATGAACTTATTTAATTGTGTGTGGTGTTTAATATCGTAATGTCCTAAATAAATAATAAAAATTAGAATAGTATCTAATATCAATACCTCTCAATCATGGAATTCACTTCAGGGACCTCAAGATTCAAGTAAACCTTTGATACACTTGTTGTTGTGGAGAACCAAATTTGACCAGTTATATATATGTAGGAAAAAATGATCTTAAGTGCATCATTTTAGAGAAAGACTATGGGGCAACAAAGAGAAAAAAAAAAAAAAAAAAAAAGAAGTAATTGATAATTAGTCCGATCCCATTGCTACAAACAGTTGAATCAAAAGATTCTGCTAAGGAGCCCAATAAAGTAATTTTCAATCTATTGACATATATTTACAAACCATGTATGTATAAACAATCGACTTACCCATGAATAAGAACTTCGGGATCCCGTTTTCGCTTCTGGCCATCATCCCCCACGACAATAATCCAACGCTTCTCAAACAACCAATTACATCTACAAATAGAAACTATCCAATTAGTAATAATCGAGAGAAATTAGTAGAAAAACAACTTATTGTTGTAAATGAAATCGATGTGGATGACTCTTCCTATTCAAACCATTTGTATTCCACCACTATGTGTGAGTGGTTACACATTTACATCATGTAATTGTAACTTATGATCTTTGACATTCTTGTAATGACCTATATAAAGAGCTCACATCTATGTAATGGATACACAATATATTGGAATGAAAGTTCTCTATTTCTCTCATATCTCTTCTCTTGTTCAATTTCTATTTCTTTACTTTACTTTCCTAGCTTTGTTCAAAGTAATTTTACAACACGTTATAAGTACGAGCTTGCTCTAACATTAAGGAGATCTTGAAGTTCAAGAAGGCTTGTTAAGGAGACAAAGCTAGGAAGGTATAACTTTATGAGTTTGGTTTATTTCTATATTATCTTGGTTGCTTCACTTTTATATGCATACTTTATTCATATACTATGCATTATAACGTCACCGATTGCGAAAGTATGCTATGTAGTTGCGTCTTGTATGATCTTCTACATCAGAAATCAAAAGTCAATATGTGACATAACTAGTTTTCTCGATATACTATAAACGATTAATTATGCTCCATTCTTGATTTTTTATATTGCGAATAGTGTTATGAGTTTGGGTTGATAGTGGGAAAGCCTTGTCCCCGGTAAAGCTAAACATTGAAAGGGAGACAAGTTATCCCGTTCGAGGAGGCATGATTTTTAAGTAGACTTCGTCTCACCACCTAACTTGGAGGTTGTCCCACCAACTCATTCAAGTAGTACATTTTGCATATTAATAATCAAGTTGTAAACAAATATTTAATCGTATATTATTTATTTTATATAGAAAGGAGAAAACTATTTACATCATTATTTTTTTTCAAAAGTATTGTACTTGATTGAATTTTTGCCGTAATATTATTGACAAAAATACTTGTCAAGGCAATTAGGTGCTAAAATTATAAAGCATCTATAAAAGGATGTGTGCATAACACTAATATTTATTCGACGAATATCTCTATAGAGATTTGAAAAGTGAAAATATTATCCTTTCACCTTATGAAGTTATGAATATAAACACCAAAAATTGGTGATGCTCCGAGAAAAGCTCAAAATGAGTTGTTGGGTCTCAAGCTACAATATTTATATTTGTCAAATATTGTTTATTATTCTACAATTTTAATTACCTCTATATTGAAGCTTTGCAGAAATATGACTGATGAGACAATAAAAGGCCACGTGGCTCACCTCGATTTATTATTGCAACAAAATATTGAGTGTGCACGTCAATTCAATAAATATTATGAATTGATTTCTTGTTTGTCTCATAGTAGCTGAGTAAAATAATGAGATATTATTTATATAATATCACTCCCGTCCAATTGGCCGAGCTTCATGAAGCACATGTTGCGTTTATAAAATTACCATGGTCGCAACTATATAATTCTGGACGTGGACAAGTGAAGGCATTAGGTAAAGGTCTTAATAATAATTTCACTCAAAGTAGAATAAAAGTGGTGCACCACATGAAACATGAAGGGCGGAATTATCGATAATGAGCATGCTCAAAAGCGTGACAAGCTATGTCATGTATGAAAGACCATTATATTAGGTCACACTGATTATATATTGTCATATATGCCCAAATATTTTAGTGACATTTACTGTGCCAATCAAAGGCAAAATTATGAAATTTATGGCTTATTAAAATTGACACATTGAGATGTGTTCAAATCATGAGCTAAATAAAGGCGAAGAATGCATGTCTTGCTTATTTTGCTACAAGCACAATCTCTTAGCAAGTGTCATCCAAGTTTTAACGAGGCACAATCTCTTAGTAAGTGTCATCCAAGTTTTAACGAGGTAGAATTCCCACAGGGTTTTTTTTTCTTAGTAGAAGTTTTAACGAGGCACAATCTCTTAGTAAGTGTCATCCAAGGGGGAGTGTTGTAAATGAAATGGATGTGGATGACTCTTCCTATTCAAACCATTTGTATTCCACCACTATGTGTGAGTGGTTATACATTTACATCATGTAATTGTAACTTATGGTCTTTGACATTCTTGTAATGACCTATATAAAGAGCTCACATCTATGTAATGGATACACAATATATTGGAATGAAAGTTCTCTATTTCTCCCATATCTCTTTTCTTGTTTAATTTCTATTTCTTTACTTCACTTTCCTAACTTTGTTGAAAGTAATTTTACAACACTTATTAAAAAATCAACCTGTCAAAAACTTCTTTTTCGTTGACACGTTATAGAATTACATCCTTACTGACAAATTGAAACTTATGGCTGGGGACCCCAACAACACCATCCAATCATTTGACTATAGTTGAGTGTAGAAAATGTATGATGTGGTCATTGGTTACAGGTTGATAAAGCCCGGTAATTAGGCTAACTTTGAATTTTCGTTTGGAAAAAACTCCTCCCTTTTTTAGTAATGGTTTGAAT
Source organism: Stephania japonica (assembly GCA_039657345.1). Lineage (NCBI taxonomy): Eukaryota > Viridiplantae > Streptophyta > Magnoliopsida > Ranunculales > Menispermaceae > Stephania > Stephania japonica. The sequence continues at coordinate 75,142,734 of CM077556.1, forward strand.
TTTCGCACTTGGTTTTTGCGAATGACCGCTTGAGTCAAAGTTTCCTACGTACAATAACACAAACAAAGTAACGGTCATTCCATTATACTAAGTTATCAATATTTAACTTAGTACAGATTGAGGGTGAGAAGCAAGCCTATTTATCAATAATTATTATAAGTTATAGCCAAGTGGAGGAGGAGTAATTGTTACAAGTTCTTAAAAGATAAAACGTTAGATCTTTACGTTATTGCAAATATCAAAGGAGTGTTGCAAGTTGCTATTTCGAAGTCATTTATTGCTTGAGGATGACTTTGAAATAAAATTTTTTCAAAAACTCCATAAGAGTCTAAATAGCACTACTCTAGTTATATAACATTTTCTTTTACTTAACCTTGGTATTTAATTTGATAGATCTTAATTAATTGTTTCCTTAACAAAAAACGGTTCATTTTAAAACGGTATTGTATTGGTAGATCTTAATTAATTGTTTCCATAACAAAAAACGATTCATTCTAAAACGGTATTATATTATATATTTAGATTATTTTTGGTAAGCCACGTGGCGCCACTATGAGAAGGTTGGAAAGCGCCACGTGGATACCCCAAGGTCTTCCCTTATTATATACTAGTCGAAATCCCGCGCTTCACGCACGGGTGAAACTAAGTGTCAATATATTAATTAAATAATAACTAATTTAATGAGAAAAATTGAAAAAAAAACTAAAAAAATAATCTTATTACATAATCTCGAATAAATTTTAAGTGAAGAATAATATTATCTAATTTCTTTGTAGTAAAAATAGGGAATATGTGCTTTGAAAGTTTAAAAACTTTAATTTTGCATATGGTTATATAAAAAATATAATTCTAATGAAATTAAATTTGATGAAAAATAGAAAGTGATAAAAAGAGGGAAAGAAAAAAAAACTTATGCAAACATTGGTGAAATCTCAATTTAATACTTTATGTATAGAGTTTTCAAAAAAAAAATACTTTATGTACAGAAGATTTTGTTTTTTGAAAAATGATTAATTAAAATTATGTTGCCACAACAAAGGATATATAACAAATTGGCATCTTGTAGAATAAACTAAAAAATGACGATCATTGATCTAAACAACGCATACCAGAGATCCTCGATCAATATATGTCATTTCTAAAATATTTTTGTTTGCTCCTGAAAAGAAAAATAAAAAAAAATCAAAATCAAAACTCAAAGGTAAAAATATAAACATAAAAAACACAGAAAATAAAATAGCTATCAACAAGTCGAATAGAGAAAGAAAAATAGCTGAAAATCCAAAAATAAAAAATGTTATGGTAGAAAAATGCGACATAAAGAAACTTCAAATGTACAAATAAAGTTTGTTGAGACAGTGAAGGATATATAATAAAAACTTATGATCTTGTCGAATAAACTTAAAATTGGAGATCATAGATCTAAACAACGCTTACTAAAGATTGACAATCAATACATGTCATTTCTCCAAATTTTTTGTAATTAGAATTTTGATTCAATCCTAAAATGAAAACAAAAAAAAAATCAGAATCAAAACGAAAAGTAGAAAATTGACGATAATGAATATGCGTTGGTAGATATACATTCCCAATATGTGAAAAAACACATTAGAATCTATAATATATATTTGAATGAGATATTAATCTTGTAGATAAACAAAAAAAATGGAGATTATTGATCTAAACAACACATGAAAAAATAGACTAGAATCAAAACCTAAGGGTAAAAAAATCTGAATATAAAAAACATCGAAAATAAAATAGCTATAAAAAAGTCAAACCCCTCCTCCCAACTTGTTAATTGGACAATCGTATAGCAAAAACTCCTGTCTTCAACAAAGATGCTCCATTCAGCCACGAAAACCTCATAAACTAAAAAAATGGAAATCATTGCCAGAGATTGTTGACCAATAGTGTCATTTCTAAAATATTTTTGTTTGCTCCTCAAAAGAAGAAAAAAATCAGAATCAAAACTCAAAGGTAAAAATATTTGAATATGAGAAACATCAAAAATAAAATAGCTATGAAGAAGTCAAAACCTCTCATCCCCAATTATAACTTGTTAATCGAACAATCCTATAGCATAAACTCCAGCCTTCAATGAAGACGCTCCCTTTAGCCACCAAAACCTCTCCTCTCCAATGACATTATAAAACGAAATCAAAGTCAAAATTGTAATCGTAATTGAAAGCCGCATTATCGTCGAAGCTCGGCGCGAGCAATATGCCTAATTGACATTGATGTGAGATGAGAGGAACTAGGTTTGAGTACACACAGAGAGAGAGATTTGGTGTTGTGAAAGCGAAAACGTTTTTGTAGTGTTGGGACGTTTTTTTCCTCTTTATCTATATATATATATACTATATATAATGACAATCCTCCTTACAATCCCATTAATCCAAAATTTAACATGCTTCCAACATTGTCCTCGGGACAACTTTTAAAAGTAAACAATGAGAGTATCTTTGGAAACTAATTAAAATGGTTTTAAATTAGATTTCAAAACAGAAGTTTATTATCTAACTTTTCCTTATTTAAATCCACTTTTCTATATCTCTCCGATTAAAACTGTCAATTCAAATTAAATAGCTTAAACTTTTTTAACCAAAGAATTAGGTGAAAAAACAATGAAACTACTTTGTTTTTCTCTACATCACGTGCAGAGCACATGCCAACTGACTAGTTATATATTAGTGAGAATTTGTGTGGTTTCATGTTGGGACGTTTTTTGTTTTTGTTTTTTTTAATGTTGGGACGTTTTTATCTTTATATGGTACATTTTTTATTCGGGATTTTAATGAGGAAAGACTATGAGGGGATGTGCCACGTGGCGCTATGAGAAGACTAGAAATCGCCATGTAGACACCCCTAGGTCTTCCCTTATTAGGTATATAGAATATAGATATAGATATAGATTTGCTTGTTTTACCCTAATTAATACAATTTCTATTACATTCACATGGTACCCTAACTGCTTTTCTCTATTAGCGGTACTTTTGATGTGCGCATACTCTGTCTAATCAAGCAGTCAAACTTCTTAATCCTTGATTGGAGACACTGTGGGAGCTTGATGCAAATTAGAATTTGTGTTAGTTTAGGATGTGTTTGCAAAGGAACGGTTAATGCATTAGTTTAGGAGTTTTATTTATTTATACTTATCTTAAAGTTGTTAGTTTAGGAGTTTTATTTATTTATACTTATCTTAAAGTTGAAAGTCTTTTGTTTTTAAAAACCTATATATATAAGGGCTATGTAATAGTTTTAGGGGGATTTTTATTGATTTTTATAAAGAATTGAATTTCTTTTCTTGAGAATTTGGTGTTAATTCTCTTTAGCCCTAGGTTGTTTTATTCGTAGTGTCGAATAATCAATTTAGAAGATCTCCGCTGCGTCAGAGCATTTCTCCAATGTGCAAAGTCAAGTCATTTTCACTAAAAGCATGAACCTGGATGCAAAACAACAATACAAAGAATTGTCATTTACAACAAGAATGTCATAGCAAAAAAATATAACTGCAAAAGATTAACTATTCCAATTATTTGCCTTGTTAACACTTAGGTCTTCAAGATTGGGCATAATTCGAAGCAAGTTTAATAGATTTCTGCCACAACAAGGCTCGGAGACTAACAGACGGGTTATATTCGTAAATGTTGGAAGACGGCTCAAAAGATCTTCATGCGGAAGAACCTATGTAGAATGTAGCATTGACCGTGAATAATCGATTAGTACTAGATTTTAAGAACTTTAAAATAAAAGCTCAAAGAACAATTACCCAAAACAATTTCGAATGGCACAATTAAACAAGAAGCAGCAGTTACCCAAAGAATATCATCATGTGTAGAAAGTTTCTTCACATGAGCAATTTGCTTTAAGTAGATTACAAGCACAACGAGGTTGTTCATAACACCCTGTAGTACCGGCACATCGTTGAAAACACCTCCACAATGTGATGTATTGAGCACCACAAGAGAATGGCAACGAAAAAAATGTTAGATTTCAAGAATAGAACCCAAAACAGGGGACTTGTGAACAGAGGCTAAAAATGCAGATTTTTACTTTCAGATTCAATACATCAACGTACAGGGTAATAACCCATTTTGTATGCTTAGTCAACAGACAAATTAACTGAAGCAAATGGAGATAATATAGGCACTACTAGTGCAGTTACATGGGATACATGGACACAAAACATAACTAAGAACAAATCAATAGATAACTAACATAATTAACTAAACCCACTAAAGCATGTTTGAATTAATAACTTCCAACAGCCCCCCTTGATTCAAACTTGCACACACCAAGCTGAGATCTAAAGTAAGCATGCTTGCCTTGAGAAAGTGACTTTGTCATGATATTAGCCACCTGCTCATTTGTGTTACAGTACTTCAATGTGATTGAATTGCTTGTCACAAGATCTCGAATAAAATGAACCTGAATGTCTATGTGCTTTGATCTTCCATGATAAGCTGGATTTTTTGACCTAGCAATGGCCGCTTGATTGTCGCAATAAATCTCTGTAGCTTCCTTTTGTTTTTGACCAACGTCGGTGAGAATTTGACACTACCAAATCGCTTGACATGCTGATTAAGTTGCTGCTACATACTCAGCTTCAGTTGTGGATAAAAAGTTGTTGTGGCCTTCTTCTTTGAACTCCAACATATTGCTCCTGAACCAAGATTGAAACTGTAACCTAAAGTGCTCTTTCTATCTTCCAAACATCCTGCCCAATCACTGTCGGTGAAGCCAACTAATTTCAAATCAGAAGTGTGACCATAACAAAGCCCATGATCAATTGTTCCAGCAATGTATCGCAATACTCTTTTCGCAGCTCCATGGTGATGCTTTGATGGACAATGCATAAACCTTGAAATAACTGCAACTAAGAAGGCTATATCTGGGCGTGTATGTGTCAAATAAATTAAGCCTCCAAACCAAGCTTTTAAAATGTCTCATTTGCTTGTTCTGTCCCATAACCAAGATTCAACTTCTCACCCAAATTCATTGGTGTCACTGCTCTGTTACAACTTAACATATCAAACCTTTTTAAGAGGTCTGTAGCATATTTCTTTTGAGATAAGAAAATGCCATCCTCATGTTGCTTAACCTCAAGCTCAAGAAAATAATGCAAATCACCCAAATCTATCATTTCAAACTTTTTCTTCATACAAGCTTTAAACACAACAATAAGAGATGAAGAAGAACCCATATAGATCATGTCATCAACATAAAAATAAATAATAAGAACATTTGTACCTTGTCTCTTCACATAAAGATTTGGTTCATTCTTACTTCTCTCAAATCCATTATCATGGAAATAGGAATCTATCTTGGGATACCCCGCCCGCGGAGCTTGCTTCAACCCGTAAAGAGCTTTTCGCAACTTGTATACCTTCTTTTCTTTGCCTTTGACAACGAAACCTTCAAGCTGAGAAACATACACCTCCTCTCGCAAATCTCCATTCAAGAAAGCTGATTTAACATCAAATTGATACACGATCCGAAGGCAACCATGCAGCCATTACTAAAAGAGTTCGAACCATCTCTAATTGTGCAACTGGAGAGAAAGTGTCTTCATAATCTAAACCATATTGCTGTGAATTGAATATCCTTTCACTACAAGTCGCGCCTTATACTTTTGAACATTCCTATCAGCTTGAAACTTTGTTCGAAAGACCCACTTGACCCCAATTGTTTTCTTATCTTTAGGAAGGTCCACCAATTCCCATGTATCATTTTTCTGAATTATTGCGATTTCTTCGTTCATTGCACTACGCCATTCCTCTTTTGTCACTGCATCTTGGAAGGTGATTGGATCAGCAAACAACAAGTAAAGCTTGCGTCTATGCATAGATCTCAGCCAAGGAACGATACTTTGTTGAAGGAGTTTCATCATCAGAAGAACTTGTATTGCTTGAACTTGAAGAAGATAAGATTGGAGATGAGCTTGAAGAACTTGAAGAACTCTGCTTCACTTCAAGTGGTGGTGGAGTGTCAATTTCAGGTGTGGAGTCAATATGAGCTACATGGGAATTCACATCCCACACCCAACATGCATCTTCAAAAAAAAGAACATTTCGCTAACAATGATCTTGCCATTTATAGGATTATATAGCCTATATGCCTTAGATTGAGAACTATAACTAACAAAAATAAACTTTGTTGATTTTTCATCAAGCTTACTGCGATTAGGAAAGTCTATAAAGCATAGGCAACTGAACCAAAAATCTTTGAATGGCTTACCGAAGGTTTCCTCCCACTCTATGCCTCGTATGGAGTTCGATTCAAAACAACATTTGTGGGTGATAAATTCAGCAAGTAGCCCGTAGTTGCAGCCGCCTCTCCCTAAAAATTTTTAGGAAGTCCTTTAGCTTTCAAGCTTCTTGCCATCTCAACAACAGTTTTGTTCTTCCGTTCAGCGATGCCATTTTGCTCCGATGTATGTGGAGCAGTTAATTCTCTATGCAAGCCTTATTATTCACAAAATTGATTGAACTGTTGTGAAGTAAACTTGCCACCTCTATCTGTGCGTAGTACTTTGATGTAGCTTCCAATTTGCTTCTCCACTAATGCCTTGAACTTTTTGAAGGTTTCAAATGTTTCTGACTTGAATTGAAGGAAGTACACCCAACACATACGGTCGTAGTCATCTGTAAACAACAAAAATATCTACTCCCGCCAAAGGAGCGTGTTTGCATAGGGCCACATAAATCATCATGTATAATTTCAAGACATTTAGATGCCCTTCTGGACTTCCCTATAGGAAATGGTTTTTTACATTGTTTCCCATATATACACCCTTCACAGACATCTAAGGACTCAATTCTAGGCAGCCCAAAAACCATTTCCTTTTGACTCGACAATTTCAGACCATTTACATTCGAATGCCCATACCTTAAATGCCATAATCTAGACTCACTAGTGTCTTTGACAGCAAGGGCAAGGATTTCAAAACTAGAGAATTCTAGTGGAAATAATTTGTTTGAGGTCATTGGAACATCAACTACAATTTGGTCTAATTTTTTTATCCCTTATTACACAAGAATCATCGTCAAAGAGAATAGAATATCCTCTACCCATAAGTTGCCCAACACTTAATAGGTTTTGAGACAATGTGGGAATGAAGTACACATTATGAAGAAGCTTTACATTACCATGATTGTTCTGGACTGCAACAACTCCTTTGCCTTCTACTTGCATCTGTTTGTCATCTCCATGCCTCACCTTCAATTTGTAAGACTCATCAAGCTCCTTAAATAATGCCTTTGTTCCAGTCATGTGATTAGAGCAACCACTTTCCAAAAACCAAATGTTTGTGGAAGTAGTTGAGTCTTCATGATAGGCCATGAAGAGTTTTCGCTCCTCATCTTCTTGTTCTATATAATTAGCTTGCTTTTATTTTTCCCAACAATTAGCTTGAATGTGCCCATATTTTTTGCAATGATAACATTGCACACCGCTCTTGTTGCGATGGTGTTCAGATGGCTTTGCACCCTTGTGCGAGTCATCATGGCCATGTCCTCTGCCGTGACCACCTCTTCCACAAAATCCACCTCAGCCACGTCATGCTTTTCATTAGACTTGTGATGTCTTGCCTTATGGGATTGCAATGATCCCATCAATTCATCAAATGAGTAGGTAGTCAGATCTTTGGATTCATAAATAGCTGCTACCACATGATCAAACTTTGGAGTCAAACTCCTCAAAAGTTCAGGGACGAAATGTACAACAATGAAATTAAAGTTCAGGAAATGTACACTATTGAAAGTTCAGGGACTAAAAGCATAAAAAACTTAAAGTTCAAGAACCAAAGGCATAAAAACTCAAAAGTTCAGGGACCAAATGTACAACAATGAAATTAAAGTTCAGGAACCAAATGTACACTACTGAAAGTTTAGAGACTAAAAGCATAAAAAACTTAAAGTTCAAGGACCAAAAAATACGTTTTTCCTTTTTTTTTCAATGTTCCTTGACGTACGTATATATTATGGAAGGATAATTGTGGTGGTTTATGCACCTATAAAAGACAGTTCTACATATGCCCCGCTAGAAAATTCAACTCAATAAATTTTGAAAAAATTAGACCATACAGGGGTAGACATAAGCTAACATGACATGCATTGTTAGGAGAGGGATTTATAGGACTGAGAAAAAGGGTTTCATCTTTTTTTTCAGTCTAGACTACTCAATATCCAAATTAGCCAACTACTCCAAGCTCGCTTTGGATCGGCCCACAACTGAGCTCTATTTGGTCGAACCCAATTAATTTTAGAATTGAGGCTCTCTTGTATTACAATAAAGTATTAGAAATTCTATTAGCCCAAACTATGTGATGAAATAAATACTCCTCTATCAAGAGATCCTCTTCCTTCCCCTTCTTCAAACTCTTATTCGTGTTTTTCATATAGTTTATAACTTTGTCTTAAAAATAAAAAATAAAATAAAATAAAATTTCGAGAACCGTGAGGTCTCAAAACTTGTAAAGTTCAAAAACATTTTTCAATAACATTTCATTTGGGGTAGCTCAGTAGCATGAAAAATTAATCAACTGGATCGAAACCACTCTTTTACCGAACCAAACAAAATATATAGAACCTGTTTGGTATAGCAATTAAATAACAAGAGATTTTTTAACAAGTAAATCTAAAAGGTGGATCAAACTTAAAATACAGAAAGATGGCCCAAAAGATGAACCACCACCATCAAGCCCTGCGCGCATTAAATTCATCGGTCTATCATAATTCATAACTATTCACCAAAAATACAATATGTATAGTTATGATCCCCAAATGGCTAAGATATAATTGTCCACAAGCGATGTTTACAAAATTATCTGAGTGTGCCTCTCTAGGAATCATCAAAATGAGCCCCCTTACTTTGCTGCTTCAAAGCTTGAACATTCTCAAAATGAACCTCGCCATACTTTTAACTCTTCCATCGGCCACACTTACTGGTTCGAATTAAAGTTATAATGGCATTTATCTTCACAGAATTGTAGGCTGTACGACACTGAAAGTAAATCAACAATGAAGATTGTCAACAAGAAAGAACAATATATAAACTAAACAATGTAATGTAGCAACCATATAATTAAGCGTCATAATAATTAGTATTGTCAAAGAAGACATGAGTATTTTCTGGATTGGGCATAATTCAAATAAGCTCAAAAGATCTTTACCTTAACAGATCTTGAAGATTGACAAGATATGGCTACGATTCGAAGAATGCCTTCCAAGCGTTACTATTTTGACTGGTTTTAAACGAGGATCCTTGGCATCCATGAAATCTGTGATCTCCAAAGCATCAACATTAGTAAATAGGAAATTTATTATGCGCAAGTCTTCTGGGAACCAACAAAATCATTGATTTGAAATTTCTTAATCCTTGAATCAAAACACTTTGGAAGAATTTTTCCAGTGTAGGAAGTCAGTTCAACTTCATTTGATGCATATACTTGAATGCAGAACAATAGATAGAGATTGTCAATTAAAATCCAATAAGATTACTACACAAAATGCAACCACCAACATTTTACTATTCTAATGAACTGCCTTGTCAAAGATGAGATCCTCAAGGTTAGGCATAATTTGAAGCACGCTCAACAAATCTTCGTTTCCATTTTCCACAGAGCCCAATGACTCGAAAATAAGATAAATTGGTAAATGGCAGACGATGGCTCGTAAGGTCTTCATGTGGGAGAACCTATGAAGGAAGCAACAACGGCCATGAAGGATCTACAATTTTAAGAACAAAAGTACAAAGTTCAAACATCAATGGTCCAAGATTCAAATCAAATAGTTACCTTAAGCTCAGGCCAAAGACGTATATGAAGTTTCTTTACATTAATGAGGTCTTTAAGTAGACTGTTGGCATTGCGACGCACTTGGTCCTCCGTCCATATCAAATTTTAATACTCATCCGTAATAATCATTGCATCTTGTAGCATTGGCATCTTGAACAGAATGTATTCACTTGGTAGCCCATTAGTCCAACAATAAAGGTAATCAAGATTTAGAGCAAAAATCTTGATCGTACATGGCTAATAAGGACCAAAGCTTACCTCCAAAATTCTCAAGTGACTAAGGGAGGGTACTAATATTACCAATTGGTTATAAATGGTGCAATGATGTAGAACCTAATGTTTCGAGAGCGAAAGGCGAGAAAAGAATTGCTAGGTTATTGAAACATATAATCCTACATGAGAAATATAATAAGAGTTGGTGTGGTATATAAGTGGTGTAATCATCAAGGCTGAGGCGGATCTCGTGTTCTTTCATGGATATCCAATGTTGCTCGTAAGAAGCGACTCCACGAGATCAATCTCCATATTCATCAAGTGGATTTCAATGTGATTCCTCGCTATGTTTTTGGTTGCAAATCCCTTGTTGTGCTTAAGATATCATAATACTAATAGTGGTGTTTTTGCACCACTTAGTCACTGGGTTCAAACAATTGGTTCTACACCATTGCAACTTCTTTTCTATCCTCTCTGCTCTCAAACAATTGGTTCTACACCATTGCAACTTTTCTAACCATCAGTGCCTTCCCTTAGTCACTTGACAATTTCCAAAGTTTGCTTCCAACGTTACAAGTCGTCATATACTCTGTTGATCAAGATTTGTGGGCCGAATCTTGAATATCTTTGCTGTTGGACTACTGACTTGCTACCAACTGAATACATTATGTTCGACATGCCAATGGTACAAGAAGCAATGATGAATACAGATTTGTATTACATTCCGCCTTGGGTATTGCCAAAAGAAGAACATCTCAAAGCCCATTATCTACTTAAAAATCTTGTCAATATAAAGAAACTTCATATACCTGTCTTCTTACAGTAACTATTCAATTCAAATTTTGTTTTTGGTTAATTGTTTTTTAAACTTTACATTTTTCTTCTTAAAATTGTTCATCTTTCATGGCGCCTTCATAGGTTCTCCCGCATAAAAGACCTTATGAATCAGCTTCCAACATTTACAAATTTAACCTTTCCGCGTGTCATCAGAACTGGAGATGGCAAATATTTGCTGAACTTGCTCCAAATTATGCCTAACCATGAGAGTCTCATCTTTGACAAGGCAAACTCACTAGAATAATGAAATGTTGGCAGTTGCATTATGCATAAAGGTCTTGTCGGATTTTAATTGATAATTATCTCTATCTATTGTTTTTGCATTCAGGTCTATGCATCAGGTGAAGATGAATTGACTTCCTACATTGGAGACATGCTTCCACAGTGTTTTGAATCAAGGATTAAGACAATTCAACCCAATGAATATATATGATGGTTGCGGTAACGACTGATACATAATAGAGTTCCTATTAACTAATGTTGTAGCTTTGGTGATCACTGATATCATGGATGCCCAAGACATCAATTTAACTCCTGTCAAATCAGTGAGGCTGGGAAGGCATTCTTTGAATTCTAATAATCCTTTGAATCGTCAAGATCTATTAAGGTGTACTTCTTTTGAGTTTTATCTCTTCTTTGTAATATCCCAGTCAATATGATTGTTTAATTATGGATACCACATTGCAGTGTTTAGTTTATGCCTTGTTCATTAGGAGTATTTTTGTTGACATCTTAATTATTGATTTGCTTTCAGTGCTTCATTGATTCACAAAGTATTTAGTGGCCTTATTAAATGTAGAAGAAATGCTCCCTCATCAGTTGTCTAATCAACACTAACTCTTAGTGGACTCGTCGAGTACGATGGAAGAGTTAAAGCATGGTCAGATACATTTTGAGAATGACAGCTTTGAAGCAGAGAAATAAGGGAACGCATTTTGAAACCCTAATCAAAAGAAGTATGCGATTATCAAAAAAATTTCATAGAAAGATTAGATAAACGGAAGATTATCAAACCATTGTTAGGACTGGGTTTTTAAAGCTCCAGCTAGCACTGTTATATCTGCTTCTTCTCGCCTGACTGAAGAAAATCTAAAACTTCCCTACAAGGAGAAGGTAAAATTGAAACTTTCCACAAAGGAAAGACAAACTTCCTACTAATAATAAGACAAAAAAGGACCAGCCCAACCGCCGCACATATTCAAAAACGAGTGTCGAGGAAGATGTCGCAACAAGAAAATCCAATCATCACAGATCTAAAAAGATGTGTACTTTATTGAACTTGTAGAACACAAAGAGATGAAGATTGAAACCATCGCCAATAAAAAGAAAAGATCGGCAGTGGTTCAAGATCTTGATTCAAGAGAGAAAACTAAAAAAAGGGGTTTTAGGGTTAGAGTAGCCGCCTCTTGGGCAAAAATTATCATATCTTAATATAACAAAATAGATAACTAAAGTTTTTAACTTTGTATTTATCTTATCAAATTCATTATAATTATCACCAAATCTATAGGAATAAAGAACGGAAAAAATGACCAAAAAAAATGAAAGTGATATTGGAGCGCGACTATTTTTTGAAGTTTCGACTATTTCGATTTCTTTTTTGATGAGTTGGAAACCTAGACATTATCTATTGCACCCTCTATTTTTCTAGAGTGTGCGATAGATAACGTCTATCTTTTTCTATGTCACATAATATGCACTGAGAATGTAATAGAAAATTATATTGAATAGGGTAAAACAGGGCAAATTGTATACAACACTTTGCTCTTATTTATAAAGCGGTACAAAACAATATACATGGAAGTAACTGATTTACATAATCAGTGATGAAGTTACACAATCAGTGATAAATTTATGGTATATACAATCAGTGAGGGGAAGTTACACAATCGGCCTTGACAAACCGAGCAAAAGCCATCTGTTCAGTCAGCAAGGCGAAATCTTTGGTTTGAACACGAAAGAAATATTAAAACATTGAATGAAAACTCAAAAAAATAAATGAAACAACCCGAATCTTCCACGATCCGACTTAGGGGCAATTTAGTAATTTAAATACTAAATGTGAGTTGGATTTTCTTTGGATTGAATTATTAGTGATATAGTAAAATATCTTACACCTCGATATGAACATTTTATGCGGTGTGAAGAAACTTGCCTCAGAATAAAATCTGAAAAACTTTTCTTAAACGTGAAGAAAGTTATATTCGAGGGCGAGATCTCTAGATTTATAAGATTTCACTAATTAGGGAAATATTTGTAGGAACTTTTCTGGTTAAAAGGGGCGAGATCTTCAAATTTATGAGATCATATTAATTAGGGAAAGATTTGTGGGAACTTTCTTAGTCAAAAGGGGCAAAATCTCCAAATTTATGAGATCTCATTAATTAAGGAAAGATTTGAGGGAACTTTCCTGGTCAAAAGGGTAATTAAGTTAAACTAATGAAAACGAGCCCAAAATATATTAAATAGCAGTTAGACTTAAGGCCCAAGTGGAGGGCGTTTTAGTCTTTAACACAAAAGGTTGCATACAACCTAACCTAACCCTAGCTTATAAAAGGAGAGGTTATGTAACGACCCTAAAATCTAACTCACGTGGACCTCTTGTCGTGATATGGGTGAACAATTCTCGGTCATCGACACCAAGGTATTTTATTTTTATTCGGTGTTTGTATTATTTATCTATTTACCTGAAAGTAAATTCCAAAGTTCGAAACGTGTGAGGACGTTTGTGTGTGAACATTGAGGTGTGCAACAGGTTTGGTTCGGATATAACTTTCTTCACGTTTAAGAAAAGTTTTTCAGATTTTATTCTGGGTTAAGTTTCTTCAAACCGCATAAAATCCTCATATCAAGGTGTTAGATATTTTACTATATCACTAATAATTCAATCCAAAGAAAATCCTACACACATTTAGTATTTAAATTACTAAATTGCCCCTAAGTCGGATCGGGGAAGATTCGGGTTATTTCATGTATTTTTTGAGTTTTCATTCAATGTTTTAATATTTTTTTCGTGTTCAAACCAAAGATTCCGCCTTGCTGACTAAACAGATGGCTTTTGCCCAGTTTGACGAGCCCGATTGTGTAACTTCCCCTCACTGATTGTATATACCATAACTTTTTCACAGATTGTGTAACTTCATCACTGATTATGTAAATCAGTTACTTCCATGTATATTGTTTTGTACCGCTCTATAAATAAGAGCAAAGCGTTGTATAGAATTTGCCCTGTTTTACCCTATTCAATACAATTTTCTATTACATTCTCAGTGCATATGACGTGACATCGAAAAAGATAGACATTATCTATCGCACTCCCTAGAAAAATAGAGGGTGCAATAGATTATGTCTAGGTTCCCAACTCATCAAAAAAGAAATCGAAATAGTCGAAACTCCAAAAAATAGTCGCACTCCAATATCACTTTCATTTTTTTTGGTCATTTTTCTCCGTTCTTCATTCATATAGATTTGGTGATAATTATAATGAATTTGATAAGAGAAATAAAAAGTTAAAAACTTTAGTTATCTATTTTGTTATATTAGGATATGATAATTTTTGCTCAAAAGGCAGCTTCTCTAACCCTAAAACCCCTTTTTTTAGTTTTCTCTCTTGAATCAAGATCTTGAACCACCGCTGATCTTTTCTTTTGATTGGCGATGGTTCCAATCTTCATCTCTCTGTGTTCTATAAGTTCAATAAAGTACACATCTTTTTAGATCTGTGATGATTGCGTTTTCTTGTTGCGACATCTTCCTCGACACTCGATTTTGTATATGTGCAGCGGTTGGGCTGGTCCTTCCTTTTTGTCTTATTATTAGTAGGTAGTTTGTCTTTCCTTTGTGGAAAGTTTCAATTTTGTCTTCTCCTTGTAGGGAAGTTTTAGATTTTCTTCAGTCAGGCGAGAAGAAGTAGATATCACATTGCTAGCAGATGTTGTAAGGACCGGGTTTTTAAAGCTCCAGCTAGCACTGTAATATCTGCTTCTTCTCGCCTGACTGAAGAAAATCTAAAACTTCCGTACAAGGAGAAGAAAAAATTGAAACTTTCCACAAAGGAAAGACAAACTACCTGCTAATAATAAGACAAAAAAGAAGGACCAGCCCAACCGCTGCACATATTAAAAAATGAGTGTCGAGGAAGATGTCGCAACAAGAAAACCCAATCATCACAGATCTAAAAAGATGTTTACTTTATTGAACTTATAGAACACAGAGAGATGAAGATTGAAACCATCGCAAATCAAAAGAAAAGATCGGCGGTGGTTCAAGATCTTGATTCAAGAGAGAAAACTAAAAAAAGGGGTTTTAGGGTTAGAGTAGCCGCCTCTTGAGCAAAAATTATCATATTTTAATATAACAAAATAGATAACTAAAGTTTTTAACTTTGTATTTATCTTATCAAATTCATTATAATTATCACCAAATCTATATGAATAAAGAACGGAAAAAAATGACCAAAAACAATGAAAGTGATATTGGAGAGCAACTGTTTTTTGGAGTTTCGACCATTTCGATTTCTTTTTTGATGAGTTTGAAACCTAGACATTATCTATTGCACCCTCTATTTTTCTAGCGAGTGCGATAGATAATGTCTATCTTTTTCTATGTCACGTCATATGCACTGAGAATGTAATAGAAAATTGTATTGAATAGGGTAAAACAGGGCAAATTGTATACAACACTTTGCTCTTATTTATAGAGCGGTACAAAATAATATATATGGAAGTAATTGATTTATATAATCAGTGATGAAGTTACACAATCAGTGAAAAAGTTATGGTACATATAATCAGTGAGGGGAAGTTACACAATCGACCTTGACAAACCGAGCAAAAGCCATCTGTTCAGTCAGCAATGCAGAATCTTTGGTTTGAACACAAAAAAAATATTAAAACATTGAATGAAAACTCAAAAAATACATGAAACAACTCGAATCTTCCCCGATCCGACTTAGGGGCAATTTAGTAATTTAAATAGTAAATGTGTGTTGGATTTTCTTTGGATTGAATTATTAGTGATATAGTAAAATATCTTACACCTCGATTTGAGCATTTTATGCGGTTTGAAGAAACTTACCTCAGAATAAAATCTAAAAAACTTTTCTTAAACGTGAAGAAAGTTATATTCGAGGGCGAGATCTCCAGATTTATAAGATCTCACTAATCAGGGAAATATTTGTAGGAACTTTTCTGGTCAAAAGGGGTGAGATCATCAAATTAATGAGATCATATTAATTAGGGAAAGATTTGTGGGAACTTTCTTAGTCAAAAAGGGGCAAAATCTCCAAATTTATGAGATCTCATTAATTAAGGAAAGATTTGTGGGAACTTTCCTGGTCAAAAGGGTAATTAAGTTAAACTAAAGAAAACGAGCCCAAAATATATTAAATAACAGTTAGACTTAAGGCCCAAGTGGAGGGCATTTTAGTCTTTGACACAAAAGGTTGCATACAACCTAACCTAACCCTAGCCTATAAAAGGAGAGGTTGTGTAACGACCCTAAAATCTAAATCACGTGGACCTCTTATTTTGATATGGGTGAACAATTCTCGGTCGTCGACACCAAGGTATTTTATTTTTATTCGGTGTTTGTATTATTTATCTATTTACCTGAAAGTAAATTCCAATGTCCGAAACGTGTGAGGACGTTTGTGTGTGAACATTGAGGTGTGAAACAGGTTTGGTTCGGATATAACTTTCTTCACGTTTAAGAAAAGTTTTTCAGATTTTATTCTGGGTTAAGTTTCTTCAAACCGCATAAAATGGTCATATCGAGGTGTAAGATATTTTACTATATCACTAATAATTCAATCCAAAGAAAATCCAACACATATTTAGTATTTAAATTACTAAATATCCCCTAAGTCGGATCGGGGAAGATTCGGGTTGTTTCATGTATTTTTTGGGTTTTCATTCAATGTTTTAATATTTTTTTCGTGTTCAAACCGAAGATTCTGCCTTGCTGACTGAACAGATGGCTTTTGCTCGGTTAGTCGAGGCCGATTGTGTAACTTCCCGTCACTGATTATATATACCATAACTTTTTTACTGATTGTGTAACTTCATCACTGATTATATAAATCAATTACTTCCATGTATATTATTTTGTACCGCTCTATAAATAAGAGCAAAGTGTTGTATAGAATTTGCCCTGTTTTACCCTATTCAATACAATTTTCTATTACATTCTCAGTGCATATGACGTGACATAAAAAAAGATAGACATTATCTACTGCACTCTCTAGAAAAATAGAGGGTGCAATAGATAATCTCTAGGTTTCCAACTCATCAAAAAAGAAATCGAAATAGTCGAAACTCCAAAAAATAGTTGCACTCCAATATCACTTTCATTTTTTTTGGTCATCTTTTTCCGTTCTTTATTCATATAGATTTGGTGATAATTATAATGAATTTGATAAGAGAAATACAAAGTTAAAAACCAAGTCCTAACAATATCTGCAAGCACTGTAATATCTGCTTCTTCTCGCCTGACTGAAGAAAATCTAAAACTTCCCTACAAGGAGAAGATAAAATTGAAACTTTCCACAAAGAAAAGACAAACTTCCTACTAATAATAAGACAAAAAAGGACTAGCCCAACCACTGCACATATTCAAAAACGAGTGTCGAGGAAGATGTCGCAACAAGAAACCCAATCATCACAGATCTAAAAAGATGTGTACTTTATTGAACTTAAAGAACATAGAGAGATGAAGATTAGAACCATCGCCAATCAAAAGAAAAGATCGGCGGTGGTTCAAGATCTTGATTCAAGAGAGAAAACTAAAAAAAGGGGTTTTAGGGTTAGAGTAGCCGCCTCTTGAGCAAAAATTATCATATCTTGATATAACAAAATAGATAACTAAAGTTTTTAACTTTGTATTTATCTTATCAAATTCATTATAATTATCACCAAATCTATATGAATAAAGAACCGAAAAAAATGACCAAAAAAATTGAAAGTGATATTGGAGTGCGACTATTTTTTGGAGTTTCGACTATTTCGATTTCTTTTTTGATGAGTTGGAAACCTAGAGATTATCTATTGCACCCTCTATTTTTCTAGAGAGTGCGGTAGATAAGGTCTATATTTTTCTATGTCACGTCATATGCATTGAGAATGTAATAGAAAATTGTATTGAATAGGGTAAAACAGGGCAAATTATATATAACACTTTGCTCTTATTTATAGAGCGGTACAAAACAATATACATGGAAGTAACTGATTTACATAATCAGTGATGAAGTTACACAATCAGTGACAAAGTTATGGTATATACAATCAGTGAGGGGAAGTTACACAATTGGCTTTGACAAACCGAGCAAAAGCCATCTGTTCAGTCAGCAAGGCAGAATCTTTGGTTTGAACACGAAAAAAATATTAAAACAT
Source organism: Stephania japonica (assembly GCA_039657345.1). Lineage (NCBI taxonomy): Eukaryota > Viridiplantae > Streptophyta > Magnoliopsida > Ranunculales > Menispermaceae > Stephania > Stephania japonica. The sequence continues at coordinate 75,160,971 of CM077556.1, forward strand.
TGAATGAAAACTCAAAAAATACATGAAACAACCCGAATCTTCCCCGATCCGACTTAGGGGCAATTCAGTTATTTAAATAATAAATGTGTGTTGGATTTTCTTTGGATTGAATTATTAGTGATATAGTAAAATATCTTACACCTCGATATGAGCATTTTGTGCGGTTTAAAGAAACTTACCCCATAATAAAATCTTAAAAACTTTTCTTAAACGTGAAGATAGTTATATTCGAGTGCGAGATATCCAGATTTATAAGATCTCACTAATTAGAGAAATATTTGTAGGAACTTTTCTAGTCAAAAGGGGCGAGATCTTCAAATTTATGAGATCATATTAATTAGGGAAAGATTTGTGGGAACTTTCTTAGTCAAAAGGGGCAAAATCTCCAAATTTATGAGATCTCATTAATTAAGAAAAGATTTGTGAAAGCGAAAACGTTTTTGTAGTGTTGGGACGTTTTTTTTCTCTTTATCTATATATATATATATATATATATATACTATATATAATGACAATCCTCCTTACAATCCCATTAATCCAAAATTTTAATCCAAAATTTAACATGCTTCCAACATTGCCCTCGGGACAACTTTTAAAAGTAAACAATGAGAGTATCTTTGGAAACTAATTTAAATGGTTTTAAATTAGATTTCAAAACAGAAGTTTATTACCTAACTTTTCCTTATTTCAATCCACTTTTCTATATCTCTCCGATTAAAACTGTCAATTTAAGTTAAATAGCTTAAACTTTTTTAACCAAAGAATTAGGTGAAAAAAACAATGAAACTGCTTTGTTTTTCTCTACATCACGTGCGGAGCACATGCCAACTGACTAGTTATATATTAGTGAGAATTTGTGTGGTTTCATGTTTGGACGTTTTTTGTTTTTGTTTTTTTTAATGTTGGGACGTTTTTATCTTTATATGGTACATTTTTTATTCGGGATTTTAATGAGGAAAGACTATGAGGGGATGTGCCACGTGGCGCTATGAGAAGACTAGAAATCGCCATGTAGACACCCCTAGGTCTTCCCTTATTAGGTATATAGAATATAGATATAGATATAGATTTGCTTGTTTTACCCTAATTAATACAATTTCTATTACATTCACATGGTACCCTAACTGCTTTTCTCTATTAGCGGTACTTTTGATGTGCGCGTACTCTGTCTAATCAAGCAGTCAAACTTCTTAATCCTTGATTGGAGACATGGTGGGAGCATGATGCAAATTAGAATTTGTGTTAGTTTAGGATGTGTTTGCAAAGAAACGGTTAATGCATTAGTTTAGGAGTTTTATTTATTTATACTTATCTTAAAGTTGTTAGTTTACGAGTTTTATTTGTTTATCCTTATCTTAAAGTTGTTAGTTTAGGAGTTTCATTTATTTATACTTATCTTAAAGTTGGAAGTCTTTTATTTTTAAAAACCTATATATATAAGGGCTATGTAATAGTTTTAGGGGGATTTTTATTGATTTTTATAAAGAATTGAATTTCTTTTCTTGAGAATTTGGTGTTAATTCTCTTTAGCCCTAGGTTGTTTTATTCGTAGTGTCGAATAATCAATTTAGAAGATCTCCGTTGCGTCAGTTGGTATCAGAGCCATCGTCGCGTGTGATTTGGATGAATCATGCAACGGAGGGTAGAGTTTGGCTTTGGTGAGGAACGAGAATTGAAATATTCCTATTCCGATGAGGAGGAATTTGTATCCGATGAAGAAATAGATGTGATTCTTTTTCTTTACGGCGACGCGCGACGAATAGATCCAATCTACTTTGAGGAGGACTTCAAAAACTTTGACGAAGAGCCAAAGTTTGACAGTGATGGGTACGACTTCGTGGAGGACAAGTTAATCTTTGGAGAGGACGGCTTAGTCATCGAAGTGGTTTCATTGTTTGAAGTTCCTCAAGAGCTTGAAGAGGTGGTTTGTGATGTCGACGTTAACAATGACTCCCTTGGCCTCATTGCAAAGACAAAAGTACTCAAATTTGCAACCAATGACAACGTTTGCGTTGATGGATATTTGCATGACTTTTCTGGTCAGAATAATGTCCTAATTTATCTTTTCAAGCACGTCGAGACTAGTTGTGATGATTTCATCGTCAAAGTCGAGAAGACGTGGAAGGGTACAAAAATTCGAGGACGAATTTTTATCAACAAGGGAAGAATAATGAAGATGGAGACCATAGACGTCATGTGCGGAATAATTATTAAGCATTGAATTCGAGGACAAATTTTCTCAATCGGGAGAGAATGATGCAAATTAGAATTTGTGTTAGTTTAGGATGTGTTTGCAAAGGAACGGTTAATTCATTAGTTTAGGAGTTTTATTTATTTATACTTATCTTAAAGTTGTTAGTTTAGGAGTTTTATTTATTTATACTTATCTTTATTTGTTTATACTTACAGTGGAATAACCCATTTTGTATGCTTAGTCAACAGACAAATTAACTGAAGAAATGGAGATAATATAGGCATTACTAGTGCAGTTACATGGGATACATGGACACAAAACATAACTAAGAACAAATCAATAGATAACTAACATAAGTAACTAAACCCACTAAAGCACGTTTGAATTAATAACTTCCAACAGCCCCCCTTGATTCAAACTTGCACACACCAAGCTAAGATCTAAAGTAAGCATGCTTGCCTTGAGAAAGTGACTTTGTCATGATATCAGCCACCTGCTCATTTGTGTTACAGTACTTCAATGTGATTGAATTGCTTGACACAAGATCTCGAATAAAATGAACCCGAATGTCTATGTGCTTTGATCTTCCATGATAAGTTGGATTTTTTGACCTAGCAATGGCCGCTTGATTGTCGCAATGTATCGCAATAACAAAGCCCATGATCAATTGTTCCAACAATGTATCGCAATACTCTTTTCGCAGCTCCAAGGTGATGCTTTGATGGACAATGCATAAACCTTGAAATAACTCCAACTGAGAAGGCTATATCTGGGCGTGTATGTGTCAAATAAATTAAGCCTCCAACCAAGCTTCAACTGAGAAGGCTATATCTGGGCGTGTATGTCTCATTTGCTTGTTCTGTCCCATAACCAAGCTTCAACTTCTCACCCAAATTCATTGGTGTCACTGCTCTGTTACAACTTAACATATCAAACCTTTTTAAGAGGTCTGTAGCATATTTCTTTTGAGATAAGAAAATGCCATCCTCATGTTGCTTAACCTCAAGCTCAAGAAAATAATGCAAATCACGCAAATCTATCATTTCAAACTTTTTCTTCATACAAGCTTTAAACACAACAATAAGAGATGAAGAAGAACCCATATAGATCATGTCATCAGCATAAAGGAAAATAATAAGAACATTTGTACCTTGTCTCTTCACATAAAGATTTGGTTCATTCTTACTTCTCTCAAATCCATTATCATGGAAATAGGAATCTATCTTGGGATACCCCGCCCGCGGAGCTTGCTTCAACCCGTAAAGAGCTTTTCGCAACTTGTATACCTTCTTTTCTTTGCCTTTGACAACGAAACCTTCAAGCTGAGAAACATACACCTCCTCTCGCAAATCTCCATTCAAGAAAGCTGATTTAACATCAAATTGATACATAGTCCAGTGCAACTGTGCAACCATTACTAGAAGAGTTTGAACCATCTCTAATTGTGCAACTGGAGAGAAAGTGTCTTCATAATCTAAACCATATTGTTGTGAATCGAATATCCTTTTACTACAAGTCGCGCCTTATACTTTTGAACATTCCTATCAGCTTGAAACTTTGTTCGAAAGACCCACTTGACCCCAATTGTTTTCTTATCTTTAGGAAGGTCCACAAATTCCCACGTATCATTTTTCTGAATTGTTGCGATTTCTTCGTTCATTGCACTACGCCATTCCTCTTTTGTCACTACATCTTGGAAGGTGATTGGATCAGCAACAAGTAAAGCTTGTGTCTATGCATAGATCTCAGCCAAGGAACGATACTTTGTCGAAGGAGTTTCATCATCAGAAGAACTTGTATTGCTTGAACTTGAAGAAGATAAGATTGGAGATGAGCTTGAAGAACTTGAAGAATTCTGCTGCACTTCAAGTGGTGGTGGAGTGTCAATTTCAGGTATGGAGTCAATATGAGCTACATGGGAATTCACATCCCACACCCAACATGCATCTTCAGCAAAAAGAACATTTCCGCTAACAATGATCTTGCCATTTATAGGATTATATAGCCTATATGCCTAAGATTGAGAACTATAACCAACAAAAATGCACTTTGTTGATTTTTTATCAAGCTTACTGCGATTAGGAAAGTCTATAAAGCATAGGCAACAAAACCAAAAATCTTTGAATGGCTTACCGAAGATTTCCTCCCACTCCATGCCTCATATGGAGTTCGATTCAAAACAACATTTGTGGGTGATAAATTCAGCAAGTAGCCCGTAGTTGCAGCCGCCTCTCCCTAAAAATTTTTAGGAAGTCCTTTAGCTTTCAACAAGCTTCTTGCCATCTCAACAACAGTTTTGTTCTTCCGTTCAGCGATGCCATTTTGCTCTGATGTATGTGGAGCTGTTAATTCTCTATGCAAGCCTTATTCTTCACAAAATTGATTGAACTGTTGTGCAGTAAACTCGCCACCTCTATCTGTGCGTAGTACTTTGATGTAGCCTCCAATTTGCTTCTCCACTAATGCCTTGAACTTTTTGAAGGTTTCAAATGTTTCTGACTTGAATTGAAGGAAGTACACCCAACTCATACGGTCATAGTCATCTCTAAACAACAAAAAATATCTACTCCCGCCAAAGGAGTGTGTTTGCATAGGGCCACATAAATCAGCATGTATAATTTCAAGACATTTAGATGCCCTTCTAGACTTCCCTATAGGAAATGGTTTTTTACATTGTTTCCCATATATACACCCTTCACAGACATCTAAGGACTCAATTCTAGGCAGCCCAAAAACCATTTCCTTTTGACTCGACAATTTCAGACCATTTACATTCGAATGCCCATACCTTAAATGCAATAATCTAGACTCACTAGTGTCTTTGACAGCAAGGGCAAGGATTTCAAAACTAGAGAATTCTAGTAGAAATAATTTGTTTGAGGTCATTGGAACATCAACTACAATTTGGTCTAATTTTTTTATCCCTTATTACACAAGAGTCATCATCAAATATCCCTTATTACACAAGAATCATTATCAAAGAGAATAGAATATCCTCTACCCATAAGTTGCCCAACACTTAATAGGTTTTGAGACAATGTGGGAATGAAGTACACATTATGAAGAAGCTTTACATTACCATGATTGTTCTGAACTACAACAACTCCTTTGCCTTCTACTTGCATCTGTTTGTTATCTCCAAGCCTCACCTTCAATTTGTAAGACTCATCAAGCTCCTTAAATAATGCCTTTGTTCCAGTCATGTGATTAGAGCAACCACTATCCGAAAACCAAATGTTTGTGGAAGTAGTTGAGTCTTCATGATATGCCATGAAGAGTTTGCGCTCCTCATCTTCTTGTTCTGTATAATTAGCTTGCTTTTCTTTTTCCCAACAATTAGCTTGAATCTGCCCATATTTTTTGCAATGATAACATTGCACACCGCTCTTGTTGCGATGGTGTTCAGATGGCTTTGCACCCTTGTCCGAGTCATCATGGCCATGTCCTCTGCCGTGACCACCTCTTCCACAAAATCCACCTCTGCCACGTCATGCTTTTCATTAGACTTGCGATGTCTTGCCTTATGGGATTGCAATGATCCCATCAATTCATCAAATGAGTAGGTAGTCAGATCTTTGGATTCATAAATAGCTGCTACCACATGATCAAACTTTGGAGTCAAACTCCTCAAAAGTTCAGGGACCAAATGTACAACAATGAAATTAAAGTTTAGGAACCAAATGTACACTAATGAAAGTTCAGGGACTAAAAGCATAAAAAACTTAAAGTTCAAGGACCGCATAAAAACTCAAAAGTTAAGGGACCAAATGTACAATAATGAAATTAAAGTTTAGGAACCAAATGTACACTATTGAAAGTTTAGGGACTAAAAGCATAAAAAACTTAAAGTTCAAGGACCAAAAAATACGTTTTTCCTTTTTTTTTTCAATGTTCCTTGACGTACGCATAGATTATGGAAAGATAATTGTGGTGGTTTATGCACCTATAAAAGACAGTTCTACATATGCCTCACTAGAAAATTCAACTCAATAAATTTTGAAAAAATTAGACCATACAGGGGTAGACATAAGCTAACATGACATGCATTGATTAGGAGAGGGATTTATAGGACTGAGAAAAGGGTTTCATCTTTTTTTTCAGTCTAGACCACTCAATATCCAAATTAGCCAACTACTCCAAGCTCGCTTTGGGTTGGCCCACAACTGAGCTCTATTTGGTCGAACCCAATTAATTTTATAATTGAGGCTCTCTTGTATTACACTAAAGTATTAGAAATTCTATTAGCCCAAACTATGTGAACAAATAAATACTCCTCTATCAAGAGATCCTCTTCCTTCCCCTTCTTCAAACTCTTATTTGTGTTTTTCATATAGTTTATAACTTTGTGTTAAAAATAAAATATAAAATAAAATAAAATTTCGAGAACCGTGAGGTCTTAAAACTTGTAAAGTTCAAAAACATTTTTCAATAACATTTCATTTGGGGTAGCTCAGTAGCATGAAAACTTGATCAACTGGATCAAAACCACTCTTTTACCGAACCAAACAAAATATATAGAACCTGTTTGGTATAGCAATTAAATAACAAGAGATTTTATAACAAGTAAAACTAAAAGGTGGATCAAACTTAAAATACAGAAAGATGGCCCAAAAGATGAACCACCACCATCAAGCCCTGCGCGCATTAAATTCATCGGTCTATCATAATTCATAACTATTCACCAAAAATACAATATGTATAGTTATGATCCCCAAATGGCTAAGATATAATTGTCCACAAGCGATGTTTACAAAATTATCTGAGCGTGCCTCTCTAGGAATCATCAAAATGCGCCCCCTTACTTTGCTTCTTCAAAGATTGAACGTTCTCAAAATGAACCTCGCCATACTTTTAACTCTTCCATCGGCCACACTTACTGGTTTGAATTAAAGTTATCCTTAATTGGAGGCACAGAGGGTGACATATTTTCGTGATGGCATTTATCTTCACTGAATTGTAGGCTGTACGACACAGAAAGTAAATAAACAATGAAGACTGTCAACAAGAAAGAACAATATATAAACTAAACAATGTAATGTAGCATCCATATAATTAAGCGTCATAATAATTAGTATTGTCAAAGAAGACATGAGTATTTTCTGGATTGGGCATAATTCAAATAAGCTCAAAAGATCTTTACCTTAACAGATCTTGAAGATTGACAGTATGGCTACGATTCGAAGAATGCCTTCCAAGCATTACTATTTTGACTGGTTTTAAATGAGGATCCTTGGCATCCATGAAATCTGTGATCTCCAAAGCATCAACATTAGTAAATAGGAAACTTATTATGCGCAAGTCTTCTGGGAACCAACAAAATCATTGATTTGAAATTTCTTAATCCTTGAATCAAAACACTTTGGAAGAATTTTTCCAGTGTAGGAAGTCAGTTCAACTTCATTTGATGCATATACTTGAATGCAGAACAATAGATAGAGATTGTCAATTAAAATCCAATAAGATTACTACACAAAATGCAACCACCAACATTTTACTATTCTAATGAACTGCCTTGTCAAAGATGAGATCCTCATGGTTAGGCATAATTTGAAGCACGCTCAGCAATTCTTCGTTACCATTTTCCACAGAGCCCAATGACTCGAAAATAAGATAAATTGGTAAATGGCAGAAGATGGCTCGTAAGGTCTTCATGTGGGAGAACCTATGAAGGAAGCAACAACGGCCATGAAGGATCTACAATTTTAAGAACAAAAGTACAAAGTTCAAACATCAATGGTCCAAGATTCAAATCAAATAGTTACCTTAAGAAGGCCAGCACGTATATAAAGTTTCTTTACATTAATGAGGTCTTTAAGTAGACTGTTGGCATTGCGACGCACTTGGTCCTCCGTCAATATCAAATTTTAATACTCATCCGTATTAATCATTGCATCTTGTAGCATTGGCATCTTGAACAGAATGTATTCACTTGGTAGCCCATTAGTCCAACAATAAAGGTAATCAAGATTCAGAGCAAAAATCTTCATCGTACATGGCTAATAAGGACCAAAGCTTACCTCCAAAATTCTCAAGTGACTAAGGGAGGGTACTAATATTACCAATTGGTTATAAATGGTGCAATGATGTAGAACCTAATGTTTCAGAGCAGAAAGGCGAGAAAAGAATTGCTAGGTTATTGGAACATATAATCCTACATGAGAAATATAATAAGAGTTGGTGTGGTATATAAGTGGTGTAATCATCAAGGCAGAGGCGGATCTCGTGTTCTTTCATGGATATCCAATGTTGCTCGTAAGAAGCAGCTCCACGAGATCAATCTCCATATTCATCAAGTGGATTTCAATGTGATTCCTCACTGTGTTTTTGGTTGCAAATCCCTTGTGGTGCTTAAGATATCATAATACTAATAGTGGTGTTTTTTCACCACTTAGTCACTGGGTTCAAACAATTGGTTCTACACCATTGCAACTTCTTTTCTAGCCTCTCTGCTCTCAAACAATTGGTTCTACACCATTGCAACTTTTCTAACCATCAGTACCTTCCCTTAGTCACTTGACAATTTCCAAAGCTTGCTTCCAACGTTACAAGTCGTCATATACTCTGTTGATCGTGATTTGTGGGCCGAATCTTGATTATCTTTGTTGTTGGACTACTGACTTGCTACCAACTGAATACATTTTGTTTGACATGCCAATGGTACAAGAAGCAATGATGAATACAGATTTGTATTACATCCCGCCTTGGATATTGCCAAAGGAAGAACATCTCAAAGCCCACAATCTACTTAAAAATCTTGTCAATATAAAGAAACTTCATATACCTGCTCATCTTCTTACAGTAACTATTCAATTCAAATTTTGTTTTTGGTTAATTGTTTTTTAAACTTTACATTTTTCTTCTTAAAATTGTTCATCTTTCATGGCGCCTTCATAGGTTCTCCCGCATAAAAGACGTTATTAATTAGCTTCCAACATTTACAAATTTAACCTTTCCACGTGTCATCAGAACTGGAGATGGCAAATATTTGCTGAACCTGCTCCAAATTATGCCTAACCATGAGAGTCTCATCTTTGACAAGGCAAACTCACTAGAATAATGAAATGTTGGCAGTTGCATTTTGCATAAAGGTCTTGTCAGATTTTAATTGACAATTATCTCTATCTGTTGTTTTTCCATTCAGGTCTATGCATCAGGAGAAGATGAATTGACTTCCTACATTGGAGACATGCTTCCACAGTGTTTTGAATCAAGGATTAAGACAATTCAACCCAATGAATATGTATGATGGTTGCGGTAACGACTGGTACATAATTGAGTTCCTATTAACTAATGTTGTAGCTTTGGTGATCACTGATATCATGCATGCCCAAGACATCAATTTAACTCCTGTCAAATCAGTGAGGCTGGGAAGGCATTCTTTGAATCCAAATAATACTTTGAATCGTCAAGATCAATTAAGGTGTACTTCTTTTGAGTTTTATCTCTTCTTTGTAATATCCCAGTCAATATGATTGTTTAATTATGGATACCACATTGCATTGTTTAGTTTATGCCTTGTTCATTAGGAGTATTTTTGTTGACATCTTAATTATTGATTTGCTTTCAGTGCTTCATTGATTCACAAAGTATTCAGTGGCCTTATTATATGTAGAAGAAATGCTCCCTCATCAGTTGTCTAATCAACACTAACTCTTATTGGACTCGGCGAGTACGATGGAAGAGTTAAAGCATGGTCAGATTCATTTTGAGAATGACAGCTTTGAAGCAGAGAAGTAAGGGAACGCATTTTGAAACCCTAATCACAAGAAGTATGCGATTATCAAAAAAATTTCATAGAAAGATTAGAGAAACGGAAGATTATCAAACCAATGTTAGGACTGGGTTTTTAAAGCTCCAACTAGCACTGTAATATCTGCTTCTTCTCGCCTGACTGAAGAAAATCTAAAACTTCCCTACAAGGAGAAGACAAAATTGAAACTTCCTACAAAGGAAAGACAAACTACCTACTAGTAATAAGACAAAAAAGAAGGACCAGCCCAACCGCCGCACATATTCAAAAACGAGTGTCGAGGAAGATGTCGCAACAAGAAAATCCAATCATTACAGATCTAAAAAGATGTGTACTTTATTGAACTTATAGAACACAGAGAGATGAAGATTGGATCCATCGCCAATCAAAAGAAAAGATCGGCGGTGGTTCAAGATCTTGATTCAAGAGAGAAAACTAAAAAAAGGGGTTTTAGGGTTAGAGTAGCCGCCTCTTGAGCAAAAATTATCATATCTTAATATAACAAAATAGATAACTAAAGTTTTTAACTTTGTATTTCTCTTATCCAATTCATTATAATTATCACCAAATCCATATGAATAAAGAACGGAAAAAAATGACCAAAAAAAATGAAAGTGATATTGGAGTGCAACTATTTTTTGGAGTTTCGACTATTTCGAATTCTTTTTTGATGAGTTGGAAACCTAGACATTATCTATTGCACCCTCTATTTTTCTAGAGAGTGCGATAGATAATTTCTATCTTTTTCTATGTCACGTCATATGCACTGAGAATGTAATAGAAAATTGTATTGAATAGGGTAAAACAGGGCAAATTGTATACAACACTTTGCTCTTATTTATAGAGCGGTACAAAATAATATACATGGAAGTAACTAATTTACATAATCAGTGATGAAGTTACACAATCAGTGAAAAAGTATTGGTATATACAATCAGTTAGGGGAAGTTACACAATCGGCCTTGACAAACCGAGCAAAAGACATCTGTTCTGTCAGCAAGGCGGAATCTTTGGTTTGAACACGAAAGAAATATTAAAACACTGAATGAAAACTCAAAAAAATAAATGAAACAACCCGAATCTTCCCCGATCCGACTTAGGGGCAATTTAGTAATTTAAATACTAAATGTGTGTTGAATTTTCTTTGGATTGAATTATTAGTGATATAGTAAAATATCTTACACCTCGATATGAGCATTTTATGCGGTTTGAAGAAACTTACCTCAGAATAAAATCTGAAAAACTTTTCTTAAACGTGAAGAAAGTTATATTTGAGGGCGAGATCTCCAGATTTATAAGATCTCACTAATTAGGGAAATATTTGTAGGAACTTTTCTTGTCAAAAGGGGCGAGATCATCAAATTTATGAGATCATATTAATTAGGGAAAGATTTGTGGGAACTTTCTTAGTCAAAAGGGGCAAAATCTCCAAATTTATGAGATCTCATTAATTAAGGAAAGATATGTGGGAACTTTCCTGGTCAAAAGGGTAATTAGGTTAAACTAATGAAAACGAGCCCAAAATATATTAAATAGCAGTTAGACTTAAGGCCCAAGTGGAGGGCATTTTAGTATTTAACTCAAAAGGTTGCATACAACCAAACCTAACCCGAGCCTTTAAAAGGAGAGGTTGTGTAGCGACCCTAAAATCTAACTCACGTGGACCTCTTGTCGTGATATCGGTGAACAATTCTCGGTCGTCGACACCAAGGTATGTTATTTTTATTCTGTGTTTGTATTATTTATCTATTTACCTGAAAGTAAATTCCAAAGTTCGAAACGTGTGAGGACGTTTGTGTGTGAACATTGCGGTGTGAAACAGGCTTGGTTCAGATATAACTTTCTTCACGTTTAAGAAAAGTTTTTCAGATTTTATTCTGGGTAAGTTTCTTCAAACCGCATAAAATGCTCATATCGAGGTGTAAGATATTTTACTATATCACTAATAATTCAATCCAAAGAAAATCCAACACACATTTAGTATTTAAATTACTAAATTGCCCTTAGTCGGATCGGGGAAGATTCAGGTTGTTTCTTGTATTTTTAGAGTTTTCATTCAATGTTTTAATATTTTTTTCGTGTTCAAACCAAAGATTCTGCCTTGCTGACTAAACAGATGGCTTTTGCTCGGTTTGACGAGGCCGATTGTGTAACTTCTCCTCACTGATTGTATATACCATAACTTTTTCACTGATTGTGTAACTTCATCACTGATTATGTAAATCAGTTACTTCCATGTATATGGTTTTGTACCGCTCTATAAATAAGAGCAAAGTGTTGTATAGAATTTGCCCTGTTTTACCCTATTCAATACAATTTTCTATTACATTCTCAGTGCATATGACGTGACATAGAAAACGATAGACATTATCTATCGCACTCTCTAGAAAAATAGAGGGTGCAATAGATAATGTCTAGGTTTCCAACTCATCAAAAAAGAAATCGAAATAGTCGAAACTCCAAAAAATAGTCGCACTCCAATATCACTTTCATTTTTTTTGGTCATTTTTTTACGTTCTTTATTCATATAGATTTGGTGATAATTATAATGAATTTGATAAGAGAAATACAAAGTTAAAAACTTTAGTTATCTATTTTGTTATATTAAGATATGATAATTTTTGCTCAAGAGGCAACTACTCTAACCCTAAAACCCCTTTTTTTAGTTTTCTCTCTTGAATCAAGATCTTGAACCACCGCCGATCTTTTCTTTTGATTGGCGTTGGTTCCAATCTTCATCTCTCTGTGTTCTATAAGTTCAATAAAGTACACATCTTTTAGATCTGTGATGATTGGGTTTTCTTGTTGCGACATCTTCCTCGACACTCATTTTTGAATATGTGCGGCGGTTGGTGTAACGACCTGAATCTTCCCCTATCCGATTTAGGGGCAATTTAGTAATTTAAATACTAAATGTGTTTTGGATTTCTTTGGATTGGATTATTAGTGATATAGTAGAATATCCTACACCTCGAGATGTACATTTTATGCGGTTTGAAGAGATATCAGAATATATGTCCGTTCTTATTAAGGAAACTCACAAGAAAATAAAGATTTGAAAAACGTTTCTTAAACCAAATTTAATAGATCCTATTAATTAAGGAAAGATTTGTGGAAACGTTTTTGGTCAAAATGCTCATTAAGATAAATGAATGAAAACGGCCTAAAATATATTAAATAGGGAGTTAGACTTAAGGCCAAGTAGGAGGGCACTTTAGTCTTTAATACAAAAGGATGTATGTAACCTAAACTAACCCTAGCCTATAAAAGGAGAAGTTGAATAAACCTAGCCACCACTTGTTGTTCTACACTATTTGGAAAAAGATATGAGATTAAGGGAAGATAGCTTGGAATGGTGAGAATGAGTTTTGAAAAGTCAAAGAGATCAAAGAAGTTCGGATTGAACATTCAAATCGAGCCCTAGCACGAAAGGATCAATACTAGGATTCGCGACGAGTTTAGGTAAGTGGGGAGCTTGCTCAATTATCAAATATGGCATGATTATTAGTTATGCTTAGGATTCATAATTTGAATTAAAGACTTGGGATTTATGGGTTGCGTCGTGGTATTGGCTCGAATCTACGAATCTATGGAATGTGAATGCACTGTTATTCATGACCCCAGGGTGTGGAGTTTATCACCGAGGGCTTTACTTGACTAATTGAATTCATAAGTATGTCATGTAGGGACATGAGTTGGAGTTACCTTCTCTTGTACTCTTGAGATATAGAGATGTGCATCGGTGATGGCTTGGACGAACCTACTGTTGATTTGATGGGACAAACGAGAGGGCACATAAGGCCCATTGTGCTAGCCGGTTGTTTTTATCACTTTGAGAGTAGGAGAATCGGTCACCGGATTCTTGCCAATATCTAGTATGCATTGAATGGAACATCGACTTATCGTATTATTATATTCTATAGTACATAATCTCGCGAAACCCCCTCATTTGTATGAAAGTTTGAAATTATGAAATGATTTGTCAATCTCTTTAATGTTATTCATGATTATTGTTGTTACAATTTATGGCTTATGAATACGTGGCATTTGTTATGAAAGGATGAATTCCTATTTAATTGTGACTTACGAATCTTAGGTCTATGATAGTTCTTGATGGTTCATTGTAAGTCTATTTCTTATGAAATCCTGCTACCATGTTAACATTCAATAAATCCTTGTTTATTTTTAAAATACATGCTAGACTTTGCATGCTTATTAGGTATTACTTGCATATTTGATGGTTGAGTGGGTTTTCCGCATTACTGAGCTCCGTTGGTTCTTTTAGCTCACCCCACTTACATCTCAGGTATCCACGACAGCGCTAGGTTGAGGCAAGGGAGAGACGAGCTTGAAGTCTCCTCTTGATGTAAGCCTTTGTATATAAATATATATATCATGTATATTTGGTTTTGAAACTATCAACTTGGGGTTAAAAACTAAAATAGATCTTTGGGTAGTTTGAATCCTAGTTATCTTTAGTTGGTCCATTTCGGAGATTATAATTAACTGGTTTAGTTTAAAGGAGCATGAACAGATGTATAATTTTTATAAATGTTCTATGAACTTAAATCTATTGGCTTAGGATATCTTTTTATATTCATTCCGCAATTATTATCCTTTGTTTAGCCAATGTGTATTCCGCGGGTATATTTGTTTAGGCGTGCCAGACCGTTATTTGGGCCTGGTTCAGGTATCGGGTCTAAATGGCAGTCTGGGCCAGGCGACCCGACCCTAGGTCGGGGGCGGGTCGTCACAGTTGGGCTGGTCCTTCTTTTTTGTCTTATTATTAGTAGGTAGTTTGTCTTTCCTTTGTAGAAAGTTTCAATTTTGTCTTCTCCTTGTAGAGAAGTTTTAGATTTTCTTCAGTCAGGCGAGAAGAAGCAGATATTACAGTGCTAGCAGATATTGTTAGGACTGGGTTTTTGAAGCTCCTGCTAGCACTGTAATATCTGCTTCTTCTTGCCTAACTGAAGAAAATCTAAAACTTCCCTAATAGGAGAAGACAAAATTGAAATTTCCACAAAGGAAAGACAAACTACCTGCTAATAATAAGACAAAAAAGAAGGACCAGCCCAACCGCCACACATATTCAAAAACGAGTGTCGAGGAAGATGTCGCAACAAGAAAACCCAATTATCACAGATCTAAAAAAATGTGTACTTTATTGAACTTATAGAACACAGAGAGATGAAGATTGGAACTATCGCCAATCAAAAGAAAAGATCGGCGGTGGTTCAAGATCTTGATTCAAGAGAGAAAACTAAAAAAAGGGGTTTTAGGGTTAGAGTAGCCGCCTCTTGAGCAAAAATTATCATATCTTAATATAACAAAATAGATAACTAAAGTTTTTAACTTTGTATTTCACTTATCAAATTCATTATAATTATCACCAAATCTATATGAATAAAAAACCGAAAAAAATGACCAAAAAAAAATGAAAGTGATATTGGAGTGCGACTATTTTTTGGAGTTTCGACTATTTCGATTTCTTTTTTGATGAGTTGGAAACCTAGACATTATCTATTGCACCCTCTATTTTTCTAGAGAGTGCGATAGATAGTCTATCTTTTTCTATGTCACGTCATATGCACTGAGAATGTAATAGAAAATTGTATTGAATAGGGTAAAACAGGGCAAATTCTATACAACACTTTGCTCTTATTTATAGAGCGGTACAAAATAATATACATGGAAGTAACTGATTTACATAATCAGTGATGAAGTTACACAATCAGTGAAAAAATTATGGTATATACAATCAGTAAGGGGAAGTTACACAATCGGCCTTGACAAACCTAGAAAAAACCATCTCTTCAGTTAGCAAGGCGGAATATTTGGTTTGAACACGAAGAAAATATTAAAACATTGAATGAAAACTAAAAAAATACATGAAACAACCCGAATCTACCCTGATCCGACTTAGGGGCAATTTAGTAATTTAAATACTAAATGTGTGTTGGATTTTCTTTGGATTGAATTATTGGTGATATAGTAAAATATTTTACACCTCGATATGAGCATTTTATGCGATTTGAAGAAACTTACCCCAGAATAAAATCTGAAAAGATTTTCTTAAACGTGAAGAAAGTTATACTCGAGGGCGAGATCTCCAGATTTTTAAGATCTCACTAATTAGGGAAATATTTGTAGGAACTTTTCTGGTCAAAAGGGGCGAGATCTTCAAATTTATTAGATGTTATTAATTAGGGAAAGATTTTTGGAAACTTTTTTAGTCAAAAAGGGCAAAATCTCTAAATTTATGAGATCTCATTAATTAAGGAAAGATTTTTGGGAACTTTCCTGGTCAAAAAGGTAATTAAGTTAAACTAATGAAAACAACCCCAAAATATATTAAATAGCAGTTTGACTAAAGGCCCAAGTAAAGGGCATTTTAGTCTTTAACACAAAAGGTTGCATACAACCTAACCTAACCATAGTCTATAAAAGGAGAGGTTGTATAACGACCCTAAAATCTAACTCACGTGGACCTCTTGTCGTGTATGGGTGAACAGTTCTCGGTCGTCGACACCAAGGTATGTTATTTTTATTCTGTGTTTGTATTATTTATCTATTTACCTGAAAGTAAATTCCAAAGTCCGAAACGTGTGAGGACGTTTGTGTGTGAACATTGAGGTGTGAAACAGGTTTGGTTCGGGTATAACTTTCTTCACGTTTAAGAAAAGTTTTTCAGATTTTATTATGGGGTAAGTTTCTTCAAACCGCATAAAATGCTCATATCGAGGTGTGAGATATTTTACTATATAACTAATAAGTCAATCCAAAGAAAATCCAACACACATTTAGTATTTAAATTACTAAAATTGCCCCTAAGTCGGATCGGGGAAGATTCGGGTTGTTGCATGTATTTTTTGAGTTTTCATTCAATGTTTTAATATTTTTTTCGTTTTCAAACCAAAGATTCCGCCTTGCTGACTGAACAGATGTCTTTTGCTCGGTTTGTCGAGCCCGATTGTGTAACTTCCTTTCACTGATTGCATATACCATAACTTTTTCACTGATTGTGTAACTTCATCACTGATTGTGTAAATCAGTTACTTCCATGTATATTGTTTTGTACCACTCTATAAAATAAGAGCAAAGTGTTGTATATAATTTGCCCTGTTTTACCCTATTCAATACAATTTTCTATTACATTCTCAGTGCATATGACGTGACATAGAAAAAGATAGACATTATCTATCGCACTCTCTAGAAAAATAGAGGGTACAATAGATAATGTCTAGGTTTCCAACTCATCAAAAAAGAAATCGAAATAGTCGAAACTCCAAAAAATAGTCGCACTCCAATATCACTTTCATTTTTTTTGGTCATTTTTTTCCGTTCTTTATTCATATAGATTTGGTGATAATAATAATAAACTTGATAAGAGAAATACAAAGTTAAAAACTTTAGTTATCTATTTTGTTATATTAAGATATGATAATTTTTACTCAAGAGGCAGCTTCTCTAACCCTAAAACCCCTTTTTTTAGTTTTCTCTCTTGAATCAAGATCTTGAACCACCACCGATCTTTTCTTTTGATTGGCGATAGTTCCAATCTTCATCTCTCCGTGTTCTATAAGTTAAATAAAGTACACATCTTTTTAGATCTGTGATGATTGGGTTTTCTTGTTGCGACATCTTCCTCGACACTCGTTTTTGAATATGTGCGGCGGTTGAGCTGGTCCTTCTTTTTTGTCTTATTATTAGTAGGTAGTTTGTCTTTCCTTTGTGGAAAGTTTCAATTTTGTCTTCTCCTTATCGGGAAGGTTTAGATTTTCTTCAGTCAGGCGAGAAGAAGCAGATATTACAGTGCTTGCAGATATTGTTAGGACTGTGTTTTTAAAGCTCCATCTAGCACTGTAATATTTGCTTCTTCTCGCCTGACTGAAGAAAATCTAAAACTTCCCTACAAGGAGAAGACAAAATTGAAACTCTCCGCAAAGGAAAGACAAACTACCTGCTAATAATAAGACAAAAAAGAAGGACCAGCCCAACCGTCGCACATATTCAAAAACGAGTGTCGAGGAAGACGTCGCAACAAGAAAACCCAATCATCAAAGATCTAAAAGAATGTGTACTTTATTGAACTTATAGAACACAGAGAGATGAAGATTGGAACCATCGCCAATCAAAAGAAAAGATCGGCAGTAGTTCAAGGACTTGATTCAAGAGAGAAAACTAAAAAAAGGGGTTTTAGGGTTAGAGTAGCCGCCTCTTGAGAAAAAAATTATCATATCTTAATATAACAAAATAGATAACTAAATTTTTTCACTTTGTATTTATCTTATCGAATTCATTATAATTATCACCAAAGCTATATGAATAAAGAACGGAAAAAAATGACCAAAAAAAAATGAAAGTGATATTGGAATGCGACTATTTTTTGGAGTTTCGACTATTTCGATTTCTTTTTTGATGAGTTGGAAACTTAGACATTATCTATTGCACCCTCTATTTTTCTAGAGAGTGTGATAGATAATGTCTATCTTTTTCTATGTCACATAATATGCACTGAGAATGTAATAGAAAATTATATTGAATAGGGTAAAAGAGGGCAAATTGTATACAACACTTTGCTCTTATTTATAGAGCGGTTCAAAATAATATACATGGAAGTAACTGATTTACAGAATCAGTGATGAAGTTACACAATCAGTGATAAATTTATGGTATATACAATCAGTGAGGGGAAGTTACACAATCGGCCTTGACAAACCGAGCAAAAGCCATCTGTTCGATCAAAAGAAGGCTAATCTTTGTTTTGAACCCGAAAAAAATATTAAAACATTGAATGAAAACTCAAAAAAATAAATGAAACAACCCGAATCTTCCCCGATCCGACTTAGGGGCAATTTAGTAATTTAAATACTAAATGTGAGTTGGATTTTCCTTGGATTGAATTATTACTGATATAGTAAAATATCTTACACCTCGATATGAGCATTTTATGCGATTTGAAGAAGCTTACCTCAGAATAAAATCTGAAAAACTTTTCTTAAACGTGAAGAAAGTTATATTCGAGGGCGAGATCTCCAGATTTATAAGATCTCACTAATTAGGGAAATATTTGTAGGAACTTTTCTGGTCAAAAGGGGCGAGATCTTCAAATTTATGAGATCATATTAATTAGGGAAAGATTTGTGGGAACTTTCTTTGTCAAAAGGGGCAAAATCTCCAAATTTATGAGATCTCATTAATTAAGGATAGATTTGTGGGAACTTTCTGTCAAAAGAGTAATTAAGTTAAACTAATAAAAACGAGCCCAAAATATATTAAATAGCAGTTAGACTTAAGGCCCAAGTGGAGGGCATTTTAGTCTTTAACACAAAAGGTTGCATACAACCTAACCTAACCCTAGCTTATAAAAGGAGAGGTTATGTAACGACCCTAAAATCTAACTCACGTGGACCTCTTGTCGTGATATGGGTGAACAATTCTCGGTCATCGACACCAAGGTATTTTATTTTTATTCGGTGTTTGTATTATTTATCTATTTACCTGAAAGTAAATTCCAAAGTTCGAAACGTGTGAGGACGTTTATGTGTGAACATTGAAGTGTGCAACAGGTTTGGTTCGGATATAACTTTCTTCACGTTTAAGAAAAGTTTTTCAGATTTTATTCTGGGTTAAGTTTCTCCAAACCGCATAAAATGCTCATATCAAGGTGTTAGATATTTTACTATATCAGTAATAATTCAATCCAAAGAAAATCCAACACACATTTAGTATTTAAATTACTAAATTGCCCTAAGTCGGATCAGGGAAGATTCGGGTTGTTTCATGTATTTTTTGAGTTTTCATTCAATGTTTTAATATTTTTTTCGTGTTCAAACCAAAGATTCTGCCTTGCTGACAAAACAGATGGCTTTTGCTCGGTTTGACGAGGTCGATTGTGTAACTTCCCTCATCGATTGTATATACCATAACTTTTTCATCGATTGTGTAACATCATCACTGATTATGTAAATCAGTTACTTCCATGTATATTGTTTTGTACCGCTCTATAAATAAGAGCAAAGTGTTGTATAGAATTTGCCCTGTTTTACCCTATTCAATACAATTTTCTATTACATTCTCAGTGCATATGTCGTGACATAGAAAAAGATAGACATTATCTATCGCACTCTCTAGAAAAATAGAGGGTGCAATAGATTATGTCTAGGTTTCCAACTCATCAAAAAAGAAATCGAAATAGTCGAAACTCCAAAAAATAGTCGCACTCCAATATCACTTTCATTTTTTTTGGTCATTTTTTTTCGTTCTTTATTCATATAGATTTGGTGATAATTATAATGAATTTGATAAGAGAAATACAAAGTTAAAAACTTTAGTTATCTATTTGGTTATATTAGGATATGAAAATTTTTGCACAAGAGGCAGCTTCTCTAACCCTAAAACCCCTTTTTTTAGTTTTCTATCTTGAATCAAGATCTTCAACCACCGCCGATCTTTTCTTTTGATTGGCGATGGTTCCAATCTTCATCTCTCTGTGTTCTATAAGTTCAATAAAGTACACATCTTTTTAGATCTGTGATGATTGGGTTTTCTTGTTGTGACATCTTCCTCGACACTCGTTTTTGAATATGTGCGGCGGTTGGGCTGGTTCTTCTTTTTTGTCTTATTATTAGTAGGTAGTTTGTCTTTCCTTTGTGGAAAGTTTCAATTTTTTCTTCTCCTTATAGGGAAGTTTTAGATTTTCTTCAGTCAGGCGAGAAGAAGCAGATATTACAGTGCTTGCAGATATTGTTAGGACTGGGTTTTTAAAGCTCCAGCTAGCACTGTAATATCTGCTTCTTCTCGCCTACTGAAGAAAATCTTAAACTTCCCTACAATGAGAAGACAAAATTGAAACTTTCCACAAAGGAAAGACAAACTACCTGCTAATAATAAGACAAAAAAGGACCAGCCCAACCGTCGCACATATTATAAAACGAGTGTCGAGGAAGATGTCGCAACAAGAAAACCCAATCATCACAGATCTAAAAGGATGTGTACTTTATTGAACTTATAGAACACAGAGAGATGAAGATTGTAACCATCGCCAATCAAAAGAAAAGATCGGCAGTGGTTCAAGATCTTGATTCAAAAGAGAAAACTAAAAAAAGGGGTTTTAGGGTTAGAGTAGCCGCCTCTTGAGAAAAAAATTATCATATCTTAATATAACAAAATAGATAACTAAAGTTTTTAACTTTGTATTTATCTTATCAAATTCATTATAATTATCACCAAATCTATATGAATAAAGAACGGAAAAAAGTGACCAAGAAAAATGAAAGTGATATTGGAGTGCGACTATTTTTTGGAGTTTCGACTATTTCGATTTCTTTTTTGATGAGTTGGAAACCTAGACATTATTTATTGCACCCTCTATTTTCTAGAGAGTGCGATAGATAACGTCTATCTTTTTTAATGTCACATAATATGCACTGAGAATGTAAAAGAAAATTATATTGAATAAGGTAAAACAGGGCAAATTGTATACAACACTTTGCTCTTATTTATAGAGCGGTTTAAAACAATATACATGGAAGTAACTGATTTACATAATCAGTGATGAAGTTACACAATCAGTGATAAATTTATGGTATATACAACAGTGAGGGGAAGTTACACAATCGGCCTTGACAAACCAAGCAAAAGCCATCTGTTCAGTCAGCAAGGCGGAATCTTTGGTTTGAACCCAAAAAAAATATTAAAACATTGAATGAAAACTCAAAAAAATAAATGAAACAACCCGAATCTTCCTCGATCCGACTTAGGGGCAATTTAGTAATTTAAATACTAAATGTGATTTGGATTTTCTTTGGATTCAATTATTATTGATATAGTAAAATATCTAACACCTCGATATGAGCATTTTATGCGGTTTCAAGAAACTTACCTCAGAATAAAATCTGAAAAACTTTTCTTAAACGTGAAGAAAGTTATATTCGAGGGCGAGATCTCCAGATTTATAAGATCTCACTAATTAGGGAAATATTTGTAGGAACTTTTCTGGTCAAAAGGGGCGAGATCTTCAAATTTATGAGATCATATTAATTAGGGAAAGATTTGTGGGAACTTTCTTAGTCAAAAGGGGCAAAATCTGAAAATTTATGAGATCTCATTAATTAAGGAAAGATTTGTGAGAACTTTCCTGGTCAAAAGGGTAATTAAGTTAAACTAATAAAAACGAGCCCAAAATATATTAAATAGCAGTTAGACTTAAGGCCCAAGTGGAGGGCATTTTAGTCTTTAACACAAAAGGTTGCATACAACCTAACCTAACCCTAGCTTATAAAAGGAGAGGTTATGTAACGACCCTAAAATCTAACTCACGTGGACCTCTTGTCGTGATATGGGTGAACAATTCTCGGTTATCGACACCAAGGTATTTTATTTTTATTCGGTGTTTGTATTATTTATCTATTTACCTGAAAGTAAATTCCAAAGTTCGAAACGTGTGAGGACGTTTGTGTGTGAACATTGAGGTGTGCAACAGGTTTGGTTCGGATATAACTTTCTTCACGTTTAAGAAAAGTTTTTCAGATTTTATTCTGGGTTAAGTTTCTTCACACCACATAAAATGCTCATATCAAGGTGTAAGATATTTTACTATATCACTAATAATTCAATCCAAAGAAAATCCAACACACATTTAGTATTTAAATTACTAAATTGCCCCTAAGTCGGATCGGGGAAGATTCGGGTTGTTTCATGTATTTTTTGAGTTTTCATTCAATGTTTTAATATTTTTTTCGTGTTCAAACCAAAGATTCTGCCTTGCTGACTAAACAGATGGCTTTTGCTCGGTTTGACGAGGCCGATTGTGTAACTTCCCCTCACTGATTGTATATACCATAACTTTTTCACTGATTGTGTAACTTCATCACTGATTATGTAAATGAGTTACTTTCATGTATATTGTTTTGTACCGCTCTATAAATAAGAGCAAAGTGTTGTATAGAATTTGCCCAGTTTTACCCTATTCAATACAATTTTCTATTACATTCTCAGTGCATATGACATGACATAGAAAAAGATAGACATTATCTATCGCACTCTCTAGAAAAATAGAGGGTGCAATAGATTAGGTCTAGGTTTCCAACTCATCAAAAAAGAAATCGAAATAGTCGAAACTCCAAAAAATAGTCGCACTCCAATATCACTTTCATTTTTTTTGGTCATTTTTTTCCGTTCTTTATTCATATAGATTTGGTGATAATTATAATGAATTTGATAAGAGAAATACAAAGTTAAAAACTTTAGTTATCTATTTTGTTATATTAGGATATGATAATTTTTGCTCAAGAGGCAGCTTCTCTAACCCTAAAACCCCTTTTTTTAGTTTTCTCTCTCGAATCAAAATCTTGAACCACCGCCGATCTTTTCTTTTGATTGGCGATGGTTCCAATCTTCATCTCTCTGTGTTCTATAAGTTCAATAAAGTACACATCTTTTTAGATCAGAGATGATTGGGTTTTCTTGTTGCGACATCTTCCTCGACACTCGATTTTGTATATGTGCGGCGGTTGGGCTGGTCCTACTTTTTTGTCTTATTATTAGTAGGTAGTTTGTCTTTCCTTTGTGGAAAGTTTCAATTTTGTCTTCTCCTTGTAGGGAAGTTTTAGATTTTCTTCGCTTAGCGAGAAAAGTAGTAGATATTACAAGTGCTAGCGAGATATTGTTAGGACCGGGGTTTTTAAAGCTCCAAACTAGCATCGTAATATCTCGCTTCTTCTCGCCCGATCAAGAAAATTTAAAACTTCCCTACAATGAGAAGAAAAATTGAAACTTTCCACAAAGGAAAGACAAACTACCTCGCTAATAATAAGACAAAAAAGAAGGACCAAATTTCAACCGCCGCACATATTCAAAAACGAGTGTCGAGGAAGATGTCGCAACAAGAAAACCCAATCATCACAGATCTAAAAAGATGTTTACTTTATTGAACTTATAGAACATAAAGAGATGAAGATTGAAACCATCGCCAATCAAAAGAAAAGATCGGCGGTGGTTCAAGATCTTGATTCAAGAGAGAAAACTAAAAAAAGGGGTTTTAGGGTTAGAGTAGCCGCCTCTTTAGCAAAAATTATCATATCTTAATATAACAAAATAGATAACTAAAGTTTTTAACTTTATATTTATCTTATCGAATTCATTATAATTATCACCAAATCTATATGAATAAAGAACGGAAAAAATGACCAAAAAAAATGAAAGTGATATTGGAATGCGACTATTTTTTGGAGTTTCGACTATTTCGATTTCTTTTTTGATGAGTTGGAAACCTAGACATAATCTATTGCACCCTCTATTTTTCTAGAGGGTGCGATAGATAATGTCTTTCTTTTTCTATGTCACGTCATATGCACTGAGAATGTAATAGAAAATTGTATTGAATAGGGTAAAACAAGGCAAATTGTATACAACACTTTGCTCTTATTTATAGAGCGGTACAAAATAATATACATGGAAGTAATTGATTTATATAATCAGTGATGAAGTTACACAATCAGTGAAAAAGTTATGGTATCTATAATCAGTGAGGGGAAGTTACACAATCGGCCTTGACAAACTGAGCAAAAGCGATCTGTTCAGGCAGCAGTGCGGAATCTTTGGTTTGAACACACAAAAATATTAAAACATTGAATGAAAACTCAAAAAATACATGAAACAACCCGAATCTTCCCCGATCCGACTTAGGGGCAATTTAGTAATTTAAATACTAAATGTGTGTTGGATTTTCTTTGGATTGAATTATTAGTGATATAGTAAAATATCTTACATCTCGATTTGAGCATTTTATGCGGTTTGAAGAAACTTACCTCAGAATAAAATCTGAAAAATTTTTCTTAAACGTGAAGAAAGTTATATTCGAGGGCGAGATCTCCAGATTTATAAGATCTCACTAATTAGGGAAATATTTGTAGGAACTTTTCTGGTCAAAAGGGGTGAGATCTTCAAATTAATGAGATCATATTAATTAGGGAAAGATTTTAGGGAACTTTCTTAGTTAAAAGGGGCAAAATCTCCAAATTTATGAGATCTCATTAATTAAGGAAAGATTTGTGGTAACTTTCTTGGTCAAAAGGGTAATTAAGTTAAACTAATGAAAACGAGCCCAAAATATATTAAATAGCAGTTAGACTTAATGCCCAAGTGGAGGGCATTTTAGTCTTTGACACAAAAGGTTGCATACAACCTAACCTAAACCTAGCCTATAAAAGGAGAGGTTGTGTAACGACCCTAAAATCTAACTCACGTGGTCCTCTTATTGTGATATGGGTGAACAATTCTCGGTCGTCGACACCAAGGTATTTTATTTTTATTCGGTGTTTGTATTATTTATCTATTTACCTGAAAGTAAATTCCAATGTCCGAAATGTGGGAGGACGTTTGTGTGTGAACAATGAGGTGTGAAACAGGTTTGGTTCGGATATAACTTTCTTCACGTTTAAGAAAAGTTTTTCAGATTTTATTCTGGGTTAAGTTTCTTCAAACCGCATAAAATGTTCATATCGAGGTGTAAGATATTTTACTATATCACTAATAATTCAATCCAAAGAAAATCCAACACATATTTAGTATTTAAAATACTAAATTGCCCCTAAATCGGATCGGAGAAGATTCGGGTTGTTTCATGTATTTTTTGAGTTTTCATTCAATGTCTTAATATTTTTTTCGTGTTCAAACCGAAGATTCCGCCTTGCTGACTGAACAGATGGCTTTTGCTCGGTTTGTCGAGGCCGATTGTGTAACTTCCGTCATCGATTATATATACCATAACTTTTTCACTGATTGTGTAACTTCATCACTGATTATATAAATCAATTACTTCCATGTATATTATTTTGTACCTCTCTATAAATAAGAGCAAAGTGTTATATAGAATTTTCCCTGTTTTACCCTATTCAATACAATTTTCTATTACATTCTCAGTGCATATGACGTGACATAGAAAAAGATATACATTATCTACTGCACTCTCTAGAAAAATAGATGGTTTAATAGATAATATCTAGGTTTCCAACTCATCAAAAAAGAAATCGAAATAGTCGAAACTCCAAAAAATAGTCGCACTCCAATATCACTTTCATTTTTTTTGGTCATCTTTTTCTGTTCTTTATTCATATAGATTTGGTGATAAATATAATGAATTTAATAAGAGAAATACAAAGTTAAAAACTTTAGTTATCTATTTTGTTATTTTAAGATATGATAATTTTTGCTCAAGAGGCAGCTTCTCTAACCCTAAAACCCTTTTTTTAGTTTTCTCTCTTGAATCAAGTTCTTGAACCACCGCTGTTCTTTTCTTTTGATTGGTGATGGTTCCAATCTTCATCTCTCTGTGTTCTATAAGTTCAATAAAATACACATCTTTTTAGATCTGTGATGATTGGGTTTTCTTGTTGCGACATCTTCCTCGACAGTCGTTTTTGAATATGTGCGGCGGTTGGGCTGGTCCATCTTTTTTGTCTTATTATTTGTAGGTAGTTTGTCTTTTCTTTGTGGAAAGTTTCAATTTTGTCTTCTCCTTGTAGGGAAGTTTTAGATTTTCTTCAGTCAGGCGAGAAGAAGCAGATATTACAGTGCTTGCAGATATTGTTAGGACTGGGTTTTACAAGCTCAAGCTAGCACTGTAATATCTGCTCTTCTCACCTGACTGAAGAAAATCTAAAACTTCCCTACAAGGAGAAGATAAAATTGAAAGTTTCCACAAAGGAAAGACAAACTTCCTACTAATAATATGACAAAAAAGAAGGACCAGCCCAACCGCCGCACATATTCAAAAACGAGTGTCGGGGAATATGTCGCAACAAGAAAACCCAATCATCATAGATCTAAAAAGATGTGTACTTTATTGAACTTAAAGAACACAGAGAGATGAAGATTAGAACCATCGCCAATCAAAAGAAAAGATCGGCGGTGGTTCAAGATCTTGATTCAAGAGAGAAAACTAAAAAAAGGGGTTTTAGGGTTAGAGTAGCCGCCTCTTGAGCAAAAATTATCATATCTTGATATAACAAAATAGATAACTAAAGTTTTTAACTTTGTATAAAATGACCAAAAAAAATGAAAGTGATATTGGAGTGCGACTATTTTTTGGGGTTTCGACTATTTCAATTTCTTTTTTGATGAGTTGGAAACCTAGAGATTATCTATTGCACCCTCTATTTTTCTAGAGAGTGCGGTAGATAATGTCTATCTTTTTCTATGTCACGTCATATGCACTGAGAATGTAATAGAAAATTGTATTGAATAGGTTAAAACAGGGCAAATTGTATACAACACTTTGCTCTTATTTATAGAGCGGTACAAAACAATATACATTGAAGTAACTGATTTACATAATCAGTGATGAAGTTATACAATCAGTGAAAAAGTTATGGTATATACAATCAAATGGGGGGGGAAGTTACACAATCGGCTTTGACAAACCGAGCAAAAGCCATCTGTCACAAAGAAGGCGTAATCTTTGGTTTGAACACGAAAAAAATATTAAAACATTGAATGAGAACTCAAAAAATACATGAAACAACCCGAATCTTCCCCGATCTGACTTAGGGGCAATTTAGTAATTTAAATACTAAATGTGTGTTGGATTTTCTTTGTATTGAATTATTAGTGATATAGTAAAATATCTTACACCTCGATATGAGCATTTTATGCGGTTTGAAGAAACTTACCCCATAATAAAATCTTAAAAACTTTTCTTAAACGTGAAGATAGTTATATTCGAGGGCGAGATATCCAGATTTATAAGATCTCACTAATTAGGAAAATATTTGTAGGAACTTTTCTGGTCAAAAGGGGCGAGATCTTCAAATTTATGAGATCATATTAATTAGGGAAAGATTTGTGGGAACTTTCTTAGTCAAAAGGGGCAAAATCTCCAAATTTATGAGATCTAATAATTAAGGAAAGATTTGTGGGAACTTTCCTGGTCAAAAGGGTAAGTAAGTTAAACTAATGAAAACGAGCCCAAAATATATTAAATAGCAGTTAGACTTAGGCCCAAGTGGAGGGCATTTTAGTCTTTAACACAAAAGGTTGCATACAACCTAACCTAACCCTAGCCTATAAAAGGAGAGGTTGTGTAACGACCCTAAAATCTAACTCACGTGGACCTCTTGTCGTGATATGGGTGAACAATTCTCGGTCGTCGACACTAAGGTATGTTATTTTTATTCGGTGTTTGTATTATTTATCTATTTATCTGAAAGTAAATTCCAAAGTCCGAAACGTGTGAGGACGTTTGTGTGTGAACATTGAGGTGTGAAACAGGTTTGGTTCGGAGAAGCTCGACTTGGGAAAACATCTAGCATGCCAAATGTACATTGATGGTACTCTCCACAATATGGAATTATGAATGTCTTCCCTTCATTTTTTACAAATGTGCTCAGCATGGTCATGTTAGTAGTGCATGTCTCTCATCTCAGAAGAGTTTAGAACCACCTGCAATGGTATCTATTACAACCACGACAGCGAGCTCCTCCTCTGCACCACCTCCAGCAGCAACGCCGCCACTGTTGGCTCCTAAACTTTCCGCTTCGACAATGGAAGATGCAGCGGGCCCATGGATCCATGCATCACGCCAGTTAGGAAATTCAAAGGTAAATCACGAGATTCAAATGATCTCGCTGGCGCCAAATCCGTCCCTATTTCCAGTAATGGATCTCGCTTTGATGTGTTGACTTAGCATGATAAGGAAATTCATTTAATTGTTAATAAAGAGGAAAGTCATTCAATTGGCAATAAAGAGGAGCCTTGGAAGTTAACTCCAATTAGTTTTCAAAAGAAAGGAAGCATAGTAAGCAGGCCTGACCAGGCAAAGCCCAAGAAACCTCATGCAAAACTGGACCCTCCAAAAACTTATAAAGTTAAAAATACACGCGAGAAGCCTAGGCCCACGGTGATCCTATTAATAATGTTTCAACTCTCTCCCTAGTTTGAAAAACTCAATTAACGCCCCCTGCTCTTAACCCTACAGTCTCTGTGAAGGAGACAATGGTGATCAGGACCCCAACAAGTCCCCCAACTTGAGCACACTCTTGACCCAAATCTTCATATAGTGGTGTTGTTCAACAACAAAAATGGTTGTGATTCAGTCGGTGGTGGTGATAGCTTCTCTTCGGTGAGCGACCGGTACACCAGGATGTCCCCGATAAACCTCATCAAATCAATTTGTGTGGGGTTCTTAAAATCGGGAAAGTGGGGGCAAAGGCAAGCGGAACATCTCTCCTTACACTAGATATGAGGAACCCAGACCGCCTTTCCCACAACAACTTACTTCTCCTGAGGCTTTTCTACCGAGAGCTCGTTCCCTTCGAAGGAGCTCGATTTCTTTCCCCGGGTATTTCCCTCCCTTTATTTAGTTTTTTTATGCTTTGATACCAACAATTGTTTGGAACTGTCAGGGAGCGGCAAAAAATTTTTGCTAGGTATTTGAAATCATTGATTTTCATCCACAACATCAAAATTCTTGTACTTACTGAAACAAGGATCAGTGGACTTCAAGCAGACAATCTTATTAAACTGCTAAAATTCGGTCTCTCACATCCGGTTGAGGCTCTTGGCTACTTAAGTGGTATTTGGGTCTTATTGAGGGATATTTTTAATATCACTACTATCATATTGTTCATGTATATTTGGAGGGGAACTGCACAGCAGATTGGATGGCAAATCTCACTGTTCATCACAGTATTAGCTCATACTATCTTCAACACTGCCCATCTGGCTTGACTTCTATTATTAGAGATGATGTAAGGGGAGTTTCACTCCCAAGGATATGTCCTCTGTAACCAGGCAAGTATGCCTCCTTTTCAATAATAAATAAAAAAGTAAAAAATAAAATAAAATAAAATAAAAATAAAAATAAAAATAAAAAACTTATCTCAATTAGGCCATGCAGTTTATGGGCTTTCCTAAGGAGCTGTTAATATATTGGGTCTTCATTACGTAACATAGTTAGAAACCCAAATGGGCTTTTTGGTATTCGTTTGGGCCAGCGTTAGTTGGGTCCTTCAGTGGTGGTGTTGGGGTGGCTTGAGAGGCTCCGATTATATAACAATCACATGAGTGCTTAAGCCCTAAAAAAAGCCCTTCTTCAGACAATCGGCGGTTTGATCTTCCTTTCTATAATCTTTTTTTTTTTTTTTTGAATACTTTCTCTAATCTTTCTATGGAATTTATTTCTTTGATAATCGCATTGCTTGTTCCTGGTGAATATATATAGAGTTGCCTGGATTTCTAGCTAGGTTTTCTGCTTGGTAACATATAGTATCTAGTTGTTTCTTGTCGTGATTCTTGATAGTAAACAAAATGGTTGTCGCAAAAGATAGGATTAGTGAATTGCCCGACTCGATTTTGGAAGATGAAATCCTGTCTAGACTTCCAACCAAGTTGGCTGTGACCACCAGCATCTTGTCTAAGAGATGGAGATGGTTGTGGACTGGTGTTCGGGCTCTCGAATTTTTGTATACTGGAAGTAATAGTTCAATGTTCATGAATTATGTTGATAATGTCTTACTTCACCACCACGTCTCAAACTTGCATTCCTTCAAACTCACCAGTGATCATCAAGGCTGTGATGGATCTCGTGTTCTTTCATGGATATCCAATGTTGTTAGTAAGAAGCGCTCCGCGAGCTCTATCTCCATATTCATCAAGAGGATTTCACTGTGATTCCTCACTGTGTTTTTGGTTGCAAATCTCTTGTGGTGCTTAAGATATCATCTAATACTAATAGGGGTGTTTTTGCACCCCCCACTTGGGTTTCTCTTCCGTCTCTTGCTACCCTGAACTCGACAGACTGATTTTTGCGGATGAAGACTCGACACAACACTTCTTTTCCAGCCTCTCTGCTCTCAAACAATTGGTTTTACGCCATTGCAACTTTTCTAACCATCAGAAATTGGTAATCTCAGTTCCTTCCCTTAGTCACTTGAGAATTTCTAATGCTCGCTTCCAACGTTACATGTCGTCATATGCTGAGATGATCAAGATTTGTGGGCCAAATCTTGATTATCTTTGCTGCTGGACTACTGACTTGCTACCAACTGAATACATTTTGTTTGACATGCCAATGCTACAAGAAGTAATGATTAATACGGATATGTATTGCATCCCGCCTTGGGTATTGCCAGAGGAAGAACATCTCAAAGCCCACAATTTACTTAAATATCTTGTCAAAACGAAGAAACTTCATATACCTGCTAGTCTTCCTATGGTAACTATTCAATTCAAATTTTGTTTTTGGTTAATTGTTCTTTAAACTTTATATTGTTCATCTTTCATGGTGCTTCCTTCATATATAGGCTCTCTCGCATGAAGAACTTATAAATCGACTTCCAACATTTACCAATTTAACCTTTCTTCGAGTCATTGGGCCGGAGATGGCAAATATTTGTTGAGCCTACTCAGAATTATGCCTAACCTTGAGAGTCTCATCTTTGACAAGGTAAACTCATTAGAATAATGAAATGTTGGCAGTTGCATTTTGCATAAAGGTCTTGTCGGACTTTAATTGAAAATTATCTCTATCTATTGTTTTTGCTTTCAGGTCTATGCATCGGGTGAAGATGAATTGACTTCCTACATTGGAGACATGCTTCCACAGTGTTTTGAATCAAGGATTAAGACAATTCAACTCAATGAATATGATGGTTGCCGTAACGACTGGTGCATGATAGAGTTCCTATTAACTAATGTTGTAGCTTTGGAGATCATTGATATCATGGATGCCCAAGACATCAATTTATTTCCTGTCAAATCAGTGAGGCTGGGAAGGCATTCTTTGAATCCTAATAATCCTTTGAGTCGTCAAGATCTGTGATGGTATAGTTCTTCGTTTGAGTTTTATCTCTTCTTTGTAATATCCCAGTCAATATGATTATTTAATTATGGATACCACATTGCATTGTTTAGTTTATGCATTGTTCATTAGGAGTATTTTTGTTGACATCTTAACTATTGATTTGCTTTCAGTGCTTCATTGATTCACAAAGTATTTTCTCCGAGGAATTTTCAGTGGCCTTATTAAAAGTAGAAGAAATGCTCCCTCAGTTAAAGCATGGTCAGATTCATTTTGAGAAGGCTTAGCTCTGAAGCAGAGAAGTAAGGGAACACATTTTGATGATTCCTAGAGACTGATAAATATTCTAGACATTGCTTTAGCCTTTAGGACAATTATATCTTAGCTATTTTGTGTTTTTGGCTGTTGTTAATCTCTTGCCATCTTCCTGTTTTTTAAATTTGATAGTAAATCTTTTGACCAATGCCTGTTGTTTGAAGTTCGATCAATCTTATTTGCATGTGTACACTTGCATTGGTTTTTATTGTTGGAGAAAATCAAGGGACACACATGTGGTATGTGCGTGTCCTTAATTTCTTTTTTGGCTTACAAAGGACTTATAACTGGCTACCTCTGCCGCTCGAAAGGAACTCCCATCGCATCACCAAACAAATGGCCAATGCCATCGGGTGGTTCGATAGGGTATACAAAAAATCTCGATATATTAGCAAGTGCATCCGCAACTTGGTTAGCTTCTCTAAAAGCAATTTCCTAAATAATGTTGCCAAAACAAAATTAGAAACTCTTATCTACTATTTTCAAAAAGTAATGTCAATTGTTTTCTAATTCTTTTAGGCTTTTTTTCAATCACTAAACTTATAAATTAAGAAACGCTAGTCGCATAATGCAAGATAACAAAGAATACTTAAAAAATTGTTGATGTTGCCAGAAAAAATCAAGAGGTACTTAATAATATTATCTTTGTGCAATTGTCAAGCTTTTCTATTATATTATACTAGTCGGCATCCCGCGCTTCGCACACGGGCAAAATAAAGTATTAATATATTAGGTCAAAGTAAATTTTGAGGTAAAGTAAAAAAATTGATGAGAAAAACTTTAAAAATAAACTATTTGTCTAATATTCAATGAACTCGAAATAAAAAATAATATTATCTAGTTTCTCTAAAGAAATTTTCACAATTAATATCACACAATCCAAACAATTAAGGCTTTAAAAAATCCACACAATTATAAGAAAGGCACACAGTTCGATTGTTTTTTTTTTAAAGTGCTAAAATATGTAAATATATATATATATATATATATATATATATATATATATATATATTAGTAGAAAAACAACTCCAACGCTTCTCAAAAAACCAATTACATCTACAAATAGAAACTATCCGATTAGTAATAATTGAGAGAAATTAGTAGAAAAACAACTTATTGTTGTAAATGAAATGGATGTGGATAACTCTTCTTATTCAAACCATTTGTATTCCACCACTATGTGTGAGTGGTTACACATTTACATCATGTAATTGTAACTTATGATCTTTGACATTCTTGTAATGGCCTATATAAAGAGCTCACATCTATGTAATGGATACACAATATATTGGAATGAAAGTTCTCTATTTCTCCCATATCTCTTCTCTTGTTCAATTTCTATTTCTTTACTTTACTTTCCTAGCTTTGTTTAAAGTAATTTTATAACACGTTATCAGCACGAGCTTGCTCTAACATTAAGGAGATCTTGAAGTTCAAGAAGGCTTGTTAAGGAGACAAAGCTAGGAAGGTATAACTTTTATGAGTTCGGTTTATTTCTATATTATCTTGGTTGCTTCACTTTTTATATGCATACTTTATTCATATACTATGCATTATAACGTCACCGATTGCGAAAGTATGCTATGTAGTTGCGTTTTGTACGATCTTCTACATCAGAAATCAAAAGTCAATATGTGACACAACTAGTTTTCTCGATATATTATAAACGATTAATTATGCTCCATTCTTGATTTGTTTATATTGCGAATAGTGTTATGAGTTTGGGTGGATAGTGGAAAAGCCTTGTCCCCGGTAAAGCTAAACATTGAAAGCGAGATGAGTTATCCCGTTCGAGGAGGCATGGTTTTTAAGTAGACTTCGTCTCACCACCCAACCTGAAGGTTGTCCCACCAACTCATTTAAGTAGTACATTTTGCGTATTAATAATCAAGGTTTAAACAAATATTTAATCGTATATTATTTATTTTATATAGAAAGGAGAAAACCATTTACATCATTTTTTTTTTTTCAAAAGTATTGTACTTGATTGAATTTTTGCCATAATATTATTGACAAAAATACTTGTCAAGGCAATTAGGTGCTAAAATTATAAAGCATCTATATAAGGATGTGTGCATAACACTAATATTTATTCGACGAATATCTCTATAGAGGTTTGAAAAGTGAATATTTTACTTTATATTATCCTTTCACCTTTTGGAGTTATGAAGATAAACACCAAAAATTGGTGATGCTTCGAGAAAAACTCAAAATGAGTTGTTGGTTCTCAAGCTACAAAATTTATATCAGTCAAATATTGTTTATTATTCTACAATTTTAATTGCCTCTATATTGAAGCTTTGCAGAAATATGACTGATGAGACAATAAAAGGCCACGTGGCTCACCTCGATTTATTATTGCAACAAAATATTGAGTGTGCACGTCAATACAATAAATATTATGAATTGATTTCTTGTTTGTCTCATAGTAGCTGAGTAAAATAATGAGATATTATTTATATAATATCACTCCCGTCCAATTGGCCAAGCTTCATGAAGCACATGTTGCGTTTATAAAATGACCATGGTCGCAACTATATAATTATGGACGTGGAAAAGTGAAGGCATTCGGTAAAGGTCTTAATAATAATTTCACTCAAAGTGGAATAAAAGTGGTGTACCACATAAAACATGAAGGGCGAAATTATCGACAATGAGCATGGTCAAAAGCATGACAAGCTATGTCATGT
This sequence comes from Stephania japonica, assembly GCA_039657345.1. Taxonomy (NCBI): domain Eukaryota; kingdom Viridiplantae; phylum Streptophyta; class Magnoliopsida; order Ranunculales; family Menispermaceae; genus Stephania; species Stephania japonica. The sequence goes on from CM077556.1 coordinate 75,195,719, forward strand.
ATGAAAGACCATTATATTAGGTCACACTGATTATATATTGTCATATATGCCTAAATATTTTGGTGACATTTACTGTGTCAATCAAGGCAAAATTATGAAATTTATGGCTTATTAAAATTGACACATTAAGATGTGTTCAAAGCATGAGCTAAATAAAGGCGAAGAATGCATGTCTTGCTTATTTTGCTACATGCACACTATAAAAGAGAATATTTCTCAAATTTGAACTTAGTTGAGACTAATATTCAAACCAATATCTCGGTACAAAAGTTATAATGTTGTTAGTCTTTTACACCGAAGAAAATTACTCGAAATGTTAAAGTGCTTTACACCGAAGAAATTTACTCGAATAATAGAGAGTTTCTCTATATATTATGATTTAATCTAATAATCGAATTCCCAGCTTTAGCTTCTAGAATATGTAAGACACATTAAAACGAATGATCTAATGACATTCGTAATGTGGAGTGATTTTTTTATTGTCTAGAATTATCAATAATGTGAAAATATTGCAAATTCGCATGGACATCCTTTTTGGAACCACATTTTTTTTTCAAATGGTGATTATCTCAAAGCAACTTAATAGGAGATTTATATTGATTTAATTCTCTATTAATCATATTATAAAATGCCTTGGGCCCCTAAAGGGGAATTTATTTATAGCAAGTTTTGCTAATTGTCACTTTGATGAAGTATTTTTCCCACCAATAAGGGGAGATATAAGCCAATTCAAAAGGAATGGCGTGAAATTACTTGTAACGCATCAAATTTATTGTATTATGATCAATGTATAAATTAATATGAACTTGAAGTTCAAAAGATCATTCATTAGCAACAAATTATGAAATAATTACTTGATGCAATTACTAATATTAAAGAGTGATAAAATTGTATGTTCTAGCTGCATTAAAGGTTCATATATTAAATGATGTCTCTGTGCAACAAAATGCTTAAGGTGTAAAAAAAACCAGATATTGTAGTTCTAAATTACTTGCAATGATTTGTTGCAATGTAATATAAGATGTCTCACCCATGGGGACATGAGGGGGAGTTATTGATTAGTGTATTGCACTCTTTTTCCCTTATCTATGGTCTTTTCCCACTGGATTTTCCTAACAAGGTTTTTAATGAGGATATTCTTACAATATTAATACTCCATTATCAAAATTGATTAGTGTATTATACTCTTTTTTCCTTAGCTAAGGTTTTATCCCACTGGGTTTTCCTAGCAAGGTTTTTAATGAGACAATCCTATCAATATCATATTCTATATCAAGATTGATGAGAACGATGTACTCTTTTTCTTTTACTATATTCTTCCCACAGGGTTTTTTTTTTCTTAGTAAAAGTTTTAACGAGGTACAATCTCTTAGCAAGTGTCATCCAAGGAGGAGTGTTGTAAATGAAATGGATGTGGATGACTCTTCCTATTCAAATCATTTGTGTTCCACCATGTGTGAGTGGTTACACATTTACGTCATGTAATTATAACTTATGATCTTGACATTCTTGTAATGGCCTATATAAAGAGCTCACATCTTTGTAATGGATACACAATATATTGGACGGGCATTGGCGGACGGGCAGTGTTGGCTAGGGAATTTGCTTAGTTATATGACGTTTTCTTTTACTACAACAATCAGTAATGTGTAACGGTCATTCCATTATACTAAGTTATCAATATTATACTTAGTACAGAGTGAGGGAAGCAAGCCTATTTATCAATAATTATTATAAGTTATAGCCATGTGGATAAGTTTTTAAAAGAAAAAATTTTAGACCGTCACATTATTAATTGTGTGCATACGTAGTGGCGGACGGGGCAATGTTGGCCCGGGAATTTGCTTAGTTATATCAAAAAAATCTATTTGGACTTTTTTAGAGTCCGGACTCATATGAAGGTTTTTAAAATTATTACAAATATTAAAGGAGTATCGCAAGTTGCTATTTCGAAGTCATTTATTAATTGAGGATGACTTTCAAATAAAAATTTTTCAAAAACTCTATAACAGTCCAAATAGCACTACTCTAGTTATATAACATTTTCTTTTACTTAACCTTGGTATTTAATTTGATAGATCTTAATTAATTGTTTCCTTAACAAAAAACGGTTCATTTTAAAACGGTATTGTATTGGTAGATCTTAATTAATTGTTTCCTTAACAAAAGAAGTATTGTATTATATATTTAGATTATTTTTGGTAAGCCATGTGGCGCCACTATGAGAAGGCTGGAAAGCGCCACGTGGATGCCCCAAGGTCTTCCCTTATTATATACTAGTCGAAATTCCGCGCTTCGCGCACGGGTAAAACTAAGTGTCAATATATTAGTTAAAAATAATTAATTTAATGAGAAAAATTGAAAAAAAACTAAAAAAATAATCTTATTACATAATCTCGAATAAATTTTAAGTGAAGAATAATATCATCTAATTTCTTTGTAGTAAAAATAGGGAATATGTGCTTTGAAAGTTTAAAAACTTTAATTTTGCATATGGTTATATAAAAAATATAATTCTAATGAAATTAAATTTGATGAAAAATAGAAAGTGATAAAAAGAGGGAAAGAAAAAGAAAACTTATGTAAACATTGGTGAAATCTCAATTTAATACTTTATGTATTGAGTTTTCAAAAAAAAAATACTTTATGTACAGAAGATTTTTTTTTTGAAAAATGATTAATTAAAATTATGTTGCCACAACAAAGGATATATAACAAATTGCCATCTTGTGGAATAAACTAAAAGACGATCATTGATCTAAACAATGCATACCAGAGATTGTCAATCAATATATGTCATTTCTAAAATATTTTTGTTTGTTCCTGAAAAGAAAAATAAAAAAAAAATCAAAATCAAAACTCAAAGGTAACAATATAAACATAAAAAACACAGAAAAAATAAAATAGCTATCAACAAGTCGAATAGAGCAAGAAAAATAGCTGAAAATCCAAAAATAAAGAATGTTATGGTAGAAAAGTGCGACATAAGGAAACTGCAAATATACAAATAAAGTTTGTTAAGACAGTGAAGGATATATAATAAAAACTTATGATCTTATCGAATAAACTTAAAATTAGAGATCATAGATCTAAACAACGCTTACTAAAGATTGACAATCAATACATGTCATTTCTCCAAATTTTTTGTAATTAGAATTTTGATTCAATCCTAAAATGAAAACAAAAAAAAAATCAGAATCAAAACGAAAAGTAGAAAATTGACGATAATGAATATGCGTTGGAAGATATACATTCCCAATATGTGAAAAAACACATTAGAATCTATAATATATATTTGAATGAGATATTAATCTTGTAGATAAACAAAAAAATGGAGATTATTGATCTAAACAACACATGAAAAAATAGACTAGAATCAAAACCTAAGGGTAAAAAAATCTGAATATAAAAAACATCGAAAATAAAATAGCTATAAAAAAAGTCAAAACCTCTCCTCCCATCTTGTTAATTGGACAATCGTATAGCAAAAACTCCAGCCTTCAACAAAGATGCTCCATTCAGCCACGAAAACCTCATAAACTAAAAAAATGGAAATCATTGCCAGAGATTGTTGACCAATAATGTCATTTCTAAAATATTTTTGTTTGCTCCTCAAAAGAAGAAAAAAATCAGAATCAAAACTCAAAGGTAAAAATAATTGAATATGAGAAACATCGAAAATAAAATAGCTATGAAGAAGTCAAAACCTCTCATCCCCAACTATATTAATCGAACAATTCTATAGCATAAACTCCAGCCTTCAATGAAGACGCTCCCTTTAGCCACCAAAACCTCTCCTCTCCAATTACATTATAAAACGAAATTAAAGTCAAAATTGTAATTGAAATTGAAAGCCGCATTATCGTCGAAGCTCGGTGCGAGCAATATGCCTAATTGACATTGATGTGAGATTAGATGAACTACGTTTGAGTACACACACACACACAAAGAGAGTGAGAGAGAGAGAGAGAGAGAGAGAGAGAGAGAGAGAGAGAGAGAGAGAGAGAGAGAGAGAGAGAGAGAGAGAGAGATTTGGTGTTGTGAAAGCGAAAACGTTTTTTTAGTGTTGGGACGTTTTTTTTTCTCTTTATCTATATATATATACTATATATAATGACAATCCTCCTTACAATCCCATTAATCCAAAATTTAACATGCTTCTAACATTGCCCTCGGGACAACTTTTAAAAGTAAACAATGAGAGTATCTTTGGAAACTAATTAAAATGGTTTTAAATTAAATTTCAAAACAGAAGTTTATTATTTAACTTTTCCTTATTTCAATCCACTTTCCTATATCTCTCCAATTAAAACTGTCAATTCAAATTAAATAGCTTAAACTTTTTCAACCAAAGAATTAGGTGAAAAAAACAATGAAACTGGTTTGTTTTTCTCTACATCACGTGCGGAGCACATGCCAACTGACTAGTTATATATTAGTGAGAATTTGTGTGGTTTCATGTTGGGACGTTTTTTGTTTTTGTTTTTTTTTAATATTGGGACGTTTTTATCTTTATATGGTACATTTTTTATTTGGGATTTTAATGAGGAAAGACTATGAGGGGATGTGCCACGTGGCGCTATGAGAAGACTAGAAATTGCCATGTAGACACCCCTAGGTCTTCCCTTATTAGGTATATAGAATATAGATATAGATATAGATTTGCTTGTTTTACCCTAATTAATACAATTTCTATTACATTCACATGGTACCCTAACTGCTTTTCTCTATTAGCGGTACTTTTGATGTGCGCATACTCTGTCTAATCAAGCAGTCAAACTTCTTATCCTTGATTGGAGACACTGTGGGAGCATTTCTTCAATGTGCAAAGTCAAGTCATTTTCACTAAAAGCATGAACCTGGATGCAAAACAACAATACAAAGAATTGTCATTTACAACAAGAATGTCATAGCAAAAAAATATAACTGCAAAAGATTAACTATTCCAATTATTTGCCTTGTTAACACTTAGGTCTTCAAGATTGGGCATAATTTGAAGCAAGTTTAATAGATTTCTGCCACAACAAGGCTCGTAGACTAACAGACGGGTTATATTCGTAAATGTTGGAAGACGGCTCAAAAGATCTTCATGCGGAAGAACCTATGTAGAATGTAGCATTGACCGTGAATAATCGATTAGTACTAGATTTTAAGAACTTTAAAATAAAAGCTCAAAGAACAATTACCCAAAACAATTTCGAATGGCACAATTAAACAAGAAGCAGCAGTTACCCAAAGAATATCATCATGTGTAGAAAGTTTCTTCACATGAGCAATTTGCTTAAGTAGATTACAAGCACAACGACGTTGTTCATATGTCAAATCTGGAATGTCACATACATATGCATTGATAGAAGCACCCTGTAGTGATATATTGAGCACCACAAGAGAATGGCAACGAAAAACATGTTAGATTTCAAGAATAGAACCCAAAACAGGGGACTTGTGAACAGAGGCTTAAAATGAAGATTTTTACTTTCATATTCAATACATCAACGTACAGTGGAATAACCCATTTTGTAGGCTTAGTCAACAGACAAATTATTTGAAGTAAATGGAGATAATCTAGGCACTACTAGTGTAACGACTTGCAACTTTAATCAAGTAATTAGTGAGAAACTGCAACTTTAATCAAGTAATTAGTGATAAACTGTATAGTAATCACAAAGAGATTCAGTTGGAAGTAGGGTCGGCGTATCTTAAATAGCGTGTATGGGTGTGTGTTGGTGAATGCAATTGTGTTTGTATGGTATGTATTATATAACTATGTAGTACATATAAGTAGAAAGTGGGATAATTCGGGAAATTTTTGAAGGCTTGAATGCCGGTAGAGTGGCGAGAGCGCAGAAATGCCCGAGGGAACTCGTTGGCGAGAGAGGGTTAGAGTTGTATAGAAGTTTGTATACTCATCTATATATATACATAGGAATTATATATATGTATAAGTATAAGTATATGTAGATAAATTATTATATATATATATATGGGGCAGTATATATATATATAAAAGTAAGGATAAGTTTAATTGACCTCGAGATGAGCAAATACGCATCTCGAGGCAAGGTTTTATTTATAAAACCAAAAGCTTCACCGCCTCTGCTCATCGAAATCGCTAGAGAGAAGAGAGAAGAGCGGTGGAGGTAGAGAACGAGGAGAAGAGAGACGCGAGGGAGAGGCGGAGCTGGAAAACTGGAAGGTGACGTAGAGATCAACTAGTGTTGAGTGGTGTTCGTAAGTTTGGGTAAGTTTTGAAAGTTTTCTTTTAAATTCGTGGGTTTCGGGAATTTGGGGAAAACTTTGGGGAAGTTGAATCAAGGTGTGAGATTCGATTGTAATGAGTTTGGGAAGGTTACAAGGATCATTAGAACTCCTATTTGTGTAAAAATCAGATTGTGGGGATGAATGGGAATTTGGGGAAGTAAACTGCAACAGTCCCGATTCGGCACTGTTGCAGGAAACGTTATGAATTGTTAGATTTGTGATAGATTGTTGTTGAAATTCTTGATGTTGGGTTGTTGTTGCTGGAATTCATATAGACATGTGATGTGGGTATGCTCTCTGAGGTTGCAGGCATGATGATGATGTGTAAGCGAACTGCAAACTTGATGTTTAGTTGTTGTTTGCTGGAATTAATAGAGACATGTGATGTGGGTATGCTCTCTGAGGTTGCAGGAACTGTTGCAAGAAACAATTAGGACTTGTTGCAGGAACTGTTGCAGGAAACAATTAGGAAGATGTAGGAACTGTTGCAGGAAAAGTTGATAAAGTTGTAGATTGGAATGTGATTTGGGTTTTAACTGATGTTGAATAGATTGATGAAGTTCTTGATTATTTGGTTGTTGTTTGCTGTTGGAACTTTGGAAATTGAATAGCAATAGAGCTGATTTAGCTCAGTTGCAGGAAATCGATGGCCAACGCTATTTGGAGCAATGGCTAGCGCGTTGGGTGAACCAAGAAGGGAATTAGGAAAACACAATGGACAAGGTGAAAGTAGGAATAAAAGAATAGAGAATGTGAAATATTGCGTTAGCATGAGTTGGACGTGATAAATAGTAAAGTTAAGAATATGGAAGTTAGTTGAGGGAAATTTTGTAGAGTATGGATTTAGATTTGAATTATAAATCTTACTGTAGATTATAGGTTGACATTAGTTAATTTGGAATAGGTTTTCGAGCACAAGGAGACGGAAGTGAACCTCGAGAGAAAGGAAATCAAGAGGAGGTGTTAAGGAAGCGTAATCAAGGTAAGTGGGACTCGTGTTTTTCATCAATTATGCAACGTAATTAAATACTATTAGAGCATATAGTATTAGAGACTGTTTTGTTATTTGTGACTTAAACTGTTTTGTTATTTGTTTTACAAAAGAAAATGAGAACCGGGAAGAGGTTTGGCGGGACGGATAGGCCTGGGTTTGGAACTGTTTTGGGAGGCCACCCTTCACTACGCCCCAGTGACTTGGGAATTATTCCGACCAATGATTTCCATTTGAGTTGGCGGCACACCATTTATGAATTATCAGCTGTCAGTGGTAATTCATGAGTGATGTGGGAGTGCGACTCTGTGTTTTTAATCAAATGAAAACCTAAGTCACAATACAGTTGCAAAAGACTTATGAAATTGCATTTGCTTATGTATTGGTTATATTGTTTAAACACCCTCTTTAAATATATGTTGGATTCATATTGTTACGCATTGATTAAATTATTTAGTTGATAATTGATGGATTATTCGGGAGTCATTTACTGAGCATGTAGGAGCTCACCCAACAACTTAATTTCAGGTTCTCGACTTACGGCGGAAGAGAAAGGAAAAGGGAAGCTTTAGGAGTTTCGAAGACATCTCTTAATGTAATGAATCTGAAGTACATATGTATATATTGTTTGATTATGTTGTATATATAATTGGGGGTTGGGTTGCTTTTACAGATCAACAAAGTTTTGTATAATATAGTTTTGAGACATTGTATAAGATTACTGTAAAAGTTTTAAATTTTCGTTGTTTTTGAAATGAAAAGTTTTATCTGATATAAGCGATATACAGGTTGTTAGCAGATGGTAAGAAAATAGGCTGCTGGCTCTAGTTAGGCCTGATCTGATGTACCGGGGCTTAATTAGAGTTTCAGGCCGAACATCCTCTATTTAAAGTAGGGACTGTTAAAATCTAGTTAGGCCTGATCTGGTGTACCGGGGCTTAATTAAATTTTCAGTCTGAACACCCTATATTTAAAACAGAGGTTCTTACAACTAGTGCAGTTACATGGGATACATGGACACAAAACATAACTAAGAACAAATCAATAGATAACTAACATAAGTAACTAAACCTACTAAAGCACGTTTGAATTAATAACTTCCAACAGCCCCCTTGATTCAAACTTGCACACATCAAGTTTGAGATCTAAAGTAAGCATGCTTGCCTTGAGAAAGTGACTTTGTCATGATATCAACCACTGCTCATTTGTGTTACGATTCAATGTGATTGAATTGCTTGACACAAGATCTCGAATAAAATGAACCCGAATGTCTATGTGCTTTGATATTCCATGATAATCTGGATTTTTTGACCTAGCAATGGCCGCTTGATTGTCGCAATGTATCGCAATAACAAAGCCCATGATCAATTGTTCCAGCAATGTATCGCAATACTCTTTTCGCAGCTCCAAGGTGATGCTTTGATGGACAATGCATAAACCTTGAAATAACTCCAACTGAGAAGGCTATATCTGGGCGTGTATGTGTCAAATAAATTAAGCCTCCAACCAAGCTTTTAAAATGTCTCATTTGCTTGTTCTATCCCATCACCAAGCTTCAACTTCTCACCCAAATTCATTGGTGTCACGGCTCTGTTACAACTTAACATATCAAACCTTTTTAAGGGTCTGTAGCATATTTCTTTTGAGATAAGAAAATGCCATCCTCATGTTGCTTAACCTCAAGCTCAAGAAAATAATGCAAATCACCCAAATCTATCATTTGAAACTTTTTCTTTATACAAGATTTAAACACAACAATAAGAGATGAAGAAGAACCCATATAGATCATGTCATCAACATAAAGGCAAATAATAAGAACATTTGTACCTTGTCTCTTCACATAAAGGTTTGGTTCATTCTTACTTCTCTCAAATCCATTATCATGGAAATAAGAATCTATCTTGGGAAACCCCGCCTGCGGAGCTTGCTTCAACCCGTAAAGAGCTTTTCGCAACTTGTATACCTTTTTTTCTTTGCCTTTGACAACGAAACCTTCAAGCTGAGAAACATACACCTCCTCTCGCAAATCTCCATTCAAGAAAGCGATTTAACATCAAATTGATACACAGTCCAAAGGCAACTGTCAAATAAGTCATTGCTAAAAGAGTTCAAAACATCTCTAATCGTGCAACCGGAAAGAAAATGTCTTCATAATCTAAACCATATTGCTGTGAATTGAATATCCTTTCACTACAAGTCGCGCATTATACTTTTGAACATTCCTATCAGCTTGAAACTTTGTTTGAAAGACCCACTTGACCCCAATTGTGTTCTTATCTTTAGGAAGGTCCACCAATTCCCACGTATCATTTTTCTGAATTGTTGCGATTTCTTCATTCATTGCACTATGCCATTCCTCTTTTGTCACTGCATCTTGGAGGGTGATTGGATCAGTAACAAGTAAAGCTTGCGTCTATGCATAGATATCGGCCAAGGAACGATACTTTGTTGAAGGAGTTTCATCATCAGAAGAACTTGTATTGCTTGAACTTGAAGAAGATAAGATTGGAGATGAGCTTGAAGAACTTGAAGAATTCTGCTTCACTTCAAGTGGTGGTGGTGTCAATTTCAGGTGTGGAGTCAATATGAGCTACATGGGAATTCACATCCCACACCCAACATGCATCTTCAGCAAAAAGAACATTTCTGCTAACAATGATCTTGCCATTTATAGGATTATATAGCCTATATGCCTTAGATTGAGAACTATAACCAACAAAAATGCACTTTGTTGATTTTTCATCAATCTTTCTGCGATTAGGAAAGTCTATAAAGCATAGGCAACAGAACCAAAAATCTTTGAATGGCTTACTGAAGGTTTCCTCCCACTCCATGCCTCGTATGGAGTTCGATTCAAAACAACATTTGTGGTTGATAAATTCAGCAAGTAGCCCGTAGTTGCAACCGCCTCTCCCTAAAAATTTTTAGGAAGTCCTTTAGCTTTCAACAAGCTTCTTGCCATCTCAACAACAGTTTTGTTCTTCCGTTCAGCGATGCCATTTTGCTCCGGTGTACGTGGAGCAGTTAATTCTCTATGCAAGCCTTGTTCTTCACAAAATTGATTGAACTATTGTGAAGTAAACTCGCCACCTCTATCTGTGCGCAGTACTTTGATGTAGCTTCCAATTTGCTTCTCCACTAATGCCTTGAACTTTTTGAAGGTTTCAAATGTTTCTGACTTGAATTGAAGGAAGTACACCCAACTCATACGGTCGTAGTCATCTGTAAACAACAAAAAATATCTTCTCCCGCCAAAGGAGTGTGTTTGCATAGGGCCACATAAATCAGCATGTATAATTTCAAGACATTTAGATGCCCTTCTAGACTTCCCTATAGGAAATGGTTTTTTACATTGTTTCCCATATATACACCCTTCAGAGACATCTAAGGACTCAAATTCTAGGCAGCCCAAAAACCATTTCCTTTTGACTCAACAATTTCAGACCATTTACATTCGAATGCCCATACCTTAAATGCCATAATCTAGACTCACTAGTGTCTTTGACAGCAAGGGCAAGGTTTTCAAAACTAGAGAATTCTAGTAGAAATAATTTGTTTGAGGTCATTGGAACAGCAACTACAATTTGGTCTAATTTTTTATATCCCTTATTACACAAGAATCATCATCAAAGAGAATAGAATATCCTCTACCCATAAGTTGCCCAACACTTAATAGGTTTTGAGACAATGTGGGAATGAAGTACACATTATGAAGAAGCTTTACATTACCATGATTGTTCTGACCGCAACAACTCCTTTGCCTTCTACTTGCATCTGTTTGTCATCTCCAAGCCTCACCTTCAATTTGTAAGACTAATCAAGCTCCTTAAATAATGCCTTTGTTCCAGTCATGTGATTAGAGCAACCACTATCCAAAAACCAAATGTTAGTGGAAGTTGTTGAATCTTCATGATAGGCCATGAAGAGTTTGCGCTCCTCATCTTCTTGTTCTGTATAATTAGCTTGCTTTTCTTTTTCCCAACAATTAGCTTGAATGTGCCCATATTTTTTGCAATGATAACATTGCACACCGCTCTGGTTGCGATGGTGTTCAGATGGCTTTGCACCCTGGTTCGAGTCATCATGGCCAAGTCCTCTGCCGTGACCACCTCTACCACAAAATCCACCTCTACCACGTCATGCTTTTCATTAGACTTGTGTAGTCTTGCCTTATGGGATTGCAATGATCCCATCAATTCATCAAATGAGTAGGTAGTCAGATCTTTGGATTCCTAAATAGCTGCTACCACATGATCAAACTTTGGAGTCAAACTCCTCAAAAGTTCAGGGACCAAATGTACAACAATGAAATTAAAGTTCAGGAACCAAATGTACACTATTGAAAGTTCAGGGACTAAAAGCATAAAAAACTTAAAGTTCAAGGACCAAAGGCATAAAAACTCCAAAGTTCAGGGACCAAATGTACAACAATGAAATTAAAGTTCAGGAACCAAATGTACACTATTGAAAGTTCAGGGACTAAAAGCATAAAAAACTTAAAGTTCAAGGACCAAAAAATACGTTTTTTCTTTTTTTTTTCAATGTTCCTTGACGTACGCATAGATTATGGAAGGATAATTGTGGTGGTTTATGCACCTATAAAAGACAGTTCTACATATGCCTCGCTAGAAAATTCAACTCAATAAATTTTGAAAAAATTAGACCATACAGGGGTAGACATAAGCTACCATGACATGCATTGATTAGGAGAGGGATTTATAGGACGGAGAAAAGGGTTTCATCTTTTTTTTCAGTCTAGACCACTCAATATCCAAATTAGTCAACTACTACAAGCTGGCTTTGGGTCGGCCCACAACTGAGCTCTATTTGGTCGAACCCAATTAATTTTAGAATTGAGGCTCTCTTGTATTACAATAAAGTATTAGAAATTCTATTAGCCCAAACTATGTGATCAAATAAATACTCCTCTATCAAGAGATCCTCTTCCTTCCCCTTCTTCAAACTCTTATTCATGTTTTTCATATAGTTTATAACTTTGTGTTAAAAATAAAAAATAAAAAAAAATAAAATTTCGAGAACCGTGAGGTCTCAAAACTTGTAAAGTTCGAAAACATTTTTCAATAACATTTCATTTGGGGTGGCTCAGTAGCATTAAAAATTAATCAACTGGATCGAAACCACTCTTTTACCGAACCAAACAAAATATATAGAACCTGTTTGGTATAGTAATTAAACCACCACCATCAAGCCTCGCGCAAATAAATTCATCAGTCTATCATAAGTCATAACTATTCACCAAAAATACGATATGTATAGTTATGATCCCCAAATGGCTAAGATATAATTGTCCACAAGCGATGTTTACAAAATTATCTGAGCCTGCCTCTCTAGGAATCATCAAAATGCGCCCACTTACTTTGCTGCTTCAAAGCTTGAACGTTCTCAAAATGAACCTCGCCATACTTTTAACTTTTCGTGATGGCATTTATCTTCACTGAATTGTAGGCAGTACGACACTGAAAGTAAATCAACAATGAAGATTGTCAACAAGAAAGAACAATATATAAACTAAAAAATGTAATGTAGAATCCATATAATTAAGCGTCATAATAATTAGTATTGTCAAAGAAGACATGAGTATTTTCTGGATTGGGCATAATTCAAATAAGCTCAAAAGATCTTTACCTTAACAGATCTTGAAGATTGACAGTATGACTACGATTCGAAGAATGCCTTCCAAGCGTTACTAATTTGACTGGTTTTAAACGAGGATCCTTGGCATTCATGAAATCTGTGATCTCCAAAGCATCAACATTAGTAAATAGGAAATTTATTATGCGCAGGTCTTCTGGGAACCAATAAAATCATTGATTTGAAATTTCTTAATACTTGATTCAAAACACTTTGGAAGAATTTTTCCAGTGTAGGAAGTCAGTTCATCTTCATTTGATGCATATACTTGAACGCAGAACAATAGATAGAGATTGTCAATTAAAATCAATAAGATTACTACACAAAATGCAACCACCAACATTTTACTATTCTAATGTACTGCCTTGTCAAAGATGAGATCCTCAAGGTTAGGAATAATTTGAAGCACGCTCAACAAATCTTCCTTACCACTTTCCATAGAGCCCAATGACTCGAAAATAAGATAAATTGGTAAATGGCGGAAGATGGCTCGTAAGGTCTTCATGTGGGAGAACCTATGAAGGATGCAACAACGTCCATGAAGGATCTACAATTTTAAGAACAAAAGTACAAAGTTCAAACATCAATGGTCCAAGATTCAAATCAAATAGTTACCTTAACAAGGTCAGCACGTATATGAAGTTTCTTTACATTAATAAGGTCTTTAAGTAGACTGTTGGCATTGCGATGCACTTGGTCCTCCATCAATATCAAATTTTAATACTCATCCATATTAATCATTGCATCTTGTAGCATTGGCATCTTGAACAGAATGTATTCACTTGGTAGCCCATAAGTTCAACAATAAAGGTAATCAAGATTCGGAGCAAAAATCTTGATCATCCGAGTACACGGCTAATAAGGACCAAAGCTTACCTCCAAAATTCTCAAGTGACTAAGGGAGGGTACTAATATTACCAATTAGTTATAAATGGTGCAATGATGTAGAACCAAATGTTTCAGAGCAGAAAGGCGAGAAAAGAATTGCTAGGTTATTGGAACATATAATCCTACATGAGAAATATAATAAGAGTTGGTGTGGTATATAAGTGGTGTAATCATCAAGGCTGAGGCGGATCTCGTGTTCTTTCATGGATATCCAATGTTGCTCGTAAGAAGCAGCTCCACGAGCTCAATCTCCATATTCATCAAGTGGATTTCAATGTGATTCCTCACTGTGTTTTTGGTTGCAAATCCCTTGTGGTGCTTAAGATATCATAATACTAATAGTGGTGTTTTTGCACCACTTAGTCACTAGGTTCAAACAATTGGTTCTACACCATTGCAACTTTTCTAACCATCAGTGCCTTCCCTTAGTCACTTGACAATTTCCAAAGCTTGCTTCCAACGTTACAAGTCGTCATATACTCTATTGATCAAGATTTGTTGGTCGAATCTTTATTATCATTGCTGTTGTTGGATTACTGACTTGCTACCAACTGAATACATTTTGTTCGACATGCCAATGGTAAAAGAAGCAATGATGAATACAGATTTGTATTACATCCCGCCTTGGGTATTGCGAGAGGAAGAGCATCTCAAAGCCCACAATCTACTTAAAAATCTTGTCAATATAAAGAAACTTCATATACCGCTTTCGTCTTCTTACAAGTAACTATTCAATTCAAATTTTGTTTTTGGTTAATTGTTTTTTAAACTTTACATTTTTCTTCTTAGAATTGTTCATCTTTCATGGCGCCTTCATAGGTTCTCCCGCATAAAAGACCTTATGAATCAGCTTCCAACATTTACCAATTTAACCTTTCTGTGAGTCATCGGACTTGGAGATGGCAAATATTTGCTGAACCTGCTCCAAATTATGCCTAACCATGAGAGTCTCATCTTTGACAAGGCAAACTCACTAGAATAATGAAATGTTGGCAGTTGCATTATGCATAAAGGTCTTGTCGGATTTTAATTGACAATTATCTCTATCTGTTGTTTTTGCATTCAGGTCTATGCATCAGGTGAAGATGAATTGACTTCCTACATTGGAGACATGCTTTCACAGTGTTTTGAATCAAGGATTAAGACAATTCAACCCGATGAATATATATGATGGTTGCGGTAACGACTGGTACATAATAGAGTTCCTATTAACTAATGTTGTAGCTTTGGAGATCACTGATATCATGGATGCCCAAGACATCAATTTAACTCCTGTCAAATCAATGAGGCTGGGAAGGCATTCTTTGAATCCTAATAATCCTTTGAATCGTCAAGATCTGTTAAGGTGTACTTCTTTTGAGTTTTATCTCTTCTTTGTAATATCCCAGTCAATATGATTGTTTAATTATGGATACCACATTGCATTGTTTAGTTTATGCCTTGTTCATTAGGAGTATTTTTGTTGACATCTTAATTATTGATTTGCTTTCAGTGCTTCATTGATTCACAAAGTATTCAGTGGCCTTATTAAATGTAGAAGAAATGCTCCCTCATCGCTTGTCTAACCAAGACTAACTCTTATTGGACTCGTCGAGTACGATTGAAGAGTTTAAGTATGGTCAAATTCATTTTGAGAATGATCAGCTTTGAAGCATAGAAGTAAAGGAACGCATTTTGAATCACAAGAAGTATGCGATTATCAAAAAAATCTCATAGAAAGATAAGAGAAACGGAAGATTGTCAAACCATTGTTAGACTTTGGGTTTTTAAAGCTCCAAATAGCATTGTAATATCTCGCTTCTTCTCGCTTTGATCAAAGAAAATCTAAAACTTCCCTACAAGGAGAAGACAAAACTGAAACTTCCCACAAAGGAAAGACAAACTACCTACTAATAATAAGACAAAAAAGAGGAACCAGCCCAACCGCTGCACATATTCAAAAACGAGTGTCGAGGAAGATGTCGCAACAAGAAAATCCAATCATCACAGATCTAAAAAGATATTTTATTGAACTTATAGAACACAGAGAGATGAAGATTGGAACCATCGCCAACTAAAAGAAAAGATCGGCGGTGGTTCAAGATCTTGATTCAAGAGAGAAAACTAAAAAAAGGGGTTTTAGGGTTAGAGTAGCCGCCTCTTGAGCAAAAATTATCATATCTTAATATAACAAAATAGATAACTAAAGTTTTTAACTTTGTATTTATCTTATCAAATTCATTATAATTATCACCAAATCTATATGAATAAAGAACGGAAAAAAATGACCAAAAAAATGAAAGTGATATTGGAGTGCGACTATTTTTTGGAGTTTCGACTATTTCGATTTCTTTTTTGATGAGTTGAAAACCTAGACATTATCTATTGCACCCTCTATTTTTCTAGAGAGTGCGATAGATAATGTCTATCTTTTTCTATGTCACGTCATATGCACTGAAAATGTAAGAAAATTGTATTGAATAGGGTAAAACAGGGCAAATTGTATACAATACTTTGCTCTTATTTATAGAGCGGTACGAAACAATATACATGGAAGTAACTGATTTACATAATCAGTGATGAAGTTACACAATCAGTGAAAAAGTTATGGTATATACAATCAGTGCGGGGAAGTTACACAATCGGCTTCGACAAACCGAGCAAAAGCCATCTGTTCCGTCAGCAAGGCAAAATCTTTGGTTTGAACACGAAAAAAATATTAAAACATTGAATGAAAACTCAAAAAATACATGAAACAACCCGAATCTTCCCCGATCCGACTTAGGGGCAATTTAGTAATTTAAATACTAAATGTGTGTTGGATTTTCTTTGGATTAAATTATTAGTGATATAGTAAAATATCTTACACCTCGATATGAGCATTTTATGCGGTTTGAAGAAACTTACCCCAGAATAAATCCAGATTTATAAGATCTCACTAATTAGGAAAATATTTGTAGGAACTTTTCTGGTCAAAAGGGGCGAGATCTTCAAATTTATGAGATCATATTAATTAGGGAAAGATTTGTGGGAATTTTCTTAGTCAAAAGGGGCAAAATCTCCAAATTTATGAGATCTCATTAATTAAGGAAAGATTTGTGGGAACTTTCCTGGTCAAAAGGGTAATTAAGTTAAACTAATGAAAATGAGCCCAAAATATATTAAATAGCAGTTAGACTTAAGGCCCAAGTGAAGGGCATTTTAGTCTTTAACACAAAAGGTTGCACAACCTAACCTAACCCTAGCTATAAAAGGAGAGGTTGTGTAACGACCCTAAAATCTAACTCATGTGGACCTCTTGTTGTGATATGGGTGAACAATTTTCGGTCGTCGACACAAAGGTATGTTATTTTTATTCGGAGTTTGTATTATTTATCTATTTACCTGAAAGTAAATTCCAAAGTCCGAAACGTGTGAGGACGTTTGTGTGTGAACATTGAGGTGTGAAACAGGTTTGGTTCGGAGAAGCTCGACTTGGGAAAACCTCTAGCATGCCAAATGTACATTGATGGTACTCTACACAATATGGAAATATGAATGTCTTCCCTTCATTTGTTACAAATGTGCTCAGTATGGTCATGTTAGTAGTGCATGTCTCTCCTCTCAGAAGAGTTTAGAACCACCTGCAATGGTATCTATTACAACCACGACAGCGAGCTCCTCCTCTGCACCACCTCCAGCAGCAACGCCGCCACTGTTGGCTCCTAAACTTTCCGCTTCGACAATGGAAGATGCAGCGGGCCCATGGATCCATGCATCATGCCCAGTTAGGAAATTCAAAGGTAAATCGCAAGATTCAAATGATCTCACTGGCGCCAAATCCGTCCCTATTTCCCGTAATGGATCTCGCTTTGATGTGTTGACTTCGCATGATAAGGAAATTCATTTAATTGGTAATAAAGAGGAAAGTCATTCAATTGGCAATAAAGAGGAAAGTCATTCAATTGGCAATAAAGAGGAAAGTCATTCAATTGGCAATAAAGAGGAGCCTTGGAAGTCAACTCCAATTAGTTTTCAAAAGAAAGGAAGCTTAGTAAGTGGGCCTGACCAGGCAAAGCCCAAGAAACCTCATGCAAAACTGGACCCTCCAAAAACTTATAAAGTTAAAAATACACGCGAGAAGCCTAGGCCCACGGTCGATCCTATTAAATATGTTTCAACTCTATCCCCAGTTTGAAAAACTCAATTAATGCCCCCTGCTCTTAACCCTACTGTCTCCGCGAAGGAGGCAATGGTGATCATGACCCCAACAAGTCCCCAACTTGAACACACTCTTGACCCAAATCTTCATATAGTGGTGTTGTTCAACAAGAAAAATGGTTGTGATTCAGTCGGTGGTGGTGATAGCTTCTCTTCGGTGAGAAGCCTAGGTACACCAGGATGTCCCCCAAATAAACCTCATCAAATCAATTTGTGTGGCTTCTTAAAATCAGGAAAGTGGGGGGCAAAGGCAAGCGGAACATCTCTCCTTACACTAGATATGAGGAACCCAGACCGCCTTTCCCACAACAACTTACTTCTCCTAAGGCTTTTCGGCTGAGCTCGTTCCCTTCGAAGGAGCTCTGATTTCTTTCCCCTGGGTATTTCCATCCCTTTATTTAGTTTTTTTATGCTGGTACCAACAATTGTTTGGAACTGTCAGGGAGCGGAAAAAAGTTTTTGCTAGGTATTTGAAATCATTTATTTTCATCCACAACATCAAAATTCTTGTATTTACTGAAACAAGGATTAGTGGACTTCAAGCAGACAATCTTATTAAACTGCTAAAATTCGGTCTCTCACATCCGGTTGAGGCTCTTGGCTACTTAAGTTGTATTTGGGTCTTATTGAGGGATATTTTTAATATCACTATTATCGTATTGTTCATTTACATTTGGAGGGGAACTGCGTAACATATTGGATGGCGAATTTCACTGTTCATCACAGTATTAGCTCATACTATCTTCAACACTGCCCATCTGGCTTGACTTCTATTATTAGAGATGATGTAAGGGGAGTTTCACTCCCAATGATGTGTCCTCTGTAACCAGGCAAGTATGCCTCCTTTTCAATAATAAATAAAAAATAAAAAATAAAAAAAAAACTTATCTCAATTAGGTCATACAGTTTCTGGGCTTTCCTAAGGAGCTGTTAATATATTGGGTCTTCATTACGTAACATAGTTAGAAACCCAAATGGGCTTTTTGGTATTCCTTTGGGCCAGCGTTAGTTGGGTCCTTCAGTGGTGGTGTTGGGGTGGCTTAAGAGGCTCCGATTATATAACAATCACATGAGTGCTTAAGCCCTAAAAAAAGCCCTTCTTCAGACAATCGGCGGTTTGATCTTCCTTTCTATAATCTTTTTTTTTTTTTTTGAATACTTTCTCTAATCTTTCTATGGAATTTATTTCTTTGATAATCGCATTGCTTGTTCCTGGTGAATATATATAGAGTTGCCTGGATTTCTAGCTAGGTTTTCTGCTTGGTAACATATAGTATCTAGTTGTCAAAATGGTAACATATAGTAGCTAGGTTTTCTGCTTGGTAACATATAGTAAACAAAATGGTTGTCGCAAAAGATAGGATTAGTGAATTGCCCGACTCTATTTTGGAAGATGAAATCCTGTCTAGACTTCCAACAAAATTGGCTGTGAGCACCAGCATCTTGTCTAAGAGATGGAGATGGTTGTGGACTGGTGTTCCGGCTCTCGAATTTTCGTATACTGGAAGTAATAGTTCAATGTTCATGAATTATGTTGATAATGTCTTACTTCACCACCACGTCTCAAACTTGCATTCCTTCAAACTCACCTGTGATCATCAAGGCTGTGACGGATCTCGTGTTCTTTCATGGATATCCAATGTTGTTAGTAAGAAGCAGCTCATGAGCTCTATCTCCATATTCATCAAGTGGATTTCACTGTGATTCCTCACTGTGTTTTTGGTTGCAAATCCCTTGTGGTGCTTAAGATATCATCTAATACTAATAGGGGTGTTTTTGCACCCCCCACTTGGGTTTCTCTTCCGTCTCTTGCTACCCTTGAACTCGACAGACTGATTTTTGCGGATGAAGACTCGACCCAACACTTCTTTTCCAGCCTCTCTACTCTCAAACAATTGGTTTTATGCCATTGCAACTTTTCTAACCATCAGAAATTGGTAATCTCAGTTCCTTCCCT
Organism: Stephania japonica; assembly: GCA_039657345.1. Classification (NCBI taxonomy): domain Eukaryota; kingdom Viridiplantae; phylum Streptophyta; class Magnoliopsida; order Ranunculales; family Menispermaceae; genus Stephania; species Stephania japonica. The sequence continues at coordinate 75,215,647 of CM077556.1, forward strand.
TAGTCACTTGAAAATTTCTAATGCTCGCTTCCAACGTTACAAGTCGTCATATGCTCAGATGATCAAGATTTGTGGGCCAAATCTTGATTATCTTTGCTGCTGGACTACTGACTTGCTACCAACTGAATACATTTTGTTTGACATGCCAATGCTACAAGAAGTAATGATTAATACGGATATGTATTGCATCCCGCCTTGGGTATTGCTAGAGGAAGAACATCTCAAAGCCCACAATTTACTTAAAAATCTTGTCAAAACGAAGAAACTTCATATACCTGCTAGTCTTCCTATGGTAACTATTCAATTCAAATTTTGTTTTTGGTTAATTGTTCTTTAAACTTTATATTGTTCATCTTTCATGGTGCTTCCTTCATATATAGGCTCTCTCGCATGAAGACCTTATAAATCAGCTTCCAACATTTACCAATTTAACCTTTCTTCGAGTCATTGGAACTGGAGATGGCAAATATTTGCCGAGCACTCGCTCCGAATTATGCCTAACCTTGAGAGTCTCATCTTTGACAAGGTAAACTCATTAGAATAATGAAATGTTGGCAGTTGCATTTTGCATAAAGGTCTTGTCGGACTTTAATTGAAAATTATCTCTATCTGTTGTTTTTGCTTTCAGGTCTATGCATTGGGTGAAGATGAATTGACTTCCTACATTGGAGACATGCTTCCACAGTGTTTTGAATCAAGGATTAAGACAATTCAACTCAATGAATATGATGGTTGCCGTAACGACTAGTGCATGATAGAGTTCCTATTAACTAATGTTGTAGCTTTGGAGATCACTGATATCATGGATGCCCAAGACATCAATTTAATTCCCGTCAAATCAGTGAGGCTGGGAAGGCATTCTTTGAATCCTAATAATCCTTTGAGTCGTCAAGATCTGTTAAGGTATAGTTCTTCTTTTGAGTTTTATCTCTTCTTTGTATTATTTAATTATGGATACCACATTGCATTGTTTAGTTTATGCGTTGTTCATTAGGAGTATTTTTGTTGACATCTTAATTATTGATTTGCTTTCAGTGCTTTATTGCTTCACAAAGTATTTTCTCCGAGGAATTTTCAGTGGCCTTATTAAAAGTACAAGAAATGCTCCCTCAGTTGTCTAATCAAGACTAACTCTTATTGGAATCGACGAGTACGATGGAAGTGTTAAAGCATGGTCAGATTCATTTTGAGAATGCTTAGCTCTGAAGCAGAGAAGTAAGGGAACACATTTTGATGATTCCTAGAGAGACTGATAAATATTCTAGAAATTGCTTTAGCTTTTAGGACAATTATATCTTATCTATTTTGTGTTTTTGGCTGTTGTTAATCTCTTGCCATCTTCCTGTTTTTTTAAATTTGATAGTAAATCTTTTGACCAATGCCTGTTGTTTGAAGTTCGATCAATCTTATTTGCATGTGTACACTTGCATTGGTTTTTATTGTTGGCTGCCCCAAACAGAAACATCAGAATCATCATAGCCCAGTACATCAGATATCCTAGAGATCGTATCATCCTGCAACATCTAACATTTTATCAAAATCTGCATAATCTTTTTTGTGGTGATGTTTTTGGTTCTCAATTGTTAATATATTCTTTTCTGTTTGAGTTAAACTGCTAATATATTGTTAATGTTACCCTAATAAGACTTGCACATACAACACAGGCTTGTGCTCGTCCCTTCTATGCGTCTTGGGATGCGTGCACACACATGTTGGCGAAAATCAAGGGACACACATGTGGTATGTGCGTGTCCTTAATTTCTTTTTTGGCTTACAAAGGATTTATAACTGGCTACCTCTGCCGCTTGAAAGGAACTCCCATCGCATCAGCTATCAACAAATGGCCAATGCCATCGGGTGGTTCTGATAGGGTATACAAAAAATCTCTGATATATTAGCAAGTGCATCCGCAACTTGGTTAGCTTCTCTAAAAGCAATTTCCTAAATAATGTTGCCAAAACAAAATTAGAAACTCTTCTCTACTATTTTCAAAAAGTAATGTCAATTGTTTTCTAATTCTTTTAGGCTTTTTTTCAATCACTAAACTTATAAATTAAGAAAAGCTAGCTGGTGCATAATGCAACATAACAACAATACTTGAAAAATTGTCGATGTTGCCAGAAAAAATCAAGAGGTACTTGATAATATTATCTTTGTACAATTGTCAAGCTTTTCTATTATATTACACTAGTCGGCATCCCGCGCTTCGCACACGGGCAAAACAAAGTATTAATATATTAAGTCAAAGTAAATTTTTAGGTAAAGTAAAAAAATTGTTGAGAAAAACTTTAAAAATAAACTAATTGTCTAATCTTCAATGAACTCGAAATAAAAAATAATATTATCTAGTTTCTCTAAAGAAATTTTCACAATTAATATCACACAATCCAAACAATTAAGGCTTTAAAAAATCCACACAATTATAAGAAAGGCACACAGTTCGATTGTTTTTTTTTTAAAGTGCCAAAATATGTAAATATATATATATATATATATTAGTAGAAAAAAATTCTAAAAGTAAGCCGCTATTATAATTGTTATTATATTAGATGAAACTACAATAATCCAATTAAGTATGAACTTATTTAATTGTGTGTGGTGTTTAATATCGTAATGTCCTAAATAAATAATAAAAATTAGAATAGTATCTAATATCAATACCTCTCAATCATGGAATTCACTTCAGGGACCTCAAGATTCAAGTAAACCTTTGATACACTTGTTGTTGTGGAGAACCAAATTTGACCAGTTATATATATGTAGGAAAAAATGATCTTAAGTGCATCATTTTAGAGAAAGACTATGGGGCAACAAAGAGAAAAAAAAAAAAAAAAGAAAAAGAAGAAGTAATTGATAATTAGTCCGATCCCATTGCTACAAACAGTTGAATCAAAAGATTCTGCTAAGGAGCCCAATAAAGTAATTTTCAATCTATTGACATATATTTACAAACCATGTATGTATAAACAATCGACTTACCCATGAATAAGAACTTCGGGATCCCGTTTTCGCTTCTGGCCATCATCCCCCACGACAATAATCCAACGCTTCTCAAACAACCAATTACATCTACAAATAGAAACTATCCAATTAGTAATAATCGAGAGAAATTAGTAGAAAACAACTTATTGTTGTAAATGAAATGGATGTGGATGACTCTTCCTATTCAAACCATTTGTATTCTACCACTATGTGTGAGTGGTTACACATTTACATCATGTAATTGTAACTTATGATCTTTGACATTCTTGTAATGGCCTATATAAAGAGCTCACATCTATGTAATGGATACACAATATATTGGAATGAAAGTTTTCTATTTCTCTCATATCTCTTCTCTTGTTCAATTTCTATTTCTTTACTTTACTTTCCTAGCTTTGTTCAAAGTAATTTACAACACGTTATCAGTACGAGCTTGCTCTAACATTAAGGAGATCTTGAAGTTCAAGAAGGCTTGTTAAGGAGACAAAGCTAGGAAGGTATAACTTTTATGAGTTCGGTTTATTTCTATATTATCTTGGTTGCTTCACTTTTATATGCATACTTTATTCATATACTATGCATTATAACGTCACCGATTGCGAAAGTATGCTATGTAGTTGCGTCTTGTATGATCTTCTACATCAGAAATCAAAAGTCAATATGTGACATAACTAGTTTTCTCGATATACTATAAACGATTAATTATGCTCCATTCTTGATTTTTTATATTGCGAATAGTGTTATGAGTTTGGGTTGATAGTGGGAAAGCCTTGTCCCCGGTAAAGCTAAACATTGAAAGGGAGACGAGTTATCCCGTTCGAGGAGGCATGGTTTTTAAGTAGACTTCGTCTCACCACCTAACTTGGAGGTTGTCCCACCAACTCATTCAAGTAGTACATTTTGCATATTAATAATCAAGTTGTAAACAAATATTTAATCGTATATTATTTATTTTATATAGAAAGGAGAAAACTATTTACATCATTATTTTTTTTCAAAAGTATTGTACTTGATTGAATTTTTGCCGTAATATTATTGACAAAAATATTTGTCAAGGCAATTAGGTGCTAAAATTATAAAGCATCTATAAAAGGATGTGTGCATAACACTAATATTTATTCGACGAATATCTCTATAGAGATTTGAAAAGTGAAAATATTATCCTTTAACCTTATGAAGTTATAAATATAAACGCCAAAAATTGGTGATGCTCCGAGAAAAGCTCAAAATGAATTGTTGGGTCTCAAGCTACAATATTTATATTAGTCAAATATTGTTTATTATTCTACAATTTTAATTACCTCTATATTGAAGGTTTGCAGAAATATGACTGATGAGACAATAAAAGGCCACGTGGCTCACCTCGATTTATTATTGCAACAAAATATTGAGTGTGCACGTCAATTCAATAAATATTATGAATTGATTTCTTGTTTGTCTCATAGTAGCTGAGTAAAATAATGAGATATTATTTATATAATATCACTCCCGTCCAATTGGCCAAGCTTCATGAAGCACATGTTGCGTTTATAAAATGACCATGGTCGCAACTATGTAATTATGGACGTGGAAAAGTGAAGGCATTAGGTAAAGGTCTTAATAATAATTTCACTCAAAGTGGAATAAAAGTGGTGCACCACATGAAACATGAAGGGCAAAATTATCGATAATGAGCATGCTCAAAAGCGTGACAAGCTATGTCATGTATGAAAGACCATTATATTAGGTCACACTGATTATATATTGTCATATATGCCCAAATATTTTAGTGAGATTTACTGTGCCAATCAAAGGCAAAATTATGAAATTTATGGCTTATTAAAATTGACACATTGAGATGTGTTCAAATCATGAGTTAAATAAAGGCGAAGAATGCATGTCTTGCTTATTTTGCTACAAGCACAATCTCTTAGCAAGTGTCATCCAAGTTTTAACGAGGTAGAAGTTTTAACGAGGCACAATCTCTTAGTAAGTGTCATCCAAGTTTTAATGAGGTAAAATTCCCACAGGGTTTTTTTTTCTTAGTAGAAGTTTTAACGAGGCACAATCTCTTAGTAAGTGTCATCCAAGGGGGAGTGTTGTAAATGAAATGGATGTGGATGACTCTTCCTATTCAAACCATTTGTATTCCACCACTATGTGTGAGTGGTTACACATTTACATCATGTAATTGTAACTTATGATCTTTGACATTCTTGTAATGACCTATATAAAGAGCTCACATCTATGTAATGGATACACAATATATTGGAATGAAAGTTCTATATTTCTCCCATATCTCTTCTCTTGTTCAATTTCTATTTCCTTACTTTAGTTTCCTAACTACTTATTAAAAAATCAACCTATCAAAAACTTCTTTTTCGTTGACACGTTATAGAATTACATCCTTACTGACAAATTGAAACTTATGGCTGGGGACCCCAACAACACCATCCAATCATTTGACTATAGTTGAGTGTAGAAAATGTATGATGTGGTCATTGGTTACAGGTTGATAAAGCCCGGTAATTAGGCTAACTTTGAATTTTCGTTTGGAAAAAACTCCTCCCTTTTGTTAGTAATGGTTTGAATTTTCGCACTTGGTTTTTGCGAATGACCGCATGAGTCAAAGTTTCCTACGTCCAATAACACAAACAAAGTAACGGTCATTCCATTATACTAAGTTATCAATATTTAACTTAGTACAGATTGAGGGTGAGAAGCAAGCCTATTTATCAATAATTATTATAAGTTATAGCCAAGTGGAGGAGGAGTAATTGTTACAAGTTCTTAAAAGATAAAACGTTAGATCTTTGCATTATTGCAAATATCAAAGGAGTGTTGCAAGTTGCTATTTCGAAGTAATTTATTGCTTGAGGATGACTTTGAAATAAAAATTTTTCAAAAACTCCATAAGAGTCCAAATAGCACTACTCTAGTTATATAACATTTTCTTTTACTTAACCTTGGTATTTAATTTGATAGATCTTAATTAATTGTTTCCTTAACAAAAAATGGTTCATTTTAAAACGGTATTGTATTGGTAGATCTTAATTAATTGTTTCCATAACAAAAAACGATTCATTCTAAAACGTTATTATATTATATATTTAGATTATTTTTGGTAAGCCACGTGGCGCCACTATGAGAAGGTTGGAAAGCGCCACGTGGATACCCCAAGGTCTTCCCTTATTATATACTAGTCGAAATCCCGCGCTTCACGCACGGGTGAAACTAAGTGTCAATATATTAATTAAATAATAATTAATTTAATGAGAAAAATTGAAAAAAAAACTAAAAAAATAATCTTATTACATAATCTCGAATAAATTTTAAGTGAAGAATAATATTATCTAATTTCTTTGTAGTAAAAATAGGGAATATGTGCTTTGAAAGTTTAAAAACTTTAATTTTGCATATGGTTATATAAAAAATATAATTCTAATGAAATTAAATTTGATGAAAAATAGAAAGTGATAAAAAGAGGGAAAGAAAAAAAAACTTATGCAAACATTGGTGAAATCTCAATTTAATACTTTATGTATAGAGTTTTCAAAAAAAAAAAACTTTATGTACAGAAGATTTTTTTTTTGAAAAATGATTAATTAAAATTATGTTGCCACAACAAAGGATATATAACAAATTAACATCTTGTAGAATAAACTAAAAAATGACGATCATTGATCTAAACAACGCATACCAGAGATCCTCGATCAATATATGTCATTTCTAAAATATTTTTGTTTGCTCCTGAAAAGAAAAATAAAAAAAAAAAATCAAAATCAAAACTCAAAGGTAGAAATATAAACATAAAAAACACAGAAAATAAAATAGCTATCAACAAGTCGAATAGAGCAAGAAAAATAGCTGAAAATCCAAAAATAAAAAATGTTATGGTAGAAAAATGCGACATAAAGAAACTTCAAATGTACAAATAAAGTTTGTTGAGACAGTGAAGGATATATAATAAAAACTTATGATCTTGTCGAATAAACTTAAAATTGGAGATCATAGATCTAAACAACGCTTACTAAAGATTGACAATCAATACATGTCATTTCTCCAAATTTTTTGTAATTAGAATTTTGATTCAATCCTAAAATGAAAACAAAAAAAAAAAATCAGAATCAAAACGAAAAGTAGAAAATTGACGATAATGAATATGCGTTGGTAGATATACATTCCCAATATGTGAAAAAACACATTAGAATCTATAATATATATTTGAATGAGATATTAATCTTGTAGATAAACAAAAAAAATGGAGATTATTGATCTAAACAACACATGAAAAAATAGACTAGAATCAAAACCTAAGGGTAAAAAAATCGAATATAAAAAACATCGAAAATAAAATAGCTATAAAAAAAGTCAAAACCTCTCCTCCCAACTTGTTAATTGGACAATCGTATAGCAAAAACTCCCGTCTTCAACAAAGATGCTCCATTCAAACGAAAACCTCATAAACTAAAAAATGGAAATCATTGCCGAGAGATTGTTGACCAATAGTGTCATATCTAAAATATTTTTGTTTGCTCCTCAAAAGAAGAAAAAAATCAGAATCAAAACTCAAAGGTAAAAATATTTGAATATGAGAAACATCAAAAATAAAATAGCTATGAAGAAGTCAAAACCTCTCATCCCCAATTATAACTTGTTAATCGAACAATCCTATAGCATAAACTCCAAATTTCAATGAAGACGCTCCCTTTAGCCACCAAAACCTCTCCTCTCCAATGACATTATAAAACGAAATCAAAGTCAAAATTGTAATCGTAATTGAAAGCCGCATTATCGTCGAAGCTCGGCGCGAGCAATATGCCTAATTGACATTGATGTGAGATGAGATGAACTAGGTTTGAGTACACAGAGAGAGAGAGAGAGAGAGAGAGAGAGAGAGAGAGAGAGAGAGAGAGAGAGAGAGAGAGAGAGAGAGAGAGATGGTGTTGTGAAAGCGAAAACGTTTTTGTAGTGTTGGGACGTTTTTTTCCTCTTTATCTATATATATATATATATATATATACTATATATAATGACAATCCTCCTTACAATCCCATTAATCCAAAATTTAACATGCTTCCAACATTGTCCTCGGGACAACTTTTAAAAGTAAACAATGAGAGTATCTTTGGAAACTAATTAAAATGGTTTTAAATTAGATTTCAAAACAGAAGTTTATTATCTAACTTTTCCTTATTTAAATCTACTTTTCTATATCTCTCCGATTAAAACTGTCAATTCAAATTAAATAGCTTAAACTTTTTTAACCAAAGAATTAGGTGAAAAAACAATGAAACTACTTTGTTTTTCTCTACATCACGTGCGGAGCACATGCCAACTGACTAGTTATATATTAGTGAGAATTTGTGTGGTTTCATGTTGGGACGTTTTTTGTTTTTGTTTTTTTTTAATGTTGGGACGTTTTTATCTTTATATGGTACATTTTTTATTCGGGATTTTAATGAGGAAAGACTATGAGGGGATGTGCCACGTGGCGCTATGAGAAGACTAGAAATCGCCATGTAGACACCCCTAGGTCTTCCCTTATTAGGTATATAGAATATAGATATAGATATAGATTTGCTTGTTTTACCCTAATTAATACAGTTTCTATTACATTCACATGGTACCCTAACTGCTTTTCTCTATTAGCGGTACTTTTGATGTGCGCATACTCTGTCCAATCAAGCAGTCAAACTTCTTAATCCTTGATTGGAGACACTGTGGGAGCATGATGCAAATTAGAATTTGTGTTAGTTTAGGATGTGTTTGCAAAGGAACGGTTAATGCATTAGTTTAGGAGTTTTATTTATTTATACTTATCTTAAAGTTGTTAGTTTAGGAGTTTTATTTATTTATACTTATCTTAAAGTTGAAAGTCTTTTTATTTATACTTATCTTAAAGTTGAAAGTCTTTTGTTTTTAAAAACCTATATATATAAGGCTATGTAATAGTTTTAGGGGGATTTTTATTGATTTTTATAAAGAATTGAATTTCTTTTCTTGAGAATTTGGTGTTAATTCTCTTTAGCCCTAGGTTGTTTTATTCGTAGTGTCGAATAATCAATTTAGAAGATCTCCGCTGCGTCAGAGCATTTCTCCAATGTGCAAAGTCAAGTCATTTTCACTAAAAGCATGAACCTGGATGCAAAACAACAATACAAAGAATTGTCATTTACAACAAGAATGTCATAGCAAAAAAATATAACTGCAAAAGATTAACTATTCCAATTATTTGCCTTGTTAACACTTAGGTCTTCAAGATTGGGCATAATTCGAAGCAAGTTTAATAGATTTCTGCCACAACAAGGCTCGGAGACTAACAGACGGGTTATATTCATAAATGTTGCAAGACGGCTCAAAAGATCTTCATGCGGAAGAACCTATGTAGAATGTAGCATTGACCGTGAATAATCGATTAGTACTAGATCTTAAGAACTTTAAAATAAAAGCTCAAAGAACAATTACCCAAAACAATTTCGAATGGCACAATTAAACAAGAAGCAGCAGTTACCCAAAGAATATCATCATGTGTAGAAAGTTTCTTCACATGAGCAATTTGCTTTAAGTAGATTACAAGCACAACGAGGTTGTTCATAACACCCTGTAGTACCGGCACATCGTTGAAAACACCTCCACAATGTGATGTATTGAGCACCACAAGAGAATGGCAACGAAAAAAATATTAGATTTCAAGAATAGAACCCAAAACAGGGGACTTGTGAACAGAGGCTAAAAATGCAGATTTTTACTTTCAGATTCAATACATCAACGTACAGGGTAATAACCCATTTTGTATGCTTAGTCAACAGACAAATTAACTGAAGCAAATGGAGATAATATAGGCACTACTAGTGCAGTTACATGGGATACATGGACACAAAACATAACTAAGAACAAATCAATAGATAACTAACATAAGTAACTAAACCCACTAAAGCATGTTTGAATTAATAACTTCCAACAGCCCCCCTTGATTCAAACTTTCACACACCAAGCTGAGATCTAAAGTAAGCATGCTTGCCTTGAGAAAGTGACTTTGTCATGATATCAGCCACCTGCTTATTTGTGTTACAGTACTTCAATGTGATTGAATTGCTTGTCACAAGATCTCGAATAAAATGAACTTGAATGTCTATGTGCTTTGATCTTCCATGATAAGCTGGATTTTTTGACCTAGCAATGGCCGCTTGATTGTCACAATAAATCTCTGTAGCTTCCTTTTGTTTTTGACCAACGTCGGTGAGAATTTGACACTACCAAATCGCTTGACATGCTGATTAAGTTGCTGCTACATACTCAGCTTCAGTTGTGGATAAAAATTTGTTGTGGCCTGCTTCTTTGAACTCCAACATATTGCTCCTGAACCAAGATTGAAACTGTAACCTAAAGTGCTCTTTCTATCTTCCAAACATCCTGCCCAATCACTGTCGGTGAAGCCAACTAATTTCAAATCAGAAGTGTGACCATAACAAAGCCCATGATCAATTGTTCCAGCAATGTATCGCAATACTCTTTTCGCAGCTCCAAGGTGATGCTTTGATGGACAATGCATAAACCTTGAAATAACTACAACTAAGAAGGCTATATCTGGGCGTGTATGTGTCAAATAAATTAAGCCTCCAGCCAAGCTTTTAAAATGTCTCATTTGCTTGTTCTGTCCCATAACCAAGATTCAACTTCTCACCCAAATTCATTGGTGTCACTGCTCTGTTACAACTTAACATATCAAACCTTTTTAAGAGGTCTGTAGCATATTTCTTTTGAGATAAGAAAATGCCATCCTCATGTTGCTTAACCTCAAGCTCAAGAAAATAATGCAAATCACCCAAATCTATCATTTCAAACTTTTTCTTCATACAAGCTTTAAACCCAACAATAAGAGATGAAGAAGAACCCATATAGATCATGTCATCAACATAAAAATAAATAATAAGAACATTTGTACCTTGTCTCTTCACATAAAGATTTGGTTCATTCTTACTTCTCTCAAATCCATTATCATGGAAATAGGAATCTATCTTGGGATACCCCGCCCGCGGAGCTTGCTTCAACCCGTAAAGAGCTTTTCGCAACTTGTATACCTTCTTTTCTTTGCCTTTGACAACGAGACCTTCAAGCTGAGAAACATACACCTCCTCTCGCAAATCTCCATTCAAGAAAGCTGATTTAACATCAAATTGATACATAGTCCAGTGCAACTGTGCAGCCATTACTAAAAGAGTTCGAACCATCTCTAATTGTGCAACTGGAGAGAAAGTGTCTTCATAATCTAAACCATATTGCTGTGAATTGAATATCCTTTCACTACAAGTCGCGCCTTATACTTTTGAACATTCCTATCAGCTTGAAACTTTGTTCGAAAGACCCACTTGACCCCAATTGTTTTCTTATCTTTAGGAAGGTCCACCAATTCCCATGTATCATTTTTCTGAATTATTGCGATTTCTTCGTTCATTGCACTACGCCATTCCTCTTTTGTCACTGCATCTTGGAAGGTGATTGGATCAGCAACAAGTAAAGCTTGCGTCTATGCATAGATCTCGGCCAAGGAACGATACTTTGTTGAAGGAGTTTCATCATCAGAAGAACTTGTATTGCTTGAACTTGAAGAAGATAAGATTGGAGATGAGCTTGAAGAACATGAAGAATTCTGCTTCACTTCAAGTGGTGGTGGAGTGTCAATTTCAGGTGTGGAGTCAATATGAGCTACATGGGAATTCACATCCCACACCCAACATGCATCTTCAGCAAAAAGAACATTTCTGCTAACAATGATCTTGCCATTTATAGGATTATATAGCCTATATGCCTTAGATTGAGAACTATAACCAACAAAAATAAACTTTGTTGATTTTTCATCAAGCTTACTGCGATTAGGAAAGTCTATAAAGCATAGGCAACTGAACCAAAAATCTTTGAAAGGCTTACCGAAGGTTTCCTCCCACTCTATGCCTCGTATGGAGTTCGATTCAAAACAACATTTGTGGGTGATAAATTCAGCAAGTAGCCCGTAGTTGCAGCCGCCTCTCCCTAAAAATTTTTAGGAAGTCCTTTAGCTTTCAAGCTTCTTGCAATCTCAACAACAGTTTTGTTCTTCCGTTCAGCGATGCCATTTTGCTCCGATGTATGTGGAGCAGTTAATTCTCTATGCAAGCCTTATTATTCACAAAATTGATTGAACTGTTGTGAAGTAAACTCGCCACCTCTATCTGTGCGTAGTACTTTGATGTAGCTTCCAATTTGCTTCTCCACTAATGCCTTGAACTTTTTGAAGGTTTCAAATGTTTCTGACTTGAATTGAAGGAAGTACACCCAACTCATACGGTCGTAGTCATCTGTAAACAACAAAAATATCTACTCCCGCCAAAGGAGTGTGTTTGCATAGGGCCACATAAATCAGCATGTATAATTTCAAGACATTTAGATGCCCTTCTGGACTTCCCTATAGGAAATGGTTTTTTACATTGTTTCCCATATATACACCCTTCACAGACATCTAAGGACTCAATTCTAGGCAGCCCAAAAACCATTTCCTTTTGACTCGACAATTTCAGACCATTTACATTCGAATGCCCATACCTTAAATGCCATAATCTAGACTCACTAGTGTCTTTGACAGCAAGGGCAAGGATTTCAAAACTAGAGAATTCTAGTGGAAATAATTTGTTTGAGGTCATTGGAACATCAACTACAATTTGGTCTAATTTTTTTATCCCTTATTACACAAGAATCATCGTCAAAGAGAATAGAATATCCTCTACCCATAAGTTGCCCAACACTTAATAGGTTTTGAGACAATGTGGGAATGAAGTACACATTATGAAGAAGCTTTACATTACCATGATTGTTCTGGACTGCACAACTCCTTTGCCTTCTACTTGCATCTGTTTGTCATCTCCATGCCTCACCTTCAATTTGTAAGACTCATCAAGCTCCTTAAATAATGCCTTTGTTCCAGTCATGTGATTAGAGCAACCACTATCCAAAAACCAAATGTTTGTGGAAGTAGTTGAGTCTTCATGATAGGCCATGAAGAGTTTTCGCTCCTCATCTTCTTGTTCTATATAATTAGCTTGCTTTTCTTTTTCCCAACAATTAGCTTGAATGTGCCCATATTTTTTGCAATGATAACATTGCACACCGCTCTTGTTGCGATGGTGTTCAGATGGCTTTGCACCCTTGTGCGAGTCATCATGGCCATGTCCTCTGCCGTGACCACCTCTTCCACAAAATCCACCTCTGCCACGTCATGCTTTTCATTAGACTTGTGATGTCTTGCCTTATGGGATTGCAATGATCCCATCAATTCATCAAATGAGTAGGTAGTCAGATCTTTGGATTCATAAATAGCTGCTACCACATGATCAAACTTTGGAGTCAAACTCCTCAAAAGTTCAGGGACCAAATGTACAACAATGAAATTAAAGTTCAGGAACCAAATGTACACTATTGAAAGTTCAGGGACTAAAAGCATAAAAAACTTAAAGTTCAAGAACCAAAGGCATAAAAACTCAAAAGTTCAGGGACCAAATGTACAACAATGAAATTAAAGTTCAGGAACCAAATGTACACTACTGAAAGTTTAGAAACTAAAAGCATAAAAAACTTAAAGTTCAAGGACCAAAAAATACGTTTTCCTTTTTTTTTCAATGTTCCTTGACGTACGCATAGATTATGGAAGGATAATTGTGGTGGTTTATGCACCTATAAAAGACAGTTCTACATATGCCCCGCTAGAAAATTCAACTCAATAAATTTTGAAAAAATTAGACCATACAGGGGTAGACATAAGCTAACATGACATGCATTGTTAGGAGAGGGATTTATAGGACTGAGAAAAGGGTTTCATCTTTTTTTTCAGTCTAGACTACTCAATATCCAAATTAGCCAACTACTCCAAGCTCGCTTTGGATCGGCCCACAACTGAGCTCTATTTGTTCGAACCCAATTAATTTTAGAATTGAGGCTCTCTTGTATTACAATAAAGTATTAGAAATTCTATTAGCCCAAACTATGTGATCAAATAAATACTCCTCTATCAAGAGATCCTCTTCCTTCCCCTTCTTCAAACTCTTATTCGTGTTTTTCATATAGTTTACAACTTTGTGTTAAAAATAAAAAATAAAATAAAATAAAATTTCGAGAACCGTGAGGTCTCAAAACTTGTAAAGTTCAAAAACATTTTTCAATAACATTTCATTTGGGGTAGCTCAGTAGCATGAAAAATTAATCAACTGGATCGAAACCACTCTTTTACCGAACCAAACAAAATATATAGAACCTGTTTGGTATAGCAATTAAATAACAAGAGATTTTTTAACAAGTAAATCTAAAAGGTGGATCAAACTTAACATACAGAAAGATGGCCCAAAAGATGAACCACCACCATCAAGCCCTGCGCGCATTAAATTCATCGGTCTATCATAATTCATAACTATTCACCAAAAATACAATATTCATAGTTATGATCCCCAAATGGCTAAGATATAATTGTCCACAAGCGATGTTTACAAAATTATCTGAGCGTGCCTCTCTAGGAATCATCAAAATGAGCCCCCTTACTTTGCTGCTTCAAAGCTTGAACGTTCTCAAAATGAACCTCGCCATACTTTTAACTCTTCCATCGGCCACACTTACTGGTTCGAATTAAAGTTATAATGGCATTTATCTTCACTGAATTGTAGGCTGTACGACACTGAAAGTAAATCAACAATGAAGATTGTCAACAAGAAAGAACAATATATAAACTAAACAATGTAATGTAGCAACCATATAATTAAGCGTCATAATAATTAGTATTGTCAAAGAAGACATGAGTATTTTCTGGATTGGGCATAATTCAAATAAGCTCAAAAGATCTTTACCTTAACAAATCTTGAAGATTGACAGTATGGCTACGATTCGAAGAATGCCTTCCAAGCGTTACTATTTTGACTGGTTTTAAACGAGGATCCTTGGCATCCATGAAATCTGTGATCTCCAAAGCATCAACATTAGTACATAGGAAATTTATTATGCGCAAGTCTTCTGGGAACCAACAAAATCATTGATTTGAAATTTCTTAATCCTTGAATCAAAACACTTTGGAAGAATTTTTCCAGTGTAGGAAGTCAGTTCAACTTCATTTGATGCATATCCTTGAATGCAGAACAATAGATAGAGATTGTCAATTAAAATCCAATAAGATTACTACACAAAAAGCAACCACCAACATTTTACTATTCTAATAAACTGCCTTGTCAAAGATGAGATCCTCAAGGTTAGGCATAATTTGAAGCACGCTCAGCAAATCTTCGTTACCACTTTCCACAGAGCCCAATGACTCGAAAATAAGATAAATTGGTAAATGGCAGAAGATGGCTCGTAAGGTCTTCATGTGGGAGAACCTATGAAGGAAGCAACAACGGCCATGAAGGATCTACAATTTTAAGAACAAAAGTACAAAGTTCAAACATCAAAGGTCCAAGATTCAAATCAAATAGTTACCTTAAGAAGGCCAGCACGTATATGAAGTTTCTTTACATTAATGAGGTCTTTAAGTAGACTGTTGGCATTGCGACGCACTTGGTCCTCCGTCCATATCAAATTTTAATACTCATCCGTAATAATCATTGCATCTTGTAGCATTGGCATCTTGAACAGAATGTATTCACTTGGTAGCCCATTAGTCCAACAATAAAGGTAATCAAGATTCAGAGCAAAAATCTTGATCGTACATGGCTAATAAGGACCAAAGCTTACCTCCAAAATTCTCAAGTGACTAAGGGAGGGTACTAATATTACCAATTGGTTATAAATGGTGCAATGATGTAGAACCTAATGTTTCAGAGCAGAAAGGCGAGAAAAGAATTGCTAGGTTATTGGAACATATAATCCTACATGAGAAATATAATAAGAGTTGGTGTGGTATATAAGTGGTGTAATCATCAAGGCTGAGGCGGATCTCGTGTTCTTTCATGGATATCCAATGTTGCTCGTAAGAAGCAGCTCCACGAGATCAATCTCCATATTCATCAAGTGGATTTCAATGTGATTCCTCACTATGTTTTTGGTTGCAAATCCCTTGTTGTGCTTAAGATATCATAATACTAATAGTGGTGTTTTTGCACCACTTAGTCACTGGGTTCAAACAATTGGTTCTACACCATTGCAACTTTTCTAACCATCAGTGCCTTCCCTTAGTCACTTGACAATTTCCAAAGCTTGCTTCCAACGTTACAAGTCGTCATATACTCTGTTGATCAAGATTTGTGGGCCGAATCTTGATTATCTTTGTTGTTGGACTACTGGCTTGCTACCAACTGAATACATTTTGTTCGACATGCCAATGGTACAAGAAGCAATGATGAATACAGATTTGTATTACATTCCGCCTTGGGTATTGCCAAAAGAAGAACATCTCAAAGCCCACAATCTACTTAAAAATCTTGTCAATATAAAGAAACTTCATATACCTGCTCATCTTCTTACAGTAACTATTCAATTCAAATTTTGTTTTTGGTTAATTGTTTTTTAAACTTTACATTTTTCTTCTTAAAATTGTTCATCTTTCATGGCGCCTTCATAGGTTCTCCCGCATAAAAGACCTTATGACTCAGCTTCCAACATTTACAAATTTAACCTTTCCGCGTGTCATCAGAACTGGAGATGGCAAATATTTGCTGAACTTGCTCCAAATTATGCCTAACCATGAGAGTCTCATCTTTGACAAGGCAAACTCACTAGAATAATGAAATGTTGGCAGTTGAATTATGCATAAAGGTCTTGTCGGATTTTAATTGACAATTATCTCTATCTGTTGTTTTTGCATTCAGGTCTATGCATCAGGTGAAGATGAATTGACTTCCTACATTGGAGACATGCTTCCACAGTGTTTTGAATCAAGGATTAAGACAATTCAACCCAATGAATATATATGATGGTTGCGGTAACGACTGATACGTAATAGAGTTCCTATTAACTAATGTTGTAGCTTTGGTGATCACTGATATCATGGATGCCCAAGACATCAATTTAACTCCTGTCAAATCAGTGAGGCTGGGAAGGCATTCTTTGAATCCTAATAATCCTTTGAATCGTCAAGATCTATTAAGGTGTACTTCTTTTGAGTTTTATCTCTTCTTTGTAATATCCCAGTCAATATGATTGTTTAATTATGGATACCACATTGCAGTGTTTAGTTTATGCCTTGTTCATTAGGAGTATTTTTGTTGACATCTTAATTATTGATTTGCTTTCAGTGCTTCATTGATTCACAAAGTATTCAGTGGCCTTATTAAATGTAGAAGAAATGCTCCCTCATCAGTTGTCTAATCAACACTAACTCTTATTGGACTCGTCGAGTACGATGGAAGAGTTAAAGCATGGTCAGATACATTTTGAGAATGACAGCTTTGAAGCAGAGAAATAAGGGAACGCATTTTGAAACCCTAATCACAAGAAGTATGCGATTATCAAAAAAATTTCATAGAAAGATTAGATAAACGGAAGATTATCAAACCATTGTTAGGACTGGGTTTTTAAAGCTCCAGCTAGCACTGTTATATCTGCTTCTTCTCGCCTGACTGAAAAAAATCTAAAACTTACCTACAAGGAGAAGGTAAAATTGAAACTTTCCACAAAGGAAAGACAAACTTCCTACTAATAATAAGACAAAAAAGGACCAGCCCAACCGCCGCACATATTCAAAAACGAGTGTCGAGGAAGATGTCGCAACAAGAAAATCCAATCATCACAGATCTAAAAAGATGTGTACTTTATTGAACTTATGGAACACAGAGAGATGAAGATTGGAACCATTTCCAATCAAAAGAAAAGATCGGCAGTGGTTCAAGATCTTGATTCAAGAGAGAAAACTAAAAAAAGGGGTTTTAGGGTTATAGTAGCCGCCTCTTGGGCAAAAATTATCATATCTTAATATAACAAAATAGATAACTAAAGATTTTAACTTTGTATTTATCTTATCAAATTCATTATAATTATCACCAAATCTATAGGAATAAAGAACGGAAAAAATGACCAAAAAAAATGAAAGTGATATTGGAGCGCGACTATTTTTTGAAGTTTCGACTATTTCGATTTCTTTTTTGATGAGTTGGAAACCTAGACATTATCTATTGCACCCTCTATTTTTCTAGAGAGTGCGATAGATAACGTCTATCTTTTTCTATGTCACATAATATGCACTGAGAATGTAATAGAAAATTATATTGAATAGGGTAAAACAGGGCAAATCGTATACAACACTTTGCTCTTATTTATAGAGCGGTACAAGACAATATAAATTGAAGTAACTGATTTACATAATCAGTGATGAAGTTAAACAATCAGTGATAAATTTATGGTATATACAATCAGTGAGGGGAAGTTACACAATCGGCCTTGACAAACCGAGCAAAAGCCATCTGTTCATTCAGCAAGGCGAAATCTTTGGTTTGAACACGAAAGAAATATTAAAACGTTGAATGAAAACTCAAAAAAATAAATGAAACAACCCGAATCTTCCACGATCCGACTTAGGGGCAATTTAGTAATTTAAATACTAAATGTGAGTTGGATTTTCTTTGGATTAAATTATTAGTGATATAGTAAAATATCTTACACCTCGATATGAGCATTTTATGCGGTTTGAAGAAACTTACCTCAGAATAAAATCTGAAAAACTTTTCTTAAACGTGAAGAAAGTTATATTCGAGGGCGAGATCTCTAGATTTATAAGATCTCACTAATTAGGGAAATATTTGTAGGAATGTTTTTGGTCAAAAGGGGCGAGATCTTCAAATTTATGAGATCATATTAATTAGGGAAAGATTTGTGGGAACTTTCTTAGTCAAAAGGGGCAAAATCTCCAAATTTATGCGATCTCATTAATTAAGGAAAGATTTGAGAGAACTTTCCTGGTCAAAAGGATAATTAAGTTAAACTAATGAAAACGAGCCCAAAATATATTAAATAGAAGTTAGACTTAAGGCCCAAGTGGAGGGCATTTTAGTCTTTAACACAAAAGGTTGCATACAACCTAACCTAACCCTAGCTTATAAAAGGAGAGGTTATGTAACGACCCTAAAATCTAACTCACGTGGACCTCTTGTCGTGATATGGGTGAACAATTCTCGGTCATCGACACCAAGGTATTTTATTTTTATTCGGTGTTTGTATTATTTATCTATTTACCTGAAAGTAAATTCCAAAGTTCGAAATGTGTGAGGATGTTTGTGTGTGAACATTGAGGTGTGCAACAGGTTTGGTTCGGATATGACTTTCTTCACGTTTAAGAAAAGTTTTTCAGATTTTATTATGGGTTAAGTTTCTTCAAACCGCATAAAATCCTCATATCAAGGTGTTAGATATTTTACTATATCACTAATAATTCAATCCAAAGAAAATCCAACACACATTTAGTATTTAAATTACTAAATTGCCCCTAAGTCGGATCGGGGAAGGTTCGGGTTATTTCATGTATTTTTTGACTTTTCATTCAATGTTTTAATATTTTTTTCGTGTTCAAACCAAAGATTCCGCCTTGCTGACTAAACAGATGGCTTTTGCTCAGTTTGAAGAGCCCGATTGTGTAACTTCCCCTCACTGATTGTATATACCATAACTTTTTCACAGATTGTGTAACTTCATCACTGATTATGTAAATCAGTTACTTCTATGTATATTGTTTTGTACCGCTCTATAAATAAGAGCAAAGTATTGTATACAATTTGCCCTGTTTTACCCTATTCAATACAATTTTCTATTACATTCTCAGTGCATATGACGTGACATAGAAAAAGATAGACATTATCTATCGCACTGTCTAGAAAAATAGAGGGTGCAATAGATTATGTCTAGGTTTCCAACTCATCAAAAAAGAAATCGAAATAGTCGAAACTCCAAAAAATAGTCGCACTCCAATATCACTTTCATTTTTTTTGGTCATTTTTCTCCGTTCTTTATTCATATAGATTTGGTGATAATTATAATGAATTTGATAAGAGAAATAAAAAGTTAAAAACTTTAGTTATCTATTTTGTTATATTAAGATATGATAATTTTTGCTCAAGAGGCAGCTTCTCTAACCCTAAAACCCCTTTTTTTAGTTTTCTCTCTTGAATCAAGATCTTGAACCACCGCCGATCTTTTCTTTTGATTGGCGATGGTTCCAATCTTCATCTCTCTGTGTTCTATAAGTTCAATAAAGTACACATCTTTTTAGATCTGTGATGATTGGGTTTTCTTGTTGCGACATCTTCCTCGACACTCGATTTTGTATATGTGCAGCGGTTGGGCTGGTCCTTCTTTTTTGTCTTATTATTAGTAGGTAGTTTGTCTTTCCTTTGTGGAAAGTTTCAATTTTGTCTTCTCCTTGTAGGGAAGTTTTAGATTTTCTTCAGTCAGGCGAGAAGAAGTAGATATCACAGTGCTAGCAGATATTGTAAGGACTGGGTTTTTAAAGCTCCATCTAGCACTGTAATATCTGCTTCTTCTCGCTTGACTGAAGAAAATCTAAAACTTTTGTACAAGGAGAAGACAAAATTGAAACTTTCCACAAAGGAAAGACAAACTACCTGCTAATAATAAGACAAAAAAGAAGGACCAGCCTAACCGCCGCACATATTCAAAAACGAGTGTCGAGAAAGATGTCGCAACAAGAAAATCCAATCATTACAGATCTAAAAAGATGTGTACTTTATTGAACTTATAGAACACAGAGAGATGAAGATTGGAACCATCACCAATTAAAAGAAAAGATCGGCGGTGGTTCAAGATCTTGATTCAAGAGAGAAAACTAAAAAAAGGGGTTTTAGGGTTAGAGTAGCCGCCTCTTGAGCAAAAATTATCATATCTTAATATAACAAAATAGATAACTAAAGTTTTTAACTTTGTATTTCTCTTATCCAATTCATTATAATTATCACCAAATCTATATGAATAAAGAACGGAAAAAAATGACCAAAAAAAATGAAAGTGATATTGGAGTGCGACTATTTTTTGGAGTTTCGACTATTTCGAATTCTTTTTTGATGAGTTGGAAACCTAGACATTATCTATTGCACCCTCTATTTTTCTAGAGAGTGCGATAGATAATGTCTATCTTTTTCTATGTCACGTCGTATGCACTGAGAATGTAATAGAAAATTGTATTGAATAAGGTAAAACAGGGCAAATTGTATACAACACTTTGCACTTATTTATAGAGCGGTACAAAATAATATACATGGAAGTAACTAATTTACATAATCAGTGATGAAGTTACACAATCAGTGAAAAAGTAATGGTATATACAATCAGTGAGGGGAAGTTACACAATCGGCCTTGACAAACCGAGCAAAAGACATCTTTCTGTCAGCAAGGCGGAATCTTTGGTTTGAACACGAAAGAAATATTAAAACACCGACCGAAAACTCAAAAAATAAATGAAACAACCCGAATCTTCCCGATCCGACTTAGGGCAATTTAGTAATTTAAATACTAAATGTGTGTTGAATTTTCTTTGGATTGAATTATTAGTGATATAGTAAAATATCTTACACCTCGATATTAGCATTTTATGCGGTTTGAAGAAACTTACCTCATAATAAAATCTGAAAAACTTTTCTTAAACGTGAAGAAAGTTATATTTGAGGGCGAGATCTCCAGATTTATAAGATCTCACTAATTAGGGAAATATTTGTAGGAACTTTTCTAGTCAAAAGGGGCGAATCTTCAAATTTATGAGATCATATTAATTAGGGAAAGATTTGTGGGAACTTTCTTAGTCAAAAGGGGCAAAATCTCCAAATTTATGAGATCTCATTAATTAAGGAAAGATTTGTGGGAACTTTCCTGGTCAAAAGGGTAATTAAGTTAAACTAATGAAAACGAGCCCAAAATATATTAAATAGCAGTTAGACTTAAGGCCCAAGTGGAGGGCATTTTAGTATTTAACTCAAAAGGTTGCATACAACCAAACCTAACCCGAGCCTTTAAAAGGAGAGGTTGTGTAGCGACCCTAAAATCTAACTCACGTGGACCTCTTGTCGTGATATCGGTGAACAATTCTCGGTCGTCGACACCAAGGTATGTTATTTTTATTCGGTGTTTGTATTATTTATCTATTTACCTGAAAGTAAATTCCAAAGTTCGAAACGTGTGAGGACGTTTGTGTGTGAACATTGCGGTGTGAAACAGGCTTGGTTCAGATATAACTTTCTTCACGTTTAAGAAAAGTTTTTCAGATTTTATTCTGGGGTAAGTTTCTTCAAACCGCATAAAATGCTCATATCGAGGTGTAAGATATTTTACTATATCACTAATAATTCAATCCAAAGAAAATCCAACACATATTTAGTATTTAAATTACTAAATATCCCCTAAGTCGGATCGGGGAAGATTCAGGTTGTTTCATGTATTTTTTGGGTTTTCATTCAATGTTTTAATATTTTTTTCATGTTCAAACCAAAGATTCTGCCTTTCTGACTAAACAGATGGCTTTTGCTCGGTTTGACGAGGCCGATTGTGTAACTTCCCCTCACTGATTGTATATACCATAACTTTTTCATCGATTACTCGTAACTTCATCATCGATTATGTAAATCGGTTACTTAAAGTGTATATTGTTTTGTACCGCTCTATAAATAAGAGCAAAGTGTTGTATACAATTTGCCCTGTTTTACCCTATTCAATACAATTTTCTATTACATTCTCAGTGCATATGACGTGACATAGAAAACGATAGACATTATCTATCGCACTCTCTAGAAAAATAGAGGGTGCAATAGATAATGTCTAGGTTTCCAACTCATCAAAAAGAAAATCGAAATAGTCGAAACTCCAAAAAAATAGTCGCACTCCAGTATCACTTTCATTTTTTTTGGTCATTTTTTTACGTTCTTTATTCATATAGATTTGGTGATAATTATAATGAATTTGATAAGAGAAATACAAAGTTAAAAACTTTAGTTATCTATTTTGTTATATTAAGATATGATAATTTTTGCTCAAGAGGCAGCTACTCTAACCCTAAAACCCTTTTTTTTAGTTTTATCTCTTGAATCAAGATCTTGAACCACCGCCGATCTTTTCTTTTGATTGGCGTTGGTTCCAATTTTCATCTCTCTGTGTTCTATAAGTTCAATAAAGTACACATCTTTTAGATCTGTGATGATTGGGTTTTCTTGTTGCGACATCTTCCTCGACACTCATTTTTGAATATGTGCGGCGGTTGGGCTGGTCCTTCTTTTTTGTCTTATTATTAGAAGGTAGTTTGTCTTTCCTTTGTAGAAAGTTTCAATTTTGTCTTCTCCTTGTAGAGAAGTTTTAGATTTTCTTCAGTCAGGCGAGAAGAAGCAGATATTACAGTGCTAGCAGATATTGTAAGGACAGGGTTTTTGAAGCTCCTGCTAGCACTGTAATATCTGCTTCTTCTTGTCTGACTGAAGAAAATCTAAAACTTCCCTAATAGGAGAAGACAAAATTGAAACTTTCCACAAAGGAAAGACAAACTACCTGCTAATAATAAGACAAAAAAGAAGGACCAGCCCAACCGCCACACATATTCAAAAACGAGTGTCGAGGAAGATGTCGCAACAAGAAAACCCAATTATCACAGATCTAAAAAGATGTGTACTTTATTGAACTTATATAACACAAAGAGATGAAGATTGGAACCATCGCCAATCAAAAGAAAAGATCGGTGGTGGTTCAAGATCTTGATTCAAGAGAGAAAACTAAAAAAAGGGGTTTTAGGGTTAGAGTAGCCGCCTCTTGAGCAAAAATTATCATATCTTAATATAACAAAATAGATAACTAAAGGTTTTAACTTTGTATTTCACTTATCAAATTCATTATAATTATCACCAAATCTATATGAATAAAAAACGGAAAAAAATGACCAAAAAAAAATGAAAGTGATATTGGAGTGCGACTATTTTTTGGAGTTTCGACTATTTCGATTTCTTTTTTGATGAGTTGGAAACCTAGACATTATCTATTGCACCCTCTATTTTTCTAGAGAGTGCGATAGATGTCTATCTTTTTCTATGTCACGTCATATGCACTGAGAATGTAATAGAAAATTGTATTGAATAGGGTAAAACAGGGCAAATTCTATACAACACTTTGCTCTTATTTATGGAGCGGTACAAAATAATATACATGGAAGTAACTGATTTACATAATCAGTGACGAAGTTACACAATCAGTGAAAAAGTTATGGTATATACAATCAGTAAGGGGAAGTTACACAATCGGCCTTGACAAACCTAGAAAAAACCATCTCTTCAGTTAGCAAGGCGGAATATTTGGTTTGAACATGAAGAAAATATTAAAACATTGAATGAAAACTCAAAAAATACATGAAACAACCCGAATCTACCCTGATCCGACTTAGGGGCAATTTAGTAATTTAAATACTAAATGTGTGTTGGATTTTCTTTGGATTGAATTATTGGTGATATAGTAAAATATTTTACACCTCGATATGAGCATTTTATGCGATTTGAAGAAGCTTACCCCAGAATAAAATCTGAAAAACTTTTCTTAAACGTGAAAAAAGTTATATTCGAGGGCGAGATCTCCAGATTTATAAGATCTCACTAATTAGGGAAATATTTGTAGGAACTTTTCTGGTCAAAAGGGGCGAGATCTTCAAATTTATGAGATCATATTAATTAGGGAAAGATTTGTGGGAACTTTCTTAGTCAAAAGGGGCAAAATCTTCAAATTTATGAGATCTCATTAATTAAGGAAAGATTTGTGGGAACTTTCCTGGTCAAAAGGGTAATTAAGTTAAACTAATGAAAACGAGCCCAAAATATATTAAATAGCAGTTAGACTTAAGGCCCAAGTGGAGGGCATTTTAGTCTTTAACACAAAAGGTTGCATACAACCTAACCTAACCCTAGCTTATAAAAGGAGAGGTTATGTAACGACCCTAAAATCTAACTCACGTGGACCTCTTGTCATGATATGGGTGAAAAATTCTCGGTCATCGACACCAAGGTATTTTATTTTTATTTGGTGTTTGTATTATTTATCTATTTACCTGAAAGTAAATTCCAAAGTTCGAAACGTGTGAGGACGTTTATGTGTGAACATTGAAGTGTGCAACAGATTTGATTCGGATATAACTTTCTTCACGTTTAAGAAAAGTTTTTCAGATTTTGTTCTGGGTTAAGTTTCTTCAAACCGCATAAAATGCTCATATCAATGTGTAAGATATTTTACTATATCAGTAATAATTCAATCCAAAGAAAATCCAACACACATTTAGTATTTAAATTACTAAATTGCCCCTAAGTCGGATCAGGGAAGATTCGGGTTGTTTCATGTATTTTTTGACTTTTCATTCAATGTTTTAATATTTTTTTCGTGTTCAAACCAATGATTCCGCCTTGCCGACTAAACAGATGGCTTTTGCTCGGTTTGACGAGGCCGATTGTGTAACTTCCCCTCACTGATTGTATATACCATAACTTTTTCACTGATTGTGTAACTTCATCACTGATTATGTAAATCAGTTACTTCCATGTATATTGTTTTGTACCGCTCTATAAATAAGAGCAAAGTGTTGTATATAATTTGCCCTGTTTTACCCTATTCAATACAATTTTCTATTACATTCTCAGTGCATATGACGTGACATAGAAAAAGATAGACATTATCTATCGCACTGTCTAGAAAAATAGAGGTTGCAATAGATTAATTCTAGGTTTCCAACTCATCAAAAAAGAAATCGAAATAGTCGAAACTCCAAAAAATAGTCGCACTCCAATATCACTTTCATTCTTTTTGGTCATTTTTTCCGTTATTTATTCATATAGATTTGGTGATAATTATAATGAATTTGATAAGAGAAATACAAAGTTCAAAACTTTAGTTATCTATTTGGTTATATTAGGATATGATAATTTTTGCACAAGAGGCAGCTTCTCTAACCCTAAAACCCCTTTTTTTAGTTTTCTATCTTGAATCAAGATCTTAAACCACCGCCGATCTTTTCTTTTGATTGGCGATGGTTCCAATCTTCATCTCTCTGTGTTCTATAAGTTAAATAGAGTACACATCTTTTTAGATCTGTGATGATTGGGTTTTCTTGTTGTGACATCTTCCTTGACACTCGTTTTTGAATATGTGCGGCGGTTGGGCTGGTTCTTCTTTTTTGTCTTATTATTAGTAGGTAGTTTGTCTTTCCTTTGTAGAAAGTTTTAATTTTGTATTCTCCTTATTGGGAAGTTTTAGATTTTCTTCAGTCAGGCGAGAAGAAGCAGATATTACAGTGCTTGCAGATATTGTTAGGGCTGGGTTTTTAAAGCTCCAGCTAGCACTGTAATATCTGCTTCTTCTCGCCTGACTGAAGAAAATCTAAAACTTCCCTACAATGAGAAGACAAAATTGAAACTTTCCACAAAGGAAAGACAAACTACCTGCTAATAATAAGACAAAAAAGAAGGACCAGCCCAACCGTCGCACATATTAAAAAACGAGTGTCGAGGAAGATGTCGCAACAAGAAAACCCAATCATCACAGATCTAAAAGGATGTGTTCTTTATTGAACTTATAGAACACAGAGAGATGAAGATTGTAACCATCGCCAATCAAAAGAAAAGATCGGCAGTTGTTCAAGATCTTGATTCAAGAGAGAAAACTAAAAAAAAGGGTTTTAGGGTTAGAGTAGCCGCCTCTTGAGAAAAAAATTATCATATCTTAATATAACAAAATAGATAACTAAAGTTTTTAACTTTGTATTTATCTTATCCAATTCATTATAATTATCACCAAATCTATATGAATAAAGAACGGAAAAAAGTGACCAAGAAAAATGAAAGTGATATTGGAGTGCGACTATTTTTTTGGAGTTTCGACTATTTCGATTTCTTTTTTGATGAGTTCGAAACCTAGACATTATCTATTGCACCCTCTATTTTCTAGAGAGTGCGATAGATAAAGTCTATCTTTTTCAATGTCACATAATATGCACTGAGAATGTAATAGAAAATTATATTGAATAAGGTAAAACAGGGCAAATTGTATACAACACTTTGCTCTTATTTATAGAGCGGTACAAAATAATATACATGAAAGTAAATGATTTACATAATCAGTGATGAAGTTAGACAATTAGTGATAAATTTATGGTATATACAATCAGTGAGGGAAGTTACACAATCGGCCTTGAGAAACCGAGCAAAAGCCATATGTTCAGTCAGCAAGGCGGAATCTTTGGTTTGAACCCGAAAAAAATATTAAAACATTGAATGAAAACTCAAAAAAATAAATGAAACAACCCGAATCTTCCTCGATCCGACTTAGGGGCAATTTAGTAATTTAAAAACTAAATGTGAGTTGGATTTTCTTTGGATTCAATTATTATGAATATAGTAAAATATCTAACACCTCGATATTAGCATTTTATGCGGTTTGAAGAAACTTACCTCAGAATAAAATCTTAAAAACTTTTCTTAAACGTGAAGAAAGTTATATTCGAGGGCGAGATCTGCAGATTTATAAGATCTCACTAATTAGGGAAATATTTGTAGGAACTTTTCTGGTCAAAAGGGGCGAGATCTTCAAATTTATGAGATCATATTAATTAGGGACAGATTTGTGGGAACTTTCTTAAGTCAAAAGGGGCAAAATCTCCAAATTTATGAGATCTCATTAATTAAGGAAAGATTTGTGGGAACTTTCCAGGTCAAAAGGGTAATTAAGTTAAACTAATGAAAACGAGCCCAAAATATATTAAATAGCAGTTAGACTTAAGGCCCAAGTGGAGGGCATTTTAGTCTTTAACACAAAAGGTTGCATACAACCTAACCTAACCCTAGCTTATAAAAGGAGAGGTTATGTAACGACCCTAAAATCTAACTTACGTGGACCTCTTGTCGTGATATGGGTGAACAATTCTCGGTTATCGACACCAAGGTATTTTATTTTTATTCGGTGTTTGTATTATTTATCTATTTACCTGAAAGTAAATTCCAAAGTTCGAAACGTGTGAGGACGTTTGTGTGTGAACATTGAGGTGTGCAACAGGTTTGGTTCGGATATAACTTTCTTCACATTTAAGAAAAGTTTTTCAGATTTTATTCTGGGTTAAGTTTCTTCAAACCACATAAAATGCTCATATCAAGGTGTAAGATATTTTACTATATCATTAATAATTCAATCCAAAGAAAATCCAACACACATTTAGTATTTAAATTACTAAATTGCCCCTAAGTCGGATCGGGGAAGATTCGGGTTGTTTCATGTATTTTTTGAGTTTTCATTCAATGTTTTAATATTTTTTTCATGTTCAAACCAAAGATTCTACCTTGCTGACTAAACAGATGGCTTTTGCTCGGTTTGACGAGGCCGATTGTGTAACTTCCCCTCACTGATTGTATATACCATAACTTTTTCACTGATTGTGTAACTTCATCACTGATTATGTAAATCAGTTACTTTCATGTATATTGTTTTGTACCGCTCTATAAATAAGAGCAAAGTGTTGTATAGAATTTGCCCTGTTTTACCCTATTCAATACAATTTTCTATT
Source organism: Stephania japonica (assembly GCA_039657345.1). NCBI lineage: Eukaryota > Viridiplantae > Streptophyta > Magnoliopsida > Ranunculales > Menispermaceae > Stephania > Stephania japonica. The sequence goes on from CM077556.1 coordinate 75,244,118, forward strand.
ACATTCTCAGTGCATGTGACGTGACATAGAAAAAGATAGACATTATCTATCGCACTCTCTAGAAAAATAGAGGGTGCAATAGATTATGTCTAGGTTTCCAACTCATCAAAAAAGAAATCGAAATAGTCGAAACTCCAAAAAATAGTCGCACTCCAATATCACTTTCATTTTTTTTGGTCATTTTTTTTCGTTCTTTATTCATATCGATTTGGTGATAATTATAATGAATTTGATAAGAGAAATAAAAAGTTAAAAACTTTAGTTATCTATTTTGTTATATTAGGATATGATAATTTTTGCTTAAGAGGCAGTTTCTCTCACCCTAAAACCCCTTTTTTTAGTTTTCTCTCTTGAATCAAGATCTTGAACCACCGCCGATCTTTTCTTTTGATTGGCGATGGTTCCAATCTTCATCTCTCTGTGTTCTATAAGTTCAATAAAGTACACATCTTTTTAGATCTGTGATGATTGGGTTTTCTTGTTGCGACATCTTCCTCGACACTCGATTTTGTATATGTGCGGTGGTTGGGCTGGTCCTACTTTTTTGTCTTATTATTAGTAGGTAGTTTGTCTTTCCTTTGTGGAAAGTTTCAATTTTGTCTTCTCCTTGTAGGGAAGTTTTAGATTTTCTTCAGTTAGGCGAGAAGAAGTAGATATTACAGTGCTAGCAGATATTGTTAGGACTTGGTTTTTAAAGCTCCAGCTAGAACTGTAATATCTGCTTCTTCTCGCCTGACTGAAGAAAATTTAAAACTTCCCTAAAATGAGAAGACAAAATTGAAACTTTCCACAAAGGAAAGACAAACTACCTGCTAATAATAAGACAAAAAAGAAGGACCAGCCCAACCGCCGCACATATTCAAAAACGAGTGTCGAGGAAGATGTCGCAAGAAGAAAACCCAATCATCACATATCTAAAAAGATGTTTACTTTATTGAACTTATAGAACACAGAGAGATGAAGATTGAAACCATCGCCAATTAAAAGAAAAGATCGGCGGTGGTTCAAGATCTTGATTCAAGAGAGAAAACTAAAAAAAGGGGTTTTAGGGTTAGAGTAGCCGCCTCTTTAGCAAAAATTATCATATCTTAATATAACAAAATAGATAACTAAAGTCTTTAACTTTATATTTATCTTATCAAATTCATTATAATTATCACCAAATCTATATGAATAAAAAACGGAAAAAAATGACCAAAAAAAATGAAAGTGATATTGGAGTGCGACTATTTTTTGGAGTTTCAACTATTTCGATTTCTTTTTTGATGAGTTTGAAACCTAGACATTTTCTATTGCACCCTCTATTTTTCTAACGAGTGCGACAGATAATGTCTTTCTTTTTCTATGTCACGTCATATGCACTGAGAATGTAATAGAAAATTGTATTGAATAGGGTAAAACAGGGAAAATTGTATACAACATTTTGCTCTTATTTATAGAGCGGTACAAAATAATATACATGGAAGTAATTGATTTATATAATCAGTGATGAAGTTACACAATCAGTGAAAAAGTTATGGTATATATAATCAGTGAGGGGAAGTTACACAATCGGCCTTGACAAACTGAGCAAAAGCCATCTATTCAGTCAGCAATGCGGAATCTTTGGTTTGAACACACAAAAATATTAAAACATTGAATGAAAACTCAAAAAATACATGAAACATCCCGAATCTTCCCCGATCCGACTTAGGGGCAATTTAATAATTTAAATACTAAATGTGTGTTGGATTTTCTTTGGATTGAATTATTAGTGATATAGTAAAATATCTTACACCTCGATTTGAGCATTTTATGCGGTTTGAAGAAACTTACCCTAGAATAAAATCTGAAAAACTTTTCTTAAACGTGAAGAAAGTTATATTCGAGGGCGAGATCTCCAGATTTATAAGATCGCACTAATTAGGGAAATATTTGTAGGAACTTTTCTGGTCAAAAGGGGTGAGATCTTCAAATTAATGAGATCATATTAGTTAGGGAAAGATTTGTGGGAACTTTCTTAGTTAAAAGGGGTAAAAACTCCAAATTTATGAGATCTCATTAATTAAGGAAAGATTTGTGGTAACTTTCTTGGTCAAAAGGGTAATTAAGTTAAACTAATGAAAACGAGTCCAAAATATATTAAATAGCAGTTAGACTTAATGCCCAAGTGGAGGGCATTTTAGTCCTTGACACAAAAGGTTGCATACAACCTGACCTAACCCTAGCCTATAAAAGGAGAGGTTGTGTAACGACCCTAAAATCTAACTCACGTGGTCCTCTTATTGTGATATGGGTGAACAATTCTCGGTCGTCGACACCAAGGTATTTTATTTTTATTCGGTGTTTGTATTATTTATCTATTTACCTGAAAGTAAATTCCAATGTCCGAAACGTGTGAGGACGTTTGTGTGTGAACATTGAGGTGTGAAACAGTTTGGTTCGGATATAACTTTCTTCACGTTTAAGAAAAGTTTTTCGATTTTATTAGGGTTAAGTTTCTTCAAACCGCATAAAATGCTCATATCGAGGTGTAAGATATTTTACTATATCACTAATAATTCAATCCAAAGAAAATCCAACACATATTTAGTATTTAAAATACTAAATTGCCCGTAAATCGGATCGGAGAAGATTCGGGTAGTTTCATGTATTTTTTGAGTTTTCATTCAATGTTTTAATATTTTTTTCGTGTTCAAACCGAAGATTCCGCTTCTTGGCGAACAGAGATGGCTTTTGCTCGGTTTGTCGAGGCCGATTGTGTAACTTCCTGTCACTGATTATATATACCATAACTTTTTCACTGATTGTGTAACTTCATCACTGATTATATAAATCAATTACTTCCATGTATATTATTTTGTACCGCTCTATAAATAAGAGCAAAGTGTTATATAGAATTTTCCCTGTTTTACCCTATTCAATACAATTTTCTATTACATTCTCAGTGCATACGACGTGACATTGAAAAAGATAGACATTATCTACTGCACTCTCTAGAAAAATAGATGGTTTAATAGATAATCTCTAGGTTTCCAACTCATCAAAAAAGAAATTGAAATAGTCGAAACTCCAAAAAATAGTCGCACTCCAATATCACTTTCATTTTTTTTGGTCATCTTTTTCTGTTCTTTATTCATATAGATTTGGTGATAATTATAATGAATTTGATAAGAGAAATACAAAGTTAAAAACTTTAGTTATCTATTTTGTTATTTTAAGATATGATAATTTTTGCTCAATAGGCAGCTTCTCTAACCCTAAAACCCTTTTTTTAGTTTTCTCTCTTGTATCAAGATCTTGAACAACCGCCGTTCTTTTCTTTTGATTGGTGATGGTTCCAATCTTTATCTCTCTGTGTTCTATAAGTTCAATAAAATACACATCTTTTTAGATCTGTGATGATTGGGTTTTCTTGTTGCGACAACTTCCTCGATACTCGTTTTTTAATATGTGCGGCGGTTGGGCTGGTCCATCTTTTTTGTCTTATTATTTGTAGGTAGTTTGTCTTTCCTTTGTGGAAAGTTTCAATTTTGTCTTCTCCTTGTAAGGAAGTTTTAGATTTTCTTCAGTTAGGCGAGAAAAAGCAGATATTACAGTGCTTGCAGATATTGTTAGGACTGGGTTTTTCAAGCTCAAGCTAGCACTGTAATATCTGCTTCTTCTCGCTTGACTGAAGAAAATCTAAAACTTCCCTACAAGGAGAAGATAAAATTGAAAGTTTCCACAAAGGAAAGACAAACTTCCTACTAATAATAAGACAAAAAAGGAGGACCAGCCCAACCGCCGCACATATTCAAAAACGAGTGTCGAGGAAAATGTCGCAACAAGAAAACCCAATCATCACAGATCTAAAAAGATGTGTACTTTATTGAACTTAAAGAACACAGAGAGATGAAGATTAGAACCATCGCCAATCAAAAGAAAAGATCGGCGGTGGTTCAAGATCTTGATTCAAGAGAGAAAACTAAAAAAAGGGGTTTTTCGGGTTAGAGTAGCCGCCTTTCTTTGAGCAAAAATTATCATATCTTGATATAACAAAATAGATAACTAAAGTTTTTAACTTTGTATAAAATGACCAAAAAAAATGAAAGTGATATTGGAGTGCGACTATTTTTTGGAGTTTCGACTATTTCAATTTCTTTTTTGATGAGTTGGAAACCTAGAGATTATCTATTGCACCCTCTATTTTTCTAGAGAGTGCGGTAGATAATGTCTATCTTTTTCTATGTCACGTCATATGCACTGAGAATGTAATAGAAAATTGTATTGAATAGGGTAAAACAGGGCAAATTCTATACAACACTTTGCTCTTATTTATAGAGCGGTACAAAACAATATACATGGAAGTAACTGATTTACATAATCAGTGATGAAGTTACACAATCAGTGAAAAAGTTATGGTATATACAATCAGTGAGGGGAAGTTACACAATCGGCTTTAACAAACCGAGCAAAAGCCATCTGTTCAGTCAGCAAGGCGGAATCTTTGGTTTGAACACGAAAAAAATATTAAAACATTGAATGAGAACTCAAAAAATACATGAAACAACCCGAATCTTCCCCGATCTGACTTAGGGGCAATTTAATAATTTAAATACTAAATGTGTGTTGGATTTTCTTTGGATTGAATTATTAGTGATATAGTAAAATATCTTACACCTCGATATGAGCATTTTATGCGGTTTGAAGAAACTTACCCCATAATAAAATCTTAAAAACTTTTCTTAAACGTGAAGATAGTTATATTCGAGGGCGAGATATCCAGATTTATAAGATCTCACTAATTAGGAAAATATTTGTAGGAACTTTTCTGGTCAAAAGGGGCGAGATCTTCAAATTTATGACATCATATTAATTAGGGAAAGATTGGTGGGAACTTTCTTAGTCAAAAGGGGCAAAATCTCCAAATTTATGAGATCTAATAATTAAGGAAAGATTTGTGGGAACTTTCCTGGTCAAAAGGGTAATTAAGTTAAACTAATGAGAACGAGCCCAAAATATATTAAATAGCAGTTAGACTTAGGCCCAAGTGGAGGGCATTTTAGTCTTTAACACAAAAGGTTGCATACAACCTAACCTAACCCTAGCCTATAAAAGGAGAGGTTGTGTAACGACCCTAAAATCTAACTCACGTGGACCTCTTGTCGTGATATGGGTGAACAATTCTCGGTCGTCGACACTAAGGTATGTTATTTTTATTCGGTGTTTGTATTATTTATCTATTTACCTGAAAGTAAATTCCAAAGTCCGAAACGTGTGAGGACGTTTGTGTGTGAACATTGAGGTGTGAAACAGGTTTTGTTCGGAGAAGCTCGACTTGGGAAAACATCTAGCATGCCAAATGTACATTGATGGTACTCTCCACAATATGGAATTATGAATGTCTTCCCTTCATTTTTTACAAATGTGCTCAGCATGGTCATGTTAGTAGTGCATGTCTCTCCTCTCAGAAGAGTTTAGAACCACCTGCAATGGTATCTATTACAACCACGACATCGAGCTCCTCCTCTGCACCACCTCCAGCAGCAACGCCGCCACTGTTGGCTCCTAAACTTTTCGCTTCGACAATGGAAGATGCAGCGGGCCCATGGATCCACGCATCACGCCAGTTAGGAAATTCAAAGGTAAATCGCGAGATTCAAATGATCTCACTGGCGCCAAATCCATCCCTATTTCCAGTAATGGATCTCGCTTTGATGTGTTGACTTCGCATGATAAGGAAATTCATTTAATTGGCAATAAAGAGGAAAGTCATTCAATTGGCAATAAAGAGGAGCCTTGGAAGTCAACTCCAATTAGTTTTCAAAAGAAAGGAAGCATAGTAAGCGGGCCTGACCAGGCAAAGCCCAAGAAACCTCATGCAAAACTGGACCCTCCAAAAACTTATAAAGTTAAAAATACACGCGAGAAGCCTAAGCCCACGGTGATCCTATTAATAATGTTTCAACTCTCTCCCTAGTTTGAAAAACTCAATTAACGCCCCCTGCTCTTAACCCTACAGTCTCTGTGAAGGAGACAATGGTGATCAGGACCCCAACAAGTCCCCCAACTTGAGCACACTCTTGACCCAAATCTTCATATAGTGGTGTTGTTCAGCAACAAAAATGGTTGTGATTCAGTCGGTGGTGGTGATAGCTTCTCTTCGGTGAGCAGCCTAGGTACACCAGGATGTCCCCAGATAAACCTCATCAAATCAATTTGTGTGGGGTTCTTAAAATCGAGAAAGTGGGGGCAAAGGCAAGCGGAACATCTCTCCTTACACTAGATATGAGGAACCCAGACCGCCTTTCCCACAACAACTTACTTCTCCTGAGGCTTTTCGGCTGAGCTCGTTCCCTTCGAAGGAGCTCTGATTTCTTTCCCCTAGGTATTTCCCTCCCTTTATTTAGTTTTTTTTATGCTGATACCAACAATTGTTTGGAACTGTCAGGGAGCGGCAAAAATTTTTTGCTAGGTATTTGAAATCATTGATTTTCATCCACAACATCAAAATTCTTGTACTTACTGAAACAAGGATCAGTGGACTTCAAGCAGACAATCTTATTAAACTGCTAAAATTCGGTCTCTCACATCTGGTTGAGGCTCTTGGCTACTTAAGTGGTATTTGGGTCTTATTGAGGGATATTTTTAATATCACTACTATCATATTGTTCATGTATATTTGGAGGGGAACTGCGCAGCAGATTGGATGACAAATTTCACTGTTCATCACAGTATTAGCTCATACTATCTTCAACACTGCCCATCTGGCTTGACTTCTATTATTAGAGATGATGTAAGGGGAGTTTCACTCCCAAGGATATGTCCTCTGTAACCAGGCAAGTATGCCTCCTTTTCAATAATAAATAATAAATAAAAAATAAATAAAAATAAAAAAAAACTTATCTCAATTAGGTCATACAGTTTCTGGGCTTTCCTAAGGAGCTGTTAATATATTGGGTCTTCATTACGTAACATAGTTAGAAACCCAAATGGGCTTTTTGGTATTCGTTTGGGCCAGCGTTAGTTGGGTCCTTCAGTGGTGGTGTTGGGGTGGCTTGAGAGGCTCCGATTATATAACAATCACATGAGTGCTTAAGCCCTAAAAAAAGCCCTTCTTCAGACAATCGGCGGTTTGATCTTCCTTTCTATAATCTTTTTTTTTTTTTTTTTTTGAATACTTTCTCTAATCTTTCTATGGAATTTATTTCTTTGATAATCGCATTGCTTGTTCCTGGTGAATATATATAGAGTTGCCTGGATTTCTAGCTAGGTTTTCTGCTTGGTAACATATAGTATCTAGTTGTTTCTTGTCATGATTCTTGATAGTAAACAAAATGGTTGTCGCAAAAGATAGGATTAGTGAATTGCCCGACTCGATTTTGGAAGATGAAATCCTGTCTAGACTTCCAACCAAGTTGGCTGTGACCACCAGCATCTTGTCTAAGAGATGGAGATGGTTGTGGACTGGTGTTCGGGCTCTCGAATTTTTGTATACTGGAAGTAATAGTTCAATGTTCATGAATTATGTTGATAATGTCTTACTTCACCACCACGTCTCAAACTTGCATTCCTTCAAACTCACCAGTGATCATCAAGGCTGTGATGGATCTCGTGTTCTTTCATGGATATCCAATGTTGTTAGTAAGAAGCAGCTCCGAGCTCTATCTCCATATTCATCAAGTGGATTTCAATGTGATTCCTCAATGTGTTTTTGGTTGCAAATCCCTTGTGGTGCTTAAGATATCATCTAATACTAATAGGGTTGTTTTCGCACCCCCCACTTGGGTTTCTCTTCCGTCTCTTGCTACCCTTGAACTCGACGGACTGATTTTTGCGGATGAAGACTCAACCCAACACTTCTTTTCCAGCCTCTCTGCTCTCAAACAATTGGTTTTACGCCATTGCAACTTTTCTAACCATCAGAAATTGGTAATCTCAGTTCCTTCTCTTAGTCACTTGACAATTTCTAAAGCTCGCTTCCAACGTTACAAGTCGTCATATGCTCAGATGATCAAAATTTGTGGGCCAAATCTTGATTATCTTTGCTGCTGGACTACTGACTTGCTACCAACTGAATACATTTTGTTCGACATGCCAATGCTACAAGAAGTAATGATTAATACGGATATGTATTGCATCCCACCTTGGGTATTGCCAGTGGAAGAACATCTCAAAGCCCACAATTTAATTAAAAATCTTGTCAAAACGAAGAAACTTCATATACCTGCTCGTCTTCTTATGGTAACTATTCAATTCAAATTTTGTTTTTGGTTAATTGTTCTTTAAACTTTATATTGTTCATCTTTCATGGTGCTTCCTTCATATATAGGCTCTCTCGCATGAAGACCTTATGAATCAGCTTCCAACATTTACCAATTTAACCTTTCTTCGAGTCATTGGAACTGGAGATGGCAAATATTTGCTGAGCCTGCTCCGAATTATGCCTAACCTTGAGAGTCTCATCTTTGACAAGGTAAACTCATTAGAATAATGAAATGTTGGCAGTTGCATTTTGCATAAAGGTCTTGTCAGATTTTAATTGAAAATTATCTCTATCTATTGTTTTTACTTTCAGGTCTATGCATCGGGTGAAGATGAATTGACTTCCTACATTGGAGACACGCTTCCACAGTGTTTTGAATCAAGGATTAAGACAATTCAACTCAATGAATATGATGGTTGCCGTAACGACTGGTGCATGATAGAGTTCCTATTAACTAATGTTGTAGCTTTGGAGATCACTGATATCATGGATGCCCAAGACATCAATTTATTTCCTGTCAAATCAGTGAGGCTGGGAAGGCATTCTTTGAATCCTAATAATCCTTTGAGTCGTCAAGATCTGTGAAGGTATAGTTCTTCTTTTTAGTTTTATCTCTTCTTTGAAATATCCCAGTCAATATGATTATTTAATTATGGATACCACATTGCATTGTTTAGTTTATGCATTGTTCATTAGGAGTATTTTTGTTGACATCTTAATTATTGATTTGCTTTCAGTGCTTCATTGATTCACAAAGTATTTTCTCCGAGGAATTTTCAGTGGCCTTATTAAAAGTAGAAGAAATGCTCCCTCAGTTAAAGCATGGTCAGATTCATTTTGAGAAGGCTTAGCTCTGAAGCAGAGAAGTAAGGGAACACATTTTGATGATTCCTAGAGACTGATAAATATTCTAGACATTGCTTTAGCTTTTAGGACAATTATATCTTAGCTAGTTTGTGTTTTTGGCTGTTGTTAATCTCTTGCCATCTTCCTGTTTTTTAAATTTGATAGTAAATCTTTTGACCAATGCCTGTTGTTTGAAGTTCGATCAATCTTATTTGCATGTGTACACTTGCATTGGTTTTTATTGTTGGAGAAAATCAAGGGACACACATGTGGTATGTGCGTGTCCTTAATTTCTTTTTTGGCTTACAAAGGACTTATAACTGGCTACCTCTGCCGCTCGAAAGGAACTCCCATCGCATCAGCTGTCAACAAATGGCCAATGCCATCGGGTGGTTTTGATAGGGTATACAAAAAATCTCTGATATATTAGCAAGTGCATCCGCAACTTGGTTAGCTTCTCTAAAAGCAATTTCTAAATAATGTTGCCAAAACAAAATTAGAAACTCTTATCTACTATTTTCAAAAAGTAATGTCAATTGTTTTCTAATTCTTTTAGGCTTTTTTTTTCAATCACTAAACTTATAAATTAAGAAACGCTAGCTGGCGCATAATGCAAGATAACAGCAATACTTAAAAATTTGTCGATGTTGCCAGAAAAAATCAAGAGGTACTTAATAATATTATCTTGGTCCAATTGTCAAGCTTTTCTATTATATTATACTAGTCGGCATCCCGCGCTTCGCACACGGGCAAAATAAAGTATTAATATATTAGGTCAAAGTAAATTTTGAGGAAAAGTAAAAAAATTGATGAGAAAAACTTTAAAAATAAACTATTTGTCTAATATTCAATGAACTCGAAATAAAAAATAATATTATCTAGTTTCTCTAAAGAAATTTTCACAATTAATATCACACAATCCAAACAATTAAGGCTTTAAAAAATCCACACAATTATAAGAAAGGCACACAGTTCGATTGTTTTTTTTTTTAAAGTGCTAAAATATGTAAATATATATATATTAGTAGAAAAACAACACCAACGCTTCTCAAAAAACCAATTACATCTACAAATAGAAACTATCCGATTAGTAATAATTGAGAGAAATTAGTAGAAAAACAACTTATTGTTGTAAATGAAATAGATGTGAATAACTCTTCCTATTCAAACCATTTGTATTCCACCACAATGTGTGAGTGGTTACACATTTACATCATGTAATTGTAACTTATGATCTTTGACATTCTTGTAATGGCCTATATAAAGAACTCACATCAATGTAATGGATACACAATATATTGGAATGAAAGTTCTCTATTTCTCCCATATCTCTTCTCTTGTTCAATTTCTATTTCTTTACTTTACTTTCCTAGCTTTGTTTAAAGTAATTTTACAACACGTTATCAGCACGAGCTTGCTCTAACATTAAGGAGATCTTGAAGTTCAAGAAGGCTTGTTAAGGAGACAAAGCTAGGAAGGTATAACTTTTATGAGTTCGGTTTATTTCTATATTATCTTGGTTGCTTCACTTTTATATGCATACTTTATTCATATACTATGCATTATAACGTCACCGATTGCGAAAGTATGCTATGTAGTTGCGTTTTGTACGATCTTCTACATCAGAAATCAAAAGTCAATATGTGACATAACTAGTTTTCTCGATATATTATAAACGATTAATTATGCTCCATTCTTGATTTGTTTATATTGCGAATAGTGTTATGAGTTTGGGTGGATAGTGGAAAAGCCTTGTCCCCGGTAAAGCTAAACATTGAAAGCGAGACGAGTTATCCCGTTCGAGGAGGCATGGTTTTTAAGTAGACTTCGTCTCACCACCCAACCTGAAGGTTGTTCCACCAACTCATTTAAGTAGTACATTTTGCGTATTAATAATCAAGTTGTAAAAAAATATTTAATCGTATATTATTTATTTTATATAGAAAGGAGAAAAACTATTTACATCATTATTTTTTTTTCAAAAGTATTGTACTTGATTGAATTTTTGCCATAATATTATTGACAAAAATACTTGTCAAGGCAATTAGGTGCTAAAATTATAAAGCATCTATATAAGGATGTGTGCATAACACTAATATTTATTCGACGAATATCTCTATAGAGGTTTGAAAAGTGAATATTTTACTTTATATTATCCTTTCACCTTTTGGAGTTATGAAGATAAACACCAAAAATTGGTGATGCTTGGAGAAAAGCTCAAAATGAGTTGTTGGGTCTCAAGCTACAAAATTTATATCAGTCAAATATTGTTTATTATTCTACAATTTTAATTACCTCTATATTGAAGCTTTGCAGAAATATGACTGATGAGACAATAAAAGGCCACGTGGCTCACCTCGATTTATTATTGCAACAAAATATTGAGTGTGCACGTCAATACAATAAATATTATGAATTGATTTCTTGTTTGTCTCATAGTAGCTGAGTAAAATAATGAGATATTATTTATATAATATCACTCCCGTCCAATTGGCCAAGCTTCATGAAGCACATGTTGCGTTTATAAAATGACCATGGTCGCAACTATATAATTATGGACGTGGAAAAGTGAAGGCATTCGGTAAAGGTCTTAATAATAATTTCACTCAAAGTGGAATAAAAGTGGTGCACCACATAAAACATGAAGGGCGGAATTATCGACAATAAGCATGCTCAAAAGCATGACAAGCTATGTCATGTATGAAAGACCATTATATTAGGTCACACTGATTATATATTGTCATATATGCCTAAATATTTTGGTGACATTTACTGTGTCAATCAAGGCAAAATTATGAAATTTATGGCTTATTAAAATTGACACATTAAGATGTGTTCAAAGCATGAGCTAAATAAAGGCGAAGAATGCATGTCTTGCTTATTTTGCTACATGCACACTATAAAAGAGAATATTTCTCAAATTTGAACTTAGTTGAGACTAATATTCAGCCAATATCTGGTACAAAAGTTATAATGTTGTTAGTCTTTTACACAAGAAGAAAATTACTCAGAAATATTGTTAGTGCTTTACACCAGAAGAAATTTACTCAGAATAATAGAGAGTTTCTCTATATATTATGATTTAATCTAATAATCGAATTCCCAGCTTTAGCTTCTAGAATATGTAAGACACATTAAAACAAATGATCTAATGACATTTGTAATGTGGAGTGATTTTTTTATTGTCTAGAATTATCAATAATGTGAAAATATTGCAAATTCGCATGGACATCCTTTTTGGAACCACATTTTTTTTTCAGCTGGTGATTATCTCAAAGCAACTTAATAGGAGATTTATATTGATTTAACTCTCTATTAATCATATTATAAAATGCCTTGGGCCCCTAAAGGGGAATTTATTTATAGCAAGTTTTGCTAATTGTCACTTTGATGAAGTATTTTTCCCACCAATAAGGGGAGATATAAGCCAATTCAAAAGGAATGGCATGAAATTACTTGTAACGCATCAAATTTATTGTATTATGATCAATGTATAAATTAATATGAACTTGAAGTTCAAAAGATCATTCATTAGCAACAAATTATGAAATAATTACTTGATGCAATTACTAATATTAAAGAGTGATAAAATTGTATGTTCTAGCTGCATTAAAGGTTCATATATTAAATGATGTCTCTGTGCAACAAAATGCTTAAGGTGTAAAAAAAACCAGATATTGTACTTCTAAAGTACTTGCAATGATTTGTTGCAATGTAATATAAGATGTCTCACCCATGGGGACATGAGGGGGAGTTATTGATTAGTGTATTGCACTCTTTTTCCCTTATCTATGGTCTTTTTCCACTGGATTTTCCTAACAAGGTTTTTAATGAGGATATTCTTACAATATTAATACTCCATTATCAAAATTGATTAGTGTATTATACTCTTTTTTCTTTAGCTAAGGTTTTATCCCACTGGATTTTCCTAGCAAGATTTTTAATGAGGCAATCCTATCAATGTCATATTCTATATCAAGATTGATGAGAACGATGTACTCTTTTTCTTTTACTATATTTTTCCCACAGGGTTTTTTTTTCTTTGTAAAAGTTTTAACGAGGTACAATCTCTTAGCAAGTGTCATTCAAGGAGAAGTGTTGTAAATGAAATGGATGTGGATGACTCTTCCTATTCAAATCATTTGTGTTCCACCACTATGTGTGAGTGGTTACACATTTACGTCATGTAATTGTAACTTATGATCTTTGACATTCTTGTAATGGTCTATATAAAGAGCTCACATCTATGTAATGGATACACAATATATTGGACGGGCATTGGCGGACGGGCAGTGTTGGCTAGGGAATTTGCTTAGTTATATGACGTTTTCTTTTACTACAACAATCAGTAATGTGTAACGGTCATTCCATTATACTAAGTTATCAATATTATACTTAGAACAGAGTGAGGGAAGCAAGCCTATTTATCAATAATTATTATAAGTTATAGCCATGTGGATAAGTTTTTAAAAGAAAAAATTTTAGACCGTCACATTATTAATTGTGTGCATACGTAGTGGCGGACGGGGCAATGTTGGCCGGGGAATTTGCTTAGTTATATAAAAAAATCTATTTGGACTCTTTTAGAGTCTGGACTCATATGAAGGTTTTTGAAATTATTACAAATATCAAAGAAGTATCGCAAGTTGCTATTTTGAAGTCATTTATTACTTGAGGATGACTTTCAAATAAAAATTTTTCAAAAACTCTATAAGAGTCCAAATAGCACTACTCTAGTTATATAACATTTTCTTTTACTTAACCTTAGTATTTAATTTGATAGATCATAATTAATTGTTTCCTTAACAAAAAACGGTTCATTTTAAAATGGTATTGTATTGGTAGATCTTAATTAATTGTTTCCTTAACAAAAGAAGTATTGTATTATATATTTAGATTATTTTTGGTAAGCCATGTGGCGCCACTATGAGAAGGCTGGAAAGCGCCACGTGGATGCCCCAAGGTCTTCCCTTATTATATACTAGTCGAAATTCCGCGCTTCGCGCACGGGTAAAACTAAGTGTCAATATATTAGTTAAAAAATAATTAATTTAATGAGAAAAATTGAAAAAAAACTAAAAAAATAATCTTATTACATAATCTCGAATAAATTTTAAGTGAAGAATAATATCATCTAATTTCTTTGTAGTAAAAATAGGGAATATGTGCTTTGAAAGTTTAAAAACTTTAATTTTGCATATGGTTATATAAAAAATATAATCCTAATGAAATTAAATTTGATGAAAAATAGAAAGTGATAAAAAGAGGGAAAGAAAAAGAAAACTTATGTAAACATTGGTGAAATCTCAATTTAATACTTTATGTATTGAGTTTTCAAAAAAAAAAGTACTTTATGTACGAAGATTTTTTTTTAAAAATGATTAATTAAAATTATGTTGCCACAACAAAGGATATATAACAAATTGCCATCTTGTGGAATAAACTAAAAGACGATCATTGATCTAAACAACGCATACCAGAGATCGTCAATCAATATATGTCATTTCTCAAATATTTTTGTTTGTTCCTGAAAAGAAAAATAAAAAAAAATTAAAATCAAAACTCAAAGGTAAAAATATAAACATAAAAAACACAGAAAAAATAAAATAGCTATCAACAAGTCGAATAGAGCAAGAAAAATAGCTGAAAATCCAAAAATAAAGAATGTTATGGTAGAAAAGTGCGACATAAGGAAACTGCAAATATACAAATAAAGTTTGTTAAGACAGTGAAGGATATATAATAAAAACTTATGATCTTATCGAATAAACTTAAAATTGGAGATCATAGATCTAAACAACGCTTACTAAAGATTGACAATCAATACATGTCATTTATCCAAATTTTTTGTAATTAGAATTTTGATTCAATCCTAAAATGAAAACAAAAAAAAAATCAGAATCAAAACGAAAAGTAGAAAATTGACGATAATGAATATGCGTTGGAAGATATACATTCCCAATATGTGAAAAAACACATTAGAATCTATAATATATATTTGAATGAGATATTAATCTTGTAGATAAACAAAAAAATGGAGATTATTGATCTAAACAACACATGAAAAAATAGATTAGAATCAAAACCTAAGGGTAAAAAAATCTGAATATAAAAAACATCGAAAATAAAATAGCTATAAAAAAAGTCAAAACCTCTCCTCCCATCTTGTTAATTGGACAATCGTATAGCAAAAACTCCAGCCTTCAACAAAGATGCTCCATTCAGCCACGAAAACCTCATAAACTAAAAAAATGGAAATCATTGCCAAAGATTGTTGACCAATAATGTCATTTCTAAAATATTTTTGTTTGCTCCTCAAAAGAAGAAAAAAATCAGAATCAAAACTCAAAGGTAAAAATATTTGAATATGAGAAACATCGAAAATAAAATAGCTATGAAGAAGTCAAAACCTCTCATCCCCAACTATATTAATTGAACAATTCTATAGCATAAACTCCAGCCTTCAATGAAGACGCTCCCTTTAGCCACCAAAACCTCTCCTCTCCAATGACATTATAAAACGAAATCAAAGTCAAAATTGTAATTGAAATTGAAAGCCGCATTATCGTCGAAGCTCGGTGCGAGCAATATGCCTAATTGACATTGATGTGAGATTAGATGAACTACGTTTGAGTACACACACACACAAAGAGAGAGAGAGAGAGAGAGAGAGAGAGAGAGAGAGAGAGAGAGATTTGGTGTTGTGAAAGCGAAAACGTTTTTTTAGTGTTGGGACGTTTTTTTTTCTCTTTATCTATATATATATACTATATATAATGACAATCCTCATTACAATCCCATTAATCCAAAATTTAACATGCTTCTAACATTGCCCTCGGGACAACTTTTAAAAGTAAACAATGAGAGTATCTTTGGAAACTAATTAAAATGGTTTTAAATTAAATTTCAAAACATAAGTTTATTATTTAACTTTTCCTTATTTCAATCCACTTTCCTATATCTCTCCAATTAAAACTGTCAATTCAAATTAAATAGCTTAAACTTTTTCAACCAAAGAATTAGGTGAAAAAAACAATGAAACTGCTTTGTTTTTCTCTACATCACGTGCGAGCACATGCCAACCGACTAGTTATATATTAGTGAGAATTTGTGTGGTTTCATGTTGGGACGTTTTTTGTTTTTGTTTTTTTTAATATTGGGACGTTTTTATCTTTATATGGTACATTTTTTATTTGGGATTTTAATGAGGAAAGACTATGGGGGGATGTGCCACGTGGCGCTATGAGAAGACTAGAAATTGCCATGTAGACACCCCTAGGTCTTCCCTTATTAGGTATATAGAATATAGATATAGATATAGATTTGCTTGTTTTACCCTAATTAATACAATTTCTATTACATTCACATGGTACCCTAACTGCTTTTCTCTATTAGCAGTACTTTTGATGTGCGCATACTCTGTCTAATCAAGCAGTCAAACTTCTTATCCTTGATTGGAGACACTGTGGGAGCATTTCTTCAATGTGCAAAGTCAAGTCATTTTCACTAAAAGCATGAACCTGGATGCAAAACAACAATACAAAGAATTGTCATTTACAACAAGAATGTCATAGCAAAAAAATATAACTGCAAAAGATTAACTATTCCAATTATTTGCCTTGTTAACACTTAGGTCTTCAAGATTGGGCATAATTTGAAGCAAGTTTAATAGATTTCTGCCACAACAAGGCTCGTAGACTAACAGACGGGTTATATTCGTAAATGTTGGAAGACGGCTCAAAAGATCTTCATGCGGAAGAACCTATGTAGAATGTAGCATTGACCATGAATAATCGATTAGTACTAGATTTTAAGAACTTTAAAATAAAAGCTCAAAGAACAATTACCCAAAACAATTTCGAATGGCACAATTAAACAAGAAGCAGCAGTTACCCAAAGAATATCATCATGTGTAGAAAGTTTCTTCACATGAGCAATTTGCTTAAGTAGATTACAAGCACAACGACGTTGTTCATATGTCAAATCTGGAATGTCACATACATATGCATTGATAGAAGCACCCTGTAGTGATATATTGAGCACCACAAGAGAATGGCAACGAAAAACATGTTAGATTTCAAGAATAGAACCCAAAACAGGGGACTTGTGAACAGAGGCTTAAAATGCAGATTTTTACTTTCAGATTCAATACATCAACGTACAGTGGAATAACCCATTTTGTAGGCTTAGTCAACAGACAAATTAACTGAAGTAAATGGAGATAATCTAGGCACTACTAGTGTAACGACTTGCAACTTTAATCAAGTAATTAGTGAGAAACTGCAACTTTAATCAAGTAATTAGTGATAAACTGTATAGTAATCACAAAGAGATTCAGTTGGAAGTAGGGTCGGCGTATCTTAAATAGTGTGTATGGGTGTGTGTTGGTGAATGCAATTGTGTTTGTATGGTATGTATTATATAACTTTGTAGTACATATAAGTAGAAAGTGGGATAATTCGGGAAATTTTTGAAGGCTTGAATGCCGGTAGAGTGGCGAGAGCGCAGAAATGCCGGAGGGAACTCGTTGGCGAGAGAGGGTTAGAGTTGTATAGAAGTTTGTATACTCATCTATATATATACATAGGAATTATATGTATGTATATGTATAAGTATATGTAGATAAATTATTATATATATATATATGGGGCAGTATATATATATATATATATATATATATATATATATAAAAGTAAGGATAAGTTTAAGTGACCTCGAGATGAGCAAATACGCATCTCGAGGCAAGGTTTTATTTATAAAACCAAAAGCTTCACCGCCTCTGCTCATCGAAATCGCGAGAGAGAAGAGAGAAGATCGGTGGAGGTAGAGAACGAGGAGAAGAGAGACGCGAGGGAGAGGCGGAGCTGGAAAACTGGAAGGTGACGTAGAGATCAACTAGTGTTGAGTGGTGCTCGTAAGTTTGGGTAAGTTTTGAAAGTTTTCTTTTAAATTCGTGGGTTTTGGGAATTTGGGGAAAACTTTGGGGAAGTTGAATCAAGGTGTGAGATTCGATTGTAATGAGTTTGGGAAGGTTACAAGGATCATTAGAACTCCTATTTGTGTAAAAATCAGATTGTGGGGATGAATGGGAATTTGGGGAAGTAAACTGCAACAGTCCCGATTCAGCACTGTTGCAGGAAACGTTATGAATTGTTAGATTTGTGATAGATTGTTGTTGAAATTCTTGATGTTGGGTTGTTGTTGCTGGAATTCATATAGACATGTGATGTGGGTATGCTCTCTGAGGTTGCAGGCATGATGATGATGTGTAAGCGAACTGCAAACTTGATGTTTAGTTGTTGTTTGCTGGAATTAATAGAGACATGTGATGTGGGTATGCTCTCTGAGGTTGCAGGAACTGTTGCAAGAAACAATTAGGAATTGTTGCAGGAACAGTTGCAGGAAACAATTAGGAAGATGTAGGAACTGTTGCAGGAAAAGTTGATAAAGTTGTAGATTGGAATGTGATTTGGGTTTTAACTGATGTTGAATAGATTGATGAAGTTCTTGATTATTTGGTTGTTGTTTGCTGTTGGAACTTTGGAAATTGAGGAATAGCAATAGAGCTGATTTAGCTCAGTTGCAGGAAATCTATGGCCAACGCGCTGGAGTAATGGCTAGCGCGTTGGGTGAACCAGAGAAGGGAATTAGGAAAACACAATGGACAGTGAGAAGTAGGAATAAAAGAATAGAGAATGTGAAATATTGCGTTAGCATGAGTTGGACGTGATAAATAGTAAAGTTAAGAATATGGAAGTTAGTTGAGGGAAATTTTGTAGAGTATGGATTTAGATTTGAATTATAAATCTTACTGTAGATTATAGGTTGACATTAGTTAATTTGGAATAGGTTTTCGAGCACAAGGAGACAAGTGAACCTCGAGAGAAAGGAAATCAAGAGGAGGTGTTAAGGAAGCGTAATCAAGGTAAGTGGGACTCGTGTTTTTCATCAATTATGCAACGTAATTAAATACTATTAGAGCATATAGTATTAGAGACTGGGGATGGGGCAATGTATTGTGACTTAAACTGTTATGTTATTTGTTTTACAAAAGAAAATGAGAACCGGGAAGAGGTTTGGCGAGACGGATAGGCCTGGGTTTGGAACTGTGTTGGGAGGCCACCCATCACTGCGCCCCAGTGACTTGGGAATTATTCCGACCAATGCTTTCCATTTGAGTTGGCGGCACACCATTTATGAATTATCAGCTGTCAGTGGTAATTCATGAGTGATGTGGGAGTGCGACTCTGTGTTTTTAATCAAATGAAAACCTAAGTCACAATACAGTTGCAAAAGACTTATGAAATTGCATTTGCTTATGTATTGGTTATATTGTTTAAACACCCTCTTTAAATATATGTTGGATTCATATTGTTACGCATTGATTAAATTATTTAGTTGATAATTGATGGATTATTCGGGAGTCATTTAGAGCATGTAGGAGCTCACCCAACAACTTAATTTCGTGGTTCTCGACTTACGGCGGAAGAGAAAGGAAAAGGGAAGCTTTAGGAGTTTCGAAGACATCTCTTAATGTAATGAATCTGAAGTACATATGTATATATTGTTTGATTATGTTGTATATATAACTGGGGGTTGGGTTGCTTTTACAGATCAACAAAGTTTTGTATAATATAGTTTTGAGACATTGTATAAGATTACTGTAAAAGTTTTAAATTTTCGTTGTTTTTGAAATGAAAAGTTTTATCTGATATAAGCGATATACAGGTTGTTAGCAGGTGGTAAGAAAATAGGCTGCTGGCTCTAGTTAGGCCTGATCTGATGTACCGGGGCTTAATTAGAGTTTCAGGCCGAACATCCTCTATTTAAAGTAGGGACTATTAAAATCTAGTTAGGCCTGATCTGGTGTACCTGGGCTTAATTAAATTTTCAGTCTGAACACCCTATATTTAAAACAGAGGTTCTTACAACTAGTGCAGTTACATGGGATACATGGACAAAAAACATAACTAAGAACAAATCAATAGATAACTAACATAAGTAACTAAACCCACTAAAGCACGTTTGAATTAATAACTTCCAACAGCCCCCTTGATTCAAACTTGCACACATCAAGTTCGAGATCTAAAGTAAGCATGCTTGCCTTGAGAAAGTGACTTTGTCATGATATCAACCACTGCTCATTTGTGTTACTGATTTTCAATGTGATTGAATTGCTTGACACAAGATCTCGAATAAAATGAACCCGAATGTCTATGTGCTTTGATCTTCCATGATAAGCTGGATTTTTTGACATAGCAATGGCCGCTTGATTGTCGCAATAAATTTATGTAGCTTCCTTTTGTTCTTGACCAACGTCGGTGAGAATTTGACGCAACCAAATCGCTTGACATGCTTTGATTAAGTTAGCTACATACTCGACTTCGGTTGTGGATAAAAAGTTGTTGTGGCTCGCTTCTTTGAACTCCAACGTATTGCTCTGAACCAAGATTAAAACGTAACCTGAAGTGCTCTTTCTATCTTCCAAACATCCCGCCCAATCACCGTCGGTGAAGCCAACTAATTTCAAATCGAAGTGTGACCATAACAAAGCCCATGATCAATTGTTCCAAAGAATGTATCGCAATACTCTTTTCGCAGCTCCAAGGTGATGCTTTGATGGACAATGCATAAACCTTGAAATAACTCCAACTGAGAAGGCTATATCTGGGCGTGTATGTGTCAAATAAATTAAGCCTCCAACCAAGCTTTTAAAATGTCTCATTTGCTTGCTCTATCCCATCACCAAGCTTCAACTTCTCACCCAAATTCATTGGTGTCACGGCTCTGTTACAACTTAACATATCAAACCTTTTTAAGAGGTCTGTAGCATATTTCTTTTGAGATAAGAAAATGCCATCCTCATGTTGCTTAACCTCAAGCTCAAGATAATAATGCAAATCACCCAAATCTATCATTTGAAACTTTTTCTTTATACAAGATTTAAACACAACAATAAGAGATGAAGAAGAACCCATATAGATCATGTCATCAACATAAAGGCAAATAATAAGAACATTTGTACCTTGTCTCTTCACATAAAGGTTTGGTTCATTCTTACTTCTCTCAAATCCATTATCATGGAAATAAGAATCTATCTTGGGAAACCCCGCCTGCGGAGCTTGCTTCAACCCCTAAAGAGCTTTTCGCAACTTGTATACCTTTTTTTCTTTGCCTTTGACAACGAAACCTTCAAGTGAGAAACATACACCTCCTCTCGCAAATCTCCATTCAAGAAAGCTGATTTAACATCAAATTGATACACAGTCCAAGGCAAGCCGTGCACCATTGCTAAAAGAGTTCAAAACATCTCTAATCGTGCAACCGGAAAGAAAATGTCTTCATAATCTAAACCATATTGCTTTGTGAATTGAATATCCTTTCACTACAAGTCGCGCATTATACTTTTGAACATTCCTATCAGCTTGAAACTTTGTTTGAAAGACCCACTTGACCCCAATTGTGTTCTTATCTTTAGGAAGGTCCACCAATTCCCACGTATCATTTTTCTGAATTGTTGCGATTTCTTCGTTCATTGCACTATGCCATTCCTCTTTTGTCACTGCATCTTGGAGGGTGATTGGATCAGTAACAAGTAAAGCTTGCGTCTATGCATAGATCTCGGCCAAGGAACGATACTTTGTTGAAGGAGTTTCATCATCAGAAGAACTTGTATTGCTTGAACTTGAAGAAGATAAGATTGGAGATGAGCTTGAAGAACTTGAAGAATTCTGCTTCACTTCAAGTGGTGGTGGTGTCAATTTCAGGTGTGGAGTCAATATGAGCTACATGGGAATTCACATCCCACACCCAACATGCATCTTCAAAGAAAAAGAACATTTCTGCTAACAATGATCTTGCCATTTATAGGATTATATAGCCTATATGCCTTGAGATTGAGAACTATAACCAACAAAAATGCACTTTGTTGATTTTTCATCAAGCTTACTGCGATTAGGAAAGTCTTTAAAGCATAGGCAACAGAACCAAAAATCTTTGAATGGCTTACTGAAGGTTTCCTCCCACTCCATGCCTCGTATGGAGTTCGATTCAAACAACATTTGTGGGTGATAAATTCAGCAAGTAGCCCGTAGTTGCAACCGCCTCTCCCTAAAATTTTTAGGAAGTCCTTTAGCTTTCAATAAGCTTCTTGCCATCTCAACAACAGTTTTGTTCTTCCGTTCAGCGATGCCATTTTGCTCCGGTGTACGTGGAGCAGTTAATTCTCTATGCAAGCCTTGTTCTTCACAAAATTGATTGAACTGTTGTGAAGTAAACTCGCCACCTCTATCTGTGCGCAGTACTTTGATGTAGCTTCCAATTTGCTTCTCCACTAATGCCTTGAACTTTTTGAAGGTTTCAAATGTTTCTGACTTGAATTGAAGGAAGTACACCCAACTCATACGGTCGTAGTCATCTGTAAATAACAAAAAATATCTACTCCCGCCAAAGGAGTGTGTTTGCATAGGGCCACATAAATCAGCATGTATAATTTCAAGACATTTAGATGCCCTTCTAGACTTCCCTATAGGAAATGGTTTTTTACATTGTTTCCCATATATACACCCTTCAGAGACATCTAAGGACTCAATTCTAGGCAGCCCAAAAACCATTTCCTTTTGACTCAACAATTTCAGACCATTTACATTCGAATGCCCATACCTTAAATGCCATAATCTAGACGCACTAGTGTCTTTGACAGCAAGGGCAAGGTTTTCAAACCTAGAGAATTCTAGTAGAAATAATTTGTTTGAGGTCATTGGAACAACAACTACAATTTGGTCTAATTTTTTTTATCCCTTATTACACAAGAATCATCATCAAAGAGAATAGAATATCCTCTACCCATAAGTTGCCCAACACTTAATAGGTTTTGAGACAATGTGGGAATGAAGTACACATTATGAAGAAGCTTTACATTACCATGATTGTTCTGGACTGCAACAACTCCTTTGCCTTCTACTTGCATCTGTTTGTCATCTCCAAGCCTCACCTTCAATTTGTAAGACTAATCAAGCTCCTTAAATAATGCCTTTGTTCCAGTCATGTGATTAGAGCAACCACTATCCAAAAACCAAATGTTAGTGGAAGTTGTTGAATCTTCATGATAGGCCATGAAGAGTTTGCGCTCCTCATCTTCTTGTTCTGTATAATTAGCTTGCTTTTCTTTTTCCCAACAATTAGCTTGAATGTGCCCATATTTTTTGCAATGATAACATTGCACACCGCTCTTGTTGCGATGGTGTTCAGATGGCTTTGCACCCTGGTTCGAGTCATCATGGCCATGTCCTCTGCAGTGACCACCTCTTCCACAAAATCCACCTCTGCCACGTCATGCTTTTCATTAGACTTGTGTAGTCTTGCCTTATGGGATTGCAATGATCCCATCAATTCATCAAATGAGTAGGTAGTCAGATCTTTGGATTCATAAATAGCTGCTACCACATGATCAAACTTTGGAGTCAAACTCCTCAAAAGTTCAGGGACCAAATGTACAACAATGAAATTAAAGTTCAGGAACCAAATGTACACTATTGAAAGTTCAGGGACTAAAAGCATAAAAAACTTAAAGTTCAAGGACCAAAGGCATAAATTAGACCTATAAAAGACAATTCTACATATAATTGTGGTGGTTTATGCACCTATAAAAGACAGTTCTACATATGCCTCGCTAGAAAATTCAACTCAATAAATTTTGAAAAAATTAGACCATACAGGGGTAGACATAAGCTAACATGACATGCATTGATTAGGAGAGGGATTTATAGGACGGAGAAAAGGGTTTCATCTTTTTTTTCAGTCTAGACCACTCAATATCCAAATTAGTCAACTACTCCAAGCTCGCTTTGGGTCGGCCCACAACTGAGCTCTATTTGGTCGAACCCAATTAATTTTAGAATTGAGGCTCTCTTGTATTACAATAAAGTATTAGAAATTCTATTAGCCCAAACTATGTGATCAAATAAATACTCCTCTATCAAGAGATCCTCTTCCTTCCCCTTCTTCAAACTCTTATTCATGTTTTTCATATAGTTTATAACTTTGTGTTAAAAATAAAAAATAAAATAAAATAAAATTTCGACAACCGTGAGGTCTCAAAACTTGTAAAGTTCTAAAACATTTTTCAATAACATTTCATTTGGGGTGGCTCAGCAGCATGAAAAATTAATCAACTGGATCGAAACCACTCTTTTACCGAACCAAACAAAATATATAGAACCTGTTTGGTATAGCAATTAAACCACCACCATCAAGCCCTGCGCGCAGTAAATTCATCAGTCTATCATAAGTCATAACTATTCACCAAAAATACGATATGTATAGTTATGATCCCGAAATGGCTAAGATATAATTGTCCACAAGCGATGTTTACAAAATTATCTGAGCTTGCCTCTCTAGGAATCATCAAAATGCGCCCCCTTACTTTGCTGCTTCAAAGCTTGAACGTTCTCAAAATGAACCTCGCCATACTTTTAACTCTTCCATCAGCCGCACTTACTGGTTCGAATTAAAGTCATCCTTAATTGGAGGCACAAAGGGTGACATATTTTCGTGATGGCATTTATCTTCACTGAATTGTAGGCACTACGACACTGAAAGTAAATCAACAATGAAGATTATAACAAGAAAGAACAATATATAAACTAAAAAATGTAATGTAGAATCCATATAATTAAGCGTCATAATAATTAGTATTGTCAAAGAAGACATGAGTATTTTCTGGAGTGGGCATAATTCAAATAAGCTCAAAAGATCTTTACCTTAACAGATCTTGAAGATTGACAGTATGACTACGATTCGAAGAATGCCTTCCAAGCGTTACTAATTTGACTGGTTTTAAACGAGGATCCTTGACATTCATGAAATCTGTGATCTCCAAAGCATCAACATATGTAAATAGGAAATTTATTATGCGCAAGTCTTCTGGGAACCAATAAAATCATTGATTTGAAATTTCTTAATCCTTGATTCAAAACACTTTGGAAGAATTTTTCCAGTGTAGGAAGTCAGTTCATCTTCATTTGATGCATATACTTGAATGCAGAACAATAGATAGAGATTGTCAATTAAAATCAATAAGATTACTACACAAAATGCAACCACCAACATTTTACTATTCTAATGAACTGCCTTGTCAAAGATGAGATCCTCAAGGTTAGGAATAATTTGAAGCACGCTCAGCAAATCTTCGTTACCACTTTCCATAGAGCCCAATGACTCGAAAATAAGATAAATTGGTAAATGGCGGAAGATGGCTCATAACGTCTTCATGTGGGAGAACCTATGAAGGATGCAACAACGTCCATGAAGGATCTACAATTTTAAGAACAAAAGTACAAAGTTCAAACATCAATGGTCCAAGATTCAAATCAAATAGTTACCTTAACAAGGCCAGCACGTATATGAAGTTTCTTTACATTAACAAGGTCTTTAAGTAGACTGTTGGCATTGCGATGCACTTGGTCCTCCATCAATATCAAATTTTAATACTCATCCATATTAATCATTGCATCTTGTAGCATTGGCATCTTGAACAGAATGTATTCACTTGGTAGCCCATAAGTTCAACAATAAAGGTAATCAAGATTCGGAGCAAAAATCTTGATCATCCGAGTACACGGCTAATAAGGACCAAAGCTTACCTCGAAAATTCTCAAGTGACTAAGGGAGGGTACTAATATTACCAATTGGTTATAAATGGTGCAATGATGTAGAACCAAATGTTTCAGAGCAGAAAGGCGAGAAAAGAATTGCTAGGTTATTGGAACATATAATCCTACATGAGAAATATAATAAGAGTTGGTGTGGTATATAAGTGGTGTAATCATCAAGGCTGAGGCGGATCTCATGTTCTTTCATGGATATCCAATGTTGCTCGTAAGAAGCAGCTCCACGAGCTCAATCTCCATATTCATCAAGTGGATTTCAATGTGATTCCTCACTGTGTTTTTGGTTGCAAATCCCTTGTGGTGCTTAAGATATCATAATACTAATAGTGGTGTTTTTGCACCACTTAGTCACTTGGTTCAAACAATTGGTTCTACACCATTGCAACTTGTCTAACCATTAGTGCCTTCCCTTAGTCACTTGACAATTTCCAAAGCTTGCTTCCAACGTTACAAGTCGTCATATACTCTGTTGATCAAGATTTGTTGGTCGAATCTTTATTATCATTGCCGTTGTTGGATTACTGACTTGCTACCAACTGAATACATTTTGTTCGACATGCCAATGGTAAAAGAAGCAATGATGAATACAGATTTGTATTACATCCCGCCTTGGGTATTGCCAGAGGAAGAACATCTCAAAGCCCACAATCTACTTAAAAATCTTGTCAATATAAAGAAACTTCATATACCTGCTCGTCTTCTTACAGTAACTATTCAATTCAAATTTTGTTTTTGGTTAATTGTTTTTTAAACTTTACATTTTTCTTCTTAGAATTGTTCATCTTTCATGGCGCCTTCATAGGTTCTCCCGCATAAAAGACCTTATGAATCAGCTTCCAACATTTACCAATTTAACCTTTCCGCGAGTCATCGAACTTGGAGATGGCAAATATTTGCTGAACCTGCTCCAAATTATGCCTAACCATGAGAGTCTCATCTTTGACAAGGCAAACTCACTAGAATAATGAAATGTTGGCAGTTGCGTTATGCATAAAGGTCTTGTCGGATTTTAATTGACAATTATCTCTATCTGTTGTTTTTGCATTCAGGTCTATGCATCAGGTGAAGATGAATTGACTTCCTACATTGGAGACATGCTTCCACAGTGTTTTGAATCAAGGATTAAGACAATTCAACCCGATGAATATATATGATGGTTGCGGTAACGACTGGTACATAATAGAGTTCCTATTAACTAATGTTGTAGCTTTGGAGATCACTGATATCATGGATGCCCAAGACATCAATTTAACTCCTGTCAAATCAGTGAGGCTGGGAAGGCATTCTTTGAATCCTAATAATCCTTTGAATCGTCAAGATCTGTTAAGGTGTACTTCTTTTGAGTTTTATCTCTTCTTTGTAATATCCCAGTCAATATGATTGTTTAATTATGGATACCACATTGCATTGTTTAGTTTATGCCTTGTTCATTAGGAGAATTTTTGTTGACATCTTAATTATTTATTTGCTTTCAGTGCTTCATTGATTCACAAAGTATTCAGTGGCCTTATTAAATGTAGAAGAAATGCTCCCTCGTCAGTTGTCTAACCAAGACTAACTCTTATTGGACTCGGCGAGTACGATTGAAGAGTTAAAGTATGGTCAGATTCATTTTGAGAATGATCAGCTTTGAAGCATAGAAGTAAAGGAACGCATTTTGAATCACAAGAAGTATGCGATTATCAAAAAAATTTCATAGAAAGATAAGAGAAACGGAAGATTGTCAAACCATTGTTAGGACTGGGTTTTAAAGCTCCAAATAGCATTGTAATATCTCGCTTCTTCTCGCTTTGATCAAGAAAATCTAAAACTTCCCTACAAGGAGAAGACAAAATTGAAACTTCCCACAAAGGAAAGACAAACTACCTACTAATAATAAGACAAAAAAGAGGAACCAGCCCAACCGCTGCACATATTCAAAAATGAGTGTCGAGGAAGATGTCGCAGCAAGAAAATCCAATCATCACAGATCTAAAAAGATATGTTTATTGAACTTATAGAACACACAGAGATGAAGATTGGAACCATCGCCAATTAAAAGAAAAGATCGGCGGTGGTTCAAGATCTTGATTAAAGAGAGAAAACTAAAAAAAGGGGTTTTAGGGTTAGAGTAGCCGCCTCTTGAGCAAAAATTATCATATCTTAATATAACAAAATAGATAACTAAAGTTTTTAACTTTGTATTTATCTTATCAAATTCATTATAATTATCACCAAATCTATATGAATAAAGAACGGAAAAAAAATGACCAAAAAAATGAAAGTGATATTATAGTGCGACTATTTTTTGGAGTTTCGACTATTTCGATTTTTTTTTGATGAGTTGGAAACCTAGATATTATCTATTGCACCCTCTATTTTTCTAGAGAGTGCGATAGATAATGTCTATCTTTTTCTATGTCACGTCATATGCACTGAAAATGTAATAGAAAATTGTATTGAATAGGGTAAAACAGGGCAAATTGTATACAATACTTTGCTCTTATTTATAGAGCGGTACGAAACAATATACATGGAAGTAACTGATTTACATAATCAGTGATGAAGTAACACAATCAGTGAAAAAGTTATGGTATATACAATCAGTGCGGGGAAGTTACACAATCGGCTTCGACAAACCGAGCAAAAGCTATCTGTTCAGTCAGCAAGGCAGAATCTTTGGTTTCAACACGAAAAAAATATTAAAACATTGAATGAAAACTCAAAAAATACATGAAACAACCCGAATCTTCCCCGATCCGACTTAGGGGCAATTTAGTAATTTAAATACTAAATGTGTGTTGGATTTTCTTTGGATTAAATTATTAGTGATATAGTAAAATATCTTACACCTCGATATGAGCATTTTATGCGGTTTGAAGAAACTTACCCCAGAATAAAATCTGAAAAACTTTTCTTAAATGTGAAAAAGTTATATTCGAGTGCGAGATCTCCAGATTTATAAGATCCCACTAATTAGGAAAATATTTGTAGGAACTTTTCTGGTCAAAAGGGGCGAGATCTTCAAATTTATGAGATCATAATAATTAGGAAAAGATT
Source organism: Stephania japonica (assembly GCA_039657345.1). Lineage (NCBI taxonomy): Eukaryota > Viridiplantae > Streptophyta > Magnoliopsida > Ranunculales > Menispermaceae > Stephania > Stephania japonica. The sequence goes on from CM077556.1 coordinate 75,272,900, forward strand.
TGTGGGAATTTTCTTAGTCAAAAGGGGCAAAATCTCCAAATTTATGAGATCTCATTAATTAAGGAAAGATTTGTGGGAACTTTCCTGGTCAAAAGGGTAATTAAGTTAAACTAATGAAAATGAGCCCAAAATATATTAAATAGCAGTTAGACTTAAGGCCCAAGTGATGGGCATTTTAGTCTTTAACACAAAAGGTTGCATACAACCTAACGTAAAAGGAGAGGTTGTGTAACGACCCTAAAATCTAACTCATGTGGACCTCTTGTTGTGATATGGGTGAACAATTCTCGGTCGTCGACACCAAGGTATGTTATTTTTATTCGGTGTTTGTATTATTTATCTATTTACCTGAAAGTAAATTCCAAAGTCCAAAACGTGTGAGGACGTTTGTGTGTGAACATTGAGGTGTGAAACAGGTTTGGTTCGGAGAAGCTCGACTTGGGAAAACCTCTAGCATGCCAAATGTACATTGATGGTACTCTGCACAATATGGAAATATGAATGTCTTCCCTTCATTTGTTACAAATGTGCTCAGTATGGTCATGTTAGTAGCGCATGTCTCTCCTCTCAGAAGAGTTTAGAACCACCTGCAATGGTATCTATTACAACCACGACAGCAAGCTCCTCCTTTGCACCACCTCCAGCAGCAACGCCGCCACTGTTGGCTCCTAAACTTTCCGTTTCGACAATGGAAGATGCAGCGGGCCCATAGATCCATGCATCACGCCCAGTTAGGAAATTCAAAGGTAAATCGCGAGATTCAAATGATCTCACTGGCGCCAAATCCGTCCCTATTTCCCGTAATGGATCTCGCTTTGATGTGTTGAATTCGCATGATAAGGAAATTCATTTAATTGGTAATAAAGAGGAAAGTCATTCAATTGGCAATAAAGAGGAAAGTCATTCAATTGGCAATAAAGAGGAGCCTTGGAAGTCAACTCCAATTAGTTTTCAAAAGAAAGGAAGCTTAGTAAGTGGGTCTGACCAGGCAAAGCCCAAGAAACCTCATGCAAAACTGGACCCTCCAAAAACTTATAAAGTTAAAAATACACGCGAGAAGCCTAGCCCACGGTCGATCCTATTAAATATGTTTCAACTCTATCCCCAGTTTGAAAAACTCAATTAATGCCCCCGCTCTTAACCCTACTGTCTCCGCGAAGGAGGCAATGGTGATCATGACCCCAACAAGTCCCCAACTTGAACACACTCTTGACCCAAATCTTCATATAGTGGTGTTGTTCAACAACAAAAATGGTTGTGATTCAGTCGGTGGAGGTGATAGCTTCTCTTCGGTGAGAAGCCTAGGTACACCAGGATGTCCCCCAAATAAACCTCATCAAATCAATTTGTGTGGCTTCTTAAAATCAGGAAAGTGGGGGGCAAAGGCAAGCGGAACATCTCTCCTTACACTAGATATGAGGAACCCAGACCGCCTTTCCCACAACAACTTACTTCTCCTAAGGCTTTTCGGCTGAGCTCGTTCCCTTCGAAGGAGCTCTGATTTCTTTCCCATGGGTATTTCCATCCCTTTATTTAGTTTTTTTATGCTGGTACCAACAATTGTTTGGAACTGTCAGGGAGCGGAAAAAAGTTTTTGCTAGGTATTTGAAATCATTTATTTTCATCCACAACATCAAAATTCTTGTATTTACTGAAACAAGGATTAGTGGACTTCAAGATCTCGATCCTCGAGATCGTATCATCCTGCAACATCTAACATTTTATCAAAATCTGCATAATCTTTTTTGTGGTGATGTTTTTGCTTCTCAATTGTTAATATATTCTTTTCTGTTTGAGTTAAATTGCTAATATATTGTTAATGTTACCCTAATAAGACTTGCGCATACAACACAGGCTTGTGCTCGTCCCTTCGATGCGTCTTGGTATGCGTGCACACACATGTTGACGAAAATCAAGGGACACATGTGTATGTGCGTGTCCTTAATTTCTTTTTGGCTTACAAAGGATTTATAACTGGCTACCTCTGCCACTCGAAAGGAACTCCCATCGCATCAGCTATCAACAAATGGCCAATGCCATCGGGTGGTTCTGATAGGGTATACAAAAAATCTCTGATATATTAGCAAGTGCATCCGCAACTTGGTTAGCTTCTCTAAAAGCAATTTCCTAAATAATGTTGCCAAAACAAAATTAGAAACTCTTCTCTACTATTTTCAAAAAGTAATGTCAATTGTTTTCTAATTCTTTTAGGCTTTTTTTCAATCACTAAACTTATAAATTAAGAAATGCTAGCTGGTGCATAATGCAAGATAACAACAAATACTTGGAAAATTGTCGTTGTTGCCAGAAAAAATCAAGAGGTACTTGATAATATTATCTTTATGCAATTGTCAAACTTTTCTATTATATTACACTAGTCAGCATCCCGCGCTTCGATCACGGGCAAAACAAAGTATAAAAATATTAGGTCAAAGTAAATTTTGAGGTAAAGTAAAAAAATTGTTGAGAAAAACTTTAAAAATAAACTATTTGTCTAATCTTCAATGAACTCGAAATAAAAAATAATATTATCTAGTTTCTCTAAAGAAATTTTCACAATTAATATCACACAATCCAAACAATTAAGGCTTTAAAAAATCCACACAATTATAAGAAAGGCACGCAGTTCGATTGTTTTTTTTTAAAGTGCTAAAATCTGTAAATATATATATATATATATATATATATATTAGTAGAAAAAAATTCTAAAAGTAAGCCGCTATTATAATTGTTATTATATTAGATGAAACTACAATAATCCAATTACGTATGAACTTATTTAATTGTGTGTGGTGTTTAATATCGAAATGTCCTAAATAAATAATAAAATATGGAATAGTATCTAATATCAATACCTCTCAATCATGGAATTCACTTCAGGGATCTCAAGATTCAAGTAAACCTTTGATACACTTGTTGTTGTGGAGAACCAAATTTGACCAGTTATATATATGTAGGAAAAAATGATCTTAAGTGCATCATTTTAGAGAAAGACTATGGGGCAACAAAGAGAAAAAAAAAAAAAAAAAAAAAAAAAAAGAAGAAGTAATTGATAATTAGTCTCTCATATCTCTTCTCTTGTTCAATTTCTATTTCTTTACTTTACTTTCCTAACTTTGTTCAAAGTAATTTTACAACACGTTATCAGCACGAGCTTGCTCTAACATTAAGGAGATCTTGAAGTTCAAGAAGGCTTGTTAAGGAGACAAAGCTAGGAAGGTATAACTTTTATGAGTTCGGTTTATTTCTATATTATCTTGGTTGCTTCACTTTTATATGCATACTTTATTCATATACTATGCATTATAACGTCACCGATTGCGAAAGTATGCTATGTAGTTGCGTCTTGTATGATCTTCTACATCAGAAATCAAAAGTCAATATGTGACATAACTAGTTTTCTCAATATACTATAAACGATTAATTATGCTCCATTTTTTATTTTTTTATATTGCGAATGAGTTTGGGTTGATAGTGGGAAAGCCTTGTCCCCGGTAAAGCTAAACATTGAAAGGGAGACGAGTTATTCCGTTCGAGGAGGCATGATTTTTAAGTAGACTTCGTCTCACCACCCAACCTGGAGGTTGTCCCACACACTCATTCAAGTAGTACATTTTGCGTATTAATAATTAAGTTGTAAACAAATATTTAATCGTACATTATTTATTTTATATAGAAAGGAGAAAACTATTTACATCACTATTTTTTTTCAAAAGTATTGTACTTGATTGAATTTTTGCCGTAATATTATTGACAAAAATACTTGTCAAGGCAATTAGGTGCTAAAATTATAAAGCATCTATATAAGGATGTGTGCATAACACTAATATTTATTCGACGAATATCTCTATAGAGATTTGAAAAGTGAATATTTCACTTTATATTATCCTTTCACCTTATGGAGTTATGAATATAAATACCAAAAATTGGTGATGCTCTGAGAAAAGCTCAAAATGAGTTGTTGGGTCTCAAGCTACAAAATTTATATCAGTCAAATATTTTTTATTATACTACAATTTTAATTACCTCTATATTGAAGCTTTGCAGAAATATGACTGATGAGACAATAAAAGGCCACGTGGCTCACCTCGATTTATTATTGCAACAAAATATTGAGTGTGCATGTCAATTCAATAAATATTATGAATTGATTTCTTGTTTGTCTCATAGTAGCTGAGTAAAATAATGAGATATTATTTATATAATATCACTCCCGTCCAATTGGCCAAGCTTCATGAAGCACATGTTGTGTTTATAAAATGACCATGGTCGCAACTATATAATTATGGATGTGGAAAAGTGAAGGCATTCGGTAAAGGTCTTAATAATAATTTCACTCAAAGTGGAATAAAAGTGGTGCACCACATGAAACATGAATGGCAAAATTGTCGACAATGAGCATGCTCAAAAGCGTGACAAGCTATGTCATGTATGAAAGACCATTATATTAGGTCACACTGATTATATAGTCATATATGCCCAAATATTTTGGTGACATTTACTGTGCCAATCAAAGGAAAAATTATGAAATTTATGGCTTATTAAAATTGACACATTGAGATGTGTTCAAATCATGAGCTAAATAAAGGCGAAGAATGTATGTCTTGCTTATTTTGCTACATGCACACTATAAAAGAGAATATTTCTCAAATTTGAACTTAGTTGAGACTAATGTTCAGCTAATATCTGGTACAACAGTTATTATGTTGTTAGTGTTTTACACCAGAAGAAAATTACTCGGAAATGTTTTTAGTGCTTTACACCAGAAGAAATTTACTCAGAATAATAGAGAGTTTCTCTATATATTATGATTTAATCTAATAATCGAATTTCCTGCTTTAGCTTCTGGAATATGTAAGACACATTAAAACGAATGATCTAATGACATTCATAATCTGGAGTGATTTTTTTTTATTGTCTAGAATTATCAATAATGTGAAAATATTGCAAATTTGCATGGACATTCTTTTTGGAACCACATTTTTTTCAGCTGGTGATTATCTCAAGGCAACTTAATAGGAGATTTATATTGATTTAACTCTCTATTAATCATATTATAAAATGCCTTGGGCCCCTAAAGGGGAATTTATTTATAGCAAGTTTTGCTAATTGTCACTTTGATGAAGTAATTTTTTCTCCATTAAGAGGAGATATAAGCCAATTCAAAAGGAATGGCGTGAAATTACTTATAACGCATCAAATTTGTTGTATTATGCTCAATGTATAAATTAATATGAACTTGAAGTTCAAAAGATCATTCATTAGCAGCAAATTATGAAATAATTACTTGATGCAATTACTAATATTAAAGAGTGACAAAATTGTATGTTCCAGCTGCATTAAAGGTTCATATATCAAATGATGTCTCTGTGCAACAAAATGCTTAAGGTGTAAAAAAACCAGATATTGTACTTCTAAATTACTTGCAATGATTTGTTGCAATGTAATATAAGATGTCTCACCCATGTGGACATGAAGGGGAGTTATTGATTAGTGTATTGCACTCTTTTTCCCTTAGCTATGGTCTTTTCCCACTGGATTTTTCTAACAAGGTTTTTAATGAGGCAATCCTAACAATATTAATACTCCTTTATCAAAATTGATTAGTGTATTGTACTTTTTTTTCCTTAGCTAAAGTTTTATCCCACTGAGTTTTCCTAGCAAGGTTTTTAATAAGGCAATCCTATCAATATCATATTCTATATCAAGATTGATGAGAACGATGTACTCTTTTTCTTTTACTATATTTTTCCCACAGAGTTTTTTTTCTTAGTAGAAGTTTTAACGAGGCACAATCTCTTAGTAAGTGTCATCCAAGGGGAGTGTTGTAAATGAAATGGATGTGGATGACTCTTCCTATTCAAACCATTTGTATTCCACCGCTATGTGTGAGTGGTTACACATTTACATCATGTAATTATAACTTATGATCTTTGACATTCTTGTAATGACCCTATATAAAGAGCTCACATCTATATAATGGATACACAATATATTGGAATGAAAGTTCTCTATTTCTCCCATATCTCTTCTCTTGTTGAATTTCTATTTCTTTACTTTACTTTCCTAATTTGTTCAAAGTAATTTAACTTAGTACAGATTGAGGGTGAGAAGCAAGCCTATTTGTGCATACGTAGTGGCGGACGGGCAGTGTTGGCTAGGGAATTTGCTTAGTTATATGACGTTTTCTTTTACTACAACAATCAGTAATGTGTAACGGTCATTCCATTATACTAAGTTATCAATATTTTACTTAGTACAGAGTGAGGGAAGCAAGCCTACTTATCAATAATTATTATAAGTTATAGCCATGTGGAGGAGTAATTATTTTAAGTTTTTAAAAGATAAAATTTTAGACCGTCTCATTATTAATTGTGTGCATACGTAGTGGCGGACAGGGAAATGTTGGCTGGGGAATTTGCTTAGTTATATCAAAAAATCTATTTGGACTCTTTTAGAGTCCGGACTGGAGGTTTTTAAAATTATTACAAATATCAAAGGAGTGTTGCAAGTTGCTATTTCGAAGTCATTTATTGCTTGAGGATGACTTTGAAATAAATTTTTTTTAAAAACTCCATAAGAGTCCAAATAGCACTACTCTAGTTATATAACATTTTCTTTTACTTAACCTTGGTATTTAATTTGATAGATCTTAATTAATTGTTTCCTTAACAAAAAACGGTTCATTTTAAAACGGTATTGTATTGGTAGATCTTAATTAATTGTTTCCTTAACAAAAAACGGTTCATTTTAAAACGGTATTGTATTGGTAGATCTTAATTAATTGTTTCCTTAACAAAAAACGATTCATTCTAAAACGGTATTGTATTATATATTTAGATTATTTTTGGTAAGCCACGTGGCGCCACTATGAGCAGGCTGGAAAGCGCCACGTGGATACCCCAAAGTCTTCCCTTATTATATACTAGTCGAAATCCCGCGCTTCGCGCACGGGTAAAACTAAGTGTCAATATATTAGTTAAAAAATAATTAATTTAATGAGAAAATTTGAAAAAAAAAACTCAAAAAATAATCTTATTACGTAATCTCGAATAAATTTTAAGTGAAGAATAATATCATCTAATTTCTTTGTAGTAAAAATAGGGAATATGTACTTTGAAAGTTTAAAAACTTTAATTTTGCATATGGTTATATAAAAAATATAATCCTAATGAAATTAAATTTGATGAAAAATAGAAAGTGATAAAAAGAAGGAAAGAAAAAGAAAACTTATGCAAACATTAGTGAAATCTCAATTTAATACTTTATGTATAGAGTTTAAAAAAAAAATACTTTATGTACAGAAGATTTTTTTTTGAAAAATGATTAATTAAAATTATGTTGCCACAACAAAGGATATATAACAAATTGGCATCTTGTAAAATAAACTAAAAAAATGACGATCATTGATCTAAAAAACGCATACCAGATATCGTCGATCAATATATGTCATTTCTAAAATATTTTTGTTTGCTCTTGAAAAGAAAAATAAAAAAAAAATCAAAATCAAAACTCAAAGGTAAAAATATAAACATGAAAAACACAGAAAATAAAATAGCTATCAACAAGTCGAATAGAGCAAGAAAAATAGCTGAAAATCCAAAAATAAAAAATGTTATGGTAGAAAAGTGCGACATAAGGAAACTTCAAATGTACAAATAAAGTTTGTTGAGACAGTGAAGGATATATAATAAAAACTTATAATCTTGTCGAATAAACTTAAAATTGGAGATCATAGATCTAAACAACGCTTACTAAAGATTGACAATCAATACATGTCATTTCTCCAAATTTTTTGTAATTAGAATTTTGATTCAATCCTAAAATGAAAACAAAAAAAAATCAGAATCAAAACGAAAAGTAGAAAATTGACGATAATGGATATGAGTTGGAAGATATACATTCCCAATATGTGAAAAAACACATTAGAATCTATAATATATATTTCAATGAGATATTAATCTTGTAGATAAACAAAAAAAAATGGAGATTATTGATCTAAACAACACATGAAAAAATAGACTAGAATCAAAACCTAAGGGTAAAAAAATCTGAATATAAAAAACATCGAAAATAAAATAGCTATAAAAAGGTCAAAACCTCTCCTCCCAACTTGTTAATTGGACAATCGTATAGCAAAAACTCCAGCCTTCAACAAAGATGCTCCATTCAGCCACGAAAACCTCATAAACTAAAAAAAATGGAAATCATTGCCAGAGATTGTTGACGAATAATGTCATTTCTAAAATATTTTTGTTTGCTCCTCAAAAGAAGAAAAAAAATCAGAATCAAAACTCAAAGGTAAAAATATTTGAATATGAGAAACATCAAAAATAAAATAGCTATGAAGAAGTCAAAACCTCTCATCCCCAATTATAACTTGTTAATCGAACAATCCTATAGCATAAACTCCAGCCTTCAATGAAGACGCTCCCTTTAGCCACCAAAACCTCTCCTCTCCAATGACATTATAAAACGAAATCAAAGTCAAAATTGTAATCGAAATTGAAAGCCGCATTATCGTCGAAGCTCGACGCGAGCAATATGCCTAATTGACATTGATGTGAGATGAGATAAACTACGTTTGAGTACACACACACACACACAGAGATTTGGTGTTGCGAAAGCGAAAACGTTTTTTTAGTGTTGGGACGTTTTTTTCTCTTTATCTATATATATAGTATATATATAAATGACAATCCTCCTTACAATCCCATTAATCCAAAATTTAACATGCTTCCAACATTGCCCTCGGGACAACTTTTAAAAGTAAACAATGAGAGTATCTTTGGAAACTAATTAAAATGGTTTTAAATTAGATTTCAAAACAGAAGTTTAGGGTTTCCTTATTTCAATCCACTTTTCTATATCTCTCCGAATAAAACTGTCAATTCAAATTAAATAGCTTAAAATTTTTTAACCAAAGAATTAGGTGAAAAAAACTATGAAACTGCTTTGTTTTAACCAAAGAATTAGGGACGTTTTTTGTTTTTGTTTTTTTTTAATGTTGGGACGTTTTTATCTTTATATGGTACATTTTTTATTCGGGATTTTAATGAGGAAAGACTGAGGGGATGTGCCACGTGGCGCTATGAGAAAACTAGAAATCGCCATGTAGACACCCCTAGGTCTTCCCTTATTAGGTATATAAAATATAGATATAGATATAGATTTGCTTGTTTTACCCTAATTAATACAATTTATGTTACATTCGCATGGTACCCTAACTGCTTTTCTCTATTAGCGGTACTTTTGATGTGCGCATACTCTGTCTAATCAAGCAGTCAAACTTTTAATCCTTTTTTGGAGACACTGTGGGAGCATTTCTCCAATGTGCAAAGTCAAGTCATTTTCACTAAAAGCATGAACCTGGATGCAAAACAACAATACAAAGAATTGTCATTTACAACAAGAATGTCATAGCAAAAAAACATAACTGCAAAAGATTAACTATTCCAATTATTTGCCTTGTTAACACTTACGTTTTCAAGATTGGGCATAATTCGAAGCAAGTTTAATAGATTTCTGCCACAACAAGGCTCGTAGACTAACAGACGGGTTATATTCGTAAATGTTGGAAGACGGCTCAAAAGATCTTCATGCGGAAGAACCTATGTAGAATGTAGCATTGACCGTGAATAATCGATTAGTACTAGATTTTAAGAACTTTAAAATAAAAGCTCAAAGAACAATTACCCAAAACAATTTCGAATGGCACAATTAATCAAGAAGCAGCAGTTACCGAAAGAATATCATCATGTGTAGAAAGTTTCTTCACATGAGCAATTTGCTTAAGTAGATTACAAACACAACGACGTTGTTCATATGTCAAATCTGGACTGTCACATACATATGCATTGATAGAAGCACCCTGTAGTACCGGCACATCGTTGAAAACACCTCCACAATGTGATATATTGAGCACCACAAGAGAATGGCAACGAAAAACATGTTAGACTTCAAGAATAGAACCCAAAACAGGGGACTCGTGAACAGAGGCTTAAAATGCAGATTTTTACTTTCAGATTCAATACATCAACGTACAGTGGAACAACCCATTTTGTAGGCTTAGTCAACAGACAAATTAACTGAAGTAAATGGAGATAATCTAGGCACTACTAGTGCAGTTACATGGGATACATGGACACAAAACATAACTAAGAACAACTCAATAGAAAACTAACATAAGTAACTAAACCCACTAAAGCACGTTTGAATTAATAACTTCCAACAGCCCCCCTTGATTCAAACTTGCACACACCAAGCTGAGATCTAAAGTAAGCATGCTTGCCTTGAGAAAGTGACTTTGTCATGATATCAGCCACCTGCTCATTTGTGTTACAGTACTTCAATGCGATTGAATTGCTTGACACAAGATCTCGAATAAAATGAACCCAAATGTCTATGTGCTTTGATCTTCCATGTTAAGCAGGATTTTTTGACATAGCAATGGTCGCTTGATTGTCGCAATAAATTTCTGTAGCTTCCTTTTGTTCTTGACCAACGTCGGTGAGAATTTGACGCAACCAAATCGCATGACATGCTGATTAAGTTGCAGCTACATACTCAGCTTCAGTTGTGGATACAAAGTTGTTGTGGCCTGCTTCTTTGAACTCCAACATATTGCTCCTGAACCAAGATTGAAACTGTAACCTGAAGTACTCTTTCTATCTTCCAAACATCCTGCCCAATCACTGTCGGTGAAGCCAACTAATTTCAAATCAGAAGTGTGACCATAACAAAGCCCATGATCAATTGTTCCAGCAATGTATCACAATACTCTTTTCGCAGCTCCAAGGTGATGCTTTGATGGACAATACATAAACCTTGAAATAACTCCAACTGAGAAGGCTATATCTGGGCGTGTATGTGTCAAATAAATTAAGCCTCCAACCAAGCTTTTAAAATGTCTCATTTGCTTGTTCTGTCCCATCACCAAACTTCAACTTCTCACCCAAATTCATTGGTGTCACTGCTCCGTTACAACTTAACATATCAAACCTTTTTAAGAGGTTTGTAGCATATTTCTTTTGAGATAAGAAAATGCCATCCTCATGTTGCTTAACCTATAGCTCAAGAAAATAATGCAAATCACCCAAATCTATCATTTCAAACTTCTTCTTCATACAAGCTTTAAACACAACAATAAAAGATGAAGAAGAACCCATATAGATCATGTCATCAACATAAAGGCAAAATAATAAGAACATTTGTTCCTTGTCTCTTCACATAAAGATTTGGTTCATTCTTACTTCTCTCAAATCCATTATCATGGAAATAGGAATCTATCTTGGGATACCCCACCCGCGGAGCTTGCTTCAACCCGTAAAGAGCTTTTCGCAACTTGTATACCTTCTTTTCTTTGCCTTTGGCAACGAAACCTTCAAGCTGAGAAACATACACCTCCTCTCGCAAATCTCCATTCAAGAAAGCTGATTTAACATCAAATTGATACACAGTCCAGTGTAACTGTGCAGCCATTGCTAAAAGAGTTCGAACCTTTTCTAATCGTGCAACTGGAGAGAAAGTGTCTTCATAATCTAAACCATATTGCTGTGAATTGAATATCCTTTCACTACAAGTCGCACCTTATACTTTTGAACATTCCTATCAGCTTGAAACTTTGTTCGAAAGACCCACTTGACCCCAATTGTTTTCTTATCTTTAGGAAGGTCCACCAATTCCCACGTATCATTTTTCTGAATTGTTGCGATTTCTTCGTTCATTGCACTACGCCATTCCTCTTTTGTCACTGCATCTTGGAAGGTGATTGGATCAGCAACAAGTAAAGCTTGCGTCTATGCATAGATCTCGGCCAAGAAACAATACTTTGTTGAAGGAGTTTCTTCATCAGAAGAACTTGTATTGCTTGAACTTGAAGAAGATAAGATTGGAGATGAGCTTGAAGAACTTGAAGAATTCTGCTTCACTTCAAGTGGTGGTGGAGTGTCAATTTCAGGTGTGGAGTCAATATGAGCTACATGGGAATTCACATCGCACACCCAACATGCATCTTCAGCAAAAAGAACATTTCTGCTAACAATGATCTTGCCATTTATAGGATTATATAGCCTATATGCCTTAGATTGAGAACTATAACCAACAAAAATGCACTTTGTTGATTTTTCATCAAGCTTACTGCGATTAGGAAAGTCTATAAAGTATAGGCACTTGAGAACCAAAAATCTTTGAATGGCTTACCGAAGGTTTCCTCCCACTCCATGCCTCGTATGGAGTTCGATTCAAAACAACATTTGTGGGTGATAAATTCAGCAAGTAGCCCGTAGTTGCAACCGCCTCTCCCTAAAAAAATTTTTAGGAAGTCCTTTAGCTTTCAACAAGCTTCTTGCCATCTCAACAACAGTTTTGTTCTTCCGTTCAGCGATGCATTTTGCTCCGGTGTACGTGGAGCAGTTAATTCTCTATGCAAGCCTTGTTCTTCACTAAATTGATTGAACTGTTGTGAAGTAAACTTGCCACCTCTATCTGTGCGCAGTACTTTGATGTAGCTTCCAATTTGCTTCTCCACTAATGCCTTGAACTTTTTGAAGGTTTCAAATGTTTCTGACTTGAATTGAAGGAAGTACACCCAACTTATACGGTCGTAGTCATTTGTAAACAACAAAAAATATCTACTCCCGCCAAAGGAGTGTGTTTGCATAGGGCCACATAAATCAGCTTGTATAATTTCAAGACATTTAGATGCCCTTCTAGACTTCCCTATAGGAAATGGTTTTTTACATTGTTTCCCATATATACACCATTCACAGACATCTAGGGACTCAATTCTAGGCAGCCCAAAAACCATTTCCTTTTGACTCAACAATTTCAGACCATTTACATTCGAATGCCCATACCTTAAATGCCATAATCTAGACTCACTAGTGTCTTTGACAACAAGGGCAAGGTTTTCAAAACTAGAGAATTCTAGTGGAAATAATTTGTTTGAGGTCATTGGAACAGCAACTACAATTTGGTCTAATTTTTTTTATCCCTTATTACACAAGAATCATCATCAAAGAGAATAGAATATCCTCTACCCATAAGTTGCCCAACACTTAATAGGTTTTGAGACAATGTTGGCATGAAGTACACATTATGAAAAAGCTTTACATTACCATGATTGTTCTGGACTGCAACAACTCTTTTGCCTTCTACTTGCAACTGTTTGTCATCTCCAAGCCTCACCTTCAAGTTGTAAGACTCATCAAGCTCCTTAAATAATGCCTTTGTTCCAGTCATGTGATTAGAGCAACCAATATCCAAAAACCAAATGTTAGTGGAAGTAGCCGAGTCTTCAGGATAGGCCATGAAGAGTTTGGGCTCCTCATCTTCTTGTTCTGTATAATTAGCTTGCTTTTCTTTTTCCCAACAATTAGCTTGAATGTGCCCATATTTTTTGCAATGATAACATTGCACACGGCTCTTGTTGCGATGGTGTTCAGATGGCTTTGCACCCAGGTGCGAGTCATCATGGCCATGTCATCTACCGTGACCACCTCTTCCACAAAATCCACCTTTGCCACGTCATGCTTTTCATTAGACTTGTGCAGTCTTGCCTTATGGGATTGCAATGATCCCATCAATTCAACAAATGAGTAGGTAGTCAGATCTTTGGATTCATAAATAGCTGCTACCACATGATCAAACTTTCGAGTCAAACTCCTCAAAAGTTCAGGGACCAAATGTACAACAATGAAATTAAAGTTCAGGAACCAAATATACACTATTGAAAGTTCAGGGACTAAAAACATAAAAAACTTAAAGTTCAAGGACCAAAGGCATAAAAACTCAAAAGTTTAGGGACCAAATGTACAACAATGAAATTAAAGTTCAGGAACCAAATGTACACTATTGAAAGTTCAGGGACTAAAAGCATAAAAAACTTAAAGTTCAAGGGCCAAAAAATACGTTTTTCCTTTTTTTTTTCAATGTTCCTTGACGTACGGATAGATTATGGAAGGATAATTGTGGTGGTTTATGCACCTATAAAAGACAGTTCTACATATGCCCCGCTAGAAAATTCAACTCAATAAATTTTGAAAAAATTAGACCATACAGGGGTAGACATAAGCTAACATGACATGCATTGATTAGGAGAGGGATTTATAGGACTGAGAAAAGGGTTTCATCTTTTTTTTTTCAGTCTAGACCACTCAATATCCAAATTAGTCAACTACTCCAAGCTCGCTTTGGGTCGGCCCACAACTGAGCTCTATTTGGTCGAACCTAATTAATTTTAGAATTGAGGCTCTCTTGTATTACAATAAAGTATTAGAAATTCTATTTGCCCAAACTATGTGATCAAATAAATACTCCTCTATCAAGAGATCCTCTTCCTTCCCCTTCTTCAAACTCTTATTCGTGTTTTTCATATAGTTTATAACTTTGTGTTAAAAATAAAAAATAAAATAAAATAAAATAAAATTTTGAGAATTGTGAGGTCTCAAAACTTGTAAAGTTCGAAAACATTTTTCAATAACATTTCATTTGGGGTAGCTCAGTAGCATGAAAAATTAATCAATTTGATCGAAACTACTCTTTTACCGAACCAAACAAAATATATAGAACCTGTTTGGTATAGCAATTATATAACAAGAGATTTTATAACAAGTAAAACTAAAAGGTGGATCAAACTTAAAATACAGAAAGATGGCCCAAAAGATGAACCACCACCATCAAGCTCTGCGCGCAGTAAATTCATCGGTCTATCATAATTCATAACTATTCACCAAAAATATGATATGTATAGTTATGATCCCCAAATGGCTAAGATATAATTGTCCACAATCGATGTTTACAAAATTATCTGAGCCTGCCTCTCTAGGAGTCATCAAAATGCGCCCCCTTACTTTGCTGCTTCAAAGCTTGAACGTTCTCAAAATGAACCTCGCCATACTTTTAACTCTTCCATCGGCCGCACTTACTGGTTCGAATTAAAGTTATCCTTAATTGGAGGCACAAAGGGTGACATATTTTCGTGATGGCATTTATCTTCACTGAATTGTAGGTTGTACGACACTGAAAGTAAATCAACAATGAAGATTGTCAACAAGAAAGAACAATATATAAACTAAACAATGTAATGTAGCATCCATATAATTAAGCGTCATAATAATTAGTATTGTCAAAGAAGACATGAGTATTTTCTGGATTGGGCATATTTCAAATAAGCTTAAAAGATCTATACCTTAACAGATCTTGAAGATTGACAGTATGACTACGATTCGAAGAATGCCTTCCAAGCGTTACTATTTTGACTGGTTTTAAACGAGGATCCTTGGCATCCATGAAATCTATGATCTCCAAAGCATCAACATTAGTAAATAGGAAATTTATTCTGGGAACCAACAAAATCATTGATTTGAAATTTCTAAATCCTCGATTCAAAACACTTTGGAAGCATTTTTCCAGTGAAGGAAGTCAGTTCATCTTCATTTGATGCATATACTTGAATGCAGAACAATAGATAGAGATTGTCAATTAAAATCCAATAAGATTACTACACAAAATGCAACCACCAACATTTTACTATTCTAATGAACTGCCTTGTCAAAGATGAGATCCTCAAGGTTAGGCATAATTTGAAGCATGCTCAACAAATCTTCGTTACCACTTTCCACAGAGCCCAATGACTAGAAAATAAGATAAATTGGTAAATGGCGGAAGATGGCTCGTAAGGTCTTCATGTGGGAGAACCTATGAAGGAAGCAACAATGGCCATGAAGGATCTACAATCTTAAGAACAAAAGTACAAAGTTCAAACATCAATGGTCCAAGATTCAAATAAAATAGTTACCTTAAGAAGGCCAGCACGTATATGAAGTTTCTTTACATTAATGAGGTCTTTAAGTAGACCGTTGGCATTGCGACGTACTTGGTCCTCCGTCAATATCAAATTTTAATACTCATCCGTATTAATCATTGCATCTTGTAGCATTGGCATCTTGAACAGAATGTATTCACTTGGTAGCCCATAAGTCCAACAATAAAGGTAATCAAAATTCGGAGCAAAAATCTTGATCACCCGAGTACACAGCTAATAAGGACCAAAGCTTACCTCCAAAATTCTCAAGTGACTAAGGGAGGGTACTAATATTACCAATTGGTTATAAATGGTGCAATGATGTAGAACCAAATGTTTCAGAGCAGAAAGGCGAGAAAAGAATTGCTAGGTTATTGGAACATATAATCCTACATGAGAAATATAATAAGAGTTGGTGTGGTATATAAGTGGTGTAATCATCAAGGCTGAGGCGGATCTCGTGTTCTTTCATGGATATCCAATGTTGCTCGTAAGAAGCAGCTCCACGAGCTCAATCTCCATATTCATCAAGTGGATTTCAATGTGATTCCTCACTGTGTTTTTGGTTGCAAATCCCTTGTGGTGCTTAAGATATCATAATACTAATAGTGGTGTTTTTGCACCACTTAGTCACTTGGTTCAAACAATAGGTTCTACACCATTGCAACTTCTTTTCTAGCCTCTCTGCTCTCAAACAATTGGTTCTACACCATTGCAACTTTTCTAACCATCAGTGCCTTCCCTTAGTCACTTGACAATTTCCAAAGCTTGCTTCCAACGTTACAAGTCGTCATATACTCTGTTGATCAAGATTTGTTGGTCGAATCTTTATTATCTTTGCTGTTGTTGGATTACTGACTTCCTACCAACTGAATACATTTTGTTCGACATGCCAATGGTAAAAGAAGCAATGATGAATACAGATTTGTATTACATCCCGCCTTGGGTATTGCAAGAGGAAGAACATCTCAAAGCCCACAATCTACTTAAAAATCTTGTCAATATAAAGAAACTTCATATACCTGCTCGTCTTCTTACAGTAACTATTCAATTCAAATTTTGTTTTTGGTTAATTGTTTTTTAAACTTTACATTTTTCTTCTTAGAATTGTTCATCTTTCATGGCGCCTTCATAGGTTCTCCCGCATAAAAGACCTTATGAATCAGCTTCCAACATTTACCAATTTAACCTTTCTGCGAGTCATCTGACTTGGAGATGGCAAATATTTGCTGAACCTGCTCCAAATTATGCCTAACCATGAGAGTCTCATCTTTGACAAGGAAAACTCAATAGAATAATGAAATGTTGGCAGTTGCATTATGCATAAAGGTCTTGTCGGATTTTAATTGACAATTATCTCTATCTGTTGTTTTTGCATTCAGGTCTATGCATCAGGTGAAGATGAATTGACTTCCTACATTGGAGACGTGCTTCCACAGTGTTTTGAATCAAGGAATAAGACAATTCAACCCAATGAATATATATGATGGTTGCGGTAACGACTGGTACATAATAGAGTTCCTATTAACTAATGTTGTAGCTTTGGAGATCACTAATATCATGGATGCCCAAGACATCAATTTAACTCCTGTCAAATCAGTGAGGCTGGAAAGGCATTCTTTGAATCCTAATAATCCTTTGAATCATCAAGATCTGTTAAGGTGTACTTCTTTTGAGTTTTATCACTTCTTTGTAATATCCCAGCCGATATGATTGTTTAATTATGGATACCACATTGCATTGTTTAGTTTATGCCTTGTTCATCAGGAGTATTTTTGTTGACATCTTAATTATTGATTTGCTTTCAGTGCTTCATTGATTCACAAAGTATTCAGTGGCCTTATTAAATGTAGAAGAAATGCTCCCTCATCAGTTGTCTAACCAAGACTAACTCTTATTGGACTCGTCGAGTACGATTGAAGAGTTAAAGCATGGTCAGATTCATTTTGAGAATGATCAGCTTTGAAGCATAGAAGTAAAGGAACGCATTTTGAATCACAAGAAGTATGCGATTATCAAAAAAATTTCATAGAAAGATTAGAGAAACGGAAGATTATCAAACCATTGTTAGGACTTTGGGTTTTTAAAGCTCCAAATAGCAATTTGTAATATCTGCTTCTTCTCGCCTAACTGAAGAAAATCTAAAACTTCCCTATTTTATTGAGTTGGAAACCTAGACATTATCTATTGCACCCTCTATTTTTCTAGAGAGTGCGATAGATAATGTCTATCTTTTTCTATGTCACGTCATATGCACTGAAAATGTAATAGAAAATTGTATTGAATAGGGTAAAACAGGGCAAATTTTATACAATACTTTGCTCTTATTTATAGAGCGGTACGAAACAATATACATGGAAGTAACTGATTTACATAATCAGTGATGAAGTTACACAATCAGTGAGAAAGTTATGGTATATACAATCAGTGAGGGGAAGTTACACAATCGGCTTCGACAAACCGAGCAAAAGCCATCTGTTCAGTCAGCAAGGCAGAATCTTTGGTTTGAACACGAAAAAAATATTAAAACATTGAATGAAAACTCAAAAAATACATGAAACAACCCAAATCTTCCCCGATCCGACTTAGGGGCAATTTAGTAATTTAAATACTAAATGTGTGATGGATTTTCTTTGGATTAAATTATTAGTGATATAGTAAAATATCTTACACCTCGATATGAGCATTTTTTGCGGTTTGAAGAAACTTACCCCAGAATAAAATCTGAAAAACTTTTCTTAAATGTGAAGAAAGTTATATTCGAGGGCGAGATCTCCAGATTTATAAGATCTCACTAATTAGGAAAATATTTGTAGGAACTTTTCTGGTCAAAAGGGGCGAGATCTTCAAATTTATGAGATTATATTAATTAGGGAAAGATTTGTGGGAATTTTCTTAGTCAAAAGGGGCAAAATCTCCAAATTTATGAGATCTCATTAATTAAGAAAAGATTTGTGAGAACTTTCCTTGTCAAAAGGGTAATTAAGTTAAACTAATGAAAATGAGCCCAAAATATATTAAATAGCAGTTAGACTTAAGGCCCAAGTGGAGGGCATTTTAGTCTTTAACACAAAAGGTTGCATACAACCTAACCTAACCCTAGCCTATAAAAGGAGAAGTTGTGTAACGACCCTAAAATCTAACTCACGTGGACCTCTTGTCGTGATATGGGTGAACAATTCTCGGTCGTCGACACCAAGGTATGTTATTTTTATTCGGTGTTTGTATTATTTATCTATTTACCTGAAAGTAAATTCCAAAGTCCGAAACGTGTGAGGACGTTTGTGTGTGAACATTGAGGTGTGAAACAGGTTTGGTTCGGAGAAGCTCGACTTAGGAAAACCTCTAGCATGCCAAATGTACATTGATGGTACTCTGCACAATATGGAAATATGAATGTCTTCCCTTCATTTGTTACATGTTAGTAGTGCATGTCTCTCCTCTCAGAAGTGTTTAGAACCGCCTGCAATGGTATCTATTACAACCACGACAGCGAGCTCCTCCTCTGCACCACCTCCAGCAGCAACGCCGCCACTGTTGGCTCCTAAACTTTTCACTTCGACAATGGAAGATGCAGCGGGCCCATGGATCCATGCATCACGCCCAATTACGAAATTCAAAGGTACATCGCGAGATTCAAATGATCTCACTGGCGCCAAATCCGTCCCTATTTCCCGTAATGTCTCTCGCTTTGATGTGTTGACTTCGCATGATAAGGAAATTCATTCAATTGGCAATAAAGAGAAAAGTCATTCAATTGGCAATAAAGAGGATCCTTGGAAGTCAACTCCAATTAGTTTTCAAAAGAAAGGAAGCTTAGTAAGTGGGCCTAACTAGGCAAAGCCCAAGAAACCTCGTGCAAAACTGGACCCTCCAAAAACTTATAAAGTTAAAAATACACGCGAGAAGCCTAGGCCCACGGTCGATCCTATTAATAATGTTTCAACTCTATCCCCAGTTTGAAAAACTCAATTAATGCCCCCTGCTTTTAACCCTACTGTCTCCGCGAAGGAGGCAATGGTGATCACGACCCCAACAAGTACCAACTTGAACACACTCTTGACCCAAATCTTCATATAGTGGTGTTTTTCAACAACAAAAATGGTTGTGATTCGGTCGATGGTGGTGATAGCTTCTCTTCGGTGAGAAGCCTAGGTACACCAGGATGTCCCCCAGATAAACCTCATCAAATCAATTTGTGTGGGTTCTTAAAATTAGGAAAGTGGGGGGCAAAGGCAAGTGGAACATCTCTCCTTACACTAGATATGAGGAACCCAGACCGCCTTCCCACAACAACTTACTTCTCCTAAGGCTTTTCGGCTGAGCTCGTTCCCTTCGAAGAAGCTCTGATTTCTTTCCCCTGGGTATTTCCATCCCTTTATTTAGTTCTTTTATGCTGGTACTAACAATTGTTTGGAACTGTCAGGGAGCGGAAAAAAATTTTTGCTAGGTATTTGAAATCATTGATTTTCATCCACAACATCAAAATTCTTGTACTTACTGAAACAAGAATCAGTGCACTTCAAGCAGACAATCTTATTAAACTGCTAAAATTCGGTCTCTCACATCCGGTTGAGGCTCTTGGCTACTTAAGTGGTATTTAGGTCTTATTGAGGGATAATTTTAATATCACTATTATCGTATTGTTCATTTATATTTGGAGGGGAACTGCGCAGCAGATTGGATGACGAATTTCACTGTTCATCACAGTATTAGCTCATACTATCTTCAACACTGCCCATCTGGCTTGACTTCTATTATTAGAGATGATGTAAGGGGAGTTTCACTTCCAAGGATGTGTCCTCTGTAACCAGGCAAGTATGCCTCCTTTTCAATAATAAATAATAAATAAAAAATAAAATAAAATAAAACTTATCTCAATTAGGTCATACAGTTTCTGGGCTCTCCTAAGGAGCTGTTAATATATTGGGTCTTCATTACGTAACATAGTTAGAAACCCAAATGGGCTTTTTGGTATTCGTTTGGGCCAGCGTTAGTTGGGTCCTTCAGTGGTGGTGTTGGGGTGGCTTGAGAGGCTCCGATTATATAACAATCACATGAGTGCTTAAGCCCTAAAAAAAGCCCTTCTTCAGACAATCGGCGGTTTGATCTTCCTTTCTATAATCTTTTTTTTTTTTTTTTTTTTTTGAATACTTTCTCTAATCTTTCTATGGAATTTATTTCTTTGATAATCGCATTGCTTGTTCCTGGTGAATATATATAGAGTTGCCTGGATTTCTAGCTAGGTTTTCTGCTTGGTAACATATAGTATCTAGTTGTTTCTTGTCGTGATTCTTGATAGTAAACAAAATGGTTGTCGCAAAAGATAGGATTAGTGAATTGCCCGACTCTATTTTGGAAGATGAAATCCTGTCTAGACTTCCAACCAAGTTGGCTGTGACCACCAGCATCTTGTCTAAGAGATGGAGATGGTTGTGGGCTGGTGTTCCGGCTCTCGAATTTCGTATACTTGAAGTAATAGTTCAATGTTCATGAATTATGTTGATAATGTCTTACTTCACCACCACGTCTCAAACTTGCATTCCTTCAAACTCACCTGTGATCATCAAGGCTGTGACGGATCTCGTGTTCTTTCATGGATATCCAATGTTCACAACAAGAAAAAGACTCTTTAACGAGGGGAAATCCCATCGCTAAATGTCAATTTCCCCTCACTAAAGATATTTAGCGAGGGGAAAATCCCGTCATCTTTCCCCTCGCTATTGCCTCTCTCGCTAAAGAGTTTAGGTGACGGGATCACATCCCCTCGCTAAAAACTTTTAGTGAGGGGACCAATCCCCTCACTAAAATCTTATAGTGAGAGGCAATCCCCTCACTAAATAGCTTTTAATGAGGGGATTTGTCTCTCACTAAAAGAATCTAATGAGATGTCAACCACACTAAATAGCTTTTAGTGAGAGGCAAATCCTCTCACTAAAAGCTTATAGTGAGAGGTAATCCCCTCACTAAAATAGCTTTTAGTGAGGGTCCATGCTTTACTTAACAACTTTTAGTGAGAGATAAATCCCCTCACTAAAAGCTATTTAGTGAGGGGCCAAAAGCCTCTCACTACTAACAACACCAGTAGTCATTAGAAGCCCTTTTCATAGACCTTTTGTTTGCACTCCCGCATTCGACACAAAAAGTAGTGTGACAGAGACAAATAGCACATTTCAAAAGTGTAAATCCAACAATCCAAATCTTATATGCCCACGGCTAATATAAATCTCATCTAATGTTCAAAAGAAAATACGAAAGATGCAAATATTGTCTTGAATCTCTACAAACTTTCCAACAAGCAAGTACTCAGTCCTAATGAAGTAATGAAGTAATGAAGTAATGAAGTAACAATTAATATTTTGAAAACCAAAGCAAACATTGAATGCACATAGTTGGTTCCACCGAACACACATAACACCTGCAAGAAAAAAATTAAGAATGTCAATGGTCAATCGATATAAGAAAAAGAACAAAGCATTCTAGAATAACCAAATCAAGTAGCATCAACTCAATCACATGGTTGAAGGGAGAAACTCAAGAGAAAAGGAACTAGTTCTTGAGCACTAATAAATCCGATCCACGAGATCAACCACTAGCACTACATCAAAATTAAGACTTAAGGAACAAAAAAATCGAGAAAGAAGATGCTAATATTGACTGCAAAACGTTTTAACAGAGATCCAATCTTCAGCTTATTAAGTACACATTTCAGCTCTGAAACTACATCTAACCTACGCCGAGGTCAACAACAAGGGGCCTGGTTCGAACATGGCGAAAAACAAAAAGACAATTACTTTCAGCAACAAGTTTTTAATAATCCAACATTATTGAAAGGACATAGGAAGCTCCTTTGAAAATGCAGCAAGCATAGCACTAAATGTTGGATTGAGACAACTGAGATGCTAATTGCTAATTCAATCTGGTATCTATTTGTGACCAAAATCACGTATTGAGGCAAACAACACCACACTATACAAAGTTCAAATGCATTATATAGTCAAAACCTCTCCAAAACCTTCAATAACTTCTTGACAAAACTCATCTTTGCAACCTAGGAATTTTGTCTTACAACGCAAGTCTCTCGGTCTATCAAATTGGGCAGTGCCCCCACCATGCACTTGTCCAACATCCAAACCTTAATTAACTCCAAATTCTTCTAAAAAAATTCCAAAATAATAACCTTAGATAGAAGGAAATTCAATATCTCAGAAATTCAATATCTAAAAAAATTCCAAAATAATAACCTTAGATAGAAATTAAAATTAAAGTTAAATAAAAAATGAAAAAAAAAAAAAGGAAACAGATTTGCGGCTAAAGTGACATATTTAGTTTACTCAATAGGAGAAACTTTCCTATAAATCACTGAAACAATTCCAATGAGAAGATAAACCCTTATGATTGAGAGGGGGATTAATTAAACAATCTAAAATATGTAATCTGAAATAGACATCATGGAGCATCAAATGGTCAGGTTTTTGTAGTTGGGGTGGCAAAATAAAACAACCCATGTCAAAGAGTCCAGTTTTTTCTTCTTCTTTTTTTCAGGCCCATAGTTCAAAGTACAAGTACTGGTTCAACAGAATCAACACAATCAAAGAGAAACTTTGGATCAAGTTCATTTGTTTAAATTACTACCTCAAATCTCTTTCACAATCGCAACACAAGATGAACTCAACAAACTCTTCAACTAGCATAAAAAATAAATTCAATAATATCTGAAAAATGTCATTATGGCCTCCGCTCAAATAGAGGGATAACTAAATGTCACTATTCCCTTGATTATGTGAAAATACAAAGAAGAAAGCAATAACTCCAGTAACTTCTAGTAATTGATGTAGAAGAAATTAAAGGATGAACACCGTTAAGATTTACAATAAAACAAACAAACACATTTTTCCTGCAACCCTTACAATTTAAGATTCCAAAAAATTTAAGAAAAGTTCATCCAAATAGAAAGAAATTATGACAGAGCATCCACAGAATAAATGGCTATAGAAATACCTTTTCCCCACAAGAAAAAAGAAAAAGATGAACTAGAACATAAATAGTATTGGAAGAGTGACAATTTAAAACTCTATGCATTTGGGATACAACAAGCTCTAATCAGTTTAAAAGAACATTTTCCGGAATTGAATTGAATCGACTATATAGCTGTCAAAAAAAAAAAAATGATTCGTTCATTGTAAGATTTGATCATTTGAAAAACAGTAATACTTGATCTGCAGATTGAAACAATGTCTACATCTTTGTCTAGTTAGCTGTGAGGTACCGATCGAACACTGGGTTTAGCCTATAAGATCTCCCTATTCTCCTGAAAATATGGTTATCCTGAATTGAGTGGAATTTTATGATAAATGATAATCAGTCATAGAACCTTGCAGTACTAAGGGGGGATATGGAATTGAGTGGAATTTTATGATAAATGATAAATATGGTCATACTTGTTATTTTTCATGAGCATCTGGTTGGTCTTTGTTCCTTGGCAGTACTAAGGGGGGATATGGACATCAGTATCTTGTTTGACGCGAACTTCTAGTTTATTTGGTTGGCATTACTGGAATCCGTTCTAACAGGTTGAACAACGGTTACTACTTCTGTAGATTGTGACTTGGGGCCTCTCAATGCGGCAATGGAACAATGTTATTGAATGTTGAACAAGGATAGGTCCTTGGGAGAGTTGGCCAAGTTATTCTCCGCTCCAAAACTAAGAGAAGTTAAGGATTAAATAAAAAGTTCGAGACAAAAGAGTGATGATATTGGCAAATCAATCTACTGTACTAAATAATTTTTAAATGGAAGGAAAGAAAAAACAAATCAAGTAGGAAAAACAAATCAAGTAGGAAAATAATGTACCTCTCGAATGATCGTCCTTCTCAACAAATTCTCTACAACTTCTTAAGCATGTCATCAATTGCATTAAGCCAGGATTGAAGCTTTGCGCGCCGCCGCCGCGTCGTCGTTGTAGAAATGTTGGAGAGAAATAGCTTTGATAGAATGAAGTAAAATCAAGTTTTGGAAATAAACATGTGAAATTATATATTGCTGAAGGAAAACTATATATATATGAGTTTACTGCAGGAAGCTTAATTAAACATTGATCAATAAGTTTTTGGATGATATTCGACAAACCGATCTCTTCTTTAGTGTGATTTCAACTTCAATGATACTTGAAAAACTTGCAAATGAGATTGTTTTGCAAGCTTAAACATTGATCAATGCTTTTGCTATTTGGTTGCGGTACTCAAACGATCAGTTTCGCAAGCTTGTCTACCATCTTTTAGAGTTATGTGACTGACACACTCCTTTATGGTTTCTCTTGTTTCAGCTTTGCCAATATCATCACTCTTTCCATTCTTATACTTCATGGTATGTGATTGGCAGTTTAATTAGAAATTTAAAAATTATTTAGTACAGTAGATTGATATGCCTAATGTTCATATCCGAATGATCGTCCTTCTCAACAAATTCTCTACAACTTCTTAAGCATTAGAGGTGGACAGAACAAGTACCTCTCGAGCTAAAAGACTAGATGTTTAATTCAAATTTAAGGAAAGAAAAAACAAATCAAGTAGGAAAATAATGTACCTAGAAGTAGAAGTAGCAATAAACGATCTATATCTATTAACCAATGCTAAGCGTCATCCTACAAAAAAAAAACACATTAAACAATCAAAAAATGTAAATTTCATAAACTCCAAATGCAAATAAAGTAACTAATTGAAAAAGACGTAAAACCTTATTTGATTCATCATTAGTCTGTGAAGGATCAATAGAGGATGATTGCTTTCTTTCCATTTCAATCTTGTCCAATCTATGGCAAATACTTTCAACAGCTTTGCCTCAAATTTAAAATTTCTTCGTCTTTTTTATGAAGCCTTGCCTTAAGCTCTCTAACTTGTGCATTCAGATTCGTTAAATTCCTTTCTCTTTATTCCACCACCATAACCAAGCACATGGCTATGACGTTGTTCTCCAAAGCACTTTTCAATGACTTCAATATTAGAAAGTGATGGCTCAAAGATTGACGATCTTGACAATTTCATCCTAGCAAATGGTAAGAAAAACTTTACTTTTTAAAAATCAAATGGAAAAAATGTAATGAAAAGAATGTCAATTTACAAAGGATGCTTACGTATTTGTCAATTGTTTCGGTTCAACTAGCTTCCCGCCTTTCTGCCTTGTTTCAAAGAAAAATGTTGCCACATCGGGTGAATTGCCATCTTTTCCTCCCTAAAAAGTCATTATAGGATATTAATTCTTCCATCACAAAAATCCCACCAAATACTACATGGTGAGATTAAAAATTACCTTTTGATATCTCAATTCTCTAAAAGGTTTGCTTCCGGTATGATGAGGCAATTTTGCCTTACTCCTATTGATAACATTTTGATCACTGATTCTCTATTACAAAGGAAACCCACATTACAATCAACATATAAAAAAGTATATTAAACTCTTTAGATTTGAAAAAATCATACCTTGAATTTTGGAACTAAAAATTTATTTTTCACAAGCCATTCCCAATCTTTAGCATGCATCCCACTAGGAACATTCTTCTCAGCTTCTTCTCGAGTATTGCACGATTTCACATAATCGACATTTAAAGTTGACCGCCAATTTGTCCATAAAGTGTTCATATGCTCCAAAGTGTCATCTTTGTACAACTCGATGTTTGGATTAGAGAAGAATTCCTGCAAATAAACAACAATAACAATATTTTTTTAAGCAAAGAAACTAAAAAACAGTTACCCATCTAAATTTAAGGAATGAGTTTTCATAATCAATAACTGAATTGGTGGTATTAGTACAAAAACAGTTACCCATATAAACAAACACTAGGACATAAAATCATTGAAAACTAAAAAGTTTCAATCATTTACTTTGATTGCATCCCACATGTGGTTCTTGTCAGATTGACTAATGTCCTTCCAAGTTTGTACTCGCACGGGGCATATTCTACGATCACGCACTATTTTGCCCAAATGTCTTGACCAAGATTTATGATTATCCGAAACCGCGCGCTTCTTATAAAATGTAATGTTAAGCTTTTTTCCACCTTGAAGAAGAGCAACAGCTTTGTTCTTGTTTTTTCCCCGAACTTTTCTTCGATTAGAATCTATGATGTAAAAAAATATCCAAATAATTGCAAGAATAAAAAACATATAATTCAAATCAAATAAATTTCAATAACGTATACTTACTTTCAACACAAACATCGATACAACATACACGTAATCACCAATTTTGCCATCGGCATTTACAGAACATACTTTGCGATAAGGTATTGGCCAACGGCTTCTTGTGGTAATTCAAACTCCTAAATGAATTAAAATTTGAACAAATATAAAAAAAGTAAAGAAATGTAGATATTTCACAAAATAATACTTTCATGATTGTTTACCTTTCGACCAGCTTTTGGGTAAGCTAATAGCTTCCAACCCATTTTCATCAACGAATTCTTTCGAACTTGTTATGAACAGTTGAGCAATGCTAACCCTCTCATTCCCATCAATAACATCACCTTCTACAAGGACCTTCTTGTCTGCTCTCAAATCCCCTGATATCCGAACATTTATAACCTTTGGTTTGACATAACTGCAGGAATCTATACAAAAAAAAGTCAATATAGTTAGTAATGTTGAGACATATGCAACTATCAAATTGATATAAACAAAACACAATAAACATTACCAAGATTTAGATCATCATGTGGCAACCTAAAGGATAAAGGTTTGCCCATTTCATCTTTTTCAAGATAAACCGGTATGTCTTTCTCCATTTCATGTTCCTTTAGCATAATCATGACATCTTGATCACCTTTCAATAGTCTTCCATCCCCATCAGTAACTTTAAATCCAATCGAATAGACATCAATGAATTTTTTGCAAATTGCGAGTATATCCAAGAAACAACTATCTTTACTGAAATTCTCTTCATGGTACTCAACGTCACCAAAGTACATGATTAGATTGTGTGACGTGAATGTACCTTAAATAAAAGAAAGAGATACACGTCATATTAATTAATTCAACATCTAAGTGGAAAAATAGTTCTCAAAGATATAAATTAAGATAACACAAAGTAAATTTACAAAAGTAATACCACTAGACTCTTCAATAGGATAACTTGATTGGAATTCATTTCCACACTCCTTTCCCAACATCTTTGGTGCGTTGAATTTTCTAACCTTGCGCTTAGAACCTTTATTCTCCACATGCCAATATAAATGATGCAATGCAAATGTACGTAAATTAAATCCAAGCAATAGACAAACACAAACCACTAATTAGATGTAGAATTTTGACAAACCTTTTTCCTTATTGACTCCAACGTCTTCATGATGCCTCAAATAGACCTCACACAAATAAATTGAAAAATCCTGCAAAAAAATTAAGACAAAATTAAGAAAAATCCTGCAAAAAAACAACTAATCAACATGAAAAAGCTAATAGGTTGAAACCAAAAAAAAAAAAAAAAAACAAGCGGTAAAAAAATCAAGTGAACATAGATACTTCATAATTAGAACAAGTTTTGGTAAAACTCGTATAGATAGAATCAACTCTCCCAATATAAATCCAAAAATACTCAAATAATCAAAACTCAATCAACACGGTATGATTCACATAAAGTGAGAGTGAAGCAAAAGATGAACTGAAGAACCACAAACGTCAACACATCGCCAGTCGAACAAAGATTCCCAACATGTCAAAACATAGTTCAATTCACCCACTGCCACAATCTTCTTTAAATCAACCTACAAGACAAAACAATTTGAATAAAAAAGCCAAAAACAGTTCAAACAAAAGGAAAAAATCATGTAGGAAAATAATGTACCTAGAAGTACAACAAAAAGAAACGATCTATACCTATAAACCAATGTTAAGCATCATACTCGTTTGGCTCTTCCTTTTCTCTTTCTTTCTCTAGCAGGTGCTTCAATTACCATTGAGTCTAAGTCAGTTCTAATCCAATTGTTCTGCTCATTAACATCCATGGAAATGGAACTACTCCCTTTAAAACTGAATGACTCATTTTGTTGGTATGCTTCACCAAAATCATCAACATTGCCATTTTCATCATCATTTTGAGATGGCATCTCATACAAATTACGGGGTTGTGTCTTAATAACAATATTCCAACCTTTATTAATGTTATCCAAGACATAAAATACTTGCAAGGCTTGGTTGGCTAAGATAAATGGTTCGTTTGTTTTCAAAAGTCGACGAGGATTAACACTTGTGAATCCAAATTTATCTACTTTCATTCCTTTCACCCTATCAAGCACATCGAACCATTTACACTGAAATAGCACCACTCGTCTCCCACCAAGGTATTTTAGCTCAAGAATCTTTGTCAAGACACCATAATAGTCAACATATCCACTGTCAATCTCATTATAGCCACGCACGTATACCCCACAATTTTGTGTTACACGCCTTTCATCACATTCTTTTGTTCGGAACCTATACCCATTCACTGTATAACCATTATAACATGTAATGTATTTGACAGGTCCACGAGACAATGAAAATATGGACTTGCTTGTCGCTTCTTTGTCTCTCGCATGCAAGTCTACAACCTAAAACCATATTGGAGTGTAAATAAATTAAGTTGAATAAATAAACTTAAACACAAAAAAGTTACACTCACTTTACTTCTAAACCATGTACTAAAAGATTGTTTCTGTTCATCGTTTGAAAAATGTGAATCACTCCTGCTATGACATTCAGAATATTCTCTGCATTGCGATATAAAACAAGTTATACATAAATTTCTTGAGAGGAAAAGAAATGTCAAAAATGTTATGAAATAACCACTTACTGAAGGAAAGGTTGAACTTCCTCACAATTCATTAAAACATAAGTATGAGCTTGTTCCCACTCCTCATCAGAAAGTTCGCAAGGCATAGCTAACCCAAGTGCTCGTCCACATTGTGAAAACAAAGAAATTTCCCCAGAAGGTAGGTTATGATTTACATCGTAATTCCTTTCGAGCTTGCTAAATTTCGTTTCAATGCCCTCTAGGTATCTTGAGCAAAGTGTCATGCACTCGTTTGCAATATAGCCCTCCGCAATCGAACCTTCTGGGCAAGCCATATTACGAATGAATTGTTTTAGTTGATACAATGACCGCTCAATTGGGTACATCCATCGAAATTGAACAGGCCCACCTACCTTAGCCTCATTGGCTAAATGAATAGGCAAGTGAACCATCACATCGAAAAAAGATGGAGGAAATATCCGTTCTAATTTACACAAAGTCAAAGGGATTTGAGATTCAATTTGAACCAACTCATCCACTCTTAATGTCTTAGCACCTAAACTAGTGAAGAAAAGAGAAAGCTCTGTTAGGGGTTCACATACATCTGTTGGAAGGAGACCTCGTATTGCAATAGGAAGCAAGTGTTGTAATAGAACATGGTAATCATGGCTCTTCAAACCAGAAATTTTACTTTCTTTCATGTTCACACATTGAGAAATATTAGATGAGAATCCATCAGGAACTTTCAATTGTTTTAAAAATAAGCAAAATCGGTGCTTTTGTGCTTGAGATAGTGTGTAAGATGCCGCAGTAACTCAATTCTATCTCCTTTGTGGATGGGGTGCAACTTTGGTCTTATTTTCATGAGCTTTAAATCAAGACGAGGCTTGTAGAGTATCTTTAGTCTTCCCTTTTATATCCAATATTGTCCCAACCACACTATCACATATATTTTTCTCGATGTGCATTACATCCAAATTATGTCGCAACAAAAGTGTGCTCCAATACGGAAGCTCGAAAAAAATGCTTTTCTTGTTCCAATTGTCACCTCTTTTCTTATGTGATATCTTAATCTTTTTGGTTGAATCTTTGGTTAAGGTGATTCCTTCAAGGTCGTACACTTGAGCAAGGACATTACTTCCTGAAAGTGACTTAAGCGGAGGCAATTTTAACTCTCTAGTTCCATCAAAGTTTTTAATGTCGTTTCGCCATTTGTGCTTTCTTGGAAGAAAACGACGATGAGACATATAGCATTGCTTCTTAGAATTAGTTAGCCTCTTTGAACTAGTTTCTTTATTACAAATAGGGCAAGCTAATTTTCCCTTGGTACTCCAACCAGACAAGTTGCCATATGCAGGAAAGTCGTTGATTGTCCATAGCAAAGCTGCCTTCAATGTAAAATTTTTATTAGTCGATGCATCAAATGTTTCAACACCTACTTCCCACAAGTCTTTCAATTCTTCTATCAAAGGTTTAAGATATATATCAATTGCATCTCCGGGGCTATTTGGACCTGGTATAAGTGTTGAAAGAATAAAATTAGATTCTTTCATACACATCCATGGAGGCAAATTATAAGGAATCAAAATTACTGGCCATATAGTATGCGAATATTTAGGTTTGAGAGAAAGGTTGGAAACCGTCATCGGCAAGAGCTAGTCTCACATTGCGAGGCTCGAAGAAAAATTTTCATGAACTTCATTGAAAGATTTCCACGCCAATGAATCAATTTGGATGTCTCATTGCTCCATCATCTCTTCTTTCATAATGCCATCTCATCAAGGAAGTTTGTCTTCCTAGACATGAACAACCTCTGAAGCCTTGTCTTCAAGGGAAAGTACCGCATTGATTTCATCGGTAATTTCTTCCCATTTCTTCCAACTTTAATCTCACTGTGCGACTATCCACTTTCCATCTTGAGGCACCACATATTTTGCATGTATCAAAATCCTTTTCATTTTTCCAAAACAACATACAATCGTTGACACATGCATCTATTTTTTGATAAGATAGACCCAAATCTTTAGTTATCTTTTTCGCCTCATAGTTTGATTCTGGTAATGTAGAACCAATTGGGAGTATTTCTTTACACCACTGAAGTAACATGTCAAATGATTTATTACTCCATCGACCAAGGCTCTTGATTTGTAATAACTTGACAATCGCACCAATTTTGAAGTTTTACTGACTAGGGTAAACAGCAACTCGAATCACGTAGCAACCTATAAAATTTCTTTGCATCCTCATTAGGTTCCTCCCCATCCACTTTATA
This sequence comes from Stephania japonica, assembly GCA_039657345.1. Classification (NCBI taxonomy): domain Eukaryota; kingdom Viridiplantae; phylum Streptophyta; class Magnoliopsida; order Ranunculales; family Menispermaceae; genus Stephania; species Stephania japonica. The sequence continues at coordinate 75,304,738 of CM077556.1, forward strand.
ATTTGATGAATCATCTTCAAATTCATTTCCTGTTCTACCATGATAGAGATCTTCTATCATTTCTCTAACCCCATCATCACCGACAACTTCTAATTCTTCACTTTCAGATTCAAAATCTTGTATCATTTCTTCAACCTCGTTATCACTTTCTTCTTCTAATTCTTCACTTTCAGAGTCAGATTCACAACGTCTTTCACCATGGTGGTACCAAAAAGTATAATTTTTCATTATTCCATTTACTTTTAGATGTGATCGAACTATTTCACGAGATCCATAATCGGTGTTATTGCATCTAACACAAGGGCATCGAATCATATCTATTTTACCAGTCATTTTAAAAGCATAATCCAAAAATTGTTCAACCCCATCTTCATACGTTTCACTAAATCGATCTGTGTCAACCAAACTTAATCCATTGTTTGTCGGCACCATTCTCGTTTATAAGTATTTTAAAAAAATTAAAATTAAGAAAAGATGAAATAATAAGGCACTCGAGTCAATCAAGACTAAATAAGGTGATGATCAAGAAAAAATTATGTCACAGCTAAAACAATGATACACACATTGTATAGATATTACTACAAAGATATTAGGAATATCCATAAAACATTAACAACATCAATTACATGTGTGAAGGAAACAATTAATCTATGCTCTCACATTAAGCTATTGGAGCTATAATTTCCCAAACATGGCTAAAACAATGATTCACGCATTAAATAGATATTCCACTTGACTGTATTCCGAAAATTCATAATTGGGATCCTAGTAAAAAATGTCCATTTCTTAATAAGGAAATCTTCATCCAACAATTATCTGTCAATTTCTAAGGCATATGAACCTTTACCAACTAAAAGATTATTATGGTAATATCTTAGGCTTTTTTTACAATCTTACAGGGTTTCAGGGGCTATCAATTCGAACTGCATGGTTGTGGAAAATGATCTCCTCAAATTTAAATCCCCGATGGTGTTGTTTAAACATCATCTCCATATCATTTCAAAAAGAATACCTTACTTATTGGAATATAAAGACTGGCACCACCATTTCATCCAATAAATTGTAACCAAATCTTAAAAAGGGAATGGAATCTGGGACTGTGATTATGACTACAAGAGAGACAAGAAAAAGAAGTCAAGGAGGTGGGAGGGCAATGCTAAAACCACCTGGATGAGCTGAAAACTCACAGAGACACCCGAAGTACGCAAAATGCATTTGTCGTCTATCTAGTTAAACCTAAGTTGGGCCAGATTTCTCTTAGTTCAGGCGAGAAGTAGTTGGTTATTAGATTAATCCCCAAAATTTGTAATCAAAATATGATTATATGAGCTACTCATTGCTAGTATCATGACAATATTTTCAATTGGAGCATAGACCAAATTTCATATAGTGCTTATAGTGAGATAACGACATAGTGAGCAAATTCCATACAACAGCTGGATACTCTAGCAATGGTTCAGCGCTAAACAATAAATGGCATGACATGAGCATGACCATCCGAAATGAAACAAATTCGCAAATGGATCCGTTTGCATTTACTGTCAATACTCAGCATCCCAACATGTAAAAAAAATATCAACATACTAATGTCTATGGCAGAAGTTATAGAACAACAAGAAAACTACAACAAGAAACTTATCTTTTTCTGTAAGGAAAGAGAAAAAAAACAAGTAAACCCCATCCAATCTTGCAATTTCAACCAAGTAGATCACAGTTTATAAAAATGAATGTAGTGCACTCGACAAAACATTAACAAAATTAAGAAGCGACTCCTCAACAACATGAATAAAACTAAAAAGAGCATTTCAGAATAATATTGAGATTTCAACAAACCAGTTGAATCTTTGAAGAAAAATAAACAACAGCCAATAGATTGAAACAAATCTCCCAAAACCCCAAACTGAATCGCTTTCGCTAGCTAGATTCAACGAAAACAACGCCCAAATCATCAAAGACGTGAGGGTTTGGTTGCAGAGACGGTGAGATCGACGAAGCAATGTGAATCAAATTCAAGAAGAAACAACAATGAAGAGAGATCTCGCACAGTCTCTCTCACTCGAGAGAGAGATCGAGAGACCGAGAGACCGAGAGAGAGAGAGAGAGACTGAGAGACAGAGAGACAGAGAGAGATGGAGAGATCACCTGAAAATGGATGAGCAGATCTGCGAAGTCGAAGATGAAGCCGATTTCGATCCTTCGGCGAAGTGAGTGAACCCTAGGCGAAGAGGACGAAGAGGACGAAGGACGAAGAGGTCGCGAAGTTGCTGGTGATTCTCTTAGAATGAGTTTTAGTGAGGGGGGGTTTATTTACATGTGCCCTAAAATAAATGTGGGTTGTTAGTGAGGGTATATACCCTCACTAATACAAGCTATATAATGGTCTATAGTGACCAATTCTAATACTCTCACTAAAGTTGGTAGCTAATAATTAGATTTCTTGTAGTGGTTGTTAGTAAGAAGCAGCTCCTCGAGCTCTATCTCCATATTCATCAAGTGGATTTCAATGTGATTCCTCACTGTGTTTTTGGTTGCAAATCCCTTGTGGTGCTTAAGATATCATCTAATACTAATAGGGTTGTTTTCGCACCCCCCACTTGGGTTTCTCTTCCGTCTCTTGCTACCCTTGAACTCGACGGACTGATTTTTGCGGATGAAGACTCAACCCAACACTTCTTTTCCAGCCTCTCTGCTCTCAAACAATTGGTTTTACGCCATTGCAACTTTTCTAACCATCGAAATTGGTAATCTCGGTTCCTTCTCTTAGTCACTTGACAATTTCTAAAGCTCGCTTCCAACGTTACAAGTCGTCATATGCTCGATGATCAAAATTTGTGGGCCAAATCTTGATTATCTTTGCTGCTAGACTACTGACTTGCTACCAACTGAATACATTTTGTTCGACATGCCAATGCTACAAGAAGTAATGATTAATACGGATATGTATTGCATCCCACCTTGGGTATTGCCAGTGGAAGAACTTCTCAAAGCCCACAATTTACTTAAAAATCTTGTCAAAACGAAGAAACTTCATATACCTGCTCGTCTTCTTATGGTAACTATTCAATTCAAATTTTGTTTTTGGTTAATTGTTCTTTAAACTTTATATTGTTCATCTTTCATGGTGCTTCCTTCATATATAGGCTCTCTCGCATGAAGACCTTATGAATCAGCTTCCAACATTTACCAATTTAACCTTTCTTCGAGTCATTGGAACTGGAGATGGCAAATATTTGCTGAGCCTGCTCCGAATTATGCCTAACCTTGAGAGTCTCATCTTTGACAAGTTAAACTCATTAGAATAATGAAATGTTGGCAGTTGCATTTTGCATAAAGGTCTTGTCAGATTTTAATTGAAAATTATCTCTATCCACTACAAGAAATTTGCCTATTAATGACATTTAAAAACTGTCGTTAAAAGTAAAAGATGACAATTTTCAACAGTCATAGAATGGGGGTGTTGTAGAAAGTATTTCCTTACAATGACAACATGTTTAGTGTCATCTTTAACGTTTAATGACACTTAAAAACTGTCATCGTAACTATACAATGACATTGAACAACTATCATAAAAGAGCTTTAACGACAATTTTTAAATATCGTTGAAGCTGTATGACAAATAAAAAAAATCAATAAAAACTATTCAAATGTATATACAACCTATTAAACAATCAAATTCATTGCGCTATGTAACAACCCCAAATTTTTAACTGATTTGTGTTGCACTTGTTAGAAATTATGACCTGGCTACGTGAATACTGGACAGCATTTCCAACTTCGGGAGTCGACACCGAAGTGATTTTATGATTCTTTGATTGTGTGTATTAGTATTGTAGTATTTTACGGGTTTCGAGCCGTTCGGGCGGTATTTAATTGAGTGAGGTTTCGACTAGTTAAACGGGGGAGAAAAACGAGTAAAAAGTACAAATAAATAGAAAAGTAAAAAGACTCATAAGGGCAATGGTTTAAAAATGGTGTAGGAAGTAAGTTGGGGGTAAAAAGGTCATTTGACCATATAGATATAACAACAAGCAAAACCCTACACTATTCACCTTCTTCTCCTCATACCACCGCCGCCCACCCTTCTCCTCTCCATCTCTCTCTCACTCACGATCTCTCCTCTCTCACTCTCGTTGCTCTCTCTCGGTCTCGGATCTCTCTCTTCTCGGCCTCACCTCTCCTCTCCTCTTCTCGGCTTCACGTTGTTGCCATGGGACCGCTGTGACATGAGGGGTTATCGGAGACCCTATCACGTTCATGTTGGGGTCTCACAATCCCCCGAGCGTTCAAAACAATGGTGGTGAAGGTATATTGCTTCGTTGATTTCATGTGATGAGGTCGGGACACTTTTTGTTATTTTCGACTTTACCATGTCGAGGTGACTCTTCCCTGACATCGAACAACACAATTTAAGACGTCATGGAGGTCTATGTTGTATTTTGTTAATTGGTTTTGGTTAGGGTTTGGCCATGGTGGTTCTTAATTGTTTATATAAATTGTTTTGAGGCTTCAATTTTTATATGGTGAACTTACTTTCCAACTTATCAAGGGTGATTGTTTATCTCGATGACTTCACGACATGTGTGAGAAATATAAGGACTTATGGTTTAGGGTTTTGGTTTTTGGTGTACTTCTCGGTTTGTAGGAAAATGTGTGGTTACAAATGGTATTATTTTATGTGTATGTATAGTGAAAATGTGTATGTTCTTGGTGTGAATGTGTTGGTTCATTGGTTTAGTGTATATGGGTTATGTCATTAAAAGAAAACCACCGTATTTGCGTCATGAAACCACGAACTCAAGCGAAACCCTAACACAACCCAAGTTGAGGACATTCCACAACTGTTCGAGTTAATATCACCAATTATTGTAAACAAAACTTATAGGGAATACTCTAAGATTAAAAACTAACTCTAAATCAACAATTGGGATTTAAACCTTTATCAGGTAGTCGAGAACTCGCGGGGAACGTGTTAGAGTCTTGGAGTGATACCGGGTTGCGATTAGTTCAGGTAAGTACAATTGCCACAAGCATTTGTACGTTTGTAAGCCAGTAAGAAAATGCCATGTGATTCATTATCTTTCATTTTGTTTCGTTATGCTCTATTATTGGTATTCCCTTCCATTTCTTGTTGTGTGTTTTCTGGCGTAAGTGTTTTGTCGGACCTGCACTAGAGGGATAAAACGCGGGCACTCGTGTGCACCAGTGTGTGACCACCCTTAGTGACCGTGTGACACCGAGTACTGGGTGGATGGGTTCGAGTCCCTTTCCAGTCATAGCTGTGCCTTCGCTTGTGTTGATGCCCGGGAAGACCTCGCGAGGTCTTCGCCGTTATGCTATGGTTTAGACCACTTATGAGCCTCTTTTGAATCCTTGGAACACACTTAAATTGCGATTGATATCTATTAGTCTGTTTATCATGCATCTTGTCTATTTAAATTCCTGTATTTTCATTACCGCATGATATTTAGACTGCTTTACTTGTTACATCATGAATTACTGTTATCTTCTTCTGGCATTACATTCATTTTTCTCCAGTTGCTCACCGTCTAGTTTGTGACGGTGGGTGCAGATAGGACGGAGAGCAGTAGGGGCAAGGGACCTTGCCTAGGAGATTTTTTGTGAGCAGCTGGACTTGAGGTACCGAGATGTAGGCTCATGTTTATTTCTTTTTGTATGACGTTTATATATATGATTGTTTTGGAACTGGGGAATATGTTTTTGAAGTGGATTCCATCAATCCATTTGTTGACTTAGAATTGAACATATTGGGTTTTCCACATTTATATAGTTTCCTAATTTCCTTTGATTGAGTTATTTCTCAATTCTTGAGTAGTAGGTAATTTGCTTCCGCTGTGTTATAATTGCAATAACTCTTTCATAAAACGTGAAATTTTGATGTATTGAGGCTGACTAGGCTCGTCAGGTTCGTTGAGAACTGACTCGGGGCCTGCACGGGTCTAGGCCGGGCGTACCCAAATGCATTGGGAATTTGGGGCCGTCACACGCTAAAATTAAAATACCAACAATATCTAAATTCAAATTCAAATTCAAATAACAATTTCAATATTGTAGCAACTAAAAGCTACTACATGCACCATGTATTTTCAAAAAAAAAGCTACACCGTGTATTTAAAAAAAAAGAAACTACGCCATGTAACAATTACATATGAATACAACATGGCAAGACAAGTACCCCTTCAAATTTGCAACTGTTCTTCTTTGCAACCTGTCCAACAAAAATAAAAAAATCAATAATAGTGTAGCATATCTTTTGATCGAAGAACATAGAGGGAAAAAAATTCAAATGAGCCCCACCAAAATGGCAACCCAAAAAGTACCAAATTTTTGTCAAAAACTCTAATGAACACAAAAAACTTGGCTTCTCACCACTAAGTTACAACTAAATATCTAACAACAACAGATAAGGTTCTCACCTTCCAAACAAAATCATCAAATCATGACCACAATAAACAATCTTACAAACCACATTCAGAATGGTTAAAATTAAGGTAACAGAATCAATATACATCGAAGTATATTGATTATTAATAAATTGAATGGTTTAAATTTACCTAAGCCAAACATGATTGATCTCTGCATCTCCAATCGACTTACTTTCGATCTCTTTACATTCCTTAATTCGCTGATATCATCGTCTCTTTACATGGTTGATCAGTAATACAACCTTCGTAACATCCTCCCTAGAAAAAGAAACATTAAGGAGAGCAAGAGCCTCATTAGAAAGTTGAGAATTAACCTAAGAAGTAGCAAAACCAAGGTAATGTAATTTTCACTAGTAGCAAAACCAAGGTAATGTAGGAAATGAAAAATGCAACCGCTCATTCATAACTGTGTTTTAGAAATTGGTGAGAAAGACAAACCTATCGCCTTTGGTCTCCTCACTCGATCCCAGTCTTGAAATAGTTATTTAATTTTTTTCTTTTTTTTATTATCTTCAAATTCAATGTCATAGGAGGGCCGCTTTGCATTTAAGTCTCTTCATGTTATCTTAGTAACTCTTGGAAATCATGATAATGAATTGAACCTTTTTGCAGGATCACATTACTCAGCTTCATGAGTTGTTGCAGCCACAGGTAGGTAGTGCAGAACTTGCTCATGTTAAGGAGACAACGTCACATTACACGACGGTTGGTGGACACCAAAAAGGTCGAGTCTACGACATCGACATGGAGGAACATGCAATTAATGGGGCTACAACTGAAGGTAGCAGCTCAAGTGCACCAATGTACACTGAGGAGCAGTTCCAAAGGCAGGTTGGTAAAGATGGTCGAAAAGAGGATTTCCCAGCTCCAAAGCTATCTAGCCCAACTTCATCCTACACAACAGCTACAGCATGATACAATAAACAGAAATATTCAAAGTTTGATTGGTTATACTTTATTTTTGGTAAAATTCCCCACTGAAAATTCATCATAATTAGAAAGATTACAGAGGTAAATAAAAAAATTTTTTGCAAGAGGCCTAAAAAATTTGCACTCATTTCTGATCCAAAGACTAGTAACTATGCTAAACACAAAAAGCAAATGAAGCAGAGAGCAGTTCTGTGCATTTGTTCCCAATCAAAAAGTCAAATAAAATACCGATCAAGAAGCCAAATAAACTATGTTATGATCCTTTTTTCTTTCGGGCTTTTATTTGCAATTCCCCCCACCACACATCACGAATTGAAACTAAACGAAAAGACAGCTTAAAGATAAGAATCAAATAAAGGAGAAGTGGGCAAGTAAGGAACCTCTAAATTTACGCTTAAGTCGCCACTCAAATCCATGTAGATCCTTGGCAGCTGATTCTTGAGTAGGGGTTGGTTGGCTCATGTCGTGGAAAGGTAAACCAAAGATTAGCAGGGCAGCAAGCTGATGTAGCATAAACTAACTTACTAGATGTAGAAGATACAAACTGCAGTCTCCAATTAAATAAATTACCTTTCAAAATTTCAAAACAAATCAATATACTTCGAAGGCCAAGCAACTGTACTCGCCATTGCGTCATCCACAGTAAAGTGAAGACGTGAAGGTCGAGGCAAGGCGATATTTGAAATTAAAACATCCCTTACCCAAACCTTATAACAGTCCGACCCTAGAGGCACATAATCCACTAAAGCAGAAGGATCTGTTGAAGAAATTTCTCCATACGCCACCACTTCTCCAGATGCAATCCAATGAAGTAACTTGCATGGCTTCCCCTCAAGGTTCCCATTATCATCACGGTGAGACTACAAACAAAACATTTGTCTAAATATTATACTCCTATCACAAGAGCTTCAATACATATTGTAACGAAAAATATACGATTATACAAAAAGCAATTACCGCTAAAACATCTTTGGATGCACATGCATTTCCAACACCATTTCTACCTATATTCTTTTTGTATGGAAAAAAGAAAAAAAAAAGGAATAGAATTAGTACTTTTCACACATCAAACAACTAACATATGACTTTATATAAAACGTTAACTTACCATGCTCGAAGTCAACTGTTTATTTCTTCCATCACCTTTTGACGTTCCATTACTTCATTCACTTTGTTGTTCATTGCTTGCTTCCATGAAACAACTTGCAATTGAGCATTTATGTTTGAAGACGTTGCTCCAAACCCTAAACCTCGTACACATCCAGGATGTTTAGGTCCAATAACTTGACTCAATAAATCATCTTTGATTGAAAACGAACTTTTATAGTTTTGGTCTTGAGAGCTTTCCTTTATTTTCTTCTGAAAAACACAACCCATAGAATAAGTAATAGTCAAAGAATTCAAAATATTTTAAGAATTTACTTTATATTCCTTACCATTGTAACCATCGATGCCCTATTAACAACATTGCCATCTTTTATTTATCCGCCCTTTAATCCAAAGTTCCACCCTTGGTATAGACTCATCATTTCGCTTCTCAGATTTCTAAAAAAGTAACCAACTTAAATATCTAAAGAAATGAAACACTTAAAGGATAGATAATAAATAAACAAAGAAAGTTTAACTTACCAAATCATGTTCAAGTCTCGCATAGCCTTTTCGACTTAAGGTGTATGGATAAGTCACTTTTGATCTCACTTTTTTTCATTTTCGTACTAAGTTGCTAAACATATACATAAATCAAAACAAAAAATCAAAATAAGAGCATTAATTTATTTAGAATAAAATAATTGTGAAGCCTTACTTTCCATTCAAGTGACCTGCGAACTTGCACGAATTCATTCCATTCATGTTCTTTCACTTCGAGAGGCTTGCATGCTGACGGTGAAACTTGCACGAATTCATTCCATTCATGTTCTTTCCATTCTACTTTCACAGGGTATGATATGCAGTTTGATATGCGTACTTTAATTTCCTGCAGTCAATTAACCTCAAATCAGTGGGTCATTCAACGCATTTGAAGGATTTAGAAGAACATTAGTCATAAACTTAGTCACTTGCATGGGATAAGAACTGCATCTTGTGCATGCTTTGGGTTACCCTTAATCAAAATTTACTGCCAGATGCTGTTGTGCTTTTCTTATATAAATTTTTCTGTTAAATCATGCAAGTAATCATTGCATCATTATGCCTATGGTTTAAATTTTCTGTTTCCAGCATTCCTCATCAAGCCTCATTAGCAGGGGGGGAACTTAAAACCTGTGATGTACATATGATCTGACAATTCTCTAAGTTTCTTTGAATTCTCATGAAATTAGGTATAACTTGAAGTCCTAATCAAGGAACAAAAGTGTCCTATGATAACGTTAGAGCAAACTAAAATATTGATTCAATGCATGAAGACATTAGGTGGAATAAAAGAACTTCCTCTGCCTCTTTGCAAATCAAAGTCCACACATCATACAATAAAAATAATAAAACATTTACATGCCATTTGTGTATGTTCACTAATAGAGCTTTATCCGCCCAGGTTAGCCAAAACTGTCCGTTGAGATTCATGCGAGGCACTAGAGTAATCAGTCTAAAGCTCGACATAGTTAACAAGTCCAAGACACAAGCTTGCATTTGTTCTGTGGTTATCTAATTATCTAAATACATGTGTACACACATGCTTATAGATTGTATATATATGCCAAGTCATGTTAAGAACTTGTTGAAGGTTATAATTTACCGTAATTTGTTCTTTTCCTTCTATGCTTCTTTTTTCCATTCTCGAGTTCATGAAAGACGGTATATCATGAAAGGGGGAAAAGAACTTATATATAGCATTCACACATATGTAAGCAAACACACACAAGAAATACTTCTAAAATCTAGTATTCATCAATTGAACACTTCAACAGGAGGGTTGTGTGTTTCATTCTTTTTAAAACAGCTGCAACAGATTGTTCAGTAAATTGTCATGAAATTTTTTGATGGAAGAGAACATAATTTCATTTATTTCAATTAATATTTCACATGGATCAAGCACTGCATATAGAATCACTACATAAGCAATGCCGTGGTTTGCGAGCTATCGGTTATCAATGATTCTTTCTCCTATATATAAATACATGGGCACAGTCTCTGTTCATTCTTGATGAAACAGAGCTGTGAAGTTCTTCTTGAACCTCTGTATCCATGTTTACAATCCTATTTTGACAAACGAATTAAGAGGAAAACCTAGGTTTACAGGCTTATTATCAGATCAACTAAAATCCAAACAACTACGCCAAAATCAAGACAAGCTACAACCAGAACCTTGATTCTACAATGTCCGTTCAAAATCTTCACATAGAAATCACAATCCTCTTCTGAACACAACACAAACACTCATCCAAAATGCCAAAAAAATTAAATCTTGAAAGAAAATCAGATCCAAACACGAGTAAATCAACCACTGAATTGAACAATTAACTTCAAAAATTACACAAATAAGCAAAGTTAATTTGAAAGTGAAACTGACTTGAGAAGATGGGAGGTCGGAGAAGGCGACGATGGCCAGAGAAGGAGCTGACCGGAGCGAAGCGGACAAGAGCGGATGGCAGAGTGGACGACAACCCTAGCCGGAGCAGAGACAATGCTGGCAGAGCAAAGCAGATGCGACGGTGGAGCAGAGAACGATGGTGGAGAGAGAGGCGACGGTCACTTCCAAGGTTAAATCGCCATCCGATCACAAGAAACACGACGAACACGGCGAACACCCAGTTGAGTCCTTCCAAGGTTAAATCGCCATCCGCGCCAGCTAAGTCGGTCACTTGGAGCGTCGAATTGACCTTAGGGCTTCAATTCTCGCTCTGTGGTCTCCTCCAATGGCTGCTCTATATCCGGTTTTGGGGATCGAAGAGAGAATCACTTAAGAAATACACACAATCTTGAGAAACATATACCATAGGATTTAGAAACTCACCACTGCATATTCGTCAGCTGGGTTTTGACATTTTCGCGAGCTCCGCAGCTGATTTGAGCGCAAATGGCTCGGTAGATCTGAAATTCAACACAGATAACTCACAAATTGGACGAAAACCACATCAAAAACAACAAAAACACTACAGATTGATCGATTGATTGAGCGATTGCGTACTTGGTTGTGAGGATGATCGATGTCGGGTTTGTGTTGTGAAGAGGAACACATGAGAAGAGGATGATCGATGTAATTCGAGCGAAAAGGGTTTGTACTAAAACTTTGGAACAAAAGGTCTGAAATACCCTTCATTTTTTAGCGGTGAAGGCCAGCGCGAGCGGGACTTTGTTGAACGCAGGCGGTCTAATTTTTTCTTCTTTTTTTACTTTCAAACCCAACAAACTCTTTTTTTTGAGTAATTATCAATGACATTTGTAAACTGTCATAAAAACCTTATAAAAAGTCATCTATCTGAAAAGAAATCGTAAAAGACTTCTTCAATGACAGTTAATTAAAAAAATGTCATTATTTAGTGTTTCAATGATAGTTTTTCTAAAAATGTCATTGAGTTGATGTCATTAAAAGTAGCTTTTGTTGTAGTGATCTATTGTTTTTACTTTCAGGTCTATGCATCGGGTGAAGATGAATTGACTTCCTACATTGGAGACACGCTTCCACAGTGTTTTGAATCAAGGATTAAGACAATTCAACTCAATGAATATGATGGTTGTCATAACGACTGGTGCATGATAGAGTTCCTATTAACTAATGTTGTAGCTTTGGAGATCACTGATATCATGGATGCCCAAGACATCAATTTAATTCCTGTCAAATCAGTGAGGCTGGGAAGGCATTCTTTGAATCCTAATAATCCTTTGAGTCGTCAAGATCTGTGAAGGTATAGTTCTTCTTTTGAGTTTTATCTCTTCTTTGTAATATCCCAGTCAATATGATTATTTAATTATGGATACCACATTGCATTGTTTAGTTTATGCATTGTTCATTAGGAGTATTTTTGTTGACATCTTAATTATTGATTTGCTTTCAGTGCTTCATTGATTCACAAAGTATTTTCTCCGAGGAATTTTCAGTGGCCTTATTAAAAGTAGAAGAAATGCTCCCTCAGTTAAAGCATGGTCAGATTCATTTTGAGAAGGCTTAGCTCTGAAGCAGAGAAGTAAGGGAACACATTTTGATGATTCCTAGAGACTGATAAATATTCTAGACATTGCTTTAGCTTTTAGGACAATTATATCTTAGCTATTTTGTGTTTTTGGCTGATTTGATAGTAAATCTTTTGACCAATGCCTGTTGTTTGAAGTTCGATCAATCTTATTTGCATGTGTACACTTGCATTGGTTTTTATTGTTGGAGAAAATCAAGGGACACACATGTGGTATGTGCGTGTCCTTAATTTCTTTTTTGGCTTACAAAGGACTTATAACTGGCTACCTCTGCCGCTCGAAAGGAACTCCCATCGCATCAGCTGTCAACAAATGGCCAATGCCATCGGGTGGTTCTGATAGGGTATACAAAAAATCTCTGATATATTAGCAAGTACATCCGCAACTTGGTTAGCTTCTCTAAAAGCAATTTGCTAAATAATGTTGCCAAAACAAAATTAGAAACTCTTATCTACTATTTTCAAAAAGTAATGTCAATTGTTTTCTAATTCTTTTAGGCTGTTTTTTTCAATCACTAAACTTATAAATTAAGAAACGCTAGCTGGCGCATAATGCAAGATAACAGCAATACTTAAAAAATTGTCGATGTTGCCAGAAAAAATCAAGAGGTACTTAATAATATTATCTTTGTGCAATTGTCAAGCTTTTCTATTATATTATACTAGTCGGCATCCCGCGCTTCGCACACGGGCAAAATAAAGTATTAGGTCAAAGTAAATTTTGAGGTAAAGTAAAAAAATTGATGAGAAAAACTTTAAAAATAAACTATTTGTCTAATATTCAATGAACTCGAAATAAAAAATAATATTATCTAGTTTCTCTAAAGAAATTTTCACAATTAATATCACACAATCCAAACAATTAAGGCTTTAAAAAATCCACACAATTATAAGAAAGGCACACAGTTCGATTGTTTTTTTTCTTAAAGTGCTAAAATATGTAAATATATATATATATATATATATATATAGTAGAAAAACAACTCCAACGCTTCTCAAAAAACCAATTACATCTACAAATAGAAACTATCCGATTAGTAATAATTGAGAGAAATTAGTAGAAAAACAACTTATTGTTGGAAATGAAATGGATGTGGATAACTCTTCCAATTCAAACCATTTGTATTCCACCACTATGTGTGAGTGGTTACACATTTACATCATGTAATTGTAACTTATGATCTTTGACATTCTTGTAATGGGCTATATAAAGAGCTCACATCTATGTAATGGATACACAATATATTGGAATGAAAGTTCTCTATTTCTCCCATATCTCTTCTCTTGTTCAATTTCTATTTCTTTACTTTACTTTCCTAGCTTTGTTTAAAGTAATTTTACAACACGTTATCAGCACGAGCTTGCTCTAACATTAAGGAGATCTTGAAGTTCAAGAAGGCTTGTTAAGGAGACAAAGCTAGGAAGGTATAACTTTTATGAGTTCGGTTTATTTCTATATTATCTTGATTGCTTCACTTTTATATGCATACTTTATTTATATACTATGCATTATAACGTCACCGATTGCGAAAGTATGCTATGTAGTTGCGTTTTGTACGATCTTCTACATCAGAAATCAAAAGTCATTATGTGACATAACTAGTTTTCTCGATATATTATAAACGATAAATTATGCTCCATTCTTGATTTTTTTATATTGCGAATAGTGTTATGAGTTTGGGTTGATAGTGGAAAAGCCTTGTCCCCGGTAAAGCTAAACATTGAAAGGGAGACGAGTTATCCCGTTCGAGGGTGCATGGTTTTTAAGTAGACTTCGTCTCACCACCCAACCTGAAGGTTGCCCCACCAACTCATTTAAGTAGTACATATTGCTTATTAATAATCAAGTTGTAAACAAATATTTAATCGTATATTATTTATTTTATATAGAAAGGAGAAAACTATTTACATCATTATTTTTTTTTCAAAAGTATTGTACTTGATTGAATTTTTGCCGTAATATTATTGACAAAAATACTTGTCAAGGCAATTAGGTGCTAAAATTATAAAGCATCTATATAAGGATGTGTGCATAACACTAATATTTATTCGACGAATATCTCTATAGAGGTTTGAAAAGTGAATATTTCACTTTATATTATCCTTTCACCTTTTGGAGTTATGAAGATAAACACCAAAAATTGGTGATGCTTCGAGAAAAGCTCAAAATGAGTTATTGGGTCTCAAGCTACAAAATTTATATCAGTCAAATATTGTTTATTATTCTACAATTTTAATTACCTCTATATTGAAGCTTTGCAGAAATATGACTGATGAGACAATAAAAGGCCACGTGGCTCACCTCGATTTATTATTGCAAAAAAATATTGATTGTGCACGCCAATACAATAAATATTATGAATTGATTTCTTGTTTGTCTCATAGTAGCTGAGTAAAATAATGAGATATTATTTATATAATATCACTCCCGTCCAATTGGCCAAGCTTCATGAAGCACATGTTGCGTTTATAAAATGACCATGGTCGCAACTATATAATTATGGACGTGGAAAACTGAAGGCATTCGGTAAAGGTCTTAATAATAATTTCACTCAAAGTGGAATAAAAGTGGTGTACCACATGAAACATGAAGGGCAAAATTATCGACAATGAGCATGCTCAAAAGCGTGACAAGCTATGTCATGTATGAAAGACCATTATATTAGGTCACACTGATTATATATTGTCATATATGCCTAAATATTTTGGTGACATTTACTGTGCCAATCAAGGCAAAATTATGAAATTTATGGCTTATTAAAATTGACACATTAAGATGTGTTCAAAGCATGAGCTAAATAAAGGCGAAGAATGCATGTCTTGCTTATTTTGCTACATGCACACTATAAAAGAGAATATTTCTCAAATTTGAACTTAGTTGAGACTAATATTCAGCCAATATCTCGGTACAAAAGTTATAATGTTGTTAGTCTTTTACACCGAGAAGAAAATTACTCGAAATATTGTTAGTGCTTTACACCGTAAGAAATTTACTCGAATAATAGAGAGTTTCTCTATATATTATGATTTAATCTAATAATCGAATTCCCACTTTAGCTTCTAGAATATGTAAGACACATTAAAACGAATGATCTAATGACATTCGTAATGTGGAGTGATTTTTTTATTGTCTAGAATTATCAATAATGTGAAAATATTGCAAATTCGCATGGACATCCTTTTTGGAACCACATTTTTTTTTTCAGCTGGTGATTATCTCAAAGCAACTTAATAGGAGATTTATATTGATTTAACTCTCTATTAATCATATTATAAAATGCCTTGGGCCCCTAAAGGGGAATTTATTTATAGCAAGTTTTACTAATTGTCACTTTGATGAAGTATTTTTCCCACCAATAAAGGGAGATATAAGCCAATTCAAAAGGAATTGCGTGAAATTACTTGTAACGCATCAAATTTATTGTATTATGATCAATGTATAAATTAATATGAACTTGAAGTTCAAAAGATCATTCATTAGCAACAAATTATGAAATAATTACTTGATGCAATTACTAATATTAAAGAGTGATAAAATTGTATGTTCCAGCTGCATTAAAGGTTCATATATTAAATGATGTCTCTGTGCAACAAAATACTTAAGGTGTAAAAAAACCAGATATTGTACTTCTAAATTACTTGCAATGATTTGTTGCAATGTAATATAAGATGTCTCACCCATGGGGACATGAGGGGGAGTTATTGATTAGTGTATTGCACTCTTTTTCCTATATCTATGGTCTTTTCCCACTGGATTTTCCTAACAAGGTTTTTAATGAGGATATTCTTACAATATTAATACTCCATTATCAAAATTGATTAGTGTATTATACTCTTTTTTCCTTAGCTAAGGTTTTATCTCATTGGGTTTTCCTAGCAAGGTTTTTAATGAGGCAATCCTATCAATATCATATTCTATATCAAGATTGATGAGAACGATGTACTCTTTTTCTTTTACTATATTTTTTCCACAGGGTTTTTTTTTTCTTAGTAAAAGTTTTAACGAGGTACAATCTCTTAGCAAGTGTCATCCAAGGAGGAGTGTTGTAAATGAAATGGATGTGGATGACTCTTCCTATTCAAATCATTTGTGTTCCACCACTATGTGTGAGTGGTTACACATTTACGTCATGTAATTGTAACTTATGATCTTTGACATTCTTGTAATGGCCTATATAAAGAGCTCACATCTATGTAATGGATACACAATATATTGGACGGGCATTGGGGACGAGCAGTGTTGGCTAGGGAATTTGCTTAGTTATATGACGTTTTCTTTTACTACAACAATCAGTAATGTGTAACGGTCATTCCATTATACTAAGTTATCAATATTATACTTAGTACAGAGTGAGGGAAGCAAGCCTATTTATCAATAATTATTATAAGTTATAGCCATGTGGATAAGTTTTTAAAAGAAAAAATTTTAGACCGTCACATTATTAATTGTGTGCATACGTAGTGGCGGACGGGGCAATGTTGGCTGGGGAATTTGCTTAGTTATATCAAAAAATCTATTTGGACTCTTTTAGAGTCTGGACTCATATGAAGGTTTTTGAAATTATTACAAATATCAAAGGAGTATCGCAAGTTGCTATTTCAAAGTCATTTATTACTTGAGGATGACTTTCAAATAAAATTTTTTCAAAAACTCTATAAGAGTCCAAATAGCACTACTCTAGTTATATAACATTTTCTTTTACTTAACCTTGGTATTTAATTTGATAGATCTTAATTAATTGTTTCCTTAACAAAAAACGGTTCATTTTAAAACGGTATTGTATTGGTAGATCTTAATTAATTGTTTCCTTAACAAAAGAAGTATTGTATTATATATTTAGATTATTTTTGATAAGCCATGTGGCGCCACTATGAGAAGGCTGGAAAGCGTCACGTGGATGCCCCAAGGTCTTCTCTTATTATATACTAGTCGAAATTCCGCGCTTCGCGCACGGGTAAAACTAAGTGTCAATATATTAGTTAAAAAATAATTAATTTAATGAGAAAAATTGAAAAAAAACTAAAAAAATAATCTTATTACATAATCTCAAATAAATTTTAAGTGAAGAATAATATCATCTAATTTCTTTGTAGTAAAAATAGGGAATATGTGCTTTGAAAGTTTAAAAACTTTAATTTTGCATATGATTATATAAAAAATATAATCCTAATGAAATTAAATTTGATGAAAAATAGAAAGTGATAAAAAGAGGGAAAGAAAAAGAAAACTTATGTAAACATTGGTGAAATCTCAATTTAATACTTTATGTATTGAGTTTTCAAAAAAAAAATACTTTATGTACAGAAGATTTTTTTTTGAAAAATGATTAATTAAAATTATGTTGCCACAACAAAGGATATATAACAAATTGCCATCTTATGGAATAAACTAAAAGACGATCATTGATCTAAACAACGCATACCAGAGATCGTCAATCAATATATGTCATTTCTAAAATATTTTTGTTTGTTCCTGAAAAGAAAAATAAAAAAAATCAAAATCAAAACTCAAAGGTAAAAATATAAACATAAAAAACACAGAAAAAATAAAATAGCTATCAACAAGTCGAATAGAGCAAGAAAAATAGCTGAAAATCCAAAAATAAAGAATGTTATGGTAGAAAAGTGCGACATAAGGAAACTGCAAATATATAAATAAAGTTTGTTAAGACAATGAAGGATATATAATAAAAACTTATGATCTTATCGAATAAACTTAAAATTGGAGATCATAGATCTAAACAATGCTTACTAAAGATTGACAATCAATACATGTCATTTCTCCAAATTTTTTGTAATTAGAATTTTGATTCAATCCTAAAATGAAAACAAAAAAAAAAAATCAGAATCAAAACGAAAAGTAGAAAATTGACGATAATGAATATGCGTTGGAAGATATACATTCCCAATATGTGAAAAAACACATTAGAATCTATAATATATATTTGAATGAGATATTAATCTTGTAGATAAACAAAAAAATGGAGATTATTGATCTAAACAACACATGAAAAAATAGACTAGAATCAAAACCTAAGGGTAAAAAAATCTGAATATAAAAAACATCGAAAATAAAATAGCTATAAAAAAAGCCAAAACCTCTCCTCCCATCTTGTTAATTGGACAATCGTATAGCAAAAACTCCAAATTTCTTCAACAAAGATGCTCCATTCAAATACACGAAACCTCATAAACTAAAAAATGGAAATCATTGCCAGAGATTGTTGACCAATAATGTCATTTCTAAAATATTTTTGTTTGCTCCTCAAAAGAAGAAAAAAATCAGAATCAAAACTCAAAGGTAAAAATATTTGAATATGAGAAACATCGAAAATAAAATAGCTATGAAGAAGTCAAAACCTCTCATCCCCAACTATATTAATCGAACAATTCTATAGCATAAACTCTAGCCTTCAATGAAGACGCTCCCTTTAGCCACCAAAACCTCTCCTCTAAAATGACATTATAAAACGAAATCAAAGTCAAAATTGTAATCGAAATTGAAAGCCGCATTATCGTCGAAGCTCGGTGCGAGCAATATGCCTAATTGACATTGATGTGAGATTAGATGAACTACGTTTGAGTACACACACACACACACAAAGAGAGAGAGAGAGAGAGAGAGAGAGAGAGAGAGAGAGAGAGAGAGAGAGAGAGAGAGAGATTTGGTGTTGTGAAAGCGAAAACGTTTTTTTAGTGTTGGGTTTTTTTTTTCTCTTTATCTATATATATATACTATATATAATGACAATCCTCCTTACAATCCCATTAATCCAAAATTTAACAGGCTTCTAATATTGCCCTCGGGACAACTTTTAAAAGTAAACAATGAGAGTATCTTTGGAAACTAATTAAAATGGTTTTAAATTAGATTTCAAAACAGAAGTTTATTATTTAACTTTTCCTTATTTCAATCCACTTTCCTATATCTCTCCAATTAAAACTGTCGATTCAAATTAAATAGCTTAAACTTTTTCAACCAAAGAATTAGGTGAAAAAAACAATGAAACTGCTTTGTTTTTCTCTACATCACGTGCGGAGCACATGCCAACTGACTAGTTATATATTAGTGAGAATTTGTGTGGTTTCATGTCATAGCAAAAAAATATAACTGCAAAAGATTAACTATTCCAATTATTTGCCTTGTTAACACTTAGGTCTTCAAGATTGGGCATAATTTGAAGCAAGTTTAATAGATTTCTGCCACAACAAGGCTCGTAGACTAACAGACGGGTTATATTCGTAAATGTTGGAAGACGGCTCAAAAGATCTTCATGCGGAAGAACCTATGTAGAATGAAGCATTGACCGTGAATAATCGATTAGTACTAGATTTTAAGAACTTTAAAATAAAAGCTCAAAGAACAATTACCCAAAACAATTTCGAATGGCACAATTAAACAAGAAGCAGCAGTTACCCAAAGAATATCATCATGTGTAGAAAGTTTCTTCACATGAGCAATTTGCTTTAAGTAGATTACAAGCACAACGAGGTTGTTCATAACACCCTGTAGTACCGGCACATCGTTAATTTTGAATTATAAATCTTACTGTAGATTATAGGTTGACATTAGTTAATTTGGAATAGGTTTTCGAGCACAAGGAGACGGAAGTGAACCTCGAGAGAAAGGAAATCAAGAGGAGGTGTTAAGGAAGCGTAATCAAGGTAAGTGGGACTCGTGTTTTTCATCAATTATGCAACGTAATTAAATACTATTAGAGCATATAGTATTAGAGACTGTTTTGTTATTTGTGACTTAAACTGTTTTGTTATTTGTTTTACAAAAGAAAATGAGAACCGGGAAAAGGTTTGGCGGGACGGATAGGCCAGGGTTTGGAACTGTGTTGGGAGGCCACCCATCACTGCGCCCCAGTGACTTGGGAATTATTCCGACCAATGCTTTCCATTTGAGTTGGCGGCACACCATTTATGAATTATCAGCTGTCAGTGGTAATTCATGAGTGATGTGGGAGTGCGACTCTGTGTTTTTAATCAAATGAAAACCTAAGTCACAATACAGTTGCAAAAGACTTATGAAATTGCATTTGCTTATGTATTCGTTATATTGTTTAAACACCCTCTTTAAATATATGTTGGATTCATATTGTTATGCATTGATTAAATTATTTAGTTGATAATTGATGGATTATTCGGGAGTCATTTACTGAGCATGTAGGAGCTCACCCAACAACTTAATTTCAGGTTCTCGACTTACGGCGGAAGAGAAAGGAAAAGGGAAGCTTTAGGAGTTTCGAAGACATCTCTTAATGTAATGAATCTGAAGTACATATGTATATATTGTTTGATTATGTTGTATATATAACTGGGGGTTGGGTTGCTTTTACAGATCAACAAAGTTTTGTATAATATAGTTTTGAGACATTGTATAAGATTACTGTAAAAGTTTTAAATTTTCGTTGTTTTTGAAATGAAAAGTTTTATTTGATATAAGCGATATACAGGTTGTTAGAAGGTGGTAAGAAAATAGGTTGCTGGCTCTAGTTAGGCTTGATTTGATGTACCGGGGCTTAATTAGAGTTTCAGGCCGAACATCCTCTATTTAAAGTAGGGACTGTTAAAATCTAGTTAGGCCTGATCTGGTGTACCGAGGCTTAATTAAATTTTCAATCTGAACACCCTATATTTAAAATAGAGGTTCTTACAACTAGTGCAGTTACATGGGATACATGGACACAAAACATAACTAAGAACAAATCAAAAGATAACTAACATAAGTAACTAAACCCACTAAAGCACGTTTGAATTAATAACTTCCAACAGCCCCCTTGATTCAAACTTGCACACATCAAGCTGAGATCTAAAGTAAGCATGCTTGCCTTGAGAAAGTGACTTTGTCATGATATCAACCACCTGCTCATTTGTGTTACAGTACTTCAATGTGATTGAATTGCTTGACACAAGATCTCGAATAAAATGAACCCGAATGTCTATGTGCTTTGATCTTCCATGATAAGCTGGATTTTTTGACATAGTAATGGCCGCTTGATTGTCGCAATAAATTTATGTAGCTTCCTTTTGTTCTTGACCAACGCCGGTGAGAATTTGATGCAACCAAATCGCTTGACATGCTGATTAAGTTGCAGCTACATACTCAGCTTCAGTTGTGGATAAAAAGTTGTTGTGGCCTGCTTCTTTGAACTCCAACGTATTGCTCCTGAACCGAGATTGAAACTGTAACCTGAAGTGCTCATTCTATCTTCCAAACATCCTGCCCAATCACTGTCGGTGAAGCCAACTAATTTTAAATCAGAAGTGTGACCATAACAAAGCCCATGATCAATTGTTCCAGCAATGTATCGCAATACTCTTTTCGCAGCTCCAAGGTGATGCTTTGATGGACAATGCATAAACCTTGAAATAACTCCAACTGAGAAGGCTATATCTGGGCGTGTATGTGTCAAATAAATTAAGCCTCCAACCAAGCTTTTAAAATGTCTCATTTGCTTGTTCTATCCCATCACCAAGCTTCAACTTCTCACCCAAATTCATTGGTGTCACGGCTCTGTAACAACTTAACATATCAAACCTTTTTAAGAGGTCTGTAGCATATTTCTTTTGAGATAAGAAAATGCCATCCTCATGTTGCTTAACCTCAAGCTCAAGAAAATAATGCAAATCACCCAAATCTATCATTTGAAACTTTTTCTTTATACAAGATTTAAACACAACAATAAGAGATGAAGAAGAACCCATATAGATCATGTCATCAACATAAAGGCAAATAATAAGAACATTTGTACCTTGTCCCTTCACATAAAGGTTTGGTTCATTCTTACTTCTCTCAAATCCATTATCATGGAAATAAGAATATATCTTGGGAAACCCCACCTGCGGAGCTTGCTTCAACCCATAAAGAGCTTTTCGCAACTTGTATACCTTTTTTTCTTTGCCTTTGACAACGAAACCTTCAAGCTGAGAAACATACACCTCCTCTCGCAAATCTCCATTCAAGAAAGCTGATTTAACATCAAATTGATACACAGTCCAGTGCAACTGTGCAGCCATTGCTAAAAGAGTTCAAAACATCTCTAATCGTGCAACTGGAAAGAAAATGTCTTCATAATCTAAACCATATTGCTGTGAATTGAATATCCTTTCACTACAAGTCGCGCATTATACTTTTGAACATTCCTATCAGCTTGAAACTTTGTTTGAAAGACCCACTTGACCCCAATTGTGTTCTTATCTTTAGGAAGGTCCACCAATTCCCACGTATCATTTTTCTGAA
The DNA here is from genome assembly GCA_039657345.1 of Stephania japonica. Lineage (NCBI taxonomy): Eukaryota > Viridiplantae > Streptophyta > Magnoliopsida > Ranunculales > Menispermaceae > Stephania > Stephania japonica. Next base: position 75,327,486 of record CM077556.1, read on the forward strand.
TTGTTGCGATTTCTTCGTTCATTGCACTATGCCATTCCTCTTTTGTCACTGCATCTTGGAGGGTGATTGGATCAGTAACAAGTAAAGCTTGCGTCTATGCATAGATCTCGGCCAAGGAACGATACTTTGTTGAAGGAGTTTCATCATCAGAAGAACTTGTATTGCTTGAACTTGAAGAAGATAAGATTGGAGATGAGCTTGAAGAACTTGAAGAATTCTGCTTCACTTCAAGTGGTGGTGGTGTCAATTTCAGGTGTGGAGTCAATATGAGCTACATGGGAATTCACATCCCACACCCAACATGCATCTTCAGCAAAAAGAACATTTCTGCTAACAATGATATTGCCATTTATAGGATTATATAGCCTATATGCCTTAGATTGAGAACTATAACCAACAAAAATGCACTTTGTTGATTTTTCATCAAGCTTACTGCGATTAGGAAAGTCTATAAAGCATAGGCAACAGAACCAAAAATCTTTGAATGGCTTACTGAAGGTTTCCTCCCACTCCATGCCTCGTATGGAGTTCGATTCAAACAACATTTGTGGGTGATAAATTCAGCAAGTAGCCCGTAGTTGCAACCGCCTCTCCCTAAAAATTTTTAGGAAGTCCTTTAGCTTTCAACAAGCTTCTTGCCATCTCAACAACAGTTTTGTTCTTCCGTTCAGCGATGCCATTTTGCTCCGGTGTACGTGGAGCAGTTAATTCTCTATGCAAGCCTTGTTCTTCACAAAATTGATTGAACTGTTGTGAAGTAAACTCGCCACCTCTATCTGTGCGCAGTACTTTGATGTAGCTTCCAATTTGCTTCTCCACTAATGCCTTGAACTTTTTGAAGGTTTCAAATGTTTCTGACTTGAATTGAAGGAAGTACACCCAACTCATACGGTCGTAGTCATCTGTAAACAACAAAAAATATCTACTCCCGCCAAAGGAGTGTGTTTGCATAGGGCCACATAAATCAGCATGTATAATTTCAAGACATTTAGATGCCCTTCTAGACTTCCCTATAGGAAATGGTTTTTTACATTGTTTCCCATATATACACCCTTCAGAGACATCTAAGGACTCAATTCTAGGCAGCCCAAAAACCATTTCCTTTTGACTCAACAATTTCAGACCATTTACATTCGAATGCCCATACCTTAAATGCCATAATCTAGACTCACTAGTGTCTTTGACAGCAAGGGCAAGGTTTTCAAACCTAGAGAATTCTAGTAGAAATAATTTGTTTGAGGTCATTGGAACAACAACTACAATTTGGTCTAATTTTTTTTATCCCTTATTACACAAGAATCATCATCAAAGAGAATAGAATATCCTCTACCCATAAGTTGCCCAACACTTAATAGGTTTTGAGACAATGTGGGAATGAAGTACACATTATGAAGAAGCTTTACATTACCATGATTGTTCTGGACTGCAACAACTCCTTTGCCTTCTACTTGCATCTCGTTTGTCATCTCCAAGCCTCACCTTCAATTTGTAAGACTAATCAAGCTCCTTAAATAATGCCTTTGTTCCAGTCATGTGATTAGAGCAACCACTATCCAAAAACCAAATGTTAGTGGAAGTTGTTGAATCTTCATGATAGGCCATGAAGAGTTTGCGCTCCTCATCTTCTTGTTCTGTATAATTAGCTTGCTTTTCTTTTTCGCAACAATTAGCTTGAATGTGCCCATATTTTTTGCAATGATAACATTGGACACCGCTCTTGTTGCGATGGTGTTCAGATGGCTTTGCACACTGGTTCGAGTCATCATGGCCATGTCCTCTGCCGTGACCACCTCTTCCACAAAATCCACCTCTGCCACGTCATGCTTTTCATTAGACTTGTGTAGTCTTGCCTTATGGGATTGCAATGATCCCATCAATTCATCAAATGAGTAGGTAGTCAGATCTTTGGATTCATAAATAGCTGCTACCACATGATCAAACTTTGGAGTCAAACTCCTCAAAAGTTCAAGGACCAAATGTACAACAATGAAATTAAAGTTCAGGAACCAAATGTACACTATTGAAAGTTCAGGGACTAAAAGCATAAAAAACTTAAAGTTCAAGGACCAAAGGCATAAAAACTCAAAAGTTCAGGGACCAAATGTACAACAATGAAATTAAAGTTCAGGGAACCAAATGTACACTATTGAAAGTTCAGGGACTAAAAGCATAAAAAACTTAAAGTTCAAGGACCAAAAAATACGTTTTTTCTTTTTTTTTTCAATGTTCCTTGACGTACGCATAGATTATGGAAGGATAATTGCGGTGGTTTATGCACCTATAAAAGACAGTTCTACATATGCCTCGCTAGAAAATTCAACTCAATAAATTTTGAAAAAATTAGACCATACAGGGGTAGACATAAGCTAACATGACATGCATTGATTAGGAGAGGGATTTATAGGATGGAGAAAAGGGTTTCATCTTTTTTTTCAGTCTAGACCACTCAATATCAGAATTAGTCAACTACTCCAAGCTCGCTTTGGGTCGGCCCACAACTGAGCTCTATTTGGTCGAACCCAATTAATTTTAGAATTGAGGCTCTCTTGTATTACAATAAAGTATTAGAAATTCTATTAGCCCAAACTATGTGATCAAATAAATACTCCTCTATCAAGAGATCTTCTTCCTTCCCCTTCTTCAAACTCTTATTCATGTTTTTCATATAGTTTATAACTTTGTGTTAAAAATAAAAAATAAAATAAAATAAAATTTCGAGAACCGTGAGGTCTCAAAACTTGTAAAGTTCGAAAACATTTTTCAATAACATTTCATTTGGGGTGGCTCAGTTGCATGAAAAATTAATCAACTGGATCGAAACCACTCTTTTACCGAACCAAACAAAATATATAGAACCTGTTTGGTATAGCAATTAAACCACCACCATCAAGCCCTGCGCGCAGTAAATTCATCAGTCTATCATAAGTCATAACTATTCACCAAAAATACGATATGTATAGTTATGATCCCCAAATGGCTAAGATATAATTTTCCACAAGCGATGTTTACAAAATTATCTGAGCCTGCCTCTCGAGGAATCATCAAAATGCGCCCACTTACTTTGCTGCTTCAAAGCTTGAACGTTCTCAAAATGAACCTCTCCATACTTTTAACTCTTCCATCAGCCGCACTTACTGGTTCGAATTAAAGTCATCCTTAATTGGAGGCACAAAGGGTGACATATTTTCGTGATGGCATTTATCTTCACTTGAATTGTAGGCGATGACGACAATCGAAAGTAAATCAACAATGAAGATTGTCAACAAGAAAGAACAATATATAAACTAAAAAATGTAATGTAGAATCCATATAATTAAGCGTCATAATAATTAGTATTGTCAAAGAAGACATGAGTATTTTCTGGATTGGGCATAATTCAAATAAGCTCAAAAGATCTTTACCTTAACAGATCTTGAAGATTGACAGTATGACTACGATTCGAAGAATGCCTTCCAAGCGTTACTAATTTGACTGGTTTTAAATGAGGATCCTTGGCATTCATGAAATCTGTGATCTCCAAAGCATCAACATTAGTAAATAGGAAATTTATTATGCGCAGGTCTTCTACGAACCAATAAAATCATTGATTTGAAATTTCTTAATCCTTGATTCAAAACACTTTGGAAGAATTTTTCCAGTGTAGGAAGTGAGTTCATCTTCATTTGATGCATATACTTGAATGCAGAACAATAGATAGAGATTGTCAATTAAAATCAATAAGATTACTACACAAAATGCAACCACCAACATTTTACTATTCTAATGAACTGCCTTGTCAAAGATGAGATCCTCAAGGTTAGGAATAATTTGAAGCACGCTCAGCAAATCTTCATTACCACTTTCCATAGAGCCCAATGACTCGAAAATAAGATAAATTGGTAAATGGCGGAAGATGGCTCGTAAGGTCTTCATGTGGGAGAACCTATGAAGGATGCAACAACGTCTATGAAGGATCTACAATTTTAAGAACAAAAGTACAAAGTTCAAACATCAATGGTCCAAGATTCAAATCAAATAGTTACCTTAACAAGGCCAACACGTATATGAAGTTTCTTTACATTAATAAGGTCTTAAAGTAGACTGTTGGCATTGCGATGCACTTGGTCCTCCATCATTATCAAATTTTAATACTCATCCATATTAATCATTGCATCTTGTAGCATTGGCATCTTGAACAGAATGTATTCACTTGGTAGCCCATAAGTTCAACAATAAAGGTAATCAAGATTCGGAGCAAAAATCTTGATCATCCGAGTACACGGCTAATAAGGACCAAAGCTTACCTCCAAAATTCTCAAGTGACTAAGGGAGGGTAGTAATATTACCAATTGGTTATAAATGGTGCAACGATGTAGAACCAAATGTTTCAGAGCAGAAAGGCGAGAAAAGAATTGCTAGGTTATTGGAACATATAATCCTACATGAGAAATATAATAAGAGTTGGTGTGGTATATAAGTGGTGTAATCATCAAGGCTGAGGCGGATCTCGTGTTCTTTCATGGATATCCAATGTTGCTCGTAAGAAGCAGCTCCACGAGCTCAATCTCCATATTCATCAAGTGGATTTCAATGTGATTCCTCACTGTGTTTTTGGTTGCAAATCCCTTGTGGTGCTTAAGATATCATAATACTAATAGTGGTGTTTTTGCACCACTTAGTCACTTGGTTCAAACAATTGGTTCTACACCATTGCAACTTTTCTAACCATCAGTGCCTTCCCTTAGTCACTTGACAATTTCCAAAGCTTGCTTCCAACGTTACAAGTCGTCATATACTCTGTTGATCAAGATTTGTTGGTCGAATCTTTATTATCATTGTTGTTGTTGGATTACTGACTTGCTACCAACTGAATACATTTTGTTCGACATGCCAATGGTAAAAGAAGCAATGATGAATACAGATTTGTATTACATCCCGCCTTGGGTATTGCCAGAGAAAGAACATCTCAAAGCCCACAATCTACTTAAAAATCTTGTCAATATAAAGAAACTTCATATACCTGCTCGTCTTCTTACAGTAACTATTTAATTCAAATTTTGTTTTTGGTTAATTGTTTTTTAAACTTTACATTTTTCTTCTTAGAATTGTTCATCTTTCATGGCGCCTTCATAGGTTCTCCCGCATAAAAGACCTTATGAATCAGCTTCCAACATGTACCAATTTAACCTTTCTGCGAGTCATCGGACTTGGAGATGGCAAATATTTGCTGAACCTGCTCCAAATTATGCCTAACCATGAGAGTCTCATCTTTGACAAGGCAAACTCACTAGAATAATGAAATGTTGGCAGTTGCATTATGCATAAAGGTCTTGTCGGATTTTAATTGACAATTATCTCTATCTGTTGTTTTTGCATTCAGGTCTATGCATCAGGTGAAGATGAATTGACTTCCTACATTGGAGACATGCTTCCACAGTGTTTTGAATCAAGGATTAAGACAATTCAACCCAATGAATATATATGATGGTTGCGGTAACGACTGGTACATAATAGAGTTCCTATTAACTAATGTTGTAGCTTTGGAGATCACTGATATCATGGATGCCCAAGACATCAATTTAACTCTTGTCAAATCAGCGAGGCTGGGAAGGCATTCTTTGAATCCTAATAATCCTTTGAATCGTCAAGATCTGTTAAGTTGTACTTCTTTTGAGTTTTATCTCTTCTTTGTAATATCCAAGTCAATATGATTGTTTAATTATGGATACCACATTGCATTGTTTAGTTTATGCCTTGTTCATTAGGAGTATTTTTGTTGCCATCTTAATTATTTATTTGCTTTCAGTGCTTCATTGATTCACAAAGTATTCAGTGGCCTTATTAAATGTAGAAGAAATGCTCCCTCATCAGTTGTCTAACCAAGACTAACTCTTATTGGACTCGGCGAGTACGATTGAAGAGTTAAAGTATGGTCAGATTCATTTTGAGAATGATCAGCTTTGAAGCATAGAAGTAAAGGAACGCATTTTGAATCACAAGAAGTATGCGATTATCAAAAAAATTTCATAGAAAGATAAGAGAAACGGAAGATTGTCAAACCATTGTTAGGACTGGGTTTTTAAAGCTCCAGCTAGCATTGTAATATCTGCTTCTTCTCGCCTGACTGAAGAAAATCTAAAACTTCCCTACAAGGAGAAGACAAAATTGAAACTTCCCACAAAGGAAAGACAAACTACCTACTAATAATAAGACAAAAAAGAGGAACCAGCCCAACCGCTGCACATATTCAAAAATGAGTGTCGAGGAAGATGTCGCAGCAAGAAAATCCAATCATCACAGATCTAAAAAGATATGTTTATTGAACTTATAGAACACAAAGAGAAGAAGATTGGAACCATCGCCAATTAAAAGAAAAGATCGGCGGTGGTTCAAGATCTTGATTAAAGAGAGAAAACTAAAAAAAGGGGTTTTAGGGTTAGAGTAGCCGCCTCTTGAGCAAAAATTATCATATCTTAATATAACAAAATAGATAACTAAAGTTTTTAACTTTGTATTTATCTTATCAAATTCATTATAATTATCACCAAATCTATATGAATAAAGAACGGAAAAAAAATGACCAAAAAATGAAAGTGATATTATAGTGCGACTATTTTTTGAGTTTCGACTATTTCGATTTTTTTTTGATGAGTTGGAAACCTAGACATTATCTATTGCACCCTCTATTTTTCTAGAGAGTGCGATAGATAATGTCTATCTTTTTCTATGTCACGTCATATGCACTGAAAATGTAATAGAAAATTGTATTGAATAGGGTAAAACAGGGCAAATTGTATACAATACTTTGCTCTTATTTATAGAGCGGTACGAAACAATATACATGGAAGTAACTGATTTACATAATCGGTGATGAAGTAACACAATCAGTGAAAAAGTTATGGTATATACAATCAGTGCGGGGAAGTTACACAATCGGCTTCGACAAACCGAGCAAAAGCTATCTGTTCAGTCAGCAAGGCAGAATCTTTGGTTTCAACACGAAAAAAATATTAAAACATTGAATGAAAACTCAAAAAATACATGAAACAACCCGAATCTTCCCTGATCCGACTTAGGGGCAATTTAGTAATTTAAATACTAAATGTGTGTTGGATTTTCTTTGGATTAAATTATAAGTGATATAGTAAAATATCTTACACCTCGATATGAGCATTTTATGCGGTTTGAAGAAACTTACCCCAGAATAAAATCTGAAAAACTTTTCTTAAATGTGAAAAAGTTATATTCGAGTGCGAGATCTCCAGATTTATAAGATCCCACTAATTAGGAAAATATTTGTAGGAACTTTTCTGGTCAAAAGGGGCGAGATCTTCAAATTTATGAGATCATATTAATTAGGGAAAGATTTGTGGGAATTTTCTTAGTCAAAAGGGGCAAAATCTCCAAATTTATGAGATCTCATTAATTAAGGAAAGATTTGTGGGAACTTTCTTGGTCAAAAGGGTAATTAAGTTAAACTAATGAAAATGAGCCCAAAATATATTAAATAGCAGTTAGACTTAAGGCCCAAGTGAAGGGAATTTTAGTCTTTAACACAAAAGGTTGCATACAACCTAACCTAACCCTAGCTATAAAAGGAGAGGTTGTGTAACGACCCTTAAATCTAACTCATGTGGACCTCTTGTTGTGATATGGGTGAACAATTCTCGGTCGTCGACACCAAGGTATGTTATTTTTATTCGGTGTTTGTATTATTTATCTATTTACCTGAAAGTAAATTCCAAAGTCCGAAACGTGTGAGGAAGCTTGTGTGTGAACATTGAGGTGTGAAACAGGTTTGGTTCGGAGAAGCTCGACTTGGGAAAACCTCTAGCATGCCAAATGTACATTGATGGTACTTTGCACAATATGGAAATATGAATGTCTTCCTTCATTTGTTACAAATGTGCTCGCATATGGTCATGTTAGTAGTGCATGTCTCTCCTCTCGAAGAGTTTAGAACCACCCGCAATGGTATCTATTACAACCACGACAACAGCTCCTCCTCTCGCACCACCTCCAAGCAAGCAACGCCGCCATCTGTTGGCTCCTAAACTTTCCGCTTCGACAATGGAAGATGCAAATGGGCCCATGGATCCATGCATCACGCCCAGTTAGGAAATTCTAAGGTAAATCGCGAGATTCAAATGATCTCACTGGCGCCAAATCCGTCCTTATTTCCCGTAATGGATCTCGCTTTGATGTGTTGACTTCGCATGATAAGGAAATTCATTTAATTGGTAATAAAGAGGAAAGTCATTCAATTGGCAATAAAGAGGAAAGTCATTCAATTGGTAATAAAGAGGAGCCTTGGAAGTCAACTCCAATTAGTTTTCAAAAGTAAGGAAGCTTAGTAAGTGGGCCTGACCAGGCAAAGCCCAAGAAACCTTATGCAAAACTGGACCCTCCAAAAACTTATAAAGTTAAAAATACACGCGAGAAGCCTAGGCCCACGGTCGATCCTATTAAATATGTTTCAACTTATAAAGTTAAAAATACACGCGAGAAGCCTAGGCCCACGGTCGATCCTATTAAATATGTTTCAACTCTATCCCCAGTTTGAAAAACTCAATTAATGCCCCCTGCTCTTAACCCTACTGTCTCCGCGAAGGAGGCAATGGTGATCATGACCCCAACAAGTCCCCAACTTGAACACACTCTTGGCCCAAATCTTCATATAGTGGTGTTGTTCAACAACAAAAATGGTTGTGATTCAGTCGGTGGTGGTGATAGCTTCTCTTCGGTGAGAAGCCTAGGTACACCAGGATGTCCCCCAAATAAACCTCATCAAATCAATTTGTGTGGCTTCTTAAAATCAGGAAAGTGGGGGGCAAAGGCAAGCGGAACATCTCTCCTTACACTAGATATGAGGAACCCAGACCGCCTTTCCCACAACAACTTACTTCTCCTAAGGCTTTTCGGCTTAGCTCGTTCCCTTCGAAGGAGCTCTGATTTCTTTCCCCTGGGTATTTCCATCCCTTTATTTAGTTTTTTTATGCTGGTACCAACAATTGTTTGGAACTGTCAGGGAGCGGAAAAAAATTTTTGCTAGGTATTTGAAATCATTTATTTTCATCCACAACATCAAAATTCTTGTATTTACTGAAACAAGGATTAGTGGACTTCAAGCAGACAATCTTATTAAACTGCTAAAATTCGGTCTCTCACATCTGGTTGAGGCTCTTGGCTACTTAAGTTGTATTTGGGTCTTATTGAGGGATATTTTTAATATCACTATTATCGTATTGTTCATTTACATTTGGAGGGGAACTGCGCAACATATTGGATGGCGAATTTCACTGTTCATCACAGTATTAGCTCATACTATCTTCAACACTGCCCATCTGGCTTGACTTCTATTATTAGAGATGATGTAAGGGGAGTTTCACTCCCAATGATGTGTCCTCTGTAACCAGGTAAGTATGCCTCCTTTTCAATAATAAATAATAAATAAAAAATAAAAAAAAAAACTTATCTCAATTAGGTCATACAGTTTCTGGGCTTTCCTAAGGAGCTGTTAATATATTGGGTCTTCATTACGTAACATAGTTAGAAACCCAAATGGGCTTTTTGGTATTCGTTTGGGCCAGCGTTAGTTGGGTCCTTCAGTGGTGGTGTTGGGGTGGCTTGAGGGCTCCGATTATATAACAATCACATGAGTGCTTAAGCCCTAAAAAAAGCCCTTCTTCAGACAATCGGCGGTTTGATCTTCCTTTCTATAATCTTTTTTTTTTTTTTGAATACTTTTTCTAATCTTTCTATGGAATTTATTTCTTTGACAATCGCATTGCTTGTTCCTGGTGAATATATATAGAGTTGCCTGGATTTCTAGCTAGGTTGGTGAATATATATAGAGTTGCCTGGATTTATAGCTAGGTTTTCTGCTTGGTAACATATAGTATCTAGTTGTCAAAATGGTAACATATAGTAGCTAGGTTTTCTGCTTGGTAACATATAGTAAACAAAATGGTTGTCGCAAAAGATAGGATTAGTGAATTGCCCGACTCTATTTTGGAAGATGAAATCCTGTCTAGACTTCCAACAAAATTGGCTGTGAGCACCAGCATCTTGTCTAAGAGATGGAGATGGTTGTGGACTGGTGTTCCGGCTCTCGAATTTTCGTATACTGGAAGTAATAGTTCAATGTTCATGAATTATGTTGATAATGTCTTACTTCACCACCACGTCTCAAACTTGCATTCCTTCAAACTCACTTGTGATCATCAAGGCTGTGACGGATCTCGTGTTCTTTCATGGATATCCAATGTTGTTAGTAAGAAGCAGCTCCGCGAGCTCTATCTCCATATTCATCAAGTGGATTTCAATGTGATTCCTCACTGTGTTTTTGGTTGCAAATCCCTTGTGGTGCTTAAGATGTCATCTAATACTAATAGGTGTGTTTTTGCACCCCCTACTTGGGTTTCTCTTCCGTCTCTTGCTACCCTTGAACTCGACAGACTGATTTTTGCGGATGAAGACTCGACCCAACACTTCTTTTCCAGCCTCTCTGCTCTCAAACAATTGGTTTTACGCCATTGCAAATTTTCTAACCATCAGAAATTGGTAATCTCAGTTCCTTCCCTTAGTCACTTGAAAATTTCTAATGCTCGCTTCCAACGTTACAAGTCGTCATATGCTCAGATGATCAAGATTTGTGGGCCAAATCTTGATTATCTTTGCTGCTGGACTACTGACTTGCTACCAACTGAATACATTTTGTTTGACATGCCAATGCTACAAGAAGTAATGATTAATACGGATATGTATTGCATCCCGCCTTGGGTATTGCCAGAGGAAGAACATCTCAAAGCCCACAATTTACTTAAAAATCTTGTCAAAACGAAGAAACTTCATATACCTGCTAGTCTTCTTATGGTAACTATTCAATTCAAATTTTGTTTTTGGTTAATTGTTCTTTAAACTTTATATTGTTCATCTTTCATGGTGCTTCCTTCATATATAGGCTCTCTCGCATGAAGACCTTATAAATCAGCTTCCAACATTTACCAATTTAACCTTTCTTCGAGTCATTGGAACTGGAGATGGCAAATATTTGCTGAGCCTGCTCCGAATTTTGCCTAACCTTGAGAGTCTCATCTTTGACAAGGTAAACTCATTAGAATAATGAAATGTTGGCAGTTGCATTTTGCATAAAGGTCTTGTCGGACTTTAATTGAAAATTATCTCTATCTGTTGTTTTTGCTTTCAGGTCTATGCATCGGGTGAAGATGAATTGACTTCCTACATTGGAGACATGCTTCCACAGTGTTTTGAATCAAGGATTAAGACAATTCAACTCAATGAATATGATGGTTGCCGTAACGACTAGTGCATGATAGAGTTCCTATTAACTAATGTTGTAGCTTTGGAGATCACTGATATCATGGATGCCCAAGACATCAATTTAATTCCCGTCAAATCAATGAGGCTGGGAAGGCATTCTTTGAATCCTAATAATCCTTTGAGTCGTCAAGATCTGTTAAGGTATAGTTCTTCTTTTGAGTTTTATCTCTTCTTTGTAATATCCCAGTCAATATGATTATTTAATTATGGATACCACATTGCATTGTTTAGTTTATGCGTTGTTCATTAGGAGTATTTTTGTTGACATCTTAACTATTGATTTGCTTTCAGCGCTTTATTGCTTCACAAAGTATTTTCTCCGAGGAATTTTCAGTGGCCTTAATAAAAGTACAAGAAATGCTCCCTCAGTTGTCTAATCAAGACTAACTCTTATTGGAATCGACGAGTACGATGGAAGTGTTAAAGCATGGTCATATTCATTTTGAGAATGCTTAGCTCTGAAGCAGAGAAGTAAGGGAACACATTTTGATGATTCCTAGAGAGACTGATAAATATTCTAGAAATTGCTTTAGCTTTTAGGACAATTATATCTTAGCTATTTTGTGTTTTTGGCTGTTGTTAATCTCTTGCCATCTTCCTGTTTTTTAAATTTGATAGTAAATCTTTTGACCAATGCCTGTTGTTTGAAGTTCGATCAATCTTATTTGCATGTGTACACTTGCATTGGTTTTTATTGTTGGCTGCCCCAAACAGAAACATCAGAATTATCATAGCCCAGTACATCAGAGATCCTCGAGATCGTATCATCCTGCAACATCTAACATTTTATCAAAATCTGCATAATCTTTTTTGTGGTGATGTTTTTGCTTCTCAATTGTTAATATATTCTTTTCTGTTTGAGTTAAATTCTAATATATTGTCAATGTTACCCTAATAAGACTTGCGCATACAACACAGGCTTGTGCTCGTCCCTTCGATGCGTCTTGGTATGCGTGCACACACATATTGACGAAAATCAAGGGACACACATGTGGTATGTGCGTGTCCTTAATTTCTTTTTCGCTTACAAAGGATTTATAACTGGCTACCTCTGCCGCTCGAAAGGAACTTCCATCGCATCAGCTATCAACAAATGGCCAATGCCATCGGGTGATTCTGATAGGGTATACAAAAAATCTCTAATATATTAGCAAGTGCATCCGCAACTTGGTTAGCTTCTCTAAAAGCAATTTCCTAAATAATGTTGCCAAAACAAAATTAGAAACTCTTCTCTACTATTTTCAAAAAGTAATGTCAATTGTTTTCTAATTCTTTTAGGCTTTTTTTCAATCACTAAACTTATAAATTAAGAAATGCTAGGTGGTGCATAATGCAAGATAACAGCAATACTTGGAAAATTGTCGATGTTGCCAGAAAAAATCAAGAGGTACTTGATAATATTATCTTCGTGCAATTGTCAAGTTTTTCTATTATATTACACTAGTCGGCATCCCGCGCTTCGTACGCGGGCAAAACAAAGTATTAATATATTAGGTCAAAGTAAATTTTGAGGTAAAGTAAAAAAATTGTTGAGAAAAACTTTAAAAATAAACTATTTGTCTAATCTTCAATGAACTCGAAATAAAAAATAATATTATCTAGTTTCTCTAAAGAAATTTTCACAATTAATATCACACAATCCAAACAATTAAGGCTTTAAAAAATCCACACAATTATAAGAAAGGCACACAGTTCGATTGTTTTTTTTTAAAGTGCTAAAATATGTAAAATATATATATATTAGTAGAAAAAAATTCTAAAAGTAAGCCGCTATTATAATTGTTATTATATTAGATGAAACTACAATAATCCAATTAAGTATCAACTTATTTAATTGTGTGTGGTGTTTAATATCGTAATGTCCTAAATAAATAATAAAAATTGGAATAGTATCTAATATCAATACCTCTCAATCATGGAATTCACTTCAGGGACCTCTCAAGATTCAAGTAGACCTTTGATGCACTTGTTGTTGTGGAGAACCAAATTTGACCAGTTATATATATGTCGGCGAAAGTCAAGGGATACACATGTGGTATGTGCGTAATAATTGAGAGAAATTAGTAATAATTGAGAAAAATTAGTAGAAAAACAACTTATTGTTGTAAATTAATGGATGTGGATGACTCTTTCTATTCAAACCATTTGTATTCTACAACTATGTGTGACTGGTTACACATTTACATCATGTAATTATAACTTATGATCTTTGACATTCTTGTAATGGCCTATATAAAGAGCTCACATCTATGTAATGGATACACAATATATTGGAATGAAAGTTCTCTATTTCTCCTATATCTCTTCTCTTGTTCAATTTCTATTTCTTTACTTACTTTCCTAGCTTTGTTCAAAGTAATTTTACAACACGTTATCAGTTCGAGCTTCTCTAACATTAAGGAGATCTTGAAGTTCAAGAAGGCTTGTTAAGGAGACAAAGCTAGGAAGGTATAACTTTATGAGTTCGGTTTATTTCTATATTATCTTGGTTGCTTCACTTTTATATGCATACTTTATTCATATACTACGCATTATAACGTCACCGATTGCGAAAGTATGCTATGTAGTTGCGTCTTGTACGATCTTCTACATCAGAAATCAAAAGTCAATATGTGACATAACTAGTTTTCTCGATATACTATAAACGATTAATTATGCTCTATTCTTGATTTTTTTTATATTGAGAATAGTGTTATGAGTTTGGGTTGATAGTGGGAAAGCCTTGTCCTCGGTAAAGCTAAACATTGAAAGGGAGACGAGTTATCCCGTTCAAGGAGGCATGATTTTTAAGTAGACTTCGTCTCACCACGCAACCTGGAGGTTGTCCCACCAACTCATTCAAGTAGTACATTTTGCGTATTAATAATCAAGTTGTAAACAAATATTTAATCTTATATTATTTATTTTATATAGAAAGGAGAAAACTATTTACACCATTATTTTTTTTCAAAAGTATTGTACTTGATTGAATTTTTGCCGTAATATTATTGACAAAAATACTTGTGAAAGCAATTAGGTGCTAAAATTATAAAGCATTTATATAATGATGTGTGCATAACACTAATATTTATTCGACGAATATCTCTATAGAGATTTGAAAAGTGAATATTTCACTTTATATTATCCTTTCACCTTATGGAGTTATGAATATAAACACCAAAAATTAGTGATGCTCCGAGAAAAGCTCAAAATGAGTTGTTGGGTCTCAAGCTACAAAATTTATATCAGTCAAATATTGTTTATTATTCTACAATTTTAATTACCTCTATATTGAAACTTTGCAGAAATATGACTGATGAGACAATAAAAGGCTACGTGGCTCACCTCGATTTATTATTGCAATAAAATATTGAGTGTGCACGTCAATTCAATAAATATTATGAATTGATTTCTTGTTTGTCTCAATAGCTGAGTAAAATAATGAGATATTATTTATATAATACCACTCCCGTCTAATTGGCCAAGCTTCATGAAGCACATGTTGCGTTTATAAAATGACCATGGTCGCAACTATATAATTATGGACGTGGAAAAGTGAAGGCATTCGGTAAAGGACTTAATAATAATTTCACTCAAAGTGGAATAAAAGTGGTGCACCACATGAAACACGAAGGGCGAAATTATCGACAATGAGCATGCTCAAAAGCGTGACAAGCTATGTCATATATGAAAGACCATTATATTAGGTCACACTGATTATATATTGTCATATATGCCCAAATATTTTGGTGACATTTACTGTGCCAATCAAAAGCAAAATTATGAAATTTATGGCTTATTAAAATTGACACATTGAGATGTGTTCAAATCATGAGCTAAATAAAGGCGAAGAATGCATGTCTTGCTTATTTTGCTACAAGCACAATCTCTTAGCAAGTGTCATCCAAGTTTTAACGAGGCACAATCTCTTAGTAAGTGTCATCCAAGTTTTAACGAGGTAGAATTCCCACAGGGTTTTTTTTTCTTAGTAGAAGTTTTAACGAGGCACAATCTCTTAGTAAGTGTCATCCAAGGGGGAGTGTTGTAAATGAAATGGATGTGGATGACTCTTCCTATTCAAACCATTTGTATTCCACCACTATGTGTGAGTGGTTATACATTTACATCATGTAATTGTAACTTATGATCTTTGACATTCTTGTAATGACCTATATAAAGAGCTCACATCTATGTAATGGATACACAATATATTGGAATGAAAGTTCTCTATTTCTCCCATATCTCTTTTTTTGTTTAATTTCTATTTCTTTACTTCACTTTCCTAACTTTGTTGAAAGTAATTTTACAACACTTATTAAAAAATCAACCTGTCAAAAACTTCTTTTTCGTTGACACGTTATAGAATTACATCCTTACTGACAAATTGAAACTTATGGCTGGGGACCCCAACAACACCATCCAATCATTTGACTATAGTTGAGTGTAGAAAATGTATGATGTGGTCATTGGTTACAGGTTGATAAAGCCCGGTAATTAGGCTAACTTTGAATTTTCGTTTGGAAAAAACTCCTCCCTTTTTTAGTAATGGTTTGAATTTTCGCACTTGGTTTTTGCGAATGACCGCTTGAGTCAAAGTTTCCTACGTACAATAACACAAACAAAGTAACGGTCATTCCATTATACTAAGTTATCAATATTTAACTTAGTACAGATTGAGGGTGAGAAGCAAGCCTATTTATCAATAATTATTATAAGTTATAGCCAAGTGGAGGAGTAATTGTTACAAGTTTTTAAAAGATAAAACGTTAGATCTTTACATTATTAATTGTGTGCATACGTAGTGGCGGACGGGCAGTGTTGGCTAGGGAATTTGCTTAGTTATATGACGTTTTCTTTTACTACAACAATCAGTTAAATATCAAAGGAGTGTTGCAAGTTGCTATTTCGAAGTCATTTATTTGGACTCTTTTAGAGTCTGGACTCATATGAAGGTTTTTGAAATTATTACAAATATCAAAGGAGTGTTGCAAGTTGCAATTTCGAAGTCATTTATTGCTTGAAGATGAATTTAAAATAAAATTTTTTCAAAAACTCCATAAGAGTCCAAATAGCACAACTCTAGTTATATAACATTTTCTTTTACTTAACCTTGGTATTTAATTTGATAGATCTTAATTAATTGTTTCCTTAACAAAAAACAAACGGTTCATTTTAAAATGGTATTGTATTGGTAGATCTTAATTAATTGTTTCCTTAACAAAAAACGATTCATTCTAAAACAATATTGTATTATATATTTAGATTATTTTTGGTAAGCCACGTGGCGCCACTATGAGAAGGCTGGAAGGCGCCACGTGGATACCCCAAGGCCTTCCCTTATTATATACTAGTCGAAATCCCGCACTTCGTGTACGGGTAAAACTAAGTGTCAATATATTAGTTAAAAAATAATTAATTTAATGAGAAAAATTGAAAAAAAATAAAAAAAAATAATCTTATTACATAATCTCGAATAAATTTTAAGTGAAGAATAATATCATCTAATTTCTTTGTAGTAAAAATAGGGAATATGTGCTTTGAAAGTTTAAAAACTTTAATTTTGCATATGGTTATATAAAAAATATAATCCTAATGAAATTAAATTTGATGAAAAATAGAAAGTGATAAAAAGAGGAAAAGAAAAAGAAAACTTATGCAAACATTGGTGAAATCTCAATTTAATACTTTATGTATAGAGTTTTCAAAAAAAAAAAAAGACTTTGTGTACAGAAGATTTTTTTTTTGAAAAATGATTAATTAAAATTATGTTGCCACAACAAAGGATATATAACAAATTGACATCTTGTAGAATAAACTAAAAAAATGACGATCATTGATCTAAACAACGCATACCAGAGATCGTCGATCAATATATGTCATTTCTAAAATATTTTTGTTTACTCCTGAAAAGAAAAATAAAAAAAAAATCAAAATCAAAACTCAAAGGTAAAAATATAAACATAAAAAACACAGAAAATAAAATAGCTATCAACAAGTCGAATAGAGCAAGAAAAATAGTTGAAAATCCAAAAATAAAAAATGTTATGGTAGAAAAGTGCGACATAAGGAAACTTCAAATGTACAAATAAAGTTTGTTGAGACAATGAAGGATATATAATAAAAACTTATGATCTTGTCGAATAAACTTAAAATTGGAGATCATGGATCTAAACAACGCTTACTAAAGATTGACAATCAATACATGTCATTTCTCCAAATTTTTTGTAATTAGAATTTTGATTCGATCCTAAAATGAAAACAAAAAAAAAATCAGAATCAAAACAAAAAGTAGAAAATTGACGATAATGAATATGCGTTGGAAGATATACATTCCCAATATGTGAAAAAACACATTAGAATCTATAATATATATTTGAATGAGATATTAATCTTGTAGATAAACAAAAAAAATGGAGATTATTGATCTAAACAACACCTGAAAAAATAGATTAAAATCAAAACCAAAGGGTAAAAAAATCTGAATATAAAAAACATCGAAAATAAAATAGCTATAAAAATTCAAAACCTCTCCTCCCAACTTGTTAATTGGACAATCGTATAGCAAAAACTCCAGCCTTCAACAAAGATGCTCAATTCAGCCACGAAAACCTCATAAACTAAAAAATGGAAATCATTGCCAAAGATTGTTGACCAATAATGTCATTTCTAAAATATTTTTGTTTGCTCCTCAAAAGAAGAAAAAAAATAAGAATCAAAACTCAATGGTAAAAATATTTGAATATGAGAAACATCGATAATAAAATAGCTATGAAGAAGTCAAAACCTCTCATCCCCAATTATAACTTGTTAATCGAATAATCCTATAGCAGAAAGTCCAGCCTTCAATGAAGACGCCCCTTTAGCCACCAAAACCTCTCCTCTCCAATGACATTATAAAACGAAATCAAAGTCAAAATTGTAATCAAAATTGAAAGCCGCATTATCGTCGAAGCTCGGCGCGAGCAATATGCCTAATTGATATTGATGTGAGATGAGATGAACTACGTTTGAGTACACACACAGAGAGAGAGAGAGAGAGAGAGAGAGAGAGAGAGAGAGAGAGATTTGGTGTTGTGAAAGCGAAAACTTTTTTTTAGTGTTGGGACATTTTTTTTCTCTTTATCTATATATATATATATATATATATATATATATATATCTATACTATATATAATGACAATCCTCCTTACAATCACATTAATCCAAAATTTAACATGCTTCCAATATTGCCCTCAGGACAACTTTTAAAAGTAAACAATGAGAGTATCTTTGGAAACTAATTAAAATGGTTTTAAATTAGATTTCGAAACAGAAGTTTATTATCTAACTTTTCCTTATTTCAATCCACTTTTCTATATCTCTCCGATTAAAACTGTCAATTCAAATTAAATAGCTTAAACTTTTTTAACCAAAGAATTAGGTGAAAAAAATAATGAAACTGCTTTGTTTTTCTCTACATCACGTGCGGAGCACATGCCAACTGACTAGTTATATATTAGTGAGAATTTGTGTGGTTTCATGTTGGGACGTTTTTTGTTTATGTTTTTTTTAATGTTGGGACGTTTTTATCTTTATATGGTACATTTTTTATTCGGGATTTTAATAAGGAAAGACTATGAGGGGATGTGCCACGTGGCGCTATGAGAAGACTAGAAATCGCCATGTAGACATCCCTAGGTCTTCCCTTATTAGGTATATAGAATATAGATATAGATATAGATTTGCTTGTTTCACCCTAATTAATACAATTTCTATTACATTCACATGGTACCCTAACTGCTTTTCTCTATTAGCGGTACTTTTGCTGTGCACAGTGTCTCCAATGTGCAAAGTCAAGTCATTTTCACTAAAAGCATGAACCTGGATGCAAAACAACAATACAAAGAATTGTCATTTACAACAAGAATGTCATAGCAAAAAAATATAACTGCAAAAGATTAACTATTCCAATTATTTGCCTTGTTAACACTTAGGTCTTCAAGATTGGGCATAATTCGAAGCAAGTTTAATAGATTTCTGCCACAACAAGGCTCGTAGACTGACAGACGGGTTACATTCGTAAATGTTGGAAGACAGCTCAAAAGATCTTCATGCGGAAGAACCTATGTAGAATGTAGCATTGACCGTGAATAATCGATTAGTACTAGATTTTAAGAACTTTAAAATAAAAGTTCAAAGAACAATTACCCAAAACAATTTCGAATGGCACAATTAAACAAGAAGCAGCAGTTACCCAAAGAATATCATCATGTGTAGAAAGTTTCTTCACATGAGCAATTTGCTTAAGTAGATTACAAACACAACGACGTTGTTCATATGTCAAATCTGGACTGTCCACAATGTGATATATTGAGCACCACAAGAGAATGGCAACGAAAAACATGTTAGACTTCAAGAATAGAACCCAAAACAGGGGACTTGTGAACAGAGGCTTAAAATGCAGATTTTTACTTTCAGATTCAATACATCAACGTACAGTGGAATAACCCATTTTGTAGGCTTAGTCAACAGACAAATTAACTGAAGTAAATGGAGATAATCTAGGCACTACTAGTGCAGTTACATGGGATACATGGACACAAAACATAACTAAGAACAACTCAATAGATAACTAACATAAGTAACTAAACCCACTAAAGCACGTTTGAATTAATAACTTCCAACAGCCCCCCTTGATTCAAACTTTCACACACCAAGCTGAGATCTAAAGTAAGCATGCTTGCCTTGAGAAAGTGACTTTGTCATGATATCAGCCACCTGCTCATTTGTGTTACAGTACTTCAATGTGATTGAATTGCTTGACACAAGATCTCGAATAAAATGAACCTGAATGTCTATGTGCTTTGATCTTCCATGATAAGCTGGATTTTTTAACATAGCAATGGCCGCTTGATTGTCGCAATAAATTTCTGTAGCTTCCTTTTGTTCTTGACCAACGTCGGTGAGAATTTGACGCAACCAAATCGCTTGACATGCTGATTAAGTTGCAGTTACATACTCAGCTTTAGTTATGGATAAAAAGTTGTTGTGGCCTGCTTCTTTGAATTCCAACATATTGCTCCTGAACCAAGATTGAAACTGTAACCTGAAGTGCTCTTTCTATCTTCCAAACATCCTGCCCAATCACTGTCGGTGAAGCCAACTAATTTCAAATCAGAAGTGTGACCATAACAAAGCCCATGATCAATTGTTCCAGCAATGTATCGCAATACTCTTTTCGCAGCTCCAAGGTGATGCTTTGATGGACAATGCATAAACCTTGAAATAACTCCAACTGAGAAGGCTATATCTGGGCGTGTATGTGTCAAATAAATTAAGCCTCCAACCAACCTTTTAAAATGTGTCATTTGCTTGATCTGTCCCATCACCAAGCTTCAACTTCTCACCCAAATTCATTGGTGTCACTGCTCTATTACAACTTAACATATCAAACCTTTTTAAGAGGTCTGTAGCATATTTCTTTTGAGATAAGAAAATGCCATCCTCATGTTGCTTAACCTCAAGCTCAAGAAAATAATGCAAATCACCCAAATCTATCATTTCAAACTTTCTCTTTACACAAGCTTTAAACACAACAATAAGAGATGAAGAAGAACCCATATAGATCATGTCATTAACATAAAGGCAAATAATAAGAACATTTGTACCTTGTCTCTTCACATAAAGATTTGGTTCATTCTTACTTCTCTCAAATCCATTATCATGGAAATAGGAATCTATTTTGGGATAGCCCACCTGCGGAGCTTGCTTCAACCCGTAAAGAGCTTTTCGCAACTTGTATACCTTCTTTTCTTTGCCTTTGACAACGAAACCTTCAAGCTGAGAAACATACACCTCCTCTCGCAAATCTCCATTCAAGAAAGCTGATTTAACATCAAATTGATACACAGTCTAGTGCAACTGTGCAGCCATTGCTAAAAGAGTTCGAACCATCTCTAATCGTGCAACTGGAGAGAAAATGTCTTCATAATCTAAACCATATTGCTGTGAATTGAATATCCTTTCACTACAAGTCGCACCTTATACTTTTGAACATTCTTATCAGCTTGAAACTTTGTTCGAAAGACCCACTTGACCCCAATTGTTTTCTTCGCTCATTGCACTATGCCATTCCTCTTTTGTCACTGCATCTTGGAAGGTGATTGGATCAGCAACAAGTAAAGCTTGCGTCTATGCATAGATCTCGGCCAAGGAACAATACTTTGTTGAAGGAGTTTCATCATCAGAAGAACTTGTATTGCTTGAACTTGAAGAATTTAAGATTGGAGATGAGCTTGAAGAACTTGAAGAATTCTGCTTCACTTCAAGTGGTGGTGGAGTGTCAATTTCAGGTATGGAGTCAATATGAGCTACATGGGAATTCACATCCCACACCCAACATGCATCTTCAGCAAAAAGAACATTTCTGCTAACAATGATCTTGCCATTTATAGGATTATATAGCCTATATGCCTTAGATTGAGAACTATAACCAACAAAAATGCACTTTGTTGATTTTTCATCAAGCTTACTGCGATTAGGAAAGTCTATAAAGCATAGGCAACAGAACCAAAAATCTTTGAATGGCTTACCGAAGGTTTCCTCCCACTCCATGCCTCGTATGGAGTTCGATTCAAAACAACATTTGTGGGTAATAAATTCAGCAAGTAGCCCGTAGTTGCAACCGCCTCTCCCTAAAAATTTTTAGGAAGTCCTTTAGCATTCAACAAGCTTCTTGCCATCTCAACAACATTTTTGTTCTTCCGTTCAATGGTGCCATTTTGCTCCGGTGTACGTGGAGCAGTTAATTCTCTATGCAATCCTTCTTCTTCACAAAATTGATTGAACTGTTGTGAAGTAAACTCGCCACCTCTATCTGTGCACAGTACTTTGATGTAGCTTCCAATATGCTTCTCCACTAATGCCTTGAACTTTTTGAAGGTTTCAAATGTTTCTGACTTGAATTGAAGGAAGTACACCCAACTCATACGGTCGTAGTCATCTGTAAACAACAAAAAATATCTACTCCCGCCAAAGGAGTGTGTTTGCATAGGGCCACATAAATCAGCATGTATAATTTCAAGACATTTAGATGCCCTTCTAGACTTCCCTATAGGAAATGGTTTTTTACATTGTTTCCCATATATACACCCTTCACAGACATCTAAGGACTCAATTCTAGGCAGCCCAAAAACCATTTCTTTTTGACTCAACAATTTCAGACCATTTACATTCGAATGCCCATACTTTAAATGCCATAATCTAGACTCACTAGTGTCTTTGACAGCAAGGGCAAGGTTTTCAAAACTAGAGAATTCTAGTGGAAATAATTTGTTTGAGGTCATTGGAACAGCAACTACAATTTGGTCTAATTTTTTTATCCCTTATTACACAAGAATCATCATCAAAGAGAATAGAATATCCTCTACCCATAAGTTGCCCAACACTTAATAGGTTTTGAGACAATGTGGGAATGAAGTACACATTATGAAGAAGCTTTACATTACCATGATTGTTCTGGACTGCAACAACTCCTTTGCCTTCTACTTGCATCTGTTTGTCATCTCCAAGCCTCACCTTCAATTTGTAAGACTCATCAAGCTCCTTAAATAATGCCTTTGTTCCAGTCATGTGATTAGAGCAACCACTATCCAAAAACCAAATGTTAGTGAAAGTAGCTGAGTCTTCATGATAGGCCATGAAGAGTTTGGGCTCCTCATCTTCTTGTTCTGTATAATTAGCTTGCTTCTTTTTTCCCAACAATTAGCTTGAATGTGCCCATATTTTTTGCAATGATAACATTGCGCACCGCTCTTGTTGCGATGGTGTTCAGATGGCTTTGCACCCTGGTTCGAGTCATCATGGCCATGTCCTCTGCCGTGACCACCTCTTCCACAAAATCCACCTCTGCCACGTCATGCTTTTCATTAGACTTGTGTAGTCTTGCCTTATGGGATTGCAATGATCCCATCAATTCATCAAATGAGTAGGTAGTCAGATCTTTGGATTCATAAATAGCTGCTACCACATGATCAAACTTTGGAGTCAAACTCCTCAAAAGTTCAGGGACCAAAATGTACAACAATGAAATTAAAGTTCAGGAACCAAATGTACACTATTGAAAGTTCAGGGACTAAAAGCATAAAAAACTTAAAGTTCAAGGACCAAAGGCATAAAAACTCAAAAGTTCAGGGACCAAATGTACAACAATAAAATTAAAGTTTAGGAACCAAATGTACACTATTGAAAGTTCAGGGACTAAAAGCATAAAAAACTTAAAGTTCAAGGACCAAAAAAATACTTTTTTCCTTTTTTTTTTCAATGTTCCTTGACGTACGCATAGATTATGGAAGGCTAATTGTGGTGGTTTATGCACCTATAAAAGACAGTTCTATATATGCCCCGCTAGAAAATTCAACTAAATAAATTTTGAAAAAATTAGACCATACAGGGGTAGACATAAGCTAACATGACATGCATTGATTAGGAGAGGGATTTATAGGACGGAGAAAAGGGTTTCATCTTTTTTTTTCAGTCTAGACCACTCAATATCCAAATTAGTCAACTACTCCAAGCTCGCTTTGGGTCGGCCCACAACTGAACTCTATTTGGTCGAACCCAATTAATTTTAGAATTGAGGCTCTCTTGTATTACAATAAAGTATTAAAAATTCTATTAGCCCAAACTATGTGATCAAATAAATACTCCTCTATCAAGAGATCCACTTCCTTCCCCTTCTTCAAACTCTTATTCGTGTCTTTCATATAGTTTATAACTTTGTGTTAAAAATAAAAAATAAAATAAAATAAAATTTCGAGAACCGTGAGGTCTCAAAACTTGTAAAGTTCGAAAACATTTTTCAATATCATTTCATTTGGGGTAGCTCAGTAGCATGAAAAATTAATCAACTGGATCGAAACCACTCTTTTACCGAACCAAACAAAATATATAGAACCTGTTTGGTATAGCAATTAAATAACAAGAGATTTTATAACAAGTAAAACTAAAAGGTGGATCAAACTTAAAATACAAAAAGATGGCCCAAAAGATGAACCACCACCATCAAGCCCTGCGCGCAGTAAATTCATCGGTCAGTCATAAGTCATAACTATTCACCAAAAATACGATATGTATAGTTATGATCCCCAAATGGCTAAGATATAATTGTCCACAAGCGATGTTTACAAAATTATCTGAGCCTGCCTCTCTTGGAATCATCAAAATGCGCCCCCTTACTTTGCTGCTTCAAAGCTTGAACGTTCTCAAAATGAACCTCGCCATACTTTTAACTCTTCCATCGGCCGCACTTACTGGTTCGAATTAAAGTCATCCTTAATTGGAGGCACAAAGGGTGACATATTTTCATGATGGCATTTATCTTCACTGAATTGTAGGCGGTACGACACTGAAAGTAAATCAACAATGAACATTGTCAACAAGAAAGAACAATATATAAACTAAACAATGTAATGTAGCATCCATATAATTAAGCGTCATAATAATTAGTATTGTCAAAGAAGACATGAGTATTTTCTGGATTGGGCATAATTCAAATAAGCTCAAAAGATCTTTACCTTAACAGATCTTGAAGATTGACAGTATGACTACAATTCGAAGAATGCCTTCCAAGCGTTACTATTTTGACTGGTTTTAAACGAGGATCCTTGGCATCCATGAAATCTGTGATCTCCAAAGCATCAACATTAGTAAATAGGAATCTTATTATGCGCAAGTCTTCTGGGAACCAACAAAATCATTGATTTGAAATTTCTTAATCCTTGATTCAAAACACTTTGGAAGAATTTTTCCAGTGTAGGAAGTCAGTCAGTTCATCTTCATTTGATGCATATACTTGAATGCAGAACAATAGATAGAGATTGTCAATTAAAATCCAATAAGATTACTACACAAAATTCAACCACCAACATTTTACTATTCTAATGAACTGCCTTGTCAAAGATGAGATCCTCAAGGTTAGGCATAATTTGAAGCACGCTCAGCAAATCTTCGTTACCACTTTCCACAGAGCCCAATGACTCGAAAATAAGATAAATTGGTAAAGGGTGGAAGATGGCTCGTAAGGTCTTCATGTGGGAGAACCTATGAAGGAAGCAACAACGGCCATGAAGGATCTACAATTTTAAGAACAAAAGTACAAAGTTCAAACATCAATGGTCCAAGATTCAAATCAAATAGTTACCTTAAGAAGGCCAGCACGTATATGAAGTTTCTTTACATTAATGAGGTCTTTAAGTAAACTGTTGGCATTGCGACGCACTTGGTCCTCCGTCAATATCAAATTTTAATACTCATCCATATTAATCATTACATCTTGTTGCATTGGCATCTTGAACAGAATGTATTCACTTGGTAGCTCATTAGTCCAACAATAAAGGTAATCAAGATTCGAGCAAAAATCTTGATCATCCGAGTACACAAATAATAAGGACCAAAGCTTACCTCCAAAATTCTCAAGTGACTAAGGGAGGGTACTAATATTACCAATTGGTTATAAATGGTGCAATGATGTAGAACCAAATGTTTCAGAGCAGAAAGGCGAGAAAAGAATTGCTAGGTTATTGGAACATATAATCCTACATGAGAAATATAATAAGAGTTGGTGTGGTATATAAGTGGTGTAATCATCAAGGCTGAGGCGGATCTCGTGTTCTTTCATGGATATCCAATGTTGCTCGTAAGAAGCAGCTCCACGAGCTAAATCTCCATATTCATCAAGTGGATTTCAATGTGATTCCTCATTGTGTTTTTGGTTGCAAATCCCTTGTGGTGCTTAAGATATCATAATACTAATAGAGGTGTTTTTGCACCACTTAGTTACTTGGTTCAAACAATTGGTTCTACACCATTGCAACTTCTTTTCTAGCCTCTCTGCTCTCAAACAATTGGTTCTACACCATTGCAACTTTTCTAACCATCAGTGCCTTCCCTTAGTCACTTGACAATTTCCAAAGCTTGCTTCCAACGTTACAAGTCGTCATATACTCTGTTGATCAAGATTTGTTGGTCGAATATTTGTTATCTTTGCGGTTGTTGGATTACTGACTTGCTACCAACTGAATACATTTTGTTCGACATGCCAATGGTACAAGAAGCAATGATGAATACAGATTTGTATTACATCCCGCCTTGGGTATTGCCAGAGGAAGAACATCTCAAAGCCCACAATCTACTTAAAAATCTTGTCAATATAAAGAAACTTCATATACCTGCTCGTCTTCTTACAGTAACTATTCAATTCAAATTTTGTTTTTGGTTAATTGTTTTGTAAACTTTACATTTTTCTTCTTAGAATTGTTCATCTTTCATGGCGCCTTCATAGGTTCTCCCGCATAAAAGACCTTATGAATTAGCTTCCAACATTTACCAATTTAACCTTTCTGCGAGTCATCGGACTTGGAGATGGCAAATATTTGCTGAACCTGCTCCAAATTATGCGTAACCATGAGAGTCTCATCTTTGACAAGGCAAACTCACTAGAATAATGAAATGTTGGCAGTTGCATTATGCATAAAGGTCTTGTCGGATTTTAATTGACAATTATCTCTATCTGTTGTTTTTACATTCAGGTCTATGCATCAGCTGAAGATGAATTGACTTCCTACATTAGAGACATGCTTCCACAGTGTTTTGAATCAAGGATTAAGACAATTCAACCCAATGAATATATATGATGGTTGCGGTAACGACTGGTACATAATAGAGTTCCTATTAACTAATGTTGTAGCTTTGGAGATCACTGATATCTTGGATGCCCAAGACATCAATTTAACTCCTGTCAAATCAGTGAGGCTGGGAAGGCATTCTTTGAATCCTAATAATCCTTTGAATCGTCAAGATCTGTTAAGGTGTACTTCTTTTGAGTTTTATCTCTTCTTTGTAATATCCCAGTCAATATGATTGTTTAATTATGGATACCACATTGCATTGTTTAGTTTATGCCTTGTTCATTAGGAGTATTTTTGTTGACATCTTAATTATTGATTTGCTTTCAGTGCTTCATTGATTCACAAAGTATTTAGTGGCCTTATTAAATGTAGAAGAAATGCTCCCTCATCAGTTGTCTAATCAAGACTAACTCTTATTGGACTCGGCGAGTACGATTGAAGAGTTAAAGCATGGTCATATTCATTTTGAGAATGATCAGCGTTGAAGCATAGAAGTAAAGGAACGCATTTTGAAACCCTAATCAATTATCAAAAAAATTTCATAGAAAGATTAAAGAAACGGAAGATTATCAAACCATTGTTAGGACTGGGTTTTTAAAGCTCCAGCTAGCACTGTAATATCTGCTTCTTCTCGCCTGACTGAAGAAAATCTAAAACTTCCCTACAAGGAGAAGACAAAATTGAAACTTCCCACAAAGGAAAGACAAACTACCTACTAATAATAAGACAAAAAAGAAGAATCAGCCCAACCGCCGCACATATTCAAAAACGAGTGTCGAGGAAGATGTCGCAACAAGAAAACCCAATCATCACAGATCTAAAAAGATATGTACTTTATTGAACTTATAGAACACAGAGAGATGAAAATTGGAACCATCACCAATCAAAAGAAAAGATCCGTGGTGGTTCAAGATCTTCATTCAAGAGAGAAAACTAAAAAAAGGGGTTTTAGGGTTAGAGTAGCCGCCTCTTAAGCAAAAATTATCATATCTTAATATAACAAAATAGATAACTAAAGTTTTTAACTTTGTATTTATCTTATCAAATTCATTATAATTATCACCAAATCTATATGAATAAAGAACGGAAAAAAATGACCAAAAAAAATGAAAGTGATATTGGAGTGCGACTATTTTTTGGAGTTTCGACTATTTCGATTTCTTTTTTGATGAGTTGGAAACCTAGACATTATCTATTGCACCCTCTATTTTTCTAGAGAGTGCGATAAATAATGTCTATCTTTTTCTATGTCACATCATATGCACTGAAAATGTAATAGAAAATTGTATTGAATAGGGTAAAACAGGGCAAATTGTATACAACACTTTGCTCTTATTTATAGAGCGGTAAAAAACAATATACATGGAAGTAACTGATTTACATAATCAGTGATGAAGTTACACAATCAGTGAAAAAGTTATGTTATATACAATCAGTGAGGGGAAGTTACACAATCGGCCTCGACAAACCGAGCAAAAGCCATCTGTTCAGTCAACAAGGCAAAATCTTTGGTTTGAACACGAAAAAAATATTAAAACATTGAATGAAAACTCAAAAAATACATGAAAGAACCCGAATCTTCCCCGATCCGACTTAGGGGCAATTTAGTAATTGAAATACTAAATGCGTGTTGAATTTTCTTTGGATTAAATTATTAGTGATATAGTAAAATATCTTACACCTCGATATGAGCATTTTATGCGGTTTGAAGAAACTTACCCCAGAATAAAATATGAAAAACTTTTCTTAAACGTGAAGAAAGTTATATTCGAGGGCGAGATCTCCAGATTTATAAGATCTCACTAATTAGGGAAATATTTGTAGGAACTTTTCTAGTCAAAAGAGGCGAGATCTTCAAATTTATGAGATCATATTAATTAGGGAAAGATTTGTGGGAATTTTCTTAGTCAAAAGGGGCAAAATCTCCAAATTTAAGAGATCTCATTAATTAAGGAAAGATTTGTAGGAACTTTCCTGGTCAAAAGGGTAATTAAGTTAAACTAATGAAAACGAGCCCAAAATATATTAAATAGCAGTTAGACTTAAGGCCCAAGTGGAGGGCATTTTAGTCTTTAACACAAAAGGTTGCATAAAACCTAACCTAACCCTAGCCTATAAAAGGAGAGGTTGTGTAACGACCCTAAAATCTAACTCACGTGGACCTCTTGTCGTGATATGGGTGAACAATTCTTGGTCGTCGACACCAAGGTATGTTATTTTTATTCGGTGTTTGTATTATTTATCTATTTACCTTAAAGTAAATTCCAAAGTCCGAAACGTGTGAGGACGTTTGTGTGTGAACATTAAGGTGTGAAACAGGTTTGGTTCGGAGAGGCTCGACTTGGGAAAACCTCTAGCATGCCAAATGTACATTGATGGTACTCTGCACAATATGGAAATATGTGCATGTCTCTCCTCTCAGAAGAATTTAGAACCGCCTGCAATGGTATCTATTACAACCACGACAACGAACTCCTCCTCTGCACCACCTCCAGCAGCAACGCCGCCACTGTTGGCTCCTAAAATTTTCGCTTCGATATTGGAAGATGCAGCGGGCCCATGGATCCATGCATCACGCCCAGTTAGGAAATTCAAAGGTAAATCGCGAGATTCAAATGATCTCACTGGCGCCAAATCTGTCCCTATTTCCCGTAATGGATCTCGCTTTGATGTGTTGACTTCGCATGATAAGAAAATTCATTTGATTGGTAATAAAGAGGAAAGTCATTTAATTGGCAGTAAAGAGGAAAGTCATTCAATTGGCAATAAAGAGGAGCCTTGGAAGTCAACTCCAATTAGTTTTCTAAAGAAAGGAAGCTTAGTAAGTGGGCCTGGCCAGGCAAAGCCCAAGAAACCTCATGCAAAACTGGACCCTCCAAAAACTTATAAAGTTAAATATACACGCGAGAAGCCTAGGCCCACGGTCGATCCTTTTAATAATATTTCAACTCTCTCCCCAGTTTGAAAAACTCAATTAACACCCCCAGCTCTTAACCCTACTGTCTCCGCGAAGGAGGCAATGGTGATCACGACCCCAACAAGTCCCCAACTTGAACACACTCTTGACCCAAATCTTCATATAGTGGTGTTGTTCAACAACAAAAATGGTTGTGATTCAGTCTGTGGTGGTGATAGCTTCTCTTTGGTGAGCAGCCTATGTACACCAGGATGTCCCCTAGATAAACCTCATCAAATCAATTTGTGTGGGGTTCTTAAAATAAGGAAAGTGGGGGGCAAAGGCAAGCGGAGCATCTCTCCTTACACTAGATATGAGGAACCCAGACTGCCTTTCCCACAACAACTTACTTCTCCTAAGGCTTTTCGGCTGAGCTCATTCCCTTCGAAGAAGCTCTGATTTCTTTCCCCTGGGTATTTCCATCCCTTTATTTAGTTTTTTTATGCTGGTACCAACAATTGTTTGGAACTGTCAGGGAGAGGCAAAAAAATTTTGCTAGGTATTTGAAATCTTTGATTTTCATCCACAACATCAAAATTCTTGTACTTACTGAAAAAAGGATCAGTGGACTTCAAGCAGACAATCTTATTAAACTGCTAAAATTCGGTCTCTCACATCCGGTTGAGGCTCTTGGCAACTTAAGTGGTATTTGGGTCTTATTGAGGGATATTTTTAATATCACTATTATCGTATTGTTCATGTATATTTGGAGGGGAACTGCGCAGCAGATTGGATGGCAAATTTCACTGTTCATCACAGTATTACTAAATTGCCCCTAAGTCGGATCGGGGAAGATTCGGGTTATTTCATGTATTTTTTGAGTTTTCATTCAATGTTTTAATATTTTTTTCGTGTTCAAACCAAAGATTCCGCCTTGCTGACTAAACAGATGGCTTTTGCCCAGTTTGACGAGCCCGATTGTGTAACTTCCCCTCACTGATTGTATATACCATAACTTTTTCACAGATTGTGTAACTTCATCACTGATTATGTAAATCAGTTACTTCCATGTATATTGTTTTGTACCGCTCTATAAATAAGAGCAAAGTGTTGTATAGAATTTGCCCTGTTTTACCCTATTCAATACAATTTTCTATTACATTCTCAGTGCATATGACGTGACATAGAAAAAGATAGACATTATCTATCGCACTCTCTAGAAAAATAGAGGGTGCAATAGATTATGTCTAGGTTCCCAACTCATCAAAAAAGAAATCGAAATAGTCGAAACTCCAAAAAATAGTCGCACTCCAATATCACTTTCATTTTTTTTGGTCATTTTTCTCCGTTCTTTATTCATATAGATTTGGTGATAATTATAATGAATTTGACAAGAGAAATAAAAAGTTAAAAACTTTAGTTATCTATTTTGTTATATTAGGATATGATAATTTTTGCTCAAGAGGCAGCTTCTCTAACCCTAAAACCCCTTTTTTTAGTTTTCTCTCTTGAATCAAGATCTTGAACCACCGCTGATCTTTTCTTTTGATTGGCGATGGTTCCAATCTTCATCTCTCTGTGTTCTATAAGTTCAATAAAGTACACATCTTTTTAGATCTGTGATGATTGGGTTTTCTTGTTGCGACATCTTCCTCGACACTCGATTTTGTATATGTGCAGCGGTTGGGCTGGTCCTTCCTTTTTGTCTTATTATTAGTAGGTAGTTTGTCTTTCCTTTGTTGGAAGTTTCAATTTTGTCTTCTCCTTGTAGGGAAGTTTTAGATTTTCTTCAGTCAGGCGAGAAGAAGTAGATATCACAGTGCTAGCAGATATTGTAAGGAATGGGTTTTTAAAGCTCCAGCTAGCACTGTAATATCTGCTTCTTCTCGCCTGACTGAAGAAAATCTAAAACTTCCGTACAAGGAGAAGACAAAATTGAAACTTTCCACAAAGGAAAGACAAACTACCTGCTAATAATAAGACAAAAAAGGACTAGCCCAACCGCCGCACATATTAAAAAACGAGTGTCGAGGAAGATGTCGCAACAAGAAAACCCAATCATCACAGATCTAAAAAGATGTTTACTTTATTGAACTTATAGAACACAGAGAGATGAAGATTGAAACCATCGCCAATCAAAAGAAAAGATCGGCGGTGGTTCAAGATCTTGATTCAAGAGAGAAAACTAAAAAAAGGGGTTTTAGGGTTAGAGTAGCCGCCTCTTGAGCAAAAATTATCATATCTTAATATAACAAAATAGATAACTAAAGTTTTTAACTTTGTATTTATCTTATCAAATTCATTATAATTATCACCAAATCTATATGAATAAAGAACGGAAAAAAATGACCAAAAACCATGAAAGTGATATTGGAGTGCAACTTTTTTTTGGAGTTTCGACTATTTCGATTTCTTTTTTGATGAGTTTGAAATCTAGACATTATCTATTGCACCCTCTATTTTTCTAGCGAGTGCGATAGATAATGTCTATCTTTTTCTATGTCACGTCATATGCACTGAGAATGTAATAGAAAATTGTATTGAATAGGGTAAAACAGGGCAAATTGTATATACAACACTTTGCTCTTATTTATAGAGCGGTACAAAATAATATATATGGAAGTAATTGATTTATATAATCAGTGATGAAGTTACACAATCAGTGAAAAAGTTATGGTACATATAATCATTGAGGGGAAGTTACACAATCGACCATGACAAACCGAGCAAAAGCCATCTGTTCAGTCAGCAATGCGGAATCTTTGGTTTGAACACAAAAAAAATATTAAAACATTGAATGAAAACTCAAAAAATACTTGAAACAACCCGAATCTTCCCCGATCCGACTTAGGGGCAATTTAGTAATTTAAATAGTAAATGTGTGTTGGATTTTCTTTGGATTGAATTATTAGTGATATAGTAAAATATCTTACACCTCGATTTGAGCATTTTATGCGGTTTGAAGAAACTTACCTCAGAATAAAATCTGAAAAACTTTTCTTAAACGTGAAGAAAGTTATATTCGAGGGCGAGATCTCCAGATTTATAAGATCTCACTAATCAGGGTAATATTTGTAGGAACTTTTCTGGTCAAAAGGGGTGAGATCTTCAAATTAATGAGATCATATTAATTAGGGAAAGATTTTTGGGAACTTTCTTAGTCAAAAAGGGGCAAAATCTCCAAATTTATGAGATCTCATTAATTAAGGAAAGATTTGTGGAAACTTTCCTGGTTAAAAGGGTAATTAAGTTAAACTAATGAAAACGAGCCCAAAATATATTAAATAACAGTTAGACTTAAGGCCCAAGTGGAGGGCATTTTAGTCTTTGACACAAAAGGTTGCATATAACCTAACCTAACCCTAGCCTATAAAAGGAGAGGTTGTGTAACGACCCTAAAATCTAACTCACGTGGACCTCTTATTTTGATATGGGTGAACAATTCTCGGTCGTCAACACCAAGGTATTTTATTTTTATTCGGTGTTTGTATTATTTATCTATTTACCTGAAAGTAAATTCCAATGTCCGAAACGTGTGAGGACGTTTTTGTGTGAACATTGAGGTGTGAAACAGGTTTGGTTCGGATATAACTTTCTTCACGTTTAAGAAAAGTTTTTCAGATTTTATTCTGGGTTAAGTTTCTTCAAACCGCATAAAATGTTCATATCGAGGTGTATGATATTTTACTATATCACTAATAATTCAATCCAAAGAAAATCCAACACATATTTAGTATTTAAGTTACTAAATATCTCCTAAGTCGTATCGGGGAAGATTCGGGTTGTTTCATGTATTTTTTGGGTTTTCATTCAATGTTTTAATATTTTTTTCGTGTTCAAACCGAAGATTCTGCCTTGCTGACTGAACAGATGGCTTTTGCTCGGTTTGTCGAGGCCGATTGTGTAACTTCCCGTCACTGATTATATATACCTTAACTTTTTTACTGATTGTGTAACTTCATCACTGATTATATAAATCAATTACTTCCATGTATATTATTTTGTACCGCTCTATAAATAAGAGCAAAGTGTTGTATAGAATTTGCCCTGTTTTACCCTATTCAATACAATTTTCTATTACATTCTCAGTGCATATGACGTGAGTCTGGGAAGGCATCAATTTAACTCCTATCAAATCAGTGAGGCTGGGAAGGCATTCTTTGAATCCAAATAATACTTTGAATCGTCAAGATCTATTAAGGTGTACTTCTTTTGAGTTTTATCTCTTCTTTGTAATATCCCAGTCAATATGATTGTTTAATTATGGATACCACATTGCATTGTTTAGTTTATGCCTTGTTCATTAGGAGTATTTTTGTTGACATCTTAATTATTGATTTGCTTTCAGTGCTTCATTGATTCACAAAGTATTCAGTGGCCTTATTATATGTAGAAGAAATGCTCCCTCATCAGTTGTCTAATCAACACTAACTCTTATTGACTCAACAGTACGATGGAAGAGTTAAAGCATGGTCAGATTCATTTTGAGAATGACAGCTTTGAAGCAGAGAAGTAAGGGAACGCATTTTGAAACCCTAATCACAAGAAGTATGCGATTATCAAAAAAATTTCATAGAAAGATTAGAGAAACGGAAGATTATCAAACCAATGTTAGGACTGGGTTTTGAAAGCTCCAACTAGCACTGTAATATCTGCTTCTTCTCGCCTGACTGAAGAAAATCTAAAACTTCCCTACAAGGAGAAGACAAAATTGAAACTTCCTACAAAGGAAAGATAAACTACCTACTAGTAATAAGACAAAAAAGAAGGACCAGCCCAACCGCCGCACATATTCAAAAACGAGTGTCGAGGAAGATGTCGCAACAAGAAAATCCAATCATTACAGATCTAAAAAGATGTGTACTTTATTGAACTTATAGAACACAGAGAGATGAAGATTGGAACCATCGCCAATCAAAAGAAAAGATCGGCGGTGGTTCAAGATCTTGATTCAAGAGAGAAAACTAAAAAAAGGGGTTTTAGGGTTAGAGTAGCCGCCTCTTGAGCAAAAATTATCATATCTTAATATAACAAAATAGATAACTAAAGTTTTTAACTTTGTATTTCTCTTATCCAATTCATTATAATTATCACCAAATCTATATGAATAAAGAACGGAAAAAAATGACCAAAAAAAATGAAAGTGATATTGGAGTGCGACTGTTTTTTGGAGTTTCGACAATTTCGAATTCTTTTTTGATGAGTTGGAAACCTAGACATTATCTATTGCACCCTCTATTTTTCTAGAGAATGCGATAGATAATGTCTATCTTTTTCTATGTCACGTCATATGCACTGAGAATGTAATAGAAAATTGTATTGAATAGGGTAAAACAGGGCAAATTCTATACAACACTTTGCTCTTATTTATAGAGCGGTACAAAATAATATACATGGAAGTAACTGATTTACATAATCAGTGATGAAGTTACACAATCAGTAAAAAAGTTATGGTATATACAATCCGTAAGGGGAAGTTACACAATCGGCCTTGACAAACCTAGAAAAAACCTTCTCTTCAGTTAGCAAGGCGGAATATTTGGTTTGAACACGAAGAAAATATTAAAACATTGAATGAAAACTCAAAAAATACATGAAACAACCCGAATCTACCCTGATCCGACTTAGGGGCAATTTAGTAATTTAAATACTAAATGTGTGTTGGATTTTCTTTGGATTGAATTATTGGTGATATAGTAAAATATTTTACACCTCGATATGAGCATTTTATGCGATTTGAAGAAACTTACCCCAGAATAAAATCTAAAAACTTTTCTTAAACGTGAAGAAAGTTATATTCGAGGGCGAGATCTCCAGATTTATAAGATCTCACTAATTAGGGAAATATTTGTAGGAACTTTTCTGGTCAAAAGGGGCGAGATCTTCAAATTTATGAGATCTTATTAATTAGGGAAAGATTTTTGGGAACTTTTTTAGTCAAAAAGGGAAAAATCTCTAAATTTATGAGATCTCATTAATTAAGGAAAGATTTTTGGGAACTTTCCTGGTCAAAAAGGTAATTAAGTTAAACTAATGAAAACAAGCCCAAAATATATTAAATAGAAGTTTGACTTAAGGCCCAAGTAAAGGGCATTTTAGTCTTTAACACAAAAGGTTGCATACAACCTAACCTAACCATAGCCTTTAAAAGGAGAGGTTGTATAACGACCCTAAAATCTAACTCACGTGGACCTCTTGTCGTGTATGGGTGAACAGTTCTCGGTCGT
Organism: Stephania japonica; assembly: GCA_039657345.1. Taxonomy (NCBI): domain Eukaryota; kingdom Viridiplantae; phylum Streptophyta; class Magnoliopsida; order Ranunculales; family Menispermaceae; genus Stephania; species Stephania japonica. The sequence continues at coordinate 75,363,575 of CM077556.1, forward strand.
CGACACCAAGGTATGTTATTTTTATTCTGTGTTTGTATTATTTATCTATTTACCTGAAAGTAAATTCCAAAGTCCGAAACGTGTGAGGACGTTTGTGTGTGAACATTGAGGTGTGAAACAGGTTTGGTTCGGGTATAACTTTCTTCACGTTTAAGAAAAGTTTTTCAGATTTTATTATGGGTTAAGTTTCTTCAAACCGCATAAAATGCTCATATCGAGGTGTAAGATATTTTACTATATCACTAATAAGTCAATCCAAAGAAAATCCGACACACATTTAGTATTTAAATTACTGAAATTGCCCCTAAGTCGGATCGGGGAAGATTCGGGTTGTTGCATGTATTTTTTGAGTTTTCATTCAATGTTTTAATATTTTTTTCGTGTTCAAACCAAAGATTCCGCCTTGCTGACTGAACAGATGTCTTTTGCTCGGTTTGTCGAGCCCGATTGTGTAACTTCCTTTCACTGATTGTATATACCATAACTTTTTCACTGATTGTGTAACTTCATCACTGATTATGTAAATCAGTTACTTCCATGTATATTGTTTTGTACCACTCTATAAATAAGAGCAAAGTGTTGTATATAATTTGCCCTGTTTTACCCTATTCAATACAATTTTCTATTACATTCTCAGTGCATATGACGTGACATAGAAAAAGATAGACATTATCTATCGCACTCTCTAGAAAAATAGAGGGTGCAATAGATAATGTCTAGGTTTCCAACTCATCAAAAAAGAAATCGAAATAGTCGAAACTCCAAAAAATAGTCGCACTCCAATATCACTTTCATTTTCTTTGGTCATTTTTTTCCGTTCTTTATTCATATAGATTTGGTGATAATAATAATAATAAACTTGATAAGAGAAATACAAAGTTAAAAACTTTAGTTATCTATTTTGTTATATTAAGATATGATAATTTTTACTCAAGAGGCAGCTTCTCTAACCCTAAAATCCCTTTTTTTAGTTTTCTCTCTTGAATCAAGATCTTGAACCACCACCGATCTTTTCTTTTGATTGGCGATAGTTCCAATCAAAAGAAAAGATCGGCAGTAGTTCAAGGTCTTGATTCAAGAGAGAAAACTAAAAAAAGGGGTTTTAGGGTTAGAGTAGCCGCCTCTTGAGAAAAAAATTATCATATCTTAATATAACAAAATAGATAACTAAAGTTTTTCACTTTGTATTTATCTTATCGAATTCATTATAATTATCACCAAATCTATATGAATAAGGAACGGAAAAAAATGACCAAAAAAAAATGAAAGTGATATTGGAATGCGACTATTTTTTGGAGTTTCGACTATTTCGATTTCTTTTTTGATGAGTTGGAAACCTAGACATTATCTATTGCACCCTCTATTTTTCTAGAGAGTGCGATAGATAATGTCTATCTTTTTCTATGTCACATAATATGCACTGAGAATGTAATAGAAAATTATATTGAATAGGGTAAAAAACAGGGCAAATTGTATACAACACTTTGCTCTTTATTATAGAGCGGTACAAAATAATATAGATGGAAGTAACTCGATTTACGTAATCGTGATGAAGTTACACAATCGTGATAAATTTATGGTATATACAATCGGTGAGGGAAGTTACACAATCGGCCTTGACAAACCGAGCAAAAGCCATCTGTTCAGTCAGCAAGGCGGAATCTTTGGTTTGAACCCGAAAAAAATATTAAAACATTGAATGAAAACTCAAAAAAATAAATGAAACAATCCGAATCTTCCCCGATCTGACTTAGGGGCAATTTAGTAATTTAAATACTAAATGTGAGTTGGATTTTCTTTGGATTGAATTATTACTGATATAGTAAAATATCTTACACCTCGATATGAGCATTTTATGCGATTTGAAGAAGCTTACCTCAGAATAAAATCTGAAAAACTTTTCTTAAACGTGAAGAAAGTTATATTCGAGGGCGAGATCTCCAGATTTATAAGATCTCACTAATTAGGGAAATATTTGTAGGAACTTTTCTAAAAAAAGGGGCGAGATCTTCAAATTTATAAGATCATATTAATTAGGGAAAGATTTGTGGGAACTTTCTTAGTCAAAAGGGGCAAAATCTCCAAATTTATGAGATCTCATTAATTAAGGAAAGATTTGTGGGAACTTTCCTGGTCAAATGGGTAATTAAGTTAAACTAATGAAAACGAGCCCAAAATATATTAAATAGCAGTTAGACTTAAGGCCCAAGTGGAGGGCATTTTAGTCTTTAACACAAAAGGTTGCATACAACCTAACCTAACCCTAGCTTATAAAAGGAGAGGTTATGTAACGACCCTAAAATCTAACTCACGTGGACCTCTTGTCGTGATATGGGTGAACAATTCTCGGTCATCGACACCAAGGTATTTTATTTTTATTCGGTGTTTGTATTATTTATCTATTTACCTGAAAGTAAATTCCAAAGTTCGAAACGTGTGAGGACGTTTATGTGTGAACATTGAAGTGTGCAACAGGTTTGGTTCGGATATAACTTTCTTCACGTTTAAGAAAAGTTTTTTTGATTTTATTCTGGGTTAAGTTTCTTCAAACCGCATAAAATGCTCATATCAAGGTGTTAGATATTTTACTATATCAGTAATAATTCAATCCAAAGAAAATCCAACACACATTTTGTATTTAAATTACTAAATTGCCCTAAGTCGGATCAGGGAAGATTCGGGTTGTTTCATGTATTTTTTGAGTTTTCATTCAATGTTTTAATATTTTTTTCGTGTTCAAACCAAAGATTCCGCCTTGTTGACTAAACAGATGGCTTTTGCTCGGTTTGACGAGGACGATTGTGTAACTTCCCCTCACTGATTGTATATACCATAACTTTTTCACTGATTGTGTAACTTCATCACTGATTATGTAAATCAGTTACTTCCATGTATATTGTTTTGTACCGCTCTATAAATAAGAGCAAAGTGTTGTATACAATTTGCCTGCTTTACCCTATTCAATACAATTTTCTATTACATTCTCGAAGTGCTATGACGTGACATAGAAAAAGATAGACATTATCTATCGCACTCTCTAGAAAAATAGAGGGTGCAATAGATTATGTCTAGGTTTCCAACTCATCAAAAAAGAAATCGAAATAGTCGAAACTCCAAAAAATAGTCGCACTCCAATATCACTTTCATTTTTTTTGGTCATTTTTTCCGTTATTTATTCATATAGATTTGGTGATAATTATAATGAATTTGATAAGAGAAATACAAAGTTAAAAACTTTAGTTATCTATTTGGTTATATTAGGATATGATAATTTTTGCACAAGAGGCAGCTTCTCTAACCCTAAAACCCCTTTTTTTAGTTTTCTATCTTGAATCAAGATCTTAAACCACCGCCGATCTTTTCTTTTGATTGGCGATGGTTCCAATCTTCATCTCTCTGTGTTCTATAAGTTCAATAAAGTACACATCTTTTTAGATCTGTGATGATTGGGTTTTCTTGTTGTGACATCTTCCTCGACACTCGATTTTGTATATGTGCGGCGGTTGGGCTGGTCCTACTTTTTTGTCTTATTATTAGTAGGTAGTTTGCCTTTCCTTTGTGGAAAGTTTCAATTTTGTCTTCTCCTTGTAGGGAAGTTTTAGATTTTCTTCAGTTAGGCAAGAAGAAGTAGATATTACAGTGCTAGCAGATATTGTTAGGACTGGGTTTTTAAAGCTCCAGCTAGCACTGTAATATCTGCTTCTTCTCGCCTGACTGAAGAAAATTTAAAACTTCCCTACAATGAGAAGACAAAATTGAAACTTTCCACAAAGGAAAGACAAACTACCTGCTAATAATAAGACAAAAAAGAAGGACCAGCCCAACCGCCGCACATATTCAAAAACGAGTGTCGAGGAAGATGTCGCAACAAGAAAACCCAATCATCACAGATCTAAAAGGATGTTTACTTTATTGAACTTATAGAACACAGAGAGATGAAGATTGAAACCATCGCCAATCAAAAGAAAAGATCGGCGGTGGTTCAAGATCTTGATTCAAGAGAGAAAACTAAAAAAAGGGGTTTTAGGGTTAGAGTAGCCGCCTCTTTAGCAAAAATTATCATATCGTAATATAACAAAATAGATAACTAAAGTTTTTAACTTTATATTTATCTTATCGAATTCATTATAATTATCACCAAATCTATATGAATAAAGAATGGAAAAAATGACCAAAAAAAATGAAAGTGATATTGGAATGCGACTATTTTTTGGAGTTTCGACTATTTCGATTTCTTTTTTGATGAGTTGGAAACCTAGACATAATCTATTGCACCCTCTATTTTTCTAGAGGGTGCGATAGATAATGTCTTTCTTTTTCTATGTCACGTCATATGCACTGAGAATGTAATAGAAAATTGTATTGAATAGGGTAAAACAGGGCAAATTGTATACAACACTTTGCTCTTATTTATAGAGCGGTACAAAATAATATACATGGAAGTAATTGATTTATATAATCAGTGATGAAGTTACACAATCAGTGAAAAAGTTATGGTATATATAATCAGTGAGGGGAAGTTACACAATCGGCCTTGACAAACTGAGCAAAAGCGATCTGTTCAGTCAGCAATGCGGAATCTTTGGTTTGAACACACAAAAATATTAAAACATTGAATGAAAACTCAAAAAATACATAAAACAACCCGAATCTTCCCCGATCCGACTTAGGGGCAATTTAGTAATTGAAATACTAAATGTGTGTTGATTTTCTTTGGATTGAATTATTAGTGATATAGTAAAATATCTTACATCTCGATTTGAGCATTTTATGCGGTTTGAAGAAACTTACCTCAGAATAAAATCTGAAAAACTTTTCTTAAACGTGAAGAAAGTTATATTCGAGGGCGAGATCTCCAGATTTATAAGATCGCACTAATTAGGGAAATATTTGTAGGAACTTTTCTGGTCAAAAGGGGTGAGATCTTCAAATTAATGAGATCATATTAATTAGGGAAAGATTTTAGGGAACTTTCTTAGTTAAAAGGGGCAAAATCTCCAAATTTATGAGATCTCATTAATTAAGGAAAGATTTGTGGTAACTTTCTTGGTCAAAAGGGTAATTAAGTTAAACTAATGAAAACGAGCCCAAAATATATTAAATAGCAGTTAGACTTAATGCCCAAGTGGAGGGTATTTTAGTCTTTGACACAAAAGGTTGCATACAACCTAACCTAACCCTAGCCTATAAAAGGAGAGGTTGTGTAACGACCCTAAAATCTAACTCACGTGGTCCTCTTATTGTGATATGGGTGAACAATTCTCGTTCGTCGACACCAAGGTATTTTATTTTTATTCGGTGTTTGTATTATTTATGTATTTACCTGAAAGTAAATTCCAATGTCCGAAACGTGTGAGGACGTTTGTGTGTGAACAATGAGGTGTGAAACAAGTTTGGTTCGGATATAACTTTCTTCACGTTTAAGAAAAGTTTTTCAAATTTTATTCTGGGTTAAGTTTCTTCAAACCGCATAAAATGCTCATATCGAGGTGTAAGATATTTTACTATATCACTAATAATTCAATCCAAAGAAAATCCAACACATATTTAGTATTTAAAATACTAAATTGCCCCTAAATCAGATCGGAGAAGATTCGGGTTGTTTCATGTATTTTTTGAGTTTTCATTCAATGTTTTAATATTTTTTTCGTGTTCAAACCGAAGATTCCGCCTTGCTGACTGAACAGATGGCTTTTGCTCGGTTTGTCGAGGCCGATTGTGTAACTTCTCGTCACTGATTATATATACCATAACTTTTTCACTGATTGTGTAACTTCATCACTGATTATATAAATCAATTACTTCCATGTATATTATTTTGTACCGCTCTATAAATAAGAGCAAAGTGTTATATAGAATTTTCCCTGTTTGAGTAGCCGCCTCTTGAGCAAAAATTATCATATCTTGATATAACAAAATAGATAACTAAAGTTTTTAACTTTGTATAAAATGACCAAAAAAAATGAAAGTGATATTGGAGTGCGACTATTTTTTGGAGTTTCGACTATTTCAATTTCTTTTTTGATGAGTTGGAAACCTAGAGATTATCTATTGCACCCTCTATTTTTCTAGAGAGTGCGGTAGATAATGTCTATCTTTTTCTATGTCACGTCATATGCACTGAGAATGTAATAGAAAATTGTATTGAAAAGGGTAAAACAGGGCAAATTGTATACAACACTTTGCTCTTATTTATAGAGCGGTACAAAACAATATACATTGAAGTAACTGATTTACATAATCAGTGATGAAGTTACACAATCAGTGAAAAAGTTATGGTATATACAATCAGTGAGGGGAAGTTACACAATCGGCTTTGACAAACCGAGCAAAAGCCATCTGTTCAGTCAGCAAGGCGGAATCTTTGGTTTGAACACGAAAAAAATATTAAAACATTGAATGAGAACTCAAAAAATACATGAAACAACCCGAATCTTCCCCGATCTGACTTAGGGGCAATTTAGTAATTTAAATACTAAATGTGTGTTGGATTTTCTTTGGATTGAATTATTAGTGATATAGTAAAATATCTTACACCTCGATATGAGCATTTTATGCGGTTTGAAGAAACTTACCCCATAATAAAATCTTAAAAACTTTTCTTAAACGTGAAGATAGTTATATTCGAGGGCGAGATATCCAGATTTATAAGATCTCACTAATTTGGAAAATATTTGTAGGAACTTTTCTGGTCAAAAGAGGCGAGATCTTCAAATTTATGAGATCATATTAATTAGGGAAAGATTGGTGGGAACTTTCTTAGTCAAAAGGGCAAAATCTCCAAATTTATGAGATCTAATAATTAAGGAAAGATTTGTGGGAACTTTCCTGGTCAAAAGGGTAATTAAGTTAAACTAATGAAAACGAGCCCAAAATATATTAAATAGCAGTTAGACTTAGGCCCAAGTGGAGGGCATTTTAGTCTTTAACACAAAAGGTTGCATACAACCTAACCTAACCCTAGCCTATAAAAGGAGAGGTTGTGTAACGACCCTAAAATCTAACTCACGTGGACCTCTTGTCATGATATGGGTGAACAATTCTTGGTCGTCGACACTAAGGTATGTTATTTTTATTCGGTGTTTGTATTATTTATCTATTTACCTGAAAGTAAATTCCAAAGTCCGAAACGTGTGAGGACGTTTGTGTGTGAACATTGAGGTGTGAAACCGGTTTGGTTCGGAGAAGCTCGACTTGGGAAAACATCTAGCATGCCAAATGTACATTGATGGTACTCTCCACAATATGGAATTATGAATGTCTTCCCTTCATTTTTTACAAATGTGCTCAGCATGGTCATGTTAGTAGTGCATGTCTCTCCTCTCAGAAGAGTTTAGAACCACCTGCAATGGTATCTATTACAACCACGACAGCGAGCTCCTCCTCTGCACCACCTCCAGCAGCAACGCCGCCACTGTTGGCTCCTAAACTTTCCGCTTCGATAATGGAAGATGCAGCGGGCCCATGGATCCATGCATCACGCCAGTTAGGAAATTCAAAGGTAAATCGCGAGATTCAAATGATCTCGCTAGCGCCAAATCCGTCCCTATTTCCAGTAATGGATCTCGCTTTGATGTGTTGACTTCGCATGATAAGGAAATTCATTTAATTGGCAATAAAGAGGAAAGTCATTCAATTGGCAATAAAGAGGAGCCTTGGAACTCAACTCCAATTAGTTTTCAAAAGAAAGGAAGCATAGTAAGCGGGCCTGACCAGGCAAAGCCCAAGAAACCTCATGCAAAACTGGACCCTCCAAAAACTTATAAAGTTAAAAATACACGCGAGAAGCCTAGGCCCACGGTGATCCTATTAATAATGTTTCAACTCTCTCCCTAGTTTGAAAAACTCAATTAACGCCCCCTGCTCTTAACCCTACAGTCTCTCTGAAGGAGACAATGGTGATCAGGACCCCAACAAGTCCCCCAACTTGAGCACACTCTTGACCCAAATCTTCATATAGTGGTGTTGTTCAACAACAAAAATGGTTGTGATTCAGTCGGTGGTGGTGATAGCTTCTCTTCGGTGAGCAGCCTAGGTACACCAGGATGTCCCCCAGATAAACCTCATCAAATCAATTTGTGTGGGGTTCTTAAAATCAGGAAAGTGGGGGGCAAAGGCAAGCGGAACATCTCTCCTTACACTAGATATGAGGAACCCAGACCGCCTTTGCCACAATAACTTACTTCTCCTGAGGCTTTTCGGCTGAGCTCGTTCCCTTCGAAGGAGCTCTGATTTCTTTCCCCTGGGTATTTCCCTCCCTTTATTTAGTTTTTTTTATGCTGATACCAACAATTGTTTGGAACTGTCAGGGAGCGGCAAAAAAATTTTGCTAGGTATTTGAAATCATTGATTTTCATCCACAACATCAAAATTCTTGTACTTACTGAAACAAGGATCAGTGGACTTCAAGCAGACAATCTTATTAAATTGCTAAAATTCGGTCTCTCATATCCGGTTGAGGCTCTTGGCTACTTAAGTGGTATTTGGGTCTTATTGAGGGATATTTTTAATATCACTACTATCATATTGTTCATGTATATTTGGAGGGGAACTGCGCAGCAGATTGGATGGCAAATTTCACTATTCATCACAGTATTAGCTCATACTATCTTCAACACTGCCCATCTGGCTTGACTTCTATTATTAGAGATGATGTAAGGGGAGTTTCACTCCCAAGGATATGTCCTCTCTAACCAGGCAAGTATGCCTCCTTTTCAATAATAAATAATAAATAAAAATAAAAATAAAAATAAAAATAAAAATAAAAAAAACTTATCTCAATTAGGTCATACAGTTTCTGGGCTTTCCTAAGGAGCTGTTAATATATTGGGTCTTCATTACGTAACATAGTTAGAAACCCAAATGGGCTTTTTGGTATTCGTTTGGGCCAGCGTTAGTTGGGTCCTTCAGTGGTGGTGTTGGGGTGGCTTGAGAGGCTCCGATTATATAACAATCACATGAGTGCTTAAGCCCTAAAAAAAGCCCTTCTTCAGACAATCGGCGGTTTGATCTTCCTTTCTATAATCTTTTTTTTTTTTTTTTTTTTTTGAATACTTTCTCTAATCTTTCTATGGAATTTATTTCTTTGATAATCGCATTGCTTGTTCCTGGTGAATATATATAGAGTTGCCTGGATTTCTAGCTAGGTTTTCTGCTTGGTAACATATAGTATCTAGTTGTTTCTTGTCGTGATTCTTGATAGTAAACAAAATGGTTGTCGCAAAAGATAGGATTAGTGAATTGCCCGACTCGATTTTGGAAGATGAAATCCTGTCTAGACTTCCAACCAAGTTGGCTGTGACCACCAGCATCTTGTCTAAGAGATGGAGATGGTTGTGGACTGGTGTTCGGGCTCTCGAATTTTTGTATACTGGAAGTAATAGTTCAATGTTCATGAATTATGTTGATAATGTCTTACTTCACCACCACGTCTCAAACTTGCATTCCTTCAAACTCACCAGTGATCATCAAGGCTGTGATGGATCTCGTGTTCTTTCATGGATATCCAATGTTGTTAGTAAGAAGCAGCTCCGCGAGCTCTATCTCCATATTCATCAAGTGGAGTTCAATGTGATTCCACACTGTGTTTTTGGTTGCAAATCCCTTGTGGTGCTTAAGATATCATCTAATACTAATAGGGTTGTTTTTGCACCCCCCACTTGGGTTTCTCTTCCGTCTCTTGCTACCCTTGAACTCGACGGACTGATTTTTGCGGATGAAGACTCAACCCAACACTTCTTTTCCAGCCTCTCTGCTCTCAAACAATTGGTTTTACGCCATTGCAACTTTTCTAACCATCAGAAATTGGTAATCTCAGTTCCTTCTCTTAGTCACTTGACAATTTCTAAAGCTCGCTTCCAACGTTACAAGTCGTCATATGCTCGATGATCAAAATTTGTGGGCCAAATCTTGATTATCTTTGTCTTGGACTACCGACTTGCTACCAACTCGAATACATTTTGTTCGACATGCCAATGCTACAAGAAGTAATGATTAATACGGATATGTATTGCATCCCACCTTGGGTATTGCCAGTGGAAGAACATCTCAAAGCCCACAATTTACTTAAAAATCTTGTCAAAACGAAGAAACTTCATATACCTGCTCGTCTTCTTATGGTAACTATTCAATTCAAATTTTGTTTTTGGTTAATTGTTCTTTAAACTTTATATTGTTCATCTTTCATGGTGCTTCCTTCATATATAGGCTCTCTCGCATGAAGACCTTATGAATCAGCTTCCAACATTTACCAATTTAACCTTTCTTCGAGTCATTGGAACTGGAGATGGCAAATATTTGCTGAGCCTGCTCCGAATTATGCCTAACCTTGAGAGTCTCATCTTTGACAAGGTAAACTCATTAGAATAATGAAATGTTGGCAGTTGCATTTTGCATAAAGGTCTTGTCAGATTTTAATTGAAAATTATCTCTATCTATTGTTTTTACTTTCGTGTCTATGCATCGGGTGAAGATGAATTGACTTCCTACATTGGAGACACGCTTCCACGTTGTTTTGAATCAAGGATTAAGACAATTCAACTCAATGAATATGATGGTTGCCGTAACGATCGGTGCATGATAGAGTTCCTATTAACTAATGTTGTAGCTTTGGAGATCACTCGATATCATGGATGCCCAAGACATCAATTTATTTCCTGTCAAATCAGTGAGGCTGGGAAGGCATTCTTTGAATCCTAATAATCCTTTGAGTCGTCAAGATCTGTGATGGTATAGTTCTTCGTTTGAGTTTTATCTCTTCTTTGTAATATCCCAGTCAATATGATTATTTAATTATGGATACCACATTGCATTGTTTAGTTTATGCATTGTTCATTAGGAGTATTTTTGTTGACATCTTAATTATTGATTTGCTTTCGGTGCTTCATTGATTCACAAAGTATTTTCTCCGAGGAATTTTCAGTGGCCTTATTAAAAGTAGAAGAAATGCTCCCTCAGTTAAAGCATGGTCAGATTCATTTTGAGAAGGCTTAGCTCTGAAGCAGAGAAGTAAGGGAACACATTTTGATGATTCCTAGAGACTGATAAATATTCTAGACATTGCTTTAGCTTTTAGGACAATTATATCTTAGCTATTTTGTGTTTTTGGCTGTTGTTAATCTCTTGCCATCTTCCTGTTTTTTAAATTTGATGGTAAATCTTTTGACCAATGCCTGTTGTTTGAAGTTCGATCAATCTTATTTGCATGTGTACACTTGCATTGGTTTTTATTGTTGGAGAAAATCAAGGGACACACATGTGGTATGTGCGTGTCCTTAATTTCTCTTTTGGCTTACAAAGGACTTATAACTGGCTACCTCTGCCGCTCGAAAGGAACTCCCATCGCATCAATTTGTCAACAAATGGCCAATGCCATCGGGTGGTTCTCGATAGGGTATACAAAAAATCTCTGATATATTAGCAAGTGCATCCGCAACTTGGTTAGCTTCTCTAAAAGCAATTTCCTAAATAATGTTGCCAAAACAAAATTAGAAACTCTTATCTACTATTTTCAAAAAGTAATGTCAATTGTTTTCTAATTCTTTTAGGCTTTTTTTTTCAATCACTAAACTTATAAATTAAGAAACGCTAGCTGGCGCATAATGCAAGATAACAGCAATACTTAAAAAATTGTTGATGTTGCCAGAAAAAATCAAGAGGTACTTAATAATATTATCTTTGTGCAATTGTCAAGCTTTTCTATTATATTATACTAGTCGGCATCCCGCGCTTCGCACACGGGCAAAATAAAGTATTAATATATTAGGTCAAAGTAAATTTTGAGGTAAAGTAAAAAAATTGATGAGAAAAACTTTAAAAATAAACTATTTGTCTAATATTCAATGAACTCGAAATAAAAAATAACATTATCTAGTTTCTCTAAAGAAATTTTCACAATTAATATCACACAATCCAAACAATTAAGGCTTTAAAAAATCCACACAATTATAAGAAAGGCACACAGTTCGATTGTTTTTTTTTTAAAGTGCTAAAATATGTAAATATATATATATATATATATTTATTAGTAGAAAAACAACTCCAACGCTTCTCAAAAAACCAATTACATCTACAAATAGAAACTATCCGATTAGTAATAATTGAGAGAAATTAGTAGAAAAACAACTTATTGTTGTAAATGAAATGGATGTGGATAACTCTTCTTATTCAAACCATTTGTATTCCACCACTATGTGTGAGTGGTTACACATTTACATCATGTAATTGTAACTTATGATCTTTGACATTCTTGTAATGGCCTATATAAAGAGCTCACATCTATGTAATGGATACACAATATATTGGAATGAAAGTTCTCTATTTCTCCCATATCTCTTCTCTTGTTCAATTTCTATTTCTTTACTTTACTTTCCTAGCTTTGTTTAAAGTAATTTTACAACACGTTATCAGCACGAGCTTGCTCTAACATTAAGGAGATCTTGAAGTTCAAGAAGGCTTGTTAAGGAGACAAAGCTAGGAAGGTATAACTTTTATGAGTTCGGTTTATTTCTATATTATCTTGGTTGCTTCACTTTTATATGCATACTTTATTCATATACTATGCATTATAACGTCACCGATTGCGAAAGTATGCTATGTAGTTGCGTTTTGTACGATCTTCTACATCAGAAATCAAAAGTCAATATGTGACACAACTAGTTTTCTCGATATATTATAAACGATTAATTATGCTCCATTCTTGATTTGTTTATATTGCGAATCGTGTTATGAGTTTGGGTGGATAGTGGAAAAGCCTTGTCCCCGGTAAAGCTAAACATTGAAAGCGAGATGAGTTATCCCGTTCGAGGAGGCATGGTTTTTAAGTAGACTTCGTCTCACCACCCAACCTGAAGGTTGTCCCACCAACTCATTTAAGTAGTACATTTTGCGTATTAATAATCAAGTTGTAAACAAATATTTAATCGTATATTATTTATTTTATATAGAAAGGAGAAAACTATTTACATCATTATTTTTTTTTCAAAAGTATTGTACTTGATTGAATTTTTGCCATAATATTATTGACAAAAATACTTGTCAAGGCAATTAGGTGCTAAAATTATAAAGCATCTATATAAGGATGTGTGCATAACACTAATATTTATTCGACGAATATCTCTATAGAGGTTTGAAAAGTGAATATTTTACTTTATATTATCCTTTCACCTTTTGGAGTTATGAAGATAAACACCAAAAATTGGTGATGCTTCGAGAAAAGCTCAAAATGAGTTGTTGGGTCTCAAGCTACAAAATTTATATCAGTCAAATATTGTTTATTATTCTACAATTTTAATTACCTCTATATTGAAGCTTTGCAGAAATATGACTGATGAGACAATAAAAGGCCACGTGGCTCACCTCGATTTATTATTGCAACAAAATATTGAGTGTGCACGTCAATACAATAAATATTATGAATTGATTTCTTGTTTGTCTCATAGTAGCTGAGTAAAATAATGAGATATTATTTATATAATATCACTCCCGTCCAATTGGCCAAGCTTCATGAAGCACATGTTGCGTTTATAAAATGACCATGGTCGCAACTATATAATTATGGACGTGGAAAAGTGAAGGCATTCGGTAAAGGTCTTAATAATAATTTCACTCAAAGTGGAATAAAAGTGGTGTACCACATAAAACATGAAGGGCGAAATTATCGACAATGAGCATGGTCAAAAGCATGACAAGCTATGTCATGTATGAAAGACCATTATATTAGGTCACACTGATTATATATTGTCATATATGCCTAAATATTTTGGTGACATTTACTGTGTCAATCAAGGCAAAATTATGAAATTTATGGCTTATTAAAATTGACACATTAAGATGTGTTCAAAGCATGAGCTAAATAAAGGCGAAGAATGCATGTCTTGCTTATTTTGCTACATGCACACTATAAAAGAGAATATTTCTCAAATTTGAACTTAGTTGAGACTAATATTCAGCCAATATCTGGTACAAAAGTTATAATGTTGTTAGTCTTTTACACCAGAAGAAAATTACTCAGAAATGTTGTTAGTGCTTTACACCAGAAGAAATTTACTCAGAATAATAGAGAGTTTCTCTATATATTATGATTTAATCTAATAATCGAATTCCCAGCTTTAGCTTCTAAAATATGTAAGACACATTAAAACGAATGATCTAATGACATTCGTAATGTGGAGTGATTTTTTTATTGTCTAGAATTATCAATAATGTGAAAATATTGCAAATTCGCATGGACATCCTTTTTGGAACCACATTTTTTTTTTCAGCTAGTGATTATCTCAAAGCAACTTAATAGAAGATTTATATTGATTTAACTCTCTATTAATCATATTATAAAATGCCTTGGGCCCCTAAAGGGGAATTTATTTATAGCAAGTTTTGCTAATTGTCACTTTGATGAAGTATTTTTCCCACCAATAAGGGGAGATATAAGCCAATTCAAAAGGAATGGCGTGAAATTACTTGTAACGCATCAAATTTATTGTATTATGATCAATGTATAAATTAATATGAACTTGAAGTTCAAAAGATCATTCATTAGCAACAAATTATGAAATAATTACTTGATGCAATTACTAATATTAAAGAGTGATAAAATTGTATGTTCTAGCTGCATTAAAGGTTCATATATTAAATGATGTCTCTGTGCAACAAAATGCTTAAGGTGTAAAAAAAACCAGATATTGTAGTTCTAAATTACTTGCAATGATTTGTTGCAATGTAATATAAGATGTCTCACCCATGGGGACATGAGGGAGAGTTATTGATTAGTGTATTGCACTCTTTTTCCCTTATCTATGGTCTTTTCCCTCTGGATTTTCCTAACAAGGTTTTTAATGAGGATATTCTTACAATATTAATACTCCATTATCAAAATTGATTAGTGTATTATACTCTTTTTTCTTTAGCTAAGGTTTTATCCCACTGGATTTTCCTAGCAAGATTTTTAATGAGGCAATCCTATCAATGTCATATTCTATATCAAGATTGATGAGAACGATGTACTCTTTTTCTTTTACTATATTTTTCCCACAGGGTTTTTTTTTCTTAGTAAAAGTTTTAACGAGGTACAATCTCTTAGCAAGTGTCATTCAAGGAGAAGTGTTGTAAATGAAATAGATGTGGATGACTCTTCCTATTCAAATCATTTGTGTTCCACCACTATGTGTGAGTGGTTACACATTTACGTCATGTAATTGTAACTTATGATCTTGACATTCTTGTAATGGCCTATATAAAGAGCTCACATCTTTGTAATGGATACACAATATATTGGACGGGCATTGGCGGACGGGCAGTGTTGGCTAGGGAATTTGCTTAGTTATATGACGTTTTCTTTTACTACAACAATCAGTAATGTGTAACGGTCATTCCATTATACTAAGTTATCAATATTATACTTAGTACAGAGTGAGGGAAGCAAGCCTATTTATCAATAATTATTATAAGTTATAGCCATGTGGATAAGTTTTTAAAAGAAAAAATTTTAGACCGTCACATTATTAATTGTGTGCATACGTAGTGGCGGACGGGGCAATGTTGGCCGGGGAATTTGCTTAGTTATATCAAAAAAATCTATTTGGACTTTTTTAGAGTCTGAATTCATATGAAGGTTTTTAAAATTATTACAAATATCAAAGGAGTATCGCAAGTTGCTATTTTGAAGTCATTTATTACTTGAGGATGACTTTCAAATAAAAATTTTTCAAAAACTCTATAAGTGTCCAAATAGCACTACTCTAGTTATATAACATTTTCTTTTACTTAACCTTGGTATTTAATTTGATAGATCTTAATTAATTGTTTCCTTAACAAAAAACGGTTCATTTTAAAACGGTATTGTATTGGTAGATCTTAATTAATTGTTTCCTTAACAAAAGAAGTATTGTATTATATATTTAGATTATTTTTGGTAAGCCATGTGGCGCCACTATGAGAAGGCTGGAAAGCACCACGTGGATGCCCCAAGGTCTTCCCTTATTATATACTAGTCGAAATTCCGCGCTTCGCGCACGGGTAAAATTAAGTGTCAATATATTAGTTAAAAATAATTAATTTAATGAGAAAAATTGAAAAAAAACTAAAAAAATAATTTTATTACATAATCTCGAATAAATTTTAAGTGAAGAATAATATCATCTAATTTCTTTGTAGTAAAAATAGGGAATATGTGCTTTGAAAGTTTAAAAACTTTAATTTTGCATATGGTTATATAAAAAATATAATCCTAATGAAATTAAATTTGATGAAAAATAGAAAGTGATAAAAAGAGGGAAAGAAAAAGAAAACTTATGTAAACATTGGTGAAATCTCAATTTAATACTTTATGTATTGAGTTTTCAAAAATAAAATACTTTATGTACAGAAGATTTTTTTTTTTGAAAAATGATTAATTAAAATTATGTTGCCACAACAAAGGATATATAACAAATTGCCATCTAGTGGAATAAACTAAAAGACGATCATTGATCTAAACAACACATACCAGAGATTGTCAATCAATATATGTCATTTCTAAAATATTTTTGTTTGTTCCTGAAAAGAAAAATAAAAAAAAATCAAAATCAAAACTCAAAGGTAACAATATAAACATAAAAAACACAGAAAAAATAAAATAGCTATCAACAAGTCGAATAGAGCAAGAAAAATAGCTGAAAATCCAAAAATAAAGAATGTTATGGTAGAAAAGTGCGACATAAGGAAACTGCAAATATACAAATAAAGTTTGTTAAGACAGTGAAGGATATATAATAAAAACTTATGATCTTATCGAATAAACTTAAAATTAGAGATCATAGATCTAAACAACGCTTACTAAAGATTGACAATCAATACATGTCATTTCTCCAAATTTTTTGTAATTAGAATTTTGATTCAATCCTAAAATGAAAACAAAAAAAAATCAGAATCAAAACGAAAAGTAGAAAATTGACGATAATGAATATGCGTTGGAAGATATACATTCCCAATATGTGAAAAAACACATTAGAATCTATAATATATATTTGAATGAGATATTAATCTTGTAGATAAACAAAAAAATGGAGATTATTGATCTAAACAACACATGAAAAAATAGACTAGAATCAAAACCTAAGGGTAAAAAAATCTGAATATAAAAAACATCGAAAATAAAATAGCTATAAAAAAAGTCAAAACCTCTCCTCCCATCTTGTTAATTGGACAATCGTATAGCAAAAACTCCAGCCTTCAACAAAGATGCTCCATTCAGCCACGAAAACCTCATAAACTAAAAAAATGGAAATCATTGCCAGAGATTGTTGACCAATAATGTCATTTCTAAAATATTTTTGTTTGCTCCTCAAAAGAAGAAAAAAATCAGAATCAAAACTCAAAGGTAAAAATATTTGAATATGAGAAACATCGAAAATAAAATAGCTATGAAGAAGTCAAAACCTCTCATCCCCAACTATATTAATCGAACAATTCTATAGCATAAACTCCAAATTTCAATGAAGACGCTCCCTTTAGCCACCAAAACCTCTCCTCTCCAATGACATTATAAAACGAAATCAAAGTCAAAATTGTAATTGAAATTGAAAGCCGCATTATCGTCGAAGCTCGGTGCGAGCAATATGCCTAATTGACATTGATGTGAGATTAGATGAACTACGTTTGAGTACACACACACACAAAGAGAGAGAGAGAGAGAGAGAGAGAGAGAGAGAGAGAGAGAGAGAGAGAGAGAGAGAGAGAGAGAGAGAGAGAGAGATTTGGTGTTGTGAAAGCGAAAACTTTTTTTTAGTGTTGGGACGTTTTTTTTTCTCTTTATCTATATATATATACTATATATAATGACAATCCTCCTTACAATCCCATTAATCCAAAATTTAACATGCTTCTAACATTGCCCTCGGGACAACTTTTAAAAGTAAACAATGAGAGTATCTTTGGAAACTAATTAAAATGGTTTTAAATTAAATTTCAAAACAAGTTTATTATTTAACTTTTCCTTATTTCAATCCACTTTCCTATATCTCTCCAATTAAAACTGTCAATTCAAATTAAATAGCTTAAACTTTTTCAACCAAAGAATTAGGTGAAAAAAACAATGAAACTGGTTTGTTTTTCTCTACATCACGTGCGGAGCACATGCCAACTGACTAGTTATATATTAGTGAGAATTTGTGTGGTTTCATGTTGGGACGTTTTTTGTTTTTGTTTTTTTTTAATATTGGGACGTTTTTATCTTTATATGGTACATTTTTTATTTGGGATTTTAATGAGGAAAGACTATGAGGGGATGTGCCACGTGGCGCTATGAGAAGACTAGAAATTGCCATGTAGACACCCCTAGGTCTTCCCTTATTAGGTATATAAAATATAGATATAGATATAGATTTGCTTGTTTTACCCTAATTAATACAATTTCTATTACATTCACATGGTACCCTAACTGCTTTTCTCTATTAGCGGTACTTTTGATGTGCGCATACTCTGTCTAATCAAGCAGTCAAACTTCTTATCCTTGATTGGAGACACTGTGGGAGCATTTCTTCAATGTGCAAAGTCAAGTCATTTTCACTAAAAGCATGAACCTGGATGCAAAACAACAATACAAAGAATTGTCATTTACAACAAGAATGTCATAGCAAAAAAATATAACTGCAAAAGATTAACTATTCCAATTATTTGCCTTGTTAACACTTAGGTCTTCAAGATTGGGCATAATTTGAAGCAAGTTTAATAGATTTCTGCCACAACAAGGCTCGTAGACTAACAGACGGGTTATATTCGTAAATGTTGGAAGACGGCTCAAAAGATCTTCATGCGGAAGAACCTATGTAGAATGAAGCATTGACCGTGAATAATCGATTAGTACTAGATTTTAAGAACTTTAAAATAAAAGCTCAAAGAACAATTACCCAAAACAATTTCGAATGGCACAATTAAACAAGAAGCAGCAGTTACCCAAAGAATATCATCATGTGTAGAAAGTTTCTTCACATGAGCAATTTGCTTAAGTAGATTACAAGCACAACGACGTTGTTCTGGAATGTCACATACATATGCATTGATAGAAGCACCCTGTAGTGATATATTGAGCACCACAAGAGAATGGCAACGAAAAACATGTTAGATTTCAAGAATAGAACCCAAAACAGGGGACTTGTGAACAGAGGCTTAAAATGCAGATTTTTACTTTCAGATTCAATACATCAACGTACAGTGGAATAACCCATTTTGTAGGCTTAGTCAACAGACAAATTAACTGAAGTAAATGGAGATAATCTAGGCACTACTAGTGTAACGACTTGCAACTTTAATCAAGTAATTAGTGAGAAACTGCAACTTTAATCAAGTAATTAGTGATAAACTGTATAGTAATCACAAAGAGATTCATTGGAAGTAGGTCGGCGTATCTTAAATAGCGTGTATGGGTGTGTGTTGGTGAATGCAATTGTGTTTGTATAGTATGTATTATATAACTATGTAGTACATATAAGTAGAAAGTGGGATAATTCGGGAAATTTTTGAAGGCTTGAATGCCGGTAGAGTGGCGAGAGCGCATAAATGCCCGAGGGAACTCGTTGGCGAGAGAGGGTTAGAGTTGTATAGAAGTTTGTATACTCATCTATATATATACATAGGAATTATATATATGTATATGTATAAGTATATGTAGATAAATTATTATATATATGGGGCAGTATATATATATAAAAGTAAGGATAAGTTTAAGTGACCTCGAGATGAGCAAATACGCATCTCGAGGCAAGGTTTTATTTATAAAACCAAAAGCTTCACCGCCTCTGCTCATCGAAATCGCGAGAGAGAAGAGAGAAGAGCGGTGGAGGTAGAGAACGAGGAGAAGAGAGACGCGAGGGAGAGGCGGAGCTGGAAAACTGGAAGGTGACGTAGAGATCAACTAGTGTTGAGTGGTGTTCGTAAGTTTGGGTAAGTTTTGAAAGTTTTCTTTTAAATTCGTGGATTTCGGGAATTTGGGGAAAACTTTGGGGAAGTTGAATCAAGGTGTGAGATTCGATTGTAATGAGTTTGGGAAGGTTACAAGGATCATTAGAACTCCTATTTGTGTAAAAATTAGATTGTGGGCATGAATGGGAATTTGGGGGAAGTAAACTGCAACAGTCCCGATTCAGCACTGTTGCAGGAAACGTTATGAATTGTTAGATTTGTGATAGATTGTTGTTGAAATTCTTGATGTTGGGTTGTTGTTGCTGGAATTCATATAGACATGTGATGTGGGTATGCTCTCTGAGGTTGCAGGCATGATGATGATGTGTAAGAGGTTGCAGGCATGATGATGATGTGTAAGCGAACTGCAAACTTGATGCTTGGTTGTTGTTTGCTGGAATTAATAAAGACATGTGATGTGGGTATGCTCTCTGAGGTTGCAGGAACTGTTGCAAGAAACAATTAGGAATTGTTGCAGGAACTGTTGCAGGAAACAATTAGGAAGATGTAGGAACTGTTGCAGGAAAAGTTGATAAAGTTGTAGATTGGAATGTGATTTGGGTTTTAACTGATGTAGAATAGATTGATGAAGTTCTTGATTATTTGGTTGTTGTTTGCTGTTGGAACTTTGGAAATTGAGGAATAGCAATAGAGCTGATTTAGCTCAGTTGCAGGAAATCGATGGCCAACGCTATTGGAGCCATGGCTAGCGCGTTGGGTGAACCAGAGAAGGGAATTAGGAAAACACAATGGACAGTGAGAAGTAGGAATAAAAGAATAGAGAATGTGAAATATTGCGTTAGCATGAGTTGGACATGATAAATAGTAAAGTTAAGAATATGGAAGTTAGTTGAGGGAAATTTTGTAGAGTATGGATTTAGATTTGAATTATAAATCTTACTCTAGATTATAGGTTGACATTAGTTAATTTGGAATAGGTTTTCGAGCACAAGGAGACGGAAGTGAACCTCGAGAGAAAGGAAATCAAGAGGAGGTGTTAAGGAAGCGTAATCAAGGTAAGTGGGACTCGTGTTTTTCATCAATTATGCAACGTAATTAAATACTATTAGAGCATATAGTATTAGAGACTGGGGATGGGGCATTGTATTGTGACTTAAACTGTTTTGTTATTTGTTTTACAAAAGAAAATGAGAACCGGGAAGAGGTTTGGCGGGACGGATAGGCCTGGGTTTGGAATTGTGTTGGGAGGCCACCCATCACTGCGCCCCAGTGACTTGGGAATTATTCCGACCAATGATTTCCATTTGAGTTGGCGGCACACCATTTATGAATTATCAGCTGTCAGTGGTAATTCATGAGTGATGTGGGAGTGCGACTCTGTGTTTTTAATCAAATGAAAAACTAAGTCACAATACAGTTGCAAAAGACTTATGAAATTGCATTTGCTTATGTATTGGTTATATTGTTTAAACACCCTCTTTAAATATATGTTGGATTCATATTGTTACGCATTGATTAAATTATTTAGTTGATAATTGATGGATTATTCGGGAGTCATTTACTGAGCATGTAGGAGCTCACCCAACAACTTAATTTCAGGTTCTCGACTTACGAGCGGAAGAGAAAGGAAAAGGGAAGCTTTAGGAGTTTCGAAGACATCTCTTAATGTAATGAATCTGAAGTACATATGTATATATTGTTTGATTATGTTGAATATATAACTGGGGGTTGGGTTGCTTTTACAGATCAACAAAGTTTTGTATAATATAGTTTTGAGACATTGTATAAGATTACTGTAAAAGTTTTAAATTTTCGTTGTTTTTGAAATGAAAAGTTTTATCTGATATAAGCAATATACAGGTTGTTAGCAGATGGTAAGAAAATAGGCTGCTGGCTCTAGTTAGGCCTGATCTGATGTACCGGGGCTTAATTAGAGTTTCAGGCCGAACATCCTATATTTAAAGTAGGGACTGTTAAAATCTAGTTAGGCCTGATCTGGTGTACCGGGGCTTAATTAAATTTTCAGTCTGAACACCCTATATTTAAAACAGAGGTTCTTACAACTAGTGCAGTTACATGGGATACATGGACACAAAACATAACTAAGAACAAATCAATAGATAACTAACATAAGTAACTAAACCCACAAAAGCACGTTTGAATTAATAACTTCCAACAGCCCCCTTGATTCAAACTTGCACACATCAAGCTGAGATCTAAAGTAAGCATGCTTGCCTTGAGAAAGTGACTTTGTCATGATATCAACCACCTGCTCATTTGTGTTACAGTACTTCAATGTGATTGAATTGCTTGACACAAGATCTCGAATAAAATGAACCCGAATGTCTATGTGCTTTGATATTCCATGATAATCTGGATTTTTTGACCTAGCAATGGCCGCTTGATTGTCGCAATGTATCGCAATAACAAAGCCCATGATCAATTGTTCCAGCAATGTATCGCAATACTCTTTTCGCAGCTCCAAGGTGATGCTTTGATGGACAATGCATAAACCTTGAAATAACTCCAACTGAGAAGGATATATCTGGGCGTGTATGTGTCAAATAAATTAAGCCTCCAACCAAGCTTTTAAAATGTCTCATTTGCTTGTTCTATCCCATCACCAAGCTTCAACTTCTCACCCAAATTCATTGGTGTCACGGCTCTGTTACAACTTAACATATCAAACCTTTTTAAGGGTCTGTAGCATATTTCTTTTGAGATAAGAAAATGCCATCCTCATGTTGCTTAACCTCAAGCTCAAGAAAATAATGCAAATCACCCAAATCTATCATTTGAAACTTTTTCTTTATACAAGATTTAAACACAACAATAAGAGATGAAGAAGAACCCATATAGATCATGTCATCAACATAAAGGCAAATAATAAGAACATTTGTACCTTGTCTCTTCACATAAAGGTTTGGTTCATTCTTACTTCTCTCAAATCCATTATCATGGAAATAAGAATCTATCTTGGGAAACCCCGCCTGCGGAGCTTGCTTCAACCCGTAAAGAGCTTTTCGCAACTTGTATACCTTTTTTTCTTTGCCTTTGACAACGAAACCTTCAAGCTGAGAAACATACACCTCCTCTCGCAAATCTCCATTCAAGAAAGCTGATTTAACATCAAATTGATACACAGTCCAGGTGCAACCGTGCAAGCAAATGCACCATTGCTAAAAGAGTTCAAAACATCTCTAATCGTGCAACTGGAAAGAAAATGTCTTATAATCTAAACCATATTGATGTGAATTGAATATCCTTTCACTACAAGTCGCGCATTATACTTTTGAACATTCCTATCAGCTTGAAACTTTGTTTGAAAGACCCACTTGACCCCAATTGTGTTCTTATCTTTAGGAAGGTCCACCAATTCCCACGTATCATTTTTCTGAATTGTTGCGATTTCTTCGTTCATTGCACTATGCCATTCCTCTTTTGTCACTGCATCTTGGAGGGTGATTGGATCAGTAACAAGTAAAGCTTGCGTCTATGCATAGATATCGGCCAAGGAACGATACTTTGTTGAAGGAGTTTCATCATCAGAAGAACTTGTATTGCTTGAACTTGAAGAAGATAAGATTGGAGATGAGCTTGAAGAACTTGAAGAATTCCCGCTTCACTTCAAGTGGTGGTGGTGTCAATTTCAGGTGTGGAGTCAATATGAGCTACATGGGAATTCACATCCCACACCCAACATGCATCTTCAGCAAAAAGAACATTTCTGCTAACAATGATCTTGCCATTTATAGGATTATATAGCCTATATGCCTTAGATTGAGAACTATAACCAACAAAAATGCACTTTGTTGATTTTTCATCAATCTTTCTGCGATTAGGAAAGTCTATAAAGCATAGGCAACAGAACCAAAAATCTTTGAATGGCTTACTGAAGGTTTCCTCCCACTCCATGCCTCGTATGGAGTTCGATTCAAAACAACATTTGTGGGTGATAAATTCAGCAAGTAGCCCGTAGTTGCAACCGCCTCTCCCTAAAAATTTTTAGGAAGTCCTTTAGCTTTCAACAAGCTTCTTGCCATCTCAACAACAGTTTTGTTCTTCCGTTCAGCGATGCCATTTTGCTCCGGTGTACGTGGAGCAGTTAATTCTCTATGCAAGCCTTGTTCTTCATAAAATTGATTGAACAGTTGTGAAGTAAACTCGCCACCTCTATCTGTGCGCAGTACTTTGATGTAGCTTCCAATTTGCTTCTCCACTAATGCCTTGAACTTTTTGAAGGTTTCAAATGTTTCTGACTTGAATTGAAGGAAGTACACCCAACTCATACGGTCGTAGTCATCTGTAAACAACAAAAAATATCTTCTCCCGCCAAAGGAGTGTGTTTGCATAGGGCCACATAAATCAGCATGTATAATTTCAAGACATTTAGATGCCCTTCTAGACTTCCCTATAGGAAATGGTTTTTTACATTGTTTCCCATATATACACCCTTCACAGACATATAAGGACTCAATTCTAGGCAGCCCAAAAACCATTTCCTTTTGACTCAACAATTTCAGACCATTTACATTCGAATGCCCATACCTTAAATGCCATAATCTAGACTCACTAGTGTCTTTGACAAAGAAGGGCAAGGTTTTCAAAACTAGAGAATTCTAGTAGAAATAATTTGTTTGAGGTCATTGGAACAGCAACTACAATTTGGTCTAATTTTTTTTATCCCTTATTACACAAGAATCATCATCAAAGAGAATAGAATATCCTCTACCCATAAGTTGCCGAACACTTAATAGGTTTTGAGACAATGTGGGAATGAAGTACACATTATGAAGAAGCTTTACATTACCATGATTGTTCTGGACTGCAACAACTCCTTTGCCTTCTACTTGCATCCGTTTGTCATCTCCAAGCCTCACCTTCAATTTGTAAGACTAATCAAGCTCCTTAAATAATGCCTTTGTTCCAGTCATGTGATTAGAGCAACCACTCTCCAAAAACCAAATGTTAGTGGAAGTTGTTGAATCTTCATGATAGGCCATGAAGAGTTTGCGCTCCTCATCTTCTTGTTCTGTATAATTAGCTTGCTTTTCTTTTTCCCAACAATTAGCTTGAATGTGCCCATATTTTTTGCAATGATAACATTGCACACCGCTCTTGTTGCGATGGTGTTCAGATGGCTTTGCACCCTGGTTCGAGTCATCATGGCCAAGTCCTCTGCCGTGACCACCTCTTCCACAAAATCCACCTCTACCACGTCATGCTTTTCATTAGACTTGTGTAGTCTTGCCTTATGGGATTGCAATGATCCCATCAATTCATCAAATGAGTAGGTAGTCAGATCTTTGGATTCATAAATAGCTGCTACCACATGATCAAACTTTGGAGTCAAACTCCTCAAAAGTTCAGGGACCAAATGTACAACAATGAAATTAAAGTTCATGAACCAAATGTACACTATTGAAAGTTCAGAGACTAAAAGCATAAAAAACTTAAAGTTCAAGGACCAAAGGCATAAAAACTCCAAAGTTCAGGGACCAAATGTACAACAATGAAATTAAAGTTCAGGAACCAAATCTACACTATTGAAAGTTCAGGGACTAAAAGCATAAAAAACTTAAAGTTCAAGGACCAAAAAATACGTTTTTCCTTTTTTTTTTCAATGTTCCTTGACGTACGCATAGATTATGGAAGGATAATTGTGGTGGTTTATGCACCTATAAAAGACAGTTCTACATATGCCTCGCTAGAAAATTCAACTCAATAAATTTTGAAAAAACTAGACCATACAGGGGTAGACATAAGCTAACATGACATGCATTGATTAGGAGAGGGATTTATAGGACGGAGAAAAGGGTTTCATCTTTTTTTTCAGTCTAGACCACTCAATATCCAAATTAGTCAACTACTACAAGCTCGCTTTGGGTCTGCCCACAAATGAGCTCTATTTGGTCGAACCCAATTAATTTTAGAATTGAGGCTCTCTTGTATTACAATAAAGTATTAGAAATTCTATTAGCCCAAACTATGTGATCAAATAAATACTCCTCTATCAAGAGATCCTCTTCCTTCCCCTTCTTCAAACTCTTATTCATGTTTTTCATATAGTTTATAACTTTGTGATAAAAATAAAAAATAAAATAAAATAAAATTTCGAGAACCGTGAGGTCTCAAAACTTGTAAAGTTCGAAAACATTTTTCAATAACATTTCATTTGGGGTGGCTCAGTAGCATGAAAAATTAATCAACTGGATCGAAACCACTCTTTTTACCGAACCAAACAAAATATATAGAACCCGTTTGGTATAGCAATTAAACCACCACCATCAAGCCTCGCGCGCAAGAAAATTCATCAGTCTATCATAAGTCATAACTATTCACCAAAAATACGATATGTATAGTTATGATCCCCAAATGGCTAAGATATAATTGCCCACAAGCGATGTTTACAAAATTATCTGAGCTTGCCTCTCTAGGAATCATCAAAATGCGCCCACTTACTTTGCTGCTTCAAAGCTTGAACGTTCTCAAAATGAACCTCGCCATACTTTTAACTCTTCCATCAGCCGCACTTACTTGTTCGAATTAAAGTCATCCTTAATTGGAGGCACAAAGGGTGACATATTTTCGTGATGGCATTTATCTTCACTGAATTGTAGGCAGTACGACACTGAAAGTAAATCAACAATGAAGATTGTCAACAAGAAAGAACAACATATAAACTAAAAAATGTAATGTAGAATCCATATAATTAAGCGTCATAATAATTAGTATTGTCAAAGAAGACATGAGTATTTTCTGGATTGGGCATAATTCAAATAAGCTCAAAAGATCTTTACCTTAACAGATCTTGAAGATTGACAGTATGACTACGATTCGAAGAATGCCTTCCAAGCGTTACTAATTTGACTGGTTTTAAACGAGGATCCTTGGCATTCATGAAATCTGTGATCTCCAAAGCATCAACATTAGTAAATAGGAAATTTATTATGCGGAGGTCTTCTGGGAACCAATAAAATCATTGATTTGAAATTTCTTAATACTTGATCCAAAACACTTTGGAAGAATTTTTCCAGTGTAGGAAGTCAGTTCATCTTCATTTGATGCATATACTTGAATGCAGAACAATAGATAGAGATTGTCAATTAAAATCAATAAGATTACTACACAAAATGCAACCACCAACATTTTACTATTCTAATGAACTGCCTTGTCAAAGATGAGATCCTCAAGGTTAGGAATAATTTGAAGCACGCTCAGCAAATCTTCCTTACCACTTTCCATAGAGCCCAATGACTCGAAAATAAGATAAATTGGTAAAAGGCGGAAGATGGCTCGTAAGGTCTTCATGTGGGAGAACCTATGAAGGATGCAACAACGTCCATGAAGGATCTACAATTTTAAGAACAAAAGTACAAAGTTCAAACATCAATGGTCCAAGATTCAAATCAAATAGTTACCTTAACAAGGTCAGCACGTATATGAAGTTTCTTTACATTAATAAGGTCTTTAAGTAGACTGTTGGCATTGCGATGGACTTGGTCCTCCATCAATATCAAATTTTAATACTCATCCATATTAATCATTGCATCTTGTAGCATTGGCATCTTGAACAGAATGTATTCACTTGGTAGCCCATAAGTTCAACAATAAAGGTAATCAAGATTCGAGCAAAAATCTTGATCATCCGAAAGTACACTACTAATAAGGACCAAAGCTTACCTCCAAAATTCTCAAGTGACTAAGGGAGGGTACTAATATTACCAATTGGTTATAAATGGTGCAATGATGTAGAACCAAATGTTTCAGAGCAGAAAGGCAAGAAAAGAATTGCTAGGTTATTGGAACATATAATCCTACATGAGAAATATAATAAGAGTTGGTGTGGTATATAAGTGGTGTAATCATCAAGGCTGAGGCGGATCTCGTGTTCTTTCATGGATATCCAATGTTGCTCGTAAGAAGCAGCTCCACGAGCTCAATCTCCATATTCATCAAGTGGATTTCAATGTGATTCCTCACTGTGTTTTTGGTTGCAAATCCCTTGTGGTGCTTAAGATATCATAATACTAATAGTGGTGTTTTTGCTCCACTTAGTCACTAGGTTCAAACAATTGGTTCTACACCATTGCAACTTTTCTAACCATCAGTGCCTTCCCTTAGTCACTTGACAATTTCCAAAGCTTGCTTCCAACGTTACAAGTCGTCATATACTCTGTTGATCAAGATTTGTTTGTCGAATCTTTATTATCATTGTTGTTGTTGGATTACTGACTTGCTACCAACTGAATACATTTTGTTCGACATGCCAATGGTAAAAGAAGCAATGATGAATACAGATTTGTATTACATCCTGCCTTGGGTATTGCCAGAGGAAGAGCATCTCAAAGCCCACAATCTACTTAAAAATCTTGTCAATATAAAGAAACTTCATATACCTGCTCGCCTTCTTACAGTAACTATTCAATTCAAATTTTGTTTTTGGTTAATTGTTTTTTAAACTTTACATTTTTCTTCTTAGAATTGTTCATCTTTCATGGCGCCTTCATAGGTTCTCCCGCATAAAAGACCATATGAATCAGCTTCCAACATTTACCAATTTAACCTTTCTGTGAGTCATCGAACTTGGAGATGGCAAATATTTGCTGAACCTGCTCCAAATTATGCCTAACCATGAGAGTCTCATCTTTGACAAGGCAAACTCACTAGAATAATGAAATGTTGGCAGTTGCATTATGCATAAAGGTCTTGTCGGATTTTAATTGACAATTATCTCTATCTATTGTTTTTGCATTCAGGTCTATGCATCAGGTGAAGATGAATTGACTTCCTACATTGGAGACATGCTTCCACAGTGTTTTGAATCAAGGATTAAGACAATTCAACCCGATGAATATATATGATGGTTGCGGTAACGACTGGTACATAATAGAGTTCCTATTAACTAATGTTGTAGCTTTGGAGATCACTGATATCATGGATGCCCAAGACATCAATTTAACTCCTGTCAAATCAGTGAGGTTTGGAAGGCATTCTTTGAATCCTAATAATCCTTTGAATCGTCAAGATCTGTTAAGGTGTACTTCTTTTGAGTTTTATCTCTTCTTTGTAATATCCCAGTCAATATGATTGTTTAATTATGGATACCACATTGCATTGTTTAGTTTATGCCTTGTTCATTAGGAGTATTTTTGTTGACATCTTAATTATTGATTTGCTTTCGGTGCTTCATTGATTCACAAAGTATTCAAGTGGCCTTATTAAATGTAGAAGAAATGCTCCTCATCGCTTGTCTAACCAAGACTAACTCTTATTGGACTCGGCGAGTACGATTGAAGAGTTTAAGTATGGTCAGATTCATTTTGAGAATGATCAGCTTTGAAGCATAGAAGTAAAGGAACGCATTTTGAATCACAAGAAGTATGCGATTATCAAAAAAATCTCATAGAAAGATAAGAGAAACGGAAGATTGTCAAACCATTGTTAGGACTGGGTTTTAAAGCTCCAGCTAGCATTGCAATATCTGCTTCTTCTCGCCTGACTGAAGAAAATCTAAAACTTCCCTACAAGGAGAAGACAAAACTGAAACTTCCCACAAAGGAAAGTCAAACTACCTACTAATAATAAGACAAAAAGAGGAACCAGCCCAACCGCTGCACATATTCAAAAACGAGTGTCGAGGAAGATGTCGCAACAAGAAAATCCAATCATCACAGATCTAAAAAGATATTTTATTGAACTTATAGAACACAGAGAGATGAAGATTGGAACTATCGCCAACTAAAAGAAAAGATCGGCGGTGGTTCAAGATCTTGATTCAAGAGAGAAAACTAAAAAAAGGGGTTTTAGGGTTAGAGTAGCCGCCTCTTGAGCAAAAATTATCATATCTTAATATAACAAAATAGATAACTAAAGTTTTTAACTTTGTATTTATCTTATCAAATTCATTATAATTATCACCAAATCTATATGAATAAAGAACGGAAAAAAATGACCAAAAAAATGAAAGTGATATTGGAGTGCGACAATTTTTTGGAGTTTCGACTATTTCGATTTCTTTTTTGATGAGTTGGAAACCTAGACATTATCTATTGCACCCTCTATTTTTCTAGAGAGTGCGATAGATAATGTCTATCTTTTTCTATGTCACGTCATATGCACTGAAAATGTAAGAAAATTGTATTGAATAGGGAAAAACAGGGCAAATTGTATACAATACTTTGCTCTTATTTATAGAGCGGTACGAAACAATATACATGGAAGTAACTGATTTACATAATCAGTGATGAAGTTACAAATCAGTGAAAAAGTTATGGTATATACAATCAGTGCGGGGAAGTTACACAATCGGCTTCGACAAACCGAGCAAAAGCCATCTGTTCCGTCAATCGAAGAAGCGCGTAATCTTTGGTTTGAACACGAAAAAAATATTAAAACATTGAATGAAAACTCAAAAAATACATGAAACAACCCGAATCTTCCCCGATCCGACTTAGGGGCAATTTAGTAATTTAAATACTAAATGTGTGTTGGATTTTCTTTGGATTAAATTATTAGTGATATAGTAAAATATCTTACACCTCGATATAAGCATTTTATGCGGTTTGAAGAAACTTACCCCAGAATAAAATCTGAAAAACTTTTCTTAAATGTGAAAAAGTTATATTCGAGTGCGAGATCTCCAGATTTATAAGATCTCACTAATTAGGAAAATATTTGTAGGAACTTTTCTGGTCAAAAGGGGCGAGATCTTCAAATTTATGAGATCATATTAATTAGGGAAAGATTTGTGGGAATTTTCTTAGTCAAAAGGGGCAAAATCTCCAAATTTATGAGATCTCATTAATTAAGGAAAGATTTGTGGGAACTTTCCTGGTCAAAAGGGTAATTAAGTTAAACTAATGAAAATGAGCCCAAAATATATTAAATAGCAGTTAGACTTAAGGCCCAAGTGAAGGGCATTTTAGTCTTTAACACAAAAGGTTGCATACAACCTAACCTAACCCTAGCTATAAAAGGAGAGGTTGTGTAACGACCCTAAAATCTAACTCATGTGGACCTCTTGTTGTGATATGGGTGAACAATTCTCGGTCGTCGACACCAAGGTATGTTATTTTTATTCGGTGTTTGTATTATTTATCTATTTACCTGAAAGTAAATTCCAAAGTCCGAAACGTGTGAGGACGTTTGTGTGTGAACATTGAGGTGTGAAACAGGTTTGGTTCGGAGAAGCTCGACTTGGGAAAACCTCTAGCATGCCAAATGTACATTGATGGTACTCTGCACAATATGGAAATATGAATGTCTTCTCTTCATTTGTTACAAAATGTGCTCAGTATGGTCATGTTAGTAGTGCATGTCTCTCCTCTCAGAAGAGTTTAGAACCACCTGCAATGGTATCTATTACAACCACGACAGCGAGCTCCTCCTCTGCACCACCTCCAAGCAGAACGCCGCCACCGTTGGCTCCTAAACTTTCCGCTTCGACAATGGAAGATGCAATGGGCCCATGGATCCATGCATCACGCCCAGTTAGGAAATTCAAAGGTAAATCGCGAGATTCAAATGATCTCACTGGCGCCAAATCCGTCCCTATTTCCCGTAATGGATCTCGCTTTGATGTGTTGACTTCGCATGATAAGGAAATTCATTTAATTGGTAATAAAGAGGAAAGTCATTCAATTGGCAATAAAGAGGAAAGTCATTCAATTGGCAATAAAGAGGAGCCTTGGAAGTCAACTCCAATTAGTTTTCAAAAGAAAGGAAGCTTAGTAAGTGGGCCTGACCAGGCAAAGCCCAAGAAACCTCATGCAAAACTGGACCCTCCAAAAACTTATAAAGTTAAAAATACACGCGAGAAGCCTAGGCCCACGGTCGATCCTATTAAATATGTTTCAACTCTATCCCCAATTTGAAAAACTCAATTAATGCCCCCTGCTCTTAACCCTACTGTCTCCGCGAAGGAGGCAATGGTGATCATGACCCAACAAGTCCCCAACTTGAACACACTCTTGACCCAAATCTTCATATAGTGGTGTTGTTCAACAACAAAAATGGTTGTGATTCAGTCGGTGGTGGTGATAGCTTCTCTTCGGTGAGAAGCCTAGGTACACCAGGATGTCCCCCAAATAAACCTCATCAAATCAATTTGTGTGGCTTCTTAAAATCAGGAAAGTGGGGGGCAAAGGCAAGCGGAACATCTCTCCTTACACTAGATATGAGGAACCCAGACCGCCTTTACCACAACAACTTACTTCTCCTAAGGCTTTTCGGCTGAGCTCGTTCCCTTCGAAGGAGCTCTGATTTCTTTCCCCTGGGTATTTCCATCCCTTTATTTAGTTTTTTTATGCTGGTACCAACAATTGTTTGGAACTGTCAGGGAGCGGAAAAAAGTTTTTGCTAGGTATTTGAAATCATTTATTTTCATCCACAACATCAAAATTCTTGTATTTACTGAAACAAGGATTAGTGGACTTCAAGCAGACAATCTTATTAAACTGCTAAAATTCGGTCTCTCACATCCGGTTGAGGCTCTTGGCTACTTAAGTTGTATTTGGGTCTTATTGAGGGATATTTTTAATATCACTATTATCGTATTGTTCATTTACATTTGGAGGGGAACTGCGTAACATATTGGATGGCGAATTTCACTGTTCATCACAGTATTAGCTCATACTATCTTCAACACTGCCCATCTGGCTTGACTTCTATTATTAGAGATGATGTAAGGGGAGTTTCACTCCCAATGATGTGTCCTCTGTAACCAGGCAACCTTTTCAATAATAAATAATAAATAAAAAATAAAAAAAAACTTATCTCAATTAGGTCATACAGTTTCTGGGCTCTCCTAAGGAGCTGTTAATATATTGGGTCTTCATTACGTAACATAGTTAGAAACCCAAATGGGCTTTTTGGTATTCGTTTGGGCCAGCGTTAGTTGGGTCCTTCAGTGGTGGTGTTGGGGTGGCTTAAGAGGCTCCGATTATATAACAATCACATGAGTGCTTAAGCCCTAAAAAAAGCCCTTCTTCAGACAATCGGCGGTTTGATCTTCCTTTCTATAATCTTTTTTTTTTTTTTTGAATACTTTCTCTAATCTTTCTATGGAATTTATTTCTTTGACAATCGCATTACTTGTAGCTAGGTTGGTGAATATATATAGAGTTGCCTGGATTTCTAGCTAGGTTTTCTGCTTGGTAACATATAGTATCTAGTTGTCAAAATGGTAACATATAGTAGCTAGGTTTTCTGCTTGGTAACATATAGTAAACAAAATGGTTGTCGCAAAAGATAGGATTAGTGAATTGCCCGACTCTATTTTGGAAGATGAAATCCTGTCTAGACTTCCAACAAAATTGGCTGTGAGCACCAGCATCTTGTCTAAGAGATGGAGATGGTTGTGGACTGGTGTTCCGGCTCTCGAATTTTCGTATACTGGAAGTAATAGTTCAATGTTCATGAATTATGTTGATAATGTCTTACTTCACCACCACGTCTCAAACTTGCATTCCTTCAAACTCACCTGTGATCATCAAGGCTGTGACGGATCTCGTGTTCTTTCATGGATATCCAATGTTGTTAGTAAGAAGCAGCTCCGCGAGCTCTATCTCCATATTCATCAAGTGGATTTCACTGTGATTCCTCACTGTGTTTTTGGTTGCAAATCCCTTGTGGTGCTTAAGATATCATCTAATACTAATAGGGGTGTTTTTGCACCCCCCACTTGGGTTTCTCTTCCGTCTCTTTCTACCCTTGAACTCGACAGACTGATTTTTGCGGATGAAGACTCGACCCAACACTTCTTTTCCAGCCTCTCTGCTCTCAAACAATTGGTTTTACGCCATTGCAACTTTTCTAACCATCAGAAATTGGTAATCTCGCTCCTTCCCTTAGTCACTTGAAAATTTCTAATGCTCGCTTCCAACGTTACAAGTCGTCATATGCTCGGATGATCAAGATTTGTGGGCCAAATCTTGATTATCTTTGTCGCTTGGACTACCGACTTGCTACCAACCGAATACATTTTGTTTGACATGCCAATGCGACAAGAAGTAATGATTAATACGGATATGTATTGCATCCCGCCTTGGGTATTGCCGGAGGAAGAACATCTCAAAGCCCACAATTTACTTAAAAATCTTGTCAAAACGAAGAAACTTCATATACCTGCTAGTCTTCCTATGGTAACTATTCAATTCAAATTTTGTTTTTGGTTAATTGTTCTTTAAACTTTATATTGTTCATCTTTCATGGTGCTTCCTTCATATATAGGCTCTCTCGCATGAAGACCTTATAAATCGCTTCCAACATTTACCAATTTAACCTTTCTTCGAGTCATTGGAACTGGAGATGGCAAATATTTGCTGAGCCTGCTCCGAATTATGCCTAACCTTGAGAGTCTCATCTTTGACAAGGTAAACTCATTAGAATAATGAAATGTTGGCAGTTGCATTTTGCATAAAGGTCTTGTCGGACTTTAATTGAAAATTATCTCTATCTGTTGTTTTTGCTTTCAGGTCTATGCATCGGGTGAAGATGAATTGACTTCCTACATTGGAGACATGCTTCCACAGTGTTTTGAATCAAGGATTAAGACAATTCAACTCAATGAATATGATGGTTGCCGTAACGACTAGTGCATGATAGAGTTCCTATTAACTAATGTTGTAGCTTTGGAGATCACTGATATCATGGATGCCCAAGACATCAATTTAATTCCCGTCAAATCGAGGCTGGGAAGGCATTCTTTGAATCCTAATAATCCTTTGAGTCGTCAAGATCTGTTAAGGTATAGTTCTTCTTTTGAGTTTTATCTCTTCTTTGTATTATTTAATTATGGATACCACATTGCATTGTTTAGTTTATGCGTTGTTCATTAGGAGTATTTTTGTTGACATCTTAATTATTGATTTGCTTTCCGTGCTTTATTGCTTCACAAAGTATTTTCTCCGAGGAATTTTCAGTGGCCTTATTAAAAGTACAAGAAATGCTCCCTCAGTTGTCTAATCAAGACTAACTCTTATTGGAATCGACGAGTACGATGGAAGTGTTAAAGCATGGTCGATTCATTTTGAGAATGCTTAGCTCTGAAGCAGAAGTAAGGGAACACATTTTGATGATTCCTAGAGAGACTGATAAATATTCTAGAAATTGCTTTAGCTTTTAGGACAATTATATCTTATCTATTTTGTGTTTTTGGCTGTTGTTAATCTCTTGCCATCTTCCTGTTTTTTAAATTTGATAGTAAATCTTTTGACCAATGCCTGTTGTTTGAAGTTCGATCAATCTTATTTGCATGTGTACACTTGCATTGGTTTTTATTGTTGGCTGCCCCAAACAGAAACATCAGAATCATCATAGCCCAGTACATCAGAGATCCTCGAGATCGTATCATCCTGCAACATCTAACATTTTATCAAAATCTGCATAATCTTTTTTGTGGTGATGTATTTGCTTCTCAATTGCTAATATATTCTTTTCTGTTTGAGTTAAACTGCTAATATATTGTTAATGTTACCCTAATAAGACTTGCACATACAACACAGGCTTGTGCTCGTCCCTTCTATGCGTCTTGGGATGCGTGGACACACATGTGGTATGTGCGTGTCCTTAATTTCTTTTTTGGCTTACAAAGGATTTATAACTGGCTACCTCTGCCACTCGAAAGGAACTCCCATCGCATCAGCTATCAACAAATGGCCAATGCCATCGGGTGGTTCTGATAGGGTATACAAAAAATCTCTGATATATTAGCAAGTGCATCCGCAACTTGGTTAGCTTCTCTAAAAGCAATTTCCTAAATAATGTTGCCAAAACAAAATTAGAAACTCTTCTCTACTATTTTCAAAAAGTAATGTCAATTGTTTTCTAATTCTTTTAGGCTTTTTTTCAATCACTAAACTTATAAATTAAGAAACGCTAGCTGGTGCATAATGCAACATAACAACAATACTTGAAAAATTGTCGATGTTGCCAGAAAAAATCAAGAGGTACTTGATAATATTATCTTTGTACAATTGTCAAGCTTTTCTATTATATTACACTAGTCGGCATCCCGCGCTTTGCACACGGGCAAAACAAAGTATTAATATATTAAGTCAAAGTAAATTTTTAGGTAAAGTAAAAAAATTGTTGAGAAAAACTTTAAAAATAAACTAATTGTCTAATCTTCAATGAACTCGAAATAAAAAATAATATTATCTAGTTTCTCTAAAGAAATTTTCACAATTAATATCACACAATCCAAACAATTAAGGCTTTAAAAAATCCACACAATTATAAGAAAGGCACACAGTTCGATTGTTTTTTTTTTTTTAAAGTGCCAAAATATGTAAATATATATATATATATATATATATTAGTAGAAAAAAATTCTAAAAGTAAGCCGCTATTATAATTGTTATTATATTAGATGAAACTACAATAATCCAATTAAGTATGAACTTATTTAATTGTGTGTGGTGTTTAATATCGTAATGTCCTAAATAAATAATAAAAATTAGAATAGTATCTAATATCAATACCTCTCAATCATGGAATTCACTTCAGGGACCTCAAGATTCAAGTAAACCTTTGATACACTTGTTGTTGTGGAGAACCAAATTTGACCAGTTATATATATGTAGGAAAAAATGATCTTAAGTGCATCATTTTAGAGAAAGACTATGGGGCAACAAAGAGAAAAAAAAAAAAAAAAAAAAAAAAGAAGAAGTAATTGATAATTAGTCCGATCCCATTGCTACAAACAGTTGAATCAAAAGATTCTGCTAAGGAGCCCAATAAAGTAATTTTCAATCTATTGACATATATTTACAAACCATGTATGTATAAACAATCGACTTACCCATGAATAAGAACTTCGGGATCCCGTTTTCGCTTCTGGCCATCATCCCCCACGACAATAATCCAACGCTTCTCAAACAACCAATTACATCTACAAATAGAAACTATCCAATTAGTAATAATCGAGAGAAATTAGTAGAAAAACAACTTATTGTTGTAAATGAAATGGATGTGGATGACTCTTCCTATTTAAACCACTATGTGTGAGTGGTTATACATTTACATCATGTAATTGTAACTTATGATCTTTGACATTCTTGTAATGGCCTATATAAAGAGCTCACATCTATGTAATGGATACACAATATATTGGAATGAAAGTTCTCTATTTCTCTCATATCTCTTCTCTTGTTCAATTTCTATTTCTTTACTTTACTTTCCTAGCTTTGTTCAAAGTAATTTTACAACACGTTATCAGTACGAGCTTGCTCTAACATTAAGGAGATCTTGAAGTTCAAGAAGGCTTGTTAAGGAGACAAAGCTAGGAAGGTATAACTTTTATGAGTTCGGTTTATTTCTATATTATCTTGGTTGCTTCACTTTTATATGCATACTTTATTCATATACTATGCATTATAACGTCACCGATTGCGAAAGTATGCTATGTAGTTGCGTCTTGTATGATCTTCTACATCAGAAATCAAAAGTCAATATGTGACATAACTAGTTTTCTCGATATACTATAAACGACTAATTATGCTCCATTCTTGATTTTTTATATTACGAATAGTGTTATGAGTTTGGGTTGATAGTGGGAAAGCCTTGTCCCCGGTAAAGCTAAACATTGAAAGGGAGACGAGTTATCCCGTTCGAGGAGGCATGGTTTTTAAGTAGACTTCGTCTCACCACCTAACTTGGAGGTTGTCCCACCAACTCATTCAAGTAGTACATTTTGCATATTAATAATCAAGTTGTAAACAAATATTTAATCGTATATTATTTATTTTATATAGAAAGGAGAAAACTATTTACATCATTATTTTTTTTCAAAAGTATTGTACTTGATTGAATTTTTGCCGTAATATTATTGATAAAAATACTTGTCAAGGCAATTAGGTGCTAAAATTATAAAGCATCTATAAAAGGATGTGTGCATAACACTAATATTTATTCGACGAATATCTCTATAGAGATTTGAAAAGTGAAAATATTATCCTTTCACCTTATGAAGTTATGAATATAAACACCAAAAATTGGTGATGCTCCGAGAAAAGCTCAAAATGAATTGTTGGGTCTCAAGCTACAATATTTATATTAGTCAAATATTGTTTATTATTCTACAATTTTAATTACCTCTATATTGAAGGTTTGCAGAAATATGACTGATGAGACAATAAAAGGCCACGTGGCTCACCTCGATTTATTATTGCAACAAAATATTGAGTGTGCACGTCAATTCAATAAATATTATGAATTGACTTCTTGTTTGTCTCATAGTAGCTGAGTAAAATAATGAGATATTATTTATATAATATCACTCCCGTCCAATTGGCCAAGCTTCATGAAGCACATGTTGCGTTTATAAAATGACCATGGTCGCAACTATATAATTATGGACGTGGAAAAGTGAAGGCATTAGGTAAAGGTCTTAATAATAATTTCACTCAAAGTGGAATAAAAGTGGTGCACCACATGAAACATGAAGGGCGAAATTATCGATAATGAGCATGCTCAAAAGCGTGACAAGCTATGTCATGTATGAAAGACCATTATATTAGGTCACACTGATTATATATTGTCATATATGCCCAAATATTTTAGTGATATTTACTGTGCCAATCAAAGGCAAAATTATGAAATTTATGGCTTATTAAAATTGACACATTGAGATGTGTTCAAATCATGAGTTAAATAAAGGCGAAGAATGCATGTCTTGCTTATTTTGCTACAAGCACAATCTCTTAGCAAGTGTCATCCAAGTTTTAACGAGGTAGAAGTTTTAACGAGGTAGAAGTTTTAACGAGGCACAATCTCTTAGTAAGTGTCATCCAAGTTTTAATGAGGTAAAATTCCCACAGGGTTTTTTTTTCTTAGTAGAAGTTTTAACGAGGCACAATCTCTTAGTAAGTGTCATCCAAGGGAGAGTGTTGTAAATGAAATGGATGTGGATGACTCTTCCAATTCAAACCATTTGTATTCCACCACTATGTATGAGTGGTTACACATTTACATCATGTAATTGTAACTTATGATCTTTGACATTCTTGTAATGACCTATATAAAGAGCTCACATCTATGTAATGGATACACAATATATTGGAATAAAAGTTCTATATTTCTCCCATATCTCTTCTCTTGTTCAATTTCTATTTCTTTACTTTAGTTTCCTAACTACTTATTAAAAAATCAACCTATCAAAAACTTCTTTTTCGTTGACACGTTATAGAATTACATCCTTACTGACAAATTGAAACTTATGGCTGGGGACCCCAACAACACCATCCAATCATTTGACTATAGTTGAGTGTAGAAAATGTATGATGTGGTCATTGGTTACAGGTTGATAAAGCCCGGTAATTAGGCTAACTTTGAATTTTCGTTTGGAAAAAACTCCTCCCTTTTTTAGTAATGGTTTGAATTTTCGCACTTGGCTTTTGCGAATGACCGCTTGAGTCAAAGTTTCCTACGTACAATAACACAAACAAAGTAACGGTCATTCCATTATACTAAGTTATCAATATTTAACTTAGTACAGATTGAGGGTGAGAAGCAAGCCTATTTATCAATAATTATTATAAGTTATAGCCAAGTGGAGGAGGAGTAATTGTTACAAGTTCTTAAAAGATAAAACGTTAGATCTTTACATTATTGCAAATATCAAAGGAGTGTTGCAAGTTGCTATTTCGAAGTCATTTATTGCTTGAGGATGACTTTGAAATAAAAATTTTTCAAAAACTCCATAAGAGTCCAAATAGCACTACTCTAGTTATATAACATTTTCTTTTACTTAACCTTGGTATTTAATTTGATAGATCTTAATTAATTGTTTCCTTAACAAAAAATGGTTCATTTTAAAACGGTATTGTATTGGTAGATCTTAATTAATTGTTTCCATAACAAAAAACGATTCATTCTAAAACGTTATTATATTATATATTTAGATTATTTTTGGTAAGCCACGTGGCGCCACTATGAGAAGGTTGGAAAGCGCCACGTGGATACCCCAAGGTCTTCCCTTATTATATACTAGTCGAAATCCCGCGCTTCACGCATGGGTGAAACTAAGTGTCAATATATTAATTAAATAATAATTAATTTAATGAGAAAAATTGAAAAAAAAACTAAAAAAATAATCTTATTACATAATCTCGAATAAATTTTAAGTGAAGAATAATATTATCTAATTTCTTTGTAGTAAAAATAGGGAATATGTGCTTTGAAAGTTTAAAAACTTTAATTTTGCATATGGTTATATAAAAAATATAATTCTAATGAAATTAAATTTGATGAAAAATAGAAAGTGATAAAAAGAGGGAAAGAAAAAAAAACTTATGCAAACATTGGTGAAATCTCAATTTAATACTTTATGTATAGAGTTTTCAAAAAAAAAAATACTTTATGTACAGAAGATTTTTTTTTTGAAAAATGATTAATTAAAATTATGTTGCCACAACAAAGGATATATAACAAATTGACATCTTGTAGAATAAACTAAAAAATGACCATCATTGATCTAA
The DNA here is from genome assembly GCA_039657345.1 of Stephania japonica. Lineage (NCBI taxonomy): Eukaryota > Viridiplantae > Streptophyta > Magnoliopsida > Ranunculales > Menispermaceae > Stephania > Stephania japonica. The sequence goes on from CM077556.1 coordinate 75,403,948, forward strand.
ACAACGCATACCAGAGATCCTCGATCAATATATGTCATTTCTAAAATATTTTTGTTTGCTCCTGAAAAGAAAAATAAAAAAAAAATCAAAATCAAAACTCAAAGGTAAAAATATAAACATAAAAAACACAGAAAATAAAATAGCTATCAACAAGTCGAATAGAGCAAGAAAAATAGCTGAAAATCCAAAAATAAAAAATGTTATGGTAGAAAAATGCGACATAAAGAAACTTCAAATGTACAAATAAAGTTTGTTGAGACAAGAAGGATATATAATAAAAACTTATGATCTTGTCGAATAAACTTAAAATTGGAGATCATAGATCTAAACAACGCTTACTAAAGATTGACAATCAATACATGTCATTTCTCCAAATTTTTTGTAATTAGAATTTTGATTCAATCCTAAAATGAAAACAAAAAAAAAATCAGAATCAAAACGAAAAGTAGAAAATTGATGATAATGAATATGCGTTGGTAGATATACATTCCCAATATGTGAAAAAACACATTAGAATCTATAATATATATTTGAATGAGATATTAATCTTGTAGATAAACAAAAAAAATGGAGATTATTGATCTAAACAACACATGAAAAAATAGACTAGAATCAAAACCTAAGGGTAAAAAAATCTGAATATAAAAAACATCGAAAATAAAATAGCTATAAAAAAAGTCAAAACCTCTCCTCCCAACTTGTTAATTGGACAATCGTATAGCAAAAACTCCTGTCTTCAACAAAGATGCTCCATTCAGCCACGAAAACCTCATAAACTAAAAAAATGGAAATCATTGCCAGAGATTGTTGACCAATAGTGTCATATCTAAAATATTTTTGTTTGCTCCTCAAAAGAAGAAAAAAATCAGAATCAAAACTCAAAGGTAAAAATATTTGAATATGAGAAACATCAAAAATAAAATAGCTATGAAGAAGTCAAAACCTCTCATCCCCAATTATAACTTGTTAATCGAACAATCCTATAGCATAAACTCCAGCCTTCAATGAAGACGCTCCCTTTAGCCACCAAAACCTCTCCTCTCCAATGACATTATAAAACGAAATCAAAGTCAAAATTGTAATCGTAATTGAAAGCCGCATTATCGTCGAAGTTCAGCGCGAGCAATATGCCTAATTGACATTGATGTGAGATGAGATGAACTAGGTTTGAGTACACAGAGAGAGAGAGAGAGAGAGAGAGAGAGAGAGAGAGAGAGAGAGAGAGAGAGAGAGAGAGAGAGATTTGGTGTTGTGAAAGCGAAAACGTTTTTGTAGTGTTGGGACGTTTTTTTCCTCTTTATCTATATATATATATATATATATACTATATATAATGACAATCCTCCTTACAATCCCATTAATCCAAAATTTAACATGCTTCCAACATTGTCCTCGGGACAACTTTTAAAAGTAAACAATGAGAGTATCTTTGGAAACTAATTAAAATGGTTTTAAAGTAGATTTCAAAACAGAAGTTTATTATCTAACTTTTCCTTATTTAAATCCACTTTTCTATATCTCTCCGATTAAAACTGTCAATTCAAATTAAATAGCTTAAACTTTTTTAACCAAAGAATTAGGTGAAAAAACAATGAAACTACTTTGTTTTTCTCTACATCACGTGCGGAGCACATGCCAACTGACTAGTTATATATTAGTGAGAATTTGTGTGGTTTCATGTTGGGACGTTTTTTGTTTTTGTTTTTTTTTAATGTTGGGACGTTTTTATCTTTATATGGTACATTTTTTATTCGGGATTTTAATGAGGAAAGACTATGAGGGGATGTGCCACGTGGCGCTATGAGAAGACTAGAAATCGCCATGTAGACACCCCTAGGTCTTCCCTTATTAGGTATATAGAATATAGATATAGATATAGATTTGCTTGTTTTACCCTAATTAATACAATTTCTCTATTAGCGGTACTTTTGATGTGCGCATACTCTGTCTAATCAAGCAGTCAAACTTCTTAATCCTTGATTGGAGAACCTATGTAGAATGTAGCATTGACCGTGAATAATCGATTAGTACTAGATTTTAAGAACTTTAAAATAAAAGCTCAAAGAACAATTACCCAAAACAATTTCGAATGGCACAATTAAACAAGAAGCAGCAGTTACCCAAAGAATATCATCATGTGTAGAAAGTTTCTTCACATGAGCAATTTGCTTTAAGTAGATTACAAGCACAACGAGGTTGTTCATAACACCCTGTAGTACCGGCACATCGTTGAAAACACCTCCACAATGTGATGTATTGAGCACCACAAGAGAATGGCAACGAAAAAAATATTAGATTTCAAGAATAGAACCCAAAACAGGGGACTTGTGAACAGAGGCTAAAAATGCAGATTTTTACTTTCAGATTCAATACATCAACGTACACGGTAATAACCCATTTTGTATGCTTAGTCAACAGACAAATTAACTGAAGCAAATGGAGATAATATAGGCACTACTAGTGCAGTTACATGGGATACATGGACACAAAACATAACTAAGAACAAATCAATAGATAACTAACATAAGTAACTAAACCCACTAAAGCATGTTTGAATTAATAACTTCCAACAGCCCCCCTTGATTCAAACTTGCACACACCAAGCTGAGATCTAAAGTAAGCATGCTTGCCTTGAGAAAGTGACTTTGTCATGATATCAGCCACCTGCTTATTTGTGTTACAGTACTTCAATGTGATTGAATTGCTTGTCACAAGATCTCGAATAAAATGAACCTGAATGTCTATGTGCTTTGATCTTCCATGATAAGCTGGATTTTTTGACCTAGCAATGGCCGCTTGATTGTCGCAATAAATCTCTGTAGCTTCCTTTTGTTTTTGACCAACGTCGGTGAGAATTTGACACTACCAAATCGCTTGACATGCTGATTAAGTTGCTGCTACATACTCAGCTTCAGTTGTGGATAAAAATTTGTTGTGGCCTGCTTCTTTGAACTCCAACATATTGCTCCTGAACCAAGATTGAAACTGTAACCTAAAGTGCTCTTTCTATCTTCCAAACATCCTGCCCAATCACTGTCGGTGAAGCCAACTCATTTCAAATCAGAAGTGTGACCATAACAAAGCCCATGATCAATTGTTCCAGCAATGTATCGCAATACTCATTTCGCAGCTCCAAGGTGATGCTTTGATGGACAATGCATAAACCTTGAAATAACTGCAACTAAGAAGGCTATATCTGGGCGTGTATGTGTCAAATAAATTAAGCCTCCAGCCAAGCTTTTAAAATGTCTCATTTGCTTGTTCTGTCCCATAACCAAGATTCAACTTCTCACCCAAATTCATTGGTGTCACTGCTCTGTTACAACTTAACATATCAAACCTTTTTAAGAGGTCTGTAGCATATTTCTTTTAAGATAAGAAAATGCCATCCTCATGTTGCTTAACCTCAAGCTCAAGAAAATAATGCAAATCACCCAAATCTATCATTTCAAACTTTTTCTTCATACAAGCTTTAAACACAACAATAAGAGATGAAGAAGAACCCATATAGATCATGTCATCAACATAAAAATAAATAATAAGAACATTTGTACCTTGTCTCTTCACATAAAGATTTGGTTCATTCTTACTTCTCTCAAATCCATTATCATGGAAATAGGAATCTATCTTGGGATACCCCACCCGCGGAGCTTGCTTCAACCCGTAAAGAGCTTTTCGCAACTTGTATACCTTCTTTTCTTTGCCTTTGACAACGAAACCTTCAAGCTGAGAAACATACACCTCCTCTCGCAAATTTCCATTCAAGAAAGCTGATTTAACATCAAATTGATACATAGTCCAAGTAAACTGCAGCCATTACTAAAAGAGTTCGAACCATCTCTAATTGTGCAACTGGAGAGAAAGTGTCTTCATAATCTAAACCATATTGCTGTGAATTGAATATCCTTTCACTACAAGTCGCGCCTTATACTTTTGAACATTCCTATCAGCTTGAAACTTTGTTCGAAAGACCCACTTGACCCCAATTGTTTTCTTATCTTTAGGAAGGTCCACCAATTCCCATGTATCATTTTTCTCGAATTATTGCGATTTCTTCGTTCATTGCACTACGCCATTCCTCTTTTGTCACTGCATCTTGGAAGGTGATTGGATCAGCAACAAGTAAAGCTTGCGTCTATGCATAGATCTCGGCCAAGGAACGATACTTTGTTGAAGGAGTTTCATCATCAGAAGAACTTGTATTGCTTGAACTTGAAGAAGATAAGATTGGAGATGAGCTTGAAGAACTTGAAGAATTCTCGCTTCACTTCAAGTGGTGGTGGAGTGTCAATTTCAGGTGTGGAGTCAATATGAGCTACATGGGAATTCACATCCCACACCCAACATGCATCTTCAGCAAAAAGAACATTTCGCTAACAATGATCTTGCCATTTATAGGATTATATAGCCTATATGCCTTAGATTGAGAACTATAACCAACAAAAATAAACTTTGTTGATTTTTCATCAAGCTTACTTTGCGATTAGGAAAGTCTATAAAGCATAGGCAACTCGAACCAAAAATCTTTGAAAGGCTTACCGAAGGTTTCCTCCCACTCTATGCCTCGTATGGAGTTCGATTCAAAACAACATTTGTGGGTGATAAATTCAGCAAGTAGCCCGTAGTTGCAGCCGCCTCTCCCTAAAAATTTTTAGGAAGTCCTTTAACGTTCAAGCTTCTTGCAATCTCAACAACAGTTTTGTTCTTCCGTTCAGCGATGCCATTTTGCTCCGATGTATGTGGAGCGCTTAATTCTCTATGCAAGCCTTATTATTCACAAAATTGATTGAACTGTTGTGAAGTAAACTCGCCACCTCTATCTGTGCGTAGTACTTTGATGTAGCTTCCAATTTGCTTCTCCACTAATGCCTTGAACTTTTTGAAGGTTTCAAATGTTTCTGACTTGAATTGAAGGAAGTACACCCAACTCATACGGTCGTAGTCATCTGTAAACAACAAAAATATCTACTCCCGCCAAAGGAGTGTGTTTGCATAGGGCCACATAAATCAGCATGTATAATTTCAAGACATTTAGATGCCCTTCTGGACTTCCCTATAGGAAATGGTTTTTTACATTGTTTCCCATATATACACCCTTCACAGACATCTAAGGACTCAATTCTAGGCAGCCCAAAAACCATTTCCTTTTGACTCGACAATTTCAGACCATTTACATTCGAATGCCCATACCTTAAATGCCATAATCTAGACTCACTAGTGTCTTTGACAGCAAGGGCAAGGATTTCAAAACTAGAGAATTCTAGTGGAAATAATTTGTTTGAGGTCATTGGAACATCAACTACAATTTGGTCTAATTTTTTTATCCCTTATTACACAAGAATCATCGTCAAAGAGAATAGAATATCCTCTGCCCATAAGTTGCCCAACACTTAATAGGTTTTGAGCCAATGTGGGAATGAAGTACACATTATGAAGAAGCTTTACATTACCATGATTGTTCTGGACTGCACAACTCCTTTGCCTTCTACTTGCATCTGTTTGTCATCTCCATGCCTCACCTTCAATTTGTAAGACTCATCAAGCTCCTTAAATAATGCCTTTGTTCCAGTCATGTGATTAGAGCAACCACTATCCAAAAACCAAATGTTTGTGGAAGTAGTTGAGTCTTCATGATAGGCCATGAAGAGTTTTCGCTCCTCATCTTCTTGTTCTATATAATTAGCTTGCTTTTCTTTTTCCCAACAATTAGCTTGAATGTGCCCATATTTTTTGCAATGATAACATTGCACACCGCTCTTGTTGCGATGGTGTTCAGATGGCTTTGCACCCTTGTGCGAGTCATCATGGCCATGTCCTCTGCCATGACCACCTCTTCCACAAAATCCACCTCTGCCACGTCATGCTTTTCATTAGACTTGTGATGTCTTGCCTTATGGGATTGCAATGATCCCATCAATTCATCAAATGAGTAGGTAGTCAGATCTTTGGATTCATAAATAGCTGCTACCACATGATCAAACTTTGGAGTCAAACTCCTCAAAAGTTCAGGGACCAAATGTACAACAATGAAATTAAAGTTCAGGAACCAAATGTACACTATTGAAAGTTCAGGGACTAAAAGCATAAAAAACTTAAAGTTCAGGAACCAAAGGCATAAAAACTCAAAAGTTCAGGGACCAAATGTACAACAATGAAATTAAAGTTCAGGAACCAAATGTACACTACTGAAAGTTTAGACACTAAAAGCATAAAAAACTTAAAGTTCAAGGACCAAAAAATACGTTTTTCCTTTTTTTTCAATGTTCCTTGACGTACGCATAGATTATGGAAGGATAATTGTGGTGGTTTATGCACCTATAAAAGACAGTTCTACATATGCCCCGCTAGAAAATTCAACTCAATAAATTTTGAAAAAATTAGACCATACAGGGGTAGACATAAGCTAACATGACATGCATTGTTAGGAGAGGGATTTATAGGACTGAGAAAAGGGTTTCATCTTTTTTTTCAGTCTAGACTACTCAATATCCAAATTAGCCAACTACTCCAAGCTCGCTTTGGATCGGCCCACAACTGAGCTCTATTTGGTCGAACCCAATTAATTTTAGAATTGAGGCTCTCTTGTATTACAATAAAGTATTAGAAATTCTATTAGCCCAAACTATGTGATCAAATAAATACTCCTCTATCAAGAGATCCTCTTCCTTCCCCTTCTTCAAACTCTTATTCGTGTTTTTCATATAGTTTATAACTTTGTGTTAAAAATAAAATAAAATAAAATAAAATTTCGAGAACCGTGAGGTCTCAAAACTTGTAAAGTTCAAAAACATTTTTCAATAACATTTCATTTGGGGTAGCTCAGTAGCATGAAAAATTAATCAACTGGATCGAAACCACTCTTTTACCGAACCAAACAAAATATATAGAACCTGTTTGGTATAGCAATTAAATAACAAGAGATTTTTTAACAAGTAAATCTAAAAGGTGGATCAAACTTAACATACAGAAAGATGGCCCAAAAGATGAACCACCACCATCAAGCCCTGCGCGCATTAAATTCATCGGTCTACCATAATTCATAACTATTCACCAAAAATACAATATGTATAGTTATGATCCCCAAATGGCTAAGATATAATTGTCCACAAGCGATGTTTACAAAATTATCTGTGCGTGCCTCTCTAGGAATCATCAAAATGAGCCCCCTTACTTTGCTGCTTCAAAGAGCTTGAACGTTCTCAAAATGAACCTTGCCATACTTTTTACTCTTCCATCGGCCACACTTACTGGTTCGAATTAAAGTTATAATGGCATTTATCTTCACTGAATTGTAGGCTGTACGACACTGAAAGTAAATCAACAATGAAGATTGTCAACAAGAAAGAACAATATATAAACTAAACAATGTAATGTAGCAACCATATAATTAAGCGTCATAATAATTAGTATTGTCAAAGAAGACATGAGTATTTTCTGGATTGGGCATAATTCAAATAAGCTCAAAAGATCTTTACCTTAACAAATCTTGAAGATTGACAGTATGGCTACGATTCGAAGAATGCCTTCCAAGCGTTACTATTTTGACTGGTTTTAAACGAGGATCCTTGGCATCCATGAAATCTGTGATCTCCAAAGCATCAACATAATTTGAAGCACGCTCAGCAAATCTTCGTTACCACTTTCCACAGAGCCCAATGACTCGAAAATAAGATAAATTGGTAAATGGCTGAAGATGGCTCGTAAGGTCTTCATGTGGGAGAACCTATGAAGGAAGCAACAACGGCCATGAAGGATCTAAAATTTTAAGAACAAAAGTACAAAGTTCAAACATCAATGGTCCAAGATTCAAATCAAATAGTTACCTTAAGAAGGCCAGCACGTATATGAAGTTTCTTTACATTAATGAGGTCTTTAAGTAGACTGTTGGCATTGCGACGCACTTGGTCCTCCGTCCATATCAAATTTTAATACTCATCCGTAATAATCATTGCATCTTGTAGCATTGGCATCTTGAACAGAATGTATTCACTTGGTAGCCCATTAGTCCAACAATAAAGGTAATCACGATTCAGAGCAAAAATCTTGATCGTACATGGCTAATAAGGACCAAAGCTTACCTCCAAAATTCTCAAGTGACTAAGGGAGGGTACTAATATTACCAATTGGTTATAAATGGTGCAATGATGTAGAACATAATGTTTCAGAGCAGAAAGGCGAGAAAAGAATTGCTAGGTTATTGGAACATATAATCCTACATGAGAAATATAATAAGAGTTGGTGTGGTATATAAGTGGTGTAATCATCAAGGCTGAGGCGGATCTCGTGTTCTTTCATGGATATCCAATGTTGCTCGTAAGAAGCAGCTCCACGAGATCAATCTCCATATTCATCAAGTGGATTTCAATGTGATTCCTCACTATGTTTTTGGTTGCAAATCCCTTGTTGTGCTTAAGATATCATAATACTAATAGTGGTGTTTTTGCACCACTTAGTCACTGGGTTCAAACAATTGGTTCTACACCATTGCAACTTCTTTTCTATCCTCTCTGCTCTCAAACAATTGGTTCTACACCATTGCAACTTTTCTAACCATCAGTGCCTTCCCTTAGTCACTTGACAATTTCCAAAGCTTGCTTCCAACGTTACAAGTCGTCATATACTCTGTTGATCAAGATTTGTGGGCCGAATCTTGATTATCTTTGCTGTTGGACTACTGACTTGCTACCAACTGAATACATTTTGTTCGACATGCCAATGGTACAAGAAGCAATGATGAATACAGATTTGTATTACATTCCGCCTTGGGTATTGCCAAAAGAAGAACATCTCAAAGCCCACAATCTACTTAAAAATCTTGTCAATATAAAGAAACTTCATATACCTGCTCATCTTCTTACAGTAACTATTCAATTCAAATTTTGTTTTTGGTTAATTGTTTTTTAAACTTTACATTTTTCTTCTTAAAATTGTTCATCTTTCATGGCGCCTTCATAGGTTCTCCCGCATAAAAGACCTTATGAATCAGCTTCCAACATTTACAAATTTAACTTTTCCGCGTGTCATCAGAACTGGAGATGGCAAATATTTGCTGAACTTGCTCCAAATTATGCCTAACCATGAGAGTCTCATCTTTGACAAGGCAAACTCACTAGAATAATGAAATGTTGGCAGTTGCATTATGCATAAAGGTCTTGTCGGATTTTAATTGACAATTATCTCTATCTCGTTGTTTTTGCATTCGTGTCTATGCATCGGTGAAGATGAATTGACTTCCTACATTGGAGACATGCTTCCACAAAGTGTTTTGAATCAAGGATTAAGACAATTCAACCCAATGAATATATATGATGGTTGCGGTAACGATCGATACATAATAGAGTTCCTATTAACTAATGTTGTAGCTTTGGTGATCATCGATATCATGGATGCCCAAGACATCAATTTAACTCTGTCAAATCAAAGGGCTGGGAAAGGCATTCTTTGAATCCTAATAATCCTTTGAATCGTCAAGATCTATTAAGGTGTACTTCTTTTGAGTTTTATCTCTTCTTTGTAATATCCCAAATCAATATGATTGTTTAATTATGGATACCACATTGCAGTGTTTAGTTTATGCCTTGTTCATTAGGAGTATTTTTGTTGACATCTTAATTATTGATTTGCTTTCAGTGCTTCATTGATTCACAAAGTATTCAGTGGCCTTATTAAATGTAGAAGAAATGCTCCCTCATCAGTTGTCTAATCAACACTAACTCTTATTGGACTCGGCGAGTACGATGGAAGAGTTAAAGCATGGTCAGATACATTTTGAGAATGACAGCTTTGAAGCAAAGAAATAAGAGAACGCATTTTGAAACCCTAATCACAAGAAGTATGCGATTATCAAAAAAATTTCATAGAAAGATTAGATAAATGGAAGATTATCAAACCATTGTTAGGACTGGGTTTTTAAAGCTCCAGCTAGCACTGTTATATCTGCTTCTTCTCGCCTGACTGAAAAAAATCTAAAACTTCCCTACAAGGAGAAGGTAAAATTGAAACTTTCCACAAAGGAAAGACAAACTTCCTACTAATAATAAGACAAAAAAGGACCAGCCCAACCGCCGCACATATTCAAAAACGAGTGTCGAGGAAGATGTCGCAACAAGAAAATCCAATCATCACAGATCTAAAAAGATGTGTACTTTATTGAACTTATGGAACACAGAGAGATGAAGATTGGAACCATCGCCAATCAAAAGAAAAGATCGGCAGTGGTTCAAGATCTTGATTCAAGAGAGAAAACTAAAAAAAGGGGTTTTAGGGTTATAGTAGCCACCTCTTGGGCAAAAATTATCATATCTTAATATAACAAAATAGATAACTAAAGTTTTTAACTTTGTATTTATCTTATCAAATTCATTATAATTATCACCAAATCTATAGGAATAAAGAACAGAAAAAATGACCAAAAAAAATGAAAGTGATATTGGAGCGCGACTATTTTTTGAAGTTTCGACTATTTCGATTTCTTTTTTGATGAGTTGGAAACCTAGACATTATCTAATGCACCCTCTATTTTTCTAGAGAGTGCGATAGATAACGTCTATCTTTTTCTATGTCACATAATATGCACTGAGAATGTAATAGAAAATTATATTGAATAGGGTAAAACAGGGCAAATCGTATACAACACTTTGCTCTTATTTATAGAGCGGTACAAAACAATATACATGGAAGTAACTGATTTACATAATCAGTGATGAAGTTAAACAATCAGTGAGGGGAAGTTACACAATCGGCCTTGACAAACCGAGCAAAAGCCATCTGTTCATTCAGCAAGGCGAAATCTTTGGTTTGAACACGAAAGAAATATTAAAACATTGAATGAAAACTCAAAAAAATAAATGAAACAACCCGAATCTTCCACGATCCGACTTAGGGGCAATTTAGTAACTTAAATACTAAATGTGAGTTGGATTTTCTTTGGATTAAATTATTAGTGATATAGTAAAATATCTTACACCTCGATATGAGCATTTTATGCGGTTTGAAGAAACTTACCTCAGAATAAAATCTGAAAAACTTTTCTTAAACGTGAAGAAAGTTATATTCGAGGGCGAGATCTCTAGATTTATAAGATCTCACTAATTAGGGAAATATTTGTAGGAACGTTTTTGGTCAAAAGGGGCGAGATCTTCAAATTTATGAGATCATATTAATTAGGGAAAGATTTGTGGGAACTTTCTTAGTCAAAAGGGGCAAAATCTCCAAATTTATGCGATCTCATTAATTAAGGAAAGATTTGAGGGAACCTTCCTGGTCAAAAGGGTAATTAAGTTAAACTAATGAAAACGAGCCCAAAATATATTAAATAGCAGTTAGACTTAAGGCCCAAGTGGAGGGCATTTTAGTCTTTAACACAAAAGGTTGCATACAACCTAACCTAACCCTAGCTTATAAAAGGAGAGGTTATGTAACGACCCTAAAATCTAACTCACGTGGACCTCTTGTCGTGATATGGTTGAACAATTCTCGGTCATCGACACCAAGGTATTTTATTTTTATTCGGTGTTTGTATTATTTATCTATTTACCTGAAAGTAAATTCCAAAGTTCGAAATGTGTGAGGACGTTTGTGTGTGAACATTGAGGTGTGCAACAGGTTTGGTTCGGATATAACTTTCTTCACGTTTAAGAAAAGTTTTTCAGATTTTATTCTGGGTTAAGTTTCTTCAAACCGCATAAAATCCTCATATCAAGGTGTTAGATATTTTACTATATCAGTAATAATTCAATCCAAAGAAAATTCAACACACATTTAGTATTTAAATTACTAAATTGCCCCTAAGTCGGATCGGGAAAGATTCGGGTTATTTCATGTATATTTTGACTTTTCATTCAATGTTTTAATATTTTTTTCGTGTTCAAACCAAAGATTCCGCCTTGCTGACTAAACAGATGGCTTTTGCTCAGTTTGACGAGCCCGATTGTGTAACTTCCCCTCACTGATTGTATATACCATAACTTTTTCACAGATTGTGTAACTTCATCACTGATTATGTAAATCAGTTACTTCCATGTATATTGTTTTGTACCGCTCTATAAATAAGAGCAAAGTGTTGTATACAATTTTCCCTGTTTTACCCTATTCAATACAATTTTCTATTACATTCTCAGTGCATATGACGTGACATAGAAAACGATAGACATTACCTATCGCACTCTCTAGAAAAATAGAGGGTGCAATAGATAATGTCTAGGTTTCCAACACATCAAAAAAGAAATCGAAATAGTCGAAACTCCAAAAAATAGTCGCACTCCAATATAACTTTCATTTTTTTTGGACATTTTTTTACGTTCTTTATTCATATAGATTTGGTGATAATTATAATGAATTTGATAAGAGAAATACAAAGTTAAAAACTTTAGTTATCTATTTTGTTATATTAAGATATGATAATTTTTGCTCAAGAGGCGACTACTTCTAACCCTAAAACCCCTTTTTTTTAGTTTTCTCTCTTGAATCAAGATCTTGAACCACCGCCGATCTTTTTTTTTTGATTGGCGTTGGTTCCAATCTTCATCTCTCTGTTTCTATAAGTTCAATAAAGTACACATCTTTTAGATCTGTGATGATTGGGTTTTCTTGTTGCGACATCTTCCTCGACACTCATTTTTGAATATGTGCGGCGGTTGGGCTGGTCCTTCTTTTTTGTCTTATTATTAGTAGGTAGTTTGTCTTTCCTTTATAGAAAGTTTCAATTTTGTCTTCTCCTTGTAGAGAAGTTTTAGATTTTCTTCAGTCAGACGAGAAGAAGCAGATATTACAGTGCTAGCGCAGATATTGTTAGGACAGGGTTTTTGAAGCTCCTGCTAGCACTGTAATATCTGCTTCTTCTTGCCTGACTGAAGAAAATCTAAAACTTCCCTAATAGGAGAAGACAAAATTGAAACTTTCCACAAAGGAAAGACAAACTACCTGCAAATAATAAGACAAAAAAGAAGGACCAACCCAACCGCCACACATTCAAAAACGAGTGTCGAGGAAGATGTCGCAACAAGAAAACCCAATTATCACAGATCTAAAAAGATGTGTACTTTATTGAACTTATATAACACAGAGAGATGAACATTGGAACCATCGCCAATCAAAAGAAAAGATCGGCGGTGGTTCAAGATCTTGATTCAAGAGAGAAAACTAAAAAAAGGGGTTTTAGGGTTAGAGTAGCCGCCTCTTGAGCAAAAATTATCATATCTTAATATAACAAAATAGATAACTAAAGTTTTTAACTTTGTATTTCACTTATCAAATTCATTATAATTATCACCAAATCTATATGAATAAAAAACGGAAAAAAATGACCAAAAAAAATGAAAGTGATATTGGAGTGCGACTATTTTTTGGAGTTTCGACTATTTCGATTTCTTTTTTGATGAGTTGGAAACCTAGGCATTATCTATTGCACCCTCTATTTTTCTAGAGAGTGCGATAGATAGTGTATATTTTTCTATGTCACGTCATATGCACTGAGAATGTAATAGAAAATTGTATTGAATAAGGTAAAACAGGGAAAATTGTATACAACACTTTGCTCTTATTTATAGAGCGGTACAAAATAATATACATGGAAGTAACTGATTTACATAATCAGTGACGAAGTTACACAATCAGTGAAAAAGTTATGGTATATACAATCAGGAAGGGGAAGTTACACAATCGGCCTTGACAAACCTAGAAAAAACCATCTCTTCAGTTAGCAAGGCGGAATATTTGGTTTGAACACGAAGAAAATATTAAGACATTGAATGAAAACTCAAAAAATACATGAAACAACCCGAATCTACCCTGATCCGACTTAGGGGCAATTTAGTAATTTAAATACTAAATGTGTGTTGGATTTTCTTTGGATTGAATTATTGGTGATATAGTAAAATATTTTACACGTCGATATGAGCATTTTATGCGATTTGAAGAAACTTACCCCAGAATAAAATCTGAAAAACTTTTCTTAAACGTGAAGAAAGTTATATTCGAGGGCGAGATCTCCAGATTTATAAGATCTCACTAATTAGGAAAATATTTGTAAAAACTTTTCTGGTCAAAAGGGGCGAGATCTTCAAATTTATGAGATCTTATTAATTAGGGAAAGATTTTTGGGAACTTTTTTAGTCAAAAAGGGCAAAATCTCTAAATTTATCAGATCTCATTAATTAAGGAAAGATTTTTGGGAACTTTCCTGGTGAAAAAGGTAATTAAGTTAAAGTAATGAAAACAAGCCCAAAATATATTAAATAGCAGTTTGACTTAAGGCCCAAGTAAAGGGCATTTTAGTCTTTAACACAAAAGGTTGCATACAACCTAACCTAACCATAGCCTATAAAAGGAGAGGTTGTATAACGACCCTAAAATCTAACTCACGTGGACCTCTTGTCGTGTATGGGTGAACAGTTCTCGGTCGTCGACACCAAGGTATGTTATTTTTATTCTGTGTTTGTATTATTTATCTATTTACCTGAAAGTAAATTCCAAAGTCCGAAACGTGTGAGGACGTTTGTGTGTGAACATTGAGGTGTGAAACAGGTTTGGTTCGGGTATAACTTTCTTCACGTTTAAGAAAAGTTTTTCAGATTTTATTATGGGGTAAGTTTCTTCAAACCGCATAAACTGCTCATATCGAGGTGTAAGATATTTTACTATATCACTAATAATTCAATCCAAAGAAAATCCAACACACTTTTAGTATTTAAATTACTAAAATTGCCCCTAAGTCGGATCGGGGAAGATTCGGGTTGTTTCATGTATTTTTTGAGTTTTCATTCAATGTTTTAATATTTTTTTCGTGTTCAAACCAAAGATTCCGCCTTGCTGACTGAACAGATGTCTTTTGCTCGGTTTGTCGAGGCCGATTGTGTAACTTCCTTTCACTGATTGTATATACCATAACTTTTTCACTGATTGTGTAACTTCATCACTGATTATGTAAATCAGTTACTTCCATGTATATTGTTTTGTACCACTCTATAAATAAGAGCAAAGTGTTGTATATAATTTGCCCTGTTTTACCCAATTCAATACAATTTTCTATTACATTCTCAGTGCATATGACGTGAAATAGAAAAAGATAGACATTATCTATCGCTTTCTCTAGAAAAATAGAGGATGCAATAGATAATGTCTAGGTTTCCAACTCATCAAAAAAGAAATCGAAATAGTCGAAACTCCAAAAAATAGTCGCACTCCAATATCACTTTCATTTTTTCTGGTCATTTTTTTCCGTTCTTTATTCATATAGATTTGGTGATAATAATAATGAACTTGATAAGAGAAATACAAAGTTAAAAACTTTAGTTATCTATTTTGTTATATTAAGATATGATAATTTTTACTCAAGAGGCAGCTTCTCTAACCCTAAAACCCCTTTTTTTAGTTTTTTCTCTTGAATCAAGATCTTGAACCCCCACCGATCTTTTCTTTTGATTGGCGATAGTTCCAATCTTCATCTCTCCGTGTTCTATAAGTTCAATAAAGTACATATCGTTTTAGATCTGTGATGATTGGGTTTTCTTGTTGCGACAACTTCCTCGACACTCGTTTTTGAATATGTGCGGCGGTTGAGCTGGTCCTTCTTTTTTGTCTTATTATTAGTAGGTAGTTTGTCTTTCCTTTGTGGAAAGTTTCAATTTTGTCTACTCCTTATAGGGAAGGTTTAGATTTTCTTCAGTCAGGCGAGAAGAAGCAGATATTACAGTGCTTGCAGATATTGTTAGGACCGGGTTTTTAAAGCTCTAGCTAGCACTGTAATATCTGCTTCTTCTCGCCTGACTGAAAAAAATCTAAAACTTCCCTACAAGGAGAAGACAAAATTGAAACTTTCCACAAAGGAAAGACAAACTACCTGCTGATAATAAGACAAAAAAAAAGGACCAGCCCAACCGTCGCACATATTAAAAAACGAGTGTCGAGGAAGATGTCGCAACAAGAAAACCCAATCATCACAGATCTAAAAGAATGTGTACTTTATTGAACTTATAGAACACAGAGAGATGAAGATTGGAACCATCGCCAATAAAAAGAAAAGATCGGCAGTAGTTCAAGATCTTGATTCAAGAGAGAAAACTAAAAAAAGGGGTTTTAGGGTTAGAGTAGCCGCCTTTTGAGAAAAAAATTATCATATTTTAATATAACAAAATAAATAACGAAAGTTTTTCACTTTGTATTTATCTTATCGAATTCATTATAATTATCACCAAATCTATATGAATAAAGAACGGAAAAAAATGACCAAAAAAAAATGAAAGTGATATTGGAATGCGACTATTTTTTGGAGTTTCGACTATTTCGATTTCTCTTTTGATGAGTTGGAAACCTAGACATTATCTATTGCACCCTCTATTTTTCTAGAGAGTGCGATAGATAATGTCTATCTTTTTCTATGTCACATAATATGCACTGAGAATGTAATAGAAAATTATATTGAATAGGGTAAAACAGGGCAAATTGTATACAACACTTTGCTCTTATTTATAGAGCGGTACAAAATAATATACATGGAAGTAACTGATTTACAAAATCAGTGATGAAGTTACACAATCAGTGATAAATTTATGGTATATACAATCAGTGAGGGGAAGTTACACAATCGGCCTTGACAAACCGAGCAAAAGCCATCTGTTCAGTCAGCAAGGCGGAATCTTTGCTTTGAACCCGAAAAAAATATTAAAACATTGAATGAAAACTGAAAAAAATAAATGAAACAACCCGAATCTTCCCCGATCCGACTTAGGGGCAATTTAGTAATTTAAATACTAAATGTGAGTTGGATTTTCTTTGGATTGAATTATTACTGATATAGTAAAATATCTTACACCTCGATATGAGCATTTTATGTGATTTGAAGAAGCTTACCTCAGAATAAAATCTGAAAAACTTTTCTTAAACGTGAAGAAAGTTATATTCGAGGGCGAGATCTCTAGATTTATAAGATCTCACTAATTAGGGAAATATTTGTAGGAACTTTTCTGGTCAAAAGGGGCGAGATCTTCAAATTTATGAGATCATATTAATTAGGGAAAGATTTGTGGGAACTTTCTTAGTCAAAAGGGGCGAAATCTCCAAATTTATGAGATCTCATTAATTAAGGAAAGATTTGTGGGAACTTTCCTGGTCAAAAGGGTAATTAAGTTAAACTAATGAAAACGAGCCCAAAATATATTAAATAGCAGTTAGACTTAAGGCCCAAGTGGAGGGCATTTTAGTCTTTAACACAAAAGGTTGCATACAACCTAACCTAACCCTAGCTTATAAAAGGAGAGGTTATGTAACGACCCTAAAATCTAACTCACGTGGACCTCTTGTCGTGATATGGGTGAACAATTCTCGGTCATCGACACCAAGGTATTTTATTTTTATTTGGTGTTTGTATTATTTATCTATTTACCTGAAAGTAAATTCCAAAGTTCAAAACGTGTGAGGACGTTTATGTGTGAACATTGAAGTGTGCAACAGGTTTGATTCGGATATAACTTTCTTCACGTTTAAGAAAAGTTTTTCAGATTTTATTCTGGGTTAAGTTTCTTCAAACCGCATAAAATGCTCATATTAAGGTGTAAGATATTTTACTATATCAGTAATAATTCAATCCAAAGAAAATCCAACACACATTTAGTATTTAAATTACTAAATTGCCCCTAAGTCGGATCAGAGAAGATTCGGGTTGTTTCATGTATTTTTTGAGTTTTCATTCAATGTTTTAATATTTTTTTCGTGTTCAAACCAAAGATTCCGCCTTGCCGACTAAACAGATGGCTTTTGCTCGGTTTGACGAGGCCGATTGTGTAACTTCCCCTCACTGATTGTATATACCATAACTTTTTCACTGATTGTGTAACTTCATCACTGAATATGTAAATCAGTTACTTCCATGTATATTGTTTTGTACCGCTCTATAAATAAGAGCAAAGTGTTGTATCGAATTTGCCCTGTTTTACCCTATTCAATACAATTTTCTATTACATTCTCAGTGCATATGACGTGACATAGAAAAAGATAGACATTATCTATCGCACTCTCTAGAAAAATAGAGGGTGCAATAGATTATGTCTAGGTTTCCAACTCATCAAAAAAGAAATCGAAATAGTCGAAACTCCAAAAAATAGTCGCACTCCAATATCACTTTCATTTTTTTTGGTCATTTTTTCCGTTATTTATTCATATAGATTTGGTGATAATTATAATGAATTTGATAAGAGAAATTCAAAGTTCAAAACTTTAGTTATCTATTTGGTTATATTAGGATATGATAATTTTTGCACAAGAGGCAGCTTCTCTAACCCTAAAACCCTTTTTTTTAGTTTTCTATCTTGAATCAAGATCTTAAACCACCGCCGATCTTTTCTTTTGATTGGCGATAGTTCCAATCTTCATCTCTCTGTGTTCTATAAGTTCAATAGAGTACACATCTTTTTAGATCTGTGATGATTGGGTTTTCTTGTTGTGACATCTTCCTTGACACTCGTCTTTGAATATGTGCGGCGGTTGGGCTGGTTCTTCTTTTTTGTCTTATTATTAGTAGGTAGTTTGTCTTTCCTTTGTGGAAAGTTTCAATTTTGTCTTCTCCTTATTGGAAAGTTTTAGATTTTCTTCAGTTAGGCGAGAAGAAGCAGATATTACAGTGCTTGCAGATATTGTTAGGACTGGGTTTTTAAAGCTCCAGCTAGCACTGTAATATCTGCTTTTTCTCGCCTGACTGAAGAAAATCTAAAACTTCCCTACAATGAGAAGACAAAATTGAAACTTTCCACGAAGGAAAGACAAACTACCTGCTAATAATAAGACAAAAAAGAAGGACCAGCCCAACCGTCGCACATATTAAAAAACGAGTGTCGAGGAAGATGTCGCAACAAGAAAACCCAATCATCACAGATCTAAAAGGATGTGTTCTTTATTGAACTTATAGAACATAGAGAGATGAAGATTGTAACCATCGCCAATCAAAAGAAAAGATCGGCAGTTGTTCAAGATCTTGATTCAAGAGAGAAAACTAAAAAAAGGGGTTTTAGGGTTAGAGTAGCCGCCTCTTGAGAAAAAAATTATCATATCTTAATATAACAAAATAGATAACTAAAGTTTTTAACTTTGTATTTATCTGATCAAATTCATTATAATTATCACCAAATCTATATGAATAAAGAACGGAAAAAAGTGACCAAGAAAAATGAAAGTGATATTGGAGTGCGACTATTTTTTGGAGTTTCGACTATTTCGATTTCTTTTTTGATGAGTTGGAAACCTAGACATTATCTATTGCACCCTCTATTTTCTAGAGAGTGCGATAGATAACGTCTATCTTTTTCAATGTCACATAATATGCACTGAGAATGTAATAGAAAATTATATTGAATAAGGTAAAACAGGGCAAATTGTATACAACACTTTGCTCTAATTTATAGAGCGGTACAAAACAATATACATGAAAGTAACTGATTTACATAATCAGTGATGAAGTTAGACAATCAGTGATAAATTTATGGTATATACAATCAGTGAGGGGAAGTTACACAATCGGCCTTGACAAACCGAGCAAAAGCCATATGTTCAATCAGCAAGGCGGAATCTTTGGTTTGAACCCGAAAAAAATATTAAAACATTGAATGAAAACTCAAAAAAATAAATGAAACAACCCGAATCTTCCTCGATCCGACTTAGGGGCAATTTAATAATTTAAATACTAAATGTGAGTTGGATTTTCTTTGTATTCAATTATTAGTGAGATAGTAAAATATCTAACACCTCGATATTAGCATTTTATGCGGTTTGAAGAAACTTACCTCAGAATAAAATCTGAAAAACTTTACTTAAACGTGAAGAAAGTTATATTCGAGGGCGAGATCGGCAGATTTATAAGATCTCACTAATTAGGGAAATATTTGTAGGAACTTTTCTGGTCAAAAGGGGCGAGATCTTCAAATTTATGAGATCATATTAATTAGGGAAAGATTTGTAGGAACTTTCTTAGTCAAAAGGGGCAAAATCTCCAAATTTATGAGATCTCATTAATTAAGGAAAGATTTGTGGGAACTTTCCTGGTCAAAAGGGTAATTAAGTTAAACTAATGAAAACGAGCCCAAAATATATTAAATAGCAGTTAGACTTAAGGCCCAAGTGGATGGCATTTTAGTCTTTAACACAAAAGGTTGTATACAACCTAACCTAACCCTAGCTCATAAAAGGAGAGGTTATGTAACGACCCTAAAATCTAACTCACGTGGACCTCTTGTCGTGATATGGGTGAACAATTCTCGGTTATCGACACCAAGGTATTTTATTTTTGTTCGGTGTTTGTATTATTTATCTATTTACCTGAAAGTAAATTCCAAAGTTCGAAACGTGTGAGGACGTTTGTGTGTGAACATTGAGGTGTGCAACAGGTTTGGTTTGGATATAACTTTCTTCACCTTTAAGAAAAGTTTTTCAGATTTTATTCTGGGTTAAGTTTCTTCAAACCACATAAAATGCTCATATCAAGGTGTAAGATATTTTACTATATCACTAATAATTCAATCCAAAGAAAATCCAACACACATTTAGTATTTAAATTACTAAATTGCCCCTAAGTCGGATCGGGGAAGATTCGGGTTGTTTCATGTATTTTTTGAGTTTTCATTCAATGTTTTAATATTTTTTTCGTGTTCAAACCAAAGATTCTACCTTGCTGACTAAACAGATGGCTTTTGCTTGGTTTGACGAGGCCGATTGTGTAACTTCCCCTCACTGATTGTATATACCATAACTTTTTCACTGATTGTGTAACTTCATCACTGATTATGTAAATCGCTACTTTCATGTATATTGTTTTGTACCGCTCTATAAATAAGAGCAAAGTGTTGTATAGAATTTGCCCTGTTTTACCCTATTCAATACAATTTTCTATTACATTCTCAGTGCATGTGACGTGACATAGAAAAAGATAGACATTATCTATCGCACTCTCTAGAAAAATAGAGGGTGCAATAGATTATGTCTAGGTTTCCAACTCATCAAAAAAGAAATCGAAATAGTCGAAACTCCAAAAAATAGTCGCACTCCAATATCACTTTCATTTTTTTTGGTCATTTTTTTTTCGTTCTTTATTCATATAGATTTTGTGATAATTATAATGAATTTGATAAGAGAAATACAAAGTTAAAAACTTTAGTTATCTATTTTGTTATATTAGGATATGATAATTTTTGCTCAAGAGGCTGCTTCTCTAACCCTAAAACCCCTTTTTTTAGTTTTCTCTCTTGAATCAAGATCTTGAACCACCGCCGATCTTTTCTTTTGATTGGCGTTGGTTCCAATCTTCATCTCTCTGTGTTCTATAAGTTCAATAAAGTACACATCTTTTTAGATCTGTGATGATTGGGTTTTCTTGTTGCGACATCTTCCTCGACACTCGATTTTGTATATGTGCAGTGGTTGGGCTGGTCCTACTTTTTTGTCTTATTATTAGTAGGTAGTTTGTCTTTCCTTTGTGGAAAGTTTCAATTTTGTCTTCTCCTTGTAGGGAAGTTTTAGATTTTCTTCAGTTAGGCGAGAAGAAGTAGATATTACAGTGCTAGCAGATATTGTTAGGACTGGGTTTTTAAAGCTCCAGCTAGAACTGTAATATCTGCTTCTTCTCGCCTGACTGAAGAAAATTTAAAACTTCCCTAAAATGAGAAGACAAAATTAAAACTTTCCACAAAGGAAAGACAAACTACCTGCTAATAATAAGACAAAAAAGAAGGACCAGCCCAACCGCCGCACATATTCAAAAACGAGTGTCGAGGAAGATGTCGCAAGAAGAAACCCAATCATCACACATCTAAAAAGATGTTTACTTTATTGAACTTATAGAACACAGAGAGATGAAGATTGAAACCATCGCCAATCAAAAGAAAAGATCGGCGGTGGTTCAAGATCTTGATTCAAGAGAGAAAACTAAAAAAAGGGGTTTTAGGGTTAGAGTAGCCGCCTCTTTAGCAAAAATTATCATATCTTAATATAACAAAATAGATAACTAAAGTTTTTAACTTTATATTTATCTTATCAAATTCATTATAATTATCACCAAATCTATATGAATAAAAAACGGAAAAAAATGACCAAAAAAAATGAAAGTGATATTGGAGTGCGACTATTTTTTGGAGTTTCAACTATTTCGATTTCTTTTTTGATGAGTTTGAAACCTAGACGTTTTCTATTGCACCCTCTATTTTTCTAACGAGTGCGACAGATAATGTCTTTCTTTTTCTATGTCACGTCATATGCACTGAGAATGTAATAGAAAATTGTATTGAATAGGGTAAAACAGGGAAAATTGTATACAACACTTTGCTCTTATTTATAGAGCGGTACAAAATAATATACATGGAAGTAATTGATTTATATAATCAGTGATGAAGTTACACAATCAGAGAAAAAGTTATGGTATATATAATCAGTGAGGGGAAGTTACACAATCGGCCTTGACAAACTGAGCAAAAGCCATCTGTTCAGTCAGCAATGCGGAATCTTTGGTTTGAACACACAAAAATATTAAAACATTGAATGAAAACTTAAAAAATACATGAAACATCCCGAATCTTCCCCGATCCGACTTAGGGGCAATTTAGTAATTTAAATACTAAATGTGTGTTGGATTTTCTTTGGATTGAATTATTAGTGATATAGTAAAATATCTTACACCTCGATTTGAGCATTTTATGCGGTTTGAAGAAACTTACCCCAGAATAAAATTTGAAAAACTTTTCTTAAACGTGAAGAAAGTTATATTCGATGGCGAGATCTCCAGATTTATAAGATCGCACTAATAGGGAAATATTTGTAGGAACTTTTCTGGTCAAAAGGGGTGAGATCTTCAAATTAATGAGATCATATTAATTAGGGAAAGATTTGTGGGAACTTTCTTAGTTAAAAGGGGTAAAATCTTCAAATTTATGAGATCTCATTAATTAAGGAAAGATTTGTGGTAACTTTCTTGGTCAAAAGGGTAATTAAGTTAAACTAATGAAAACGAGCCCAAAATATATTAAATACC
Organism: Stephania japonica; assembly: GCA_039657345.1. NCBI lineage: Eukaryota > Viridiplantae > Streptophyta > Magnoliopsida > Ranunculales > Menispermaceae > Stephania > Stephania japonica. Next base: position 75,426,950 of record CM077556.1, read on the forward strand.
AGTTAGACTTAATGCCCAAGTGGAGGGCATTTTAGTCTTTGACACAAAAGGTTGCATACAACCTGACCTAACCCTAGCCTATAAAAGGAGAGGTTGTGTAACGACCCTAAAATCTAACTCACGTGGTCCTCTTATTGTGATATGGGTGAACAATTCTCGGTCGTCGACACCAAGGTATTTTATTTTTATTCGGTGTTTGTATTATTTATCTATTTACCTGAAAGTAAATTCCAATGTCCGAAACGTGTGAGGACGTTTGTGTGTGAACATTGAGGTGTGAAACAGGTTTGGTTCGGATATAACTTTCTTCACGTTTAAGAAAAGTTTTTCAGATTTTATTCTGGGTTAAGTTTCTTCAAACCGCATAAAATGCTCATATCGAGGTGTAAGATATTTTACTATATCACTAATAATTCAATCCAAAGAAAATCCAACACATATTTAGTATTTAAAATACTAAATTGCCCCTAAATCGGATCGGAGAAGATTCGGGTAGTTTCATGTATTTTTTGAGTTTTCATTCAATGTTTTAATATTTTTTTCGTGTTCAAACCGAAGATTCCGCCTTGCTGACTGAACAGATGGCTTTTGCTCGGTTTGTCGAGGCCGATTGTGTAACTTCCCGTCATCGATTATATATACCATAACTTTTTCACTGATTGTGTAACTTCATCACTGATTATATAAATCAATTACTTCCATGTATATTATTTTGTACCACTCTATAAATAATAGCAAAGTGTTATATAGAATTTTCCCTGTTTTACCCTATTCAATACAATTTTCTATTACATTCTCAGTGCATATGACGTGACATTGAAAAAGATAGACATTATCTACTGCACTCTCTAGAAAAATAGATGGTTTAATAGATAATCTCTAGGTTTCCAACTCATCAAAAAAGAAATCGAAATAGTCGAAACTCCAAAAAATAGTCGCACTCCAATATCACTTTCATTTTTTTTGGTCAACTTTTTCCGTTCTTTATTCATATAGATTTGGTGATAATTATAATGAATTTGATAAGAGAAATACAAAGTTAAAAACTTTAGTTATCTATTTTGTTATTTTAAGATATGATAATTTTTGCTCAAGAGGCAGCTTCTCTAACCCTAAAACCCTTTTCTTAGTTTTCTCCCTTGAATCAAGATCTTGAACCACCGCCGTTCTTTTCTTTTGATTGGTGATGGTTCCAATCTTTATCTCTCTGTGTTCTATAAGTTCAATAAAATACACATCTTTTTAGATCTGTGATGATTGGGTTTTCTTGTTGCGACATCTTCCTCGACACTCGTTTTTGAATATGTGCGGCGGTTGGGCTGGTCCATCTTTTTTGTCTTATTATTTGTAGGTAGTTTGTCTTTCCTTTGTGGAAAGTTTCAATTTTGTCTTCTCCTTGTAAGGAAGTTTTAGATTTTCTTCGATCAAAGCGAGAGAAGAAGCGAGATATTACAAATGCTTTGCGATATTGTTAGGGCTGGGTTTTCAAGCTCAAGCTAGCACCGTAATATCTGCTTCTTCTCGCCTGACTGAAGAAAATCTAAAACTTCCCTACAAGGAGAAGATAAAATTGAAAGTTTCCACAAAGGAAAGACAAACTTCCTACTAATAATAAGACAAAAAAGAAGGACCAGCCCAACCGCCGCACATATTCAAAAACGAGTGTCGAGGAAGATGTCGCAACAAGAAAACCCAATCATCACAGATCTAAAAAGATGTGTACTTTATTGAACTTAAAGAACACAGAGAGATGAAGATTAGAACCATCGCCAATCAAAAGAAAAGATCGGCGGTGGTTCAAGATCTTGATTCAAGAGAGAAAACTAAAAAAAGGGGTTTTAGGGTTAGAGTAGCCGCCTCTTGAGCAAAAATTATCATATCTTGATATAACAAAATAGATAACTAAAGTTTTTAACTTTGTATAAAATGACCAAAAAAAATGAAAGTGATATTGGAGTGCGACTATTTTTTGGAGTTTCGACTATTTCAATTTCTTTTTTGATGAGTTGGAAACCTAGAGATTATCTATTGCACCCTCTATTTTTCTAGAGAGTGCGGTAGATAATGTCAATCTTTTTCTATGTCACGTCATATGCACTGAGAATGTAATAGAAAATTGTATTGAATAGGGTAAAACAGGGCAAATTGTATACAACACTTTGCTCTTATTTATAGAGCGGTACAAAACAATATACATGGAAGTAACTGATTTACATAATCACTGATGAAGTTACACAATCAGTGAAAAAGTTATGGTATATACAATCAGTGAGGGGAAGTTACGCAATCGGCTTTGAGAAACCGAGCAAAAGCCATCTGTTCAGTCAGCAAGGCGGAATCTTTGGTTTGAACACGAAAAAAATATTAAAACATTGAATGAGAACTCAAAAAATACATGAAACAACCCGAATCTTCCCCGATCTGACTTAGGGGCAATTTAGTAATTTAAATACTAAATGTGTGTTGGATTTTCTTTGGATTGAATTATTAGTGATATAGTAAAATATCTTACACCTCGATATTAGCATTTTATGCGGTTTGAAGAAACTTACCCCATAATAAAATCTTAAAAACTTTTCTTAAACGTGAAGATAGTTATATTCGAGGGCGAGATATCCAGATTTATAAGATCTCACTAATTAGGAAAATATTTGTAGGAACTTTTCTGGTCAAAAGGGGCGAGATCTTCAAATTTATGACATCATATTAATTAGGGAAAGATTGGTGGGAACTTTCTTAGTCAAAAGGGGCAAAATCTCCAAATTTATGAGATCTAATAATTAAGGAAAGATTTGTGGGAACTTTCCTGGTCAAAAGGGTAATTAAGTTAAACTAATGAGAACGAGCCCAAAATATATTAAATAGCAGTTAGACTTAGGCCCAAGTGGAGGGCATTTTAGTCTTTAACACAAAAGGTTGCATACAACCTAACCTAACCCTAGCCTATAAAAGGAGAGGTTGTGTAACGACCCTAAAATCTAACTCACGTGGACCTCTTGTCGTGTTATGGGTGAACAATTCTCGGTCGTCGACACTAAGGTATGTTATTTTTATTCGGTGTTTGTATTATTTATCTATTTACCTGAAAGTAAATTCCAAAGTCCGAAACGTGTGAGGACGTTTGTGTGTGAACATTGAGGTGTGAAACAGGTTTGGTTCGGAGAAGCTCGACTTGGGAAAACATCTAGCATGCCAAATGTACATTGATGGTACTCTCCACAATATGGAATTATGAATGTCTTCCCTTCATTTTTTACAAATGTGCTCAGCATGGTCATGTTAGTAGTGCATGTCTCTCCTCTCAGAAGAGTTTAGAACCACCTGCAATGGTATCTATTACAACCACGACAGTGAGCTCCTCCTCTGCACCACCTCCAGCAGCAACGCCGCCACTGTTGGCTCCTAAACTTTCTGCTTCGACAATGGAAGATGCAGCGGGCCCATGGATCCATGCATCACGCCAGTTAGGAAATTCAAAGGTAAATCGCGAGATTCAAATGATCTCACTGGTGCCAAATCCATCCCTATTTCCAGTAATGGATCTCGCTTTGATGTGTTGACTTCGCATGATAAGGAAATTCATTTAATTGGCAATAAAGAGGAAAGTCATTCAATTGGCAATAAAGAGGAGCCTTGGAAGTCAACTCCAATTAGTTTTCAAAAGAAAGGAAGCATAGTAAGCGGGCCTGACTAGGCAAAGCCCAAGAAACCTCATGCAAAACTGGACCCTCCTAAAACTTATAAAGTTAAAAATACACGCGAGAAGCCTAGGCCCACGGTGATCCTATTAATAATGTTTCAACTCTCTCCCTAGTTTGAAAAACTCAATTAACGCCCCCTGCTCTTAACCCTACAGTCTCTGTGAAGGAGACAATGGTGATCAGGACCCCAACAAGTCCCCCAACTTGAGCACACTCTTGACCCAAATCTTCATATAGTGGTGTTGTTCAACAACAAAAATGGTTGTGATTCAGTCGGTGGTGGTGATAGCTTCTCTTCGGTGAGCAGCCTAGGTACACCAGGATGTCCCCGATAAACCTCATCAAATCAATTTGTGTGGGGTTCTTAAAATCGGGAAAGTGGGGGCAAAGGCAAGCGGAACATCTCTCCTTACACTAGATATGAGGAACCCCAGACCGCCTTTGCCACAATAACTTACTTCTCCCGAGGCTTTTCTACCGAGCTCGTTCCCTTCGAAGGAGCTCGATTTCTTTCCCCGGGTATTTCCCTCCCTTTATTTAGTTTTTTTTATGCTGATACCAACAATTGTTTGGAACTGTCAGGGAGCGGCAAAAAAATTTTGCTAGGTATTTGAAATCATTGATTTTCATCCACAACATCAAAATTCTTGTACTTACTGAAACAAGGATCAGTGGACTTCAAGCAGACAATCTTATTAAATTGCTAAAATTCGGTCTCTCATATCCGGTTGAGGCTCTTGGCTACTTAAGTGGTATTTGGGTCTTATTGAGGGATATTTTTAATATCACTACTATCATATTGTTCATGTATATTTGGAGGGGAACTGCGCAGCAGATTGGATGGCAAATTTCACTATTCATCACAGTATTAGCTCATACTATCTTCAACACTGCCCATCTGGCTTGACTTCTATTATTAGAGATGATGTAAGGGGAGTTTCACTCCCAAGGATATGTCCTCTGTAACCAGGCAAGTATGCCTCCTTTTCAATAATAAATAATAAATAAAAATAAAAATAAAAATAAAAATAAAAATAAAAAAAACTTATCTCAATTAGGTCATACAGTTTCTGGGCTTTCCTAAGGAGCTGTTAATATATTGGGTCTTCATTACGTAACATAGTTAGAAACCCAAATGGGCTTTTTGGTATTCGTTTGGGCCAGCGTTAGTTGGGTCCTTCAGTGGTGGTGTTGGGGTGGCTTGAGAGGCTCCGATTATATAACAATCACATGAGTGCTTAAGCCCTAAAAAAAGCCCTTCTTCAGACAATCGGCGGTTTGATCTTCCTTTCTATAATCTTTTTTTTTTTTTTTTTGAATACTTTCTCTAATCTTTCTATGGAATTTATTTCTTTGATAATCGCATTGCTTGTTCCTGGTGAATATATATAGAGTTGCCTGGATTTCTAGCTAGGTTTTCTGCTTGGTAACATATAGTATCTAGTTGTTTCTTGTCGTGATTCTTGATAGTAAACAAAATGGTTGTCGCAAAAGATAGGATTAGTGAATTGCCCGACTCGATTTTGGAAGATGAAATCCTGTCTAGACTTCCAACCAAGTTGGCTGTGACCACCAGCATCTTGTCTAAGAGATGGAGATGGTTGTGGACTGGTGTTCGGGCTCTCGAATTTTTGTATACTGGAAGTAATAGTTCAATGTTCATGAATTATGTTGATAATGTCTTACTTCACCACCACGTCTCAAACTTGCATTCCTTCAAACTCACCAGTGATCATCAAGGCTGTGATGGATCTCGTGTTCTTTCATGGATATCCAATGTTGTTAGTAAGAAGCAGCTCCGCGAGCTCTATCTCCATATTCATCAAGTGGATTTCAATGTGATTCCTCACTGTGTTTTTGGTTGCAAATCCCTTGTGGTGCTTAAGATATCATCTAATACTAATAGGGTCGTTTTCGCACCCCCCACTTGGGTTTCTCTTCCGTCTCTTGCTACCCTTGAACTCGACGGACTGATTTTTGCGGATGAAGACTCAACCCAACACTTCTTTTCCAGCCTCTCTGCTCTCAAACAATTGGTTTTACGCCATTGCAACTTTTCTAACCATCAGAAATTGGTAATCTCAGTTCCTTCTCTTAGTCACTTGACAATTTCTAAAGCTCGCTTCCAACGTTACAAGTCGTCATATGCTCAGATGATCAAAATTTGTGGGCCAAATCTTGATTATCTTTGCTGCTGGACTACTGACATGCTACCAACTGAATACATTTTGTTCGACATGCCAATGCTACAAGAAGTAATGATTAATACGGATATGTATTGCATCCCACCTTGGGTATTGCCAGTGGAAGAACATCTCAAAGCCCACAATTTACTTAAAAATCTTGTCAAAACGAAGAAACTTCATATACCGCTCGTCTTCTTATGGTAACTATTCAATTCAAATTTTGTTTTTGGTTAATTGTTCTTTAAACTTTATATTGTTCATCTTTCATGGTGCTTCCTTCATATATAGGCTCTCTCGCATGAAGACCTTATGAATCAGCTTCCAACATTTACCAATTTAACCTTTCTTCGAGTCATTGGAACTGGAGATGGCAAATATTTGCTTGAGCTCGCTCAATTATGCCTAACCTTGAGAGTCTCATCTTTGACAAGGTAAACTCATTAGAATAATGAAATGTTGGCAGTTGCATTTTGCATAAAGGTCTTGTCAGATTTTAATTGAAAATTATCTCTATCTATTGTTTTTACTTTCAGGTCTATGCATCGGGTGAAGATGAATTGACTTCCTACATTGGAGACACGCTTCCACAGTGTTTTGAATCAAGGATTAAGACAATTCAACTCAATGAATATGATGGTTGCCGTAACGACTGGTGCATGATAGAGTTCCTATTAACTAATGTTGTAGCTTTGGAGATCACTGATATCATGGATGCCCAAGACATCAATTTATTTCCTGTCAAATCAGTGAGGCTGGGAAGGCATTCTTTGAATCCTAATAATCCTTTGAGTCGTCAAGATCTGTGAAGGTATAGTTCTTCGTTTGAGTTTTATCTCTTCTTTGTAATATCCCAGTCAATATGATTATTTAATTATGGATACCACATTGCATTGTTTAGTTTATGCATTGTTCATTAGGAGTATTTTTGTTGACATCTTAATTATTGATTTGCTTTCAGTGCTTCATTGATTCACAAAGTATTTTCTCCGAGGAATTTTCAGTGGCCTTATTAAAAGTAGAAGAAATGCTCCCTCAGTTAAAGCATGGTCAGATTCATTTTGAGAAGGCTTAGCTCTGAAGCAGAGAAGTAAGGGAACACATTTTGATGATTCCTAGAGACTGATAAATATTCTAGACATTGCTTTAGCTTTTAGGACAATTATATCTTAGCTATTTTGTGTTTTTGGCTGTTGTTAATCTCTTGCCATCTTCCTGTTTTTTAAATTTGATGGTAAATCTTTTGACCAATGCCTGTTGTTTGAAGTTCGATCAATCTTATTTGCATGTGTACACTTGCATTGGTTTTTATTGTTGGAGAAAATCAAGGGACACACATGTGGTATGTGCGTGTCCTTAATTTCTTTTTTGGCTTACAAAGGACTTATAACTGGCTACCTCTGCCGCTCGAAAGGAACTCCCATCGCATCAGTTGTCAACAAATGGCCAATGCCATCGGGTGGTTCTGATAGGGTATACAAAAAATCTCTGATATATTAGCAAGTGCATCCGCAACTTGGTTAGCTTCTCTAAAAGAAATTTCCTAAATAATGTTGCCAAAACAAAATTAGAAACTCTTATCTACTATTTTCAAAAAGTAATGTCAATTGTTTTCTAATTCTTTTAGGCTTTTTTTTTCAATCACTAAACTTATAAATTAAGAAACGCTAGCTGGCGCATAATGCAAGATAACAGCAATACTTAAAAAATTGTTGATGTTGCCAGAAAAAATCAAGAGGTACTTAATAATATTATCTTTGTGCAATTGTCAAGCTTTTCTATTATATTATATTAGTCGGCATCCCGCGCTTCGCACACGGGCAAAATAAAGTATTAATATATTAGGTCAAAGTAAATTTTGAGGTAAAGTAAAAAAATTGATGAGAAAAACTTTAAAAATAAACTATTTGTCTAATATTCAATGAACTCGAAATAAAAAATAATATTATCTAGTTTCTCTAAAGAAATTTTCACAATTAATATCACACAATCCAAACAATTAAGGCTTTAAAAAATCCACACAATTATAAGAAAGGCACACAGTTCGATTGTTTTTTTTTTTTAAAGTGCTAAAATATGTAAATATATATATATTAGTAGAAAAACAACTCCAACGCTTCTCAAAAAACCAATTACATCTACAAATAAAAACTATCCGATTAGTAATAATTGAGAGAAATTAGTAGAAAAACAACTTATTGTTGTAAATGAAATGGATGTGGATAACTCTTCTTATTCAAACCATTTATATTCCACCACTATGTGTGAGTGGTTACACATTTACATCATGTAATTGTAACTTATGATCTTTGACATTCTTGTAATGGCCTATATAAAGAGCTCACATCTATGTAATGGATACACAATATATTGGAATGAAAGTTCTCTATTTCTCCCATATCTCTTCTCTTGTTCAATTTCTATTTCTTTACTTTACTTTCTTAGCTTTGTTTAAAGTAATTTTACAACACGTTATCTGCACGAGCTTGCTCTAACATTAAGGAGATCTTGAAGTTCAAGAAGCCTTGTTAAGGAGACAAAGCTAGGAAGGTATAACTTTTATGAGTTCGGTTTATTTCTATATTATCTTGGTTGCTTCACTTTTATATGCATACTTCATTCATATACTATGCATTATAACGTCACCGATTGCGAAAGTATGCTATGTAGTTGCGTTTTGTACGATCTTCTACATCAGAAATCAAAAGTCAATATGTGACACAACTAGTTTTCTCGATATATTATAAACGATTAATTATGCTCCATTCTTGATTTGTTTATATTGCGAATAGTGTTATGAGTTTGGGTGGATAGTGGAAAAGCCTTGTCCCCGGTAAAGCTAAACATTGAAAGCGAGATGAGTTATCCCGTTCGAGGAGGCATGGTTTTTAAGTAGACTTCGTCTCACCACCCAACCTGAAGGTTGTCCCACCAACTCATTTAAGTAGTACATTTTGCGTATTAATAATCAAGTTGTAAACAAATATTTAATCGTATATTATTTATTTTATATAGAAAGGAGAAAACTATTTACATCATTATTTTTTTTTCAAAAGTATTGTACTTGATTGAATTTTTGCCATAATATTATTGACAAAAATACTTGTCAAGTCAATTAGGTGCTAAAATTATAAAGCATCTATATAAGGATGTGTGCATAACACTAATATTTATTCGACGAATATCTCTATAGAGGTTTGAAAAGTGAATATTTTACTTTATATTATCCTTTCACCTTTTGGAGTTATGAAGATAAACACCAAAAATTGGTGATGCTTCGAGAAAAGCTCAAAATGAGTTGTTGGGTCTCAAGCTACAAAATTTATATCAGTCAAATATTGTTTATTATTCTACAATTTTAATTACCTCTATATTGAAGCTTTGCAGAAATATGACTGATGAGACAATAAAAGGCCACGTGGCTCACCTCGATTTATTATTGCAACAAAATATTGAGTGTGCACGTCAATACAATAAATATTATGAATTGATTTCTTGTTTGTCTCATAGTAGCTGAGTAAAATAATGAGATATTATTTATATAATATCACTCCCATCCAATTGGCCAAGCTTCATGAAGCACATGTTGCGTTTATAAAATGACCATGGTCGCAACTATATAATTATGGACGTGGAAAAGTGAAGGCATTCGGTAAAGGTCTTAATAATAATTTCACTCAAAGTGGAATAAAAGTGGTGTACCACATAAAACATGAAGGGCGGAATTATCGACAATGAGCATGCTCAAAAGCATGACAAGCTATGTCATGTATGAAAGACCATTATATTAGGTCACACTGATTATATATTGTCATATATGCCTAAATATTTTGGTGACATTTACTGTGTCAATCAAGGCAAAATTATGAAATTTATGGCTTATTAAAAGTGACACATTAAGATGTGTTCAAAGCATGAGCTAAATAAAGGCGAAGAATGCATGTCTTGCTTATTTTGCTACATGCACACTATAAAAGAGAATATTTCTCAAATTTGAACTTTGTTGAGACTAATATTCAGCCAATATCTGGTACAAAAGTTATAATGTTGTTAGTCTTTTACACCAGAAGAAAATTACTCAGAAATATTGTTAGTGCTTTACACCAGAAGAAATTTACTCAGAATAATAGAGAGTTTCTCTATATATTATGATTTAATCTAATAATCGAATTCCCAGCTTTAGCTTCTAGAATATGTAAGACACATTAAAACGAATGATCTAATGACATTCGTAATGTGGAGTGATTTTTTTATTGTCTAGAATTATCAATAATGTGAAAATATTGCAAATTCGCATGGACATCCTTTTTGGAACCACATTTTTTTTTTCAGCTGGTGATTATCTCAAAGCAACTTAATAGGAGATTTATATTGATTTAACTCTCTATTAATCATATTATAAAATGCCTTGGGCCCCTAAAGGGGAATTTATTTATAGCAAGTTTTGCTAATTGTCACTTTGATGAAGTATTTTTCCCACCAATAAGGGGAGATATAAGCCAATTCAAAAGGAATGGCGTGAAATTACTTGTAACGCATCAAATTTATTGTATTATGATCAATGTATAAATTAATATGAACTTGAAGTTCAAAAGATCATTCATTAGCAACAAATTATGAAATAATTACTTGATGCAATTACTAATATTAAAGAGTGATAAAATTGTATGTTCTAGCTGCATTAAAGTTTCATATATTAAATGATGTCTCTGTGCAACAAAATGTTTAAGGTGTAAAAAAAACCAGATATTGTACTTCTAAATTACTTGCAATGATTTGTTGCAATGTAATATAAGATGTCTCACCCATGGGGACATGAGGGGGAGTTATTGATTAGTGTATTGCACTCTTTTTCCCTTATCTATGGTCTTTTCCCACTGAATTTTCCTAACAAGGTTTTTAATGAGGATATTCTTACAATATTAATACTCCATTATCAAAATTGATTAGTGTATTATACTCTTTTTTCCTTAGCTAAGGTTTTATCCCACTGGGTTTTCCTAGCAAGGTTTTTAATGAGGCAATCCTATCAATGTCATATTCTATATCAAGATTGATGAGAACGATGTACTCTTTTTCTTTTACTATACTTTTCCCACAGGGTTTTTTTTTTCTTAGTAAAAGTTTTAACGAGGTACAATCTCTTAGCAAGTGTCATTCAAGGAGAAGTGTTGTAAATGAAATGGATGTGGACGACTCTTCCTATTCAAATCATTTGTGTTCCACCACTATGTGTGAGTGGTTACACATTTACGTCATGTAATTGTAACTTATGATCTTTGACATTCTTGTAATGGCCTATATAAAGAGCTCACATCTATGTAATGGATACACAATATATTGGACGGGCATTGGCGGACGGGCAGTGTTGGCTAGGGAATTTGCTTAGTTATATGACGTTTTCTTTTACTACAACAATCAGTAATGTGTAACGGTCATTCCATTATACTAAGTTATCAATATTATACTTAGTACAGAGTGAGGGAAGCAAGCCTATTTATCAATAATTATTATAAGTTATAGCCATGTGGATAAGTTTTTAAAAGAAAAAATTTTAGACCGTCACATTATTAATTGTGTGCATACGTAGTGGCGGACGGGGCAATGTTGGCCGGGGAATTTGCTTAGTTATATCAAAAAATCTATTTGGACTCTTTTAGAGTCTGGACTCATATGAAGGTTTTTGAAATTATTACAAATATCAAAGAAGTATCGCAAGTTGCTATTTCGAAGTCATTTATTACTTGAGGATGACTTTCAAATAAAAATTTTTCAAAAACTCTATAAGAGTCCAAATAGCACTACTCTAGTTATATAACATTTTCTTTTACTTAACCTTGGTATTTAATTTGATAGATCTTAATTAATTGTTTCCTTAACAAAAAACGGTTCATTTTAAAATGGTATTGTATTGGTAGATCTTAATTAATTGTTTCCTTAACAAAAGAAGTATTGTATTATATATTTAGATTATTTTTGTTAAGCCATGTGGTGCCACTATGAGAAGGCTGGAAAGCGCCACGTGGATGCCCCAAGGTCTTCCCTTATTATATACTAGTCGAAATTCCGCTTACAAGCGGGTAAAACTAAGTGTCAATATATTAGTTAAAAAATAATTAATTTAATGAGAAAAATTGAAAAAAAACTAAAAAAATAATCTTATTACATAATCTCGAATAAATTTTAAGTGAAGAATAATATCATCTAATTTCTTTGTAGTAAAAATAGGGAATATGTGCTTTGAAAGTTAAAAAACTTTAATTTTGCATATGGTTATATAAAAAATATAATCCTAATGAAATTAAATTTGATGAAAAATAGAAAGTGATAAAAAGAGGGAAAGAAAAAGAAAACTTATGTAAACATTGGTGAAATCTCAATTTAATACTTTATGTATTGAGTTTTCAAAAAAAAAGTACTTTATGTAGAGAAGATTTTTTTTTTGAAAAATGATTAATTAAAATTATGTTGCCACAACAAAGGATATATAACAAATTGCCATCTTGTGGAATAAACTAAAAGACGATCATTGATCTAAACAACGCATACCAGAGATCGTCAATCAATATATGTCATTTCTCAAATATTTTTGTTTGTTCCTGAAAAGAAAAATAAAAAAAATTAAAATCAAAACTCAAAGGTAAAAATATAAACATAAAAAACACAGAAAAAATAAAATAGCTATCAACAAGTCGAATAGAGCAAGAAAAATAGCTGAAAATCCAAAAATAAAGAATGTTATGGTAGAAAAGTGCGACATAAGGAAACTGCAAATATACAAATAAAGTTTGTTAAGACAGTGAAGGATATATAATAAAAACTTATGATCTTATCGAATAAACTTAAAATTGGAGATCATAGATCTAAACAACGCTTACTAAAGATTGACAATCAATACATGTCATTTCTCCAAATTTTTTGTAATTAGAATTTTGATTCAATCCTAAAATGAAAACAAAAAAAAATCGAATCAAAACGAAAAGTAGAAAATTGACGATAATGAATATGCGTTGGAAGATATACATTCCCAATATGTGAAAAAACACATTAGAATCTATAATATATATTTGAAAGAGATATTAATCTTGTAGATAAACAAAAAAATGGAGATTATTGATCTAAACAACACATGAAAAAATAGACTAGAATCAAAACCTAAGGGTAAAAAAATCTGAATATAAAAAACATCGAAAATAAAATAGCTATAAAAAAAGTTAAAACCTCTCCTCCCATCTTGTTAATTGGACAATCGTATAGCAAAAACTCCAGCCTTCAACAAAGATGCTCCATTCAGCCACGAAAACCTCATAAACTAAAAAAATGGAAATCATTGCCAAAGATTGTTGACCAATAATGTCATTTCTAAAATATTTTTGTTTGCTCCTCAAAAGAAGAAAAAAATCAGAATCAAAACTCAAAGGTAAAAATATTTGCATATGAGAAACATCGAAAATAAAATAGCTATGAAGAAGTCAAAACCTCTCATCCCCAACTATATTAATCGAACAATTCTATAGCATAAACTCCAGCCTTCAATGAAGACGCTCCCTTTAGCCACCAAAACCTCTCCTCTCCAATGACATTATAAAACGAAATCAAAGTCAAAATTGTAATTGAAATTGAAAGCCGCATTATCGTCGAAGCTCGGTGCGAGCAATATGCCTAATTGACATTGATGTGAGATTAGATGAACTACGTTTGAGTACACAGAGAGAGAGAGAGAGAGAGAGAGAGAGAGAGAGAGAGAGAGAGAGAGATTTGGTGTTGTGAAAGCGAAAACGTTTTTTTAGTGTTGGGACGTTTTTTTTTCTCTTTATCTATATATATATACTATATATAATGACAATCCTCCTTACAATCCCATTAATCCAAAATTTAACATGCTTCTAACATTGCCCTCGGGACAACTTTTAAAAGTAAACAATGAGAGTATCTTTGGAAACTAATTAAAATGGTTTTAAATTAAATTTCAAAACATAAGTTTATTATTTAACTTTTCCTTATTTCAATCCACTTTCCTATATCTCTCCAATTAAAACTGTCAATTCAAATTAAATAGCTTAAACTTTTTCAACCAAAGAATTAGGTGAAAAAAAACAATGAAACTGCTTTGTTTTTCTCTACATCACGTGCGGAGCACATGCCAACTGACTAGTTATATATTAGTGAGAATTTGTGTGGTTTCATGTTGGGACGTTTTTTGTTTTTGTTTTTTTTTAATATTGGGACGTTTTTATCTTTATATGGTACATTTTTTATTTGGGATTTTAATGAGGAAAGACTATGAGGGGATGTGCCACGTGGCGCTATGAGAAGACTAGAAATTGCCATGTAGACACCCCTAGGTCTTCCCTTATTAGGTATATAGAATATAGATATAGATATAGATTTGCTTGTTTTACCCTAATTAATACAATTTCTATTACATTCACATGGTACCCTAACTGCTTTTCTCTATTAGCGGTACTTTTGATGTGCGCATACTCTGTCTAATCAAGCAGTCAAACTTCTTATCCTTGATTGGAGACACTGTGGGAGCATTTCTTCAATGTGCAAAGTCAAGTCATTTTCACTAAAAGCATGAACCTGGATGCAAAACAACAATACAAAGAATTGTCATTTACAACAAGAATGTCATAGCAAAAAAATATAACTGCAAAAGATTAACTATTCCAATTATTTGCCTTGTTAACACTTAGGTCTTCAAGATTGGGCATAATTTGAAGCAAGTTTAATAGATTTCTGCCACAACAAGGCTCGTAGACTAACAGACGGGTTATATTCGTAAATGTTGGAAGACGGCTCAAAAGATCTTCATGCGGAAGAACCTATGTAGAATGTAGCATTGACCGTGAATAATCGATTAGTACTAGATTTTAAGAACTTTAAAATAAAAGCTCAAAGAACAATTACCCAAAACAATTTCGAATGGCACAATTAAACAAGAAGCAGCAGTTACCCAAAGAATATCATCATGTGTAGAAAGTTTCTTCACATGAGCAATTTGCTTAAGTAGATTACAAGCACAACGTCGTTGTTCATATGTCAAATCTGGAATGTCACATACATATGCATTGATAGAAGCACCCTGTAGTGATATATTGAGCACCACAAGAGAATGGCAACGAAAAACATGTTAGATTTCAAGAATAGAACCCAAAACAGGGGACTTGTGAACAGAGGCTTAAAATGCAGATTTTTACTTTCAGATTTAATACATCAACGTACAGTGGAATAACCCATTTTGTAGGCTTAGTCAACAGACAAATTAACTGAAGTAAATGGAGATAATCTAGGCACTACTAGTGTAACGACTTGCAACTTTAATCAAGTAATTAGTGAGAAACTGCAACTTTAATCAAGTAATTAGTGATAAACTGTATAGTAATCACAAAGAGATTCAGTTGGAAGTAGGGTCGGCGTATCTTAAATAGCGTGTATGGGTGTGTGTTGGTGAATGCAATTGTGTTTGTATGGTATGTATTATATAACTATGTAGTACATATAAGTAGAAAGTTGGATAATTCGGGAAATTTTTGAAGGCTTGAATGCCGGTAGAGTGGCGAGAGCGTAGAAATGCCCGAGGGAACTCGTTGGCGAGAGAGGGTTAGAGTTGTATAGAAGTTTGTATACTCATCTATATATATACATAGGAATTATATATATGTATATGTATAAGTATATGTAGATAAATTATTATATATATATGGGGCAGTATATATATATATATAAAAGTAAGGATAAGTTTAAGTGACCTCGAGATGAGCAAATACGCATCTCGAGGCAAGGTTTTATTTATAAAACCAAAAGCTTCACCGCCTCTGCTCATCGAAATCGCGAGAGAGAAGAGAGAAGATCGGTGGAGGTAGAGAACGAGGAGAAGAGAGACGCGAGGGAGAGGCGGAGCTGGAAAACTGGAAGGTGACGTAGAGATCAACTAGTGTTGAGTGGTGTTCGTAAGTTTGGGTAAGTTTTGAAAGTTTTCTTTTAAATTCGTGGGTTTTGGGAATTTGGGGAAAACTTTGGGGAAGTTGAATCAAGGTGTGAGATTCGATTGTAATGAGTTTGGGAAGGTTACAAGGATCATTAGAACTCCTATTTGTGTAAAAATCAGATTGTGGGCATGAATGGGAATTTGGGGGAAGTAAACTGCAACAGTCCCGATTCGGCACTGTTGCAGGAAACGTTATGAATTGTTAGATTTGTGATAGATTGTTGTTGAAATTCTTGATGTTGGGTTGTTGTTGCTGGAATTCATATAGACATGTGATGTGGGTATGCTCTCTGAGGTTGCAGGCATGATGATGATGTGTAAGCGAACTGCAAACTTGATGTTTAGTTGTTGTTTGCTGGAATTAATAGAGACATGTGATGTGGGTATGCTCTCTGAGGTTGCAGGAACTGTTGCAAGAAACAATTAGGAATTGTTGCAGGAACTGTTGCAGGAAACAATTAGGAAGATGTAGGAACTGTTGCAGGAAAAGTTGATAAAGTTGTAGATTGGAATGTGATTTGGGTTTTAACTGATGTTGAATAGATTGGTGAAGTTCTTGATTATTTGGTTGTTGTTTGCTGTTGGAACTTTGGAAATTGAGGAATAGCAATAGAGCTGATTTAGCTCAGTTGCAGGAAATCGATGGCCAACGCGCTGGAGCAATGGCTAGCGCGTTGGGTGAACCAGAGAAGGGAATTAGGAAAACACAATGGATAGTGAGAAGTAGGAATAAAAGAATAGAGAATGTGAAATATTGCGTTAGCATGAGTTGGACGTGATAAATAGTAAAGTTAAGAATATGGAAGTTAGTTGAGGGAAATTTTGTAGAGTATGGATTTAGATTTGAATTATAAATCTTACTGTAGATTATAGGTTGACATTAGTTAATTTGGAATAGGTTTTCGAGCACAAGGAGAAGGAAGTGAACCTCGAGAGAAAGGAAATCAAGAGGAGGTGTTAAGGAAGCGTAATCAAGGTAAGTGGGACTCGTGTTTTTCATCAATTATGCAACGTAATTAAATACTATTAGAGCATATAGTATTAGAGACTGGGGATGGGGCAATGTATTGTGACTTAAACTGTTTTGTTATTTGTTTTACAAAAGAAAATGAGAACCGGGAAGAGGTTTGGCGAGACGGATAGGCCTGGGTTTGGAACTGTGTTGGGAGGCCACCCATCACTGCGCCCCAGTGACTTGGGAATTATTCCGACCAATGCTTTCCATTTGAGTTGGCGGCACACCATTTATGAATTATCAGCTGTCAGTGGTAATTCATGAGTGATGTGGGAGTGCGACTCTGTGTTTTTAATCAAATGAAAACCTAAGTCACAATACAGTTGCAAAAGACTTATGAAATTGCATTTGCTTATGTATTGGTTATATTGTTTAAACACCCTCTTTAAATATATGTTGGATTCATATTGTTACGCATTGATTAAATTATTTAGTTGATAATTGATGGATTATTCGGGAGTCATTTACTCAGCATGTAGGAGCTCACCCAACAACTTAATTTCGTGTTCTCGACTTACTACGGAAGAGAAAGGAAAAAGGAAGCTTTAGGAGTTTCAAGAAGACATCTCTTAATGTAATGAATCTGAAGTACATATGTATATATTGTTTGATTATGTTGTATATATAACTGGGGGTTGGGTTGCTTTTACAGATCAACAAAGTTTTGTATAATATAGTTTTGAGACATTGTATAAGATTTCTGTAAAAGTTTTAAATTTTCGTTGTTTTTGAAATGAAAAGTTTTATCTGATATAAGCGATATACAGGTTGTTAGCAGGTGGTAAGAAAATAGGCTGCTGGCTCTAGTTAGGCCTGATCTGATGTACCGGGGCTTAATTAGAGTTTCAGGCCGAACATCCTCTATTTAAAGTAGGGACTGTTAAAATCTAGTTAGGCCTGATCTGGTGTACCTGGGCTTAATTAAATTTTCAGTCTGAACACCCTATATTTAAAACAGAGGTTCTTACAACTAGTGCAGTTACATGGGATACATGGACAAAAAACATAACTAAGAACAAATCAATAGATAACTAACATAAGTAACTAAACCCACTAAAGCACGTTTGAATTAATAACTTCCAACAGCCCCCTTGATTCAAACTTGCACACATCAAGCTGAGATCTAAAGTAAGCATGCTTGCCTTGAGAAAGTGACTTTGTCATGATATCAACCACCTGCTCATTTGTGTTACAATACTTCAATGTGATTGAATTGCTTGACACAAGATCTCGAATAAAATGAACCCGAATGTCTATGTGCTTTGATCTTCCATGATAAGCTGGATTTTTTGACATAGCAATGGCCGCTTGATTGTCGCAATAAATTTATGTAGCTTCCTTTTGTTCTTGACCAACGTCGGTGAGAATTTGACGCAACCAAATCGCTTGACATGCTGATTAAGTTGCAGCTACATACTCAGCTTCAGTTGTGGATAAAAAGTTGTTGTGGCCTCGCTTCTTTGAACTCCAACGTATTGCTCCCAACCAAGATTGAAACGTAACTGAAGTGCTCTTTCTATCTTCCAAACATCCTGCCCAATCACTTGCTCGGTGAAGCCAACTAATTTCAAATCGAAGTGTGACCATAACAAAGCCCATGATCAATTGTTCCAAAATGTATCGCAATACTCTTTTCGCAGCTCCAAGGTGATGCTTTGATGGACAATGCATAAACCTTGAAATAACTCCAACTGAGAAGGCTATATCTGGGCGTGTATGTGTCAAATAAATTAAGCCTCCAACCAAGCTTTTAAAATGTCTCATTTGCTTGTTCTATCCCATCACCAAGCTTCAACTTCTCACCCAAATTCATTGGTGTCACGGCTCTGTTACAACTTAACATATCAAACCTTTTTAAGAGGTCTCAGCATATTTCTTTTGAGATAAGAAAATGCCATCCTCATGTTGCTTAACCTCAAGCTCAAGATAATAATGCAAATCACCCAAATCTATCATTTGAAACTTTTTCTTTATACAAGATTTAAACACAACAATAAGAGATGAAGAAGAACCCATATAGATCATGTCATCAACATAAAGGCAAATAATAAGAACATTTGTACCTTGTCTCTTCACATAAAGGTTTGGTTCATTCTTACTTCTCTCAAATCCATTATCATGGAAATAAGAATCTATCTTGGGAAACCCCGCCTGCGGAGCTTGCTTCAACCCATAAAGAGTTTTTCGCAACTTGTATACCTTTTTTTCTTTGCCTTTGACAACGAAACCTTCAAGCTGAGAAACATACACCTCCTCTCGCAAATCTCCATTCAAGAAAGCTGATTTAACATCAAATTGATACACAGTCAAAGGCAACCGTGCAGCCATTGCTAAAAGAGTTCAAAACATCTCTAATCGTGCAACTGGAAAGAAAATGTCTTCATAATCTAAACCATATTGCTGTGAATTGAATATCCTTTCACTACAAGTCGCGCATTATACTTTTGAACATTCCTATCAGCTTGAAACTTTGTTTGAAAGACCCACTTGACCCCAATTGTGTTCTTATCTTTAGGAAGGTCCACCAATTCCCACGTATCATTTTTCTGAATTGTTGAGATTTCTTCGTTCATTGCACTATGCCATTCCTCTTTTGTCACTGTATCTTGGAGGGTGATTGGATCAGTAACAAGTAAAGCTTGCGTCTATGCATAGATCGCGGCCAAGGAACGATACTTTGTTGAAGGAGTTTCATCATCAGAAGAACTTGTATTGCTTGAACTTGAAGAAGATAAGATTGGAGATGAGCTTGAAGAACTTGAAGAATTCTGCTTCACTTCAAGTGGTGGTGGTGTCAATTTCAGGTGTGGAGTCAATATGAGCTACATGGGAATTCACATCCCACACCCAACATGCATCTTCAGCAAAAAGAACATTTCTGCTAACAATGATCTTGCCATTTATAGGATTATATAGCCTATATGCCTTTAGATTGAGAACTATAACCAACAAAAATGCACTTTGTTGATTTTTCATCAAGCTTACTGCGATTAGGAAAGTCTTTAAAGCATAGGCAACAGAACCAAAAATCTTTGAATGGCTTACTGAAGGTTTCCTCCCACTCCATGCCTCGTATGGAGTTCGATTCAAACAACATTTGTGGGTGATAAATTCAGCAAGTAGCCCGTAGTTGCAACCGCCTCTCCCTAAAAATTTTTAGGAAGTCCTTTAGCTTTCAACAAGCTTCTTGCTATCTCAACAACAGTTTTGTTCTTCCGTTCAGCGATGCCATTTTGCTCCGGTGTACGTGGAGCAGTTAATTCTCTATGCAAGCCTTGTTCTTCACAAAATTGATTGAACTGTTGTGAAGTAAACTCGCCACCTCTATCTGTGCGCAGTACTTTGATGTAGTTTCCAATTTGCTTCTCCACTAATGCCTTGAACTTTTTGAACGTTTCAAATGTTTCTGACTTGAATTGAAGGAAGTACACCCAACTCATACGGTCGTAGTCATCTGTAAACAACAAAAAATATCTACTCCCGCCAAAGGAGTGTGTTTGCATAGGGCCACATAAATCAGCATGTATAATTTCAAGACATTTAGATGCCCTTCTAGACTTCCCTATAGGAAATGGTTTTTTACATTGTTTCCCATATATACACCCTTCAGAGACATCTAAGGACTCAATTCTAGGCAGCCCAAAAACCATTTCCTTTTGACTCAACAATTTCAGACCATTTACATTCGAATGCCCATACCTTAAATGCCATAATCTAGACTCACTAGTGTCTTTGACAGCAAGGGCAAGGTTTTCAAACCTAGAGAATTCTAGTACAAATAATTTGTTTGAGGTCATTGGAACAGCAACTACAATTTGGTCTAATTTTTTTTATCCCTTATTACACAAGAATCATCATCAAAGAGAATAGAATATCCTCTACCCATAAGTTGCCCAACACTTAATAGGTTTTTAGACAATGTGGGAATGAAGTACACATTATGAAGAAGCTTTACATTACCATGATTGTTCTGGACTGCAACAACTCCTTTGCCTTCTACTTGCATCTGTTTGTCATCTCCAAGCCTCACCTTCAATTTGTAAGACTAATCAAGCTCCTTAAATAATGCCTTTGTTCCAGTCATGTGATTAGAGCAACCACTATCCAAAAACCAAATGTTAGTGGAAGTTGTTGAATCTTCATGATAGGCCATGAAGAGTTTGCGCTCCTCATCTTCTTGTTCTGTATAATTAGCTTGCTTTTCTTTTTCCCAACAATTAGCTTGAATGTGCCCATATTTTTTGCAATGATAACATTGCACACCGCTCTTGTTGCGATGGTGTTCAGATGGCTTTGCACCCTGGTTCGAGTCATCATGGCCATGTCCTCTGCCGTGACCACCTCTTCCACAAAATCCACCTCTGCCACGTCATGCTTTTCATTAGACTTGTGTAGTCTTGCCTTATGGGATTGCAATGATCCCATCAATTCATCAAATGAGTAGGTAGTCAGATCTTTGGATTCATAAATAGCTGCTACCACATGATCAAACTTTGGAGTCAAACTCCTCAAAAGTTCAGGGACCAAATGTACAACAATGAAATTAAAGTTCAGGAACCAAATGTACACTATTGAAAGTTCAGGGACTAAAAGCATAAAAAACTTAAAGTTCAAGGACCAAAGGCATAAAAACTCAAAAGTTCAGGGACCAAATGTACAACAATGAAATTAAAGTTCATGAACCAAATGTACACTATTGAAAGTTCAGGGACTAAAAGCATAAAAAACTTAAAGTTCAAGGACCAAAAAATACGTTTTTTCTTTTTTTTTTTCAATGTTCCTTGACGTACGCATAGATTATGGAAGGATAATTGTGGTGGTTTATGCACCTATAAAAGACAGTTCTACATATGCCCCGCTAGAAAATTTAACTCAATAAATTTTGAAAAAATTAGACCATACAGGGATAGACATAAGCTAACATGACATGCGTTGATTAGGAGAGGGATTTATAGGACTGAGAAAAGGGTTTCATCTTTTTTTTTAGTCTAGACCACTCAATATCCAAATTAGTCAACTACTCCAAGCTCGCTTTGGGTCGGCCCACAATTGAGCTCTATTTGGTCGAACCCAATTAATTTTAGAATTGAGGCTCTCTTGTATTACAATAAAGTATTAGAAATTCTATTAGCCCAAACTATGTGATCAAATAAATACTCCTCTATCAAGAGATCCTCTTCCTTCCCCTTCTTCAAACTCTTATTCATGTTTTTCATATAGTTTATAACTTTGTGTTAAAAATAAAAAATAAAATAAAATAAAATTTCGACAACCGTGAGGTCTCAAAACTTGTAAAGTTCGAAAACATTTTTCAATAACATTTCATTTGGGGTGGCTCAAAGAAGATGAAAAATTAATCAACTGGATCGAAACCACTCTTTTACCGAACCAAACAAAATATATAGAACCCGTTTGGTATAGCAATTAAACCACCACCATCAAGCCCTCGCGCGCAAAGAAAATTCATCGATCTATCATAAGTCATAACTATTCACCAAAAATACGATATGTATAGTTATGATCCCGAAATGGCTAAGATATAATTGTCCACAAGCGATGTTTACAAAATTATCTCGAGCTTGCCTCTCTAGGAATCATCAAAATGCGCCCCCTTACTTTGCTGCTTCAAAGCTTGAACGTTCTCAAAATGAACCTCGCCATACTTTTAACTCTTCTTCAGCCGCACTTACTGGTTCGAATTAAAGTCATCCTTAATTGGAGGCACAAAGGGTGACATATTTTCGTGATGGCATTTATCTTCACTGAATTGTAGGCAGTACGACACTGAAAGTAAATCAACAATGAAGATTATCAACAAGAAAGAACAATATATAAACTAAAAAATGTAATGTAGAATCCATATAATTAAGCGTCATAGTAATTAGTATTGTCAAAGAAGACATGAGTATTTTCTGGATTGGGCATAATTCAAATAAGCTCAAAAGATCTTTACCTTAACAGATCTTGAAGATTGACAGTATGACTACGATTCGAAGAATGCCTTCCAAGCGTTACTAATTTGACTGGTTTTAAACGAGGATCCTTGGCATTCATGAAATCTGTGATCTCCAAAGCATCAAAATTTGTAAATAGGAAATTTATTATGCGCAAGTCTTCTGGGAACCAATAAAATCATTGATTTGAAATTTCTTAATCCTTGATTCAAAACACTTTGGAAGAATTTTTCCAGGGTAGGAAGTCAGTTCATCTTCATTTGATGCATATACTTGAATGCAGAACAATAGATAGAGATTGTCAATTAAAATCAATAAGATTACTACACAAAATGCAACCACCAACATTTTACTATTCTAATGAACTGCCTTGTCAAAGATGAGATCCTCAAGGTTAGGAATAATTTGAAGCACGCTCAACAAATCTTCGTTACCACTTTCCATAGAGCCCAATGACTCGAAAATAAGATAAATTGGTAAATGGCGGAATATGGCTCATAACGTCTTCATGTGGGAGAACCTATGAAGGATGCAACAACGTCCATGAAGGATCTACAATTTTAAGCACAAAAGTACAAAGTTCAAACATCAATGGTCCAAGATTCAAATCAAATAGTTACCTTAACAAGGCCAGCACGTATATGAAGTTTCTTTACATTAACAAGGTCTTTAAGTAGATCAAGGCATTGCGATGCACTTGGTCCTCCATCAATATCAAATTTTAATACTCATCCATATTAATCATTGCATCTTGTAGCATTGGCATCTTGAACAGAAATGTATTCACTTGGTAGCCCATAAGTTCAACAATAAAGGTAATCAAGATTCGGAGCAAAAATCTTGATCATCCGAGTACACGGCTAATAAGGACCAAAGCTTACCTCCAAAATTCTCAAGTGACTAAGGGAGGGTACTAATATTACCAATTGGTTATAAATGGTGCAATGATGTAGAACCAAATGTTTCAGAGCAGAAAGGCGAGAAAAGAATTGCTAGGTTATTGGAACATATAATCCTACATGAGAAATATAATAAGAGTTGGTGTGGTATATAAGTGGTGTAATCATCAAGGCTGAGGCGGATCTCGTGTTCTTTCATGGATATCCAATGTTGCTCGTAAGAAGCAGCTCCACGAGCTCAATCTCCATATTCATCAAGTGGATTTCTATGTGATTCCTCACTGTGTTTTCGGTTGCAAATCCCTTGTGGTGCTTAAGATATCATAATACTAATAGTGGTGTTTTTGCACCACTTAGTCACTTGGTTCAAACAATTGGTTCTACACCATTGCAACTTTTCTAACCATTAGTGCCTTCCCTTAGTCACTTGACAATTTCCAAAGCTTGCTTCCAACGTTACTAGTCGTCTTATACTCTGTTGATCAAGATTTGTTGGTCGAATCTTTATTATCATTGCCGTTGTTGGATTACTGACTTGCTACCAACTGAATACATTTTGTTCGACATGCCAATGGTAAAAGAAGCAATGATGAATACAGATTTGTATTACATCCCGCCTTGGGTATTGCCAGAGGAAGAACATCTCAAAGCCCACAATCTACTTAAAAATCTTGTCAATATAAAGAAACTTCATATACCTGCTCGTCTTCTTACAGTAACTATTCAATTCAAATTTTGTTTTTGGTTAATTGATTTTTAAACTTTACATTTTTCTTCTTAGAATTGTTCATCTTTCATGGCGCCTTCATAGGTTCTCCCGCATAAAAGACCTTATGAATCAGCTTCCAACATTTACCAATTTAACCTTTCTGCGAGTCATCGGACTTGGAGATGGCAAATATTTGCTGAACCTACTCCAAATTATGCCTAACCATGAGAGTCTCATCTTTGACAAGGCAAACTCACTAGAATAATGAAATGTTGGCAGTTGCATTATGCATAAACGTCTTGTCAGATTTTAATTGACAATTATCTCTATCTGTTGTTTTTGCATTCAGGTCTATGCATCAGGTGAAGATGAATTGACTTCCTACATTGGAGACATGCTTCCACAGTGTTTTGAATCAAGGATTAAGACAATTCAACCCGATGAATATATTTGATGGTTGCGGTAACGACTGGTACATAATAGAGTTCCTATTAACTAATGTTGTAGCTTTGGAGATCACTGATATCATGGATGCCCAAGACATCAATTTAACTCCTGTCAAATCAATGAGGCTGGGAAGGCATTCTTTGAATCCTAATAATCCTTTGAATCGTCAAGATCTGTTAAGGTGTACTTCTTTTGAGTTTTATCTCTTCTTTGTAATATCCAAGTCAATATGATTGTTTAATTATGGATACCACATTGCATTGTTTAGTTTATGCCTTGTTCATTAGGAGTATTTTTGTTGACATCTTAATTATTGATTTGCTTTCAGTGCTTCATTGATTCACAAAGTATTCAGTGGCCTTATTAAATGTAGAAGAAATGCTCCCTCATCAGTTGTCTAACCAAGACTAACTCTTATTGGACTCGGCGAGTACGATTGAAGAGTTTAAGTATGGTCAGATTCATTTTGAGAATGATCAGCTTTGAAGCATAGAAGTAAAGGAACGCATTTTGAATCACAAGAAGTATGCGATTATCAAAAAAATTTCATAGAAAGATAAGAGAAACGGAAGATTGTCAAACCATTGTTAGGATTGGGTTTTTAAAGCTCCAGCTAGCATTGTAATATCTGCTTCTTCTCGCCTAACTGAAGAAAATCTAAAACTTCCCTACAAGGAGAAGACAAAACTGAAACTTCCCACAAAGGAAAGACAAACTACCTACTAATAATAAGACAAAAAAGAGGAACCAGCCCAACCGCTGCACATATTCAAAAACGAGTGTCGAGGAAGATGTCACAACAAGAAAATCCAATCATCACATATCTAAAAAGATATTTTATTGAACTTATAGAACACAGAGAGATCAAGATTGGAACCATCGCCAATTAAAAGAAAAGATCGGCGGTGGGTCAAGATCTTGATTCAAGAGAGAAAACTAAAAAAAGGGGTTTTAGGGTTAGAGTAGCCGCCTCTTGAGCAAAAATTATCATATCTTAATATAACAAAATAGATAACTAAAGTTTTTAACTTTGTATTTATCTTATCAAATTCATTATAATTATCACCAAATCTATATGAATAAAGAACGGAAAAAAATAACCAAAAAAATGAAAGTTATATTGCAGTGTGACTATTTTTTGGAGTTTCGACTATTTCGATTTCTTTTTTGATGAGTTGGAAACCTAGACATTATCTATTGCACCCTCTATTTTTCTAGAGAGTGCGATAGATAATGTCTATCTTTTTCTATGTCACGTCATATGCACTGAGAATGTAATAGAAAATTGTATTGAATAGGGTAAAACAGGGCAAATTGTATACAATACTTTGCTCTTATTTATAGAGCGGTACGAAACAATATACATGGAAGTAACTGATTTACATAATCAATGATGAAGTTACACAATCAGTGAAAAAGTTATGGTATATACAATCAGTGCGGGGAAGTTACACAATCGGCTTCGACAAACCGAGCAAAAGCCATCTGTTCAGTCAGCAAGGCAGAATCTTTGGTTTCAACACGAAAAAAATATTAAAACATTGAATGAAAACTCAAAAAATACATGAAACAACCCGAATCTTCCCTGATCCGACTTAGGGGCAATTTAGTAATTTAAATACTAAATGTGTGTTGGATTTTCTTTGGATTAAATTATTAGTGATATAGTAAAATATCTTACACCTCGATATGAGCATTTTATGCGGTTTGAAGAAACTTACCCCAGAATAAAATCTGAAAAACTTTTCTTAAATGTGAAAAAGTTATATTCGAGTGCGAGATCTCCAGATTTATAAGATCCCACTAATTAGGAAAATATTTGTAGGAACTTTTCTGGTCAAAAGGGGCGAGATCTTCAAATTTATGAGATCATAATAATTAGGAAAAGATTTGTGGGAATTTTCTTAGTCAAAAGGGGTAAAATCTCCAAATTTATGAGATCTCATTAATTAAGGAAAGATTTGTGGGAACTTTCCTGGTCAAAAGGGTAATTAAGTTAAACTAATGAAAATGAGCCCAAAATATATTAAATAGCAGTTAGACTTAAGGCCCAATTGAAGGGCATTTTAGTCTTTAACACAAAAGGTTGCATACAACCTAACATAAAAGGAGAGGTTGTGTAACGACCCTAAAATCTAACTCATGTGGACCTCTTGTTGTGATATGGGTGAACAATTCTCGGTCGTCGACACCAAGGTATGTTATTTTTATTCGGTGTTTGTATTATTTATCTATTTACCTGAAAGTAAATTCCAAAGCCCGAAACGTGTAAGGACGTTTGTGTGTGAACATTGAGGTGTGAACCAGGTTTGGTTCGGAGAAGCTCGACTTGGGAAAACCTCTAGCATGCCAAATGTACATTGATGGTACTCTGCACAATATGGAAATATGAATGTCTTCCCTTCATTTGTTACAAATGTGCTCAGTATGGTCATTTTAGTAGTGCATGTCTCTCCTCTCAGAAGAGTTTAGAACCACCTGCAATGGTATCTATTACAACCACGACAGCAAGCTCCTCCTCTGCACCACCTCCAGCAGCAATGCCGCCACTGTTGGCTCCTAAACTTTCCGCTTCGACAATGGAAGATGCAGCGGGCCCATGGATCCATGCATCACGCCCAGTTAGGAAATTCAAAGGTAAATCGCGAGATTCAAATGATCTCACTGGCGCCAAATCCGTCCCTATTTCCCGTAATGGATCTCGCTTTGATGTGTTGACTTCGCATGATAAGGAAATTCATTTAATTGGTAATAAAGAGGAAAGTCATTCAATTGGCAATAAAGAGGAAAGTCATTCAATTGGCAATAAAGAGGAGCTTTGGAAGTCAACTCCAATTAGTTTTCAAAAGAAAGGAAGCTTAGTAAGTGGGCCTGACTAGGCAAAGCCCAAGAAACCTCATGCAAAACTGGACCCTCCAAAAACTTATAAAGTTAAAAATACACGCGAGAAGCCTAGCCCATGGTCGATCCTATTAAATATGTTTCAACTCTATCCCCAGTTTGAAAAACTCAATTAATGCCCCCTGCTCTTAACCCTACTGTCTCCTCGAAGGAGGCAATGGTGATCATGACCCCAACAAGTCCCCAACTTGAACACACTCTTGACCCAAATCTTCATATAGTGGTGTTGTTCAACAACAAAAATGGTTGTGATTCAGTCGGTGGTGGTGATAGCTTCTCTTCGGTGAGAAGCCTAGGTACACCAGGATGTCCCCCAAATAAACCTCATCAAATCAATTTGTGTGGCTTCTTAAAATCAGGAAAGTGGGGGGCAAAGGCAAGCGGAACATCTCTCTTTACACTAGATATGAGGAACCCAGACCGCCTTTCCCACAACAACTTACTTCTCCTAAGGCTTTTCGGCAGAGCTCGTTCCCTTCGAAGGAGCTCTGATTTCTTTCCCCTGGGTATTTCCATCCCTTTATTTAGTTTTTTTATGCTGGTACCAACAATTGTTTGGAACTGTCAAGGAGCGGAAAAAAGTTTTTGCTAGGTGTTTGAAATCATTTATTTTCATCCACAACATCAAAATTCTTGTATTTACTGAAACAAGGATTAGTGGACTTCAAGATCTCGATCCTCGAGATCGTATCATCCTGCAACATCTAACATTTTATCAAAATCTGCATAATCTTTTTTGTGGTGATGTTTTTGCTTCTCAATTGTTAATATATTCTTTTCTGTTTGAGTTAAATTGCTAATATATTGTTAATGTTACCCTAATAAGACTTGCACATACAACACAGGCTTGTGCTCGTCCCTTCGATGCGTCTTGGTATGCGTGCACACACATGTTGACGAAAATCAAGGGACACATGTGGTATGTGCGTGTCCTTAATTTCTTTTTGGCTTACAAAGGATTTATAACTGGCTACCTCTGCCACTCGAAAGGAACTCCCATCGCATCAGCTATCAACAAATGGCCAATGCCATCGGATGGTTCTGATAGGGTATACAAAAAATCTCTGATATATTAGCAAGTGCATCCGCAACTTGGTTAGCTTCTCTAAAAGCAATTTCCTAAATAATGTTGCCAAAACAAAATTAGAAACTCTTCTCTACTATTTTCAAAAAGTAATGTCAATTGTTTTCTAATTCTTTTAGGCTTTTTTTCAATCACTAAACTTATAAATTAAGAAATGCTAGCTGGTGCATAATGCAAGATAACAACAAATACTTGGAAAATTGTCGATGTTGCCAGAAAAAATCAAGAGGTACTTGATAATATTATCTTTATGCAATTGTCAAGCTTTTCTATTATATTACACTAGTCAGCATCCCGCGCTTCGCTCACGGGCAAAACAAAGTATAAAAATATTAGGTCAAAGTAAATTTTGAGGTAAAGTAAAAAAATTGTTGAGAAAAACTTTAAAAATAAACTATTTGTCTAATCTTCAATGAACTCGAAATAAAAAATAATATTATCTAGTTTCTCTAAAGAAATTTTCACAATTAATATCACACAATCCAAACAATTAAGGCTTTAAAAAATCCACACAATTATAAGAAAGGCACGCAGTTCGATTGTTTTTTTTTAAAGTGCTAAAATCTGTAAATATATATATATATATATATTAGTAGAAAAAAATTCTAAAAGTAAGCCGCTATTATAATTGTTATTATATTAGATGAAACTACAATAATCCAATTAAGTATGAACTTATTTAATTGTGTGTGGTGTTTAACATCGTAATGTCCTAAATAAATAATAAAATATGGAATAGTATCTAATATCAATACCTCTCAATCATGGAATTCACTTCAGGGATCTCAAGATTCAAGTAAACCTTTGATACACTTGTTGTTGTGGAGAACCAAATTTGACCAGTTATATATATGTAGGAAAAAATGATCTTAAGTGCATCATTTTAGAGAAAGACTATGGGGCAACAAAGAGAAAAAAAAAAAAAAAAAAAAGTAATTGATAATTAGTCTCTCATATCTCTTCTCTTGTTCAATTTCTATTTCTTTACTTTACTTTCCTAACTTTGTTCAAAGTAATTTTACAACACGTTATCAGCACGAGCTTGCTCTAACATTAAGGAAATCTTGAAGTTCAAGACGGCTTGTTAAGGAGACAAAGCTAGGAAGGTATAACTTTTATGAGTTCGGTTTATTTCTATATTATCTTGGTTGCTTCACTTTTATATGCATACTTTATTCATATACTATGCATTATAACGTCACCGATTGCGAAAGTATGCTATGTAGTTGCGTCTTGTATGATCTTCTACATCAGAAATCAAAAGTCAATATGTGACATAACTAGTTTTCTCAATATACTATAAACGATTAATTATGCTTCATTTTTGATTTTTTTATATTGCGAATAGTGTTATGAGTTTGTGTTGATAGTGGGAAAGTCTTGTCCCCGGTAAAGCTAAACATTGAAAGGGAGACGAGTTATTCCGTTCGAGGAGGCATGGTTTTTAAGTAGACTTCGTCTCACCACCCAACCTGGAGGTTGTCCCACACACTCATTCAAGTAGTACATTTTGCGTATTAATAATTAAGTTGTAAACAAATATTTAATCGTACATTATTTATTTTATATAGAAAGGAGAAAACTATTTACATCACTATTTTTTTTCAAAAGTATTGTACTTGATTGAATTTTTGCCGTAATATTATTGACAAAAATACTTGTCAAGGCAATTAGGTGCTAAAATTATAAAGCATCTATATAAGGATGTGTGCATAACACTAATATTTATTCGACGAATATCTCTATAGAGATTTGAAAAGTGAATATTTCACTTTATATTATCCTTTCACCTTATGGAGTTATGAATATAAATACCAAAAATTGGTGATGCTCTGAGAAAAGCTCAAAGTGAGTTGTTGGGTCTCAAGCTACAAAATTTATATCAGTCAAATATTGTTTATTATTCTACAATTTTAATTACCTCTATATTGAAGCTTTGCAGAAATATGACTGATGAGACAATAAAAGGCCACGTGGCTCACCTCGATTTATTATTGCAACAAAATATTGAGTGTGCAAGTCAATTCAATAAATATTATGAATTGATTTCTTGTTTGTCTCATAGTAGCTGAGTAAAATAATGAGATATTATTTATATAATATCACTCCCGTCCAATTGGCCAAGCTTCATGAAGCACATGTTGTGTTTATAAAATGACCATGGTCGCAACTATATAATTATGGATGTGGAAAAGTGAAGGCATTTGGTAAAGGTCTTAATAATAATTTCACTCAAAGTGGAATAAAAGTGGTGCACCACATGAAACATGAATGGCAAAATTGTCGACAATGAGCATGCTCAAAAGCGTGACAAGCTATGTCATGTATGAAAGATCATTATATTAGGTCACACTGATTATATAGTCATATATGCCCAAATATTTTGGTGACATTTACTGTGCCAATCAAAGGAAAAATTATGAAATTTATGGCTTATTAAAATTGACACATTGAGATGTGTTCAAATCATGAGCTAAATAAGGGCGAAGAATGTATGTCTTGCTTATTTTGCTACATGCACACTATAAAAGAGAATATTTCTCAAATTTGAACTTAGTTGAGACTAATGTTTAGCTAATATCTGGTACAACAGTTATTATGTTGTTAGTGTTTTACACCAGAAGAAAATTACTCGGAAATGTTTTTAGTGCTTTACACCAGAAGAAATTTACTCAGAATAATAGAGAGTTTCTCTATATATTATGATTTAATCTAATAATCGAATTTCCTGCTTTAGCTTCTGGAATATGTAAGACACATTAAAACGAATGATCTAATGACATTCACAATCTGGAGTGATTTTTTTTTTATTGTCTAGAATTATCAATAATGTGAAAATATTGCAAATTCGCATGGACATCCTTTTTGGAACCACATTTTTTTCAGCTGGTGATTATCTCAAGGCAACTTAATAGGAGATTTATATTGATTTAACTCTCTATTAATCGTATTATAAAATGCCTTGGGCCCCTAAAGGGGAATTTATTTATAGCAAGTTTTGCTAATTGTCACTTTGATGAAGTAATTTTTCCTCCATTAAGGGGAGATATAAGCCAATTCAAAAGGAATGGCGTGAAATTACTTATAACGCATCAAATTTGTTGTATTATGCTCAATGTATAAATTAATATGAACTTGAAGTTTAAAAGATCATTCATTAGCAGCAAATTATGAAATAATTACTTGATGCAATTACTAATATTAAAGAGTGACAAAATTGTATGTTCCAGCTGCATTAAAGGTTCATATATCAAATGATGTCTCTGTGCAACAAAATGCTTAAGGTGTAAAAAAACCAGATATTGTACTTCTAAATTACTTGCAATGATTTGTTGCAATGTAATATAAGATGTCTCACCCATGTGGACATGAAGGGGAGTTATTGATTAGTGTATTGCACTCTTTTTCCCTTAGCTATGGTCTTTTCCCACTGGATTTTTCTAACAAGGTTTTTAATGAGGCAATCCTAACAATATTAATACTCCTTTATCAAAATTGATTAGTGTATTGTACTTTTTTTTTCCTTAGCTAAAGTTTTATCTCACTGAGTTTTCCTAGCAAGGTTTTTAATGAGGCAATCCTATCAATATCATATTCTATATCAAGATTGATGAGAACGATGTACTCTTTTTCTTATACTATATTTTTCCCACAGGGTTTTTTTTCTTAGTAGAAGTTTTAACGAGGCACAATCTCTTAGTAAGTGTCATCCAAGGGGAGTGTTGTAAATGAAATGGATGTGGATGACTCTTCCTATTCAAACCATTTGTATTCCACCGCTATGTGTGAGTGGTTACACATTTACATCATGTAATTATAACTTATGATCTTTGACATTCTTGTAATGACCCTATATAAAGAGCTCACATCTATATAATGGATACACAATATATTGGAATGAAAGTTCTCTATTTCTCTCATATCTCTTCTCTTGTTGAATTTCTATTTCTTTACTTTACTTTCCTAATTTGTTCAAAGTAATTTAACTTAGTACAGATTGAGGGTGAGAAGCAAGCCTATTTGTGCATACGTAGTGGCGGACGGGCAGTGCTGGCTAGGGAATTTGCTTAGTTATATGACGTTTTCTTTTACTACAACAATCAGTAATGTGTAACGGTCATTCCATTATACTAAGTTATCAATATTTTACTTAGTACAGAGTGAGGGAAGCAAGCCTACTTATCAATAATTATTATAAGTTATAGCCATGTGGAGGAGTAATTATTTTAAGTTTTTAAAAGATAAAATTTTAGACCGTCTCATTATTAATTGTGTGCATACGTAGTGGCGGACAGGGAAATGTTGGCTGGGGAATTTGCTTAGTTATATCAAAAAATCTATTTTGACTCTTTTAGAGTCCGGACTGGACGTTTTTAAAATTATTACAAATATCAAAGGAGTGTTGCAAGTTGCTATTTCGAAGTCATTTATTGCTTGAGGATGACTTTGAAATAAAATTTTTTAAAAAACTCCATAAGAGTCCAAATAACACTACTCTAGTTATATAACATTTTCTTTTACTTAACCTTGGTACTTAATTTGATAGATCTTAATTAATTGTTTCCTTAACAAAAAACGGTTCATTTTAAAACGGTATTGTATTGGTAGATCTTAATTAATTGTTTCCTTAACAAAAAACGATTCATTCTAAAACGGTATTGTATTATATATTTAGATTATTTTTGGTAAGCCACGTGGCGCCACTATGAGCAGGCTGGAAAGCGCCACGTGGATACCCCAAGGTCTTCCCTTATTATATACTAGTCGAAATCCCGCGCTTAGCGCACGGGTAAAACTAAGTGTCAATATATTAGTTAAAAAATAATTAATTTAATGAGAAAATTTGAAAAAAAAAACTAAAAAAATAATCTTATTACATAATCTCGAATAAATTTTAAGTGAAGAATAATATCATCTAATTTCTTTGTAGTAAAAATAGGGAATATGTACTTTGAAAGTTTAAAAACTTTAATTTTGCATATGGTTATATAAAAAATATAATCCTAATGAAATTAAATTTGATGAAAAATAGAAAGTGATAAAAAGAAGGAAAGAAAAAGAAAACTTATGCAAACATTAGTGAAATCTCAATTTAATACTTTATGTATAGAGTTTAAAAAAAAATACTTTATGTACAGAAGATTTTTTTTTGAAAAATGATTAATTAAAATTATGTTGCCACAACAAAGGATATATAACAAATTGGCATCTTGTAAAATAAACTAAAAAAATGACGATCATTGATCTAAAAAACGCATACCAGATATCGTCGATCAATATATGTCATTTCTAAAATATTTTTGTTTGCTCCTGAAAAGAAAAATAAAAAAAAAATCAAAATCAAAACTCAAAGGTAAAACTATAAACATGAAAAACACAGAAAATAAAATAGCTATCAACAAGTCGAATAGAGCAAGAAAAATAGCTGAAAATCCAAAAATAAAAAATGTTATGGTAGAAAAGTGCGACATAAGGAAACTTCAAATGTACAAATAAAGTTTGTTGAGACAATGAAAGATATATAATAAAAACTTATAATCTTGTCGAATAAACTTAAAATTGGAGATCATAGATCTAAACAACGCTTACTAAAGATTGACAATCAATACATGTCATTTCTCCAAATTTTTTGTAATTAGAATTTTGATTCAATCCTAAAATGAAAACAAAAAAAAAATCAGAATCAAAACGAAAAGTAGAAAATTGACGATAATGGATATGCGTTGGAAGATATACATTCCCAATATGTGAAAAAACACATTAGAATCTATAATATATATTTCAATGAGATATTAATCTTGTAGATAAACAAAAAAAAATGGAGATTATTGATCTAAACAACACATGAAAAAATAGACTAGAATCAAAACCTAAGGGTAAAAAAATCTGAATATAAAAAACATCGAAAATAAAATAGCTATAAAAAGGTCAAAACCTCTCCTCCCAACTTGTTAATTGGACAATCGTATAGCAAAAACTCCAGCCTTCAACAAAGATGCTCCATTCAGCCACGAAAACCTCATAAACTAAAAAAAATGGAAATCATTGCCAGAGATTGATGACGAATAATGTCATTTCTAAAATATTTTTGTTTGCTCCTCAAAAGAAGAAAAAAAATCAGAATCAAAACTCAAAGGTAAAAATATTTGAATATGAGAAACATCAAAAATAAAATAGCTATGAAGAAGTCAAAACCTCTCATCCCCAATTATAACTTGTTAATCGAACAATCCTATAGCATAAATTCCAGCCTTCAATGAAGATGCTCCCTTTAGCCACCAAAACCTCTCCTCTCCAATGACATTATAAAACGAAATCAAAGTCAAAATTGTAATCGAAATTGAAAGCCGCATTATCGTCGAAGCTCGACGCGAGCAATATGCCTAATTGACATTGATGTGAGATGAGATAAACTACGTTTGAGTACACACACACACACACACACAGAGATTTGGTGTTGCGAAAGCGAAAACGTTTTTTTAGTGTTGGGACGTTTTTTTCTCTTTATCTATATATATAGTATATATATAAATGACAATCCTCCTTACAATCCCATTAATCCAAAATTTAACATGCTTCCAACATTGCCCTCGGGACAACTTTTAAAAGTAAACAATGAGAGTATCTTTGGAAACTAATTAAAATGGTTTTAAATTAGATTTCAAAACAGAAGTTTAGGGTTTCCTTATTTCAATCCACTTTTCTATATCTCTCAGAATAAAACTGTCAATTCAAATTAAATAGCTTAAAATTTTTTAACCAAAGAATTAGGTGAAAAAAACTATGAAACTGCTTTGTTTTAACCAAAGAATTAGGGACGTTTTTTGTTTTTGTTTTTTTTAATGTTGGGACGTTTTTATCTTTATATGGTACATTTTTTATTCGGGATTTTAATGAGGAAAGACTATGAGGGGATGTGCCACGTGGCGCTATGAGAAAACTAGAAATCGCCATGTAGACACCCCTAGGTCTTCCCTTATTAGGTATATAAAATATAGATATAGATATAGATTTGCTTGTTTTACCCTAATTAATACAATTTATGTTACATTCGCATGGTACCCTAACTGCTTTTCTCTATTAGCGGTACTTTTCATGTGCGCATACTCTGTCTAATCAAGCAGTCAAACTTTTAATCCTTGTTTGGAGACACTGTGGGAGCATTTCTCCAATGTGCAAAGTCAAGTCATTTTCACTAAAAGCATGAACCTGGATGCAAAACAACAATACAAAGAATTGTCATTTACAACAAGAATGTCATAGCAAAAAAACATAACTGCAAAAGATTAACTACTCCAATTATTTGCCTTGTTAGCACTTACGTTTTCAAGATTGGGCATAATTCGAAGCAAGTTTAATAGATTTCTGCCACAACAAGGCTCGTAGACTAACAGACGGGTTATATTCGTAAATGTTGGAAGACGGCTCAAAAGATCTTCATGCGGAAGAACCTATGTAGAATGTAGCATTGACCGTGAATAATCGATTAGTACTAGATTTTAAGAACTTTAAAATAAAAGCTCAAAGAACAATTACCCAAAACAATTTCGAATGGCACAATTAAACAAGAAGCAGCAGTTACCCAAAGAATATCATCATGTGTAGAAAGTTTCTTCACATGAGCAATTTGCTTAAGTAGATTACAAACACAACGACGTTGTTCATATGTCAAATCTGGACTGTCACATACATATGCATTGATAGAAGCACCCTGTAGTACCGGCACATCGTTGAAAACACCTCCACAATGTGATATATTGAGCACCACAAGAGAATGGCAACGAAAAACATGTTAGACTTCAAGAATAGAACCCAAAACAGGGGACTCGTGAACAGAGGCTTAAAATGCAGATTTTTACTTTCAGATTCAATACATCAACGTACAGTGGAACAACCCATTTTGTAGGCTTAGTCAACAGACAAATTAACTGAAGTAAGTGGAGATAATCTAGGCACTACTAGTGCAGTTACATGGGATACATGGACACAAAACATAAGTAAGAACAACTCAATAGATAACTAACATAAGTAACTAAACCCACTAAAGCACGTTTGAATTAATAACTTCCAACAGCCCCCCTTGATTCAAACTTGCACACACCAAGCTGAGATCTAAAGTAAGCATGCTTGCCTTGAGAAAGTGACTTTGTCATGATATCAGCCACCTGCTCATTTGTGTTACAGTACTTCAATGCGATTGAATTGCTTGACACAAGATCTCGAATAAAATGAACCCAAATGTCTATGTGCTTTGATCTTCCATGATAAGCAGGATTTTTTGACATAGCAATGGTCGCTTGATTGTCGCAATAAATTTCTGTAGCTTCCTTTTGTTCTTGACCAACGTCGGTGAGAATTTGACGCAACCAAATCGCATGACATGCTGATTAAGTTGCAGCTACATACTCAGCTTCAGTTGTGGATACAAAGTTTTTGTGGCCTGCTTCTTTGAACTCCAACATATTGCTCCTGAACCAAGATTGAAACTGTAACCTGAAGTGCTCTTTCTATCTTCCAAACATCCTGCCCAATCATTGTCGGTGAAGCCAACTAATTTCAAATCAGAAGTGTGACCATAACAAAGCCCATGATCAATTGTTCCAGCAATGTATCGCAATACTCTTTTCGCAGCTCCAAGGTGATGCTTTGATGGACAATACATAAACCTTGAAATAACTCCAACTGAGAAGGCTATATCTGGGCGTGTATGTGTCAAATAAATTAAGCCTCCAACCAAGCTTTTAAAATGTCTCATTTGCTTGTTCTGTCCCATCACCAAACTTCAACTTCTCACCCAAATTCATTGGTGTCACTGCTCTGTTACAACTTAACATATCAAACCTTTTTAAGAGGTTTGTAGCATATTTCTTTTGAGATAAGAAAATGCCATCCTCATGTTGCTTAACCTATAGCTCAAGAAAATAATGCAAATCACCCAAATCTATCATTTCAAACTTCTTCTTCACACAAGCTTTAAACACAACAATAAGAGATGAAGAAGAACCCATATAGATCATGTCATCAACATAAAGGCAAAATAATAAGAACATTTGTTCCTTGTCTCTTCACATAAAGATTTGGTTCATTCTTACTTCTCTCAAATCCATTATCATGGAAATAGGAATCTATCTTGGGATACCCCACCCGCGGAGCTTGCTTCAACCCGTAAAGAGCTTTTCGCAACTTGTATACCTTCTTTTCTTTGCCTTTGGCAACGAAACCTTCAAGCTGAGAAACATACACCTCCTCTCGCAAATCTCCATTCAAGAAAGCTGATTTGACATCAAATTGATACACAGTCCAATGTAACAGTGCAGCCATTGCTAAAAGAGTTCGAACCTTTTCTAATCGTGCAACTGGAGAGAAAGTGTCTTCATAATCTAAACCATATTGCTGTGAATTGAATATCCTTTCACTACAAGTCGCACCTTATACTTTTGAACATTCCTATCAGCTTGAAACTTTGTTCGAAAGACCCACTTGACCCCAATTGTTTTCTTATCTTTAGGAAGGTCCACCAATTCCCACGTATCATTTTTCTGAATTGTTACGATTTCTTCGTTCATTGCACTACGCCATTCCTCTTTTGTCACTGCATCTTGGAAGGTTATTGGATCAGCAACAAGTAAAGCTTGCGTCTATGCATAGATCTCGGCCAAGAAACAATACTTTGTTGAAGGAGTTTCTTCATCAGAAGAACTTGTATTGCTTGAACTTGAAGAAGATAAGATTGGAGATGAGCTTGAAGAACTTGAAGAATTCTGCTTCACTTCAAGTGGTGGTGGAGTGTCAATTTCAGGTGTGGAGTCAATATGAGCTACATGGGAATTCACATCGCACACCCAACATGCATCTTCAGCAAAAAGAACATTTCTGCTAACAATGATCTTGCCATTTATAGGATTATATAGCCTATATGCCTTAGATTGAGAACTATAACCAACAAAAATGCACTTTGTTGATTTTTCATCAAGCTTACTGCGATTAGGAAAGTCTATAAAGTATAGGCAACAGAACCAAAAATCTTTGAATGGCTTACCGAAGGTTTCCTCCCACTCCATGCCTCGTATGGAGTTCGATTCAAAACAACATT
Organism: Stephania japonica; assembly: GCA_039657345.1. NCBI lineage: Eukaryota > Viridiplantae > Streptophyta > Magnoliopsida > Ranunculales > Menispermaceae > Stephania > Stephania japonica. Next base: position 75,465,930 of record CM077556.1, read on the forward strand.
TGTGGGTGATAAATTCAGCAAGTAGCCCGTAGTTGCAACCGCCTCTCCCTAAAAAATTTTTTAGGAAGTCCTTTAGCTTTCAACAAGCTTCTTGCCATCTCAACAACAGTTTTGTTCTTCCGTTCAGCGATGCATTTTGCTCCGGTGTACGTGGAGCAGTTAATTCTCTATGCAAGCCTTGTTCTTCAGTAAATTGATTGAACTGTTGTGAAGTAAACTTGCCACCTCTATCTGTGCGCAGAACTTTGATGTAGCTTCCAATTTGCTTCTCCACTAATGCCTTGAACTTTTGGAAGGTTTCAAATGTTTCTGACTTGAATTGAAGGAAGTACACCCAACTCATACGGTCGCAGTCATTTGTAAACAGCAAAAAATATCTACTCCCGCCAAAGGAGTGTGTTTGCATAGGGCCACATAAATCAGCTTGTATAATTTCAAGACATTTAGATGCCCTTCTAGACTTCCCTATAGGAAATGGTTTTTTACATTGTTTCCCATATATACACCATTCACAGACATCTAGGGACTCAATTCTAGGCAGCCCAAAAACCATTTCCTTTTGACTCAACAATTTCAGACCATTTACATTCGAATGCCCATACCTTAAATGCCATAATCTAGACTCACTAGTGTCTTTGACAGCAAGGGCAAGGTTTTGAAAACTAGAGAATTCTAGTGGAAATAATTTGTTTGAGGTCATTGGAACAGCAACTACAATTTGGTCTAATCTTTTTTATCCCTTATTACACAAGAATCATCATCAAAGAGAATAGAATATCCTCTACCCATAAGTTGCCCAACACTTAATAGGTTTTGAGACAATGTTGGAATGAAGTACACATTATGAAAAAGCTTTACATTACCATGATTGTTCTGGACTGCAACAACTCTTTTGCCTTCTACTTGCAACTGTTTGTCATCTCCAAGCCTCACCTTCAATTTTAAGACTCATCAAGCTCCTTAAATAATGCCTTTGTTTCAGTCATGTGATTAGAGCAACCGCTATCCAAAAACCAAAGGTTAGTGGAAGTAGCCGAGTCTTCAGGATAGGCCATGAAGAGTTTGGGCTCCTCATCTTCTTGTTCTGTATAATTAGCTTGCTTTTCTTTTTCCCAACAATTAGCTTGAATGTGCCCATATTTTTTGCAATGATAACATTGCACACGGCTCTTGTTGCGATGGTGTTCAGATGGCTTTGCACCCAGGTGTGAGTCATCATGGCCATGTCATCTACCGTGACCACCTCTTCCACAAAATCCACCTTTGCCACGTCATGCTTTTCATTAGACTTGTGCAGTCTTGCCTTATGGGATTGCAATGATCCCATCAATTCAACAAATGAGTAGGTAGTCAGATCTTTGGATTCATAAATAGCTGCTACCACATGATCAAACTTTTGAGTCAAACTCCTCAAAAGTTCAGGGACCAAATGTACAACAATGAAATTAAAGTTCAGGAACCAAATATACACTATTGAAAGTTCAGGGACTAAAAACATAAAAAACTTAAAGTTCAAGGACCAAAGGCATAAAAACTCAAAAGTTTAGGGACCAAATGTACAACAATGAAATTAAAGTTCAGGAACCAAATGTACACTATTGAAAGTTCAGGGACTAAAAGCATAAAAAACTTAAAGTTCAAGGGCCAAAAAATACGTTTTTCCTTTTTTTTTTCAATGTTCCTTGACGTACGGATAGATTATGGAAGGATAATTGTGGTGGTTTATGCACCTATAAAAGACAGTTCTACATATGCCCCGCTAGAAAATTCAACTCAATAAATTTTGAAAAAATTAGAACATACAGGGGTAGACATAAGCTAACATGACATGCATTGATTAGGAGAGGGATTTATAGGACTGAGAAAAGGGTTTCATCTTTTTTTTTTTTCAGTCTAGACCACTTAATATCCAAATTAGTCAACTACTCCAAGCTCGCTTTGGGTTGGCCCACAACTGAGCTCTATTTGGTCGAACCTAATTAATTTTAGAATTGAGGCTCTCTTGTATTACAATAAAGTATTAGAAATTCTATTTGCCCAAACTATGTGATCAAATAAATACTCCTCTATCAAGAGATCCTCTTCCGTCCCCTTCTTCAAACTCTTATTCGTGTTTTTCATATAGTTTATAACTTTGTGTTAAAAATAAAAAATAAAATAAAATAAAATAAAATTTTGAGAATTGTGAGGTCTCAAAACTTGTAAAGTTCGAAAACATTTTTCAATAACATTTCATTTGGGGTAGCTCAGTAGCATGAAAAATTAATCAATTTGATCGAAACTACTCTTTTACCGAACCAAACAAAATATATAGATCCTGTTTGGTATAGCAATTATATAACAAGAGATTTTATAACAAGTAAAACTAAAAGGTGGATCAAACTTACAATACATAAAGATGGCCCAAAAGATGAACCACCACCATCAAGCTCTGCGCGCAGTAAATTCATCGGTCTATCATAATTCATAACTATTCACCAAAAATATGATATGTATAGTTATGATCCCCAAATGGCTAAGATATAATTGTCCACAATCGATGTTTACAAAATTATCTGAGCCTGCCTCTCTAGGAGTCATCAAAATGCGCCCCCTTACTTTGCTGCTTCAAAGCTTGAACGTTCTCAAAATGAACCTCGCCATAGTTTTAACTCTTCCATCGGCCGCACTTACTGGTTCGAATTAAAGTTATCCTTAATTGGAGGCACAAAGGGTGACATATTTTCGTGATGGCATTTATCTTCACTGAATTGTAGGTTGTACGACACTGAAAGTAAATCAACAATGAAGATTGTCAACAAGAAAGAACAATATATAAACTAAACAATGTAATGTAGCATCCATATAATTAAGCGTCATAATAATTAGTATTGTCAAAGAAGACATGAGTATTTTCTGGATTGGGCATATTTCAAATAAGCTTAAAAGATCTATACCTTAACAGATCTTGAAGATTGACAGTATGACTACGATTCGAAGAATGCCTTCCAAGCGTTACTATTTTGACTGGTTTTAAACGAGAATCCTTGGCATCCATGAAATCTATGATCTCCAAAGCATCAACATTAGTAAATAGGAAATTTATTCTGGGAACCAACAAAATCATTGATTTGAAATTTCTTAATCCTCGATTCAAAACACTTTGGAAGCATTTTTCCAGTGTAGGAAGTCAGTTCATCTTCATTTGATGCATATACTTGAATGCAGAACAATAGATAGAGATTGTCAATTAAAATCCAATAAGATTACGACACAAAATGCAACCACCAACATTTTACTATTCTAATGAACTGCCTTGTCAAAGATGAGATCCTCAAGGTTAGGCATAATTTGAAGCATGCTCAACAAATCTTCGTTACCACTTTCCACAGAGCCCAATGACTAGAAAATAAGATAAATTGGTAAATGGCGGAAGATGGCTCGTAAGGTCTTCATGTGGGAGAACCTATGAAGGAAGCAACAACGGCCATGAAGGATCTACAATTTTAAGAACAAAAGTACAAAGTTCAAACATCAATGGTCCAAGATTCAAATCAAATAGTTACCTTAAGAAGGCCAGCACGTATATGAAGTTTCTTTACATTAATGAGGTCTTTAAGTAGACCGTTGGCATTGCGACGTACTTGGTCCTCCGTCAATATCAAATTTTAATACTCATCCATATTAATCATTGCATCTTGTAGCATTGGCATCTTGAACAGAATGTATTCACTTGGTAGCCCATAAGTCCAACAATAAAGGTAATCAAAATTCGGAGCAAAAATCTTGATCATCCGAGTACACAGCTAATAAGGACCAAAGCTTACCTCCAAAATTCTCAAGTGACTAAGGAGGGTACTAATATTACCAATTGGTTATAAATGGTGCAATGATGTAGAACCAAATGTTTCAGAGCAGAAAGGCGAGAAAAGAATTGCTAGGTTATTGGAACATATAATCCTACATGAGAAATATAATAAGAGTTGGTGTGGTATATAAGTGGTGTAATCATCAAGGCTGAGGCGGATCTCGTGTTCTTTCATGGATATCCAATGTTGCTCGTAAGAAGCAGCTCCACGAGCTCAATCTCCATATTCATCAAGTGGATTTCAATGTGATTCCTCACTGTGTTTTTGGTTGCAAATCCCTTGTGGTGCTTAAGATATCATAATACTAATAGTGGTGTTTTTGCACCACTTAGTCACTTGGTTCAAACAATTGGTTCTACACCATTGCAACTTCTTTTCTAGGCTCTCTGCTCTCAAACAATTGGTTCTACACCATTGCAACTTTTCTAACCATCAGTGCCTTCCCTTAGTCACTTGACAATTTCCAAAGCTTGCTTCCAACGTTACAAGTCGTCATATACTCTGTTGATCAAGATTTGTTGGTCGAATCTTTATTATCTTTGCTGTTGTTGGATTACTGACTTCCTACCAACTGAATACATTTTGTTCGACATGCCAATGGTAAAAGAAGCAATGATGAATACAGATTTGTATTACATCCCGCCTTGGGTATTGCCAGAGGAAGAACATCTCAAAGCCCACAATCTACTTAAAAATCTTGTCAATATAAAGAAACTTCATATACCTGCTCGTCTTCTTACAGTAACTATTCAATTCAAATTTTGTTTTTGGTTAATTGTTTTTTAAACTTTACATTTTTCTTCTTAGAATTGTTCATCTTTCATGGCGCCTTCATAGGTTCTCCCGCATAAAAGACCTTATGAATCAGCTTCCAACATTTACCAATTTAACCTTTCTGCGAGTCATCTGACTTGGAGATGGCAAATATTTGCTGAACCTGCTCCAAATTATGCCTAACCATGAGAGTCTCATCTTTGACAAGGCAAACTCAATAGAATAATGAAATGTTGGCAGTTGCATTATGCATAAAGGTCTTGTCGGATTTTAATTGACAATTATCTCTATCTGTTGTTTTTGCATTCAGGTCTATGCATCAGGTGAAGATGAATTGACTTCCTACATTGGAGACGTGCTTCCACAGTGTTTTGAATCAAGGAATAAGACAATTCAACCCAATGAATATATATGATGGTTGCGGTAACGACTGGTACATAATAGAGTTCCTATTAACTAATGTTGTAGCTTTGGAGATCACCGATATCATGGATGCCCAAGACATCAATTTAACTCTGTCAAATCAAATGAGGTTTGGAAGGCATTCTTTGAATCCTAATAATCCTTTGAATCATCAAGATCTGTTAAGGTGTACTTCTTTTGAGTTTTATCACTTCTTTGTAATATCCCAGCCGATATGATTGTTTAATTATGGATACCACATTGCATTGTTTAGTTTATGCCTTGTTCATCAGGAGTATTTTTGTTGACATCTTAATTATTGATTTGCTTTCAGTGCTTCATTGATTCACAAAGTATTCAGTGGCCTTATTAAATGTAGAAGAAATGCTCCCTCATCAGTTGTCTAACCAAGACTAACTCTTATTGGACTCGTCGAGTACGATTGAAGAGTTAAAGCATGGTCAGATTCATTTTGAGAATTATCAGCTTTGAAGCATAGAAGTAAAGGAACGCATTTTGAATCACAAGAAGTATGCGATTATCAAAAAAATTTCATAGAAAGATTAGAGAAACGGAAGATTATCAAACCATTGTTAGGACTGGGTTTTTAAAGCTCCAGCTAGCACTGTAATATCTGCTTCTTCTCGCCTGACTGAAGAAAATCTAAAACTTCCCTATTTTATTGAGTTGGAAACCTAGACATTATCTATTGCACCCTCTATTTTTCTAGAGAGTGCGATAGATAATGTCTATCTTTTTCTATGTCACGTCATATGCACTGAAAATGTAATAGAAAATTGTATTGAATAGGGTAAAACAGGGCAAATTGTATACAATACTTTGCTCTTATTTATAGAGCGGTACGAAACAATATACATGGAAGTAACTGATTTACATATTCAGTGATGAAGTTACACAATCAGTGAAAAAGTTATGGTATATACAATCAGTGAGGGGAAGTTACACAATCGGCTTCGACAAACCGAGCAAAAGCCATCTGTTCAGTCAGCAAGGCATAATCTTTGGTTTGAACACGAAAAAAATATTAAAACATTGAATGAAAACTCAAAAAATACATGAAACAACCCAAATCTTTCCCGATCCGACTTAGGGGCAATTTAGTAATTTAAATACTAAATGTGTGTTGGATTTTATTTGGATTAAATTATTAGTGATATAGTAAAATATCTTACACCTCGATATGAGCATTTTTTGTGGTTTGAAGAAACTTACCCTAGAATAAAATCTGAAAAACTTTTCTTAAATGTGAAGAAAGTTATATTCGAGGGCGAGATCTCCAGATTTATAAGATCTCACTAATTAGGAAAATATTTGTAGGAACTTTTCTGGTCAAAAGGGGCGACATCTTCAAATTTATGAGATCATATTAATTAGGGAAAGATTTGTGGGAATTTTTTTAGTCAAAAGGGGCAAAATCTCCAAATTTATGAGATCTCATTAATTAAGAAAAGATTTGTGAGAACTTTCCTTGTCAAAAGGGTAATTAAGTTAAACTAATGAAAATGAGCCCAAAATATATTAAATAGCAGTTAGACTTAAGGCCCAAGTGGAGGGCATTTTAGTCTTTAACACAAAAGGTTGCATACAACCTAACCTAACCCTAGCCTATAAAAGGAGAGGTTGTGTAACGACCCTAAAATCTAACTCACGTGGACCTCTTGTCGTGATATGGGTGAACAATTCTCGGTCGTCGACACCAAGGTATGTTATTTTTATTCGGTGTTTGTATTATTTATCTATTTACCTTAAAGTAAATTCCAAAGTCCGAAATGTGTGAGGACGTTTGTGTGTGAACATTGAGGTGTGAAACAGGTTTGGTTCGGAGAAGCTCGACTTGGGAAAACCTCTAGCATGCCAAATATACATTGATGGTACTCTGCACAATATGGAAATATGAATGTCTTCCCTTCATTTGTTACATGTTAGTAGTGCATGTCTCTCCTCTCAGAAGTGTTTAGAACCGCCTGCAATGGTATCTATTACAACCACGACAGCGAGCTCCTCCTCTGCACCACCTCCAGCAGCAACGCCGCCACTGTTGGCTCCTAAACTTTTCGCTTCGACAATGGAAGATGCAGCAGGCCCATGGATCCATGCATCACGCCCAATTACGAAATTCAAAGGTACATCGCGAGATTCAAATGATCTCACTGGCGCCGAATCCGTCCCTATTTCCCGTAATGGCTCTCGCTTTGATGTGTTGACTTCGCATGATAAGGAAATTCATTCAATTGGCAATAAAGAGGAAAGTCATTCAATTGGCAATAAAGAGGAGCCTTGGAAGTCAACTCCAATTAGTTTTCAAAAGAAAGGAAGCTTAGTAAGTGGGCCTAACCAGGCAAAGCCCAAGAAACCTCGTGCAAAACTGGACCCTCCAAAAACTTATAAAGTTAAAAATACACGCAAGAAGCCTAGGCCCACGGTCGATCCTATTAATAATGTTTCAACTCTATCCCCAGTTTGAAAAACTCAATTAATGCCCCCTGCTCTTAACCCTACTGTCTCCGCGAAGGAGGCAATGGTGATCACGACCCCAACAAGTACCAACTTGAACACACTCTTGACCCAAATCTTCATATAGTGGTGTTTTTCAACAACAAAAATGGTTGTGATTCGGTCGATGGTGGTGATAGCTTCTCTTCGGTGAGAAGCCTAGGTACACCAGGATGTCCCCCAGATAAACCTCATCAAATCAATTTGTGTGGGTTCTTAAAATCAGGAAAGTGGGGGGCAAAGGCAAGTGGAACATCTCTCCTTACACTAGATATGAGGAACCCAGACCGCCTTCCCACAACAACTTACTTCTCCTAAGGCTTTTCGGCTGAGCTCGTTCCCTTCGAAGGAGCTCTGATTTCTTTCCCCTGTGTATTTCCATCCCTTTATTTAGTTCTTTTATGCTGGTACTAACAATTGTTTGGAACTGTCAGGGAGCGGAAAAAAATTTTTGCTAGGTATTTAAAATCATTGATTTTCATCCACAACATCAAAATTCTTGTACTTACTGAAACAAGAATCAGTGGACTTCAAGCAGACAATCTTATTAAACTGCTAAAATTCGGTCTCTCACATCCGGTTGAGGCTCTTGGCTACTTAAGTGGTATTTGGGTCTTATTGAGGGATATTTTTAATATCACTATTATCGTATTGTTCATTTATATTTGGAGGGGAACTGCGCAGCAGATTGGATGGCGAATTTCACTGTTCATCACAGTATTAGCTCATACTATCTTCAACACTGCCCATCTGGCTTGACTTCTATTATTAGAGATGATGTAAGGGGAGTTTCACTTCCAAGGATGTGTCCTCTGTAACCAGGCAAGTATGCCTCCTTTTCAATAATAAATAATAAATAAAAAATAAAATAAAATAAAAACTTATCTCAATTAGGTCATACAGTTTCTGGGCTCTCCTAAGGAGCTGTTAATATATTGGGTCTTCATTATGTAACATAGTTAGAAACCCAAATGGGCTTTTTGGTATTCGTTTGGGCCAGCGTTAGTTGGGTCCTTCAGTGGTGGTGTTGGGGTGGCTTGAGAGGCTCCGATTATATAACAATCACATGAGTGCTTAAGCCCTAAAAAAAGCCCTTCTTCAGACAATCGGCGGTTTGATCTTCCTTTCTATAATCTTTTTTTTTTTTTTTTTTTTTTTTTTTTTACTTTCTCTAATCTTTCTATGGAATTTATTTCTTTGATAATAGCATTGCTTGTTCCTGGTGAATATATATAGAGTTGCCTGGATTTCTAGCTAGGTTTTCTGCTTGGTAACATATAGTATCTAGTTGTTTCTTGTCGTGATTCTTGATAGTAAACAAAATGGTTGTCGCAAAAGATAGGATTAGTGAATTGCCCGACTCTATTTTGGAAGATGAAATCCTGTCTAGACTTCCAACCAAGTTGGCTGTGACCACCAGCATCTTGTCTAAGAGATGGAGATGGTTGTGGGCTAGTGTTCCGCTCTCGAATTTCGTATAATCTTTGGAAGTAATAGTTCAATGTTCATGAATTATGTTGATAATGTCTTACTTCACCACCACGTCTCAAACTTGCATTCCTTCAAACTCACCCGTGATCATCAAGGCATGACGGATCTCGTGTTCTTTCATGGATATCCAATGTTGTTAGTAAGAAGCAGCTCATGAGCTCTATCTCCATATTCATCAAGTGGATTTCAATGTGATTCCTCACCGTGTTTTTGGTTGCAAATCCCTTGTGGTGCTTAAGATATCATCTAATACTAATAGGGTTGTTTTTGCACCCCCACTTGGGTTTCTCTTCCGTCTCTTGCTACCCTTGAACTCGACGGACTGATTTTTGCGGATGAAGACTCAACCCAACACTTCTTTTCCAGCCTCTCTCGCTCTCAAACAATTGGTTTTACGCCATTGCAACTTTTCTAACCATCGAAAAATTGGTAATCTCGGTTCCTTCTCTTAGTCACTTGACAATTTCTAAAGCTCGCTTCCAACGTTACAAGTCGTCATATGCTCGATGATCAAAATTTGTGGGCCAAATCTTGATTATCTTTGCTTTAGCTAGACTCGACTTGCTACCAACTGAATACATTTTGTTCGACATGCCAATGCTACAAGAAGTAATGATTAATACGGATATGTATTGCATCCCACCTTGGGTATTGCCAGTGGAAGAACTTCTCAAAGCCCACAATTTAATTAAAAATCTTGTCAAAACGAAGAAACTTCATATACCTGCTCGTCTTCTTATGGTAACTATTCAATTCAAATTTTGTTTTTGGTTAATTGTTCTTTAAACTTTATATTCTTCATCTTTCATGGTGCTTCCTTCATATATAGGCTCTCTCGCATGAAGACCTTATGAATCAGCTTCCAACATTTACCAATTTAACCTTTCTTCGAGTCATTGGAACTGGAGATGGCAAATATTTGCTTGAGCTCGCTCCAATTATGCCTAACCTTGAGAGTCTCATCTTTGACAAGGTAAACTCATTAGAATAATGAAATGTTGGCAGTTGCATTTTGCATAAAGGTCTTGTCAGATTTTAATTGAAAATTATCTCTATCCACTATAAGAAATTTGCCTATTAATGACATTTAAAAACTGTCGTTAAAAGTAAAAGATGACAATTTTCAACAGTCATAGAATGGGGGTGTTGTAGAAAGTATTTCCTTACAATGACAACATGTTTAGTGTCATCTTTAACGTTTAATGACACTTAAAAACTGTCATCGTAACTATACAATGACATTGAACAACTATCATAAAAGAGCTTTAACGACAATTTTTAAATATCGTTGAAGCTGTATGACAAATAAAAAAAAATCAATAAAAACTATTCAAATGTATATACAACCTATTAAACAATCAAATTCATTGCGTTATGTAACAACCCCAAATTTTTAACTGATTTGTGTTGCACTTGTTAGAAATTATGACCCGGCTACGTGAATACTGGACAGTATTTCCAACTTCGGGAGTCGACACCGAAGTGATTTTATGATTCTTTGATTGTGTGTATTAGTATTGTAGTATTTTACGGGTTTCGAGCCGTTCGGGCGGTATTTAATTGAGTGAGGTTTCGACTAGTTAAACGGGGGAGAAAAACGAGTAAAAAGTACAAATAAATAGAAAAGTAAAAAGACTCATAAGGGCAATGGTTTAAAAATGGTGTAGGAAGTAAGTTGGGGGTAAAAAGGTCATTTGACCATATAGATATAACAACAAGCAAAACCCTACACTATTCACCTTCTTCTCCACATACCACCGCCGCCCACCCTTCTCCTCTCCATCTCTCTCTCACTCACGATCTCTCCTCTCTCACTCTCGTTGCTCTCTCTCGGTCTCGGATCTCTCTCTTCTCGGCCTCACCTCTCCTCTCCTCTTCTCGGCTTCACGTTGTTGCCATGGGACCGCTGTGACATGAGGGGTTATCGGAGACCCTATCACGTTCATGTTGGGGTCTCACAATCCCCCGAGCGTTCAAAACAATGGTGGTGAAGGTATATTGCTTCGTTGATTTCATGTGATGAGGTCGGGACACTTTTTGTTATTTTCGACTTTACCATGTCGAGGTGACTCTTCCCTGACATCGAACAACACAATTTAAGACGTCATGGAGGTCTATGTTGTATTTTGTTAATTGGTTTTGGTTAGGGTTTGGCCATGGTGGTTCTTAATTGTTTATATAAATTGTTTTGAGGCTTCGATTTTTATATGGTGAACTTACTTTCCAACTTATCAAGGGTGATTGTTTATCTCGATGACTTCACGACATGTGTGAGAAATATAAGGACTTATGGTTTAGGGTTTTGGTTTTTGGTGTACTTCTCGGTTTGTAGGAAAATGTGTGGTTACAAATGGTATTATTTTATGTGTATGTATAGTGAAAATGTGTATGTTCTTGGTGTGAATGTGTTGGTTCATTGGTTTAGTGTATATGGGTTATGTCATTAAAAGAAAACCACCGTATTTGCGTCATGAAACCACGAACTCAAGCGAAACCCTAACACAACCCAAGTTGAGGACATTCCACAACTGTTCAAGTTAATATCACCAATTATTGTAAACAAAACTTATAGGGAATACTCTAAGATTAAAAACTAACTCTAAATCAACAATTGGGATTTAAACCTTTATCAGGTAGTCGAGAACTCGCGGGGAACGTGTTAGAGTCTCGGAGTGATACCGGGTTGCGATTAGTTCAGGTAAGTACAATTGCCACAAGCATTTGTACGTTTGTAAGCCGGTAAGAAAATGCCATGTGATTCATTATCTTTCATTTTGTTTCGTTATGCTCTATTATTGGTATTCCCTTCCATTTCTTGTTGTGTGTTTTCTGGCATAAGTGTTTTGTCTCGAAAGTACTAGGACCTGCACTAGAGGGATAAAACGCGGGCACTCGTGCGCACCAATGTGTGACCACCCTTAGTGACCGTGTGACACCGAGTACTGGGTGGATGGCTTCGAGTCCCTTTCCAGTCATAGCTGTGCCTTCGCTTGTGTCGATGCCCGGGAAGACCTCGCGAGGTCTTCGCCGTTATGTTATGGTTTAGACCACTTATGAGCCTCTTTTGAATCCTTGGAACACACTTAAATTGCGATTGATATCTATTAGTCTGTTTATCATGCATCTTGTCTATTTAAATTCCTGTATTTTCATTACCGCATGATATTTAGACTGCTTTACTTGTTACATCATGAATTATCAAGTTATCTTCTTCGGCATTACATTCATTTTTCTCCAGCTTGCTCACCATCTAGTTTGTGACGGTGGGTGCGAGATAGGACGGAGAGCAGTAGGGGCAAGGGACCTTGCCTAGGAGATTTTTTGTGAGCAGCTGGACTTGAGGTACCGAGATGTAGGCTCATGTTTATTTCTTTTTGTATGACGTTTATATATATGATTGTTTTGGAACCGGGAATATGTTTTTGAAGTGGATTCCATCAATCCATTTGTTGACTTAGAATTGAACATATTGGGTTTTCCACATTTATATAGTTTCCTAATTTCCTTTGATTGAGTTATTTCCCAATTCTTGAGTAGTAGGTAATTTGCTTCCGCTGTGTTATAATTGCAATAACTCTTTCATAAAACGTGAAATTTTGATGTATTGAGGCTGACTAGGCTCGTCAGGTTCGTTGAGAACTGACTCGGGGCTCAGACGGTCTAGGGTCGGCGTACCCAAATGCATTGGGAATTTGGGGCCGTCACACGCTAAAATTAAAATACCAACAATATCTAAATTCAAATTCAAATTCAAATAACAATTTCAATATTGTAGCAACTAAAAGCCACTACATGCACCATGTATTTTAAAAAAAAAAGCTACACCATGTATTTAAAAAAAAGAAACTACGCCATGTAACAATTACATATGAATACAACATGGCAAGACAAGTACCCCTTCAAATTTGCAACTGTTCTTCTTTGCAACCTGTCCAACAAAAATAAAAAAATCAATAATAGTGTAGCATATCTTTTGATCGAAGAACATAGAGGGAAAAAAATTCAAATGAGCCCGACCAAAATGGCAACCCAAAAAGTACCAAATTTTTGTCAAAAACTCTAATGAACACAAAAAACTTGGCTTCTCACCATCTAAGTTACAACTAAATATCTAACAACAACAGATAAGGTTCTCACCTTCCAAACAAAATCATCAAATCATGACCACAATAAACAATCTTACAAACCACATTCAGAATGGTTAAAATTAAGTTAATAGAATCAATATACTTCGAAGTATATTGATTATTAATAAATTGAATGGTTTAAATTTACCTAAGCCAAACATGATTGATCTCTGCATCTCCAATCGACTTACTTTCGATCTCTTTACATTCCTTAATTCGCTGATATCATCGTCTCTTTACATGGTTGATCAGTAATACAACCTTCGTAACATCCTCCCTAGAAAAAGAAACATTAAGGAGAGCAAGAGCCTCATTAGAAAGTTGAGAATTAACCTAAGAAGTAGCAAAACCAAGGTAATGTAATTTTCACTAGTAGCAAAACCAAGGTAATGTAGGAAATGAAAAATGCAACCGCTCATTCATAACTGTGTTTTAGAAATTGGTGAGAAAGACAAACCTATCGCCCTTTGGTCTCCTCACTCGATCCCCAGTGCTGAAATAGTTATTTAATTTTTTTCTTTTTTTTATTATCTTCAAATTCAATGTCATAGGAGGGCCGCTTTGCATTTAAGTCTCTTCATGTTATCTTAGTAACTCTTGGAAATCATGATAATGAATTGAACCTTTTTGCAGGATCACATTACTCAGCTTCATGAGTTGTTGCAGCCACAGGTAGGTAGTGCAGAACTTGCTCATGTTAAGGAGACAACGTCACATTACACGACGGTTGGTGGACACCAAAAAGGTCGAGTCTACGACATCGACATGGAGGAACATGCAATTAATGGGGCTACAGCTGAAGGTAGCAGCTCAAGTGCACCAATGTACACTGAGGAGCGCCCAAAGGCAGGTTGGTAAAGATGGTCGAAAAGAGGATTTCCCAGCTCCAAAGCTATCTAGCCCAACTTCATCCTACACAATGGCTACAGCATGATACAATAAACAGAAATATTCAAAGTTTGATTGGTTATACTCTATTTTTGGTAAAATTCCCCACTGAAAATTCATCATAATTAGAAAGATTAGAGAGGTAAATAAAAAAAAATTTTGCAAGAGGCCTAAAAAATTTGCACTCATTTCTGATCCAAAGACTAGTAACTATGCTAAACACAAAAAGCAAATGAAGCAGAGAGCAGTTCTGTGCATTTGTTCCCAATCAAAAAGTCAAATAAAATACCGATCAAGAAGCCAAATAAACTATGTTATGATCCTTTTTTTCTTTCAGGGCTTTTATTTGCAATTCCACCCCACCACACATCATAGAATTGAAACTAAACGAAAAGACAGTTAAAGATAAGAATCAAATAAAGGAGAAGTGGGCAAGTAAGGAACCTCTAAATTTACGCTTAAGTCGCCACTCAAATCCATGTAGATCCTTGGCAGCTGATTCTTGAGTAGGGGTTGGTTGGCTCATGTCGTGGAAAGGTAAACCAAAGATTAGCAGGGCAGCAAGCTGATGTAGCATAAACTAACTTACTAGATGTAGAAGATACAAACTGCAGTCTCCAATTAAATAAATTACCTTTCAAAATTTCAAAACAAATCAATATACTTCGAAGGCCAAGCAACTGTACTCGCCATTGCGTCATCCACAGTAAAGTGAAGACGTGAAGGTCGAGGCAAGGCGATATTTGAAATTAAAACATCCCTTACCCAAACCTTATAACAGTCCGACCCTAGAGGCACATAATCCACTAAAGCAGAAGGATCTCGTTGAAGAAATTTCTCCATACGCCACCACTTCTCCAGATGCAATCCAATGAAGTAACTTGCATGGCTTCCCCTCAAGGTTCCCATTATCATCACGGTGAGACTACAAACAAAACATTTGTCTAAATATTATACTCCTATCACAAGAGCTTCAATACATATTGTAACAGAAAATATACAGTTATACAAAAAGCAATTACCGCTAAAACATCTTTGGATGCACATGCATTTCCAACACCATTTCTACCTATATTCTTTTTGTATGGAAAAAAGAAAAAAAAAAGGAATAGAATTAGTACTTTTCACACATCAAACAACTAACATATGACTTTATATAAAACGTTAACTTACCATGCTCGAAGTCAACTGTTTATTTCTTCCATCACCTTTTGACGTTCCATTACTTCATTCACTTTGTTGTTCATTGCTTGCTTCCATGAAACAACTTGCAATTGAGCATTTATGTTTGAAGACGTTGCTCCAAACCCTAAACCTCGTACACATCCAGGATGTTTAGGTCCAATAACTTGACTCAATAAATCATCTTTGATTGAAAACAAACTTTTATAGTTTGGGTCTTGAGAGCTTTCCTTTATTTTCTTCTGAAAAACACAACCCATAGAATAAGTAATAGTCAAAGAACTCAAAATATTTTAAGAATTTACTTTATATTCCTTACCATTGTAACCATCGATGCCCTATTAACAACATTGCCATCTTTTATTTATCCGCCCTTTAATCCAAAGTTCCACCCTTGGTATAGACTCATCATTTCGCTTCTCAGATTTCTAAAAAAGTAACCAACTTAAATATCTAAAGAAATGAAACACTTAAAGGATAGATAATAAATAAACAAAGAAAGTTTAACTTACCAAATCATGTTCAAGTCTCGCATAGCCTTTTCGACTTAAGGTGTATGGATAAGTCACTTTTGATCTCACTTTTTTCATTTTCGTACTAAGTTGCTAAACATATACATAAATCAAAACAAAAAATCAAAATAAGAGCATTCATTTATTTAGAATAAAATAATTGTGAAGCCTTACTTTCCATTCAAGTGACCTGCGAACTTGCACGAATTCATTCCATTCATGTTCTTTCACTTCGAGAGGCTTGCATGCTGACGGTGAAACTTGCACGAATTCATTCCATTCATGTTCTTTCCATTCTACTTTCACAGGGTATGATATGCAGTTTGATATCAAGTTTGCGTACTTTAATTTCCTGCAGTCAATTAACCTCAAATCAGTGGGTCATTCAACGCATTTGAAGGATTTAGAAGAACATTAGTCATAAACTTAGTCACTTGCATGGGATAAGAACTGCATCTTGTGCATGCTTTGGGTTACCCTTAATCAAAATTTACTGCCAGATGCTGTGGTGCTTTTCTTATATAAATTTTTCTGTTAAATCATGCAAGTAATCATTGCATCATTATGCCTATGGTTTAAATTTTCTGTTTCCAGCATTCCTCATCAAGCCTCATTAGCAGGGGGAACTTAAAACCTGTGATGTACATATGATCTGACAATTCTCTAAGTTTCTTTGAATTCTCATGAAATTAGGTATAACTTGAAGTCCTAATCAAGGAACAAAAGTGTCCTATGATAACGTTAGAGCAAACTAAAATATTGATTCAATGCATGAAGACATTAGGTGGAATAAAAGAACTTCCTCTGCCTCTTTGCAAATCAAAGTCCACACATCATACAATAAAAATAATAAAACATTTACATGCCATTTGTGTATGTTCACTAATAGAGCTTTATCCGCCCAGGTTAGCCAAAACTGTCCGTTGAGATTCATGCGAGGCACTAGAGTAATCAGTCTAAAGCTCGGCATAGTTAACAAGTCCAAGACACAAGCTTGCATTTGTTCTGTGGTTATCTAATTATCTAAATACATGTGTACACACATGCTTATAGATTGTATATATATGCCAAGTCATGTTAAGAACTTGTTGAAGGTTATAATTTATCGTAATTTGTTCTTTTCCTTCTATGCTTCTTTTTTCCATTCTCGAGTTCATGAAAGACGGTATATCATGAAAGGGGGAAAAGAACTTATATATAGCATTCACACATATGTAAGCAAACACACACAAGAAATACTTCTAAAATCTAGTATTCATCAATTGAACACTTCAACAGGAGGGTTGTGTGTTTCATTCTTTTTAAAACAAATTTACAACAGATTGTTCAAGAAATTGTCATGAAATTTTTTGATGGAAGAGAACATAATTTCATTTATTTCAATTAATATTTCACATGGATCAAGCACTGCATATAGAATCACTACATAAGCAATGCCGTGGTTTGCGAGCTATCGGTTATCAATGATTCTTTCTCCTATATATAAATACATGGTCACAGTCTCTGTTCATTCTTGATGAAACAGAGCTGTGAAGTTCTTCTTGAACCTCTGTATCCATGTTTACAATCCTATTTTGACAAACGAATTAAGAGGAAAACCTAGGTTTACAGGCTTATTATCAGATCAACTAAAATCCAAACAACTACGCCAAAATCAAGACAAGCTACAACCAGAACCTTGATTCTACAATGTCCGTTCAAAATCTTCACATAGAAATCACAATCCTCTTCTGAACACAACACAAACACTCATCCAAAATGCCAAAAAAATTAAATCTTGAAAGAAAATCAGATCCAAACACGAGTAAATCAACCACTGAATTGAACAATTAACTTCAAAAATTACACAAATAAGCAAAGTTAATTTGAAAGTGAAACTGACTTGAGAAGATGGGAGGTCGGAGAAGGCGACGATGGCCGAGAAGAGAGCCGACCGAGCGAAGCGACAAGAGCGGATGGCAGAGTGGACGACAACCCTAGCCGGAGCAGAGACAATGCTGGCAGAGCAAAGCAGATGCGACGGCGGAGCAGAGAACGATGGTGGAGAAAGAGGCGACGGTCACTTCCAAGGTTAAATTGCCATCCGATCACAAGAAACACGACGAACACGGCGAACACCCAGTTGAGTCCTTCCAAGGTTAAATCGCCATCCGCGCCAGCTAAGTCGGTCACTTGGAGCGTCGAATTGACCTTAGGGCTTCAATTCTCGCTCTGTGGTCTCCTCCAATGGCTGCTCTATATCCGGTTTTGGGGATCGAAGAGAGAATCACTTAAGAAATACACACAATCTTGAGAAACATATACCATAGGATTTAGAAACTCACCACTGCGTATTCGTCAGCTGGGTTTTGACATTTTCGCGAGCTCCGCAGCTGATTTGAGCGCAAATGGCTCAGTAGATCTGAAATTCAACACAGCTGATTTGACAAGGTAAACTCATTAGAATAATGAAATGTTGGCAGTTGCATTTTGCATAAAGGTCTTGTCGGACTTTAATTGAAAATTATCTCTATCTATTGTTTTTGCTTTCAGGTCTATGCATCGGGTGAAGATGAATTGACTTCCTACATTGGAGGCATGCTTCCACAGTGTTTTGAATCAAGGATTAAGACAATTCAACTCAATGAATATGATGGTTGCCGTAACGACTAGTGCATGATAGAGTTCCTATTAACTAATGTTGTAGCTTTGGAGATCACTGATATCATGGATGCCCAAGACATCAATTTAATTCCCGTCAAATCAGTGAGGCTGGGAAGGCATTCTTTGAATCCTAATAATCCTTTGAGTCGTCAAGATCTGTTAAGGTATAGTTCTTCTTTTGAGTTTTATCTCTTCTTTGTAATATCCCAGTCAATATGATTATTTAATTATGGATACCACATTGCATTGTTTAGTTTATGCGTTGTTCATTAGGAGTATTTTTGTTGACATCTTAATTATTGATTTGCTTTCAGTGCTTTATTGCTTCACAAAGTATTTTCTCCGAGGAATTTTCAGTGGCCTTATTAAAAGTACAAGAAATGCTCCCTCAGTTGTCTCATCAAGACTAACTCTTATTGGAATCGACGAGTACGATGGAAGTGTTAAAGCATGGTCAGATTCATTTTGAGAATGCTTAGCTCTGAAGCAGAGAAGTAAGGGAACACATTTTGATGATTCCTAGAGAGACTGATAAATATTCTAGAAATTGCTTTAGCTTTTAGGACAATTATATCTTAGCTATTTTGTGTTTTTGGCTGTTGTTAATCTCTTGCCATCTTCCTGTTTTTTAAATTTGATAGTAAATCTTTTGACCAATGCTTGTTGTTTGAAGTTCGATCAATCTTATTTGCATGTGTACACTTGCATTGGTTTTTATTGTTGGCTGCCCCAAACAGAAACATCAGAATCATCATAGCCCAGTACATCAGAGATCCTCGAGATCGTATCAGCCTGCAACATCTAACATTTTATCAAAATCTGCATAATCTTTTTTGTGGTGATGTTTTTGCTTCTCAATTGCTAATATATTCTTTTCTGTTTGAGTTAAATTGCTAATATATTGTCAATGTTACCCTAATAAGACTTGCACATACAACACAGGCTTGTGCTCGTCCCTTCGATGCGTCTTGGTATGCGTGCACACACATATTGACGAAAATCAAGGGACACACATGTGGTATGTGCGTGTCCTTAATTTCTTTTTGGCTTACAAAGGATTTATAACTGGCTACCTCTGCCGCTCAAAAGGAACTCCCATCGCATCAGCTATCAACAAATGGCCAATGCCATCGGGTGATTCTGATAGGGTATACAAAAAATCTCTAATATATTAGCAAGTGCATCCGCAACTTGGTTAGCTTCTCTAAAAGCAATTTCCTAAATAATGTTGCCAAAACAAAATTAGAAACTCTTCTCTACTATTTTCAAAAAGTAATGTCAATTGTTTTCTAATTCTTTTAGGCTTTTTTTCAATCACTAAACTTATAAATTAAGAAATGCTAGGTGGTGCATAATGCAAGATAACAGCAATACTTGGAAAATTGTCGATGTTGCCAGAAAAAATCAAGAGGTACTTGATAATATTATCTTCGTGCAATTGTCAAGTTTTTCTATTATATTACACTAGTCGGCATCCCGCGCTTCGTACGCGGGCAAAACAAAGTATTAATATATTAGGTCAAAGTAAATTTTGAGGTAAAGTAAAAAAATTGTTGAGAAAAACTTTAAAAATAAACTATTTGTCTAATCTTCAATGAACTCGAAATAAAAAAATAATATTATCTAGTTTCTCTAAAGAAATTTTCACAATTAATATCACACAATCCAAACAATTAAGGCTTTAAAAAATCCACACAATTATAAGAAAGGCACACAGTTCGATTGTTTTTTTTTAAAGTGCTAAAATATGTAAAATATATATATATTAGTAGAAAAAAATTCTAAAAGTAAGCCGCTATTATAATTGTTATTATATTAGATGAAACTACAATAATCCAATTAAGTATCAACTTATTTAATTGTGTGTGGTGTTTAATATCGTAATGTCCTAAATAAATAATAAAAATTGGAATAGTATCTAATATCAATACCTCTCAATCATGGAATTCACTTCAGGGACCTCAAGATTCAAGTAGACCTTTGATGCACTTGTTGTTGTGGAGAACCAAATTTGACCAGTTATAATTGAGAAAAATTAGTAACAATTGAGAAAAATTAGTAGAAAAACAACTTATTGTTGTAAATTAATGGATGTGGATGACTCTTTCTATTCAAACCATTTGTATTCTACAACTATGTGTGAGTGGTTACACATTTACATCATGTAATTGTAACTTATGATCTTTGACATTCTTGTAATGGCCTATATAAAGAGCTCACATCTATGTAATGGATACACAATATATTGGAATGAAAGTTCTCTATTTCTCCTATATCTCTTCTCTTGTTCAATTTCTATTTCTTTACTTACTTTCCTAACTTTGTTCAAAGTAATTTTACAACACGTTATCAGTACGAGCTTCTCTAACATTAAGGAGATCTTGAAGTTCAAGAAGGCTTGTTAAGGAGACAAAGCTAGGAAGGTATAACTTTATGAGTTCGGTTTATTTCTATATTATCTTGGTTGCTTCACTTTTATATGCATAATTTATTCATATACTACGCATTATAACGTCACCGATTGCGAAAGTATGCTATGTAGTTGCGTCTTGTACGATCTTCTACATCAGAAATCAAAAGTCAATATGTGACATAACTAGTTTTCTCGATATACTATAAACGATTAATTATGCTCTATTCTTGATTTTTTTTATAATGAGAATAGTGTTATGAGTTTGGGTTGATAGTGGGAAAGCCTTGTCCTCGGTAAAGCTAAACATTGAAAGGGAGACGAGTTATCCCGTTCAAGGAGGCATGATTTTTAAGTAGACTTCGTCTCACCACCCAACCTGGAGGTTGTCCCACCAACTCATTCAAGTAGTACATTTTGCGTATTAATAATCAAGTTGTAAACAAATATTTAATCGTATATTATTTATTTTATATAGAAAGGAGAAAACTATTTACATCATTATTTTTTTTCAAAAGTATTGTACTTGATTGAATTTTTGCCGTAATATTATTGACAAAAATACTTGTGAAAGCAATTAGGTGCTAAAATTATAAAGCATCTATATAATGATGTGTGCATAACACTAATATTTATTCGACGAATATCTCTATAGAGATTTGAAAAATGAATATTTCACTTTATATTATCCTTTCACCTTATGGAGTTATGAATATAAACACCAAAAATTAGTGATGCTCCGAGAAAAGCTCAAAATGAGTTGTTGGGTCTCAAGCTACAAAATTTATATCACTCAAATATTGTTTATTATTCTACAATTTTAATTACCTCTATATTGAAACTTTGCGAAATATACCGATGAGACAATAAAAGGCCACGTGGCTCACCTCGATTTATTATTGCAATAAAATATTGAGTGTGCACGTCAATTCAATAAATATTATGAATTGATTTCTTGTTTGTCTCATAGTAGCTGAGTAAAATAATGAGATATTATTTATATAATACCACTCCCGTCTAATTGGCCAAGCTTCATGAAGCACATGTTGCGTTTATAAAATGACCATGGTCGCAACTATATAATTATGGACGTGGAAAAGTGAAGGCATTCGGTAAAGGACTTAATAATAATTTCACTCAAAGTGGAATAAAAGTGGTGCACCACATGAAACACGAAGGGCGAAATTATCGACAATGAGCATGCTCAAAAGCGTGACAAGCTATGTCATATATGAAAGACCATTATATTAGGTCACACTGATTATATATTGTCATATATGCCCAAATATTTTGGTGACATTTACTGTGCCAATCAAAGGCAAAATTATGAAATTTATGGCTTATTAAAATTGACACATTGAGATGTGTTCAAATCATGAGCTAAATAAAGGCGAAGAATGCATGTCTTGCTTATTTTGCTACATGCACACTATAAAAGAGAATATTTCTCAAATTTGAACTTAGTTGAGACTAATGTTCAACCAATATCTGGTACAACAGTTATAATGTTGTTAGTATTAGAAAATTACTCAGAAAAATTGTTAGTGTTTTACACCAGAAGAAATTTACTCAGAATAATAGAGAGGTTCTCTATATATTATGATTTGATCTAATAATCGAATTCCCAGATTTAGCTTCTGGAATTTGTAAGACACATTAAAACGAATGATCTAATGACATTCATAATGTGGAGTGATTTTTTTTTATTGTCTAGAATTATCAATAATGTGAAAATATTGCAAATTTGAATGGACATCCTTTTTGGAACCACATTTTTTTTCAGCTGGTGATTATCTCAAGGAAACTTAATAGGAGATTTATATTGATTTAACTCTCTATTAATCATACTATAAAATGTCTTGGGCCCCTAAAGGGGAATTTATTTATAGCAAGTTTTGCTAATTGTCACTTTGATGAAGTAATTTTCCCACCATTAAGGGGAGATATAAGCCAATTCAAAAGGAATGGCGTGAAATTACTTGTAACCTATCAAATTTGTTGCATTATGATCAATGTATAAATTAATATGAACTTGAAATTCAAAAGATCATTCATTAGCAGCAAATTATGAAATAATTACTTGATGCAATTACTAATATTAAAGAGTGACAAAATTGAATGTTCCAGCTGCATTAAATGTTCATATATCAAATGATGTCTCTGTGCAACAAAATGTTTAAGGTGTAAAAAAAAAACCCAGATATTGTACTTCTAAATTACTTGCAATGATTTGTTGCAATGTAATATAAGATGTCTCACCCATGTGGACATGAGGGGGAGTTATCGATTAGTGTATTGCACTCTTTTTCCCTTATCTATGGTCTTTTCCTACTGAGTTTTCCTAACAAGGTTTTTAATGAGGCAATCCTAACAATATTAATACTCCATTATCAAAATTGATTAGTGTATTGTACTCTTTTTTTCTTAGCTAAGGTTTTATCCCACTGGGTTTTCCTAACATGGTTTTTAATGAGGCAATCCTATCAATATCATATTCTATATCAAGATTGATGAGAACGATGTACTCTTTTTCTTTTACTATATTTTTCCACAGGGTTTTTTTTTAGTAGAAGTTTTAACGAGGTACAATCTCTTAGTAAGTGTCATCCAAGGGGGAGTGTTGTAAATGAAATGGATGTGGATGACTCTTCCTATTCAAACCATTTGTATTCCACCACTATGTGTGAGTGGTTACACATTTACATCATGTAATTGTAACTTATGATCTTTGACATTCTTGTAATGACCTATATAAAGAGCTCACATCTATGTAATGGATACACAATATATTGGAATGAAAGTTCTCTATTTCTCCCATATCTCTTCTCTTGTTCAATTTCTATTTCTTTACTTTACTTTCCTAACTTTGTTGAAAGTAATTTTACAACACTTATTAAAAAATCAACCTGTCAAAAACTTCTTTTTCGTTGACACGTTATAGAATTACATCCTTACTGACAAATTGAAACTTATGGCTGGGGACCCCAACAACACCATCCAATCATTTGACTATAGTTGAGTGTAGAAAATGTATGATGTGGTCATTGGTTACAGGTTGATAAAGCCCGGTAATTAGGCTAACTTTGAATTTTCGTTTGGAAAAAACTCCTCCCTTTTGTTAGTAATGGTTTGAATTTTCGCACTTGGTTTTTGCGAATGACCGCATGAGTCAAAGTTTCCTACGTCCAATAACACAAACAAAGTAACGGTCATTCCATTATACTAAGTTATCAATATTTAACTTAGTACAGATTGAGGGTGAGAAGCAAGCCTATTTATCAATAATTATTATAAGTTATAGCCAAGTGGAGGAGGAGTAATTGTTACAAGTTTTTAAAAGATAAAACGTTAGATCTTTACATTATTAATTGTGTGCATACGTAGTGGCGGACGGGCAGTGTTGGCTAGGGAATTTGCTTAGTTATATGACGTTTTCTTTTACTACAACAATCAGTTAAATATCAAAGGAGTGTTGCAAGTTGCTATTTCGAAGTCATTTATTTGGACTCTTTTAGAGTCTGGACTCATATAGAGGTTTTTGAAATTATTACAAATATCAAAGGAGTGTTGCAAGTTGCTATTTCGAAGTCATTTATTGCTTGAAGATGACTTTAAAATAAAAATTTTTCAAAAACTCCATAAGAGTCCAAATAGCACAACTCTAGTTATATAACATTTTCTTTTACTTAACCTTGGTATTTAATTTGATAGATCTTAATTAATTGTTTCCTTAACAAAAAACGGTTCATTTTAAAATGGTATTGTATTGGTAGATCTTAATTAATTGTTTCCTTAACAAAAAACGATTCATTCTAAAACGATATTGTATTATATATTTAGATTATTTTTGGTAAGCCACGTGGCGCCACTATGAGAAGGCTGGAAGGCGCCACGTGGATACCCCAAGGCCTTCCCTTATTATATACTAGTCGAAATCCCGCACTTCGTGCACGGGTAAAACTAAGTGTCAATATATTAGTTAAAAAATAATTAATTTAATGAGAAAAATTGAAAAAAATAAAAAAAATAATCTTATTACATAATCTCGAATAAATTTTAAGTGAAGAATAATATCATCTAATTTCTTTATAGTAAAAATAGGGAATATGTGCTTTGAAAGTTTAAAAACTTTAATTTTGCATATGGTTATATAAAAAATATAATCCTAATGAAATTAAATTTGATGAAAAATAGAAAGTGATAAAAAGAGGAAAAGAAAAAGAAAACTTATGCAAACATTGGTGAAATCTCAATTTAATACTTTATGTATAGAGTTTTCAAAAAAAAAAAAGACTTTGTGTACAGAAGATTTTTTTTTTGAAAAATGATTAATTAAAATTATGTTGCCACAACAAAGGATATATAACAAATTGACATCTTGTAGAATAAACTAAAAAAATGACGATCATTGATCTAAACAACGCATACCAGAGATCGTCGATCAATATATGTCATTTCTAAAATATTTTTGTTTACTCCTGAAAAGAAAAATAAAAAAAAAATCAAAATCAAAACTCAAAGGTAAAAATATAAACATAAAAAACACAGAAAATAAAATAGCTATCAACAAGTCGAATAGAGCAAGAAAAATAGTTGAAAATCCAAAAATAAAAAATGTTATGGTAGAAAAGTGCGACATAAGGAAACTTCAAATGTACAAATAAAGTTTGTTGAGACAGTGAAGGATATATAATAAAAACTTATGATCTTGTCGAATAAACTTAAAATTGGAGATCATAGATCTAAACAACGCTTACTAAAGATTGACAATCAATACATGTCATTTCTCCAAATTTTTTGTAATTAGAATTTTGATTCGATCCTAAAATGAAAACAAAAAAAAAATCAGAATCAAAACAAAAAGTAGAAAATTGACGATAATGAATATGCGTTGGAAGATATACATTCCCAATATGTGAAAAAACACATTAGAATCTATAATATATATTTGAATGAGATATTAATCTTGTAGATAAACAAAAAAAATGGAGATTATTGATCTAAACAACACCTGAAAAAATAGATTAAAATCAAAACCAAAGGGTAAAAAAATCTGAATATAAAAAACATCGAAAATAAAATAGCTATAAAAATTCAAAACCTCTCCTCCCAACTTGTTAATTGGACAATCGTATAGCAAAAACTCCAGCCTTCAACAAAGATGCTCCATTCAGCCACGAAAACCTCATAAACTAAAAAATGGAAATCATTGCCAGAGATTGTTGACCAATAATGTCATTTCTAAAATATTTTTGTTTGCTCCTCAAAAGAAGAAAAAAAATAAGAATCAAAACTCAAAGGTAAAAATATTTGAATATGAGAAACATCGATAATAAAATAGCTATGAAGAAGTCAAAACCTCTCATCCCCAATTATAACTTGTTAATCGAATAATCCTATAGCAGAAAGTCCAGCCTTCAATGAAGACGCCCCTTTAGCCACCAAAACCTCTCCTCTCCAATGACATTATAAAACGAAATCAAAGTCAAAATTGTAATCAAAATTGAAAGCCGCATTATCGTCGAAGCTCGGCGCGAGCAATATGCCTAATTGACATTGATGTGAGATGAGATGAACTACGTTTGAGCACACACACACACAGAGAGAGAGAGAGAGAGAGAGAGAGAGAGATTTGGTGTTGTGAAAGCGAAAACTTTTTTTTAGTGTTGGGACATTTTTTTTCTCTTTATCTATATATATATATATATATATCTATACTATATATAATGACAATCCTCCTTACAATCACATTAATCCAAAATTTAACATGCTTCCAATATTGCCCTCAGGACAACTTTTAAAAGTAAACAATGAGAGTATCTTTGGAAACTAATTAAAATGGTTTTAAATTAGATTTCGAAACAGTAGTTTATTATCTAACTTTTCCTTATTTCAATCCACTTTTCTATATCTCTCCGATTAAAACTGTCAATTCAAATTAAATAGCTTAAACTTTTTTAACCAAAGAATTAGGTGAAAAAAATAATGAAACAGCTTTGTTTTTCTCTACATCACGTGCGGAGCACATGCCAACTGACTAGTTATATATTAGTGAGAATTTGTGTGGTTTCATGTTGGGACGTTTTTTGTTTATGTTTTTTTTAATGTTGGGACGTTTTTATCTTTATATGGTACATTTTTTATTCGGGATTTTAATAAGGAAAGACTATGAGAGGATGTGCCACGTGGCGCTATGAGAAGACTAGAAATCGCCATGTAGACAACCCTAGGTCTTCCCTTATTAGGTATATAGAATATAGATATAGATATAGATTTGCTTGTTTTACCCTAATTAATACAATTTCTATTACATTCACATGGTACCCTAACAGCTTTTCTCTATTAGCGGTACTTTTGATGTGCACAGTGTCTCCATTGTGCAAAGTCAAGTCATTTTCACTAAAAGCATGAACCTGGATGCAAAACAACAATACAAAGAATTGTCATTTACAACAAGAATGTCATAGCAAAAAAATATAACTGCAAAAGATTAACTATTCCAATTATTTGCCTTGTTAACACTTAGGTCTTCAAGATTGGGCATAATTCGAAGCAAGTTTAATAGATTTCTGCCACAACAAGTTAAAACATGTTAGACTTCAAGAATAGAACCCAAAACAGGGGACTTGTGAACAGAGGCTTAAAATGCAGATTTTTACTTTCAGATTCAATACATCAACGTACAGTGGAATAACCCATTTTGTAGGCTTAGTCAACAGACAAATTAACTGAAGTAAATGGAGATAATCTAGGCACTACTAGTGCAGTTACATGGGATACATGGATACAAAATATAACTAAGAACAACTCAATAGATAACTAACATAAGTAACTAAACCCACTAAAGCACGTTTGAATTAATAACTTCCAACAAATTTCCCCCTTGATTCAAACTTTCACACACCAAGTTTGAGATCTAAAGTAAGCATGCTTGCCTTGAGAAAGTGACTTTGTCATGATATCGACCACTGCTCATTTGTGTTACAAGACTTCAATGTGATTGAATTTCTTGACACAAGATCTCGAATAAAATGAACCCGAATGTCTATGTGCTTTGATCTTCCATGATAAGCTGGATTTTTTGACATAGCAATGGCCGCTTGATTGCCGCAATAAATTTCTCGTAGCTTCCTTTTGTTCTTGACCAACGTCGGTGAGAATTTGTCGCAACCAAATCGCTTGACATGCTTGATTAAGTTGCGCTTACATACTCACTTTAGTTATGGATAAAAAGTTGTTGTGGCTCGCTTTTTGAATTCCAACATATTGCTCCCGAACCAAGATTGAAACGTAACCTTGAAGTGCTCTTTCTATCTTCCAAACATCCCGCCCAATCACCGCTGTCGGTGAAGCCAACTAATTTCAAATCGAAGTGTGACCATAACAAAGCCCATGATCAATTGTTCCAGCAATGTATCGCAATACTCTTTTCGCAGCTCCAAGGTGATGCTTTGACGGACAATGCATAAACCTTGAAATAACTCCAACTGAGAAGGCTATATCTGGGCGTGTATGTGTCAAATAAATTAAGCCTCCAACCAAGCTTTTAAAATGTCTCATTTGCTTGATCTGTGTAACGGCCCAAATTAATTTAATTGAGTATTAGTGTTAATCACGATGATTAACGGTTAATTCGGGCGTTACGGTGACAGCTGGGTGGACTCAAATAAGAGTACCCAGGTTATATTGTGTTATTTGTGTATGTTGTATGTCTATTATTGTGATGTGGAAATTTATTATTTATATAAACATCACATGTGTGTAAGTTGACATCGGGCAAGGCTACGAGTCGGGTATATGTCCCGAAGTGCGTGTCGAGGACCGGTACCGGTATTGGTAGCGGGGTACGGGCATAGGTTGCCGGTAGTGAGTGCTAGTGTAACGTACTTATGAATTTTATATAATTTATTAGGTGATTTAAGCTATAATGTATTAATGAATTGGTTGAAGTCCTATAGTTTGATAAGAAAAATCAAGCATGCATAGGATAATCCTCGAGATGCACAACAAGGTAATTCAAGGCAAACGTTGTCATGATAAGGTGTCAAGAACTTTGGTGACGCAGGTGTTCAGAACCGTCCGATCTTCCTCGAGATGCGCACACACGCTAGATTAAAACACAACTATATATATCACATTGATCGATCAACATGCAAAGAGGGAAAACGGTTTCATCAAATCGTTGGGAGATTTTGTGAGAGAAATCGAAGTTTTGGAGGGACGAAATCGAGCTTGAAGAGGAAATCCGAGCCTCACAACATCGATCTAAGGTAATCTCTACCATTTTAATGGAAATTTTTGATAAAAATGTGATTAAAATGGGTTGTGGTGAATTCGGATTTTATTTATTTTTACTTGGTTTTAGGAGGTCAATTTGGTGTTCTTGAGGTTTAGTTTGATGAATCTTATCAATTGGGATCAAATTTGTGGAAAATTGAAGTGATTTGGTAAATTTTGGGTTTATTTGCATGTATGTTGAATCCGAAAATTTGATGTTGTTTGGGTTGATTTGAGGGAAAATTTAGAGGTTTTGGAGGTCTCCAATGGAGTGAAATGGAAGAGAAATCGAGAGGAGAGTGAAGAAGAAGCAAGAAGAAAAAAAAAAAAAAAAAAAAAAAAAAAAAAAAAAAAAGAAGAAACCGAGGCGCCGGTGCGCCTCGGTGGAGAGAAGAAGAAGGGAGGGGCACGCACGCGCGTGCGTGCGTGCGTGCACCCCCGGGCCGGGCGGGCCGGCCCAGCCCATCCCGGCGGGTGGGCCGGGCCAACCGGCCCCGCCCAACCCGGTGGGCTGGGACCGGCCCGACCCGACCCCCGCCCAGAGGGCGAACCGGCCGACCCGTTTGGGTCGGGTCCGACCCGGTTCGGGGGACCCACATATATTATTTAAATAATATATTTAAATAATATTTTTATTTATTAAAAAAAAAAAAAAAAAAAAACAGAAAACAGCTTTTAAATTACGGAAAATAGGAAAAATAGGAAAAAAATATCAAAAAAATTGGGAAAAATTCTAGAAAAATATAGAAAATTTGAAAAAGGTAGAAAAGTAGGTACGGGACTTTTCGGGTATTTTTGGAACCCCGACATTGTCCCAAGAAGAGGTACCACAACCGCAAAATGGAATATATGATATAATATTATAAGTGTGTTATTAATAATATAAAACACTATAAATGGACTTCGTGGATCCCAGGGAACCATAGCTCGGGCATAGGAGAGCTAGGCGGGTCGGATTGACGGTCCGGAAGTCGGAGTGCGTAGTTACAGGTGCGTAAAACCCTTGAGAATGTTACACTTTAATTCATGCGTGGTTTGTCCATATGAATGATGTGTTTATTCATTTGTTTATTTATCGCCTTGTTACATATTTTGGTTGCCATGTCATGCACTGCGATCATGTTTGGACGGTGTTTGATGTGTTCACATTGTCGGAGGTTAATCGAGATGGTCGTGGTACGGAATTGAGTAGGCTAGGTTGTAGCGCGTGTCTTGGGCATAGCTAGGTGAATAGCTACCCGAGCAATGGGTGCACGTGTCCGGTGGGTTGCGATTTGTTCCGGTCCACCGTTAGTAGTTTGGGTGTGGTCTAGGCTTGATGTGCTCAAAGGGGCATCCGAATCTACGAAGTACGATCTAGTTTGGTTAGACTCCGTCACACTTCTATCTAGTTTTCTTATAAATGATAACGTGGTTGGACCAGATTTCTCGAATGGTGTGTTATTTTCTACTGTGTGTGATCGAATGGTTTTATTTTGGATATCTTGTTTTACGACCACCATAGGAATATGATTCCCGTCGTCGGTCATATTCATATGTCTCGCAGTTATTATGGTGGTTTTTCATGATTAACGTGTAGACTTCTCTTGGGAATTTACTCACCGGGCTCGTTCTTTGTATGTGTTGGGCAACCGAGCGAGCGCGATCCCGGTCTGGTACGAGCAAGAGCAAGGGAAAGGAGATACTAGGCGACTATCTCTAAGGCCGTTGCTGCTGATAGCTAGTGTTTTGATATCATGTATGTATATACTATTTTGCTGGGTTTTGGGGACTTTATAACTTTATCACATGTATATGGATTACTGTTTAGTTCGTCTCAGTTATATACATGGTGTTTGTATCCGGGTTTTCCACTACTTAGGTTAAATAATTTCTCATAAAATATGAATTAAGTGCTTCCGCTGATGATATAATTGTAATTATCAACTAATCTGATAAATGTGTCAGACAACTTAATATAGTAGGATTAGTTACACGGAGCATCACTCCACGAGTTGCGGATGTGGCGCAGTGATGATGACGTGTCCGATGATGTGACAGCGCCGCTTGGCTTGAGGCGAAAGCGTGGGTCACGGGCGGCCCCGAAGATTTAGGGCCGTCGCAGTTGGTATCAGAGCGAGGTCGATAGGGCCTTGAATTAACAAAGTTAAGGAACGAGCATAAACTTTAAACCAAATTAGATGTGGAAACCCGATGAATTAACTAGAACTATTAGTTGGGAAGCAGTATAAGTCGGGTAGAGTAAGGACTTATATGTGTATTATGATTTGGTTGTATGTTATATATATACGGACTACGTAATAATTCGACGCACGACTTTCGGTGCAGATCTTGATGGACGGACTGCAGGCACCGTCAGGGTCAGGGACTGGCCAGGCGAGGGATCATTTTGGAGATGAGGTTAGGGATCCTGCAGTTGCAGCACGACTTGCCGCTCACGATAGGCAGTTTGAGCTATTACTGGACATGATGAGAGCTCGACACCGCCATAACAAATGACCACGACAAAGATCGAGAGACCCGATGCGATTGCGCATGCGACAGAGACAGAAAGCGACGCCATCGAGAATCGGGCACAGCCAAACAAGAGAGCATGAGACACCGACTGTTAAGACTACACCAGTAGTGGTGCCAGCGGAGATAGTAACTCCGGCACCTCTATCGGCGGTTGTAACTGCTACTGCGATTTCTACTACTCCAGAGTATAGGATGGATCCACAAAGAGGGAGAGGCGAGGGATTTTCTTAAATTCCAGCCCACATACTTTTATGGCGGTGGAAATCCCGAGGCGACGGGAGAGCGGATTGTATCGCATCGCGGGTGCACAAAGAGCGAACACGAGAGGAGAGGCATAGGGCAAGATTATCCGGAACATGCTTCGGTCCGACGCGAAAGAGGTGTGGTGGACTAATTACCAAGAGACACATGCCGATCCAAATGACTTGGGCGGAGTTTCGAGAGATCTTCTACGATCGGTTTATTCCTATGGAGGTTCGACGAGGTTGAGAGAGGAGTTCTTATCCCCGAGGCGGGAAATCGTACGATGCTACGGTATATGGACCGATACCGCTATCTTCTGCAGCTTCTCTATGGACATTGCCGAACCGAGCGTTTGCAGATTTACTACTTTGTTCGGGGGTTGAGGAGGTGATTGCGAGTGCGATTGTGTCGTCGGGGCTTCGACGTTACGGCTATGTTCGAGAGAGCCTTGACTTATGAGACATTCCTACTACGAGAAGAATGGCATTCCAAAGGACCGCGTCGAGGCTGGAATAGAGAGAGAGCGAGGTTCACGGCGGATGGGAGGTCGAAACGGCAATGTGAGGAATCGATAGAGATAGTAGGAGTGATCACCGGGACGATGAGACCCCGATATGAGGATAGACAATGGGATCGACACCTGACAGAGCGATAGATGAGAGACGGGGGCATATGCGGTGTCGCACCACAACAACCTTATACACGGGACCGAGAGAGGTAGAAATCGAGATCGGATAGATCGTAATTATAGACATCACTCGAGGGCCGACCGTCTGGAGGAAGTGACGACGTAGATGTTATAGGTGCGGTCGGAGAGGTCACATTAGTGTGAATTGTTGTAGAGCCTTTCCAAAGACCGCGAGAGATTCCACGAGATCGATGAAAGAGTTCACGCCGTAGTAGTATCGCCGATCGAGAGAGATGACCCGACAAAGATGAGCGGGTGGTACGTCACTATTATGTTTTTTCTATGCGTGTGTTGCATATAGGTTGATTGATTCATTATAGTTGTTGTTCTTGTTGCATTTCATGCATTCGTTGCATCTATGTTGATTCGTTCACTTAGATTAGTGTATCATAGTTGATTAGTACACTAGAGGATGGTGGAATACTTGGTTGATTTGTTCACCAGGTTTTAATAGAAGATTGGTTGATGTGTTCACCGAGAGATTGATTTATTGGTACACCAGGTTTTGGTGGGATACTTGGTTGATTTGTTCACCAGGATTTTGGTTGAAGACTGGTTGATTTGTTCACCAGGGCCAGTGATGTGTTTCCCTGGGATGGATTGATTTGTTCACAAGGGTCGAGTTGATGTGTTTCCTGGGATAGGTAGATGTGTTCCCTAAGAATTTCGGTTGATTCGTTCAATTGAAGGGTTAGAGTTGAGTAGTTCATTTAGACTACGGGTGTCGGTTGAATAGCGGGTAGTTGCGTCCATTTTGCAACTTCGAGAAGAGATATTGGTTATCGTAATTTCGGGGACGAAATTTTTCCTAGTTGGGAAGAATTGTAACGGCCCAAATTAATTTAATTGAGTATTAGTGTTAATCACGATGATTAACGGTTAATTCGGGCGTTACGGTGACAAAATTGGGTGGACTCAAATAAGAGTACCCAGGTTATATTGTGTTATTTGTGTATGTTGTATGTCTATTATTGTGATGTGGAAATTTATTATTTATATAAACATCACATGTGTGTAAGTTGACATCGGGCAAGGCTACGAGTCGGGTATATGTCCCGAAGTGCGTGTCGAGGACCGGTGCACGGTATTGGGTAGCGGGGTACGGGGCATAGGTTGCTTAGGTAGGCGAGTGCTAGTGTAACGTACTTATGAATTTTATATAATTTATTAGGTGATTTAAGCTATAATGTATTAATGAATTGGTTGAAGTCCTATAGTTTGATAAGAAAAATCAAGCATGCATAGGATAATCCTCGAGATGCACAACAAGGTAATTCAAGGCAAACGTTGTCATGATAAGGTGTCAAGAACTTTGGTGACGCAGGGGTGTTCGAACCGTCCGATCTTCCTCGAGATGCGCACACACGCTAGATTAAAACACAACTATATATATCACATTGATCGATCAACATGCAAAGAGGGAAAACGGTTTCATCAAATCGTTGGGAGATTTTGTGAGAGAAATCGAAGTTTTGGAGGGACGAAATCGAGCTTGAAGAGGAAATCCGAGCCTCACAACATCGATCTAAGGTAATCTCTACCATTTTAATGGAAATTTTTGATAAAAATGTGATTAAAATGGGTTGTGGTGAATTCGGATTTTATTTATTTTTACTTGGTTTTAGGAGGTCAATTTGGTGTTCTTGAGGTTTAGTTTGATGAATCTTATCAATTGGGATCAAATTTGTGGAAAATTGAAGTGATTTGGTAAATTTTGGGTTTATTTGCATGTATGTTGAATCCGAAAATTTGATGTTGTTTGGGTTGATTTGAGGGAAAATTTAGAGGTTTTGGAGGTCTCCAATGGAGTGAAATGGAAGAGAAATCGAGAGGAGAGTGAAGAAGAAGCAAGAAGAAAAAAAAAAAAAAAAAAAAAAAAAAAAAAAAGAAGAAACCGAGGCGCCGGTGCGCCTCGGTGGAGAAGAAGAAGAAGGGAGGGGGCACGCACGCGTGCGTGCGTGCGTGCACCCCGGGCCGGGCCGGGCCGCCTGCCCAGCCCATCCCGGGTGGGCCGGCCAAACCGCCCCGGCCCAACCCGGCCGGTGGGCACAGGGCCGGGCCGACCGGACCCGCCCAGAGGCCGAACCGGCCGACCGGTTGGGTCGGGTCCGACCCGGTTCGGGGACCCACATATATTATTTAAATAATATATTTAAATAATATTTTTATTTATTAAAAAAAAAAAAAAAAAAAAAAAACAGTTTTAAATTACGGAAAATAGGAAAAATAGGAAAAAAATATCAAAAAAATTGGGAAAAATTCTAGAAAAATATAGAAAATTTGAAAAAGGTAGAAAAGTAGGTACGGGACTTTTCGGGTATTTTTGGAACCCCGACATTGTCCTAAGAGGTACCACAACTGCAAAATGGAATATATGATATAATATTATAAGTGTGTTATTAATAATATAAAACACTATAAATGGACTTCAAGGGACTGGGGAACCATAGCTCGGGCATAGGAGAGCTAGGCGGGTCGGATTGACGGGTCGGGAAGTCGGAGTGCGTAGTTACAAAGGTGCGTAAAACCCTTGAGAATGTTACACTTTAATTCATGCGTGGTTTGTCCATATGAATGATGTGTTTATTCATTTGTTTATTTATCGCCTTGTTACATATTTTGGTTGCCATGTCATGCACTGCGATCATGTTTGGACGGTGTTTGATGTGTTCACATTGTCGGAGGTTAATCGAGATGGTCGTGGTACGGAATTGAGTAGGCTAGGTTGTAGCGCGTGTACTGGGCATAGCCGGTGAATAGCTACCCGAGCAGCGGGGTGCACGTGTCCGGTGGGTTGCGATTTGTTCCGGTCACCGTTAGTAGTTTGGGTGTGGTCTAGGCTTGATGTGCTCAGCCGGGGGCATCCGAATCTACGAAGTACGATCTAGTTTGGTTAGACTCACACACTTCTATCTAGTTTTCTTATAAATGATAACGTGGTTGGACCCGATTTCTCGAATGGTGTGTTATTTTCTACTGTGTGTGATCGAATGGTTTTATTTTGGATATCTTTGTTTACGGCCACCATAGGAATATGATTCCCGTCGTCGGGGTCATATTCATATGTCTCGCAGTTATTATGGTGGTTTTTCATGATTAACGTGTAGACTTCTCTTGGGAATTTACTCACCGGGCTCGTTCTTTGTATGTGTGTTGGGCAACGAGCGCAGATCTGGTACGAGCAAGAGCAAGGGAAAGGAGATACTAGGCGACTATCTCTAAGGCCGTTCTTCTTGATAGCTAGTGTTTTGATATCATGTATGTATATACTATTTTGCTTTGGGTTTTGGGGACTTTATAACTTTATCACATGTATATGGATTACTTGTTTAGTTCGTCTCGCTTATATACATGGTGTTTGTATCCGGTTTTCCACTACTTAGGTTAAATAATTTCTCATAAAATATGAATTAAGTGCTTCCGCTGATGATATAATTGTAATTATCAACTAATCTGATAAATGTGTCAGACAACTTAATATAGTAGGATTAGTTACACGGAGCATCACTCCACAGAGTTGCGGATGTGGCAGCAGTGATGACGTGTCCGGTGATGTGACAGGCGCTGCTGGGCTTGAGGCCAGAAGGCGTGGGTCACGGGGCGGCCCCGGAAGATTTAGGGCCGTCGCAATCTGTCCCATCACCAAGCTTCAACTTCTCACCCAAATTCATTGGTGTCACTGCTCTATTACAACTTAACATATTAAACCTTTTTAAGAGGTCTGTAGCATATTTCTTTTGAGATAAGAAAATGCCATCCTCATGTTGCTTAACCTCAAGCTCAAGAAAATAATGCAAATCACCCAAATCTTTCATTTCAAACTTTCTCTTTACACAAGCTTTAAACACAACAATAAGAGATGAAGAAGAACCCATATAGATCATGTCATCAACATAAAGGCAAATAATAAGAACATTTGTACCTTGTCTCTTCACATAAAGATTTGGTTCATTCTTACTTCTCTCAAATCCATTATCATGGAAATAGGAATCTATTTTGGGATAGCCCACCTGCAGAGCTTGCTTCAACCCGTAAAGAGCTTTTCGCAACTTGTATACCTTCTTTTCTTTGCCTTTGACAACGAAACCTTCAAGCTGAGAAACATACACCTCCTCTTGCAAATCTCCATTCAAGAAAGCTGATTTAACATCAAATTGATACACAGTCTAGTGCAACTGTGCAGCCATTGCTAAAAGAGTTCGAACCATCTCTAATCGTGCAACTGGAGAGAAAATGTCTTCATAATCTAAACCATATTGCTGTGAATTGAATATCCTTTCACTACAAGTCGCGCCTTATACTTTTGAACATTCTTATCAGCTTGAAACTTTGTTCGAAAGACCCACTTGACCCCAATTG
Organism: Stephania japonica; assembly: GCA_039657345.1. Classification (NCBI taxonomy): domain Eukaryota; kingdom Viridiplantae; phylum Streptophyta; class Magnoliopsida; order Ranunculales; family Menispermaceae; genus Stephania; species Stephania japonica. The sequence continues at coordinate 75,502,805 of CM077556.1, forward strand.
TTTTCTTCGTTCATTGCACTATGCCATTCCTCTTTTGTCACTGCATCTTGGAAGGTGATTGGATCAGCAACAAGTAAAGCTTGCGTCTATGCATAGATCTCGGCCAAGGAACAACACTTTGTTGAAGGAGTTTCATCATCAGAAGAACTTGTATTGCTTGAACTTGAAGAAGATAAGATTGGAGATGAGCTTGAAGAACTTGAAGAATTCTGCTTCACTTCAAGTGGTGGTGGAGTGTCAATTTCAGGTATGGAGTCAATATGAGCTACATGGGAATTCACATCCCACACCCAACATGCATCTTCAGCAAAAAGAACATTTCTGCTAACAATGATCTTGCCATTTATAGGATTATATAGCCTATATGCCTTAGATTGAGAACTATAACCAACAAAAATGCACTTTGTTGATTTTTCATCAAGCTTACTGCGATTAGGAAAGTCTATAAAGCATAGGCAACAGAACCAAAATCTTTGAATGGCTTACCGAAGGTTTCCTCCCACTCCATGCCTCGTATGGAGTTCGATTCATAACAACATTTGTGGCTAATAAATTCAGCAAGTAGCCCGTAGTTGCAACCGCCTCTCCCTAAAAATTTTTAGGAAGTCCTTTAGCATTCAACAAGCTTCTTGCCATCTCAACAACATTTTTGTTCTTCCGTTCAATAGTGCCATTTTGCTCCGGTGTACGTGGAGCAGTTAATTCTCTATGCAATCCTTCTTCTTCACAAAATTGATTGAACTGTTGTGAAGTAAACTCGCCACCTCTATCTGTGCACAGTACTTTGATGTAGCTTCCAATTTGCTTCTCCACTAATGCCTTGAACTTTTTGAAGGTTTCAAATGTTTCTGACTTGAATTGAAGGAAGTACACCCAACTCATACGGTCGTAGTCATCTCTAAACAACAAAAAATATCTACTCCCGCCAAAGGAGTGTGTTTGCATAGGGCCACATAAATCAGCATGTATAATTTCAAGACATTTAGATGCCCTTCTAGACTTCCCTATAGGAAATGGTTTTTTACATTGTTTCCCATATATACACCCTTCACAGACATCTAAGGACTCAATTCTAGGCAAAATTTCAAAAACCATTTCTTTTTGACTCAACAATTTCGACCATTTACATTCGAATGCCCATACTTTAAATGCCATAATCTAGACTCACTAGTGTCTTTGACAAGAAGGGCAAGGTTTTCAAAACTAGAGAATTCTAGTGGAAATAATTTGTTTGAGGTCATTGGAACAAAGAACTACAATTTGGTCTAATTTTTTTATCCCTTATTACACAAGAATCATCATCAAAGAGAATAGAATATCCTCTACCCATAAGTTGCCCAACACTTAATAGGTTTTGAGACAATGTGGGAATGAAGTACACATTATGAAGAAGCTTTACATTACCATGATTGTTCTGGACTGCAACAACTCCTTTGCCTTCTACTTGCATCTGTTTGTCATCTCCAAGCCTCACCTTCAATTTGTAAGACTCATCAAGCTCCTTAAATAATGCCTTTGTTCCAGTCATGTGATTAGAGCAACCACTATCCAAAAACCAAATGTTAGTGAAAGTAGCTGAGTCTTCTGATAGGCCATGAAGAGTTTGGGCTCCTCATCTTCTTGTTCTGTATAATTAGCTTGCTTCTTTTTTCCCAACAATTAGCTTGAATGTGCCCATATTTTTTGCAATGATAACATTGCGCACCGCTCTTGTTGCGATGGTGTTCAGATGGCTTTGCACCCTGGTTCGAGTCATCATGGCCATGTCCTCTGCCGTGACCACCTCTTCCACAAAATCCACCTCTGCCACGTCATGCTTTTCATTAGACTTGTGTAGTCTTGCCTTATGGGATTGCAATGATCCCATCAATTCATCAAATGAGTAGGTAGTCAGATCTTTGGATTCATAAATAGCTGCTACCACATGATCAAACTTTGGAGTCAAACTCCTCAAAAGTTCAGGGACCAAATGTACAACAATGAAATTAAAGTTCAGAAACCAAATGTACACTATTGAAAGTTCAGGGACTAAAAGCATAAAAAACTTAAAGTTCAAGGACCAAAGGCATAAAAACTCAAAAGTTCAGGGACCAAATGTACAACAATAAAATTAAAGTTTAGGAACCAAATGTACACTATTGAAAGTTCAGGGACTAAAAGCATAAAAAACTTAAAGTTCAAGGACCAAAAAAATACTTTTTTCCTTTTTTTTTTCAATGTTCCTTGACGTACGCATAGATTATGGAAGGATAATTGTGGTGGTTTATGCACCTATAAAAGACAGTTCTACATATGCCCCGCTAGAAAATTCAACTAAATAAATTTTGAAAAAATTAGACCATACAGGGGTAGACATAAGCTAACATGACATGCATTGATTAGGAGAGGGATTTATAGGACGGAGAAAAGGGTTTCATCTTTTTTTTTCAGTCTAGACCACTCAATATCCAAATTAGTCAACTACTCCAAGCTCGCTTTGGGTCAGCCCACAACTGAACTCTATTTGGTCGAACCCAATTAATTTTAGAATTGAGGCTCTCTTGTATTACAATAAAGTATTAGAAATTCTATTAGCCCAAACTATGTGATCAAATAAATACTCCTCTATCAAGAGATCCTCTTCCTTCCCCTTCTTCAAACTCTTATTCGTGTCTTTCATATAGTTTATAACTTTGTGTTAAAAATAAAAAATAAAATAAAATAAAATTTCGAGAACCGTGAGGTCTCAAAACTTGTAAAGTTCGAAAACATTTTTCAATATCATTTCATTTGGGGTAGCTCAATAGCATGAAAAATTAATCAACTGGATCGAAACCACTCTTTTACCGAACCAAACAAAATATATAGAACCTGTTTGGTATAGCAATTAAATAACAAGAGATTTTATAACAAGTAAAACTAAAAGGTGGATCAAACTTAAAATACAAAAAGATGGCCCAAAAGATGAACCACCACCATCAAGCCCTGCGCGCAGTAAATTCATCGGTCTATCATAAGTCATAACTATTCACCAAAAATACCATATGTATAGTTATGATCCCCAAATGGCTAAGATATAATTGTCCACAAGCGATGTTTACAAAATTATCTGAGCCTGCCTCTCTTGGAATCATCAAAATGCGCCCCCTTACTTTGCTGCTTCAAAGCTTGAACGTTCTCAAAATGAACCTCGCCATACTTTTAACTCTTCCATCGGCCGCACTTGCTGGTTCGAATTAAAGTCATCCTTAATTGGAGGCACAAAGGGTGACATATTTTCATGATGGCATTTATCTTCACTGAATTGTAGGCAGTACGACATTGAAAGTAAATCAACAATGAACATTGTCAACAAGAAAGAACAATATATAAACTAAACAATGTAATGTAGCATCCATATAATTAAGCGTCATAATAATTAGTATTGTCAAAGAAGACATGAGTATTTTCTGGATTGGGCATAATTCAAATAAGCTCAAAAGATCTTTACCTTAACAGATCTTGAAGATTGACAGTTTGACTACAATTCGAAGAATGCCTTCCAAGCATTACTATTTTGACTGGTTTTAAACGAGGATCCTTGGCATCCATGAAATCTGTGATCTCCAAAGCATCAACATTAGTAAATAGGAATCTTATTATGCGCAAGTCTTCTGGGAACCAACAAAATCATTGATTTGAAATTTCTTAATCCTTGATTCAAAACACTTTGGAAGAATTTTTCCAGTGTAGGAAGTCAGTCAGTTCATCTTCATTTGATGCATATACTTGAATGCAGAACAATAGATAGAGATTGTCAATTAAAATCCAATAAGATTACTACACAAAATTCAACCACCAACATTTTACTATTCTAATGAACTGCCTTGTCAAAGATGAGATCCTCAAGGTTAGGCATAATTTGAAGCACGCTCAGCAAATCTTCGTTACCGCTTTCCACAGAGCCCAATGACTCGAAAATAAGATAAATTGGTAAAGGGTGGCAGATGGCTCGTAAGGTCTTCATGTGGGAGAACCTATGAAGGAAGCAACAACGGCCATGAAGGATCTACAATTTTAAGAACAAAAGTACAAAGTTCAAACATCAATGGTCCAAGATTCAAATCAAATAGTTACCTTAAGAAGGCCAGCACGTATATGAAGTTTCTTTACATTAATGAGGTCTTTAAGTAAACTGTTGGCATTGCGACGCACTTGGTCCTCCGTCAATATCAAATTTTAATACTCATCCATATTAATCATTACATCTTGTTGCATTGGCATTTTGAACAGAATGTATTCACTTGGTAGCTCATTAGTCCAACAATAAAGGTAATCAAGATTCGGAGCAAAAATCTTGATCATCCGAGTACACGGCTAATAAGGACCAAAGCTTACCTCCAAAATTCTCAAGTGACTAAGGGAGGGTACTAATATTACCAATTGGTTATAAATGGTGCAATGATGTAGAACCAAATGTTTCAGAGCAGAAAGGCGAGAAAAGAATTGCTAGGTTATTGGAACATATAATCCTACATGAGAAATATAATAAGAGTTGGTGTGGTATATAAGTGGTGTAATCATCAAGGCTGAGGCGGATCTCGTGTTCTTTCATGGATATCCAATGTTGCTCGTAAGAAGCAGCTCCACGAGCTCAATCTCCATATTCATCAAGTGGATTTCAATGTGATTCTTCACTGTGTTTTTGGTTGCAAATCCCTTGTGGTGCTTAAGATATCATAATACTAATAGTGGTGTTTTTGCACCACTTAGTCACTTGGTTCAAACAATTGGTTCTACACCATTGCAACTTTTCTAACCATCAGTGCCTTCCCATAGTCACTTGACAATTTCCAAAGCTTGCTTCCAACGTTACAAGTCGGCATATACTCTGTTGATCAAGATTTGTTGGTCGAATCTTTGTTATCTTTGCGGTTGTTGGATTACTGACTTGCTACCAACTGAATACATTTTGTTCGACAGGCCAATGGTACAAGAAGCAATGATGAATACAGATTTGTATTACATCCCGCCTTGGGTATTGCGAGAGGAAGAACATCTCAAAGCCCACAATCTACTTAAAAATCTTGTCAATATAAAGAAACTTCATATACCTGCTCGTCTTCTTACAGTAACTATTCAATTCAAATTTTGTTTTTGGTTAATTGTTTTGTAAACTTTACATTTTTCTTCTTAGAATTGTTCATCTTTCATGGCGCCTTCATAGGTTCTCCCGCATAAAAGACCTTATGAATCAGCTTCCAACATTTACCAATTTATCCTTTCTGCGAGTCATCGGACTTGGAGATGGCAAATATTTGCTGAACCTGCTCCAAATTATGCGTAACCATGAGAGTCTCATCTTTGACAAGGCAAACTCACTAGAATAATGAAATGTTGGCAGTTGCATTATGCATAAAGGTCTTGTCGGATTTTAATTGACAATTATCTCTATCTGTTGTTTTTACATTCAGGTCTATGCATCAGCTGAAGATGAATTGACTTCCTACATTAGAGACATGCTTCCACAGTGTTTTGAATCAAGGATTAAGACAATTCAACCCAATGAATATATATGATGGTTGCGGTAACGACTGGTACATAATAGAGTTCCTATTAACTAATGTTGTAGCTTTGGAGATCACTGATATTTTGGATGCCCAAGACATCAATTTAACTCCTGTCAAATCAGCGAGGCTGGGAAGGCATTCTTTTAATCCTAATAATCCTTTGAATCGTCAAGATCTGTTAAGGTGTACTTCTTTTGAGTTTTATCTCTTCTTTGTAATATCCCAGTCAATATGATTGTTTAATTATGGATACCACATTGCATTGTTTAGTTTATGCCTTGTTCATTAGGAGTATTTTTGTTGACATCTTAATTATTGATTTGCTTTCAGTGCTTCATTGATTCACAAAGTATTCAGTGGCCTTATTAAATGTAGAAGAAATGCTCCCTCATCGGTTGTCTAATCAAGACTAACTCTTATTGGACTCGCTGAAGTACGATTGAAGAGTTAAAGTATGGTCGATTCATTTTGAGAATGATCAGCTTTGAAGCATAGAAGTAAAGGAACGCATTTTGAATCACAAGAAGTATGCGATTATCAAAAAAATTTCATAGAAAGATAAGAGAAACGGAAGATTGTCAAACCATTGTTAGGACTGGGTTTTTAAAGCTCCAGCTAGCATTGTAATATCTGCTTCTTCTCGCCTGACTGAAGAAAATCTAAAACTTCCCTACAAGGAGAAGACAAAATTGAAACTTCCCACAAAGGAAAGACAAACTACCTACTAATAATAAGACAAAAAAGAGGAACCAGCCCAACCGCTGCACATATTCAAAAATGAGTGTCGAGGAAGATGTCGCAGCAAGAAAATCCAATCATCACAGATCTAAAAAGATATGTTTATTGAACTTATAGAACACAAAGAGATGAAGATTGGAACCATCGCCAATTAAAAGAAAAGATCGGCGGTGGTTCAAGATCTTGATTAAAGAGAGAAAACTAAAAAAAGGGGTTTTAGGGTTAGAGTAGCGCCTCTTTGAGCAAAAATTATCATATCTTAATATAACAAAATAGATAACTAAAGTTTTTAACTTTGTATTTATCTTATCAAATTCATTATAATTATCACCAAATCTATATGAATAAAGAACGGAAAAAAAATGACCAAAAAAATGAAAGTGATATTATAGTGCGACTATTTTTTGGAGTTTCGACTATTTCGATTTTTTTTTGATGAGTTGGAAACCTAGACATTATCTATTGCACCCTCTATTTTTCTAGAGAGTGCGATAGATAATGTCTATCTTTTTCTATGTCACGTCATATGCACTGAAAATGTAATAGAAAATTGTATTGAATAGGGTAAAACAGGGCAAATTGTATACAATACTTTGCTCTTATTTATAGAGCGGTACGAAACAATATACATGGAAGTAACTGATTTACATAATCGGTGATGAAGTAACACAATCAGTGAAAAAGTTATGGTATATACAATCGGTGCGGGAAGTTACACAATCGGCTTCGACAAACCGAGCAAAAGCTATCTTCGTTCTCAAGAAGGCGAATCTTTGGTTTCAACACGAAAAAATATTAAAACATTGAATGAAAACTCAAAAAATACATGAAACAACCCGAATCTTCCCGATCCGACTTAGGGGCAATTTAGTAATTTAAATACTAAATGTGTGTTGGATTTTCTTTGGATTAAATTATTAGTGATATAGTAAAATATCTTACACCTCGATATGAGCATTTTATGCGGTTTGAAGAAACTTACCCCAGAATAAAATCTGAAAAACTTTTCTTAAATGTGAAAAAGTTATATTCGAGTGATCTCCAGATTTATAAGATCCCACTAATTAGGAAAATATTTGTAGGAACTTTTCTCGGTCAAAAGGGGCGAGATCTTCAAATTTATGAGATCATATTAATTAGGGAAAGATTTGTGGGAATTTTCTTAGTCAAAAGGGGCAAAATCTCCAAATTTATGAGATCTCATTAATTAAGGAAAGATTTGTGGGAACTTTCCTGGTCAAAAGGGTAATTAAGTTAAACTAATGAAAATGAGCCCAAAATATATTAAATAGCAGTTAGACTTAAGGCCCAAGTGAAGGGCATTTTAGTCTTTAACACAAAAGGTTGCATACAACCTAACCTAACCCTAGCTATAAAAGGAGAGGTTGTGTAACGACCCTTAAATCTAACTCATGTGGACCTCTTGTTGTGATATGGGTGAACAATTCTCGGTCGTCGACACCAAGGTATGTTATTTTTATTCGGTGTTTGTATTATTTATCTATTTACCTGAAAGTAAATTCCAAAGTCCGAAACGTGTGAGGACGCTTGTGTGTGAACATTGAGGTGTGAAACAGGTTTGGTTCGGAGAAGCTCGACTTGGGAAAACCTCTAGCATGCCAAATGTACATTGATGGTACTCTGCACAATATGGAAATATGAATGTCTTCCCTTCATTTGTTACAAATGTGCTCAGTATGGTCATGTTAGTAGTGCATGTCTCTCCTCTCAGAAGAGTTTAGAACCACCTGCAATGGTATCTATTACAACCACGACAGCGAGCTCCTCCTCTGCACCACCTCCAGCAGCAACGCCGCCACTGTTGGCTCCTAAACTTTCCGCTTCGACAATGGAAGATGCAGCGGGCCCATGGATCCATGCATCACGCCCAGTTAGGAAATTCTAAGGTAAATCGCGAGATTCAAATGATCTCACTGGCGCCAAATCCGTCCTTATTTCCCGTAATGGATCTCGCTTTGATGTGTTGACTTCGCATGATAAGGAAAGTCATTCAATTGGCAATAAAGAGGAAAGTCATTCAATTGGCAATAAAGAGGAGCCTTGGAAGTCAACTCCAATTAGTTTTCAAAAGTAAGGAAGCTTAGTAAGTGGGCCTGACCAGGCAAAGCCCAAGAAACCTCATGCAAAACTGGACCCTCCAAAAACTTATAAAGTTAAAAATACACGCGAGAAGCCTAGGCCCACGGTCGATCCTATTAAATATGTTTCCACTACAAAAAAAACAGCAAATCAGAAACGGAAATTTCCATCTCTGATTTGCAAAAATTTCGTCTCTAATTGCAATCAGAAACGGAACAGAGACGGAATCAATTCAGTCTCTAAAAACGTCGTCGCTGATTCGATCAGAAACGGAAAATTGATTTCGTTTCTGATTAGAGATAGAATAAAGACGGAATAATTCCGTTTCTGATTAGAGACAGATTTAGCGACAGAAATTAGAAACGAACGAGAGACGAACAAATGGAATTTCTCCGAAAATGGTGCGTTTGTAATTGCAATCCGTCTCGATTCCGTTGCTAATCACAAAACGAGAATCGAGACGGAATCATCGAGACGGAATTATCCGTCTCTGATTCTGTTTCTGATTTAGAGACGGAATTATCCGTCTCTGATTCCGTTTCTGATTTAGAGACGGAATCAGAGACGGACTCATCAGAGACGGAATTATCCGTCTCTGATTCCGTTTCTGATTTAGAGACGGAATTCTTATATCCGTCTCTGATTCTGTGTTTGATTTATGCATATATTCTGGAAAATTAGAGACGGAATAGCAACGAATGTTTGAATTCGTCTCTAATCCGTCTCTAATTTTCCTGTTCATTTTATTTTCAAACATAAACATAATCCAATTGGTTTTCCAACCTATAACTTGAAATTACAACCATGAGATCTACTCCATCGCCTGCACCCCCTCCAACAACTTTTTGGGGGTGCTAACATCCTACAAAAAAACCAAATTTGACATTCATACATCGACAATATATATCAACAAATATTCAAAAGAGAAAAAAATGTAAAAATCAAAATTTGAAAAAGATTTATATATCCACGAGAAAATTGTCTTGTATTACAAAAGCTCCAAAGTTGTAAGTATTCACAAAAACCACCAATCCTATTGTTCAACAACCACAAAAAAAAAAAAAAAAAAAAACTTACAATCCTATAAATATGCACATAATAACTATAACGCAGCTTTGAAGCACTTATGATTCTCCATCTCGAGGACAACCAAGGTGATAATGCATATTCACAGGGTTCCTTTCGAGCGATCTGAACCACGAGAGCTAAATAGCGCCTAGGAACAGATCCGCTCCAACGTCCGGTAAAAGCAATACACCACACAACATCAAGAGCTTTCAAGGAAGTAAAAATATATAGGAAAAGAGAGGAGAGGCTGGAAAGTATATGTAATGTTGATTAGTTGCACACTGAAATCGACTATACAAAAATAATGACTTGCCATATCTAATGTTGCAATAGAGGCATTACACATGATCAATACCCCATATAAGTAGTAAGCAATAATTGGCGCATTGCATTGCAAGAACAAATATGAAAAATGTTAGGATTACTACCATAAATATAATGAATATAATGTAAGAACAGGCACACTTAAAACTGAAAAAGTAATGTTGAGGTCATGTCTAAAGGTGTGATTGTGTGAACTTGATTAATTTGAACTAATAACCAAATTGAAACATCTAATAGGTTCGAATTGTTAAAAAAGTGTTATCCAATTAAGAGTTAAGATCATATTATCTCGAAGCATCTAACGTGTATCAACTATCACCCGCATGGTGTCGAAATTTTCTTGCTCTTGAAAGCTACATTGCAGTTATTCATTAGTTTTTCTTGAGAAAGACGAAGAAATTTGGATCAGGATCAGGATCCTGATAAGGTATCAGTAGCTCTTGCATCTTCGTTAGATACTGTTGCTTTGACCTGGAGCTATTACGAAAATTGGCAAGCTCGAATTCGATTAATATGTCAAGAAATTGATACAGCTTAAAGTCTCAATTCAGATAATAATTTGTGTAAAATTGCACATGCATACATTTCCTCTCACCTGTACACTTATTGTTGGAAGTTGGAGCCGACAATGTTTCAATTGAATTGGCATCTATAATTTAAATTTTTTTGCCATTCATGAGCACCTGATTTCTCACAAGAATCGATGCGAGCTAAATTCAGATTAATCATTTATATGGCAATTGCACATACACGTACACATACACATAATTCTCTCACCCTTTCATGTATAGTTGGAACTAACATTGTGTCCCTCGAATTGACATCTACTAAAATTTCTTTGCATTGATAAGCACTCGATTTCGACAAGAATCGATGCAAACTTTTGGAATGCTAGGCTCCAGGATTGTCGTTTTTGTTGCTCGAACAATACTTGAAATATCCAAGGTGTGTCTCGCTTCTTTTTCTTTTCTCTTTTCTTTCCAGCTCTTCAAAACTCCTCTTATGAATATCTTATGGCAATGCTTTCGTCGCATGTCTTTTAGCTCCAGGATTTCACAAGTAATTTTTAGTTACTCTTTTTAATAGGATCGTCACCATTGTTCCCTATGCTTTTGTACTGTCAAGAACAAATTTAAGGTGTAATGGCAAACTTTCCTTTTTATATTGTGAGAAAAACAAGGAGTCCTCAAGAAAGAAATTATAAAAAAGGAAGGAAGAGTATAACTCTATCTTTTGATCTTGTGAACCTTAATGGTGTAATAACTAATAAGTGCAAAACGAACAAAGAAAAGAAAATTGGAGTGGGTTAACTCCTTGGAAATACAACTATAGTGGAACAAGATTTGGTCAGAGGATGATGTAAATGAGGAAAATCTTCTGAATTACTTTTCCACAAAGAATGTCCGGGAGTATCTATTGTAGCAAAACAGTCTAGTATTTTTCTGACAAAATAACAGTCTAGTATATAGCCAAGGAAGAAGCTTGCCTTTGTGATGAGATTCAAGTTAAAACCTTGTTTCATAATGCCTTCAATTTAGACCATCCTCCCATTTCGATTAAGAACAAAAGAAAAAACATATCATACTTGAATTTGCTGAAAAAATGGTATAGAATAAGATATTCACAAGTATATGATACAAAACAAAAAGTAAAACTAATATAAAAATGATGATATTGATTTAGATAACATAGAGAAGTAAAAGCATTATTGTTATAAACATGTTGGAACTGATTGAACAACATGTTTGAGAAGCACCAATTGATTGAACAACATGTTTGAACTGATTGAACAACATGTTTGAGAAGCACCAATTGATTGAATGGTTAAGAATGCATCAATTGCATTTTTTTTAAATGACTAAATGAATCCATAATACTTTATATCATGAATAGAATCATAAAGAAATTTATTTAATTTTATTTAAGTCTAAAATAGAAATCAAAATCCATCACAGGGAACAATATCAATTTAATAGAATCATAAATAAATAACTTTGTTTTTATTAAAGCTATTCCTTCTTACACTCATATATTTATCTTTTTTTATCTTAAAACACATGTTGGGCATTGTTCTTTAATTGCAAAGAAAAGCAAGCAAGTTGTTCCTTATAAGTCTTTTTTTATTTTTATTAAAGCCTTGGCCCATAAACTGCTTTTAAGAAAAACAACATGGCCCTTTTCTTTATCTGTTTCTTTAAAGACAAGCTTGATGGGCTCTAAAACATACAAGCAAACAATATAGATTTATGCGGATTGAGGACGATCCATTGGCCTACAGTTTATCTTCTCTTATTAAAAGAATGAAAACCCTCACAAAAAAAGATAGACTAGCCCAAATACATCTCTGAGAAAACTCTGAAAATTTTCTGTACAGAAAGATCCAAATGAAGCATGAATGCCAATGTTCCTCAACCTAAATCTAAGTTTAAAGACTATAAAGGTTCCTTCCAATTCATGGCCCATGCCATTTGCAACATATCTCCGTAAGAGTCTTCTTTATTTACCTTGTACTAAACGAAACTATCTAGAATCAAATTTGAGAAATTCTTAGAAATTATTTCTCCCAATATATACTTTAAAAATCATAACTTTTAGTCACAAATCATCTAACAAATAAGCCCAATTGGATAAGTATTTATGAAGTTATGCCCTTTCAAAGTACAGTGCATTTTTCATGCATATAATTGGTTATACTAGCAAGTTTGGCTTAATTCCTTTGAAACCAAAGTTATGTGATATGTACATGATTCATCTTCAACCTTATAACATCATGGAATCATGAAGAAAACAGTAATACAAAATATCTTGACACAACTTAGTCATGCGTGAAGGCATTTTTTATTGAAATTGAAGCAAAAGATGAGTAGAAGAGGTTACCTATGGCTTGATTCTTTGTAGTTTGATCCTTCAAAGCTTAACTCCTTTGATTACCCAAAAATCTCAGCTCACATTTGCTCTCTTTGTTCCTAAAAATGCTGAATTTTTCTCCTCTTTATTTGCATGAAAGCAAACACCTCATAATTGTCTTGTGCTACTTGTATCTCTTCAATGACACATTGCACCTCAAAATGGACAAGTATTGCCTACTAGATTACCTCGGTGCCTCACACATCTCGAGGCATGCTCTATGTCTTGTTAACTTGGATTACACTATTAACATAGTAATATTAATTTAATTCATGAATATGACTTATGAGTTTTATTTTGATTCAATAGGATGCATTACATAACCCATGATAGATTATGGAATATCAATCTAAATATGCACAAAAAGAAATGTCAATCATAAAGTTATGCGAAGAATTTACACAAGCAACAAGTAAAATACCTATGTATCACCAAGTCGCTCATCTCTCGTAAGCCACGCTTACGTCTCACGCTCAACATTGTCCCCTTGTTGTGGTGGATCGACCGGATCTATTTGGCATGTTATTCTGCTGCTGGTCATGAGGTGGCGGTGCTTGGTGGTGGTGGTGGTTGTTCTTGAGATAGGCCTGCTCCGTCCATGTTCATCCCGAGATGCTTTCTTTGCATGAACTCCATAACCTTTCGTAGTTGCTCTGCAACGACATTGAACTCCGCGCACGCGGCACCATATCCGGCATCTCTGGACGTGCTAGCACCAGGATCTCGCATATCTCCTCTTCTTTCTCCCTAAAGACCCGAGACCGTAGACACGTCCTTTGGGACACTCACCCGCCACATTGAGGTACACCGCCTCATCATCCACCGATTGGTCCGGTGTAGCTCAGGTGAGCTCCCGACATCTCCTCTGGAGCCTATCCCGCAGATATCAACAACAAACAAAATACATGATATGGTTTAAAGTAAACTTAATACTATTTTACATTTCATTTCTATACTTACATAGAACCGCTCTGATCTAGTATCGATGAATGTCATCCTGTCGTGATTTACGGTGTGGAGATGCAAATACAATTCATTCACCGTCGGTGGCGTCTCGGATGAATCATTCTGCGTACAGGACCAAGCATAGTGAACAAGTGTATAAATGTAAAAAATAACCAAGAGGTTAAAAAAACTTACCAATCTTTCTTGGGTAGTCACAAAAGACACGGAACCACCACTGTGCTTCGAGGGTCCAGTCCCAGGGCCTTCGACCTCAGTGTTCCTATTCGCCGTCGCTTGACTAGACCTGGCAAGGAAGTCCTCGCTCTCCCAAGCACTCCAAGTATCTCCTCCATGCCTCATCTATAACATACACCGGTTGCACACGTTTCTTCTTTAACTTGTGCATCAATGCGGTGTACCTTATGCCCGCAAGCCTGTCGTCGCCGCTCGAATGAGATCCTCGGGAATCGTGTCATCCCATCTAAAAATACCTACAAATTGGCGATTGCTATTGTTACGAGACATTGAGGAAATAGTATAAATCATAAGACATTTAGTAGTCGTGTTTACCTTCCAGTGGCGCCGCATATTTGTCTTTATGATGAGGCGGTACCGACTTCCAACAATACCCTTCAGAATCATCCATCTTTTGAAAACTTTTGTCATCCTCCGTGCACAAAAATGCGAAGGATGCAACTCCTGTGTTTCATGAACATGCATAACATCTTAACTACTTCTTCAATAATTTACATTCATATTTAAAACGACATATATGAGTCAAATACAAACTTACGTATCATTGGCAATCAGTCTGATAGGGATCTCATGTACGTCAGGGGGCTCCATCCCTATCCTCTGAGGTGCTCGCGGAGGGCCTGTCACCTCCAACCCTGCTCTTACGTCGTATTGTGGGGATGCTGCCGGTGATGCTGTGTCTGGGGGTGCAAGCCTCGTGGGTAAAGGAGTCCTTGATGTCAACGATGGTGACTGGAACTGCATATTTGGTATAGTCCTTGATGACGACGATGATGGTACAGACGACGACGACGGTATGGAAGGCGAAGGTGACGTTGCGGCTATCTCGTGATCGAGAGAACGAGAAGTCGGAATCGATAATGCAGGAATCGACCCACGACCTCGACCGCCACGACCTCTATGGACCCCTCGTGTGGCCCGACCATGAGGCCCGGTCGGTATTTCGCCTCCGCAGGTCGGTGCTTTGCACCTCTTCCGCTTTGGACGATGTCCTCCTAATGGGAAACCTCGACGTGGTGGATGACCACCTCCCGCCATGAAACCTAACAAAATAGCAATAAAATTTCAGAGAAGGAGGGCATACAAAAACTAGAAATTAAGTCTAAATGATTGGAATTAATAACACGGGATCCATGCTGATAAAAGTAACTAAATGATTGGACGTTGACATAACATATACATACATTATTCGCTATCATCCGTTTCAAATTCACTCTCATGATTAGAAGTTGATGATTCTTCTTCTCGAATCATCTCCACTATATACTTCTTCACTTAGACCCGCTTCAACAATGAATCGAGTCCCATTCGGATCATCCAGATTGTTGATATCGACGATTGCATCGTCGACTACGCACGTGGTGGCCATCCCATCTTGGAATGCAATCTCTGCTTAGAGCCCTGGTCATTATCGTCTTTGCTAGTTTCCTCATCGGGAATTTTGGTTGACAAAGAACAAACCGCTAGCCATTCTTGTCGGTCGTTCCTCATAGAAGGGTACGAAAGGTAGTACACTTGAGTGGCTTGCATTGCTAGTACAAATGGCTCGTAGTTGTTATATCGTCGACTTCGATGAACCTCTACCAATTGAAGTGTTGGGTGAGTCCTCACACCATGATTCGGTGTAGGGTCATACCATTCACACTTAAACAAGACCACACGCTTGAGGCCGATATACTCAATCTCCACAACCTCTTGCGCACTCCATAATAGTTATGGGAAACATCGGCGTAGTTTGAACCCTTCACCAAAACACCGCCGCTTCTCTGCGTCGATCTATTAACGTCATATGTTGCGGAGTGGAACTTATACCCATTAACAAGGTAACCAGGGTAGACAAGACATGATCGACTAGGACCAACAGAAAGATCAACAAGCGTCTCGTCAACTATAGAATTCCGAGCCTATTCAAAAAAATTAGAAATGCAATATGACACATTACTTATGGAAGAAATTTATGAATCTATAACGCACAAAAGTAATGACCTTACGTATGTTTGAAACCAAATGGGGAAGTTGTGCTCTAGACTACTATCAACTTCCGACTCCCCCATTGCTTGAGTGATTTCATCGATGAATATCCTAGAAGAAAGGAACATGTAAGTAGGTTGTCTTAGTAAAATATGAACAATGAATGTACTGCAATATTGAATGAAAGTGACGGATGTACTGGACGTAAGGAGCGATCTCTGGACAATTAAGCGGATGTACGAATGAGCGGCATTAAACTCCCGCTCGTTAAGTACCGCTCCTTCGACTTGCCAATGGGTCGACCAGGATAAGTGAAAATTGAGAAATTGCCGACAAAATGCGGTGTGGGCCCGATACCGCCATCGTCGTTACGTTGCACTTTGTCATGCAATGTAAAGACGTGATCTTCAAAGTAGTAAGAACAAAAGGATGTGACATCTTCGACCAAATAAGCATTACACATGGAGCCCTCTACCTTCGCTTTGTTCCGCACATTGTTCTTCAAATGTTTAAGGTACTTGTATGAATGTTATAGGAAGTGTTGATTTAAAACTTATTGAATGGGAAAATAATTTCAAGGGCTCAAGATAGTACCTCTCAAATGGATACATCCATCGAAATTGAACGGGACCGGCCAGACGAGCCTCGTAGGCCAAGTGGATTGGTAGGTGTTCCATAGAGTCGAATAAGCTTGGAGGGAATATTTTCTCCAACTTGCAAATGATTTTTGGTATTTCAGACTCTAAGACCTCCATATCTTTGAGACTGACACATTTCGCGATTAGGGATCGGAAAAAAGGCTTAATTCGCTAATTGCAACCCAAACCGGGTTTGGGAGGAGTTCTCTCGAATGCAATTGGTATCAACCGTTGCATGAAAATATGACAATCATGGCTCTTCATGCCGAACATTCGCAGCTTTCTTTGGATCCACACATCGACCAAGATTCGAAGCGTAACCATCAGGAAAACGCAACTTTTCAACCCACTCGCACAATTTTTGTTTTTTTGATGTATCAAGAGCATAGCATCCAAGGATGTAAGTATTTGTCGCCGAATCAATGTGTAGAGAAGGTCGGTGACAATATTCACAAATATCTTGTCTCGCTTTCGCATTGTCCTTACTCTTGCCTGGTACACACATAATAGTGTTGAATATGTTGTCAAAAACATTTTTCTCAATGTGCATGACATCTAAGTTGTGGCGAATCAAGTTTGTCTTCCAATACGGCAAGTCCCGAATATGCTTTTCTTCCTCCATCCCGAATTCTTAGCTATCCGCCCATTCACGAATCGGCTCCGATTTCGTCACTTTCATCAAGCCTAACGATTCAATTTCTGCCAAAATTTCTTCACCAGAACGCAAAGCGGGCGGATCATCATTTATGACCATTTTGCCTCTAATGAAATTTTTTTTGTCTTTCCTTAATGGTGATGACTTCGCCAAGAAACGACGGTGACAGTCGAACCACGATGTCTTACCACCATTTCGCAATTGAAATGCATTTGTATCCTCCATACAATATGGACAAGCGTACTTACCATGTGTGCTCCAACCGACAACATGCTATATGCGGGAAATCACTAACAGTCCATAAAAGGGCAACTCGCATGAGAAAATTTGTCTTTGTGGAAACGTCGTATGTAATCACACCATTGTTCCATAAATCTTGCAACTCTTTCACAAGCGGCTGAAGGAACACGTCGATTTTCTGCTTTGGGCTGGTCGGTCCAGGAAACGATAACCGTTAAGAACATAAACTCGATTTCATGCACATCGACGGTGGAAGGTTGTAAGGAGTCAAAATCACGGGCCACGAAGAGTACGATTTCCCCTGAAAGCCCAAATACTTGAAAACCATCGGTGCACAATCCTAAACGAACATTCCGAACCTCGGCGGCGAAGTCTCTATTGACGTCATTAAAATGTCTCCAAGCAATCGAATCGAACAGTGTTGCATAACATCTTCGGCGAGGAATGATCTCCATGCCATCGCATATGTTTTGCGTTGACTCGACGCATACGATCGTTGCAACCGAGGGCCCAAAGGGAAGTAGTACATTTTTTTGCAAGGGCGGTTTTTTGTGTTCCGACCACGACCTCGTCGATGTGCAATGTAGCGTGATTTCCCACAAAATTTACATGACGTCAACTCGAGTCCACTCCCCAATAAATCATACATTGGTCCTCACAACAATCTATTTTCTCAACAGTAGACCTAGACCTCGCATTAGTCTTTTAGTGGCATAAAAATTTTCAACCAATGAATTGTCATTTGGCAAACAATCCTTCATGAGTTTAATGATTTCATTATACCCTCGTTCGAGATATATGATGTTCGAGACTTGATCGCAAGTAATCTTGCCATTGCGGACAACGTTGTTATGGTTTCGCAACCCGGCCACAATTGTTCCCTACTTGCATCAATCATGTCATATAGTTGGCGTGTTTGGGGGTTTGGTGATTCTTCCACGTGATTCCAATTGAAACTTGGACCCCACGTTGTGTAGCATCTCGCGGTAAGTTGTCGGATCGTATCCTCCCACATCAAGCATCACCAATATGGCTATCTATTTGGTAAAAGTTTTGCGGGCCTTCATCCCCGTTCTCACCATGTTCGTACCAACAGTGATATCCCGGAACAAATCCATACCTACATATGTGGTACTCAACCGTTTCGACGTCCAGGTACGGTACAAGTCGACATTTCTTCAAATTGCACGGACATCTAATCTTCCTTTCACTTTGGTATGTAGGACAATGTTGTTTGGCAAATGATATGAATTCTTTAACCTTCGCCGCGAATTCAATTCGAACGTAACCGTTGTCGAGCCGGTTGTACATCCATCTCGACTTGTAGACGACATTCTATTGAAGTGTTGTGCAATTAAATTAGTTAACTAGTTTCTTCCTTTCACTTTGGTACATGACAACTTGTGTGTCCAACTAAACAATTTATAAATAATACCGATATAAAGAAGCCTTATTCAACATGTTTGACACATGTAATGTGACGACCTTAATTCCAAGATATCACTTATGATATCCGAATAGTTATACACATCAAAATATCATAAAATAGCAAGGAGACACACCGGTGCCATTGGCCCTACTTTACAAGGTACTAATTGAAATTATCCAACGTTATATCAATTCCACCGGCATTTAAACGATAAGGAGTTTAAAAGGGAACTGCTAAAAAATCTTAGTGAAGAACTACCATAATGGATCCCAAATTAAACTTCAATCACTACTAAAATGAATCGAAGCATATAAACTAGCATGGGAGGATTGATAATAGTTCAAACCTCACTTACTTCGTTTTAGCATTATTTTGACTTGTAGAGATATCTAGGATCAAAGTTTTTTTCTAAGACTTATTTCCTCAAGTGAAAATACTTAAGTGATTAACTTCTTTACAATAACTACTTCTTAAGTACCTCAGTTGTTGATCTAAAAATAAATAAATAAATGGTTATAACATAAGAGATTTTTATTCCATTCGTAGGTTTTAATACTATTTATCTATTTACTTTTTATGTAATAAACAGGGGTCTTCATATGGGTTTGGGTTATCACTTGTCACAGGGTCAACACTTCAACTTGCTCAATAAGTTTAGATTCACCTAACTGTCAACAATCCGTATAATATTTAATAACGAAACGTAGGAGCAATATCAACAAATTAATGCTAACATGATATTATAAAAAATATAATCAATATAATGAACCACCCATGTATTACAAAACTATTGACCAAGAAACACAAAAGAACGGACACCCATAGAGAAACATAGTGAGAGGCTTAATTAAACTATTATAAAACTATTGGCCTTGCTAAAGACTTAAGCATGGAAGGCTTAAATAAACTAACAATTAGAAGAGCAAGTAGAGAAGGGAAACAAAAGAGAAGAGAGTTAGAGATAATGTAGAGATTGTATTTCAAGAATTTTTATATTGTGTACAAGAGAATGAACTCCATTTATATGCCCTTGATCATGATGATCATATGTACTTTGAACAAAGATTACAAGCTACAATTGGTGGACAAGGTAAATAGAAGAGTACACAAAGTGGAACAAGTAACAATCACAGATCATTGTAAAAGCAACAATCACATATCATTGTAAAAACAACTTGTGTATAATAAACTTGCAAAAAACAACTACATACATGAAACAATAAATTCTCACGCCCGAGTAAAAATCACGAGATCATTGTAAAAGCAAACAAAACATGTCACCGCCAATTAACCAAAAAAAATGTTTCGAGAGGAAAGAGGAGAACTCACCAATGAAACACAATGAGGCCCGGACCGAATGAGAGCACAATGAGAGAGCAGAGAGAGGTCGAAGAGGGGACCGAATGAGAGCACGATGCGAGAGCCGAGAGGAGCAGAGGTGCGGACCGAAAATGTGCAAGACGGCTCTATGACCGAGAGCGGGCGCGCTACTGGGGGAGCAATGGAGTGAGAGGACGACTTGTTGGGGGTTGGGGATTTGGGGAGCGGTGACTGGAGAGAGACGGAGAGACCAGAGAGAGACGGAGAGACCAGAGAGAGAGAGACCAGAGAGAGACCAGAGAGACCAGAGAGACCAGAGAGACCAGAGACCAGAGAGTTGGGAGCAACGGAACAGAGACGAGAGATTTGTTGGGGGTTGGAGATTTGGGGGCCGGTGACCGAAGAGACGAAGAGACCAGAGTCTAGAGGAGAGACGAGAGTATAGAGAGAGACGACGAAGAGTTAGGGCTTTCGGTGGTGGGAGTTAGGGCTTTCGGTGGTGGGGAGGACGAGGATGGGTATTAGAGGGGGTAAAGGGGAAATCTCGAGATTTGTGCAACAAATCTCGAGATTTGATGAACGGGTAGAACAAAATAAAGTTTTGGTGGGAATGTTCGCGCCATTTTTTAGAGACGGAATTTAATTCCGTCTCTAATTCCGTCTCAATTCTGTCTCTGAATTTTCCGTCTCAATTCTGTCTCTAATTTTTTTTTTTAGAAACGGAACTTAATTCCGTTTCTAATTCCGTTTCTGATTTGCTGTTTTTTTGTAGTGTTCAACTCTATCCCCAGTTTGAAAAACTCAATTAATGCCCCCTGCTCTTAACCCTACTGTCTCCGCGAAGGAGGCAATGGTGATCATGACCCCAACAAGTCCCCAACTTGAACACACTCTTGGCCCAAATCTTCATATAGTGGTGTTGTTCAACAACAAAAATGGTTGTGATTCAGTCGGTGGTGGTGATAGCTTCTCTTCGGTGAGAAGCCTAGGTACACCAGGATGTCCCCCAAATAAACCTCATCAAATCAATTTGTGTGGCTTCTTAAAATCAGGAAAGTGGGGGGCAAAGGCAAGCGGAACATCTCTCCTTACACTAGATATGAGGAACCCAGACCGCCTTTCCCACAACAACTTACTTCTCCTAAGGCTTTTCGGCTTAGCTCGTTCCCTTCGAAGGAGCTCTGATTTCTTTCCCCTGGGTATTTCCATCCCTTTATTTAGTTTTTTTATGCTGGTACCAACAATTGTTTGGAACTGTCAGGGAGCGGAAAAAAATTTTTGCTAGGTATTTGAAATCATTTATTTTCATCCACAACATCAAAATTCTTGTATCTACTGAAACAAGGATTAGTGGACTTCAAGCAGACAATCTTATTAAACTGCTAAAATTCGGTCTCTCACATCTGGTTGAGGCTCTTGGCTACTTAAGTTGTATTTGGGTCTTATTGAGGGATATTTTTAATATCACTATTATCGTATTGTTCATTTACATTTGGAGGGGAACTGCGCAACATATTGGATGGCGAATTTCACTGTTCATCACAAAGATTAGCTCATACTATCTTCAACACTGCCCATCTGGCTTGACTTCTATTATTAGAGATGATGTAAGGGGAGTTTCACTCCCAATGATGTGTCCTCTGTAACCAGGCAAGTATGCCTCCTTTTCAATAATAAATAATAAATAAAAAATAAAAAAAAAACTTATCTCAATTAGGTCATACAGTTTCTGGGCTTTCCTAAGGAGCTGTTAATATATTGGGTCTTCATTACGTAACATAGTTAGAAACCCAAATGGGCTTTTTGGTATTCGTTTGGGCCAGCGTTAGTTGGGTCCTTCAGTGGTGGTGTTGGGGTGGCTTGAGAGGCTCCGATTATATAACAATCACATGAGTGCTTAAGCCCTAAAAAAAGCCCTTCTTCAGACAATCGGCGGTTTGATCTTCCTTTCTATAATCTTTTTTTTTTTTGAATACTTTCTCTAATCTTTCTATGGAATTTATTTCTTTGACAATCGCATTGCTTGTTCCTGGTGAATATATATAGAGTTGCCTGGATTTCTAGCTAGGTTGGTGAATATATATAGAGTTGCCTGGATTTCTAGCTAGGTTTTCTGCTTGGTAACATATAGTATCTAGTTGTCAAAATGGTAACATATAGTAGCTAGGTTTTCTGCTTGGTAACATATAGTAAACAAAATGGTTGTCGCAAAAGATAGGATTAGTGAATTGCCCGACTCTATTTTGGAAGATGAAATCCTGTCTAGACTTCCAACAAAATTGGCTGTAAGCACCAGCATCTTGTCTAAGAGATGGAGATGGTTGTGGACTGGTGTTCCGGCTCTCGAATTTTCGTATACTGGAAGTAATAGTTCAATGTTCATGAATTATGTTGATAATGTCTTACTTCACCACCACGTCTCAAACTTGCATTCCTTCAAACTCACTTGTGATCATCAAGGCTGTGACGGATCTCGTGTTCTTTCATGGATATCCAATGTTGTTAGTAAGAAGCGACTCATGAGCTCTATCTCCATATTCATCAAGTGGATTTCAATGTGATTCCTCACTGTGTTTTTGGTTGCAAATCCCTTGTGGTGCTTAAGATATCATCTAATACTAATAGGTGTGTTTTTGCACCCCCTACTTGGGTTTCTCTTCCGTCTCTTGCTACCCTTGAACTCGACAGACTGATTTTTGCAGATGAAGACTCGACCCAACACTTCTTTTCCAGCCTCTTTGCTCTCAAACAATTGGTTTTACGCCGTTGCAAATTTTCTAACCATCAGAAATTGGTAATCTCAGTTCCTTCCCTTAGTCACTTGAAAATTTCTAATGCTCGCTTCCAACGTTACAAGTCGTCATATGCTCAGATGATCAAGATTTGTGGGCCAAATCTTGATTATCTTTGCTGCTGGACTACTGACTTGCTACCAACTGAATACATTTTGTTTGACATGCCAATGCTACAAGAAGTAATGATTAATACGGATATGTGTTGCATCCCGCCTTGGTATTGCCGAGGAAGAACATCTCAAAGCCCACAATTTACTTAAAAATCTTGTCAAAACGAAGAAACTTCATATACCCTCGCTCGTCTTCTTATGGTAACTATTCAATTCAAATTTTGTTTTTGGTTAATTGTTCTTTAAACTTTATATTGTTCATCTTTCATGGTGCTTCCTTCATATATAGGCTCTCTCGCATGAAGACCTTATGAATCAGCTTCCAACATTTACCAATTTAACCTTTCTTCGAGTCATTGGAACTGGGGATGGCAAATATTTGCTGAGCCTGCTCCGAATTATGACTAACCTTGAGAGTCTCATCTTTGACAAGGTAAACTCATTAGAATAATGAAATGTTGGCAGTTGCATTTTGCATAAAGGTCTTGTCGGATTTTAATTGAAAATTATCTCTATCTGTTGTTTTCGCTTTTAGGTCTATGCATCGGGTGAAGATGAATTGACTTCCTACATTGGAGACATGCTTCCACAGTGTTTTGAATCAAGGATTAAGACAATTCAACTCAATGAATATGATGGTTGCCGTAACGACTGGTGCATGATAGAGTTCCTATTAACTAATGTTGTAGCTCTGGAGATCATTGATATCATGGATGCCCAAGACATCAATTTAATTCCTGTCAAATCAGTTAGGCTGGGAAGGCATTCTTTGAATCCTAATAATCCTTTGAGTCGTCAAGATCTGTGAAGGTATTGTTCTTCTTTTGAGTTTTATCTCTTCTTTGTAATATCCCAATCAATATGATTATTTAATTATGGATACCACATTGCATTCTTTAGTTTATGCGTTGTTGATTAGGAGTATTTTTGTTGACATCTTAATTATTGATTTGCTTTCAGTGCTTCATTGATTCACAAAGTATTTTCTCCGAGGAATTTTCAGTGGCCTTATTAAAAGTATAAGAAATGCTCCCTCAGTTGTCTAATCAAGACTAACTCTTATTGGAATCGATGAGTACGATGGAAGTGTTAAAGCATGGTCAGATTCATTTTGAGAATGCTTAGCTCTGAAGCAGAGAAGTAAGGGAATACATTTTGATGATTCCTAGAGAGACTGATAAATATTCTAGACATTGCTTTAGCTTTTAGGACAATTATATCTTAGCTATTTTGTGTTTTTGGCTGTTGTTAATCTCTTGCCATCTTCCTGTTTTTTAAATTTGATAGTAAATCTTTTGACCAATGCCTCTTGTTTGAAGTTCGATCAATCTTATTTGCATGTGTACAGTTGCATTTTTATTGTTGGCTGCCCCAAACAGGTTTTTATTGTTGGCTGCCCCAAGCCCAACAGAAACATCAGAATCACCATAGCCCAGTACATCGGAGATCCTCGAGATCGTATCATCCTGCAACATCTAACATTTTATCAAAATCTGCATAATCTTTTTTGTGGTGATGTTTTTGGTTCTCAATTGTTAATATATTCTTTTCTGTTTGAGTTAAATTGCTAATATATTGTTAATGTTACCCTAATAAGACTTGCTCATAAAACACAGGCTTGTGCTCGTCCCTTCGATGCGTCTTGGGATGTGTGCATATACATGTTGGCGAAAATCAAGGGACACACATGTGGTATGTGCGTGTCCTTAATTTCTTTTTGGCTTACAAAGGATTTATAATTGGCTACCTCTGCCGCTCGAAAGGAACTCCCATTGCATCAGCTATCAACAAATGGCCAATGCCATCGGGTGGTTCTAATAGGGTATACAAAAAATCTCTGATATATTAGCAAGTGCATCCGCAACTTGGTTAGCTTCTCTAAAAGCAATTTCCTAAATAATGTTGCCAAAACAAAATTAGAAACTCTTCTCTACTATTTTCAAAAAGTAATGTCAATTGTTTTCTAATTCTTTTAGGCTTTTTTTCAATCACTAAACTTATAAATTAAGAAACGCTAGCTGGTGCATAATGCAAGATAACAGCAATACTTGGAAAATTGTCGATGTTGCCAGAAAAAATCAAGAGGTACTTGATAATATTATCTCTATGCAATTGTCAAGCTTTTCTATTATATTACACTAGTCAGCATCCCGCGCTTCGCTCACGGGCAAAACAAAGTATAAAAATATTAGGTCAAAGTAAATTTTGAGGTAAAGTAAAAAAATTGTTGAGAAAAACTTTAAAAATAAACTATTTGTCTAATCTTCAATGAACTCGAAATAAAAAATAATATTATCTAGTTTCTCTAAAGAAATTTTCCCAATTAATATCACACAATCCAAACAATTAAGGCTTTAAAAAATCCACACAATTATAAGAAAGGCACGCAGTTCGATTGTTTTTTTTTTAAGTGCTAAAATCTGTAAATATATATATATATATATATATATATAGTAGAAAAAAATTCTAAAAGTAAGCCGCTATTATAATTGTTATTATATTAGATGAAACTACAATAATCCAATTAAGTATGAACTTATTTAATTGTGTGTGGTGTTTAATATCGTAATGTCCTAAATAAATAATAAAAATTGGAATAGTATCTAATATCAATACCTCTCAATCATGGAATTCACTTCAGGGACCTCAAGATTCAAGTAAACCTTTGGTACACTTGTTGTTGTGGAGAACCAAATTTGACCAGTTATATATATGTAGGAAAAAATGATCTTAAGTGCATCATTTTACAGAAAGACTATGGGGCAACAAAGAGAAAAAAAAAAAAAAAAAAAAAAAAGAAGAAGTAATTGATAATTAGTCCGATCCCATTGCTACAAACAGTTGAATCAAAAGATTCTGCTAAGGAGCCCAATAAAGTAATATAATTTTCAATCTATTGACATATATTTACAAACCATGTATGTATAAACAATCGACTTACCCATGAATAAGAACTTCGAGATCCCGTTTTCGCTTCTGGCCATCATCCCCAACGACATCGACATCTCCAACGCTTCTCAAACAACCAATTACATCTACAAATAGAAACTATCCGATTAGTAATAATTGAGAGAAATTAGTAGAATAACAACTTATTGTTGTAAATGAAATGGATGTGGATGACTCTTCCTATTCAAACCATTTGTATTCAAACACTATGTGTGAGTGGTTACACATTTACATCATGTAATTGTAACTTATGATCTTTGACATTCTTGTAATGGCCTATATAAAGAGTTCACATCTATGTAATGGATACACAATATATTGGAATGAAAGTTCTCTATTTCTCTCATATCTCTTCTCTTGTTCAATTTCTATTTCTTTACTTTACTTTCCTAGCTTTGTTCAAAGTAATTTTACAACACGTTATCAGCACGAGCTTGCTCTAACATTAAGGAGATCTTGAAGTTCAAGAAGGCTTGTTAAGGAGACAAAGCTAGGAAGGTATAACTTTTAGGAGTTCGGTTTATTTCTATATTATCTTGGTTGCTTCACTTTTATATGCATACTTTATTCATATACTATGCATTATAACGTCACCGATTGCGAAAGTATGCTATGTAGTTGCGTCTTGTATGATCTTCTACATCAGAAATCAAAAGTCAATATGTGACATAACTAGTTTTCTCAATATACTATAAACGATTAATTATGCTCCATTTTTGATTTTTTTATATTGCGAATAGTGTTAAGAGTTTGGGTTGATAGTGGGAAAGCCTTGTCCCCGGTAAAGCTAAACATTGAAAGGGAGACGACTTATTCCGTTCGAGGAGGCATGGTTTTTAAGTAGACTTCGTCTCACCACCCAACCTGGAGGTTGTCCCACACACTCATTCAAGTAGTACATTTTGCGTATTAATAATTAAGTTGTAAACAAATATTTAATCCTACATTATTTATTTTATATAGAAAGGAGAAAACTATTTACATCATTATTTTTTTTCAAAAGTATTGTACTTGATTGAATTTTTGCCGTAATATTATTGACAAAAATACTTGTCAAGGCAATTAGGTGCTAAAATTATAAAGCATCTATATAAGGATGTGTGCATAACACTAATATTTATTCGACGAATATCTCTATAGAGATTTGAAAAGTGAATATTTCACTTTATATTATCCTTTCACCTTATGGAGTTATGAATATAAATACCAAAAATTGGTGATGCTCTGAGAAAAGCTCAAAATGAGTTGTTGGGTCTCAAGCTACAAAATTTATATCAGTCAAATATTGTTTATTATTCTACAATTTTAATTACCTCTATATTGAAGCTTTGCAGAAATATGACTGATGAGACAATAAAAGGCCACGTGGCTCACCTCGATTTATTATTGCAACAAAATATTGAGTGTGCACGTCAATTCAATAAATATTATGAATTGATTTCTTGTTTGTCTCATAGTAGCTGAGTAAAATAATGAGATATTATTTATATAATATCACTCCCGTCCAATTGGCCAAGCTTCATGAAGCACATGTTGTGTTTATAAAATGACCATGGTCGCAACTATATAATTAAGGACGTGGAAAAGTGAAGGCATTCGGTAAAGGTCTTAATAATAATTTCACTCAAAGTGGAATAAAAGTGGTGCACCACATGAAACATGAATGGCAAAATTGTCGACAATGAGCATGCTCAAAAGCGTGACAAGCTATGTCATGTATGAAAGACCATTATATTAGGTCACACTGATTATATAGTCATATATGCCCAAATATTTTGGTGACATTTACTGTGCCAATCAAAGGAAAAATTATGAAATTTATGGCTTATTAAAATTGACACATTGAGATGTGTTCAAATCATGAGCTAAATAAAGGCGAAGAATGTATGTCTTACTTATTTTGCTACATGCACACTGTAAAAGAGAATATTTCTCAAATTTGAACTTAGTTGAGACTAATGTTCAGCTAATATCTGGTACAACAGTTATTATGTTGTTAGTGTTTTACACCAGAAGAAAATTACTCAGAAATGTTTTTAGTGCTTTACACCAGAAGAAATTTACTCAGAATAATAGAGAGTTTCTCTATATATTATGATTTAATCTAATAATCGAATTTCCAGCTTTAGCTTCTGGAATATGTAAGACACATTAAAATGAATGATCTAATGACATTCATAATGTGGAGTGATTTTTTTTTATTGTCTAGAATTATCAATAATGTGAAAATATTGCAAATTCGCATGGACATCCTTTTTGGAACCACATTTTTTTCAGCTGGTGATTATCTCAAGGCAACTTAATAGGAGATTTATATTGATTTAACTCTCTATTAATCATATTATAAAATGCCTTGGGCCCCTAAAGGGGAATTTATTTATAGCAAGTTTTGCTAATTGTCACTTTGATGAAGTAATTTTTCCACCATTAAGGGGAGATATAAGCCAATTCAAAAGGAATGGCGTGAAATTACTTATAACGCATCAAATTTGTTGTATTATGCTCAATGTATAAATTAATATGAACTTGAAGTTCAAAAGATCATTCATTAGCAGCAAATTATGAAATAATTACTTGATGCAATTACTAATATTAAAGAGTGACAAAATTGTATGTTCCAGCTGCATTAAAGATTCATATATCAAATGATGTCTCTGTGCAACAAAATGCTTAAGGTGTAAAAAAACCAGATATTGTACTTCTAAATTACTTGCAATGATTTGTTGCAATGTAATATAAGATGTCTCACCCATGTGGACATGAAGGGGAGTTATTGATTAGTGTATTGCACTCTTTTTCCCTTAGCTATGGTCTTTTCCCACTGGATTTTTCTAACAAGGTTTTTAATGAGGCAATCCTAACAATATTAATACTCCTTTATCAAAATTGATTAGTGTATTGTACTTTTTTTTCCTTAGCTAAAGTTTTATCCCACTGAGTTTTCCTAGCAAGGTTTTTAATGAGGCAATCCTATCAATATCATATTCTATATCAAGATTGATGAGAACGATGTACTCTTTTTCTTTTACTATATTTTTCCCACAGGGTTTTTTTTCTTAGTAGAAGTTTTAACGAGGCACAATCTCTTAGTAAGTGTCATCCAAGGGGGAGTGTTGTAAATGAAATGGATGTGGATGACTCTTCCTATTCAAACCATTTGTATTCCACCGCTATGTGTGAGTGGTTACACATTTACATCATGTAATTATAACTTATGATCTTTGACATTCTTGTAATGACCCTATATAAAGAGCTCACATCTATATAATGGATACACAATATATTGGAATGAAAGTTCTCTATTTCTCCCATATCTCTTCTCTTGTTGAATTTCTATTTCTTTACTTTACTTTCCTAATTTGTTCAAAGTAATTTAACTTAGTACAGATTGAGGGTGAGAAGCAAGCCTATTTGTGCATACGTAGTGGCGGACGGGCAGTGTTGGCTAGGGAATTTGCTTTAGTTATATGACGTTTTCTTTTACTACAACAATCAGTAATGTGTAACGGTCATTCCATTATACTAAGTTATCAATATTTTACTTAGTACAGAGTGAGGGAAGCAAGCCTACTTATCAATAATTATTATAAGTTATAGCCATGTGGAGGAGTAATTATTTTAAGTTTTTAAAAGATAAAATTTTAGACCGTCTCATTATTAATTGTGTGCATACGTAGTGGCGGACAGGGAAATGTTGGCTGGGGAATTTGCTTAGTTATATCAAAAAATCTATTTGGACTCTTTTAGAGTCCGGACTGGAGGTTTTTAAAATTATTACAAATATCAAAGGAGTGTTGCAAGTTGCTATTTCGAAGTCATTTATTGCTTGAGGATGACTTTGAAATAAAATTTTTTTAAAAACTCCATAAGAGTCCAAATAGCACTACTCTAGTTATATAACATTTTCTTTTACTTAACTTTGGTATTTAATTTGATAGATCTTAATTAATTGTTTCCTTAACAAAAAACGGTTCATTTTAAAACGGTATTGTATTGGTAGATCTTAATTAATTGTTTCCTTAACAAAAAACGATTCATTCTAAAACGGTATTGTATTATATGTTGATGACATGTTGATTATGAGCACAAGTAGAGATGCTATAATGTCAACCAAAAAGATGTTGAATTCTAGTTTTGACATGAAAGACTTAGGTCTAGCTGATGTAATACTAGGAATTCAAATCAAAAGGAATAACGAAAGTTATATCCTCACACAATCTC
Organism: Stephania japonica; assembly: GCA_039657345.1. Lineage (NCBI taxonomy): Eukaryota > Viridiplantae > Streptophyta > Magnoliopsida > Ranunculales > Menispermaceae > Stephania > Stephania japonica. The sequence continues at coordinate 75,532,998 of CM077556.1, forward strand.
ATTATGTTGAGAAAATCTTAAAAAGATTAAATCAATTTGATTGTAAACCTGCTCCAACTCCTTTTGATGCTAATTGTCATCTTAAGAAAAATAATGAAGAAGCAGTTTATCAATTGGAATATTCTCAAGTAATTGGAAGCTTGATGTACTTGATGAATTCTACTAGACCTGACATAGCTTATGCAGTAAGCAGGCTGAGTAGATACACAAGTAATCCTAATGATGCTCATTGGACAGCGTTAATAAGAGTTCTAAGGTATCTTAAATATACCTTAAATTATGGACTTTATTATACAAAATATCCACCTGTACTTGAAGGGTATAGTGATGCAAATTGGATTTCTGATAATACAGAAACCAAATCAACAAGTGGATATATATTCACTTTAGGTGGAGCAAATGATTTCTTGGAAATCAACAAAACAAACGTGTATAGCACGTTCTACTATGGAATCTGAATTCATAGCTCTTGATAAGGCAGCTGAAGAAGCTGAATGGCTAAGAAATTTCCTAGAAGATATTCCTTGCTGGCCAAAACCAGTCACAGCAATATGTAAACATTGTGATAGTATGGCAGCACAAGCAAGAGCTAAGAACAATATATATAATGGTAAGTCGAGATATATAAGGCGCCGACACAATACTATAAGACAATTACTCACAAGTGGAGTAATTAGTATTGATTATGTTAAGTCTAAGGAAAACTTTGCAGATCCTTTGACTAAAGGCTTACCAAGAGATCAAGTGAAGATATTATCGAGGGGAATGGGCTTAAAGCCTATAGAGTAAGTCAAGTTCAGCGGAAACCTAACCTAGCTGATTGGAGATCCCATGGTCTAGGTTCAATAGGCAAACTGGTTAGACCTGACTTAACAAACAGGACACACAATTACCCGTTCCTATGATGAAGTAAGTGTGTTGATAAGAAGTTTAGGGTATGCAATACTGCATTTAATGATTAAAGATAAGTCACCTATATGATAGTAAATGTGGGGTCGCATTTATGAGAATGAATAGGCTAAATTCTCTAAAGCTATCATGAATCCAGGATATGTTCAGGACCAAAATGAACAACAAAGAATAACATGCATCAGTAATCATGTCATAAGTGAGACATATTGTCTTAGTTTACTACAAAAAGTGAACAGTTCAAGATACATACATCACTGCGTCGCGAAGTAAACTCGATATGATCTTACTAGGGTAAGTTCAAGTCTATACGACACTTTCCTGAGTAACATGACATGATAATCTCTCTCAACTATTTTGAAGTAATAATGATATTTTTTTTTTAATTTGTGTTTGTGAATTGGCAAAGTAAACTTGGTCATGGTTTCAGATGGATACAATACAAATGTGGGGTATTGTTGAACTATATGTGAGTTTGTATTGTACCCAATATTAGTCCCACATGGGAAAGAAACAATTTTGTTTCTTTCCTTATAAGATATCTTTCACTTACAAGTCTTAGTTAAGTGAATCTGGGTTGGAGGCAAAGACCATGGGTATTTCCCATTAATTAATATATATTAAATACTTGATATTTAATATGTCTTTGATTAGGCCTTAGGCCTTGGGGTTAATGTTAAAATAACTTAGCTAATTCACAACATAAACTTTTTGTTAAGTAATTTCATAATTACTTATTATGTGAACAATTGTAACGGTTGTGTACAGTTGTAACGGTCGTAAATTAAGTAATTTCATAATTACTTATTATGTGAACAATTGTAATGGTTGTGTACAGTTGTAACGGTCGTAAATTAAGTAATTTCATAATTACTTATTATGTGAACAATTGTAACGGTTGTGAACAATTGTAACGGTTGTATGTGAACAGACACATTATTTGTCTATATATAGTATGTAAAACAAGAAGAAAAAAAACGAGAAGAAAAAGATAAAAAACAAAAAGAGTTTTTTGGTTGAGAGAAGTTTTACTGTTGCACAAGAAAGGTTCTTTGATTGGTGTGTAATCAAAGATCAATCCAGTTGTATCCTGGAGACGAACCTCTTGAAGCATTCATACACCGAATTGGAGGAAAATTCGTCTTAGGACATTGCTATTGAGTGCAAGCCTCTGGTATGATATAATTTAGTTCTTTGTAATTGAATTCTCATATGATATATATTATAGTTCAGTGATATGCATATAGTATAATTGTTCCAACAATACTCTGTCTAATCAAGCAGTCAAACTTTTAATCCTTGTTTGGAGACACTGTGGGAGCATTTCTCCAATGTGCAAAGTCAAGTCATTTTCACTAAAAGCATGAACCTGGATGCAAAACAACAATACAAAGAATTTTCATTTACAACAAGAATGTCATAGCAAAAAAACATAACTGCAAAAGATTAACTATTCCAATTATTTGCCTTGTTAACACTTCGTTTTCAAGATTGGGCATAATTCGAAGCAAGTTTAATAGATTTCTGCCACAACAAGGCTCGTAGACTAACAGACGGGTTATATTCATAAATGTTGGAAGACGGCTCAAAAGATCTTCATGCGGAAGAACCTATGTAGAATGTAGCATTGACCGTGAATAATCGATTAGTACTAGATTTTAAGAACTTTAAAATAAAAGCTCAAAGAACAATTACCCAAAACAATTTCGAATGGCACAATTAAACAAGAAGCAGCAGTTACCCAAAGAATATCATCATGTGTAGAAAGTTTCTTCACATGAGCAATTTGCTTAAGTAGATTACAAACACAACGACGTTGTTCATATGTCAAATCTGGACTGTCACATACATATGCATTGATAGAAGCACCCTGTAGTACCGGCACATCGTTGAAAACACCTCCACAATGTGATATATTGAGCACCACAAGAGAATGGCAACGAAAAACATGTTAGACTTCAAGAATAGAACCCAAAACAGGGGACTCGTGAACAGAGGCTTAAAATGCAGATTTTTACTTTCAGATTCAATACATCAACGTACAGTGGAACAACCCATTTTGTAGGCTTAGTCAACAGACAAATTAACTGAAGTAAATGGAGATAATCTAGGCACTACTAGTGCGGTTACATGGGATACATGGACACAAAACATAACTAAGAACAACTCAATAGAAAACTAACATAAGTAACTAAACCCACTAAAGCACGTTTGAATTAATAACTTCCAACAGCCCCCCTTGATTCAAACTTGCACACACCAAGCTGAGATCTAAAGTAAGCATGCTTGCCTTGAGAAAGTGACTTTGTCATGATATCAGCCACCTGCTCATTTGTGTTACAGTACTTCAATGCGATTGAATTGCTTGACACAAGATCTCGAATAAAATGAACCCAAATGTCTATGTGCTTTGATCTTCCATGTTAAGCAGGATTTTTTGACATAGCAATGGTCGCTTGATTGTCGCAATAAATTTCTCGTAGCTTCCTTTTGTTCTTGACCAACGTCGGTGAGAATTTGACGCAACCAAATCGCATGACATGCTGATTAAGTTGCAGCTACATACTCAGCTTCAGTTGTGGATACAAAGTTGTTGTGGCCTGCTTCTTTGAACTACAACATATTGCTCCCGAACCAAGATTGAAACTCAGTAACCTGAAGTGCTCTTTCTATCTTCCAAACATCCCGCCCAATCACCGTCGGTGAAGCCAACTAATTTCAAATCAGAAGTGTGACCATAACAAAGCCCGTGATCAATTGTTCCAGCAATGTATCGCAATACTCTTTTTCGCAGCTCCAAGGTGATGCTTTGATGGACAATACATAAACCTTGAAATAACTCCAACCGAGAAGGCTATATCTCGGCGTGTATGTGTCAAATAAATTAAGCCTCCAACCAAGCTTTTAAAATGTCTCATTTGCTTGTTCTCCCCCATCACCAAACTTCAACTTCTCACCCAAATTCATTGGTGTCACTGCTCTGTTACAACTTAACATATCAAACCTTTTTAAGAGGTTTGTAGCATATTTCTTTTGAGATAAGAAAATGCCATCCTCATGTTGCTTAACCTATAGCTCAAGAAAATAATGCAAATCACCCAAATCTATCATTTCAAACTTCTTCTTCATACAAGCTTTAAACACAACAATAAGAGATGAAGAAGAACCCATATAGATCATGTCATCAACATAAAGGCAAAATAATAAGAACATTTGTTCCTTGTCTCTTCACATAAAGATTTGGTTCATTCTTACTTCTCTCAAATCCATTATCATGGAAATAGGAATCTATCTTGGGATACCCCACCCATGGAGCTTGCTTCAACCCGTAAAGAGCTTTTCGCAACTTGTATACCTTCTTTTCTTTGCCTTTGGCAACGAAACCTTCAAGCCGAGAAACATACACCTCCTCTCGCAAATCTCCATTCAAGAAAGCTGATTTAACATCAAATTGATACACAATCCAGTGTAAATCGTGCAGCCATTGCTAAAAGAGTTCGAACCTTTTCTAATCGTGCAACTGGAGAGAAAGTGTCTTCATAATCTAAACCATATTGCTGTGAATTGAATATCCTTTCACTACAAGTCGCACCTTATACTTTTGAACAATCCTATCAGCTTGAAACTTTGTTCGAAAAACCTACTTGACCCCAGTTGTTTTCTTATCTTTAGGAAGGTCCACCAATTCCCACTTATCATTTTTCTGAATTGTTGCGATTTCTTCATTCATTGCACAACGCCATTCCTCTTTTGTCACTGCATCTTGGAAAGTGATTGGATCAGCAACAAGTAAAGCTTGCATCTATGCATAGATCTCGGCCAAGGAACGATACTTTGTTGAAGGAGTTTCATCATCAGAAGAACTTGTATTGCTTGAACTTGAAGAAGATAAGATTGGAGATGAGCTTGAAGAACTTGAAGAATTTTGCTTCACTTCAAGTGGTGGTGGAGTGTCAATTTCAGGTGTGGAGTCAATATGAGCTACATGGGAATTCACATCCCACACCCAACATGCATCTTCAGCAAAAAGAACATTTCTGCTAACAAAGATCTTGCCATTTATAGGATTATATAGCCTATATGCCTTAGATTGAGAACTATAACCAACAAAAATGCACTTTGTTGATTTTGCAACAAGCTTACTACGATTACGAAAGTCTATAAGCATAGGCAACAGAACCAAAAATCTTTGAATGGCTTACCGAAGGTTTCCTCCCACTCCATGCCTCGTATGGAGTTCGATTCAAAACAACATTTGTGGGTGATAAATTCAGCAAGTAGCCCGTAGTTGCAACCCCCTCTCCCTAAAAATTTTTAGGAAGTCCTTCAGCTTTCAACAAGCTTCTTGCCATCTCAACAACAGTTTTGTTCTTCCGTTCAGCGATGCCATTTTGCTCCGGTGTACGTGGAGCAGTTAATTCTCTATGCAAGCCTTGTTCTTCACAAAATTGATTGAACTGTTGTGAAGTAAACTCGCCACCTCTATCTGTGCGCGGTACTTTGATGTAGCTTCCAATTTGCTTCTCCACTAATGCCTTGAACTTTTTGAAGGTTTCAAATGTTTCTGACTTGAATTGAAGGAAGTACACCCAACTCATATGGTCGCAGTCATCTCTAAACAACAAAAAATATCTACTCCCGCCAAAGGAGTGTGTTTGCATAAGGCCACATAAATCAACTTGTATAATTCAAGACATTTGATGCCCTTCTAGACTTCCCTATAGGAAATGGTTTTTTACAATGTTTCCCGTATATACACCCTTCACAGACATCTAAGGACTCAATTCTAGGAAGCCCAAAAACCATTTCCTTTTGACTCAACAATTTCAGACCATTTACATTCGAATGCCCATATCTTAAATGCCATAATCTAGACTCACTAGTGTCTTTGACAACAAGGGCAAGGTTTTCAAAACTAGAGAATTCTAGTGGAAATAATGTGTTTGAGGTCATTGGAACAGCAACTACAATTTGGACTAATTTTTTTATCCCTTATTACACAAGAATGATCATCAAAGAGAATAGAATATCCTCTACCCATAAGTTGCCCAACACTTAATAGGTTTTGAGACAATGTGGGAATGAAGTACACATTATGAAGAAGCTTTACATTACCGTGATTGTTCTGGACTGCAACAACTCCTTTGCCTTCTACTTGCATCTGTTTGTCATCTCCAAGCCTCATCTTCAATTTGTAAGACTCATCAAGCTCCTTAAATAATGTCTTTGTTCTAGTCATGTGATTAGAGCAACCACTATCTAAAAACCAAATGTTAGTGGAAGTAGTTGAGTCTTCATGATAGGCCATGAAGAGTTTGGGCTCCTCGTCTTCTTGTTCTGTATAATTAGCTTGCTTTTCTTTTTCCCAACAATTAGCTTGAATGTGCCCATATTTTTTGCAATGATAACATTGCACACCGCTCTTGTTGCAATGGTGTTCAGATGGCTTTGTATCCTGGTGCGAGTCATCATGGCCATGTCCTCTGCCGTGACCACCTCTTCCACAAAATCCACCTCTGCCACGTCATGCTTTTCATTAGACTTGTGCTGTCTTGCCTTATGGGATTGCAATGATCCCATCAATTCATCAAATGAGTAGGTAGTCAGATCTTTGGATTCATAAATAGCTGCTACCACATGATCAAACTTTGGAGTCAAACTCCTCAAAAGTTTAGGGACCAAATGTACAACAATGAAATTAAAGTTCAGGAACCAAATGTACACTATTGAAAGTTCAGGGACTAAAAGCATAAAAAACTTAAAGTTCAAGGACCAAAGACATAAGAACTCAAAAGTTCAGGGACCAAATGTACAACAATGAAATTAAAGTTCAGGAACCAAATGTACACTATTGAAAGTTCAGGGACTAAAAGCATAAAAAACTTAAAGTTCAAGGACCAAAAAATACGTTTTCCTTTTTTTTTCAATGTTCCTTGACGTACGCATAGATTATGGAAGGATAATTGTGGTGGTTTATGCACCTATAAAAGGCAGTTCTACATATGCCTCGCTAGAAAATTCAACTCAATAAATTTTGAAAAAATTAGACCATACAGGGGTAGACATAAGCTAACTTGACATGCATTGATTAGGAGAGGGATTTATAGTACTGAGAAAAGGGTTTCATCTTTTTTTTCAGTCTAGACCACTCAATATCCAAATTAGTCAACTACTCCAAGCTCGCTTTGGGTCGGCCCACAACTGAGCTCTATTTGGTCGAACCCAATTAATTTTAGAATTGAGGCTCTCTTGTATTACAATAAAGTATTAGAAATTCTATTAGCCCAAACTATGTGATCAAATAAATACTCCTCTATCAAGAGATCCTCTTCCTTCCCTTCTTCAAACTCTTATTCGTGTTTTTCATATAGTTTATAACTTTGTGTTAAAAATAAAAAATAAAATAAAATAAAATTTCGAGAACCGTGAGGTCTCAAAACTTGTAAAGTTCGAAAACATTTTTCAATAACATTTCATTTGGGGTAGCTCAGTAGCATGAAAAATTAATCAACTGGATCGAAACCACTCTTTTATTGAACCAAACAAAATATACATTACCTGTTTGGTATAGCAATTAAATAACAAGAGATTTTATAACAAGTAAAACAAAAAGGTGGATCAAACTTAAAATTCAGAAAGATGGCCCAAAAGATGAACCACCACTATCAAGCCTTGCGCACAGTAAATTCATCGGTCTATCATAATTCATAACTATTCACCAAAAATACGATATGTATAGTTATAATCCCCAAATGGCTAAGATATAATTGTCCACAAGTGATGTTTACAAAATTATCCGAGCCTGCCTCTCTAGGAATCATCAAAATGCGCCCTCTTACTTTTCTGCTTTAAAGCTTGAACGTTCTCAAAATGAACCTCGCTATACTTTTAACACTTTCATCGGCCACACTTATTGGTTCGAATTAAAGTCATCCTTAATTGGAGGCACAAAGGGTGACATATTTTCGTGATGGCATTTATCTTCACTGAATTGTAGGTTGTACGACACTGAAAGTAATTCAACAATGAAGATTGTCAACAAGAAAGAGCAATATATAAACTAAACAATGTAATGTAGCATCCATAATTAAGCATCATAATAATTAGTATTGTCAAAGAAGACATGAGTATTTTCTGGATTGGGCATAATTCAAATAAGCTCGAAAGATCTTTACCTTAAATGATCTTGAAGATTGACAGTATGACCACGATTCGAAGAATGCCTTCCAAGCATTACTATTTTGGTTGGTTTTAAACGAGAGTCCTTGGCATCCATGAAATATGTGATCTCCAAAGCATCAACATTAGTAAATAGGAAATTTATTATGCGCAAGTCTTCTGGGAACCAACAAAATCATTGATTTGAATTTCTTAATCCTTGATTCAAAACACTTTGGAAGCATTTTTCCAGTGTAGGAAGTTAGTTCATCTTCATTTGATGCATATACTTGAATGCAAAACAATAGATAGAGATTGTCAATTAAAATCCAATAAGACTATTACACAAAATGCAACCACCAACATTTTACTATTCTAATGAACTGCCTTGTCAAAGATGAGATCCTCAAGGTCCACAGAGCCCAATGACTCGAAAATAGGATAAATTGGTAAATGGCGGAAGATGGCTAGTAAGGTCTTCATGTGGGAGAACCTATGAAGGAAGCAACAACGGCCATGAAGGATCTACAATTTTAGGAACAAAAGCACAAAGTTCAAACATCAATGGTCCAAGATTCAAATCAAATAGTTACCTTAAGTAGGCCAGCACGTATATGAAGTTTCTTTACATTAATGAGGTCTTCAAGTAGACTGTTGGCATTGCGACGCACTATGTCCTCCGTAAATATCAAATTTTAATACTCATCCGTATTAATCACTGCATCTTGTAGCATTGGCATCTTGAACAGAATTTATTCACTTGGTAGCCCATTAGTCCAACAATAAAGGTAATCAAGATTCAGAGCAAAAATCTTGATCATCCGAGGACATGGCTAATAAGGACCAAAGCTTACTTCCAAAATTCTCCGAGTACACGGCTAATAAGGATCAAAGCTTACCTCCAAAATTCTCAAGTGACTAAGGGAGGGTACTAATATTACCAATTGGTTATAAATGGGGCAATGATGTAGAACCAAATGTTTCAGAGCAGAAAGGTGAGAAAAGAATTGTTGGGTTATTGGAACATATAATCTTACATGAGAAATATAATAAGAGTTGATGTGGTATATAAGTGGTGTAGATTGGATCCTAGCACCTGTAATCATCAAGGCTGAGGCGGATCTCGTGTTCCTTCATGGATATCCAATGTTGCTCGTAAGAAGCAGCTCCGTGAGCTCTATCTCCATATTCATTAAGTGGGTTTCAATGTAATTCCTCACTGTATTTTTGGTTGCAAATCCCTTGTGGTGCTTAAGATATCATAATACTAATAGTGGTGTTTTTGCACCACTTAGTCACTTGGTTCAAACAATTGGTTCTACACCATTGCAACTTCTTTTTCAGCCTCGCTACTCTCAAACAATTGGTTCTACACCATTGCAACTTTTCTAACCATCATTGCCTTCCCTTAGTCACTTGACAATTTCTAAAGCTTGCTTCCAACGTTACAAGTCGTCATATACACTGTTGATCAAGATTTGTGGGCCGAATCTTGATTATCTTGTTGTTGGACTACTGACTTGCTACCAACTGAATACATTTTGTTCGACATGCCAATGCTACAAGAAGCAATGATTAATACAAATTTGTATTACATCCCGCCTTGGGTATTGACAGAGGAAGAACGTCTCAAAGCCCACAATCTACTTAAAAATCTTGTCAATATAAAGAAACTTCATATAACTGCCCGTCTTCTTACAGTAACTATTCTATTCAAATTTTGGTTTTGGTTAATTGTTTTTTAAACTTTATATTTTTCTTCTTAAAATTGTTCATCTTTCATGGCGCCTTCCTAGGTTCTCCCACATAAAAGACCTTATGAATCAGCTTCCAACATTTACCAATTTAACCTTTCTGCGAGTCATCGGACCTGGAGATGGCAAATATTTGCTAAATCTGCTCCAAATTATGCCTAATGAGAGTCTCATCTTTGACAAGTCAAACTCACTAGAATAATGAAATGTTGACAGTTGCATTTTGCATAAAGATCTTGTTAGATTTTAATTGACAATTATCTCTATCTGTTGTTTTTGCATTCAGGTCTATGCATCAGGTGAAGACGAATTGACGTCCTACATTAGAGACAAGCTTCCACAGTGTTTTGAATCAAGGGTTAAGACAATTCAACCCAATGAATATATATGATGGTTGCGGTAATGACTGGTACATAATAGAGTTCCTACTAACTAATGTTTTAGCTTTGGAGATCATTGATATCATGGATGCCCAAGACATCAATTTAACTCCTGTCAAATCAGTGAGGCCTTTGAATCCTAATAATCCTTTGAATCGTCAAGATCTGTCAAGGTATACTTCTTTTGAGTTTTATCTCTTCTTTGTCTAATCAAGACTAACTCTTATTGGACTCGGCGTGTACGATGGAAGAGTTAAAGCATGGTCAGGTTCATTTTGAGAATGATCAGCTTTGAAGCAGAGAAGTAAAGGAACGCATTTTGAGACCCTAATCACAAGAAGTATGCGATTATCAAAAAAATTGCATAGAAAGATTAGAGAAGCAGAAGATTATCAAACCATTGTTAGGACTAGGGCTTTTAAAGCTCCAGCTAGCACTGTAATATCTGCTTCTTCTCGCCTGACTGAAGCAAATGAGTCACTTGTTGACGTTTTATGCGCCTTCAGTTCTATGCCCTGTTTGGCGCCGGTTAAAAACCATTTCAAGTCCTCAACTTGGAAACTAATCTACCCTTTTAAGTGAAAGTAGGAAATTGTTTTTTCAAAAAAAAAAAAGAAAAAAAAGTAGGAAATCCGCATGGAAATCAACCAGATAAATACTAGAATGACTCGACGATGGTGTCCATCCGTGCATTGATGTACGTGTGCTCGATGCGTAAATAAATGGACACCATCACTAAGTGTCCATTGCAAGTCACCCTAAGAGCATCTTCAATGGTAAATGTGGATTGTAGCTATAGATTCATGTCACATCAGTAGCGTGGAGAGGATGTCTATCTTACGTGGCTGAAATAGACATTGAAGTCAAAAAATGTTCTCTAATGTACAATGTGGATTGTCTCCTTTAATTGAGAGGTGGTAGCTTCTTTTCTTAAAAAAAATATTATAAACAATTATTGAATAAGTAGTAGCCCTACCAAAAAAAAGTAGTAGTGTTTTTTTCTCAAAAAAAATGAAAGAAAGAAGTGGTAGTGTTTTTTATATGAAAAAAGGAACAATTGCGTTTTTCTTTTGAAAGCACATTTATGTTTTTATCTATATACGTATTTGTAAAATCACATTATTAAAAAAATTATAATATCTTTTTTTTGAAGAAAAATAGAACTTTCATTAATCATTAATAGCTCGATACAGGACCAGATAGAATAAAAAAATACATTAATTTACTAATCTTATTTGTTTAAAAGAACTGTCATTACTTTGGTTGTGAATGAGATTATGAAATAGAAACAGTTTGACAAACAAGGGTTGTTTTCTACAACATTGAAACACATTATAATACACAAATACATGTTAGAACCACACAACAATAACAAAACTTCCCGACTAGGAGAAAAAAATCTAAAACTTCCCTATAAGGAGAAGACAAAATCAAGACTTCCAACAAAGGAAAGACAAACTACCTAATAATAAGACTAAAAAGAAGGATCAACCTAACCGACGCACAGATCCAAAAATGAGTTTCAAGGAAAATTTCGCAACAAGGAGATCCAATTATCACAGATCTGAAAGGATTTGTACTTTATTGAACACATAGAATACAGAAAGATGAAGATTGGAACCACCGCCAATCAAAAGAGAAGAGAAACGGTGGTTCAAGATCTTGAGTCAAGAGATAAAATTAAGAAAATGGGTTTTAGGGTTAGAACGGTTTTAGGGTTAGAACAGCCGCCTCTTGGACAAAAATTATCATATCTTAATATGACAAAACAGATAACTAAAGTTTTTAACTTTGTATTTATCTTATCAAATTCATTATAATGATCACCAAATCTATATGAATAAAGAAAGGACAAAAAATGACCAAAAAAAAAGAAAATGATATTGGAGTGCGACTATTTTTTGGAGTTTCGGCTATTTCGGTTCTCTTTTTTGATGAGTTGGAAACTTAGACATTGCATATTGTACCCTCTATTTTTAGAGAGTGCGATAGATGGTGTCTACCTTTCTCTATGTCGCGTCCTCTTTACTGAGAATGCAATAGAAAATTGTATTGATTAGGGTAAAACAAGGCAAATTGTATATAACACTTTGCTCTTATTTATAGAGCGGTACAAAATAATATACATGGAAGTAACTGATTTACATAATCAGTGAGGAAGTTACACAATCAGTAGAGAAATTATGGTATACACAATCACTGAGGGAAGTTACACAATCGGCCTCGACAAACCAAGCAAAAGTCATATGTTCGATCTGCAAGGCAGAATCCTTGGTTTGAACACGAAAAAAAAATAAAAAATTGAATGAAAACTCAAAAAATACATGTAACGACCCGAATCTTCCCCTATCTGACTTAGGGACAATTTAGTAATTTAAATACTAAATGTGTGTTGGATTTTCTTTGGATTGAATTATTAGTGATATAGTAGAATATCTTACACCTCGAGATGAGCATTTTATGCGGTTCGAAGAGACTCCGGATTATATGCCCAGTCCCATTAAGGAAACTTACCCGAGAATAAAATCTGAAATACTTTTCTTAAATGTGAAGAAAGTTATATTTGGAGGCGAGATATCCAGATTTATGAGATCTCACTAATTAGGGAAATATTTGTAGGAATTTTTCTAGTCAAAAAAGGCGATATCTCCAAATTTATGAGATCGCATTAATTAGGGAAAGATTTGTGGGAACTTTCTTAGTCAAAGGGGCAAAATCTTCAAATTTATGAGATTTCATTAATTAGGAAAATATTTGTGGGAACTTTCCTAGTCAAAAGAGTAATTAAGTTAAACTAATAAAAATAGACCCAAAACATATCAAATAAGAGTTAGACTTAAGGCCCAAGTGGGAGGGCATTTTAGTCTTTAACACAAAAAGTTGTATACTTATCCAAAAAAAAGTTGTATACAACCAAACCTAACCCTAACGAGAGGTTGTGTAACGGCCCTAAAATTTAACACGTATCGCGTGCTATTTTAGGTTGCACATGGACCTCTTGTCATGATATGGGTGAACAATTCTCTATTGTAAGGACCCTCAAATTTAATTGGTGACACGTGTCGTGTTTTCAGGACTATGGCCAACCCGTCATAACTTGTCATATTACTTAAGCCTCGAGAGTCGACACTAAGGTGTATTTTATTTTTCTGTGATGTTTGTGTTATTATTTATACTCGAATGTGAACACTGTATGTCCTAGTGTGTGGTTTTGTGTTATTAATCGCCACAGATTTTTGTGTGAGATTCGCCTAAGAAAAATGAGAATTTTAGGGTATAATATGGGTAATTAAACACCAGAAAATAGTAATTAGGGAATTATCGAATATAATAAATAATTAAATAAAATGTGGGAGCGAGGTTATGTCCGAGAATGCACGTGGTGCAAGTTGTGAGGTAAACGAGTACAAAAATGCGTGTTGTAAGTGAGAAATGGCTTGGTTTTGAAGTTGTAGTCACTCATTGGAGTCATGCTTTGGTGTAAGAGTTGTCAGATGTAGTGAAGGTAGGACACAAGATGTGCCTCGAGATTCGTGATTGACAAAAGATGAATGGAGAGTATATAAACCAACTTTTCTCTCTCCTCAATCCATTTTATCATTTTCTGCTCAACGTGAGAACGAGAGAACGAGGGGGTTTCGGACGTTTCGATCACATTGCGATGCTGAGAATCGACCAATCACAAATAAAAAGGCAGTATCCCTACTCCTCTCATGTTTGTGTATAGTTTGACGTAAATTTGAGGGTTTTTATCACGATGATTTCGTACGAGATTTTGGAAAAATGTTGGGAATGAGTTTGAGTTATTTTTTTGGAATCAATTGGATTTTTCATTGATGAATTGCTGATTGGTTTGTGTATTTGAAGAACATTGGAATTTTTGAAGGATTTTCGTGTGATTCACGAATCGGGGTGTTTGTTAGGATTTTGACATGAATCGAAAGTATTTTGAGGTTGTTTTGGACGTCCCTAAGAGTTTGGGATAGGATCGGAACGCAGCGAAGCGAGCCGGGGTTTCGAGATTGTGCGTGCAGGACCCACACCGCGAGGGACGGTGTCACCCTCGGAGATAGGGCAATCAGCCAAGAAAACACCTAGTGGAGACGCCGTCAAGTGTTGAACACCACGGTGCCTCGGCGGCGTGACACTGTTCATAGAGGAAAAATTGATAAAATTTTGAAAAAATTTGAGGATCTCTCGGGTATCCAAACGGGTTCAAATACGACTCAATCCCCCGGAAATCAGTCCAATTATACTAATGAAATAATTATGAAAAATTGGGTAAATTAAAAAAATTTTAATAGGATTTGCAAATTTGGGTTAATTAGTTTTTAGACTTTGAGAATACGAGTGGGACAACTTAGAGATTTCGTGAGGATCAAAGTTTTGTGATCAATTGAGGTACATTATTCGTACAATTGTAAGCTAATTAGAAAATATACACTAATTCATTTTCTTTTTTGCCATTTCTATTTGAATTGAGCTATTATTGGAATTTCATTCGATATTTCCTTAGTTGAGTGTCTTGGCGTAAGTGTACTACGAAAGTACTTCTGGGTCCATATTAGTGGGTAAGCATGAGCATTCCTGCAGGGGTGTTGTCCTACCCCCTAATAGTGGGTTACACCTCGAGTATTGGATTGTTGGGCACTGTTGTGTCTATGGATTGTTGGTCACTATTATAACTATAAATGTGGTACTGATGCACTGGATAGAAATTAACCACTTATGAGCCTCTTTTGACTCTTTAGACACTTAAATTTTGTTGCTATGATTGTCAGTCTGTCTATCATGCTATTTGTTACAATTTTGTCTTCAATACCGCATGATATTTGGACTATTTAATTGGTAAATCTTGAATTACTGTTTAGCTTCTTCTGGCATTACTTCCATATTTTTCATGCACTCACCATCTAGTTTGTGACGGTGGTGCAGATAGAGCTGATACGAGTAAGGGAAATGAGTTGATGCTAGATGATATCCTCTACGGACTCTCGGAGCAATCCTTTCTTTTACTCAATGTAGGTTTTGTTTTTTTGACTGTGATTATTGTATTATATGTTTTGTAAACACTAGGACATATATCGGGGATTGAAAGATTAGGGACATCATATATGATCACTTTTTTTAGCTTTGATCACCGAAACACGAGCCGTCAGCAGTAATGGCCTCAGAGATAGTCGTCTAGTACCTCTTTTCCCTTGCTCTTGCTCGTACCAAGATCTGCGCTTAATTGCCTAACACATACAGCAACGAGCCCAGTAAGTAAATTCCCAAGAGAAGTCTACACGATAATCATGAAAACATCGATAACCTACGAGATATGTGAATATGACCCTGACAACAGGGATCATATCCCCATAGTTGGCGGTTAACAACCATCACAGCATCACATCAATCACACATTAACTGGAAATGTAAAGCATCAAAAATATTCAAGAACAACAAATAATTAACTAAATGGGCTCGAACGTAAAATCAACACATTAACTGTAAACACGCACTCCGACTTCTTGGACCCGTTAATCTGCCTCGACTAGCTCCCCGATGCCCGAGCTATTATTCCCCAGTCCCTGAAGTCCATTTATAATGTTTTATATTATTTTAAAACATATTATCTAATTTTATGATATTATATCATATTTTCTAATTTTCAGTTGTGGTACCTTTTCCGGACTATGTCGGGATTCCAAAGATACCCAAAATGTCTCAAACCACTTTTTTACATTTTCTGAATTTCTTATATTTTTTATAATTTTTCTCAATTTTTCTGGAATTTACCAACTATTTTCCTATTTTCCAAAAATTATATATATATATATATATATATATTAATTTTTTTAATTATTTAAATGAGTGGGCCCCACCTGAACCGGATCGGCCGGTCCAGCCCTGCCCAAGGTCGCGCACGAGGGCGCGAGGATGCGCGCGTGTGCATCCTCTTCCCAGGGACGATTTTGTCTCTGGTTCACCAGAGACGAAATCGTCTCACTTTTTTTTTTGTTGTTTTTTTTTTCTCTTTTTGCTTTTCCCTCTTCTCTCTTCTTTCCTCTCCCAAACCATCTACAATCTCTAAACTCCAAAGACCAATTTCAACATCAACAACATAAGTTACCATAAATTTTCAGATTCAACTTGCATGTGAAATAGTCCCAATTTGTACATAATACCCGAAATTCAACTGTGGAACCGATTTTAAAACTCCATTTCATCCTACCTAACTTTAATTCTTATCAAAACCAGTAAAAAAAATAGAATTCTAAATCCAAAAACTGATTAAATGGAAAATTTCCATTTTTGAAGCTCCCTTTATGAAAATTCATATAGTTTTGAATGATTACCTTGTTGTGTTGGTTAAATTCTTCAATCCTAACTAGAATTTCTTCACTTCACTCCCTCCAGATCCAACTTCATTCCTATATAATCGATTTGCATGTATTTTCTTTTGAAGTTATGTTCATCAATCCTCATATTTATATCTTTGGTCTAATCTCCCTCAACGTACGCATCCCGAGGAAGATCTAAGGGTCGCTGATTGCCTAGTCCAGCTTCTTGAGTAACACACTTGTGACTTAATTTTCCTCGTAACTCACATCCATGCCCATCACTATGTCCATCTGGTGGTCTCTACCTTTTCCTACAAACTATAGGCCTTAGATAATTTAATTTAACAATACATTAGTCACATTAATACCCATAGTTAGTATATAGACCTTTTTAATTAATTCAATTTATGTCCTACTAACTCTCAACTACCCGGCAGCCAATGCCCCGTACCTCGGCTACCCGACACTCGGTACCCATACCTAACACGCACTTCGAGTTAAATACCCAACTCGTAACCTTGCCCGATATCAACTTACACACATGTGATGTTTATATAAATAATAATAAATTCTCACATCACAATAATAGACATACAACATACAGAAATAACACAATATAACCTGGGTACTCATATCCGAGTCCGCTCAACTGTTCACGTAACGCCCGAATTAACCCGTTAATCCCCGGGATTAACACTAATCCAGATTAAATTAATTTGGGTCGTTACACACAAGATCTTGAATAAAATGAACCCGAATGTCAATGTGCTTTAACCTTCCATGATAAGCTGGATATTTTGACATAGCAATGGCCACTTGATTGTCATAATAAATTTCTGTAGCTTCCTTTTGTTCTTGACCAATGTCGGTGAGAATTCGACGCAACCAAATCGCTTGACATGCTGATGAAGTTGCAGCTACATACTCAACTTCAGTTGTGGATAAAGCTATTATGGTCTGCTTCTTTGAACTCCAACATATTGCTCCTGAACCAAGATTGAAGCTGTAACCTGAAGTGCTCTTTCTATCTTCCAAACATCCTGCCCAATCACTGTTGGTGAAGCCAACTAATTTCAAATCAGAAGTGTGACCATACCAAAGCTCATGATCAACTGTTCCAGCAATGTATCGCAATACTCTTTTTGCAACTCCAAGGTGATGCTTTGATGGACAATGCATAAACCTTGAAATAACTCCAACTGAGAAGGCTATATCTGGGCATGTATGTGTTAAATAAATTAAACCTCCAACTAAGCTTTTAAAATGTCTCATTTGCTTGTTCTGCCCCATCACCAAGCTTCAACTTCTCACCCAAATTCATTGGTGTCACTGCTCTATTACAACTTAACATATCAAACCTTTTTAATAGGTCTGTAGCATATTTCTTTTGAGATAAGAAAATGCCATCCTCATGTTGCTTCACCTCAAGCCCAAGAAAATAATGCAAATCACCCAAATATGTCATTTCAAACTTTTTCTTCGTACAAGCTTTAAACTCAGCAATAAGAAATGAAAAAGAACCCATATAGATCATGTCATTAACATAAAGGCAAATAATAAGAATATTTATACCTTGTCTCTTCAAATAAAGATTTGGTTCATTCTTACTTCTCTCAAATTCATTATCATGGAAATAGGAATCTATCTTGGTGTACCATGCCCGCAGAGCTTGCTTCAACCCATAAAGAGCTTTTCGCAACTTGTATACCTTCTCTTCTTTACTTTTGACAACGAAACCTTCAGGCTGAGAAACATACACCTCCTTCCACAAATCTTCATTCAAGAAAGCTGATTTAACATCAAATTGATACACAGTCCAGTGCATCTGTGCAGCCATTGCTAAAAAGGTTTGAACCGTCTCAAATCGTGCAATTGGAGAGAAAGTATCTTCATAATCTAAACCATATTGCTGTGAATATCCATTCACTACAAGTCGCGCCTTATACTTTTGAGCATTCCCATCAGCTTAAAACTTTGTTCGAAAGACCCACTTGACCCCAATTGCTTTCTTATCTTTAGGAAGGTCCACCAATTCCCATGTATCATTTTTTTGAATTGCTGTGATTTCTTCATTCATTGCACTACGCCATTCCTCCTTTGTCACTGCATCTTGGAAGGTGATTGGATCAGCAACAAATAAAGCTTGCATCTCTGCATAGATCTTGGCCAAGGAACGATACTTTGTTGAAGGAGTTTCATCATCAGAAGAACTTGTATTGCTTGAACTTGAAGAAGGTAAGATTGGAGATGAGCTTGAAGAACTTGAAGAAGTCTTCTTCACTTCAAATGGTGGTGGAGTGTCAATTTCAAGTGTGAAGTCAATCTGAGCTACATGGGAATTCTCATCCCACGCCCAACATGCATCTTCAACAAAAAGAACATTTCTGTTAACAATGATCTTGCCATTTATAGGATTATATAGCTTATATGCCTTATATTGAGAACTATAACCAACAAAAATGCACTTTGTTGATTTTTCATTAAGCTTACTGCGATTAGGAGAGTCTGTCAAAGCATATGCAACAGAACCAAAAATCTTTGAATGGCTTAACGAAGGTTTCCTCCCACTCCATGCCTCGTATGGAGTTTGATTCAAAACAACCTTTGTAGGTGATAAATTCAGCAAGTAGGCCGTAGTAGCAACTACCTCTCCCAAAAAATTATTAAGAAGCCCTTTAGCTTTCAACATGCTTCTTACCATCTCAACAACAGTTATGTTCTTCCGTTCAGCGATGCCATTTTGCTCCGGTGCATGTGGAGCAGCTAATTCTCTATGCAAGCCTTGTTCTTCACAAAATTGATTGAACTGTTGTGAAGTAAACTCGCCACCTCTATCTGTGCGCAGTACTTTGATGTAGCTTACAATTTGCTTCTCCACTAATGCCTTGAACTTTTTGAAGGTTTCAAATGTTTCTGACTTGAATTGAAGGAAATACACCCAACTCATAAGGTTGTAGTCATCTATAAACAACAAAAAATATCTACTCCCACCAAAGGAGTGTGTTTGCATAGGGCCACATAAATCAACATGTATAATTTCAAGACACTTAGATGCCCTTCTAGACTTCCCTATAGGAAATGGTTTTTTACATTGTTTCCCATATATACACCCTTCACAGACATCTAAGGACTCAATTCTAGGCAGCCCAAAAACCAATACCTTTTGACTCAACAATTTTAGACCATTTACATTCAAATGCCCATACCTTAAATGCCATAATCTAGACTCACTAGTGTCTTTGACAACAAGGGCAAGGTTTTCAAAACTAGAGAATTTTAGTGGAAATAATTTATTTGAGGTCATTGCAACAGCAACTACAATTTGGTCTGATTTTTTATCCCTTATTACATAAGAATCATCATCAAAGAGAATAGAATATCCTCTACCCATAAGTTGCCCAACACTTAATAGGTTTTGAGACAATGTGGGAATGAAGTACACATCATGAAGAAGCTTTACATTACCATGATTGTTCTGGACTGCAACAACTCCTTTGCCTTCTACTTGCATCTGTTTGTCATCTCCAAGCCTCACCTTCAATTGGTAAGACTCATCAAGCTCCTTAAATAATGCCTTTGTTCCAATCATGTGATTAGAGCAACTACCATCCAAAAACTAAATGTTAGTGGAAGTAGTTGAGTTTTCATGATAGGCCATGAAGAGTTTGGGCTCCTCGTCTTCTTGTTTTGTATAATTAGCTTGCTTTTCTTTTTCCCAACAATAGCTTGAATGTGGCCATATTTTTTGCAATGATAACATTGCACAGCGCTCTTGTTGCGATGGTGTTCAGATGGCTTTGCACTCTGGTGCGAGTCACCATGGCCACGTCCTCTGCCATGACCACCTCTTCCACGAAATCCACCTCTGCCACGTCCTCTACCACGTTCTCTGCTACTTGCCTCTTGCTCATTTTTCGGTGAGCCTCCCCCTTCACATGAAAAGCTTTTTCTTCATGCTTTTCATTAGACTTGTGCAGTTGCCTCATGGGATTGCAATGACCCCATCAATTCATCAAATGAGTAGGTAGTCAAATCTTTGGATTCATAGATAGTTGCTACCACATGATCAAACTTTAGAGTCAAACTCCTCAAAATCGTTTCAACTACAGTTTGTGACTCAAAATCGTTTCAACTCCAGTTTGATCAGAAAGTTTCTCTCCATAAGTTTTCATTTGATTAACAATTGTTGATACTCTAGATAGATAATCTTGCACTGATTCTCCATTCTTCATAAACAAGGTTGCAAAATCACGACGGAGAGATTGCAGTTTCACCGTCATTACCCTCGAAGAGCCTTAGAACGCCGTCTGCAGTGTAGTCCATGCTTCTTTGGAGGTACTAGCTGCTACAATTTTTGAGAAAAGTGACTCATGAACAGCTTGTTGGATGTAGAACAATGCCTTAGAGTCCTTGTTGTCTCTCAACCTTGCCTCTTCATCTGGGTCAGCATACCCATTCTCAGCCAAATCCCACAAGTCTTGAGACTTGAATAAAGTCTTCATCTTGATGCTCCAAAATTCGTAGCTTTCACCTTTGAAGATTGGAATTGCAGGCTAAGAAATAGTTGCAACATTACCATTAGTTGCCATGGACGATGTAGGCCCAATTGGAAAGAATCTGTGCTCTGATACCACAATGTTAGATTTCAAGAATAGAATCCAAAATAGGGGACTTGTGAACAGAGGCATTTTGTAGGCTTAGTCAACAAATAAACTAACTGAAGTAAATGGAGATAATGTAGGCACTACTAGTGCAGTTGCAACTGAAACAGATATATAGGATACATGGACACAAAACATAACTAGAACAAGTCAATAGATAACTAACATAAGTAACTAAAACCACTAAAGCACGTTTGAATTAATAACTTCCAACAAAACATCCATAGGAATCACAAAATACTTTAGTCTTAAAATATTAACATAAAGTTCATGGATTCTGATTTGCAACGGTGGATATCCATGAATCTATAAGAGATTTGTCACAAGCGTTCTCACAGGTCAGTTGGAATGAATGCAAGTTCGGAATGTGATGACGACGCAAGACATTATCAACATAATTCATGAACAATGTGGCTTTGTCAGGGTCAGGATGACCATACCACCTATACGGGAACTCGAGTGCAAGAACATTAGTCCACAACCATCTCCATCAGACGCTAGTGGTGACGGCGCACTTGGTTGGGAATCTAGAGAGGATTGTTGGGATGTGTGGGGCGAAAAAGTTTAGTCCCTTGGTTGGTTATGTATAGTTTCTTGAAGAAGTTCATAAGAGTTGATCTCCCACCAAATAGTACCCCACACCTAATGTTGAGGGACAATATTGGTACTAGCTGCGACCCATGTGCCCATTGCGGGGAAATTCGCTTATCCTATCTCTTGCTATACCCATTTTTTTCACATCAATCAAAACAACTAGATATCACCAACATATATATCTTCCAATCAACTCAGTGTTGCAAAACGAAGAAACACACGGAAAAGAACAGAGAAAGGAGATCAAACCTCTTAGTTGTGCAAGCTCTGTAATTGTTCCCGCTAGAGTATGTAATCTTTGTAGGAAAACGATTTTGAATAAGAGATTGTTTGGGGGACATATAACTGGGCTCCTTTTTTTTCTTTTTTTTTTTTAGAGAAATTGCTGACATATTTATTTTTGTACAACAACAATAAAGCCTCAATGTCAAATTAATTGAGGTCGGCTACATAGATCAAACTCTTCTATTGTGCTCGATTTTGTGTAATTGATGGTGAGCATTCCGAACCATTCAAGTCCCTCCTAATTAACACATCTCAAGTTAACTTCGGTCTACCTCTACCTCGTCGAATTTCGTCAGTTTCTATTGAGTCAAGTTTTCTAGTAGGAGCATTTGTATGCCGTATTTGCAGGTGTCCAAACCACCGCAATCACCCATCCCTAATCTTTGTGTCAATTGGTGCTACTCCTACATTTCTTTAAATTTATATGTTTTTTATTCTTATCTTTACGAGTTTTATCACACATCCACATAAACATCCTTATTTCTGCTACGTGCATTTTATGTAATTGTTGTTGTTTAATTTTCCATCCAACGTTCACTTTCATATAGCATAGCTGACCTAATTGCGGTCTTATAAAATTTTTCCTTTTAATTTAGTAGAGATATTTTTGTAGCTAAAAGAATTTACAACCCAACACCAAAAATTACTACTAACATTGGGGTTGGTACAACTAAAAATAAAAGAGGAAACAGGCACGGAATAGAGTTATAATACGGTGAGAAGTGCACATTCAAATTCGTTGCACAAAACTCACAGAGACACGGCAGAGATGTATGTAATTAATTTCATCAGCCAGAAAGCCCTTGCATATAGGCAGGCAGGTGATATAAGTATCTTATCGAGGAGCCCCTTTTCGTAGAAATCTTCGATGGAATCAACAATGCTCGTCTCCAATGCCCTGTACCTCCACCCCAACTTCTGCAATTTCTCACTGCTGAACTTGCAAATAACACCTTGTTCCAAAATTCTGCAACATAATTATGTAAGCGTATTATACATAAATAAGCATATCCTAATTAATTAAGTTCTAACACATGATGTTTTCAAAACAGAAAAAAAAAGTCCTGACACATGATAAAGAGACATACGATTAATAGAATTGGTGTTGTGACAAAGTTGTGATTGGTGACCAAAAGGTTTTAGCATTTAGCCACCCGATTAATTTTTAGAGTGTTGGCTTACTACGGACACGCTATGAGCACGTACCTTATTTTATTTATTTATTTATTTTGTTTAAAAATTTTGTAGTCATAGTGAGTGTACGTATTTGGTAACCTTAGCATTATTTTCAAGCACAAAATTATAAAAAAAGTAAAAAAAAACATAAAAAAACATAATGTGTGCTCTTAGTGAGTGCTAATAGTGGGTCACTTTAACATTTCTAATTTTTATAGGATTAGTTGAGCTTAAGTACGAAGATGCGGGCCAAAAAAAAACTATTATCAGTAAAAAAGAGAAAATAAGTGTATAAACATATGGTGAGATGGTAAAAGTATCACTTGACAAAAAATAAGATTTTGAGAGCCCCACTTAAGTTTAAAAATAAAATAAAATAAAATAAAAGTGTATGTGTGTTTAACTCACTGCTTAGGGAAGTTGAGGTTGGGGTAGAAGCTCTTCATTTTGTCAACCAATACAAGGGTGGAAGCTTGGTGCGCTGCACATATGTACCTCCCCTGTGCTTCGGGCTTCTTGTAAACCAACAGGAGTGCTTCAGCTACATCTCGT
Organism: Stephania japonica; assembly: GCA_039657345.1. Taxonomy (NCBI): domain Eukaryota; kingdom Viridiplantae; phylum Streptophyta; class Magnoliopsida; order Ranunculales; family Menispermaceae; genus Stephania; species Stephania japonica. The sequence continues at coordinate 75,556,793 of CM077556.1, forward strand.
ACATCCACAACCATCCAGTCATTGTTTTCAACAGCCTCCACTCCATCTGGTAATTTATTTTGTCACAAATTGATTTATGAGCTACGTGTGACACAAATACCATTTCAGTGAACCACTACGAGTTGACCCAATGGTAAGAATGAATATGGGATTGTGTTGGTTAGTTGCGCAGTCCCAAGTTCGATTTCCCACTACGTCGAAATTTTTCGGGCTACTAAGGCCTTGTGGGAATAGTCAGGCTTGCCTATATACTCACGGATAGGAAAAAAAAATAATAATAATAATAATAATTTCAGTGGGAAATACATACCTCTAGTAAAATTAAGCAACAACAAAGTGCTAGTATTCATTTTGGGCTGCAACAGCGGTCCAATAATGAGCGATGGGCACACGCTCACTAGGTCAAGCCCATAGGCCTTTGCGTACTCAAAAGCTTGAAATTCGGCTTCAGTTTTGGCATAGCTGCACAATCAAGTGATTCAGGTGAATATATATATATGTTGGCTTATTAAACAAGGGACCATCATCAAGTTAATTAATTATGATCAGCTGAACATTACATGGATCAAATTAATTGTGAAAAAAGTATTGTTTATAATTACCCCTTCTATTTCACAAGTTTTGCAAAACTCCTTGTCACTCCAACACTTCTCATCCATGACTTGATCCTTAGGCCTGTGGGGGTTCATAAAAATTGCAGAAATAGATGACACCATCACCACCCTCTTCACTTTGGCGATGGAACATGCCTTTAGCACATTGCACGTACCCTCCACAGCAGGTCGAATCATCTCTACCTGCAACAATATTTAAAGTCATCCCCCACTGTTTTGTGGTATGGTGGTAAGTAAAAAAAAAAAAAAAAAAACACTTTAATTATGTGAAGACAAATGTCATGAGTTTAATTCTCGACAACAACATTATTTATTTCTTTAGTTTTTCTTAGGTTATAGAGTTGGAGTACTTCTCAATTAACTCCTATAAGATTAGTCGAACCAAAGTAAGGACGATCTGAGAAAAGTTCAGTCACGTATGGTTATCAAAAAAATGTTTAAATCAAGTCATATATAAGTATATTTGAATGTCTAGATATTTTTTTGTTATTAATTGTATACATGAATGCACACAAAAAGGAGTTGAAATTTAATTAAAGGTTGCGGCTATTCGATCCCCACCTTTTGCTTGTTTTACACCTTCTTGAATTTTTACTTTGTTTACTCTACTTTTTACTTAATTTACCCAAAAATTATTTTTAAAATTCTAAAAATACCCTTGCTCACCCCATCATTCTCATCCTTGCCCCAACACCCCTTAATCATCTCTATTACTCGGTTTTAGTCATTGTCGAGCACTTGTACTAGGTCACCAAGTGTTTAAGTATTTTTTTTGTTGAACAAGGTCGAATGTGGTCGCGATGTGTCCTAGAAGCGAAAAAGGGTCACCCAGGGGGTTCGATTGCACAGGGTCGCACCTCTGAAGAGGTATCAGTTGACTCTGACCACGACCTCTAAATGGGTAACGGTTGAATCTGACTGAGACTACTAAAGAGGTGTCGGTCGAATCCAACCGAGATTGTAAAGAAAACTTAGTCTCATTGGGTGACGGAGGGATTCAACCGAGACCTCTTTAAAGGTGTCGGCCCTGTGTGGCCGATACCTCTTAAGAGTTGTCGGCCCTGTGCGTCCGACACCTCTTAATAGCTGTCGACCTTGTGCGGCCGAACATCCCCGGGCAACAAGAACGAACAAATTTTTTTTTCAAAACTTTTAAAAAATACATGAAAATGACAAAATAAATAGTGGGTTTTGCTCGAAATTACTTGATATTTTCAATTTCATCGAAACGCTGTACCTAAAATGCAATATTTAAGCCCCAAATTGAAGCCCTAAACCCAACAACAAAATCACAAATAATACAGACTTGAAAAAGGAAAATGTGACGGCCCCAATTTCCCCGTGCAATTGGGTACGCCCGGCCTAGACCCGTTCAAGCCCCGAGTTATCACTCGACAACTGACGAGTCTAGTCGACCTCATATTTACTCAATTTAGCGCTTTATGAAAGAGTTATTGCATTTATACTCAATGGAAGACTAAAACAATTATAATAAAGGGAAATAACTCAATCAAAGGGAAATTAGGAATTCTATAAATGTGGAAAACCCCGGGTATTCATGTACAATTCGATAGGCATATATACATGATACCGGTCTCAATAAAGATATACCAAGTTCAATAATCCCAACAAAAACAAGTATGAAACGATATACAATCAAGCAAACAAACAAAGTATAGTCACCTACTATAGCGTCTCTCAAATGTCCCGAATCTCCTCAAAGAATATCACCAAGGCGGGGCCCCTTGCCCTTGCTTCTCTCTACTCTATCTCGCACCCACCGTCACAAACTAGACGGTGAGTAACTGAATAAAATTGCTAGTAGTACCGAGAAGAACGTAACAAGAATTTATGATTTTAACAAGAAAAGCGATCTAAGTATCATGCGGAAAAGAAATAACTGGAAAGTAAATAAATCAAATGCATGATAAAGAGACCGAAAGATAAACAATCGATATTTGCATGTTCTAAGATTCAAAGGAGGCCCATGAGTGGTCTATTTCACAAAGCAATACGGCAAAGATCTCGCAAGATCTCCCGGCAATGTCGCAACACTAGCGCGCGTGAAATCGAGAGGCATCGCAACACCTCTCGAATCCAAGTACCCGGTACACACATCACTAGGGGTGGTCAGTTACCCCTGCAGAGGGCACCCTCGTTGTCCCAGCTAGTGCGGGACCACATGATACCTTCGAGACACACACTCATGCCAAGAACATACAACCAAGGAAACGGAATGGAATATCAAGCAAAGGATCAATGCAACAATAGCAATAAATAGAAGATGTATAAATCACATGTTATTTTCTTACTGGTCTACTAACGTACATACACACAATGCATGCATGTACTTACACTGTCTATTCGCGACTCGATATCACTCCGAAACTCTAACGCGTTTCCCACAAGTTCTCAACAACCTGAATAAGTTTTGGAATCCCGAATATTAGTTTAAGGTTTGCATTCATTCTTTATGTTGTGCCTATTGTATTAGGCTTTGATTGTAATGTGTATTGGATGTGTTGAGTCCTCATTATATTGTGTGTTGAACCCTTATTGCGAATCCATAATCATTTTATATAAATGTCTATACTTAAAAGAAATCTTGTTTACTTACTCTTAAATCTATAATAATGTTCATTATGGTCAAATACACCAATTGATGTGTACACCCCACTGTGTGTGTACACTAACTCTTCACACACCCCGTCTTTTGCGCACACACACCCCATCGTGTGTGCACCTCACTGATGATTTTCCATGTTCACATGCGTTAGAATATTAATATTAATTTATCACTTGAAATTTGGTTGTATATTCATTTTCTATCATACCCCCATATACAACTGTTGTGTACACACCAATGTGGTGTACACATACGATCTTGTGTACACCCATTGTGGTGTACACACCCACCGTTGTGTGTACACCCCATTGTGGTGTACACAAAGTGTGTACACCCCTCACAACATTACCACTTACATACACTTATGTAAATGGAAGTCCATACACATATAACTCATGAAACACATTCCCATACATCAATTAAGTTGTACACACCCACACCCCAACTGGGGTGTGTACACGCACACACACACACTGTGTGCACCCCACATAATTTGGACAGCCACCCCACACTCATATAACGAGTTAACTATCATTTCATTTCATTTTTCTTTTATCAAAACAACACCCACAACACACCCAAAACAGTCCCACTTGAGAGTCACCTCCGGCCAGCAGAGTCGCCGGAGGTTGAACTCCGGTCACACTACCCAAAACCCCGATGACAGTCACCCAAATCGTGGCCACCATCAACCCAAACCAGTTGTAACGAAATCACACAACAATGAGAAGAGAAACACAAGACAAAGAGTGCAAACCGAGAGAGAAGAGGGAAAGAGAGGTGGAAGAAGCTCACCTAGACGTCCCCGGTGGGTGGTGGAGGCTCCAACACCGTGGTGGGTGGCTGTGGTAGCGGTCCGGTTGGGGTAAACGGAATGTCACAATGGAGGCCGAGAAGAGTGAGGAGAAAACATGGACTGCCGAGAGAGAGAATAGGGAATGAGGGATGGGAGAGACTCACCTAGGTGTCTCCTGGTGGGTGGACAAGGTGGCGATGCACTAGAGGGTGGTGGTGGATGACAGCTCGAGGAGAAGGAAAATGCACAGCCGAGATCGAGTGAGAATGTGAGGCCGAGAGTGAGAGTGAGAGAGAGTGAACGAGAGAGGAAGAGAGAGAAACTCTTCCCTGTCTACGGAGACCCTCCGGTCACCTCTTTCCTCGTCGGATTCGGTGGATTGGTGACGGCAGTGGGGGAGGGGAGAGTGAAGATGAGAGGAGGCGGTGGTGTTTGAAAGGGATGATGAATAGTAGGGTTTGTACCCACGGTTTGTATATATATTAGGAAAAATGACCATTTTGCCCTTCTCCCTTCTTTTCATGCACTTAAAGACAACTACCCTTATGGGTCTTTTGCGTCATCATCTTAACTCACACAAATGCACATCCCTATGCCCATCTAATGGTCCTCCTCACTCACCTGTGTCATTTTAACAATCCTATCCATATTAACCTATTAAATTAACTCCATAATTTTAATAATTTACCAATAAAGTTACACAACTTCTCGCCTACTCGGGGCACCGTGTCCCGCATTCGACACGCTTCCCGAGGCGGTCCCACTCTTGGGATTCAAATAAATTCCCTCTTGTCTAAGTTATACTTTATTGTTAACCTTGTATTTTCTCAACTTAGATCATATATTTTATTTGACTTTGTTTATTAATAATGCCCACTAAAACGGTTCCCGAAACCCCCGTTTAACTAGGCGACCCCTCACTCAATTGAAACATAGCCCAAACGGCTCGAGACCCGTAGCATACTATAATACTAATACACAAAGTCAAAGAATCATAAAATTACCTCGGCGTCGACTACCGAAGTTTGAAATACCGTCCAGTATTCACGTAGCCGGGTCACGATCCTGACACGTATAACACAAGTCAATTAAAAAGTCAGGGTTGTTACAGAAAAAACCCCAAAAAGTCAATAAATTGACACTAAAAGAGATGAAGAATGCACCTATAACGTCTAATCGGTGGGGTTTCACTCGGATTTCATTGGATTTAAATTGGTGGTGGAGTGCGGTTGGAGAAAGAGGTGACTGGGGTATGCGTGAGTGGGGTGATTGGAGTATGCGTAAATAAAAACCCTTTATATTGAGAGGTAGTTGAGTCATTTCACATGGGTGGAATAAAAGAAGCAAAAAATAGGGTCAGAATAGCCGTTGCCTAATTAAATCGTTTCAAGTGAGATATATAACCTCTGGATTGTGTATAGTACTAGAAGGAACATGGCACGCAACATGAAAGACACCGGAGCACCCATCAATTGCTTTAAGGAGGCCATCAAAGTTCAGCAAGTCTGCCTTGAATAGCTGTAGATTCTCGGCGGCGTTTTCCAATGTCTTCAAAAATGCATTCTTTTCATCACCTGAAATATGTTTTGACATATCCCAATTATAATCAAGATATCGACTGCATACATCAAACTCTTTCATTCTGCTCCATTTAATTTCATAGTTTGTAAAAAATAAAAAATTAAACAAAGAATTTTTCTTGGTATGTCATAGTGGCAAATAGATGAGTATCCATTATAGCTAGCTCTTATTAAGGCGTATATATGTTGTGCATGATAGGTTTTTTGAGACACCGCAATGACACACTTCTATTAATTTTAATAGAACTCGTTATTTACATTGTGAGGGTGAACACCTGTTTATAGACTCAAAGTCAACTCCTAATCAAACTAGAAAACTACTAATTAGAAAGCCATAAAAACTAATTTAGAAACCCTAATTGCTAATTTAGATTACAACTCTAACATCCCCCATAATCTAAATTATCTATCTGAATTAAACAAAAAAATCACCCCCATAATTTAGATATTCTTGATCTTCCACATGATCTTCTCTCGATATCCAAATCTCGACTTCCACCGATGACGTCCTTTATCTTTCACCCACCATATATCTCGCACAACTTCCTCAGTACTAAATAGTGTACAATGCACACGATTGTCATAATTATTAACGACATTGTCATTGGTGAGCTGACAATCCTGAAGTCAAGCTGGTTTTCCCACACTCCTTTGTAGTTTGCAACTAGTATGCTGGGGTCTATCACCAGTACTAGCTGAAGTAGAGTGTAACAGTCCGAATTTAATTCGCCGTTATTTGTAATGTATTGCAGACGTGGCGAACAGCTCAGACACCCGTGGGACCCGCAGCTAGGCTAGAGCACGCCTAGAGTTAGGTAAATAGTTATTTGGTATGTTGTTTTGTTTAATTTGCGATGTTTAGGTTAAAATAGGTTAAACGACATCGCGATGTGTGTAATTATATTTTAATTGATGTGTGAGATTGTGCGTTAAGTATTCGCCTCGATATGCGTGTCGACGCGGGTACCGAATAGACAAAAAGATGAAATATTAGGCCGGGGAAAATATTACACACATTAAATGAATTAAATGTGATAAAAATGATAAATTGGTGGGCGCCTAGGGACACACGGGGTTGTGGTCGACACGCGTGAGTGGTACGGTAGTGTGCACGCCCGAGTACGCTCGTTGGCGCGCACGACGAAATTGTAAACGCGAAAATATAGGTGTGTATATATATTTATAAATATATATATATATAAAGTAGTTATATATATATATATGGAAATCAGAAAATAAATAAATAATGGTGAAATTACCAAAAAGGGTATTTGGTTGTTTAGAAAAAGTGGATGGACACAAGGGTATTTCGGTAATTTTCCACCATCACCGCCTTCTTCTTCGTTAAATCGAAGAGAAGAAGAGAGAAAAAAAACAGACGAATAGAAGAGAAGGAAGAAGGAGAGGGCAGTGGAGGAATTCGGGGAGATCACGAACACAACGAGGACGTCGAGGTGAGTTGATTGTTGTTCATGCTGTTGTTGTGGTTGTGTGCGTTGTGGTGGTTTTGGGTTGTGCCGAGAATTGGATCGGTCCGAGGAGGGAGACGATATGTGTCGTCCCCCCCACCCTCCCAATTCCATTAGAAAGGAAAGGAAGAAAGAATGAAGAAGAAGAAGAAAAAAAAAATTGAACCAGAGGCTCACTGCCTCTGTGAAGAAGACGATGGAGGGAGGGTGCACGCTTGCTGGGCCGGGCCACCAGGCCCAACCCGGGTGGGCCTGGACCGGACCCAACCCGGAACAGGCCCGACCCAGACTCGGTCCAAGTGGGTCCAGGTGGACCGGACCGGGCCCGACCCAGTTGGGTCGGGTCGGACCCAGTTCAGGGGACCCACCATAATATTTAAATAATATTTATTTTTATTTTATTTTATTATTTTATTTAAATAATTAAAAACATTTTTTAAATTAAAAAAAATAGAAAACTGAGAAAAATAGACAAAAATTATGGAAAAATTCAGAAAAATCCAGAAAAATATGAGAAATTAGAAAATGGGTCAATAAATGAGTTTTGGGATTTTCTCGGGATTTTGGCGAGATGTTGTCGGGGTTTTTACCTCGAAAAAAGTAAAATTGACATAATATGTCTAATTGAAGCTAATTCAATGATAAATAATTTTAGGTACATTTGGGATGATAATTTGGATTATCGGGTGATTATTGGAGCTAGACGGGGTTTGATTTTCGGGGCGTGGAGTGCGGATTGAGGTGTGTAGTATCTCAACTGAAATTATTTAAGTATTTACTTCTTTTGGCATTTGAATTCAATTTCTTTCATTTCAATAGTCTATTCTTGGTTATGTTTATATGGGCGGACAATGAGCGAGGCTCCCTCCGTTCCATTCTTGTGTGTATGTCCACTACACCATGACACGTGCTACCAGATCAAACTCGGCCGAGTGTCACGTCGTGGCATGTGTCGATGCGCCGTGGGCGTAACGCCGGCCATCGAGCGAATCCATATGCTTGCCCTGCTGGAGTTTGACTCACCGGCAGCATTCTGTGGAAGAGTCCGAAGTATGGTGTAGTCTGACCCTAGGAGCTAGGGACACACTTTGCACATTTTCCTTTTATTTATTCATGCGATGAGCACAGTTGTCTGTATTTATTTCTGCATGTTTATTTAATAGCTTTATTTAAATTCCAGTATTTACTTTTAGAAATGCTCACTTAATTTCCTTGGGAATACTCACTCTGGACTCGTCATCTGACTTTTGTGATGTCTTGAGTGCAGATCCTAGTATGAGCAGGGGCAAGGGCAAGCTGCCAGAGTACTGTTGAATAGAGATAGCCTGACTCGTACGTTTGTATTATACTTACTTTGTTTTATTATGGGTTTGGGGTTTTGGAGAAACTTTATATATATTGAACTTTTTGGTGATTCCAGAGGTACTTATGGTTGTGCATGGGTTTTCCACATTAGGTTTATAGTTTAGGTTACACATTTATAGTATCACTATCCGAGTAATGCATTAGAAAGGCTTTCTCTGTGTGAATTTGAGGATTTTATAATGCTTTAACATATAATTTGACTTTGATACAACTTAATCAATAAATGGATAATTAATAAGGTTTAAAAAGATAAAATGGAGGATGTAATCCAATGTAGAGCACAACTGTCGCTGGTAAGACAGACTGTGGGTCCGCATTGGCCTTTGTGGCGGTCTATTTAGAAAATAGGTCGTTACAGTTTTGGTATCAGAGCCTAGGTTTAGAAAAACCTAGGGCTCAATTTGAGGAAAACCTGATCATAAACCTATTGAATAAGCTCTAGATGTGGAAACCCAAAGGAATTGCCTAAAGTCTTTGTTGGGAAGCATTAAGAGATGGGTAGAAATCAGGATATACATGTTATGTTTTTGCTTATATATTACCTACGTTACACGTATATTCGTACCGAGGCACGTTCTTCGATGCAGATACCGATGGACGGGTAGCCTTTAGTTACAACTCAGCCAGAGGTTGGGGATACTAGTGATCCTGCTAGGTCGACATTTACGTTAAAGTCGTTAGCGCGGACAGTGGATAATAGGTTCGCACAATTATTAGATTTATTGAGACCTCGTAGAGGTAGAGGTGATTGGCAGTCAGATCAGGGTCGCAGAGGTGACAGAGATCGTCGGGATAATCGAGATAGACGCGATGATCATGAGGTAACGTATTCTATGGCCTCTACATCAGTTGATCGGCCGAGACAGCAACAGAGATAGGATAGAGGTCAGGGTCAGGGAGGCCAAAACCGAGGCCAGAGTCAGGCACAGAGTCAGAGGACTACTAGCAGATCAGAAATTCGAACTTGTTATCGTTATGGTCAGGTAGGACATATTATGGCGGACTGTACGAGACCAGTGCCAGTACCATCACAGACTGATCAGGCCAGAGATAGGGCCCAAACAGCTGCGTTTAGGGTTGCATAGCCAGATCGGGAGGCGACCAGACAGCTTGTTGAAGGTATGTAATCTGTCTGTGATACTTTTATGCATGTTATGTTCGATTCTGGCAGCACACTCTCCTTTATATCTGGACATATGGTTGGATTGTTAGGATTAGATGCACAAACTTTAGATACACATCTTGTTCTTAGCACGGCAACTGGGGATAAGATATATCCTAACCGAATTTGCCGGGATTGTGTAGTTGAGATTGAGGGACATCAGTTACCTGCTGACTTTAGAGTATTAGAATACTTGGAATTCGACGCAATGCTCGGTATGGATTGGTTATCGTCGTATCATGCACAAATCGACTGTTTTAGCAAAACGGTGACATTTCACATCGAGGGAATTCCAGAGTTTTCATTTGTCAGAAATGCGTCAGCATTACCTATCACTCGAGGCAGGCTAGCTACGTCGCAGGAGATGAAGGCGTATACGGCTATGGTGGAGCCAGAGATTAAGACAATGATTAGGGTTGAGGATGTCCCGGTTGTTTGTGAATTTCTCGATGTATTTCCTGAGGATTTTCCAGGATTGCCACCACCGAGAGCTGTTGAATTCATTATCGAGCTAATTCCTGGAACTCAACCGCTTTACAGCAGGCCGTATAGGATGTCAGCATCGGAGTAGAGGGAGTTGAGGACTCAGTTAAAGGACTTACTGCAGAAAGGATTCATTCACCCTAGCATGTCACCTTGAGGAGCTCCAGTTCTTTTTATGAAGAAGAAGGACGGCTCGATGCGGATGTGTGTGGATTATAGGAAGTTGAATCAGGTGACTATTAGGAATCGTTACCCACTTCCCAGGATCGATGATTTGTTCGATCAGTTGGCAGGAGCCAAATTCTTCTCGAAGATTGACCTCAGATCGGGATATCATCAATTGAGGATTCGAGAAGGAGATATTGAGAAGATCGCTTTCAGTACGCGATATGGACTGTATGAGTTTACAGTCATGTCATTTGGGCTGACTAACGCGCCAGCGATCTTCATGGATTTAATGCACAGGGTGCTCCAACCGTTTTTGGATCGATATGTCATAGTTTTCATTGACGATATCCTGATTTACAGCAAGACTCGTGTGGAGCATGAAAGTCATCTCAGGGAGGTGTTGACGATGCTGAGAGAGCACGGACTTTATGCCAACTTCAGCAAGTGTGCATTTTGGTTATGTGAGGTGAAGTTTCTCGGACATGTTATCAGTAATTAAGGGATATCGGTTGATGGGGACAAGATTCAAGAGATTATTGATTGGAGGACGTCGAGAGTCAGTTTCGGACATTCGGAGTTTCTTGGGTTTGGCAGGATATTACAAGCGATTCGTACGGGATTTTTTCTTGATTGCAGCGCCGATGACGAGGTTGACCAAGAAAGATATATTTGACTGGTCGCAGGAGTGTGAGGATGCTTTCTCGGGAGCCAAGAGGCGCTTGACTTCAGCACCAGTTTTAGCATTACCTGTGACAGGAAAGGGTTTTTTGGTTTATACTAATGCGTCAGGCACTGGGTTGGGTTATGTGTTAATGCAGGACGGACATCCAGTGGCTTATTTATCACGACGATTAAGACCACATGAGGATAGTTATCTAGTGCACAATTTGGAGCTTGCGGCAGTCGTGTTTGCACTGAATGCTTGGAGACACTATTTGTATGGTGAAAAGTTCATACTATTTACCGATCATCAGAGTTTGAAATATTTGTTCACTCAGAGGGAGTTGAACATGAGACAGCAGAGATGGCTCGAGTTATTGAAGGACTACGATTTCGCTATCGAGTATCATCCGGGAAAGGCGAATGTCGTAGCTGATGCGCTTAGCAGGAGCGGCATTGAGAGTCAAATGGGCCTGCGACATATGACACATGAGCATGGGTTACTTGAGGCTGCATCGGTGTTGTGTGTAACAGAGTCTATTGCTGAGCTACATATTTGCGGCCAGATACAAGTTCCTACGGTGTCTCTAGAGCGGGTTGCTGAGTTGCAGAGAACTGATGACCGGTATTTACGAATCATTGGACTGGCTCAGGATCCAGGGTGCACCGAATGGTCTGAGGATTCAGGCGGGTGCTTGAAACACAAGGGTCGTTTGTGGATACCGGAGGTACCGGAGCTCAGGGATAGTATTCTTAAGGACACACACCGGTCAGGATTTACAGTTCATCCTGGTCGGACCAAGATGCATCACGACCTTCAGCGATTGTTTTGGTTGCAAGGGATGAAGGCTGACGTGGGGAGATACATCCGTAGTTGTCATATTTGCTAGCAGGTAAAGGCGGAGCACAGAAGACCAGTTGGGTTACTACAGCCGCTGCCCATTCCTCAATGGAAATGGGAACACGTGACAATGGACTTCATCAGTGGCCTACCGCAGACTACGAGGAGACATGACGCAGTTTGGGTAGTTATTGACAGATTGACGAAGTCGGCACATTTCATACCGATTGCCATAAGATATTCAGTTACACAACTGAGCACTATTTTCGAGAAAGAGATTATCAGATTGCACGGTGTACCGGTTTCCATTGTTTCTGACAGAGATCCGAGGTTTACTTCAAGACTTTGGGAGAGTATGCAGGAGCAGTTTGGCACTCGACTACAATTTTGTACTGCGTACCATCCTCGAGCCGACGGGGAATGGAGCGATTAATCCAGATTCTCGAAGATATGCTCAGGGCGTGTATTTTACAGTTTGGTAGATCGTGGGAGGAGTATCTGCCGTTGTGCGACTTTGCGTATAACAACAGTTATCAGGCAAGTATTGGGATGCCACCATTTGAGGCATTATATGGTAGGCCCTGCAGGTCACCAGCATGTTGGGCGGCACCGGAGGATACAGCGGCTATAAGACCTGAGGTTGTTGTGGATCACACTGAGAAGGTGAGGCAGATTAAACAGAGACTTCAGGCGGTGCAGGATAGACAGAAGAAATATGCGGATAGATATCACGGGGATCTGAGCTATGAGGTTGGAGATCATGGATAGGAGGATTCAGACTTTGAGGAACAGGGAGATCCTGAAGGTTTTAGTTCGTTGGCAGTATCATGGAACTGAGGGATTAACCTGGGAGCTCGAGTCTACCATGCGACAACGGTATCCCCACTTATTTGCCGGTAAGTATTTAAGTTTAATTTAAATTTCGGGACGAAATTTCACCTAGTTGGGAAGAATTGTAACAGTCCGAATTTAATTCCCCGTTATTTGTGACGTATTGCAGACGTGGCGAACAGCTCAGACACCCGTGGGACCTGCAATTAGGCTAGAGCGCGCTTGGAGTTAGGTAAATAGTTATTTGGTATGTTGTTTTGTTTAATTTGCGATGTTTAGGTTAAAATAGGTTAAACGACATCGCGATGTGTGTAATTATATTTTAATTGACGTGTGAGATTGTGTGTTAAGTATTCGCCTCGATATGCATGTCGACGCGGGTACCAAATAGACAAAAAGATGAAATATTAGGCTGGGGAAAATATTACACACATTAAATGAATTAAATGTGATAAAAATGGTAAATTGGTGGGTGCCTAGGGACACGCGGGGTCGTGGTCGACACGCGTGAGTGGTACGGTAGTGTGCACGCCCGAGTACGCTCGTTGGCACGCACGACGAAATTGTAAACGCGAAAATATAGGTGTGTATATATATTTATAAATATATATATATATAAGTAGTTTTATATATATATATATGGAAATCGGAAAATAAATAAATAATGGTGAAATTACCAAAAAGGGTATTTGGTTGTTTAGAAAAAGTGGATGGACACAAGGGTATTTCGGTAATTTTCCACCATCACCGCCTTCTTCTTCGTTAAATCGAAGAGAAGAAGAGAAAAAAAAACAGACGAAGAGAAGAGAAGGAAGAAGGAGAGTGCGGTGGAAGAATTCGGGGAGATCACGAACACAACGAGGACGTCGAGGTGAGTTGATTGTTGTTCTTGCTGTTGTTGTGGTTGTGTGCGTTGTTGTTCTGTGCGTTGTGGTGGTTTTGGGGTGTGCCGAGAATTGGATCGGTCCGAGGAGGGAGACGATATGTGTCGTCTCCCCACCCTCCCAATTCCATTAGAAAGGAAAGGAAGAAAGAATGAAGAAGAAGAAGAAAAAAAAATTGAACCAAAGGCTCACTGCCTCTGTGAAGAAGACGATGGAGGGAGGGTGCACGCACGCACCCCACCTGGGCCGGGCAACAAGGCCCAACCCGGTGGGTCAATAAATGAGTTTTGGGATTTTCTCGGGATTTTGGCGAGATGTTGTCGGGGTTTTTACCTCGAAAAACGTAAAATTGACATAATATGTCCAATTGAAGCTAATTCAATGATAAATAATCTTAGGTACATTTGGGATGATAATTTGGATTATCGGGTGATTATTGGAGCTAGACGGGGTTTGATTTTTGGGACGTGGAGTGCGGATTGAGGTGTGTAGTATCCCAACTGAACTTATTTAAGTATTTACTTCTTTTGGCATTTGAATTCAATTTCTTTCATTTCAATAGTCTATTCTTGGTTATGTTTATATGGGCGGACGTTGAGCGAGGCTCCCTCCGTTCCATTCTTGTGTGTATGTCCACTACACCATAGCACGTGCTACCAGATCGAACTCGACCGAGTGTCACGTCGTGGCATGTGTCGATGCGCCGTGGGTGTAACGCCAGCCATCGAGCGGATCCACATGCTTGCCCTTCTGGAGTTTGACTCGCCGACAGCATTCTGTGGAAGAGTCCGAAGTATGGTGTAGTCTGACCCTAGGAGCTAAGAACACACTTTGCACATTTTCCTATTATTTATTCATGCGATGAGCACAGTTGTCTGTATTTATTTTCGCATGTTTATTTAATAGCTTTATTTAAATTCCAGTATTTACTTTTAGAAATACTCACTTAATTTCCTTGGGAATACTCACTTTGGACTCGTCATCTGCCTTTTGTGATGGCTTGAGTGCAGATCCTAGTACGAGCAGGGGCAAGGGCAAGCTGCCAGAGTACTGTTGAACAGAGATAGCCTGACTCGTACGTTTGTATTATACTTACTTTGTTTTATTATGGGTTTAGGGTTTTGGAGAAACTTTATCTATATTGAACTTTTTGGTGATTCCAGAGGTACTTATGGTTGTGCATGGATTTTCCACATTAGGTTTATGGTTTAGGTTACACATTTATAGTATCACTATCCGAGTAATGCATTAGAAAGGCTTCCGCTGTGTGAATTTGAGGATTTTATAATGCTTTAACATATAATTTGACTTCGATACAACTTAATCAATAAATGGATAATTAATAAGGTTTAAAAAGATAAAATGGAGGATGTAATCCAATGTAGAGCACAGCTGTCGCTGGTAAGACAGACTGTGGGTCCGCATTGGCCCTTGTGGCGGTCTATTTGGAAAATAGGCCGTTACATAGAGGCTCCATCCTCTCTGATCTCTGCATGTTGAGGTATACCCTTACCCTTTGCGTTTAAAATCTTTGCTAATAATGACTGAATTGGTAACTCAACTGTACAATTTGTACGCTCCAACCCGCCCTAGAACATAGCCAATAAAAATGACCTTCACGCTTTGTCATCCAACTTATTTTGGTTAGCATAAGGAACATGCATATATGCAGTGGAGTCAAACACCTTCAAGTGTTTAACACATGGCTTATAACTACTCCAAGCCTCTTCTGGGGTAATATGGAACACTCCTTTCGTGGGAGTTCTATTTAGTAAATAAACTGAATATGCAACTACTTCAGCCTAAAAAGAATCAGGTGGACATTTGGCTTTCAACATACTACGGGCCATGTCTAAAATCGTCCTATTCTTTCTCTCTGCTACGCCATTGTGTTGCGATGTTTGTGGTGGCTTTCAACACCCTTGTTGTTGACTTTATCACGACCTTTGTACCCGTAATTCTTGTTTGGCTTTATGGTAACTTTGATTTTCAATGCCTGCTCAGTCGGCTTGACCTTTAAACTCTTTTCATTGATTCTTTGCTCATGTGCTTATAATGAACCAATTATTTCTTTAACTGTCTTGGACTCAAAATCTGCCCCAGACTCCATAATAACAACTACTACATGGTCGAACTTCGTGGTCAAAGTGCGCAAAATCTTTTTGTTCACATCAAGATCATCAACATTGCCGCCATTTGTCTTTATCTGATTGACGATTGTCTAAACATGTGTAGTCTACTTCTTTATATCTTTCAAGTCCTCCATCTCGATCAACTCGAATTGTCGTCTGCAACTGGACTTTCTTGGCTTTTTGTACACCCTTGTAAGACGTCTCCAAAGTGTCCCGCACATTTTTATTTTATTTTATATCTTTTAACAATTTTGTAGTCATAGTGACTGTCCATAGTAAGTAACTTTAACATTATCTTCAAGCATAAAATCGTAAAAAAAGTATAAAAAAAAATTAAAAATCAAAGTGGGTGCTCTTAGTGAGTGTCAATCATGAAGAATTATCCTTAATTTTAATAGAACTTATTTACATTGTTGGGGCTCAAAATCAATTTATAGACTCAAGTTTAGCTCCTAATCAAACTAGAAAACTACGAAATTAGAAAGCCCTAAAACTAATTTAGAAACCCTGCTAATTTATATTACAACTCTAACGGTGCATCGGTTCAAATTAAAATATTTACTCCATTTCTCCTGAGTTAATGGGCGCCCAGTTACTAACTACGCTATAAAGTTAAGAGTTGTTAAAAAGAACTCGAACAGGCGATGTTATAGGCACCCCAATGTTTTATGAAGGCACCCCAATTTACATGCATTTAATGTGAGGCACCCCTACCTCCAACATTTTGGAGTGCCTTTAGCCATGCTCAACTCAACACATTCAAATATATCAAAAGGGAGAGGCTAAACAGACCCCATAAATTACTAAACATACCCCAGTTTTGAGAAATTACCCAACTGCCCTTTTATATAAAAGGATTTTTACTCAACATACCCTACTCACACCATACCCCAGTCACCTCTCTCAAATCTCCTCACAAAAAATTGACCAAATCTAACAAAATCCGAGCAAAACTACATGGATTCGACGATGTGGGTGCATTCATCATCTCTATTAGTGTCAATTTCGTGGTTGTTTTGGATTTTTTTTCTCGTTGAGTCGTTTTATTTGTGAATTTATTTTTAGTCTTAGGGCTTTGATTTGAGACGTGAATCTTGCATTTTAGGTACAAAGTTTCGATAGAATTGAAAATATTAAGTGATTTCAAGCAAAACCCACAAATAGCAATGTTATATAATGACATTTAAGAAATGTCATTCATTGTCAATTACTCTGTCATTAAAAGAAATATTAGGTCTAAAGATATTGTTTTAAGTTTTCTATGACATTTTATTTAGAAACTGTCATGCTTAACCTAATTTCAATGACATATTTCAAAAAATGTCATAAATATTGAGTCGTAGAAAGTGATTTTTGTTGTAGTGTACAAAGTTTCTATGGAATTGGAAATATTAAGTGATTTCAAGCAAAACCCACAATTTTTTTGTCATTTTCTTGTATTTTTGAGAGTTTTGAAATTTTTTTATTCGTTTTGGTCACCTGTGGGGTTTTGGAGTAACAGAGCTGACACCTCTGAAGAGTTGTCAGTAGAACTAGGCCAACACCTCTAAAGAGATGTCGGTCAAACTGGGCCGACACTTCTAAAAAAGTTTGAGCCCGTTCCCTCCGTCACCCACTGAAACTAAATTATCTTCGCATTTTCGGTTGAAGTTAGTCGAAACCTCTAAAGAGGTGTTGGTCCTATTCATCCGAACCTTCTTCAGATGTGTCAGCTCTGTTCGTCTGACACCTGGAGGCAAAGTTATTGGGGTGAGGGTGAAGGTGATGGGGTACACGAAGTAAAAAAGTGAAGTACACTAAGCAAGGGTATTTTTGGAATTTTAAGAAAAAAGTGAGGTACACTAAGTAAAAAGTAGGGTACATAAAGTAAAAATTCAAAAATTGGGGTACATTTAGTAATTAATGAGGTCCGTTTAGCTTCACCATATCAAAGTAAAACGAAATATAATAATGAAATTAAGAAGGACTAATTTAATTCATGTGTGAAGATATTAATTGTAATACGGAGAGGGAGACATGTACATACTTAGGTCTCTAACAGTTCCATGGACCTTGTAGCCACGAAGGAGAAGTAGCTTCACTAGCCAGGATGCTTGATACCCTCCAGCGCCTGTAACACATGCTATTTCATTCTCATCACCCATCTCTCTTTAATCCGCTTTTCTTTGGTGATCAGCAAAAACCTGCATTCAATTTATAGTAGTGAACTTGATATATTCTTCGCCGGCCAACTCTTTCCTATGTGCGTTTATTTTATGTGACAATACAATTTTATTATGAAAAATGATAATCTAACACAAATCGACAGCCACCTTGTAAAATCAATTTTTTATTAAATAAAAAAATTAAAATAAAATGAAAAAAACTAAAAAAAAAAATCAACAAAAACGTGGGCAGCAAGTTCAAGGTGGAAATTGTTGAAAGAAGAAAAAAAATTGAGGCGGCAAGTTTTTGCCCTCTTTTTCCCTCTTTTTCTCGAGGCCTCTTTTCAAGCCAACTCCTCAACTTCAATACGTACTCTATTTTGTATTTCCCCACAACGCCCCTATCCATCAACCAATATATTTGCTCGAGGAAAATTTTTGCCCTCTTTTTCCCTCGTTTGCTTGAGGCACAAATGCTTATATGTATGTAACATACATATAATTAATAGTTTATATTTCTATATTTTTTTTTTCTCATTTTTTATTTTCTTATTCCACACTAAAAAGTTCTTGTTAATTTTTCTTTCTTCTCTTACATTTTGAATTTTTTCATATAAAGAGCTCTACAAATGGAGTACCCATATCTTTTTAAGTGTCGAACTCATTTTAAGTGTCCGACACATACTTTGGATTAGAGTGAAGAGTTCGGGTAACACAGATTTTTTTTGTATGCAAGTAACAATAAAGCCTCAATCCCACAATAGTTGTGGTCGGCTACATGGATCAAACTGTTCCATTACACTCGATTTAGTGCAAAAGGTTTAGGACTTTGCACATGTAATTTTAATTAATTCATTGTCCACTAACCGAAGTACTTACAACAACTATATCATCAGGCATGTTTAACACAAAAAAGATCTTCACATACGTACACTGAAAGGCAATCTAGCTTCAAATACAGGATATATAATGGCTCAAAAGAAAGATTTATATGTGCAACTATTCATCAAAACAAAAGGAAGATGTACATGCCAGATAAAAAAAAAGATCCATACGTCTGCCAAAACAGTGCATCGGTTCAAATTAAAATGTTTACTCCATTTCTCCTGAGTTAATGGGCGCTCGGTTACTAACTACGCTATAGAGTTAAGAGTTGTTAAAAAGAACTCGAACAGGCGATGTTATAGGCACCCCAATGTTTTATGAAGGTACCCCAATTTATATGCATTTAATGTGAGGCGCCCCTACCTCCAACATTTTGAAGTGCCTTTAGCCATGCTCAACTCAACACATTCAAATATATAATAAAATGAAATATAATAAAGAAATTAAGAAGGACTAATTTAATTCATGTGTGAAGATATTAATTGTAATACGGAGAGGGAGACATGTACATACTTAGGTCTCTAACAGTTCCATGGACCTTGTAGCCACGAAGGAGAAGTAGCTTCACAAGCCAGGATGCTTGATACCCTCCAGCGCCTGTAACACATACTATTTCATTCTCATCACCCATCTCTCTTTAATCCGCTTTTCTTTGGAGATTGGCTAAAACCTGCATTCAATTTATAGTAGTGAACTTGATATATTCTTCGCCGCCCAACTCTTTTATTAAATAAAAAAATTAAAATAAAGTGGAAAAAAAAAAAAAAAAAATCAACAAAAACGTGGGCAGCAAGTTCAAGGCCTCTTTCCCCACAACGCCCCTCTCCATCAACCAACATATTTTTGCTCGAGGCTAATTTTTGCCCTCTTTTTCCCTCTTTTGCTTGAGGCACAAATGCTTATATGTATGTAACATACACATAATAGTTTATATTCCTATATTTTTTTTCTCATTTTTTATTTTCTTATTCCACACTAAAAAGTTCTTGTTAATTTTTCTTTCTTCTCTTACATCTTGAATTTTTTTATACAAAGAGCTCTACAAATGGAGTACCCATATCTTTTTAAGTGTCGAACTCATTTTAAGTGTCCGACATAGATACTTTGGATTAGAGTGAAGAGTTAGGGTAACATAAATTTTTTTTTGTATGCAAGTAACAATAAAGGCTCAATCCCACAATAGTTGTGGTCGACTACATGGATCAAACTGCTCCATTACGCTCGATTTAGTGCAAAAGGTTTAGGACTTTGCACATGTAATTTTAATTAATTCATTGTCCACTAACCGAAGTACTTACAACAACTATATCATCAGGCATGTTTAGCCAACACAAAAACGATCTTCACATACGTACACTAAAAGGCAATCTAGCTTCAAATACAGGATATATAATGGCTCAGAAGAAAGATTTATATGTGCAACTATTCATCAAAACAAAAGGAAGATGTACATGCCAGATAAAAAAAGATCCATATGTCTGCCAAAACTGTTCGCCCGAAATGCGACATGTTGTAATTATGAATCTCAAAGAGACCAGATGCAATCCAAAGGCTTCCAACAATGTCAGCGAAAAAATGACCATGTTATTCACTGAATAGGCTTTGCTTCCATCTTATTCACCATTTTGAATTGAAGTTATCCTTGAGTGAACCACTGACGCAGTAGCGACGCCATTCGCTACACTGTAGTGTAGGATTGAATGCAAAACAACTACAATCAAGATAGTCTACAAAAAAAAAGATCAAATACTAAACATATTAATGCTGCATATAGCAGAAATAAAATATCGTAATGACTGAGATTGTGGGAGGAGAAACTCAATATTTTTTGATAATATTAATTTGGAGAAAGCTCAAAAGATATTTAGTTTTTTACCTTAACAGATATTGAAGATTAAAAGAACGGGTAGGATTCAAAGACTGCCTTCCAAGCTAACTATTTTGATTGGATGTGCAAAACGGTCCCAAGTACCAATGATGCCTGTGATCTCCAAAGCTACAACATTAGTAAGGAAATTTATTATTGGCAAGTCTTGCCGAGACCCATAATATTCATTCATTTGACAGTTCTTAATCTTTGATTGAAAGCACTGGGGGAGGTTTTCTCCGATGTAGGAAGTCAGTTCATCTTCACTTGATGCACGGACCTAAATGCAAAACAATAGTAGATTAAAAATCCAACAAGACTGTTATGCAAAATTCTAATCACCAAAATTTAACTAGTCTTTTGAGTTACCTTGTCAAAGATAAGATCTTCAAGATTAGGGATTATCCGAAGAATGCTTAATAGATCTCTTCCATCACAGGGCCAGCTGACGCGAAGAAAGGTCAAATTGGTAAATATTGGAAGACGCCTCATAAGATCTTCATGTGAGAGAACCTATGAAGGGTGCAACAAGGATCAACAATTTTCAGGACAATAATATAACAGCTTAAAGAACAATGGTCCTTGAAAAAAACCGAGTTGAATAGTTACCTTAAGAAGGTGAGCATGTATATGAAGCTTCTTAACATTAAGGAAACCTTTAAGTAGACTGTGGGCATTTGCGATGTACTTCTTCCACGATTAATACCGGGCGCTAACGCACATATGTACTAATTATAGCTTCCTATAGCATTAGCATGTCAAACAGAACGCGTTCTCTAATTAGATCCTCAGTAGAGTAAACAAGTTTTGGTGAACAAGTCTTGATTATCCAAGCGCATGGATCGTGCTCATAATCAGGTTCAAAGCGTGCCTCGAAAATTCGTAAGTGATTAAGGGCAGGCACTAAGATTACCATTTTTTTTCTGGTTATGAAAGGCACGTCTACCAAAGCCAAACTTTTAAGAGCAGGAAGGCTGGAAAAGAACTGCGGGGTCGAGTCTTCATCACTTAGAAAAATTATACCATTGAGTTCAAGGATCGCAAGAGATGGGAGAGAAATCGAAGCGGGCAGTTTAAAAACACTCTCCGAAGATGATATTTTGAGCACCATAAGAGACCGACAACGATAAACACTCTCAGGAATCAAAGGGGGTAGTCTATAAGGATATTATTGAGATGAAATTCATGGACATTCTGATGAGCAACAGTTGATATCCATGAATAAGCACTAGGTAAAGCACGGGCTTCATAATCATAGGTGAGTTGAACACGCATACGTCGGTTCGAAATGTGATGGTGAAATAAGACATTATCGACGAAATCCATGAACATTGTGGCTTTGCCAGGGTCACCACTACAGCAAGAAAATGAAAATTCGAGTGCCGAAACACCAGTCTACAACCATCTCCAGTCTAGAGAGGATATGATTTTGCAAAATCGAGTCGGGCAATTCGCTAGTCCTATCTTTGTCCACAATATCCACATTAATTTCCATCAAAGATCACAACAGCAAACAACTATATAGATAGATATTACCAAGCAGAAAACCTAAGTAATTTCAACTCCTCTAATAATCCTATATTCCGCAACACCCATTTTGTATTATTACATCAATCACAGCAATACACAACTCTTCATTTCAAATGAAATGTGTTCTTTCAAAACCAACTCTGTGACTTCCAACCCTATAATAACAATAATCACTAGAAAAGATGAGAGAGAAGATGATCGAACCGGTTGTCATAAGCGAAACACTCTTCATTCAAGCCGGAAAGAGAAGATTAACTTGTGCCCATTTCAGCTAGGGTTTGTCTCGAACTCTATATCTGTACTTCTTCCCTCTCTTTTTTCTCAAGTTCAAGCCTCTCCCCTGCGCGCGCGCTCTCTCTCTCTCTCACTTGGTGGGAGTTGAACTCACGGTCTCCCGAAACCTAGTCTTTTTGCAAGTAATGCCTTTACCATCTCACCAGAAATATTTTGGTCCTGTTTTCTCCTTCTTATAACCTGCAATTGGGACAAAATACATTTTTTTTCTTATTAGGAAAGACCAAATCTAGTCTAAGTTACATTTATAACTTTATGATATCTTGCTCTAGCAATACGCAAATTTGATTGGAAATATGTTTCCTAATCTTAAAATCAACATTACACTGAAAAACATCCTTGCCCATGTGGTCTGCACAAACTTATTCTCTCTAAATGTGTGGCTAAAAACTACATTCTACTCCCCATCCGCCTCCCTTAGAATATCATGAATCGGTGAATCTCAAAATTGGCTCTGTGATGAGTCCAGAATAAGATCAATTGTTTCATGTGAGTCTAGCTCCACAACCAGTTTTCTACATCCTTTATCCCACACCAGTTGCAAGCCATGTTTAACTTTTCATAGTTCAGCGCAAAGAGGTGAACACCGACCCAACTTTGCTTAAAATGATGCTTGAAAATCGTCTTTCATCCCCCGTATCACTCATGCCGCTGTGGCTTCCTCATCCTCCCTTCATACCGCCCCGTTACAATTTATTTTCAATCACCCCTCCTTCGGTGCTACCCAATGACAATGCTTTCTTTTTTTGGCAAAACTCATCATTTGGTCCCTGAATTTTGTGTTTTTTTTTATGTTCTTGGTCCTTGAACTTTTATTACTACACATTTAGTCCTTGAATTTTTACAAAAATCTACATTTGGTCCTTCCACCATTTAAAGTGTTAAATTAGGCCAATGTGGGTAACAAAAGTTCTGTGTGACTAGTTAAGAAGAGTAAAACGGTTTATATTACTAAACATGATGACTCACATCGACCAAAAAAAGCTGAAAAAAAATATAATTTCTCCCAAAAACATAAAAAAAATTCAAAATCCAGGAACCAAAAGCATAAAAACTCAAAAGTTCAGGGACCAAATGTACAACAATGAAATTAAAGTTCAGGAACCAAATGTACACTATTGAAAGTTCAGGGACTAGAAACATAAAAAAATTCAAAGTTCAAGTACCAAAAAATACGTTTTTTTTTTTTTTTTTTTTTTTTTTTTTTCATGTTCCTAGATGTACATATAGATTATGGAAGGATAATTGCGGTGGTTTATGCACCTATAAAAGATAGTTCTACATATGCCCCTCTAGAAAATTCAACTTAATAAATTTTGAAAAAATTAGACCATACAAGGGTAGAAATAAGCTAACATGACATGCATTGATTAGGAGAGGGATTTATAGGACTGAGAAAAGGGTTTCATCTTTTTTTTCAGTCTAGACCACTCAATATCCAAATTAGTCAACTACTCCAAGCTCGCTTTGGGTCAACCCACAACTGAGCTCTATGTGGCCGAACCCAATTAATTTAGAATTGAGGCTCTCTTGTATTACAATAAAGTATTAGAAATTCTATTAGCCCAAACTATGTGATCAAATAAATACTCCTCTATTAAGAGATCCTCTTCCTTCCCCTTCTTCAAACTCTTATTGTGTTTTTCATATAGTTTATAACTTTGTGTTAAAAATAAAATAAAATAAAATAAAATTTCGAGAACCATGAGGTCTCAAAACTTGTAAAGTTCGAAAACATTTTCAATAACATTTCATTTGGGGTAGCTGAGTAGCATGACAAATTAATCAACTGGATCGAAACCACTCTTTTACCGAACCAAACAAAATATATAGAACCTGTTTGGTATAGCAATTAAATAACAAGAGATTTTGTAACAAGTAAAACTAAAAAAAGGTGGATCAAACTTAAAATAATGAAAGATGGCCCAAAAGATGAACAACCACCATCAAGCCCTGCGTGCAGTAAATTCATCGGTCTATCATAATTCATAACTATTCACCAAAAATACGATATGTATAGTTATGATCCCCAAATGGCTAAGATATAATTGTCCACAAGCGATGTTTACAAAATTATCTGAGCCTGCCTCTCTAGGAATCATCAAAATGCGCCCTCTTACTTAGCTGCTTTAAAGCTTGAACGTTCTCAAAATGAACCTCGCCATACTTTTAACTCTTCCATCGGCCGCACTTACTGGTTCGAATTAAAGTTATCCTTAATTGGAGGCACAAAGGGTGACATATTTTTGTGATGGCATTTATCTTCACTGAAGTGTAGGCTGTACGACACTGAAAGTAAATCAACAATGAAGTTGTCAACACGAAAGAACAATATATAAACTAAACAATGTAATGTAGCATCCATAATTAAACGTCATAATAATTAGTATTGTCAAAGAAGACGCGAGTATTTTCTGGATTGGGCATAATTCAAATAAGCTCCAAAGATCTTTACCTTAACAGACCTTGAAGACTGACAGAATGACGATTCGAAGAATGCCTTCCAAGCGTTACTATTTTGGCTGGTTTTAAACGAGGGTCCTTGGCATCCATGAAATTTGTGATCTCCAAAACATCAACAATAGTAAATACGAAATTTATTATGCGCAAGTCTTCTGGGAACCAACAAAATCATTGATTTGAAATTTCTTAATCCTTGATTCAAAACACTTTGGAAGCATTTTTCCAGTGTAGGAAGTCAGTTCATCTTCATTTGATGCATATACTTGAATGCAAAACAATAGATAGAGATTGTCAATTAAAATCCAATAAGACTATTACACAAAATGCAACCAACATTTTACTATATATTCTAATGAACTGCTTTGTCAAAGATGAGATCCTCAAGGTTAGGCCTAATTTGAAGCACGCTCAGCAAATCTTCGGCACCACAGTCCACAGATCCCAATGACTCGAAAATAGGATAAATTGGTAAATGGTGGAAGATGGCTCGTAAGGTCTTCTTGTGGGAGAACCTACGAAGGAAGCAACAACGGTCATGAAGGATCTACAATTTTAAGAACAAAAGTACAAATTTCAAACATCAATGGTCCAAGATTCAAATCAAATAGTTACCTTAAGAAGGCCAGCACGTATATGAAGTTTCTTTACATTAATGAGGTCTTTAAGTAGACTGTTGGCATTGCGACGCACTTGGTCCTCCGTCAATATCAAATTTTAGTACTCATCCGTATTAATCATTGCATCTTGTAGCATTGGCATCTTGAACATAATGTATTCACTTGGTAGCCCATTAGTCCAACAATAAAGGTAATCAAGATTCGGAACAAAAATCTTGATCATCCGAGTACACGGCTAATAAGGACCAAAGCTTACCTCCAAAATTCTCAAGTGACTAAGGGATATTACCAATTGGTTATAAATGGTGCAATGATGTAGAACCAAATGTTTCAGAGTAGAAAGGCGAGAAAAGAATTATTGGGTTATTGGAACATATAATCTTACATGAGAAATATAATAAGAGTTGATGTGGTATATAAGTGGTGTAGATTGGATCCTAGCACCTGTAATCATCAAGGCTCAGGCGGATCTCGTGTTCTTTCATGGATATCCAATGTTGCTTGTAAGAAGCAGCTCCTCGAGCTCTATCTCCGTATTCATCAAGTGGATTTCAATATGATTCCGCACTGTGTTTTTGGTTGCAAATCCCTTATGGTGCTTAAGATATCATAATACTAATAGTGGTGTTTTTGCACCACTTAGTTACTTGGTTCAAACAATTGGTTCTACACCATTGCAACTTCTTTTTTAGCCTCTCTGCTCTCAAATAATTGGTTCTACACCATTGCAACTTTTCTAACCATCAGTGCCTTCCCTTAGTCACTTGACAATTTCTAAAGCTTGCTTCCAACGTTACAAGTCGTCATATACACTGTTGATCAAGATTTTGGGCCGAATCTTGATTATCTTTGCTGCTGGACTACTGACTTGCTACCAACTGAATACATTTTGTTCGACATGCCAATGCTACAAGAAGCAATGATTAATACAGATTTGTATTACATCCCGCCTTGGGTATTGCCAGAGGAAGAACGTCTCAAAGCCCACAATCTACTTAAAAATCTTGTCAATATAAAGAAACTTCATATACCTGCTCGTCTTCTTACAGTAACTATTCAATTCAAATTTTGGTTTTGGTTAATTGTTTTATAAACTTTATTTTTTTCTTCTTAAAATTGTTCATCTTTCATGGCGCCTTCATAGGTTCTCCCGCATAAAAGACCTTATGAATCAACTTCCAACATTTACCAATTTAACCTTTCTGCGAGTCATCGGACCTGGAGATGGCAAATATTTGCTGAGCCTGCTCCGAATTATGCCTAACCATGAGAGTCTCATCTTTGACAAGGCAAGCTAACTAGAATAATGAAATGTTGGCAGTTGCATTTTGCATAAAGGTCTTGTTGGATTTTAATTGACAATTATCTCTATTTGTTGTTTTTGCATTCAGGTCTATGCATCGGGTGAAGATGAATTGACTACCTACATTGGAGACATGCTTCCACAGTGTTTTGAATCAAGGATTAAGACAATTCAACCCAATGAATATATATGATGGTTGCGGTAACGACTGCTACATAATAGAGTTCTTATTAACTAATGTTGTAGCTTTGGAGATCACTGATATCATGGATGCCCAAGACATCAATTTAACTCCTGTCAAATCAGTGAGGCTGGGAAGGCATTCTTTGAATCCTAATAATCCTTTGAATCGTCAAGATCTGTTAAGGTATACTTCTTTTGAGTTTTATCCCTTCTTTGTTTAATCAAGACTAACTCTGATTGGACTCGGCGAGTACGATGGAAGAGTTAAAGCATGGTCAGATTCATTTTGAGAATGATCAGCTTTGAAGCAGAGAAGTAAGGGAATGCATTTTGAAACCCTAATCACAAGAAGTATGCGATTATCAAAAAAATTGCATAGAAAGATTAGAGAAATGGAAGATTATCAAACCATTGTGAGGACTAGTTTTAAAGCTCCAACTAGCACTGTAATATCTGCTTCTTCTCGCCTAACTAAAGCAAATGAGTCACTTTACTCTTCACTCTTTATTGACGTTTTAATGCGCCTTCGGTTCTATGCCCTGTTTGTCGCCGGTTAAAAACCATTTCAACCCCTCAACTTGGAACTAATCTACCCTTGTAAGTAAAAGTAGGAAATTGTTTTTTCAAAAAAAAAAAGAAAAGAAAAAAAAGGTTGGAAATTCGCATGGAAATCAACCAGATAAATACTAGAATGACTCGGCGATGGTGTCCATCCATCGTGCATTGATGTACGTGTGCATATCTCGATGTGTAAATGAATGGACACCATCAGTGAGTGTCCATTGCAGGTCACCTTAAGAGCATCTTCAATGGTAAATGTGAATTGTAGCTGTGGATTCATGTCACATCAGCAGTGTGGAGAGGATGTCTATCTCACGTGGCTGAAATAGACATTGAAGTCAAAAAATGCTCTCCAATGCACAATGTGGATTGTCTCCTTTAATTGATGAGGTGGTAGCTTCTTTTTTTTAAAAAAAATATTATAAACAATTATTGAATAAGTAGTAGCCCTACCAAAAAAAAAAGTAGTAGTGTTTTTTTCTCAAAAAAAAAATGAAACAAAGAAGTGGTAGTGTTTTTTATATGAAAAAAAGGATCAATTGTGTTTTTCTTTTGAAGGCACATTTATGTTTTTATATATATACGTATTTGTAAAAGCACATTATTAAAAAAATTATAATATCTTTTTTTTGAAGAAAAATAGAAGTTTCATTAATCATTAATGGCTTGATACAGGACCGGACATAGAATCAAAATATACATTAATTCATTAATCTTATTTGTTCAAAAAAACTGTCATTACTTTGGCTGTAAATGAGATTGTGAAATTGAAACAGTTTGACAATAAAGGACTGTTCTCTACAACATTGAAACACATTACAATACATAAACACCTGTTATAACCACACAACAATAACAAAACTTTCCGACTAGGAGAAGAAAATCTAAAACTTTCCAACAAGGAGAAGACAAAATCAAGACTTCCAACAAACAAAAGACAAACTATCTAATAATAAGACTAAAAAGAAGGACCAACCCAACCGACGCACAGATCCAAAAATGAGTTTCGAGGAAGATGTCGCAACAAGGAGATCCAATTATCACAGATCTAAAAGTATTTGTACTCTATTGAATACATAGAACACAAAAAGATGAAGATTGGAACCACCGCCAATCAAAAGAGAAGATAAGCGGTGGTTCAAGATCTTGAGTCAAGAGATAAAACTAAGAAAATGGGTTTTAGGGTTAGAGTAGCCGCCTCTTTGGACAAAAATTATCATATCTTAATATAACAAAACAGATAACTAAAGTTTTTAACTTTGTATTTATCTTATCAAATTCATTATAATTATCACCAAATCTATATGAATAAAGAAAGAACAAAAAATGACAAAAAAAAAACAAAATGATATTGGAGTGCGACTATTTTTTGGAGTTTCGGCTATTTCGGTTATCTTTTTTAATGAGTTGGAAACTTAGACATTGTCTATTGCACCCTCTATTTCTAGAGAGTGCGATAGATAGTGTCTACCTTTTTCTATGTCACGTCCTCTGCACTGAGAATGTAATAGAAAATTATATTGATTAGGGTAAAACAAGACAAATTGTATACAACACTTTGCTCTTATTTATAGAGCGGTACAAAACGATATACATGGAAGTAACTGATTTGCATAATCAGTGAGGAAGTTACACAATTAGTGGAGAAATTATGGTATACACAATCAGTGAGGGAAGTTACACAATCGGCCTCGACAAACCAAGCAAAAGCCATCTGTTCAGTCTGCAAGGCGGAATCCTTGGTTTGAACACGAAAAAAAATAAAAAAAACTGAATGAAAACTCAAAAAATACATGTAACGACTCGAATCTTCCCCAATCTAACTTAGGGGCAATTTAGTAATTTAAATACTAAATGTGTGTTGGATTTTCTTTGGATTGAATTATTAGTGATATAGTAGAATATCTTACACCTCTAGATGAGCATTTTATGCGGTTTGAAGAGACTCCGGATTATATGCCCGGTACCATTAAGGAAACTTACCCGAGAATAAAATCTGAAAAACTTTTCTTAAACGTGAAGAAAGTTATACTCGGGGGCGAGATCTCCAGATTTATGAGATCTCACTAATTAGGGAAATATTTGTAGGAACTTTTCTAGTCAAAAAGGGTGAGATCTCCAAATTTATGAGATAACATTAATTAGGGAAAGATTTGTGAAAACTTTCTTAGTCAAAAGGGGCAAAATCTCCAAATTTATGAGATCTCATTAATTAGGAAAATATTTGTGGGAACTTTCCTGGTCAAAAGAGTAATTAAGTTAAACTAATGAAAACACCCAAGACATATTAAATAAGTGTTAGACTTAAGGCCCAAGTGGGAGGGCATTTTAGTCTTTAACACAAAAAGCTGTATACTTTATCCAAAAAAAAAAGTTGTATACAACCTAACCTAACCCTAGCCTATAAAAGGAGAGGTTGTGTAATGACTCTAAAATCTAACTCGTGTCACATGCCATTTTAGGTTGCACGTGGACCTCTTGTCATGATATGGGTGAACAATTCTCGGTTGTAACGACTCTCAAATTTAATTAGTGACATGTGTCGTGTTTTCAGGACTATGACATACTCGTCATGACTTGTCATATTACTTAAGCCTCGAGAGTCAACACTGAGGTATATTTTATTTTTCTGTGATGTTTATATTATTATTTATACCTGAATGTGAACATTGTATGTTTTAGTGTGTGGTTTTGTATTATTAATCACTACGGATTTCTATGTGAGATTCACTTAGGAAAAACGAGAATTTTAAGGTATAATACGGGTAATTAAACACCAGAAAATGGTAATTAGGGAATTATCGAATATAATAAATAATTAAATAAAATGTGGGAGCGAGGTTATGTCTAGAAATGCACGTGGTGCAAGTCGTGAGGTGAAACGAGTACACGAACGCGTGTTGTGAGCGAGAAATGGCTTGGTTTTGAAGTTGTAG
The DNA here is from genome assembly GCA_039657345.1 of Stephania japonica. Taxonomy (NCBI): domain Eukaryota; kingdom Viridiplantae; phylum Streptophyta; class Magnoliopsida; order Ranunculales; family Menispermaceae; genus Stephania; species Stephania japonica. Next base: position 75,587,187 of record CM077556.1, read on the forward strand.
TCACTCATTGGAGTCATGTTTTGGTGTAAGAGTTGTTGGATGGAGTGAAGGTGGGACACAAGATGTGCCTCGAGATTCGTGCATGACAAGAGATGAATGGAGAGTATATAAACCAACTTTTCTCTCTCCTCAATCCATTTTATCATTTTCTGCTCAATGTGAGAACGAGGGAGTTTCGGACGTTTCGAGCACGTTGCGACGCCGAGGATCGACCAATCACAAATAAAAAGGTAGGATTCATGCTCCTCTCATGTTTGTGTACAGTTTGGCATTAATTTTGCGGGTTTTTGTCACGATGATTTCGTATGAGATTTTGGAAAAATGTTGGGAATGAGTTTGAGTTATGTTTTTGGAATCAATTGGATTATTCATTGATGAATTGGTGATTGGTTTGTGTATTTGAAGAACAATGGAATTTTTGAAGGATTTTCGTGTAATTCACAAATCGGGGTGTTTGTCAGGGTTTTGACGTGAATCGAATGTGTTTTGAGGTTGTTTTGGACGTCCTAAGAGTTTGGGATAGGCTTAGAATGCAGCGAAGCGAGCCGGGATTTTGAAAAACCCCAGATTGTGCGTGCAGGACCCACGCCGCAAGGGATGACGTCACCCTTGGTGGATGGGGTAGTCAGCCAAGAAAACACGTGGTGGGGATGCCGCCAAGTGTTGAACGTCGCGGTGCCTGGGCGGCGTGACACGGTTCACAGGGGAAAAATTGAAAAAATTTCGAAATAATTCGAGGATCTTTTGGGTATCCAAATGGGTTTGAATACGACCGAATCCCCTAAAAATCAATTCAATTACACTAATAAAATAATTATGAAAAATGGGGTAAATTAGAAAATTTTTAATAGGATTTGCAAATTTGGGTTAATTAGTTTTTAGACTTTGAGAATTCGAGTGGGACAACTTAGAGATTTCGCGAGGATCGAAGTTTTGTGATCGATTGAGGTACGTTATTCATACGATTGTAAGCCAATTAGAAAATATACATTAATTCATTTTCTATTTTTGCCATTTCTATTTGAATTGAGCTATTATTGGAATTCCCTTCGATATTTCTTTGGTTGAGTGTCTTGGCGTAAGTGTGCTGCGAAGGTACTCCTGAGTCCATATTAGTGAGTAAGCGTGAGTACTCTGCAGGGGTGCTGTCCTACCCCCTAATAGTGGGTTACACCTCGAGTATTAGATTGTTGGGCACTGTTGTGTTTATGGATTGTTGGTCACTATTGTAACTATAAATGTGGTACTGATGTACTGGATAGAAATTGACCACTTATGGGCCTCTCTTAACTCTTCAGACACTTAAATTTTGTTGTTATGTTTGTTTGTCTGTCTATCATGCTATTTGTTACATTTTCTACCTTCAATACCGTATAATATTTGGACTGTTTAATTGGTAAATCTTGAATTACTGTTCAGTTTCTTCTGGCATTACTTTCATATTTTTCACGCACTCACCGTCTAGTTTGTGACGGTGTTGCAGATAGAGCTGATACGAGCAAGGAAAATGAGTCGATGCTAGATGATATCCTCTGAGGACTCTCGGAGCGATTATTTCCTTTACTCAATGTAGGTTTTATTTTTTTACTGTGATTATTGTATTATATGTTTTGTAAACACTAGGACATGTATCGGGGATTGAAAAATTAGGGATATCATGTATGATCGCTTTGTTTAGCTTTGATCGCCAAAACATGAGCTGTCAGCAGCAATGGCCTCAGAGATAGTCGCCTAGTACCTATTTTCTCTTACTCTTGCTCGTACCAGGATCTGCATTCAATTGCCTAACACATACAGCAACGAGCCTAGTGAGTAAATTCCCAAGAGAAGTCTACACGATAATCATGAAAACATCGATAACAGTGAGACATGTGAATATGACCCTTGTGACGGCCCCAATTTTCCTATGCAATTGGGTACGCCCGGCCTAGACCCATACAAGCCCCGAGTCATCACTCGGCAACCTGACGAGCCTAGTCAGCCTTCAATTTAATCAATTTAGTAATTTATGAAAGAGTTATTGCAATAGTAAACAGCGAAAGACTAAAACAATTATAATAAAGGGGAAAATAACTCAATCAAAGGAAGTAGAGGAATTCTATAAGTGTGGAAAACCCCGGGTATTCATGTACAATTCGATAGGTAAATATACATGATACCAGTCTCACAAAAGAAATACCAAGTTCAATGATCCCAACAATGTAAATATAAAACGATATACACATCAGCAAAAGTATAAACACCTACTAAAGAGTCTCTCTGATGTCGCTGCTAATCCTCACAGTAGATCACCTAGGCAGGGTCCCTTGCCCTTGCTGCTCTCCGCCCTATCTGCACCCACCGTCACAAACTAGACGGTGAACAACTGAAGAAAATCGAATGTAATGCCAGAAGAAGATAACAGTAATTCATGATAATACAAGTAAAGCAGTCTAAATATCATGCGGTAATAAAATGACAGGAATTTAAATAGACAAGATGTATGATAAACAGACTAATAGATATCAATCGAAAGTCAAGTGTGTTCCAAGGAATCAAAAGAGGCTCATAAGTGGTCTAAATCATAGCATAACGGCGAAGACCTCACGAGGTCTTCCCGGGCATCGACACAAGCGAAGGCACAGCTATGACGGAAGGGACTCAAACACACCCACCCAGTACTCGGTGTCACACGATCACTAAGGGTGGTCATACACTTGTGCGCACGAGTGCCCGTGTTTTATCCCTCTAGTGCAGGTCCTAGTACTTTCGAGACTAAACACTTACGCCGGGAAACACACAACAAGAAATGGAACAGAATACCAATAATAGAACATAACAAGACTAAATAAATGATAATGAATCACATGACATTTTCTTACTGGCTTACAAACGTACAAATGCTTGTGGCAAATGTACTTACCTGAACTATCGCAACCCGCGAAACAAACTCCGAGACTCTAACACGTCTCCCGCGATTTCTCAACTACCTGATAAGGATTTAAGTCCCAAATATCAGTTTAGGTCTTTGTATTTAGTCTTAGGTGAGGCTTTATAAATTCGTTTTAGGGTCGTTTGTTTAGGCGACTCGAACCGTTAGGAAAAGTCCCCTGATACGGTGAATATGTTCCTACTTTCATAGATTATGAGCTTTAACATCGTTTTGTACCTCTTTAGGCTCTTGTTGAGCCCAAACTCTAACTCCATAATCATTTAAATATTTTATTTGTTGGGCCTTTATTGGACCTAAATACTTAAGCCCATTTTTTTATATTTTATGTCTTTGTCTTGGGCCTCAAGTTGTACCTATCTCATTGGCCCTCATTTGGGCCTTAACACAACTCATTTGCATCACTTATATGGTTTATGGGCCCTTATTAGGAAATGTGCATGTTGAGCCCTTATTAGGCCTTGACACAAGTCCAAAATCCCTATATACATATATATGTGTATATGTGTATGTATATATATATAATTTGTCCATAACTTTCCTTTTTTTTTTCATTATTATTATTTTCATATATACATGGTACACCCCACTGTTGTGTGCACCCCATTGTTTTACATCCCATTTACACACTACACACACATGCATGCGTATGCACACACCACATACACACATGCATGCACATGTACACACACCATCCCATTGCCAAACTGTCCACACCCCACACCAGTACGCACCCCACTAGCCATACACATACACACACCCACGGCACCAGTTTGTTGTCCACCCCACACTATCATCACGCACCCCACCAGTCACCACACACACACACATACACCACAAGTCCAATCCACCCCAGTCGTGGTGTCGCCTCCAATCGGTCGTGGCTGGGGACAGTCCCACCAGCCACGACGATGCCCAACGCCGAGCAGAGCACCGGCCAAGAGGGAGGGAGAGGCACCGCGAGGGAGTGAGCCAAAAGAAGATAAAAAATAAACAAACCGAGAGAGAGGAAGGAAGAGGGTTTACCTTCGGCTCGTCGACTCCGTGAGTAGGAGAGTGGCGGTGATGGTGATCCCCGGGAGGAGAGTGACTTGAACCGTGAGAGAGAGATGGAGTGGAGAGATGAGAGATCGCGTGACCGAGAGGGAGGCCGAGAGTGATGGAGAGGAAGGAGAGGAGAGACCGTGAGGATGAGAGGTGGAGAGGGAGACCGTGAGCCGTGGTGAAAGGGGAGGCCGAGAGGGAGGAGGAGAAGATGAGTGGTGGCGGTGAGGGTGTTTGGAAAAGAAGATGAATAATGTAGGGTTTTTTTTGTTTGTTTATATATACAATATAAAGGTCAAATGACCATTTTGCCCTTCCACTTATTTCATACACATTTTAAAACAACTACCCTTATGAGTCTTTTGTCCCATTATCACATCTCAACACACACACACATCTCGAGGCCAATCTCATGGCTCCTCACCATTAGGCTGTGTCACTTTAACAATACTAATCACATAGTCCGCATGTTACATATTTAACCAACTCCCACGTTCAAATGACGTTCCTCGGTCCGTTCTTCCTTGTTCCGACTCCCGTAACACGCGTAGTCTCGCCTTGTCTCGCCAACTAATTAATTAAATTAATTAAAAATTCATTTATTTGTACTCTTTACTTGTTTTTATCCCCCGTTTAACTAGTCGAAACCTCACTCAATTAAATATCGCTCGGCCGGCTCGAAACCCGTAAAATACTAAAATACTAATACACACAATGAAAGAATCATAAAATCACTTCGGTGTCAACTCCCAAAGTTTGAAATACTTGTCCAGTATTCACGTAGCCGGGTCATAATCCTGACAAGTGTAACGCAAGTAAGTTAAAAATTTGGGGTTGTTACAACCCTGACAACAGAATCATATCCCCATGGCTAGCAGTAAACAACCATCACAGCATCACATCAATCACACATTAACTGGAAATGTAAAGCATCCAAAATATCCAAGAACAACAAATAATTAACTAAATGGGCTCAAACGTAAAATCAACAGATAAATAAATCATCACTCGTTTAATCACGATAAAACCATGACCCGCCGGTCATACGATAGCAAAACGGAGCTCTTAGCACAAACCAGTGCTTAATAACAGGTTTACAATGACTACACCTTAACTCAGTAAACGGGCGTACTCCTTTTCAAGCTTTTTAGTTCTAAGAGTACCCTTAATCCCTCGAGACAGTTGTAGATACATTCTACTCTCATCTACACGGTCGTCGTCGCAAACTAGCCCATGCTCAAGTGTGTAGCCATAACCAAGATGAAAAACCATGCGTGACCACCAACAATCACCGCATACGATAAGATAATCGATAAAATGTACGCCATAAATTAAAGTGTAACTTTCTCAAGGGTTTTACGCACTTGAAAACACGCACTACAACTTCCCGGACCCGTCAATTCGCCCCGCCTAGCTCCCCGATGCCTGAGCTATGGTTCTCCAGTCCCTGAAGTCCATTTATAGTGTTTTATATTATTTAAAAACATATTATCTAATTTTATGATATTATATCATATTTTCTAATTTTCAGATGTGGTATCTCTCCCGGACTATGTCGGGGTTACAAAGATACCCAAAAAGTTCCAAAACCACTTTTCTACATTTTTCTCAATTTCTTATATTTTCTATAATTTTTCTCAATTTTTCTGGAATTTTCCAACTATTTCCCTATTTTTCAAAAATAATATATATTATATTTAATTACTTAAATGAGTAGGCCTCACCTGAACCGGACCAGCCCGTCCGGTCCGGCCTCACGAGCATGTGCGACCTTTTCCCAGGGACGATTTCGTCTCTGGTTCTCCAAAGACGAAATCGTCACCCTTTTTTTTCTCTTTTTGCTCTTCCCTCTTCTCTCTTCTTTCCTCTCCCAAACCATCTTCAACCTCTAAACTCCAAAGACCAATTTCAACATCAACAACACAAGTTACCATAAATTTTCGGATTCAACGTGCATGTGAAATAGTCCCAATTTGTACATGATACCCGAAATTCAACTGTGGAACTGATTTTAAAACTCCATTTCATCTTACCTGACTTCAATTATAATCAAAACCAGTAAAAAAACAAAATTCTGAACCCAAAAACTGATTAAATGGAAAAACCCCATTTTTTAAGCTCCTTTAATGGAAATTCATATAGTTTTGAATGATTACCTTACTGTGTTGGTTGAATTCTTCAATCCTAACTTGAATTTCTTCACTTCACTCTTTCTAGATCCAGCTCCATTCCTACATAATCGATTTGCATGTATTTTCTTTTGAAGTTCTGTTCATCAATCCTTATATTTATATCCTTGGTCTAATCTCCCTCAACGGACGCATCCAGAGGAAGATCTAAGGGTCGTTGATTGTCCAGTCCAGCTTCTTGAGTAACACACTTGTGACTTAATCTGCTTCGTAACTCACATCCATGCCCATCACTATGTCCATCTGGTGGTCTCTACATTTTCCTACAAACTATAGGCCTTAGATAATTTAATTTAACTATACATTAGTCACATTAATACCTATAGTTAGTATATAGACCTTTTTAATTAATTCAATTATGTCCTACTAACTCTCAACTACCCGACAGCCAATGCCCCGTACCTCGGCTACCCGACACCCGGTACCCGTGCCTAACACGCACTTCGAGTTAAATACCTGACTCGTAACCTTGTCCGACATCAACTTACACACATGTGATGTTTATATAAATAATAATAAATTCTCACATCACAATAATAGACATACAATATATACAAATTACACAATATAACCTAGGTACTCATATCCGAGTTAGCCCAGCTATCCACGTAACGCCCGAATTAACCCGTTAATCCCTGAGATTAACACTAATACGGATTAAATTAATTTGGGTCGTTACACACAAGATCTCAGATAAAATGAACCTGAATGTCAATGTGCTTTGATCTTCCATGATAAGCTAGATTTTTTGACATAGCAATGGCCGCTTGATTGTCACAATAAATTTCTGTAGCTTCCTTTTGTTCTTGACCAATGTTGGTGAGAATTCGACGCAACCAAATTGCTTGACATGCTGATGAAGGTGCAGCTACATAGTCAACTTCAGTTGTGGATAAAGCTGTTGTGGTTTGCTTCTTTGAACTCCAACATATTGCTCCTGAACCAAGATTGAAACTGTAACCTGAAGTGCTCTTTCTATCTTCCAAACATCCTGCCCAATCACTACCGGTGAAGCCAACTAATTTCAAAAAATCAGAAGTTTGACCATACCAAAGCTCATGTTCAACTGTTCCAGCAATGTATCGCAATACTATTTTTGCAGCTCCAAGGGTGATGCTTTGATGGACAATGCATAAACCTTGAAATAACTCCAACTGAGAAGGCTATATCTGGGCGTGTATGTGTTAAATAAATTAAGCCTCCGACTAAGCTTTTAAAATGTCTCAGTTGCTTGTTCTGTCTCATCACCAAGCTTCAACTTCTCACCCAAATTCATTGGTGTCACTGCTCTGTTACAACTTAACATATCAAACCTTTTTAATAGGTCTGTGGCATATTTCTTTTGAGATAAGAAAATGCCATCCTCATGTTGCTTCACCTCAAGCCCAAGAAAATAATGCAAATCACCCAAATATGTCATTTCAAACTTTTTCTTCATACAAGCTTTAAACTCAGTAATAAGAGATGAAGAATAACCCATATAGATCATGTCATCAACATAAAGGCAAATAATAAGAACATTTGTACCTTGTCTCTTCACATAAAGATTTGGTTCATTCTTACTTCTCTCAAATCCATTATCATGGAAATTGGAATCTATCTTGGTGTACCACGCCCGCGGAGCTTGCTTCAACACGTAAAGAGCTTTTCGCAACTTGTATACCTTCTCTTCTTTACCTTTGACAACGAAACCTTCAGGCTGAGAAACATACACCTCTCGCAAATCTTCATTCAAAAAAGCTGATATAACATCAAGTTGATACACAGTCCAGTGCATCTGTGAAGCCATTGCAAAAAGAGTTCGAACCGTCTCAAATCGTGCAACTGAAGGGAAAGTATCTTCATAATCTAAACCATATTGTTGTGAATATCCCTTCACTGCAAGTCGCACCTTATACTTTTGAACATTCCCATCAGCTTGAAACTTTGTTCGAAAGACCCACTTGACCCCAATTGCTTTCTTATCTTTAGGAAGGTCCACCAATTCCCACGTATCATTTTTCTGAATTGCTGTGATTTCTTCGTTCATTGCACTACGCCATTCCTCTTTTGTCGCTGCATCTCGGAAGGTGATTGGATTAGCAACAAATAATGCTTGCGTCTTTGCATAGATCTCGGCCAAGGAACGATACTTTTTTGAAGGAGTTTCATCATCAGTAGAACTTGTATTGCTTGAACTTGAAGAAGATAAGATTGGAGATGAGCTTGAAGAACTTGAAGAAGTCTGCTTCATTTCAAATGGTGGAGTATCAATTTCAGGTGTGGAGTCAATCTGAGCTACATGTGAATTCTCATCCCAGACCCAACATGCATCTTTAGCAAAAAGAACATTTATGCTAACAATGATCTTGCCATTTATAGGATTATATAGCATATATGCCTTAGATTGAGAACTATAACCAACAAAAATGCACTTTGTTGATTTTTCATTAAGCTTACTGCGATTAGGAGAGTCTATCAAAGCATAGGCAACAGAACCAAAAATCTTTGAATGGCTTACCGAAGGTTTCCTCCCACTCCATGCCTCGTATAGAATTTGATTCAAAACAGCCTTTGTGGGTGATAAATTCAGCAAGTAGACCGCAGTTGCAACCACCTCTCCCAAAAAATTATTAAGAAGTCCTTTAGCTTTCAGCAAGCTTCTTTCCATCTCAACATCAATTCTGTTCTTCCGTTCAACGACGCCATTTTGCTACGGTGCATGTGGAGCAGTTAATTCTTTATACAAGCCTTGTTATTCACAAAATTGATTGCACTGTTGTGAAGTAAACTCGCCACCTCTATCTGTGCGCAGTACTTTGATGTAGCTTACAATTTGCTTCTCCACCAATGCCTTGAACTTTTTGAAGGTTTCAAATGTCTCTGACTTGAATTGAAGGAAGTACACCCAACTCATACGGCTGTAGTCATCTCTAAACAACAAAAAATATCTACTCCCACCAAAGGAGTGTGTTTGCATAGGGCCACATAAATCAACATGTATAATTTCAAGACATTTAGATGCCCTTCTAGACTTCCCTATATAAAATGTTTTTTTTTACATTGTTTCCCATATATACACCCTTCACAGACATCTAAGGACTCAATTCTAGGCAGCCCAAAAACCAATTCCTTTTGACTCAACAATTTTAGACCATTTACATTCAAATGCCCATACCTTAAATGCCATAATCTAGACTCACTAGTGTCCTTGACAGCAAGGGCAAGGTTTTCAAAAATAGAGAATTCTAGTGGAAATAATTTGTTTGAGGTCATTGGAACAACAACTACAATTTGGTCTGATTTTTTATCCCTTATTACACAAGAATCATCATCAAAGGGAATAGAATATCCTCTACCCATAAGTTGCCCAACACTTAATAGGTTTTGAGACAATGTGGGAATGAAGTACACATCATGAAGAAGCTTTACATTACCATGATTGTTCTGGAATGCAACAACTCCTTTGCCTTCTACTTGCATCTGTTTGTCATCTCTAAGCCTCACCTTCAATTGGTAAGACCCATCAAGCTCCTTAAATAATGCCTTTGTTCCAGTCATGTGATTAGAGCAACCACTATCCAAAAACCAAATATTAGTGGAAGTAGTTGAGTCTTCATGATAGGCCATGAAGAGTTTGGGCTCTTCATCTTCTTGTTTTGTATAATTAGCTTGCTTTTCTTTTTCCCAACAATTAGCTTGAATGTGTCCATATTTTTTGCAATGATAACATTGCACACCGCTCTTGTTGCGATGGTGTTCGGATGGCTTTGCGCTCTGGTGCGAGTCACCATGGCCACGTCCTCTGCCATGACCACCTCTTCCACGAAATCCACCTCTGCCACGTCCTCTACCATGTTCTCTGTTACTTGCCTCTCGCTCATTTTTCTGGTGAGCCTCCCCCTTCACATGAAAAGCTTTTTCGTCATGCTTTTCATTAGACTTATGCAGTTGCCTCATGGGATTGCAATGATCCCATCAATTCATCAAATTAGTAGGTAGTCAAATCTTTGGATTCATAGATAGTTGCTAACACATGATCAAACTTTGGAGTCAAACTCCTCAAAATCGTTTCAACTACAGTTTGATCAGAAAGTTCCTCTCCATAAGTTTTCATTTGATTAACAATTGTTGATACTCTAGATAGATAATCTTGCACTGATTCTCCATTCTTCATAAACAAGGTTGCAAAATCACGACGGAGAGATTGCAGTTTCACCGTCATTACCCTCGAAGAGCCTTGGAACGCCGTCTGCAGTGTCGTCCATGCTTCTTTAGAGGTACTAGCTGTTGCAATTTTCGAGAAAAGTGACTCATGAACAGCTTGTTGAATGTAGAACAATGCCTTAGAGTCCTTTTTGTTGTCTCTCAACCTTGCCTTTTCATCTAGGTCAGCATATCCATTCTCAACCAAAACCCACAAGTCTTGAGACTTGAATAAAGTCTTCATGTTGATGCTCCAAAATTCGTAGCTTTCACCTTTGAAGATTGGAATTGCAGGCTAAGAAATAGTTGCAACATTACCATTAGTTGCCATGGACGATGTATGCCCAATTGGAAAGAATTTGTGCTCTGATACCACAATGTTAGATTTCAAGAATAGAGGCTTAAAATGCAGATTTTTACTTTCAGATTCTATACATCAACGTACAGGGGAATAACCCATTTTGTAGGCTTAGTCAACAAATAAACTAACTGAAGTAAATGGAGATAATGTAGGCACTACTAGTGCAGTTACAACTGAAACAGATACATGGGATACATGGACACAAAACATAACTACGAACAAGTCAATAGATAACTAACACAAGTAACTAAACCCACTAAAGCATGTTTGAATTAATAACTTCCAACAAAACATCCATAGGAATCACATAACGCTTTAGTCTTAAAGTATTAACATAAAGTTCATGGATTCTGATTTGCAACGGTGGATATCCATGAATCTATAAGAGATTCGTCACAAGCGTTGTCACAGGTCAGTTGGAATGAACGCAAGTTCAAAATGTGATGACGACGCAAGACATTATCAACATAATTCATGAACAATGTGGCTTTGTCAGGGTCAGGATGACCATACCACTTATACGAGAACTCGAGTGCAGGAACATTAGTCCACAACCATCTCCATCTCTTAGACAAAACGCTAGTGGTGACCGCGCACTTGGTTGGGATGTGTGGGCCAAAAAAGTTTAGTTCCACATTGGTTATCTATAGTTTCTTGAAGAACTTCATAAGAATTGATCTCCCACCAAATAGTACCTCACACCTAATGTTGAGGGACAATAATGGTACTAGCATCGACCCATGTGCCCATTGCCGGGAAATTCGCTTATCCTTTATCTTGCTACACCCAACAGAGCTTTGTAATTGTTCCCGCTAGAGTTTGTAATCTTTGTAGGAAAGCGATTTTGAATAAGAGATTGTTTGGGGGACATACAACTGGGCTCCTTTTTTTTTTTTTTTTTTTTTTTTTAGAGAAATTGCTGACATGTTTATTTTTGTACAACAATAACAAAGCCTCAGTCTCAAATTAATTGGGGTCGGTTACATGGATCAAACTCTTCTATTCTGCTCGATTTTGTGTAATTGATGGTGAGCATTCCGAACCATTCAAGTCCCTCATAATTAACACATCTCAAGTTAACTTCAGTCTAACCCCTACCTTGTCGAATTTCGTCAATTTCTATTGAGTTAAGTTTTCTAGTGGAAGCATTTGTATACCGTATTTGCAGGTGTTAAAACCACCGCAATTGTCCTTCCCTAATCTTTGTGTCAATTTGTGCTACTCCTACATTTCTTTAAATTTATGTGTTTCTTATTCTATCTTTACGAATTTTACCACACATCCACCTAAACATCCTTATTTCTGCTACGTGCATTTTATGTAATTGTTGTTGTTTAATTTACCATCCAACATTCACTTTCATATAGCATAACTGACCTGATTGCGGTCTTATAAAATTTTTCTGGGTTGGTACAACTAAAAATAAAAGAGGAAACTGGCACGGAATAGAGTTATAATATGGTGAGAAGTGCACATTCAAATTCGTTGCACAAAACTCACAGAGACACGGCAGAGATGTATGTAATTAATTTCATCAGCCAGAAAGCCCTTGCATATAGGCAGGCAGGTGATATAAGTACACTTAGATGTGCCTCATCTTATCGAGGAGACCCTTTTCGTAGAAATCTTCGATGGAATCAACAATGCTCGTCTCCAATGCCCTGTACCTCCACCCCAACTTCTGCAATTTCTCACTGCTGAACTTGCAAATAACACCTTGTTCCAAAATTCTGCAACATAATTATGTAAGCGTATTATACATCAATAAGCATATCCTAATTAATTAAGTTCTAACACATGATGTTTTCAAAACAAAAAAAAAAATTCCTGACACATGATAAAGAGACATACGATTAATAGAATTGGTGTTGTGACAAAGTTGTGATTGGTGACCAAAAGGTTTTAGCATTGAGACAGCCGATTAATTTTTAGAGGAGTGTTGGCTTACTACCGACGACACGCTATGAGTACGCACCTTATTTTATTTATTAATTTATTTTGTTTAACAATTTTGTAGTTATAGTGAGTATACGTAGTGGGTAACCTTAGCATTATCCTTAAGTACAAAATTATAAAAAAAGTAAAAAAATAAATAAAAACATAATGCGTGCTCTTAGTGAATGTCAATAGTGAGTCACTTTAACATTTCTCTAATTTTTATAGGATTAGTTGAGCTTAAGTGCGAAGATGCGGGCCAAAATAAATTATTATCAGTAAAAAAGAGAAAATAAGTGTATCAACATATGGTGAGATGGTAAGTGTATCACTTGTCAAAAAACAAGATTTTGAGAGCCCCACTTAAGTTAAAAAAAAAAAAAAGAAGTAGTGTATGTGTGTTTAACTCACTGCTTAGGGAAGTTGAGGTTGGGGTAGAAGCTCTTCATTTTGTCAACCAATACAAGGTGGAAGCTTGGTGCGCTGCACATATGTACCTCCCCTGTGTTTCGGGCTTCTTGTAAACCAACAGGAGTGCTTCAGCTACATCTCATACATCCACAGCCATCCAGTCATTGTTTTCAACAGCCTCCACACTATCTGGTAATTTATTTTGTCACAAATTGATTTATGAGCTACGTGTGACACAAATACCATTTCAGTGAACCACGACAAGTTGACCCAATGTTAAGAATGAATATGGGATTGTGTTGGTTAGTTGCACGGTCTCAAGTTCGATTTCCCGCTACGTCGAATGTTTTTGAGCCACTAAGGCCTTGTGGGAATAGTCAGACTTACTTGTATACTCACGGAAAGAAAAAAAAAATAATAATAATAATTTCAGTGGGAAATACATACCTCTAGTAAAATTAAGCAACAACAAAGTGCCAGTATTCATTTTGGGCGGCAACAGTGGTCCAATACTGAGCGATGGGCACACGCTCACTAGGTCAAGCCCATGGGCCCTTGCATACTCGAAAGCTTGAAATTCGGCTTCAGTTTTGGCATAGCTGTACCAGTTGATCCAGGAGAACTGCACAGTCATGTGATTCAGGTGTGTATATATATATATATATATGTGTTTGCTTATTAAACAAGGGTCCATCATCAACTTAATTAATTACGATCAGCTGAACATTACATGGATCAAATTAATTGTGAAAAAAGTATTGTTTATAATTACCCCTTCTATTTCACAAGTTTTGCAAAACTCCTTGTCACTCCAACACTTCTCATCCATGACTTGATCCTTAGGCTAGTGGGGGTTCATAAAAATGGCAGAAATAGATGACACCATCACCATCGCACGTGCCCTCCACAGCAGGTCGAATCATCTCTACCTGCAACAATATTTAAAGTCAAATGTCATGAGTTTAATTCTAGACAACAACATTATATATTTCTTTAGTTTTTCTTAAGTTATAGAGTTGGAGTACTCCTCAATTAACTCCTATAAGATTAGTCAAATCAAAGTAAGGAGGATCATCTGAGAAAAGTTTAGTCACTTATGGTTATCAAAAAAATGTTTAAATCAAGTCATATATAAGTATATTTGAATGTCTAGATATTTTTTGTTATTAATTGTATACATGAATGCACACAAAAAGGAGTTGAAATTTAATTAAAGGTTGCGGCTATTCGATCCCCACCTTTTGCTTGTTTTACACCTTCTTGAATTTTTACTTTGTTTACTCCACTTTTTACTTAATTTACCCTAAAATTATTTTTAAAATTCTAAAAATACCCTTGCTCACCCCATCATTCTCATCCTTGCCCCAACACCCCTCAATCATCTCTATTACTCGGTTTTAGTCATTGTCGAGCACTTGTACTAGGTCGCAAAGTGTTTAAGTGTTTTTTTTGTTGAACAAGGTCGAATGTGGTCGCGATGTGTCCTAGAAGCGAAAAAAGGGTCACCCAGGGGTTCGATTGCACAAGGTCGGCACCTCTGAAGAGGTATCGGCTGACTCTGACCACGACCTCTAAATGGGTAACGGTTGAATCTGACTGAGACTACTAAAGAGGTGTCGGTCGAATCCAACCGAGATTGTAAAGAAAACTTAGTCTCATTGGGTGACGGAGGGATTCAACCGAGACCTCTTTAAAGGTGTCGGCCCTGTGTGGCCGACACCTCTTAAGAGTTGTCGGCCCTGTGCGTCCGACACCTCTTAATAGCTGTCGACCTTGTGCGGCCGAACATCGCCGGGCAACAAGAACGAACAAATTTTTTTTTCAAATCTTTTAAAAAATACATGAAAATGACGAAATAAATAGTGGGTTTTGCTCGGAATTACTTGATATTTTCAATTTCATCGAAACGTTGTACCTAAAATGCAATATTTAAGCCCCAAATTGAAGCCCTAAACCCAACAACAAAATCACAAATAATACAGACTTGAAAAAGGAAAAAAAAAACCCAAAAAGTCAATAAATCGACACTAAAAGAGATGAAGAATGCACCTATGACGTCTAATCGGTGGGGTTTCACTCGGATTTCGTTGGATTTAAATTGGTGGTGGAGTGCGGTTGGAGAAAGAGGTGACTGGGGTATGCGTGAGTGGGGTGATTGGAGTATGCGTAAATAAAAACCCTTTATATTGAGAGGTAGTTGAGTTATTTCACATGGGTGGAATAAAAGAAGCAAAAACTAGGGTCAGAATAGCCGTTGCCTAATTAAATCGTTTCAAGTGAGATATATAACCTCTGGATTGTGTATAGTACTAGAAGGAACATGGCACGCAACATGAAAGACACCGGAGCACCCATCAATTGCTTTAAGGAGGCCATCAAAGTCCAGCAAGTCTGCCTTGAATAGCTGTAGATTCTCGGCGGCGTTTTCCAATGTCTTCAAAAATGCATTCTTTTCATCACCTGAAATATGTTTTGACATATCCCAATTATAATCAAGATATCGACTGCATACATCAAACTTTTTCATTCTGCTCCATTTAATTTCATAGTTTGTAAAAAATAAAAAATTAAACAAAGAATTTTTCTTGGTATGTCATAGTGGCAAATAGATGAGTATCCATTATAGCTAGCTCTTATTAAGGCGTATATATGTTGTGCATGATAGGTTTTTTGAGACACCGCAATGACACACTTCTATTAATTTTAATAGAACTCGTTATTTACATTGTGAGGGTGAACACCTGTTTATAGACTCAAAGTCAACTCCTAATCAAACTAGGAAACTACTAATTAGAAAGCCACAAAACTAATTTAGAAACCCTAATTGCTAATTTAGATTACAACTCTAACATCCCCCATAATCTAAATTATCTATCTGAATTAAACAAAAAAATCACCCCCATAATTTAGATATTCTTGATCTTCCACATGATCTTCTCTCGATATCCAAATCTCGACTTCCACCGATGACGTCCTTTATCTTTCACCCACCATATATCTCGCACAACTTCCTCAGTACTAAATAGTGTACAATGCACACGATTGTCATAATTATTAACGACATTGTCATGGGTGAGCTGACAATCCTAAAGTCAAGCTGGTTTTCCCACACTCCTTCGTAGTTTGCAACTAGTATGCTGGGGTCTATCACCAGTACTAGCTGAAGTAGAGTGTAACAGTCCGAATTTAATTCGCTGTTATTTGTGACGTATTGCAGACGTGGCGAACAGCTCAGACACCCGTGGGACCCGCAGCTAGGCTAGAGCGCGCCTGGAGTTAGGTAAATAGTTATTTGGTATGTTGTTTTGTTTAATTTGTGATGTTTAGGTTAAAATAGGTTAAACGACATCGCGATGTGTGTAATTATATTTTAATTGACGTGTGAGATTGTGTGTTAAGTATTCGCCTCGATATGCGTGTCGACGCGGGTACCGAATAGACAAAAAGATGAAATATTAGGCCGGGGAAAATATTACACACATTAAATGAATTAAATGTGATAAAAATGGTAAATTGGTGGGCGCCTAGGGACACACGGGGTCGTGGTCGACACACGTGAGTGGTACGGTAGTGTGCACGCCCGAGTACGCTCGTTGGCGCGCACGACGAAATTGTAAACGCGAAAATATAGGTGTGTATATATATTTATAAATATATATAAGTAGTTATATATATATATATGGAAATCAGAAAATAAATAAATAATGGTGAAATTACCAAAAAGGGTATTTGGTTGTTTAGAAAAAGTGGATGGACACAAGGGTATTTCGGTAATTTTCCACCATCACCGCCTTCTTCTTCGTTAAATCGAAGAGAAGAAGAGAGAAAAAAAAAACAGACGAAGAGAAGAGAGGGAAGAAGGAGAGGGCGGTGGAGGAATTCGGGGAGATCACAAACACAACGAGGACGTCGAGGTGAGTTGATTGTTGTTCTTGCTGTTGTTGTGGTTGTGTGCGTTGTTGTTGTGTGCGTTGTGGTGGTTTTGGGGTGTGCCGAGAATTGGATCGGTGCAAGGAGGGAGACGATATGTGTCGTCTCCCCACCCTCCCAATTCCATTAAAAAGGAAAGGAAGAAAGAATGAAGAAGAAGAAGAAAAAAAAAATTGAACCAGAGGCTTACTGCCTCTGTGAAGAAGACGATGGAGGGAGGGTGCATGCATGCTGGGCCGGGCCACCAGGCCCAACCCGGGTGGGCCTGGACCAGGACCAACCCGAGTGGGCCTGGACCGGACCCAACCCAGACCGGGCCCGACCCGGACTCGGTCCAAGTGGGTCCAGGTGGACCGGACCGGGCTCGACCCAGTTGGGTCGGGTCGGAACTGGTTCAGGGACCCACCATAATATTTAAATAATATTTATTTTTAATTTATTTTATTATTTTATTTAAATAATTAAAAACAGTTTTTAAATTAAAAAAAATAGAAAAACTGAGAAAAATAGTCAAACATTATGGAAAAATTTAGAAAAATTCAGAAAAATATGAGAAATTAGAAAATGGGTCAATAAATGAGTTTTGGGATTTTCTCGGGATTTTGGCGAGATGTTGTCGGGGTTTTTACCTCGAAAACGTAAAATTGACATAATATGTCCAATTGAAGCTAATTCAATGATAAATAATCTTAGGTACATTTGGGATGATAATTTGGATTATCGGGTGATTATTGTAGCTAGACGGGGTTTAATTTTCGGGACGTGGAGTGCGGATTGAGGTGTGTAGTATCCCAACTGAAATTATTTAAGTATTTACTTCTTTTGGCATTTGAATTCAATTTCTTTCATTTCAATAGTCTATTCTTGGTTATGTTTATATGGGCGAACGTTGAGCGAGGCTCCCTCCGTTCCATTCTTGTGTGTATGTCCACTACACCATGGCACGTGCTACCAGATCAAACTCGGCCGAGTGTCACGTCGTGGCATGTGTCGATGCGCCGTGGGTGTAACGCTGGCCATCGAGCGGATCCAGATGCTTGCCCTGTTGGAGTTTGACTCACCGGCAACATTCTGTGGAAAAGTCCGAAGTATGGTATAGTCTGACCCTAGGAGCTAGGAACACACTTTGCACCTTTTCCTATTATTTATTCATGCGATGAGCACAGTTGTCTGTATTTATTTCCGCATGTTTATTTAATAGCTTTATTTAAATTCCAGTATTTACTTTTAGAAATGCTCACTTAATTTCCTTGGGAATACTCACTCTGGACTCGTCATCTGCCTTTTGTGATGTCTTGAGTGCAGATCCTATTATGAGCAGGGGCAAGGGCAAGCTGCCAGAGTACTGTTGAACAGAGATAGCCTGACTCGTACGTTTGTATTATACTTACTTTGTTTTATTATGGGTTTGGGGTTTTGGAGAAACTTTATATATATTGATCTTTTTGGTGATTCCAGATGTACTTATGGTTGTGCATGGGTTTTCCACATTAGGTTTATGGTTTAGGTTACACATTTATAGTATCACTATCCGAGTAATGCATTAGAAAGGCTTCCGCTGTGTGAATTTGAGGATTTTATAATGCTTTAACATATAATTTGGCTTCGATACAACTTAATCAATAAATGGATAATTAATAAGGTTTAAAAAGATAAAATGGAGGATGTAATCCAATGTAGAGCACAGCTGTCGCTGGTAAGACGGACTGTGGGTCCGCATTGGCCCTTGTGGTAGTCTATTCGGAAAATAGGTCGTTACAGTTTTGGTATCAGAGCCTAGGTTTAGAAAAACCTAGGGCTCAAATTTGAGGAAAACCTGATCATAAACCTATTGAATAAGCTCTAAATGTGGAAACCCAAAGGAATTGCCTAAAGTCTTAGTTGGGAAGCATTAAGAGATGGGTAGAAATCAGGATATACATGTTATGTTTTTGTTTATATATTACCTACGTTACACGTATATTCGTACCGAGGCACGTTCTTCGATGCAGATACCGATGGACGGGTAACCTTCAGGTACAACTCAGCCAGAGGTTGGGGATACTAGCGATCCTGCTAGGTCGACATTGACGTTAAATTCGTTAGCGCGGATAATGGATAATAGTGCAACAACCCCAAATTTTTAACTGACTTGTGTTGCACTTGTCAGAATTGTGACCCGGCTACGTGAATACTAGACAATATTTCGAACTTCAGGAGTCGACACCGAAGTGATTTTATGATTCTTTGATTGTGTGTATTAGTATTTTAGTAGTTTACGGGTTTCGAGCCGTTCGGGCGATATTTAATTGAGTGAGGTTTCAACTAGTTAAACGAAGGATAAAAACAAGTAAAACATACAAATAAATGAATTTTTAATTAATTTAATTAATTAGTTGGCGAGACTACGCGCGTTATGGGAGGCGGAACAAGGAAAAACGGACCGAGGAACGTCGTTGGAACGTGGGAGTTGGTTAATTACACAACATACGGGCTATAGGATTGGAATTGTTAAAGTGACACAGTCCAATGGTGAGGAGCCATGAGATTGACCTCGAGATGTGTGTGTGTTGAGATGGAGAGCCATACAAGTGACAACACACACCTACTTTAAGGTGTAATAAAGAAAAATAAATAAATAAATAAAAAGACCCATAAGGGCAATTGTTTAAAATTGTGTAGGAAGTAAGTTGGGGGTAAAAAGGTCATTTGGCCATATATATATATATATATATATAACAATAACAAAGAAAAACCCTACTATTCATCTTCTTCTTTGTTGAAACCGTCGCCTCTCTTCTCTCCTTCATCTTCTTCAACTCTCGGCCTCTCTATCTCAGTCACGCGATCTCTCTCTCTCTCGGTCTCGGGTTCTCCCTCTCACTCTCGCTGTTCTCTCTCGATCTCTCACTCACATCGGCCTCACGTCCTCTCTTGCTCTCGGTGGCCTCCTCTCTCGGCTGGAACAGCCACCACCACCGCCTCCTACTGCGTCCCCGGGGTAAGTGTGCGTCTCTTCTTTTTCTCTCTCTCGTTTTTATTATTTCTCTTGTTCACTCTCCATCGCGTTTTCTCTCTTCCTCCCTCCTCGGCTGGTGCGCTGCCCTCGGGTTTACGTGGCTGGTGGCGTTGCCCCGGTCACGGCTGGCCATAGGTGGAGCAGATTTAGCGAGAACAATGATGGAGTGTGGGTAGACAAGGGTGTAGTGTTGGTGTGATGAAGGTGTGTGCGTAGTGACTGGTGGGGTGCGTGATGATGGAATGGGGTGGACAGCCAACTAGTGGATGTGTGTGATTGTGTATGTGGCTGGTGGGATGGTGTGTGTATGCCCATGCATGTGTGTGTGTGCATGTGCATGCATGTGTATGCATAGGTGTGTAGTAGTTTGTGATTTTGGTGTGGGTGTGTAAGTGCATGGGGTGTACATCTCACTGTGTGTACACCACAGTGGGGTGTACACAACAGTTGTACATGTGTGTGTATAATTGGATGTTTGTGAATAAATGAAAAAGAAAAGTTATGGACAGATTATATATATACACATATACACATATATATGTATATAGGGATTTTGGACTTGTGTCAAGGCCCAATAAGGGCCCAACATGCACATTTCCTAATAAGGGCCCATAACCCATATAAGTGATGCAAATGAGTTGTGTTAAGGCCCAAATAAGGGCCAATGAGATAGCTTCAACAAGAGCCTAAAGAGGTATAAAACGATGTTAAAGCTCATAATCTATGAAAGTAGGAATATATTCACCGTATTGAGGAACTTTTCCTAACGGTTCGAGTCGCCTAAACAAACGACCCTAAAACGAATTTATAAAGACTCACCCTAAGACTAAACACAAAGACCTAAACTGATATTTGGGACTTAAATCCTTATCAGGTAGTTGAGAAATTGCGGGAGACGTGTTAGAGTCTCGGAGTTTAGTTCGTGGGTTGCGATAGTTCAGGTAAGTACACTTGCCTTAAAAAACATTTGTACGTTTGTAAGCCAGTAAGAAAATGCCATGTGATTCATTATCATTTATTCAGTCTTGTTATGCTCTATTATTGGTATTCCATTCTATTTCTTGTTGTGAGTTTCCCGGCGTAAGTGTTTCGTCTCAAAATTACTAGGACCTGCACTAGAGGGATAAAACGTGGGCACTCATGTACAGGAGTGTGTGACCACCCTTAGTGGCTGTGTGACACCGAGTACTGGGTGGGTGGGTTTGAGTCCCTCCCGTCATAGCTGTGCCTTCGCTTGTGTCGATGCTCGGGAAGACCTCACGAGGTTTTCGCCGCTATGCTATGATTTAGACCACTTATGAGCCTCTTTTGATTCCTTGGAACACACTTGACTTTCGATTAACATGTATTAGTCTCTTTATCATGCGCCTTGTTTATTTAAATTCCTGTCTTTTTATTACTGCATGATATTTAGACTGCTTTACTTGTATTATCATGAATTACTGTTATCTTCTTCTGGCATTACATTCGATTTTATTCAGTTGCTCACCGTCTAGTTTGTGACGGTGGGTGCAGATAGGGCGGAGAGCAGCAAGGGCAAGGGACCCTGCCTAGGTGATCTACTGTGAGGATTAGCAGCGACATCAGAGAGACTCTTTAATAGGTGTTTATACTTTTGCTAATGTGTATATCGTTTTATATTTACATTGTTGGGATCATTGAACTTGGTATTTCTTTTGTGAGTCTGGTATCATGTATACTCGGGGTTTTCCACACTTATAGAATTCCTCTACTTCCTTTGATTGAGTTATTTTCCCCTTTATTATAATTGTTTTAGTCTTCCGCTGTTTATTATTGCAATAACTCTTTCATAAGTTGAAGGCTGACTAGGCTCGTCAAGTTGCCGAGTAATGACTTGGGGCTTATACGGGTCTAAGCCGGGCGTACCCAATTGTATGGGGAAATTGGGGCCGTCACAAATAGGTTCGCACAATTATTAGATTTATTGAGACCTCGTAGAAGTAGAGGTGATTGGCAGTCAGATCAGGGTCGCAGAGGTGACAGAGATCGTCGGGATAATCGAGATAGATGCGATGATCATGAGGTAATGTATTCTGCGGCCTCTACATCAGTTGATCGGCCGAGACAGCAACAGAGATAGGATAGAGGTCAGGGTCAGGGAGGCCAAAACCGAGGCCGTAGTCGGCACGAGTCGATGACTACGCGAGATCGAAATTCGAACTTGTTATCGTTGTGGTCGTCGTAGGACATATTATGGCGGATCGTACTGCACCGGTGCGATACCATCACAGACTGATCAGGCCAGAGATAGGGCCCAAACAGCTGCGTTTGGGGTTGCACAGCCAGAACGGGAGGCGACCAGACAGCTTGTTGAAGGTATGTAATCTGTCTGTGATACTTTTATGCATGTTATGTTCGATTCTGGCAGCATACTCTCCTTTATATCTGGACATATGGTAGGATTGTTAGGATTAGATGCACAAACTTTAGATACACATCTTGTTCTCAGCACAGCAGCTGGGGATAAGATTTATCCTAACCGAATTTGCCGGGATTGTGTGGTTGAGATTGAGGGACATCAGTTACCTGCTGACTTTAGAGTATTAGAATACTTGGAATTCGACGCAATGCTCGGTATGGATTGGTTATCGTCGTATCATGCAGAAATCGACTGTTTTAGCAAAACGGTGACATTTCACATCGAGGGAATTCCAGAGTTTTCATTTGTCAGAAATGCGTCAGCATTACCTATCACTCGAGGCAGACTAGCTACGTCGTAGGAGATGAAGGCGTATGCGGCTATGGTGGAGCCAGAGATTAAGACAGTGATTAGGGTTGAGGATGTCCCGATTGTTTGTGAATTTCGCAATGTATTTCCTGAGGATTTGCCAGGATTGCCACCACCGAGAGCTGTTGAATTCATTATCGAGCTAATTCCTGGAACTCAACCGCTTTACAGCAGGCCGTATAGGATGTCAGCATCAGAGCAGAGGGAGTTGATGACTCAGTTAAAGGACTTACTGCAGAAAGGATTCATTCACCCTAGCATGTCACCTTGAGGAGCTCCAGTTCTTTTTGTGAAGAAGAAGGACGGCTCGATGCGGATGTGTGTGGATTAAGGAAGTTGAATCAGGTGACTATTAGGAATCGTTACCCATTTCCCAGGATCGATGATTCGTTCGATCAGTTGGCAGGAGCCAAATTCTTTTCGAATATTGACCTCAGATCGGGATATCATCAATTGAGGATTCGAGAAGGAGATATTGAGAAGACCGCTTTCGGTACGCGATATGGATTGTATGAGTTTACAGTTATGTCATTTGGGCTGACTAACGCGCCAGCGATCTTCATGGATTTAATGCACAGGGTGCTCCGACCGTTTTTGGATCGATATGTCATAGTTTTCATCGACGATATCTTGATTTACAGCAAGACTTGTGTGGAGCATGAAAGTCATCTCAGGGAGGTGTTGACGATGCTGAGAGAGCACCGACTTTATGCCAACTTCAACAAGTGTGCATTTTGGTTAAGTGAGGTGAAGTTTCTCGGACATGTTATCAGTAATTAAGGGATATCGGTTGATGGGGACAAGATTCAAGAGATTATTGATTGGAGGACACCTGAGTCAGTTTCGGACATTCGGAGTTTCTTGGGTTTGGCAGGATATTACAAGCGATTCGTATGAGATTTTTCCTTGATTGGTCGCAGGAGTGTGAGGATGCTTTCTGGGAGCTGAAAAGGCAGTTGACTTCTGCACCAGTTTTAGCATTACCTGTGACAGGAAAGGGTTTTTCGGTTTATACTGATGCGTCAGGCACTCGGTTGGGTTATGTGTTAATGCAGGATGGACATCCAGTGGCTTATTTATCGCGACGATTAAGACCACATGAGGAGAGTTATCCAGTGCACGATTTGGAGCTTGCGGCAGTCGTGTTTGCACTGAATGCTTGGAGACACTATTTGTATGGTGAAAAGTTCATACTATTTACCGATCATCAGAGTTTGAAATATTTGTTCACTCAGAGGGAGTTGAACATGAGACAGCGGAGATGGCTTGAGTTACTGAAGGACTACGATTTCGCTATCGAGTATCATCCGGGAAAGGCAAATGTCGTAGCTGATGCGCTTAGCAGGAGCGGCATTGAGAGTCAAATAGGCCTGCGGCATATGACACGTGAGCATGGGTTACTTGAGGCTGTATCGGTGTTGTGTGTAACAGAGTCTATTGCTGAGCTACATATTTGTGGCCAGATACGAGTTCCTACGGTGTCTCTAGAGCGGGTTGCTGAGTTGCAGAGAACTGATGACCGGTATTTATGAATCAGTGGACTGGCTCAGGATCCAGGGTGCACCGAGTGGTCTGAGGATTCAGGCGAGTGCTTGAGACACAGGGGTCGTTTGTGGATACCGGAGGTACCAGAGCTATGGGACAATATTCTCAAGGACACACCAGTCAGGATTTACAGTTCATCCTGATCGGACCAAGATGCATCACGACCTTCAACGATTGTTTTGGTTGCTAGGGATGAAGGCTGACGTGGGGAGATACGTCCGTAGTTGTCATATTTGCCAGCAGGTAAAGGCGGAGCACAGAAGACTAGTTGGGTTACTACAGTCGCTGCCCATTCCTCAGTGGAAATGGGAACACGTGACAATGGACTTCATCAGTGGCCTACCGCAGACTACGAGGAGACATGACGCAGTTTGGGTAGTTATTGACAGATTGACGAAGTCGGCACATTTCATACCGATTGCCATAAGATATTCAGTTACACAGCTGAGCACTATTTTCGAGAAAGAGACTGTCAGATTGCACGGTGTACCGGTCTCCATTGTTTCTGACAGAGATCCGAGGTTTACTTCAAGACTTTGGGAGAGTATGCAGGAGCAGTTTGACACTCGACTACAATTTAGTACTGCGTACCATCCTCAGACTGACGGGCAGTCGGAGCGATTAATCCAGATTCTCTAAGATATGCTCAGGGCGTGTATTTTACAGTTTGGTGGATCGTGGGAGGAGTATCTGCCGTTATGCGAGTTTGCGTATAACAACAGTTATCAGACAAGTATTGGGATGCCACCATTCGAGGCATTATATGGTAGGCCCTGCAGGTCAACAGCATGTTGGGCGGCACCGGAGGATACAAAGAATATAGGACTGAGGTTGTTGTGGATCACACTGAGAAGGTGAGGCAGATTAGACAGAGACTTCAGGCGGCGCAGGATAGACAGAAGAAATATGCGGATAGATATCACGGGGATCTGAGCTATGAGGTTGGAGATCATGGATAGGAGGATTCAGACTTTGAGGAACAGGGAGATCCCGAAGGTTTTAGTTCGTTGGCAGTATCATGGAACTGAGGGATTAACCTGGGAGCTCGAGTCTACCATGCGACAACGGTATCCCCACTTATTTGCTGGTAAGTATTTAAGTTTAATTTAAATTTCGGGACGAAATTTCACCTAGTTGGGAAGAGTTGTAACAGTCCGAATTTAATTCGCCGTTATTTGTGACGTATTGTAGACGTGGCGAACAGCTCAGACACCCGTGGGACCCGCAACTAGGCTAGAGCGCGTCTGGAGTTAGGTAAATAGTTATTTGGTATGTTGTTTTGTTTAATTTGCGATGTTTAGGTTAAAATAGGTTAAATGACATCGCGATGTGTGTAATTATATTTTAATTGACGTGTGAGATTGTGTGTTAAGTATTCGCCTCGATATACGTGTCGACGCGGGTACAGAATAGAAAAAAAGATGAAATATTAGGCCAGGGAAAATATTACACACATTAAATGAATTAAATGTGATAAAAATGGTAAATTGGTGGGCGCCTAGGGACACGCGGGGCGTGGTCAACACGCGTGAGTGGTACGGTAGTGTGCACGTCCGAGTACGTTCGTTGGCGCGCACGATGAAATTGTAAACACGAAAATATAGGTGTGTATATATATTTATAAATATATATAAGTAGTTCTATATATATATATATATATATATATATATATATATATATATATATATATATATATATATATATATATATGGAAATCGAAAAATAAATAAATAATGGTAAAATTACGAAAAATAAATAAATAATGGTAAAATTACTAAAAAGGGTATTTGATTGTTTAGAAAAAGTGGATGGACACAAGGGTATTTCGATAATTTTCCACCATCACAGCCTTCTTCTTCGTTAAATCGAAGAGAAGGAGAGAAAAAAAAAGACGAAGAGAAGAGAAGGAAGAAGGAGAGGGCGGTGGAAGAATTCGGGGAGATCACGAACACAACGAGGACGTCGAGGTGAGTTGATTGTTGTTCTTGCTGTTGTTGTGGTTGTGTGCATTGTTGTTGTGTGCGTTGTGGTGGTTTTGGGGTGTGCCGAGAATTGGATCGATCCGAGGCGGGAGACGATATGTGTCGTTTCCCCACCCTCCCAATTCCATTAGAGAGGAAAGGAAGAAAGAATGAAGAAGAAGAAGAAAAAAAAATTGAACCAGAGGCTCACTGCCTCTGTGAAGAAGACGATGGAGGGAGGGTGCACGCACGCACCCCACCTGGGCCGGGCCACCAGGCCCAACCCGGGTGGCCTGGACCGGGACCAACCCGGTGGGCTGGGACGGACCAACTCGACCCCGGCCCGACCGGTTGGGTCGGACCCGTTCCCACCCACCATAATATTTAAATAATATTTATTTTTAATTTATTTTATTATTTTATTTAAATAATAAAAAACAGCTTTTAAATAAAATAAAATATAGAAAAACAAAGAAAAATAGTCAAAAATTATGAAATAATTCAGAAAAATCCAAAAAAATATGAGAAATTAGAAAATGGGTCAATAAATGAGTTTTGGAATTTTCTCGGGATTTTGGCGAGATGTTGTCGGGGTTTTTACCTCGAAAAACGTAAAATTAACATAATATGTCCAATTGAAGCTAATTCAATGATAAATAATCTTAGGTACATTTGGGATGATAATTTGAATTATCGGGTGATTATTGGAGCTAGACGGGGTTTGATTTTCGGGACGTGGAGTGCAGATTGAGGTGTGTAGTATCCCAACTGAAATTATTTAAGTATTTACTTCTTTTGGCATTTGAATTCAATTTCTTTCATTTCAATAGTCTATTCTTGGTTATGTTTATATGGGCGGACGTTGAGCGAGGCTCCCTCCGTTCCATTCTTGTTTGTATGTCCACTACACCATAGCACGTGTTACCAGATCGAACTCAGCCGAGTGTCACGTCGTGGCATGTGTCGATGCACCGTGGGTGTAACGCCGGCCATCGAGCGGATCCAGATGCTTGCCCTTCTGGAGTTTGACTCGCCGGCAACATTCTGTGGAAGAGTCCGAAGTATGGTGTAGTCTGACCCTAGGAGTTAGGAACACACTTTGCACATTTTCCTATTATTTATTCATGCGATGAGCACAGTTGTCTGTATTTATTTTCGCATGTTTATTTAATAGCTTTATTTAAATTCCAGTATTTACTTTTAGAAATACTCACATAATTTCCTTGGGAATACTCACTTTGGACTCGTCATCTGCCTTTTGTGATGGCTTGAGTGCAGATCCTAGTACGAGCAGGGGCAAGGGCAAGCTGCCAGAGTACTGTTGAACAGAGATAGCCTGACTCGTACGTTTGTATTATACTTACTTTGTTTTATTATGGGTTTGGGGTTTTGGAGAAACTTTATATATATTAAACTTCTTGGTGATTCCAGAGGTACTTATGGTTGTGCATGGGTTTTCCACATTAGGTTTATGGTTTAGGTTACACATTTATAGTATCACTATCCGAGTAATGCATAAGAAAGGCTTCCGCTGTGTGAATTTGAGGATTTTATAATGCTTTAACATATAATTTGATTTCGATACAACTTAATCAATAAATGGATAATTAATATTAAAAAGATAAAATGGAGGATGTAATCCAATGTAGAGCACAGCTGTCGCTGGTAAGACAGACTATGGGTCCGCATTAGCCCTTGTGGCGGTCTATTTGGAAAATAGGCCGTTACATAGAGGCTCCATCCTCTCTGATCTCTGCATGTTGAGGTATACCCTTACCCTCTGCGTCTAAAATCCACACATCTTTCTCATCAAACAAGTCATCTTTGCTAATAATGACTGAATTGGTAACTCAACTGTACAATTTGTACGCTCCAACCTGCCCTAGAACATAGCCAATAAAAATGACCTTCACGCTTTGTAATCCAACTTATTTTGGTTAGCATAAGGAACATGCATATATGTAGTGGAGTCAAACACCTTCAAGTGTTTAACACATGGCTTATAACTACTCCAAGCCTCTTCTGGGGTAATATGGAACACTCCTTTTGTGGGAGTTCTATTTAGTAAATAAACTGAATATGCAACTACTTCAGCCTAAAAAGAATCAGGTGGACATTTGGCTTTCAACATACTATGAGCCATGTCTAAAATCGTCCTATTCTTTCTCTCTGCCACGCCATTATGTTGCGATGTTTGTGGTGGCTTTCAACACCCTTGTTGTTGACTTTATCACGACCTTTGTACCCGTAATTCTTGTTTGGCTTTCTGGTAACTTTGATTTTCAATGCCTGCTTAGTTGGCTTGACTTTTAAACTCTTTTCATTGATTCTTTGCTCATGTGCTTATAATGAACCAATTATTTCTTTAACTGTCTTGGACTCAAAATCTGTCCCAGACTCCATAATAACAGCTACTACATGGTCGAACTTCGTGGTCAAAGTGCGCAAAATCTTTTTGTTCACGTCAAGATCATCAACATTGCCGCCATTTGTCTTTATCTGATTGACGATTGTCTAAACATGTGTGGTCTACTTCTTTATATCTTTCAAGTCCTCCATCTCGATCAACTCAAATTGTCGTCTGCAACTGAACTTTCTTGGCTTTTTGTACACCCTTGTAAGATGTCTCTAAAGTGTCCCGCACATTTTTTTTATTTTATTTCTTTTAACAATTTTGTAGTCATAGTGACTGTCCATAGTAAGTAACTTTAACATTATCTTCAAGCATAAAATCGTCAAAAAAGTATAAAAAAAAAATTAAAAATCAAAGTGGGTACTCTTAGTGAGTGTCAATCATGAAGAATTATCCTTAATTTTAATAGAACTTATTTACATTGTTGGGGCTCAACATCAATTTATAGACTCAAGTTTATAAATTAGAAAACTACGAAATTAGAAAGCCCTAAAACTAATTTAGAAACCCTGCTCATTTATATTACAACTCAAACAGTGCATCGGTTCAAATTAAAATATTTACTCCATTTCTCCTGAGTTAATGGGCGCCCAGTTACTAACTACGCTATAAAGTTAAGAGTTGTTAAAAAGAACTCGAAGAGGCGATGTTATAGGCACCCCAATGTTTTATGAAGGCACCCCAATTTACATGCATTTAATGTGAGGCACCCCTACCTCCAACATTTTGGAGTGCCTTTAGCCGTGCTCAACTCAACACATTCAAATATATCAAAAGGGAGAGGCTAAACAGACCCCATAAATTACTAAACATACCCCAGTTTTGAGAAATTACCCAACTGCCCTTTTATATAAAAGGATTTTTACTCAACATACCCTACTCACACCATACCCCAGTCACCTCTCTCAGATCTCCTCACAAAAAATTGACCAAATCTAACAAAATCCGAGCAAAACTACATGGATTCGACGATGTGGGTGCATTCATCATCTCTATTAGTGTCAATTTCGTGGTTGTTTTGGATTTTTTTTCTCGTTGAGTCGTTTTATTTGTGAATTTATTTTTAGTCTTAGGGCTTTGATTTGAAACGTGAATCTTGCATTTTAGGTACAAAGTTTCGATAGAATTAGAAATATTAAGTGATTTCAAGCAAAACCCACAAATTTTTTTGTCATTTTCTTGTATTTTTTGAGAGGTTTGAAGTTTTTTTATTTGTTCTGGTCACCCGCGGGTTTCAGAGCAACAGAGCCGACACCTCTGAAGAGGTGTCAGTGGAACTGGGCCCACACCTCTAAAGAGATGTCGGTCGAACTGGGCCGACACTTCTAAAAAAGTTTTAGCCGGTTCCCTCCGTCACCCACTGAAACCAAATTATCTTCGCATTTTCGGTTGAAGTTAGTCGAGACCTCTAAAGAGGTGTCGGTCCTATTCATCTGAAACCTCTTCAGATGTGTCAGCTCTATTCGTCTGACACTTAGAGGCAAGGGTATTGAGGTGAGGGTGAATTAAAATAAAGTGGAAAAAAAAAAAATCAACAAAAACGTGGTCAGCAAGTTCAAGGCCTCTTTCCCCACAACGCCCCTCTCCATCAACCAACATATTTTTGCTCGAGGCAAATTTTTGCCCTCTTTTTCCCTCTTTTGCTTGAGGCACAAATGCTTATATGTATGTAACATACATATAATAGTTTATATTCCTATTTTTTGTTTCTCATTTTTTATTTTCTTATTCCACACTAAAAAGTTCTTGTTAATTTTTCTTTCTTCTCTTACATCTTGAATTTTTTTATACAAAGAGCTCTACAAATGGAGTACCCATATCTTTTTAAGTGTCGAACTCATTTTAAGTGTTCGACAAAGATACTTTGGATTAGAGTGAAGAGTTTGGGTAACATAGATTTTTTTTGTATGCAAGTAACAATAAAGGCTCAATCCCACAATAGTTGTGGTCGACTACATGGATCAAAATGCTCCATTACGCTCGATTTAGTGCAAAAGGTTTGGGACTTTGCAAATGTAATTTTAATTAATTCATTGTCCACTAACCGCAGTACTTACAACAACTATATCATCAGGCATGTTTAGCCAACACAAAAAAGATCTTCACATACGTACACTAAAAGGCAATCTAGCTTCAAATACAGGATATATAATGGCTCAGAAGAAAGATTTATATGTGCAACTATTCATCAAAACAAAAGGAAGATGTACATGCCAGATAAAAAAAGATCCATATGTCTGCCAAAACTGTTCGCCCGAAATGCGACATGTTGTAATTATGAATCTCAAAGAGACCAGATGCAATCCAAAGGCTTCCAACAATGTCAGCGACAAAATGACCATGTTATTCACTGAATAGGCTTTGCTTCCATCTTATTCACCATTTTGAATTGAAGTTATCCTTGAGTGAACCACTGATGCAGTAGCGACGCCATTAGCTACACTGTAGTGTAGGATTGAATGCAAAACAACTACAATCAAGATAGTCTACAAAAAAAAAGATCAAATACTAAACATATTAATGCTGCATACAGCAGAAATAAAATATCGTAATGACTGAGATTGTGGGAGGAGAAACTCAATATTTTTCGATAATATTAATTTGGAGAAAGCTCGAAAGATATTTAGTTTTTTACCTTAACAGATATTGAAGATTAAAAGAACGGGTAGGATTCAAAGACTGCCTTCCAAGCTAACTATTTTGATTGGATATGCAAAACGGTCCCAAGTACCAATGATGCCTGTGATCTCCAAAGCTACAACATTAGTAAGGAAATTTATTATTGGCAAGTCTTGCCGAGACCCATAATATTCATTCATTTGACAGTTCTTAATCTTTGATTGAAAGCACTGGGGGAGGTTTTCTCCGATGTAGGAAGTCAGTTCATCTTCACTTGATGCACGGACCTAAATGCAAAACAATAGTAGATTAAACCACGAGAACAATTAACACAAATTGATGTGATAGGGTTTAGAGGCCTTAAATCTCATTTTTAAATTAAAATTGTCATCTATAATATGACACTTACATTCACTCATGGTAAATGTGTGATTCTTGTTGCTAATAATTAAATCAAAAGATCTCATGTATTGACTTTGAACACTAGGAAAAGCCGTCTCAAAAATACGCTTCATAAATATTTCTAGTTGAATTTTTCAACCCATAAATATAATCTACTTTTCTTCCTACACCAAAGAGATAACTAGAGCACAGTCCAATTTGCAACGAAATCACACTAGAACAAATCAAAAGCACTTCAAATAGGTCTTTCTAGTCCCAATTTATTTCATTATAAATTTTAACCCAAGAAAAATTTCTAAGTATTACCTTATCATTTGATCTTCCGCATAAAAACGTCAACACCAATATTCATGATTGTACAATAAATTGTATCACCTTGCGACCTTGCTTAAGCCACAGATCTCAACTTCCTATCTTTGCTCCCTCTTCCCAATTCTTCTCTAAATTTTGGCATTCACATGGCATCTTCCAACATCATCGTATGCTATTTAAAACATAATGGCTAAAAGGAAGTCCTAGCCACTTTAGTAAGAGAAACACTTGGTAACTCTTAATTCAGGCATCAATAAGATAATTGTATATCCTACTTTTTCCTCATGTTGAAGTGTTAATATAAATTTCACATATCAACCCTAATTTCTCTCATTTACAATCATCAATCCATAGCTATGCACCCTATTGATTTTACTACTGACCATCATTGAACTCAGAAAACTAAAAACCTTCTTAAATAGTCCATTATATCACAAAATTATGTTGCGATTTTAAACTACACTCCTTCAAGTAAAAGACCAGGAACTGGTGCTAGGAAGAATCGAATGCATAACAAGTCAATTTTTCGAAGGCCGAATTGCAACATACTTGCTTCACTTAAACACCTTCACGTCATTTGGAAAGGAACCACAAAAATAAAAAATAAAAAATAAAATAAAAAAAAGCTAGAGTGTCTATGGAGACTTGAAAATGCTAGGGGTAGTAGCGAGGCATTACAGAAACCTCTGTTTGTTACTCAAGTGAAGAGTGGAGAAATTGATAGTAATGGGCATAGAAACATAACTTTCTCATGGAGCTTAAGAAATTACAGTCCTACATCCAAAGTGAAGAATTCGTCCTATGTTCTAAGGTGCCTTCTGGTTCTCATTGAAGAACTGCAGCTTATGGGGAAAAACCTAAAACCATCAATCATCCCAACCAAACAACAAAACCACAAACAAATGCAATCAATTTCAACGAGAATCAATAGAGGTAGTTTGAGAGAACGAAACACATTTGCATTTTGCAATTGACAAAGAAAACCAGCCAAACCACAAAAAAAAATCACCTAAAATCTCAACAAAGAAAAGGCTGGTCTCTGCAAGCCGATTAAGCCCTAAATCACAGTCTCCATCCGTCCGTTCGCGTCGGTCTCCTATAAATCAAACAAAAATGAACACACAAAGAGAACTGAAAAACGATGAAATCAAGACATAGATACAGAGAGACAGAGATTACAGAGTTGACAGTTTGGTTGCAGAGACGGTGAGATTGACGAAGCAATGTGAATCGAATTCAAGAAGAAACAACAATGAAGAGAGATCTCGCACAGTCGCACTCACTCGAGAGAGAGATCGAGAGACCGAGAGACAGAGAGAGAGAGATCGAGAGATCGAGAGATCGAGAGACCGAGAGACAGAGAGACAGAGAGAGACAGAGAGATGCCTGAAAATGAAGCCGAAGACGAAGATGAAGATGATGACGATTTCGATCCTTCGGCGAAGACGAAGATGACGAAGAGGTTGAAGACGGCGTCCTCTTTGAATGAGCAGTGCGAGCGAGCGAGCGAGACGAGTGAGCGAGCGAGACGAGTGAGTGAGAGTAGGGCAAGTGAGATTTGTTCTTGGGTCAACTTTCCATAGAGGTTTTCTAAACCTCTATGAATTAGTCCTATTAAAAGTCTTACTTGTGTAATTCATAGGGGTTAATTAAAACCTCTATGAATTAAGTGTTATAGTAACCTTAATCATCTAATACATAGGGGTTACTCAAAAACCTCTATCAATTAAGTGTTATAAAAAGCCTAAATTGTTCTAGTGTGTTATGCAAAATTCTAATCACCAAAATTTAACTAGTCTTTCGAGTTACCTTGTCAAAGATAAGATCTTCAAGATTAGGGATTATCCGAAGAATGCTTAATAGATCTCTTCCATCACAGGGCCAGCTGATGCGAAGATAGGTCAAATTGGTAAATATTGGAAGACGCCTCATAAGATCTTCATGTGAGAGAACCTATGAAGGGTGCAACAAGGATCAACAATTTTCAGGACAATAATATAACAGCTTAAAGAACAATGGTCCTTGAAAAAAACCGAGTTGAATAGTTACCTTAAGAAGGTGAGCATGTATATGAAGCTTCTTAACATTAAGGAGACCTTTAAGTAGACTGTGGGCATTGCGATGTACTTCTTCCACGATTAATACCGGGCGCTAACGCACATATGTACTAATTATAGGCATGTCAAACAGAACGCGTTCTCTAATTAGATCCTCAGTAGAGTAAACAAGTTTTGGTGAACAAGTCTTGATTATCCAAGCGCATGGATCGTGCTCATAATCAGGTTCAAAGCGTGCCTCGAAAATTCGTAAGTGATTAAGGGCAGGCACTAAGATTACCATTTTTTTTATGGTTATGAAAGGCACGTCTACCAAAGCCAAACTTTTAAGAGCAGGAAGGCTGGAAAAGAACTGCGGGGTCGAGTCTTCATCACTTAGAAAAATTATACCATTGAGTTCAAGGATCGCAAGAGATGGGAGAGAAATCGAAGCAGGCAGTTTAAAAACACTCTCCGAAGATGATATTTTGAGCACCATAAGAGACCGATCGACAACGATAAACACTCTCAGGAATCACAAGGGTAGTCTATAAGGATATTATTGAGATGAAATTCATGGACATTCTGATGAGCAACAGTTGATATCCATGAATAAGCACTAGGTAAAGCACGGGCTTCATAATCATAGGTGAGTTGAACACGCATACATAGGTTCGAAATGTGATGGTGAAATAAGACATTATCGACGAAATCCATGAACATTGTGGCTTTGCCAGGGTCACCACTACAGCAAGAAAATGAAAATTCGAGTGCCGAAACACCAGTCTACAACCATCTCCATCTCTTAGACAAGATGATGGTGCTCACAGCTAGTTTGGTGGGGAGTCTAGAGACGATATGATTTTGCAAAATCGAGTCGGGCAATTCGCTAGTCGTATCTTTGTCCACAGTATCCACATTAATTTCCATCAAAGATCACAACAGCAAACAACTATATAGATAGATATTACCGAGCAGAAAACCTAAGTAATTTCAACTCCTCTAATAATCCTATATTCCGCAACACCCATTTTGTATTATTACATCAATCACAGCAATACACAACTCTTCATTTCAAATGAAATGTGTTCTTTCAAAACCAATTCTGTGACTTCCAACCCTATAATAACAAAAATCACTAGAAAAGATGAGAGAGAAGATGATCGAACCGGTTGTCATAAGCGAAACACTCTTCATTCAAGCCGGAAAGAGAAGATTAACTTGTGCCCATTTCAGCTAGGGTTTGTCTCGAACTCTATATCTGTACTTCTTCCCTCTCTTTTTTCTCAAGTTCAAGCCTCTCCCCTGCGCGCGCGGGCGCTATCTCTCTCTCACTTGGTAGGAGTTGAACTCACGGTCTCCTGAAACCTAGTCTTTTTGCAAGTGATGCCTTTACCATCTCACCAGAAATGTTTTGGTCCTGTTTTCTCCTTCTTATAACCTGCAATTGGGACAAAATACATTTTTTTTTCTTATTAGGAAAGACCAAATCTAGTCTAAGTTACATTTATAACTTTATGATATCTTGCTCTAGCAATACACAAATTTGATTGGAAATATGTTTCCAAATCTTAAAATTAACATTGCACTGAAAAACATCATTGGTCATGTGGTCTGCACAAACTTATTCTCTCTAAATGTGTGGCTGAAAACTACATTCTACTCCCCGTCCGCCTCTCTTAGAATATCATGAATCAGTGAATCTCGAAATTGGCTCCGTGATAAGTCCAGAATAAGATCAATTGTTTCATGCGAGTCTCGCTCCACAACCAGTTTTCTACATCCTTTATCCCACACCAGTTGCAAGCCATGTTTAACTTTTCATAGTTCAGCGCAAAGAGGTGAACACCGACCCAACTTTGCTTAAAATGATGCTCGAAAATCGCCTTTCATCCCCCGTATCACTCATGCCGCTGTGGCATCCTCATCCTCCCTTCATACCGCCCCGTCACAATTTATTTTCAATCACCCCTCCTTCGGTGCTACCCAATGACAATGCTTTCTTTTTTTGACAAAACTCATCATTTGGTCCCTGAATTTTGTGTTTTTTTTATGTTCTTGGTCCTTGAACTTTTATTACCACACATTTGGTCCTTGAACTTTTACAAAAATCTACATTTGGTCCTTCCACCATTTAAAGTGTTAAATTAGGCCAATGTGGGTAACAAAAGTTCTGTGTGACTAGTTAAGAAGAGTAAAACGGTTTATATTACTAAACATGATGACTCACATCGACCAAAAAAAACTGAAAAAAAAAAAATAATCTCCCAAAAACATAAAAAAAAATTCAAAATCCAGGAACCAAAAGCATAAAAACTCAAAAGTTCAGGGACCAAATGTACAACAATGAAATTAAAGTTCAGGAACCAAATGTACACTATTGAAAGTTCAGGGACTAAAAATATAAAAAAACTCAAAGTTCAAGGACCAAAAAATACGTTTTTCATTTTTTTTTTTCAATGTTCCTAGATGTACGTATAGATTATGGAAGGATAATTGCGGTGGTTTATGCACCTATAAAAGATAGTTCTACATATGCCCCTCTAGAAAATTCAACTTAATAAATTTTGAAAAAATTAGACCATACAAGGGTAGACATAAGCTAACATGACATGCATTGATTAGGAGAGGGATTTATAGGAATGAGAAAAGGGTTTCATCTTTTTTTTCAGTCTAGACCACTCAATATCCAAATTAGTCAACTACTCCTAGCTCGCTTTGGGTCAACCAACAACTGAGCTCTATGTGGCCGAACCCAATTAATTTAGAATTGAGGCTCTCTTGTATTACAATAAAGTATTAGAAATTCTATTAGCCCAAACTATGTGATCAAATAAATACTCCTCTATCAAGAGATCCTCTTCCTTCCCCTTCTTCAAACTCTTATTGTGTTTTTCATATAGTTTATAACTTTGTGTTAAAAATAAAATAAAATAAAATTTCGAGAACCGTGAGGTCTCAAAACTTGTAAAGTTCGAAAACATTTTTCAATAACATTTCATTTGGGGTAGCTCAGTAGCATGACAAATTAATCAACTGGATCGAAACCACTCTTTTACCGAACCAAACAAAATATATAGAACCTGTTTGGTATAGCAATTAAATAACAAGAGATTTTATAACAAGTAAAACTAAAAAAAGGTGGATCAAACTTAAAATAATGAAAGATGGCCCAAAAGATGAACAACCACCATCAAGCCCTGCGCGCAGTAAATTCATCGGTCTATCATAATTCATAACTATTCACCAAAAATACGATATGTATAGTTATGATCCCCAAACGGCTAAGATATAATTGTCCACAAGCGATGTTTACAAAATTATCTGAGCCTGCCTCTCTAGGAATCATCAAAATGTGCCCCCTTACTTCGCTGCTTTAAAGCTTGAACGTTCTCAAAATGAACCTCGCCATACTTTTAACTCTTCCATCGGCCACACTTACTGGTTCGAATTAAAGTTATCCTTAATTGGAGGCACAAAGGGTGACATATTTTCGTGATGGCATTTATCTTCACTGAATTGTAGGTTGTACGACACTGA
The DNA here is from genome assembly GCA_039657345.1 of Stephania japonica. NCBI lineage: Eukaryota > Viridiplantae > Streptophyta > Magnoliopsida > Ranunculales > Menispermaceae > Stephania > Stephania japonica. Next base: position 75,624,746 of record CM077556.1, read on the forward strand.
AAGTAAATCAACAATGACGATTGTCAACACGAAAGAACAATGTATAAACTAAACAATGTAATGTAGCATCCATAATTAAGCGTCATAATAATTAGTATTGTCAAAGAAGACACGAGTATTTTCTGGATTGGGCATAATTCAAATAAGCTCAAAAGATCTTTACCTTAACAGATCTTGAAGATTGACAGTATGACTACGATTCGAAGAATGCCTTCCAAGCGTTACTATTTTGGCTGGTTTTAAACGAGGGTCCTTGGCATCCATGAAATCTGTGATCTCCAAAGCATCAACATTAGTAAATAGGAAATTTATTATGCGCAAGTCTTCTGGGAACCAACAAAATCATTGATTTGAAATTTCTTAATACTTGATTCAAAACACTTTGGAAGCATTTTTCCAGTGTAGGAAGTCAGTTCATCTTCATTTGATGCATATACTTGAATGCAAAACAATAGATAGAGATTGTCAATTAAAATCCAATAAGACTATTACACAAAATGCAACCACCAACATTTTACTATTCTAATGAACTGCCTTGTCAAAGATGAGATCCTCAAGGTTAGACATAATTTGAAGTACGCTCAGCAAATCTTCGGCACCACAGTCCACAGAGCCCAATGACTCGAAAATAAGATAAATTGGTAAATGGCGGAAGATGGCTCGTAAGGTTTTCATGTGGGAGAACCTATGAAGGAAGCAACAACGGCCATGAAGGATCTACAATTTTAAGAACAAAAGTACAAAGTTCAAACATCAATGGTCCAAGATTCAAATCAAATAGTCATCTTAAGAAGGCCAGCATGTATATGAAGTTTCTTTACATTAATGAGGTCTTTAAGTAGACTATTGGCATTGCGACACGCTTGGTCCTCCGTCAATATCAAATTTTAATACTCATCCGTATTAATCATTGCATCTTGTAGCATTGGCATCTTGAACAAAATGTATTCACTTGGTAGCCCATTAGTCCAACAATAAAGGTAATCAAGATTCGAAGCAAAAATCTTGATCATTCGAGTACACGGCTAATAAGGACCAAAGCTTACCTCCAAAATTCCCAAGTGACTAAGGGAGGGTACTAATATTACCAATTGGTTATAAATGGTGCAATGATGTAGAACCAAATGTTTCAGAGCAGAAAGGCGAGAAAAGAATTGCTGGGTTATTGGAACATATAATCCTACATAAGAAATATAATAAGAGTTGATGTGGTATATAAGTGGTGTAGATTGGATCCTAGCACCTATAATCATCAAGGCTGAGGCGGATCTCGTGTTCTTTCATGGATATCCAATGTTGCTCGTAAGAAGCAGCTCCTCGAGCTCTATCTCCATATTCATCAAGTGGATTTCAATGTGATTCCCCATTGTGTTTTTGGTTGCAAATCCCTTGTGGTGCTTAAGATATCATAATACTAATAGTGGTGTTTTTGCACCACTTAGTCACTTGGTTCAAACAATTGGTTCTACACCATTGCAACTTCTTTTCTAGCCTCTCTGCCTCAAACAATTGGTTCTACACCATTGCAACTTTTCTAACCATCAGTGCCTTCCCTTAGTCACTTGACAATTTCTAAAGCTTGCTTCCAACATTACAAGTCGTCATATACACTTTTGATCAAGATTTGTGGGCCGAATCTTGATTATCTTTGCTGCTGGACTACTGACTTGCTACCAACTGAATACATTTTGTTCGACATGCCAATGATACAAGAAGCAATGATTAATACAGATTTGTATTACATCCCACCTTGGGTATTGCCAGAGGAAGAACGTCTTAAAGCCCACAATCTACTTAAAAATCTTGTCAGTATAAAGAAACTTCATATACCTGCTCGTCTTCTTACAGTAACTATTCAATTCAAATTTTGTTTTTGGTTAATTGTTTTATAAACTTTATATTTTTCTTCTTAAAATTGTTCATCTTTCATGGCGCCTTCATAGGTTCTCCCGCTTAAAAGACCTTATGAATCAGCTTCCAACATTTACCAATTTAACCTTTCTGTGAGTCATCGAACCTGGAGATGGCAAATATTTGCTGAACCTACTCCAAATTATGCCTAACCATGAGAGTCTCATCTTTGACAAGACAAACTCACTAGTATAATGAAATGTTGGTAGTTGCATTTTGCATAAAGGTCCTGTTGGATTTTAATTGACAATTATCTCTATCTGTTGTTTTTGCATTCAGGTCTGTGAAGATGAATTGACTTCCTACATTGGAGACATGCTTACACAGTGTTTTGAATCAAGGATTAAGACAATTCAACCCAATGAATATATATGATGGTTGCGGTAACGATTGGTACATAATAGAGTTCCTATTAACTAATGTTGTAGCTTTGGTGATCACTGATATCATGGATGCCCAAGACATCAATTTAACTCTTGTCAAATCAGTGAGGCCTTTGAATCCTATAATCCTTTGAATCGTCAAGATCTGTTAAGGTGTACTACTTTTGAGTTTTATCTCTTCTTTGTCTAATCAAGACTAACTCTTATTGGACTCGGCGAGTACGATGGAAGAGTTAAAGCATGGTCAGATTCATTTTTAGAATGATCAGCTTTGAAGCAGACAAGTAAGGGAACGCATTTTGAAACCCTAATCACAAGAAAAATGTGATTATCAAAAAAATTGCATAGAAAGATTAGAGAAACGGAAGATTATCAAACCATTGTTAGGACTAGGGTTTTTACAGCTCCAGCTAGCACTGTAATATCTGCTTCTTCTCGCCTGACTGAAGCAAATGAGTCACTTTACTCTTCACTCTTTATTGACGTTTTAATGTGCCTTCGGTTCTATGCCCTGTTTGGCGTCGGTTAAAAACCATTTCAACCCCTCAACTTGGAAACTAATCTTCCCTTGTAAGTAAAAGTAGGAAATTGTTTTTTCAAAAAAAAAAGAAAAAGCAAAAGAAAGTTGGAAATTCGCATGGAAATCAACCAGATAAATACTAGAATGACTCGGTGATGGGACACTCGACGATGGTGTCCATTGAAAATTATTGAATAATTAACATTCAAATTAAAAAATCGATTTCTTTTTTTTAACAAAAAAATTAGATTAATTATAAACCATTTTATATAAATAGAAATTAAATAATAATATATAATCATAAAATCACATTATTAAAAAAGTGGTAGTGTTTTTTCTCAAAAAAGAAAGAAAGAAGTGGTAGTGTTTTTTATATGAAAAAAACGAACAATTGTGTTTTTCTTGTGAAGGCACATTTATGTTTTTATCTATATACGTATTTGTAAAATCACATTATTAAAAAAAATTATCATATCTTTCTTTTTTAAAGAAAAATAAAAGTTTCATTAATCATTAATGGCTCGGTTCAAGACTAGGCATAGAATCAAAAAATACATTAATTCACTAATCTTGTTTGTTCAAAAGAACTGTCGTTGCTTTGGTTGTGAATGTGATTGTGAAATTGAAACAGTTTGACAATTAGGGACTGTTCTCTACAACGTTGAAACACATTACAATACACAAACACCTGTTAGAACCACATAACAATAACAAAACTTTCTGACTAGGAGAAGAAAATCTTAAACTTCCCTACAAGAAGACAAAATTGAAACTTCCAACAAAGGAAAGACAAACTACCTAATAATAAGACAAAAAAAGGACCAACCTAACCGCCGCACAGATTCAAAAACGAGTGTCGAGGAAGATGTCGCAACAAGGAAATCCAATCATCACAGATCTAAAAAGATCTGTACTTTATTGAACTTATAGAACACAGAGAGATGAAGATTAGAATCATCGCCAATCAAAAGAAAAGATCGGCGGTGGTTCAAGATCTTGATTCAAGAGAGAAAACTAAAAAAACTTGAGGGTTAGAGTAGCCGCATCTTGGACAAAAATGATCATATCTTAATATAACAAAATAGATAACTAAAGTTTTTAACTTTGTATTTTTCTTATCAAATTCATTACAATTATCACCAAATCTATATGAATAAAGAAAGGAAAAAAATGACAAAAAAAAAATGAAAGTGCTATTGGAGTGCTTCGATTTCTTTTTTGATGAGTTGAAAACCTAGACATTATCTATTGCATCCTCTATTTTCTAGAGATTGTGATAGATAATGTCTACCTTTTTCTATATCACGTCATATGCACTGAGAATGTAATAGAAAATTGTATTGAATAGGGTAAAACAAGGCAAATTGTATACAACACTTTGCTCTTATTTATAGAGTGGTACAAAACAATATACATGGAAGTAACTGATTTACATAATCAGTGATGAAGTTGGACAATTAGTGAAAAAGTTATGGTATATACAATCAGTGAGGGAAGTTACATAATCAGCCTCGACAAACCGAGCAAAAGCCATCTGTTCGGTCTGCAAGGCGGAATCCTTGGTTTAAACACGAAAAAAATATTAAAACATTGAATGAAAACTCAAAAAATACATGAAACGACCCGAATCTTCCCTGATCCGACTTAGGGGCAATTTAATAATTTAAATACTAAATGTGTGTTGGATTTTCTTTGGATTGAATTATTAGTGATATAGTAGAATATCTTACACCTCGATATGAGCATTTTATGCGGTTTGAAGAGACTCCGGAATATACACCTGGCCCTATTCAGGAAACTTACTCAAGAATAAAATCTGAAAAACTTTTCTTAAACGTGAAGAAAGTTATATTCGAGGGCGAGATCTCCAAATTTATGAGATCTCACTAATTAGGGAAATATTTGTAGGAACTTTTCTGATCAGAAGGGGCGAGATCTCCAAATTTATGATATCACATTAATTAGGGAAAAATTTATGGGAACTTTCTTAGTCAAAAAGGGCAAAACCTCCAAATTTATGAGATCTCATTAATTAAGGAAAGATTTGTGGGAACTTTCCTGGTCAAAAGGGTAATTAAGTTAAACTAATGAAAACGGGCCCAAAATATATTAAATAGCTGTTAGACTTAAGGCCCAAGTGGGAGGACATTTTAGTCTTTAACACAAAAGGTTACATACAACCTAACCTAACCCTAGCCTATAAAAGGAGAGGCTATGTAACGACCCTAAAATCTAACTCGTACCACGTGTCATTGTAGGTTGCACGTGGACTTCTTGTCGTGATATAGATGAACAATTCTCGGTCGTCGACACCAAGGTATGTTATTTTTGTTTGGTGTTTGTATTATTTATCTATTTACTTAAAGTAAATTCCAAAGTCTCAAATGTGTGAAGACGTTTGTGTGTGAGCATTGAGGTGTGAAACAGGTTTGATTCGGAGAAACGCGATGACAAGCATCGGGGCAAACGTTTTGTCCGATAATTAGTTGTCTAAGGGACAAATTGAATAGAAACATTGAAAAAATACAATAAAATATAATAATTAAATATGGTACGACAAGTTTGGTTAAGCATAGTAAGAGAATTGGTCCATAAGAGGTTGGTATGCCATGGACAAAGTTAAGACATATGGGGTTTTGGTGTGACAAAGACCAGTGTTATGGACGTTTTATGAAGATGGACTGTTTTGTCGAGAATTTGTCTCAATTTTGTGAAAAATCGGATCCAAAATGGTCACTGAAAATCAAAACACGTCAAAATAGGGATTTATGAGAATTAATAAATAAAAAAAAATTAAGCCACTGACAAGCAGCTGAGGATATATATATGAAAAAAAATAAGCGCGTATAAGTGGATGGTGGCGAGGGCTATATAAAGCCCAACCTGTGACGACCCACCCCTGACGTAGGATTCAAGTCGCCCGACCCAAACCGTTACCTAGACCCGATACTTGAACCAGGCCCAAATAACTGCTTGGCACGCCTAAATAAACTTGCAGAATAATCAATCTAACAAGATATATGGTAATAAGAGTTTGAAAGATAATCATAATATAACCATATATCATCTTAAAAGTCATAATAAAAGGTTTATCCCTTCAAATCAACTCTAGCCAATACCAAAAAGCTTCCAAATCCTAAAGGCTTACAAAACTTCATAATAACATCATAAAAGTTCAAAATTACCCATAAACTATGCCTTAAGTTACAACCCGAGTGCAAGGTTTTCAAAAAAACCAATAATAGCAACGTACTAATAATATACGAGGCTCACATGTAAGGGAACTTCAAGATCGGTCATTTCCCTTGCTTTCTCGTCTATTGCACTTGTAGATGGACCTGTGTTGTAAAGTGGGGTGAGTTAAATAACCAACGGAGCTCAATAAGAGGAAAGACTCGCTCAAATATTAAATACGCAAGTACTACCTAGTACTCATGCAAGTTCTAACATGACATCAAAACCATACTCGCAACACATCATGTATAAACCAAAGAAGTGCAGTTCGCAACCAATCATAAGCATATAAATGAACACCTAAATAGGTACGAGCATAGATCTTGTTCATGTTCATCATAGTCATGGAAGTAGGTTCATTTTCTAAGAAGGAGCATATAAGTAGAGTTTCACACATCCAACTAATCATCACGTAGTCTAAGTACTCTTTGGAGCCTAAACAAATAAGAATATCATTTTTACATCGCATGTCGCAAGGTTCATTTACCTATAGCATAATGGGTTTCATTAATAATAACATGTTCTAAATTACTTGACATGTAGTATAATGCATTCCATGATTGACTAACAAGCATATTTCATAAGCTCACCGTTTGCAACACAATGACATAGTCTATGTATCAATATCGTAAGTCGTAATCCATCCACCATAATATACATGTATACATAAAGGTCTCACAACAACATATGGTAAGCATTCATTCATTTCATGCATGATAACATTCATCATTCTTCATTCATACAATCAACACATATCATACATGGAAAAACCAGATAAAGGGTTCTAATGAAATGTGATAGATAAATACTAATATAGTCCATTGCTTCATTCAATGTGAACTAGATATTGGTAGGAATCCAATGACCGAATCCTCTACTTTTAGGTTGGAACAATAATTAGTGAAAACGCAATGGCCGTTGCGCCCTCTAAATGATTGCACCAAAACAAGAGTAGTTTCATCCAAGACATCACCGCTACACGTCCCAATGAACCATCAAGTAACAAAGGATGGAACTCCAAATCCTTGCTCTTGAATGGTTCACTTTATGCATTCTATTAGTCAAGTAAAATCCTCAGTGGTGAACTAGCACTAAACGTCCTAGGGCATTTAAAATATAGACTACTTGCTAATTTGGCCACGGTGGAACTCCACAAACATTCTTATTTCTGCTACGTGCATTTTATGTAATTGTTGTTATTTAATTTACCATCGAACATTCACTTTCATATAGCATAGCTGAGCTAATTGCGGACTTATAAAATTTTTTCTTTTAATTTAGTAGAGATATTTTTGTAGCTAAAAGAATTTACGACCCAACACCAAAAATTACTACTAACATTAGGGTTGGTACTTGGTACAACTAAAAATAAAAGAGGAAACAGGCACGGAATAGAGTTATAACACCGTGAGAAGTGCACATTCAAATTCGTTGCACAAAACTCACAGAGACACGGCAGAGATGTATGTAATTAATTTCATCAGCCACAAAGCCCTTGTATATAGGCAGGCAGGTGATATAAGTACACTTAGATGTGCCTCATCTTATCGAGGAGACCCTTTTCGTAGAAATCTTCGATGGAATCAACAATGCTCGTCTCCAATGCCCTGTATCTCCACCCCAACTTCTGCAATTTCTCGCTGCTGAACTTGCAAATAACACCTTTTTCCAAAATTCTGCAACATAATTATGTAAGTGTATTATACATATATAAGCATATCCTAATTAATTAAGTTCTAACACATGATGTTTTCAAAACAAAAAAAAAAAGTCCTGACACATGATAAAGAGACATACGATTAATAGAATTGGTGTTGTGACAAAGTTGTGATTGGTGACCAAAAGGTTTTAGCATTGAGACAGCCGATTAATTTTTAGAGGAGTGCTCGCTTACTACGGACACGCTATAAGCATGCACCTTATTTTATTTATTTATTTATTTTGTTTAAGAATTTTGTAGTCACAGTGAGTGTGCGTAATGGCTAACCTTAGCATTATCCTCAAGCACAAAATTATAAGAAAAGTAAAAAAATAAATAAATAAATATAATGCGTACTCTTAGTGAATGTCAATAGTGAGTTACTTTAGCATTTCTCTAATTTTTATAGGATTAGTTGAGCTTAAGTACGAAGATGCGGGAAAATAAATTATTATCAGTAAAAAAGAGAAAATAAGTGTATCAACATATGGTGAGATGGTAAATGTATCACTTGTCAAAAAATAAGATTTTGAGAGACCCACTTAAGTTAAAAGAAAAAAAGTAGTGTATGTGTGTTTAACTCACTGCTTAGGGAAGTTGAGGTGGGGGTAGAAGCTCTTCATTTTGTCAACCAATACAAGGGTGGAAGCTTGGTGCGCTGCACATATGTACCTCCCCTGTGCTTCGGGCTTCTTGTAAACCAACAGGAGTGCTTCAGCTACATCTCGTACATCCACAACCATCCAGTCATTGTTTTCAACAGCCTCCACTCCATCTGGTAATTTATTTTGTCACAAATTGATTTATGAGCTACGTGTGACACAAATACCATTTTAGTGAACCCCGACGAGTTGACCAAATGGTAAGAATGAATATGGTGTGTTGGTTAGTTGCACGGTCTCAAGTTCGATTCCCCGCTACGTTGAAATTGTTTGGGCCACTAAGGCCTCGTGGGAATAGTCAGACTCGTCTGTATACTCACGGATATAAAAATAAATAAAATTAAGTGGTAAATACATACCTCTAGTAAAATTAAGCAACAACAAAGTCCCAGTATTCATTTTGGGCTGCAACAGTGGTCCAATAATGAGCGATGGGCACACGCTCACTAGGTCAAGCCCATGGGCCTTTGCATACTCAAAAGCTTGAAATTCGGCTTCCGTTTTGGCATAGCTGTACCAGTTGATCCAGGAGAACTGCACAATCAAGTGATTCAGGTGTATATATATATATATATATATATATATATGTTAGCTTATTAAACAAGGGACCATCATCAACTTAATTAATTATGATCAGCTGAAGATTACATGGATCAAATTAATTGTGAAAAAGTATTGTTTATAATTACCCCTTCTATTTCACAAGTTTTGCAAAACTCCTTGTCACTCCAACACTTCTCATCCATGACTTGATCCTTAGGCCTGTGGGGGTTCATAAAAATTGCAGAAATAGATGACACCATCACCACCCTCTTCACTTTGGCGATGGAACATGCCTTTAGCACATTGCACGTACCCTCCACAGCAGGTCGAATCATCTCTACCTGCAACAATATGCAAAGTCAACCCCAACTGTTTGTGGTGTGGTGCTAAGTTAAAAAAAAAAACTTTAATTATGTGAAGACAAATGTCATGGGTTTAATTCTAGACAACAACATTATATATTTCTTTAGTTTTTTTTCAGGTTATAAGGTTGGAGTACTTCTCAATTAACTCCTATACACAAACACCTGTTACAACCACACAACAATAACAAAACTTCTTGACTAGGAGAAGAAAATCTAAAACTTCCCTACAAGGAGAAGACAAAATCAAGACTTCCAACAAATGAAAGACAAACTACCTAATAATAAGACTAAAAAGAAGGACTAACCCAACCGATGCACAGATCCAAAAACGAGTTTCGAGGAAGATGTCGCAACAAGGAGATTCAATTATCACAGATTTGAAAGGATTTGTACTTTATTGAACACATAGAACACAGAAAGATAAAGATTGGAACCTCCGCCAATCAAAAGAGAAGATAAGCGGTAGTTCGAGATCTTGAGTCAAGAGATAAAACTAAGAAAATGGGTTTTAGGGTTAGAGCAGCCGCCTCTTGGACAAAAATTATCATATCTTAATATGACAAAATAGATAACTAAAGTTTTTAACTTTGTATTTATCTTATCAAATTCATTATAATTATCACCAAATCTATATGAATAAAGAAAGGACAAAAAATGACAAAAAAAAAAACAAAATGATATTGGAGTGCGACTATTTTTTGGAGTTTCAGCTATTTCGGTTCTCTTTTTTGATGAGTTGAAAACTTAGACATTGTCTATTGCACCTATTTCTAGAGAGTGCGATAGATAGTGTCTACCTTTTTCTATGTTACGTCCTATGTACTGAGAATGTAATAGAAAATTGTGTTGATTAAGGTAAAACAAGGCAAATTGTATACAACACTTTGCTCTTTTTTGTAGAGCGATGCAAAACAATATACATGGAAGTAACTGATTTACATAATCAGTGAAGAAGTTACACAATCAGTGGAGAAATTATGTTATACACTATCAGTGAGGGAAGTTACACAATCGGCCTCGACAAACCAAGTAAAAGCCATCTGTTCGATCTGCAAGGCGGAATCCTTAGTTTGAACACGAAAAAAAAAATAAAAAATTGAATGAAAACTCAAAAATACATGTAACGACCCGAATCTTCCCCAATCTGACTTAGGGACAATTTAGTAATTTAAATATTAAATGTGTATTGGATTTTCTTTGGATTAAATTATTAGTGATATAGTAGAATATCTTACACCTTGAGATGAACATTTTATGCGGTTTGAAGAGACTCCGGATTATACGCCCAGTCCCATTAAGGAAACTTATCCGAGAAGAAAATCTGAAAAACTTTTCTTAAACGTGAAGAAAGTTATATTTGGGGGCGAGATCTCTAGATTTATGAGATCTCACTAATTAGAAAAATATTTGTAGGAACTTTTCTAGTCAAAAAGGGAGATATCTCCAAATTTATGAGATCACATTAATTAGGGAAAGATTTGTGGGAACTTTCTTAGTCAAAAGGGGCAAAATCTTCAAATTTATGAGATCTCATTAATTAGAAAAATATTTGTGGGAACTTTCCTAGTCAAAAGAGTAATTAAGTTAAACTAATGAAAATGAACCCAAAACATATCAAATAAGAGTTAGACTTAAGACCCAAGTGGGAGGGCATTTTAGTTTTTAACACAAAAAGTTGTATACTTTATCCAAAAAAAAAGTTGTATACAACCTAACTTAACCCTAGCCTATAAAAGGAGAGGTTGTGTAACGATTCTAAAATCTAACTCGTGTCACGTACCATTTTAGGTTGCACGTGGACCTCTTTTCATGATATGGGTAAACAATTCTCGGTTGTAACGACCCTCAAATTTAATTGGTGACACGTGTCGTGTGTTCAGGACTATGACCTACTCGTCATGACTTGTCATATTACTTAAGCCTCGGGAGTCGACACTGAGGTATATTTTATTTTTCTGTGATGTTTGTATTATTATTTATACCCGAATGTGAACACTGTATGTCCTAGTGTGTGATTTTGTGTTATTAATCACCACAGATTTTTGTGTGAGATTCGCTTAGGAAAAATGAGAATTTTAGGGTATAATACGGGTAATTAAACACCATAAAATAGTAATTAAGGAATTATCGAATATAATAAATAATTAAATAAAATGTGGGAGCGAGGTTATATCCGAGAATGCACGTGGTGCAAGTCGTGAGGTAAACGAGTACAAGAATGTGTATTGTGAGGGAGAAATGGCTTGGTTTTGAAGTTGTAGTCACTCATTGGAGTCATGCTTTGGTGTAAGAGTTGTCGGATGGAGTGAAGGTAGGACACAAGATGTGCCTCGAGATTCGTGCGTGACGAGAGATGAATGGAGTAAACCAACTTTTCTCTCTCCTCAATCCATTTTATCATTTTCTGCTCAACGTGAGAACAAGAGAATGAGGGGGTTTCGAACGTTTCGAGCATGTTGCGATGCCGAGGATCGACTAATCACAAATAAAAAGGTAGGATCCCTACTCCTCTCATATTTGTGTATAGTTTGACGTTAATTTTGAGGGTTTTTGTCACGATGATTTCGTACGAGATTTTGGAAAAATGTTGGGAATGAGTTTGAGTTATGTTTTTGGAATCAATTGGATTATTCATTGATGAATTGGTGATTGGTTTGTGTATTTGAAGAACATTGGGATTTTTAAAGGATTTTCGTGTGATTCACGAGTCGGGGTGTTTGTCAGGATTTTGACACGAATCGAAGGTTTTTTGAGGTTGTTTTGGACGTCCCTAAGAGTTTGGGATAGGATCGGAACGCAACGAAGCGAGCTGGGGTTTCGAAAAACCCCATATTGTGCGTGAAGGACCTACGCCGCGAGGGACGACGTCACCCTCGACGGATGGAGACGTCACCCTCGACGGATGGGGCAGTCAGCCAAGAAAACACGTAGTGGGGACGCTGCCAAGTGTTGAACGCCACGGTGCCTCGGCGGTATGACACTGTTCACAGGGAAAAAATTGATAAAATTTTGAAAAAATTCGGGGATCACTCGGGTATCCAAATGGGTTCGAATACGACCCAATCACTCAGAAATCAATCCAATTACACTAATGAAATAATTATGAAAAATTGGGTAAATTAGAAAATTTTTAATAGGATTTGCAAATTTGGGTTAATTAGTTTTTTTACTTTGAGAATACGAGTGGGACAACTTAGAGATTTCGCGATGATCAAAGTTTTGTGATCGATTGAGGTATATTATTCGTACGATTGTATGCCAATTGGAAAATATACACTAATTCATTTTCTATTTTTGCCATTTCTATTTGAATTGAGCTACTATTGAAATTTCGTTCGATATTTCCCTAGTTGAGTGTCTTAGCGTAAGTGTGCTGCGATGGTACTCCTGGGTCCATATTAGTAGGTAAGCATGAGCACTTCTGCATGGGTGCTGTCCTACCCCCTAATAGTGGGTTACACCTCAAGTATTGGATTGTTGGGCACTGTTGTGTCTATGGATTGTTAGTCACTATTGTAACTATAAATGTGGTACTAATGTACTGGATATAAATTGACCACTTATGGGCCTCTCTTGACTCTTTAGACACTAAAATTTTGTTGCTATGTTTGTTAGTCTGTCTATCATGCTATTTGTTATATTTTCTGTCAATACCGCATGATATTTGGACTATTTAATTGGTAAATCTTAAATTATTGTTTAGTTTCTTCTGGCATTACTTTCATATTCTTCACGCACTCACCGTCTAGTTTATGACGGTGGTGCAGATAGAGCTGATACGAATAAGGGAAATGAGTTGATGCTAGATGATATCCTCTGAGGACTCTCGAAGTGACCCTTTCCTTTTACTCAATGTAAGTTTTGTTCTTTTGACTGTGATTATTGTATTATATGTTTTGCAAACACTAGGATATGTATCGGGGATTGAAAGATAAGGGATATCATGTATGATCACTTTTTTTAACTTTGATCGCCAAAACACGAGCTGTCAGCAGCAATGGCCTCAGAGATAGTCGCTTAGTGCCTCTTTTCCCTTGCTCTTGCTCGTACTAGGATCTGCGCTCAATTACCCAACATATACAACAACAATCCCAGTGAGTAAATTCCTAAGAGAATTCTACACGATAATCATGAAAATATCGATAACCTGCGAGACATGTGAATATGATCCTGACAACAGGAATCATATCCCCATGGCTGGTGGTAAATAACCATCACAGCATCACATCAATCACACATCAAGCATCCAAAATATCCAAGAACAACAAATAATTAACTAAATGGGCTCGAACGTAAAATCAACTGATAAATAAATCATCACTCGTTTAATCATGATAAAACCATGACCCGCCGGTCATACGATAGCAAAACAGAGTTTTTAGCACAAACCAATGCTTAATAACAGGCTTACTATGACTACACCTTAACTCGGTAAACGGGCGTACTCCTTTCTAAGCTTTTTAGTTCTACGAGTACCCTTAATCCCTCGAAACAGTTGTAGATACATTCTACTCTCATCTACACGGTCGTCGTTGCAGACTAGCCCATGCTCAAGTGTGTAGCCATAACCAAGATGAAAAACCTTGCGTGACCACCAACAATCACCGCATACTATAAGATAATCGATAAAATGTACGCCATAAATTAAAGTGTAACTTTCTCAAGGGTTTTACGCACTTGTAAATATGCACTTCGACTTCTCGGACCCGTCAATCCGCCCCGCCTAGCTCTCCGATGCCCGAGCTATGGTTCCCTAGTCCCTGAAGTCCATTTATAATGTTTTATATTATTTAAAAACATATTATCTAATTTTATGATATTATATCATATTTTCTAATTTTCAGTTGTGGTACCTTTTCGGGACTATGTCGGGGTTCCAAAGATACCCAAAAAGTCTCAAAACCACTTTTCTACATTTTTCTCAATTTTTTATATTTTCTACAATTTTTCTCAATTTTTTTGGAATTTTCCAACTATTTCCCTATTTTCCAAAAATAATATATATTTTATTTAATTTTTTAAAATTATTTAAATGAGTGGGCCCCACTTGAATTGGACCGGCTGGTCCGGTCCAGCCCAGCGTTGCACAGGCGTACGAGGGCGCGCGTGTGCGTCCTCTTCCCAGGGACGATTTTGTCTCTGGTTCTCCAAAGACGAAATCATCTCCCTTTATTTTTGTTTTTTTTTTTTTTTTGTTTTTTTTTCTCTTTTTGCTCTTCCCTCTTCTCTCTTCTTTCCTCTCCCAAACCATCTACAACCTCTAAACTCCAAAGACCAATTTCAACATCAACAACGCAAGTTACCATAAATTTTTGGATTCAACGTGCATGTGAAATAGTCCCAATTTGTACATAATACCCGAAATTCAACTGTGGAACCGATTTTAAAACTCCATTTCATCCTACCTGACTTCAATTCTTATCAAAACCAGTAAAAAAAACATAATTCTAAATCCAAAAACTGATTAAATGGAAAAACCCTATTTTTGAAGCTCCCTAAATGGAAATTCATATAGTTTTGAATGATTACCTTGTTGTGTTGGTTGAATTCTTCAATCCTAACTTGAATTTCACTTCACTCCCTCCAGATCCAACTCCATTTCTACATAATCGATTTGCATGTATTTTCTTTTGAAGTTTTGTTCATCAATCCTCATATTTATATCCTTGGTCTAATCTCCCTCAACGTACGCAACCCGAGGATGATCTAAGGGTCGCTGATTGCCCATACCAGCTTCTTGAGTAACACACTTGTGACTTAATCTGCCTCGTAACTCCCATCCATGCCCATCACTATGCCCATCTGGTGGTCTCTACCTTTTCCTACAAACTATAGGCCTTAGATAATTTAATTTAACAATACATTAGTCACATTAATACCCATAGTTAGTATATAGACCTTTTTAATTAATTCAATTTATGTTCTACTAACTCTCAACTACCCGACAGCCAATGCCCCATACCTCGGCTACCCAACACTCGATACCAGTACCTAACATGCACTTCGAGTTAAATACCTGACTCATAACTTTGCCTTCTACTTGCATCTGTTTGTCATCTCCAAGCCTCACCTTCAATTGGTAAGACTCATCAAGCGCCTTAAATAATGCTTTTATTCTAGTCACGTGATTAGAGCAACCACTATCCAAAAACCAAATGTTAGTGGAAGTAGTTGAATTTTCATGATAAGCCATGAAGAGTTTGGGCTCCTCATCTTCTTGTTTTGTATAATTTGCTTGCTTTTCTTTTTCCCAACAATAGCTTGAATGTGCCCATATTTTATGCAATGATAACATTGCACACCGCTCTTGTTGCGATGGTGTTCAGATGGCTTTGCACTCTGGTGCGAGTCACCATGACCACGCCCTTTGCCGCGACCATCTCTTCCACAAAATCCACCTCTGCCACGTCCTTTACCACATTCTCTGCTACTTGCCTTTCGCTCATTTTTCTGGTGAGCCTCCCCCTTCACATGAAAAGCTTTTTCTTCATGCTTTTCTTTAGACTTGTGCAGTTGCCTCGGGGGATTGCAATGATCCCAACAATTCATCAAATTAGTAGGTAGTCAAATCTTAGGATTCATAGATAGTTGCTACCACATGATCAAACTTTGGAGTCAAACTCCTCAAAATCGTTTCAACTACAGTTTGATCAGAAAGTTCCTCTCAATAAGTTTTCATTTGATTAAAAATTGTTGTTACTCTAGATAGATAATCTTGCACTGATTCTCCATTCTTCATAAACTAGGTTGCAAAATCACGACGGAGAGATTGCAGTTTCACCATCATTACCCTCGAAGAGCCTTAGAATGCTGTCTGCAGTATCGTGCATGCTTCTTTGGAGGTACTAGCTGCTGCAATTTTCAAGAAAAGTGACTCATGAGCAGCTTGTTGGATGTAGAACAATGCCTTAGAGTCCTTCTTGTTGTCTCGCAACCTTGCCTCTTCATCTGGGTCAGCATACCCATTCTCAACCAAATCCCGCAAGTCTTGAGACTTGAATAAAGTCTTCATCTTGATGCTCCAAAATTCGTATCTTTCACCTTTGAAGATTGGAATTGCAGGCTGAGAAATAGTTGCAACATTAACATTAGTTGCCATGTATGCCCAATTGGAAAGAATTTGTGCTTTGATACCTTCAAGAATAGAACCCAAAACAGGGGACTTGTGAACAGAGGCTTAAAATGCAAATTTTTACTTTCAGATTCTATACATCAACGTACAGGGGAATAACCCATTTTTGTAGGCTTAGTCAACAAATAAACTAACTGAAGTAAATGGAGATAATGTAGGCACTACTAGTGCAGTTACAATTGAAATAGATACATGAGATACATGGACACAAAATATAACTAAAAACAAGTCAATAGATAACTAACGTAAGTAACTAAACCCACTAAAGCACATTTCAATTAATAACTTCCAACAAAACATCCATAGGAATCACAAAATGCTTTAGTCTTAAAATATTGACATGAAGTTCATGGATTCTAATTTGCAACGGTGGATATCCATGAATCTATAAGAGATTCGTCCCATGTGCCCATTGCCGGGAAATTCGCTTATCCTATATCTTGCTACACCCATTTTATTCACATCAATCAAAACAACTAGATATCACCATCATATATATATATATCTTCCAATCAACTCAGTGTTGCAAAACGAAGAAACACACAGAAAAAAAACAGAGAAAGGAGATCAAACCTGTTAGTTGTGCGAGCTTTGTAATTGTTCCCGCTAGAGTTTGTAATCTTTGTAGGAAACCGATTTTGAATAAGAGATTGTTTGGGGGACATACAACTGGGCTCCTTTTTTTTTTCTTTTTTTTTAGAGAAATTGCTGACATGTTTATTTTTGTACAACAACAACAAAGCCTCAATCTCAAATTAATTGGGTCAGCTACATAGGTCAAACTCTTCTTTTGTGCTAAATTTTGTGTAATTGATGGTGAGCATTCCGAACCATTCAAGTCCCTCTTAATTAACACATCTCAAGTTAACTTCGATCTACCCCTATCTCGTCGAATTTCGTCAGTTTCTATTGAGTTAAGTTTTCTAGTAGAAGCATTTGTATGCCGTATTTGCAGGTGTCCAAACCACCGCAATCACCCTTCCCTAATCTTTGTGTCAATTGGTGCTATTCGTACATTTCTTTAAATTTATATGTTTTTTATTTTTATCTTTACGAGTTTTATCACACATCCACATAAAACATCCTTATTTCTGCTACGTGCATTTTATGTAATTGTTGTTGTTTAATTTACCATCCAACATTCACTTTCATATAGCATAGCTGACCTAATTAAGGTCTTATAAAATTTTTTCTTTTAATTTAGTAGAGATATTTTTGTAGCTAAAAGAATTTACGACCCAACACCAAAAATTACTACTAACATTGGGGTTGGTACAACTAAAAATAAAAGAGGAAACAGGCACGGAATAGAGTTATAATACGGTGAGAAGTGCACATTCAAATTCGTTGCACAAAACTCACAGAGACACGGCAGAGATGTATGTAATTAATTTCATCAGCCAGAAAGCCCTTGCATATAGGCAGGCAGGTGATATAAGTATCTTATCGAGGAGCCCCTTTTCGTAGAAATCTTCGATGGAATCAACAATGCTCGTCTCCAATGCCCTGTACCTCCACCCCAACTTCTGCAATTTCTCACTGCTGAACTTGCAAATAACACGTTGTTCCAAAATTCTGCAACATAATTATGTAAGCGTATTATACATAAATAAGCATATCCTAATTAATTAAGTTCTAACACATGATGTTTTCAAAACAGAAAAAAAAAGTCCTGACATGATAAAGAGACATACGATTAATAGAATTGGTGTTGTGACAAAGTTGTGATTGGTGACCAAAAGGTTTTAGCATTTAGCCACCCGATTAATTTTTAGAGTGTTGGCTTAGTACGGACATGCTATGAGCACGTACTTTATTTTATTTATTTATTTATTTTGTTTAAAAATTTTGTAGTCATAGTGAGTGTACGTAGTTGGTAACCTCAACATTATCTTCAAGCACAAAATTATAAAAAAAGTAAAAAAAAAACATAAAAAAACATAATGCGTGCTCTTAGTGAGTGCTAATAGTGGTCACTTTAACATTTCTAATTTTTATAGGATTAGTTGAGCTTAAGTACGAAGATGCGGGCCAAAAAAAAACTATTATCAGTAAAAAAGAGAAAATAAGTGTATCAACATATGGTGAGATGGTAAAAGTATCACTTGACAAAAAATAAGATTTTGAGAGTCCCACTTAAGTTTAAAAATAAAATAAAAGTGTATGTGTGTTTAACTCACTGCTTAGGGAAGTTGAAGTTGGGGTAGAAGCTCTTCATTTTGTCAACCAATACAAGGGTGGAAGCTTGGTGCGCTGCACATATGTACCTCCCCTGTGCTTCGGGCTTCTTGTAAACCAACAGGAGTGCTTCAGCTACATCTCGTACATCCACGACCATCCAAATCATTGTTTTCAACAGCCTCCACTCCATCTGGTAATTTATTTTGTCACAAATTGATTTATGAGCTACGTGTGACACAAATACCATTTCAGTGAACCACGACGAGTTGATCCAATGGTAAGAATGAATATGGGATTGTGTTGGTTAGTTGCGCAGTCCCAAGTTCGATTTCCCACTACGTCGAAATTTTTCGGGCCACTAAGGCCTTGTGGGAATAGTGAGGGTTGCCTATATACTCACGGATAGGAAAAAAAATAATAATAATAATAATAATTTCAGTGGGAAATACATACCTCTAAAATTAAGCAACAACAAAGTGCTAGTATTCATTTTGGGCTGCAACAGTGGTCCAATAATGAGCGATGGGCACACGCTCACTAGGTCAAGCCCATGGGCCCTTGCATACTCAAAAGCTTGAAATTCGGCTTCAGTTTTGGCATAGCTGTACCAGTTGATCCAGGAGAACTGCACAATCAAGTGATTCAGGTGAATATATATATGTTAGCTTATTAAACAAGGGACCATCATCAAGTTAATTAATTATGATCAGCTGAACATTACATGGATCAAATTAATTGTGAAAAAAGTATTGTTTATAATTACCCCTTCTATTTCACAAGTTTTGCAAAACTCCTTCTCACTCCAACACTTCTCATCCATGACTTGATCCTTAGGCCAGTGGGGGGTTCATAAAAATGGAAGAAATAGATGACACCATCACCACCCTCTTCACTTTGGCGACGGAACATGCCTTTAGCACATTGCACGTACCCTCCACAGCAGGTCGAATCATCTCTACCTGCAACAATATTTTAAGTCAACCCCCACTGTTTTGTGGTATGGTGGTAAGTAAAAAAAAAAAACACTTTAATTATGTGAAGACAAATGTCATGAGTTTAATTCTAGACAACAACATTATATATTTCTTTAGTTTTTCTCAGGTTATAGGGTTGGAGTACTTCTCAATTAACTCCTATAAAATTAGTTGAACCAAAGTAAGGAGGATTTGAGAAAAGTTCAGTCACGTATGGTTATCAAAAAAATGTTTAAATCAAGTCATATATAAGTTTATTTGAATGTCTAGATATTTTTTGTTATTAATTGTATACATGAATGCACACAAAAAGGAGTTGAAATTTAATAAAAGGCAGCGGATATTCGGACCCCACCTTTTGTTTCTTTTACCCCGTTCTTAAATTTTTATTTACCCCACTTTTTACTTAATTTACCCCAAAATTGTTTTCAAAATTCCAAAAATACCCTTACTTACCCCATCATCCCCATCCTCGCCCCAATATCCCTCAATCATCTCTATTTCTCGGTTTTAGTTATTGTAGAGAACTTGTACTAGGTCACCAAGTGTTGTAGGAGTGTTGTTTTTGTTGAACAAAGTCGGATGTGGTCGCAATTTGTACTAGAAGCGAAAAAGGGTCGCTCGCGGGGTTCAATCGCACACAGCGGGCATATCTAAAGAGGTATCAACCAACTTTGACCATGACCTCTAAATGGGTAACGGGTGAATTTAACCGAGACCTCTAAAGAGGTGTCGGTCGAATCCGACCGAGATTGTGAAGAAAACTCAGTCTCATTGGGTGACGAAGGGATTCAACCGAAACCTCTTTAGACAGGGCCGACACCTCTTAATAGTTGTCAGCCATGTGCGCCGACACCTCTTAAACGTTGTTAGCCCTGTGCGTCCGAACCCCGCAAGCAACAAAAACGAAAAAAGTTCGAACCCCGCAGGCAACAAGAATGAATAAATTTTTTTTCAAAACTTCTAAAAAATACAAGAAAATGACAAAAAAAAATAGTGGGTTTTGCTCGGAATCCCTTGATATTTTTGATTCCATCAAAACTTTGTACCCAAAATACAAAATTCAAGCCCCAAATCGAAGTCATAAACCCAACAACAAAATCACAAACAATATCGACTTGCAAAAGGAAAAAAACCACAAAATCGATACTAAAAGAGATGAAGAATGCACCTATGATTGGGTATGCGTGAGTGGGGTGACTGGGATATGCGTAAATAAAAACCCTTTATATTGAGGGGTAGTTGGGTCATTTCACATGGGTAGGGTAGAAGAAGCAAAAATTGTGGCCGAATAGTCTTTGCCTAATTAAATCGTTTCAAGTGAGATATATAACCTCTGGATTTTGTAGAGTAGTAGAAGGAACATGGCAAGCAACATGAAAGACACTGGAGCACCCATCAATTGCTTTAAGGAGGCCATCAAAGTCCAGCAAGTCTGCCTTGAATAGTTGTAGATTCTCGGCGGCGTTTTCCAATGTCTTCAAAAATGCATTCTTTTCATCACCTGAAATATGTTTTAAGACACCGCAATGACACACTTCTATTAATTTTAATATTTACATTGTGGGGGTGAACACCTATTTATAGACTCAAAGTCAACTCCTAATCAAACTAGGAAACTACTAAATTAGGAAGCCATAAAACTAATTTAGAAACCCTAATTGTTAATTTAGATTACAACTCTAACATCCCCCATAATTTAAATTACCTATCTGAATTAAACAAAAAACATCATCCCCATAATTTAGATATTCTTGATCTTCCACTTGATCTTCTCTCGATATCCAAATCTCGACTTCCACCGATGACGTCATTTATCATTCACCCACCATATATCTCGCACAACTTCCTCCGTGCTAAACAATGCACATTGCACTCGATTGTCATCATTATCGACGACATTGTCATGGGCGACCTGACAAACCTGAAGTCGAGCTGGTTTTCTCACACTCCTTTGTAGTTTGCAACTGGTATGTTGGGGTATATCACCAGTACTAGCTAAAGTAGAGGCTCCATCTTCTCTGATCTCTGTAGGTTGAGCAATACTCTTACCCTTTGTGGCTAAAATCCACACATCCTTCTCATCAAATAAGGCATCTTTGCTAACAACGACTGAATTGGTAACTGGATTGTAAAATTTGTATGCTCCAACCCACCTTAAAACACATCCAATAAAAATGACCTTCATGCCTTTGTCATCCAACTTATTTTGGTTAGCATAAGGAACATGCACATATGTAGTGGATTCAAACACCTTTAGGTGTTTGACACATGGCTTATAACTACTCCAAGCCTCTTCTGGGGTAATATTGAACACTCCTTTTGTGGGAGATCTATTTAGTAAATAAACTGAACATGCAACTACTTCAGCCCAAAAAGAATCAGATAAACATTAATTTGGTTTTCAACATACTACGAGCCATGTCTAAAATCGTCCTATTCTTTCTCTTTGCCACACTATTATGTTGCGATGTTTGTGGTGGCTTTCAACACCCCTGTTGTTGACTTTATCACGACCTTTCTACCCGTAATTCTTGTTTGGCTTTCTGGTAACTTTGATTTTCAATGCCTGCTCAGTTGGCTTGACTTTTAAACTCTTTCCATTGATTCTTTGCTCATGTGCTTGTAATGAACCAATTATTTCTTTAACTATCTTGGACTCAAAATTTGTCCCAGACTCCATAATGACAGCTACTACATGGTCGAACTTCGTGGTCAAAGTGCGCAAAATCTTCTTGTTCACATCAAGATCATCAACATTGCCGCCATTTGTCTTTATCTGATTGACGATTGTCTAAACATGTGTGGTGTACTTCTTTATATCTTTCAAGTCCTCCATCTCGATCAACTCGAATTGTCGCCTTAAAGTCTGCAACGGGATTTTCTTGGCTTTTTGTACACCCTTGTAGGACGTCTCCAAAGTGTCCCGCGCATTTTTATTTTATTTTGTTTCTTTTAACAATTTTGTAGTCATAGTGACTGTCCATAGTGAGTAACTTTAACATTATCTTCAAGCATAAAATTGTAAAAAAAGTATAAAAGAAAAATCAAAAATCAAGGTGGGTGCTCTTAGTGAGTGTCAATCATGAAGAATTTTCCTTAATTTTAATAGAACTTATTTACATTGTTGGGGCTCAACATCAATTTATAGACTCAAATTTAACTCCTAATCAAACTAGAAAACTACGAAATTAGAAAGCCCTAAAACTAATTTAGAAACCCTGCTAATTTATATTACAACTCTAACAGTGCATCAGTTCAAATTAAAATATTTACTCCATTTCTCCTGAGTTAATGGGCGCCTTGTTACTAACTACGCTATAAAGTTAAGAGTTGTTAAAAAGAACTCGAACAGGCGATGTTATAGGCACCCCAATGTTTTATGAAGGCACCCCAATTTACATGCATTTAATGTGAGGCACCCCTACCTCCAACATTTTGGAGTGCCTTTAGCGGTGCTCAACTCAACACATTCAAATATATCAAAAGGGAGAGGCTAAACAGACCCCATAAATTACTAAACATACCCCAGTTTTGAGAAATTACCCAACTGCCCTTTTATATAAAAGGATTTTTACTCAACATACCCTACTCACACCATACCCTAGTCACCTCTCTCAGATCTCCTCACAAAGAATTGACCAAATCTAACAAAATCCGAGCAAAACTACATGGATTCGACGATGTGGGTGCATTCATCATCGTGCCAATTTCGTGGTTGTTTTGGATTTTTTTTCTCGTTGAGTCGTTTTATTTGTGAATTTATTTTTAGTCTTAGGGCTTTGATTTGAGACGTGAATCTTGCATTTTAGGTACAAAGTTTCGATAGAATTGGAAATATTAAGTGATTTCAAGCAAAACCCACAAATTTTTTTTGTCATTTTCTTGTATTTTTTGAGAGTTTTGAAGTTTTTTATTTGTTCTGGTCACCCGCGGGTTTCGGAGCAACAGAGCCGACACCTCTGAAGAGGTGTCAGTGGAACTGGGCCCACACCTCTAAAGAGATGTCGGTCGAACTGGGCCGACACTTCTAAAAAAGTTTTAGCCGGTTCCCTCCGTCACCCACTGAAACCAAATTATCTTCGCATTTTTGGTTGAAGTTAGTCGAGACCTCTAAAGAGATGTCGGTCCTATTCATCTGAAACCTCTTCAGATGTGTCAGCTCTGTTCGTCTGACACCTGTAGGCAAGGGTATTGAGGTGAGAGTGAAGGTGATGGGGTACACGAAATATAATAAAGAAATTAAGAAATTAAGAAGGACTAATTTAATTCAAGGTGCAAATTGTTGAAAGAAGAAAAAAAATTGAGGCGGCAAGTTTTTGCCCTCGTTTACCATCTTTTGCTCGAGGCCTCTTTTCAAGCCAACTTCTCAACGTCAATACGTACGCTATTTTGTATTTCCCCACAACGCCCCTCTCCATCAACCAACATATTTTTGCTCGAGGCAAATTTTTGCCCTCTTTTTCCCTCTTTTGCTTGAGGCACAAATGTTTATATGTATGTAACATACATATAATAGTTTGTATTCCTATTTTTTTTTTTTTCATTTTTTATTTTCTTATTCCACACTAAAAAGTTCTTGTTAATTTTTCTTTCTTCTCTTACATCTTGAATTTTTTTATACAAAGAGCTCTACAAATGGAGTACCCATATCTTTTTAAGTGTCAAACTCATTTTAAGTGTCCGACATAGATACTTTAGATTAGAGTGAAGAGTTTGAGTAACATAGATTTTTTTTGTATGCAAGTAACAATAAAGGCTCAATCCCACAATAGTTGTGGTCGACTACATGGATCAAACTGCTCCATTACGCTCAATTTAGTGCAAAAGGTTTAGGACTTTGCACATGTAATTTTAATTAATTCATTGTCCACTAACCGAAGTACTTACAACAACTATATCACCAGGCATGTTTAGCCAACACAAAAAAGATCTTCACATACGTACACTAAAAGGCAATCTAGCTTCAAATACAGGATATATAATGGCTCAGAAGAAAGATTTATATGTGCAACTATTCATCAAAACAAAAGGAAGATGTACATGCCAGATAAAAAAAGATCCATATGTCTGCCAAAACTGTTCGGCCGAAATGCTACATGTTGTAATTATGAATCTCAAAGAGACCAGATGCAATCCAAAGGTTTCCAACAATGTCAGCGAAAAAATGACAATGTTATTCACTGAATAGGCTTTGCTTCCATCTTATTCACCATTTTGAATTGAAGTTATCCTTGAGTGAACCACTGACGCAGGAGCGACGTCATTAGCTCCACTGGAGTGTAGGATTGAATGCAAAACAACTACAATCAAGATAGTCTACAAAAAAAAAAGATCAAATACTAAACATATTAGTGCTGCATATAGCAGAAATAAAATATCGTAATGACTGAGATTGTGGGAGGAGAAACTCAATATTTTTCGATAATATTAATTTGGAGAAAGCTCTGAAAAACTTTTAGCTTTTTACCTTAACAGATATTGAAGATTCAAAGAACGGGTAGGATTCAAAGACTGCCTTCCAAGCTAACTATTTTGATTGGATATGCAAAACGGTCCCAAGTACGAATGATGCCTGTGATCTCCAAAGCTACAACATTAGTAAGGAAATTTATTATTGACAAGTCTTGCCGAGACCCATAATATTCATTCATTTGACAGTTCTTAATCTTTGATTGAAAGCACTGGGGGAGGTTTTCTCCGATGTAGGGAGTCAGTTCATCTTCACTTGATGCACGGACCTAAATGCAAAACATAGATTAAAAATCCAACAAGACTGTTATGCAAAATTCTAATCACCAAAATTTAACATGTCTATTGAGTTACCTTGTCAAAGATAAGATCTTCAAGATTAGGGATTATCCGAAGAATGCTTAATAGATCTCTTCCATCACAGGGCTAGCTGACGCGAAGAGAGACGCCTCATAAGATCTTCATGTGAGAGAACCTATGAAGGTTGCAACAAGGATCAACAATTTTCAGGACAATAATATAAAAGCTTAAAGAACAATGGTCCCTGAAAAAAACCGAGTTGAATAGTTACCTTGAGAAGGTGAGCATGTATATGAAGCTTCTTAACATTAAGGAGACCTTTAAGTAGACTGTGGGCATTGCGATGTACTTCTTCCACGATTAATACCTGGCGCTAACGCACATCTGTACTAATTATAACTTCCTGTAGCATTGGCATGTCAAACAGAACGAGTTCTCTAATTAGATCCTCAGTAGAGTAAACAAGTTTTGATTATCCAAGCGCATGGATCGTGCTCACAATCGGGTTCAAAGCGTGCCTCGAAAATTCGTAAGTGATTAAGGGTAGGCACTAAGATTACCATTTTTTTTATGGTTATGAAAGGCACGTCTACCCAAAGCCAAACTTTTAAGAGCAGGAAGGCTGGAAAAGAACTGCCGGGTCGAGTCTTCATCACTTGGAAAAATTATACCATTGAGTTCAAGGATCGTAAGAGATGGGAGAGATGAAATTCATGGAGATTCTGATGAGCAACAGTTGATATCCATGAATAAGCACTAGGTAAAGCACGGGCTTCATAATCATAGGTGATTTTGAACACGCATACATAGGTTCGAAATGTGATGGTGAAATAAGACATTATCGATGAAATCCATGAACATTGTGGCATTGCCATGGCCACCACTACA
This sequence comes from Stephania japonica, assembly GCA_039657345.1. Lineage (NCBI taxonomy): Eukaryota > Viridiplantae > Streptophyta > Magnoliopsida > Ranunculales > Menispermaceae > Stephania > Stephania japonica. Next base: position 75,651,010 of record CM077556.1, read on the forward strand.
GCAAGAAAATGAAAATTCGAGTGCTGAAACACCAGTCTACAACCATCTCCGTCTCTTAGACAAGATGATGGTGCTCACAGCTAGTTTGGTGGGGAGTCTAGAGAGGTTATGATATTGCAAAATCGAGTCGGGCAATTCGCTAATCCTATCTTTGTCCACAGTATCCACATTAATTTCCATCAAAGATCACAACAGCAAACAACTATATAGATAGATGTTACCAAGCGGAAAACTTAAGTAATTTCAACTCCTCTAATAATCCTATATTCCGCAACACCCATTTTGTATTATTACATCAATCACAGCAATACACAACTCTTCATTTCAAATCAAATGTGTTCTTTCAAAACCAACTCTGTGACTTCCAACCCTATATAATAACAACAATCACTAGAAAAGATGAGAGAGAAGATGATCGAACCGGTTGTCATAAGCGAAACACTCTTCATTCAAGCCGGAAAGAGAAGATTAACTTGTGCCCATTTCAGCTAGGATTTGTACTTTTTCCTTCTCTTTTTTCTCACGTTCAAGCCTCTCCCCTGCACTCTCTCTCTCTCTCTCTCTCTCTCTCTCTCTCTCACTTGTGGGAGTTGAACTCATGAAACCTAGTCTCTCTCGGTTTGACTTGGTGGGAGTCGAACTCACGATCTCCCGAAACCTAGTCTCTCTTTGTTTGACTTGGTGGGATTCGAACTCACGATCTCCTGAAACCTAATCTTTTTGCAAGTGATGCCTTTACCATCTCACCAGAGATGCTTTGACCCTGTTTTCTCCTTCTTCTAACTTGCAATTAGGACAAAATACATTTTTTTTCTTATTAGGAAAGACCAAATTTGGTCTAAGTTACATTTGTAACTGTAGGATATCTTGCTCCAACAACACGCAAATTTGATTGAAAATATATTTCCAAATCTTAAAATCAACATCACACTGAAAAACATCATTGGCCATGTGGTCTGCACAAACTTATTCTCTCTAAATGTGTGGCTGAAAACTACACTCTACTCCCCGTCTGTCTCCCTTAGAATATCATGAATCAGTGGATTTCAAAATTGGCCCAGTGATGAGTCCAGAATAAAATCAATTGTTTCCTGCGAGTCTAGCTCCACAACCAATTTTCTACATCCTTTATCTCACGTCAGTTGCAAGTCATGTTTAACTTTTCATAGTTCGGCGCAAAGAGGTGAACACCGACCCAACTTTGCTTAAAATGATGCTCGAAAATCGCCTTTCATCCCCCGTTTCACTCATGTTGTTGTGGCTTCCTCATCCTCCCTTTGTACCACCCCATCACAATTTATTTTCAATCACCCCTCCTCCGGTGCTACCCAATGGCAATGCTTTCTTTTTTTCTTGGCAAAACCCATCATTTGGTCCCTGAATTTTGTTTTTTTATGTTCTTGGTCCTTGAACTTTTATTACTACACATTTGATCCTTGAACTTTTACAAAAATCTACATTTGGTCCTTCTACCATGTAAAATGTTAAATTAAGCCAATGTGGGTAACAAAAGTCATACGTGACTAGTTAAGAACAGTAAAATGGTTTATATTACTAAACATGACGACTCACATCAACTAAAAAAAGCTGAAAAAAAATATAATTTCTCCCAAAAACATAAAAAAAAAATTCAAAATTCAGGGACCAAAAACATAAAAACTCAAAAGTTCAGGGACTAAATGTACAACAATGAAATTAAAGTTCAGGAACCAAATGTACACTACTGAAAGTTTAGAGATTAAAAACATAAGAAACTCAAAGTTCAAAGACCAAAAAATACTTTTTTCCTTTTTTTTTTCAATGTTCCTTGATGTACGTATAGATTATGGAAAGATAATTGTGGTGGTTTATGCACCTATAAAAGACATTTCTACATATGCCCCGCTAGAAAATTCAACTCAATAAATTTTGAATAAATTAGAACATAAAGGGGTAGACATAAGCTAACATGAAATGCATTGATCAGGAGAGGGATTTATAGGACTGAGAAAAAGGTTTCATCTTTTTTTTTTTCAGTCTAAACCACTTAATATCCAAATTAGTCAACTACTCCAAGCTCGCTTTGGGTCGACCCACAACTGAGCTCTATGTGGCCGAACCCAATTAATTTAGAATTGAGGCTCTCTTGTATTACAATGCAGTATTAGAAATTCTATTAGCCCAAACTATGTGATCAAATAAATACTCCTCTATCAAGAGATCCTCTTCCTTCCCCTTCTTCAAACTCTTATTCGTGTTTTTCATATAGTTTATAACTTTGTGTTAAAAATAAAAAATAAAATAAAATAAAATTTCGAGAACCGTGAAGTCTCAAAACTTTTAAAGTTCAAAAACATTTTTCAATAACATTTCATTTGGGGTAGCTCAGTAGCATGACAAATTAATCAACTGGATCGAAACCACTCTTTTATCGAACCAAACAAAATATATAGAACCTGTTTAGTATAGCAGTTAAATAACAAGAAAGAACAATATATAAACTAAACAATGTAATGTAGCATCCATAATTAAGCGTCATAATAATTAGTATTGTCAAAGAAGACGCGAGTATTTTCTGGATTGGGCATAATTCGAATAAGCTCAAAAGATCTTTACCTTAACATATCTTGAAGACTGACAGAATGACTACGATTCGAAGAATGCCTTCCAAGCGTTACTATTTTGGCTGGTTTTAAACGAGGGTCCTTGGCATCCATGAAATCTGTGATGTCCAAAACATCAACAATAGTAAATACGAAATTTATTATGCTCAAGTCTTCTGGGAACCAACAAAATCATTGATTTGAAATTTCTTAATCCTTGATTCAAAACACTTTGGAAGCATTTTTCCAGTGTAGGAAGTCAATTCATCTTCATTTGATGCATATACTTGAATGCAAAACAATAGATAGAGATTGTCAATTAAAATCCAATAAGACTATTACACAAAATGCAACCACCAACATTTTACTATTCTAATGAATTGCTTTGTCAAAGATGAGATCCTCAAGGTTAGGCATAATTTGAAGCACGCTCAGCAAATCTTCGGCACCACAGTTCACAGAGCCTAATGACTCGAAAATAGGATAAATTGGTAAATGGTGGAAGATGGCTCGTAAGGTCTTCATGTGGGAGAACCTACGAAGGAAGCAACAACGACCATGAAGGATCTACAATTTTAAGAACAAAAGTACAAAGTTCAAACAACAATGGTCCAATATTCAAATCAAATAGTTACCTTAAGAAGGCCAGCACGTATATGAAGTTTCTTTACATTAATGAGGTCTTTAAGTAGACTGTTGGCATTGCGACGCACTTGGTCCTCCGTCAATATCAAATTTTAATACTCATCCGTATTAATCATTGCATCTTGTAGCATTGGCATCTTGAACAGAATGTATTCACTTGGTAGCCCATTAGTCCAACAATAAAGGTAATCAAGATTCGGAACAAAAATCTTGATCATCCGAGTACACGGCTAATAAGGACCAAAGGTTACCTCCAAAATTCTCAAGTGACTAAGGGATATTACCAATTGGTTATAAATGGTGCAATGATGTAGAACCAAATGTTTAAGAGCAGAAAGGCGAGAAAAGAATTATTGGGTTATTGGAACATATAATCTTACATGAGAAATATAATAAGAGTTGATGTGATATATAAGTGGTGTAGATTGTATCCTAGCACCTGTAATCATCAAGGCTGAGGCGGATCTCATGTTCTTTCATGGATATCCAATGTTGCTTGTAAGAAGAACTCCGCGAGCTCTATCTCTGTATTCATCAAGTGGATTTCAATGGGATTCCTCACTGTGTTTTTGGTTGCAAATCCCTTGTGGTGCTTAAGATATCATAATACTAATAGTGGTGTTTTTGCACCACTTAGTCACTTGGTTCAAACAATTGGTTCTACACCATTACAACTTCTTTTTCAGCCTCTCTGCTCCCAAATAATTGGTTCTACACCATTGCAACTTTTCAAACCATCAGTGCCTTCCCTTAGTCACTTGACAATTTCTAAAGCTTGCTTCCAACGTTACAAGTCGTCATATACACTGTTGATCAAGATTTGTGGGCCGAATCTTGATTATCTTTGCTGCTGGACTACTGGCTTGCTACCAACTGAATACATTTTGTTTGACATGCCAATGCTACAAGAAGCAATGATTAATACAGATTTGTATTACATCCCGCCTTGGGTATTGCCAGAGGAAGAACGTCTCAAAGCCCACAATCTACTTAAAAATCTTGTCAATATAAAGAAACTTCATATACCTGCTCGTCTTCTTACAGTAACTATTCAATTCAAATTTTGGTTTTGGTTAATTGTTTTATAAACTTTATATTTTTCTTCTTAAAATTGTTCATCTTTCATGGCGCCTTCATAGGTTCTCCCGCATAAAAGACCTTATGAATCAGCTTCCAACATTTACCAATTTAACCTTTCTGCGAGTCATCGGACCTGGAGATGGCAAATATTTGCTGAGCCTGCTCCGAATTATGCCTAACCATGAGAGTCTCATCTTTGACAAGGCAAACTAACTAGAATAATGAAATGTTGGCAGTTGCATTTTGCATAAAGGTCTTGTTGGATTTTAATTGACAATTATCTCTATTTGTTGTTTTTGCATTCAGGTCTATGCATCGGGTGAAGATGAATTGACTTCCTACATTGGAGACATGCTTCCACAGTGTTTTGAATCAAGGATTAAGACAATTCAACCCAATGAATATATATGATGGTTGCGGTAATGACTGGTACATAATAGAGTTCTTATTAACTAATGTTGTAGCTTTGGAGATCACTGATATCATGGATGCCCAAGACATCAATTTAACTCCTGTCAAATCAGTGAGGCTGGGAAGGCATTCTTGGAATCCAAATAATCATTTGAATCGTCAAGATCTGTTATGGTATACTTCTTTTGAGTTTTATCCCTTCTTTGTCTAATCAAGACTAACTCTTATTGGACTCGGCGAGTACGATGGAAGAGTTAAAGCATGGTCAGATTCATTTTGAGAATGATCAGCTTTGAAGCAGAGAAGTAAGGGAACGCATTTTGAAACCCTAATCACAAGAAGTATGCGATTATCAAAAAAATTGCATAGAAAGATTAGAGAAACGGAAGATTATCAAACCATTGTTAGGACTAGTTTTAAAGCTCCAGCTAGCACTGTAATATCTGCTTCTTCTCGCCTAACTGAAGCAAATGAGTCACTTTACTCTTCACTCTTTATTGACGTTTTAATGCGCCTTCGGTTCTATGCCCTGTTTGTCGCCGGTTAAAAACCATTTCCACCCCTCAACTTGGAAACTAATCTACCCTTGTAAGTAAAAGTAGGAAATTGTTTTTTCAAAAAAAAAAAAAGAAAAAAAAGGTCGGAAATTTGCATGGAAATCAACCAGATAAATACTAGAATGACTCGGCGATGGTGTCCATCCATCGTGCATTGATGTACATGTGCATATCTCGATGTGTAAATGAATGGACACCATCAGTGAGTGTCCATTGCAGGTCACCTTAAGAGCATCTCCAATGGTAAATATGAATTGTAGCTGTGGATTCATGTCACATCAGCAGTGTGGAGAGGATGTCTATCTTACGTGGCTGAAATAGACATTGAAGTCAAAAAATGCTCTCCAATGCACAATGTGGATTGTCTCCTTTAATTGATGAGGCAGTAGCTTCTTTTTTAAAAAAAAAATTATAAACAATTATTGAATAAGTAGTAGCCCTCCCAAAAAAAAAGTAGTAGTGTTTTTTTCTCAAAAAAAAAAAAATGAAACAAAGAAGTGGTAGTGTTTTTTATATGAAAAAAAGGATCAATTGTGTTTTTCTTTTGAAGGCACATTTATGTTTATATATATATACACGTATTTGTAAAAGCACATTATTAAAAAAATTATAATATCTTTTTTTTTGAAGAAAAATAGAAGTTTCATTAATCATTAATGGCTTGATACAGGACCGGACATAGAATCAAAATATACATTAATTCATTAATCTTATTTGTTCAAAAAAATTGTCATTACTTTGGTTGTAAATGAGATTGTGAAATTGAAACAGTTTGACAATCAAGGACTGTTCTCTACAACATTGAAACACATTACAATACATAAATACCTGTTATAACCACACAACAATAACAAAACTTCCCGACTAGAAGAAGAAAATCTAAAACTTTCCAACAAGGAGAAGACAAAATCAAGACTTCCAACAAACAAAGACAAACTACCTAATAATAAGACTAAAAAGAAGGACCAACCCAACCAACGCACAGATCCAAAAATGAGTTTCGAGGAAGAAGTCGCAACAAGGAGATCCAATTATCACAGATCTAAAAATATTTGTACTTTATTGAATACATAGAACACAAAAAAATGAAGATTGGAACCACCGCCAATCAAAAGAGAAGATAAGCGGTGGTTCAAGATCTTGAGTCAAGAGATAAAACTAAGAAAATGGGTTTTAGGGTTAGAGTAGCCGCCTCTTTGGACAAAAATTATCATATCTTAATATAACAAAACAGATAACTAAAGTTTTTAACTTTGTATTTATCTTATCAAATTCAATATAATTATCACCAAATCTATATGAATAAAGAAAGGACAAAAAATGACACAAAAAAAAAACAAAATGATATTGGAGTGCGACTATTTTTGGAGTTTCGGCTATTTCGGTTCTCTTTTTTAATGAGTTGGAAACTTAGACATTGTCTATTGCACCCTCTATTTCTAGAGAGTGCGATAGATAGTGTCTACCTTTTTCTATGTCACGTCCTCTGCACTGAGAATGTAATAGAAAATTATATTGATTAGGGTAAAACAAGACAAATTGTATACAACACTTTGCTCTTATTTATAGAGCGGTACAAAACGATATACATGGAAGTAACTGATTTACATAATCAGTGAGGAAGTTACACAATTAGTGGAGAAATTATGGTATACACAATCAGTGAGGGAAGTTACACAATCGGCCTCGACAAACCAAGCAAAAGCCATCTGTTCAGTCTGCAAGGCGGAATCCTTGGTTTGAACATGAAAAAAAATAAAAAATTGAATGAAAACTCAAAAAATACATGTAATGACCCGAATCTTTTCCAATCTGACATAGGGGCAATTTAGTAATTTAAATACAAAATGTGTGTTGGATTTTTTTTGGATTGAATTATTAGTGTTATAGTAGAATATCTTACACCTCTAGATGAGCATTTTATGCGGTTTGAAGAGACTCCGGGATTATATGCCCGGTCCTATTAAGGAAACTTACCCGAGAATAAAATCTGAAAAACTTTTCTTAAACGTGAAGAAAGTTATATTCGGGGGCAAGATCTCTAGATTTATGAGATCTCAATAATTAGGAAAATATTTGTAGGAACTTTTCTGGTCAAAAAGGGCGAGATCTCCAAATTTATGAGATCACATTAATTAGGGAAAGATTTGTGGGAACTTTCTTAGTCAAAAGGGCAAAATCTTTAAATTTATGAGATCTCATTAATTAGGGAAATATTTGTGGGAACGTTCCTGGTCAAAAGAGTAATTAAGTTAAACTAATGAAAACGAACCCAAGACATATTAAATAAGTGTTAGACTTAAGGCCCAAGTGGGAGGGCATTTTAATCTTTAACACAAAAAGCTATATACATTATCCAAAAAAAAAGTTGTATACAACCTAACCTAACCCTAGCCTAGAAAAGGAGAGGTTGTATGATGACTCTAAAATCTAACTCGTGTCACATGTCATTTTAGGTTGCACGTGGACCTCTTGTCATGATATGGGTGAACAATTCTCGATTGTAACGACTCTCAAATTTAATTAGTGACACGTGTCGTGTTTTCAGGACTATGACCTACCAGTCATGACTTGTCATATTACTTAAGCCTCGAGAGTCAACACTCAGGTATATTTTATTTTTTTGTGATGTTTATATTATTATTTATACTTGAATGTGAACATTGTATGTTTTAGTGTGTGGTTTTGTGTTATTAATCACTACGGATTTCTATGTGAAATTCGCCTAAGAAAAATGAGAATTTTAAGGTATAATACAGGTAATTAAACACCAGAAAATGGTAATTAGGGAATTATCAAATATAATAAATAATTAAATAAAATGTGGGAGCGAGGTTATGTCCAGAAATGCACGTGGCGCAAGTCGTGAGGTGAAACGAGCACACGAGCGCTTGTTGTGAGCGAGAAATGGCTTGGTTTTGAAGTTGTAGTCACTCATTGGAGTCATGCTTTGGTGTAAGAGTTGTTGGATGGAGTGAAGGTGGGACACAAGATGTGCCTCGAGATTCGTGCATGACAAGAGATGAAAGGAGAGTATATAAACTAACTTTTCTCTCTCCTCAATTCATTTTATCATTTTCTGCTCAACGTGAGAACGAGGGGGTTTCGGACGTTTCGAGCATGTTGCGACGCCGAAGATCGACCAATCACAAATAAAAAAGTAGGATCCCTACTCTCATGTTTGTGTACAGTTTGGCATTAATTTTGCAGGTTTTTGTCACGATGATTTCGTATGAGATTTTGGAAAAATGTTGGGAATGAGTTTGAGTTATGTTTTTGGAATCAATTGGATTATTCATTGATGAATTGGTGATTGATTTGTGCATTTGAAGAACATTGGAATTTTTGAAGGATTGTCGTGTAATTCACGAATCGGGGTGTTTGTCAGGGTTTTGACGTGAATCGAATGTGTTTTGAGGTTGTTTTGGACGTCTTAAGAGTTTGGGATAGGCTCAGAACGCAGTAAAGCAAGCCGGGGTTTTGAAAAACCCCAGATTGTGCGTGCAGGACCCACGCTGCAAGGGATGGCGTCACCCTCGGCGGATGGGGTAGTCAGCCAAGAAAACACGTGGTGGGGATGCCGCCAAGTGTTGAACGCCGCGGTGCCTCGGCGGCGTGACACGGTTCACAGGGGAAAAATTGATAAAATTTTGAAAAAATTTGGGGATCTTTCGGGTATCCAAATGGGTTCGAATACGACCCAATCCCCTAAAAATCAATTCAATTACACTAATAAAATAATTATGAAAAATTGGGTAAATTAGAATATTTTTAATGGGATTTGCAAATTTGGTTTAATTAGTTTTTAGACTTTGAGAATTTGAGTGGGACAACTTAGAGATTTCGCGAGGATCAAAGTTTTGTGATCGATTGAGGTACGTTATTCATACGATTGTAAGCCAATTAGAAAATATACATTAATTCATTTTCTATTTTTGCCATTTCTATTTGAATTGAGCTATTATTGGAATTTCCTTCGATATTTCTTTGGTTGAGTGTCGTGGCGTAAGTGTGCTGCGAAGGTACTCCTGGGTCTATATTAGTGAGTGAGCGTGAGTACTCCTGCAGGAGTGCTGTCCTACCCCCTAATAGTGGGTTACACCTCGAGTATTGGATTGTTGGGCACTGTTGTGTTTATGGATTGTTGGTCACTATTGTAACTATAAATATGGTACTGATGTACTGGATAGAAATTGACCACTTATGGGCCTCTCTTAACTCTTCGGACACTTAAATTTTGTTGCTATGTTTGTCAGTCTGTTTATCATGCTATTTGTTACATTTTCTACCTTCAATACCGTATAATATTTGGACTATTTAATTGGTAAATCTTGAATTACTGTTTAGCTTCTTCTGGCATTACTTTCATATTTTTCACGCACTCACCGTCTAGTTTGTGGCGGTGTTGCAGATAGAGCTGATACGAGCAAGGAAAATAAGTCGATGCTAGATGATATCCTCTGAGGACTCTCGGAGCAATTATTTCCTTTACTCAATGTAGGTTTTGTTTTTTTACTGTGATTATTATATTATATGTTTTGTAAACACTAGGACATGTATCGGGGATTGAAAGATTAGGGATATCATGTATGAACGTTTTGTTTAGCTTTGATCGCCAAAACACGAGCTGTCAGCAACAATGGCCTCAGAGACAGTCGCCTAGTACCTCTTTTCCCTTACTCTTGCTCGTACCAGGATCTGCGTTCAATGGCCTAACACATACAACAACGAGCCCAGTGAGTAAATTCCCAAGAGAAGTCTACACGATAACCATGAAAACATCGATAATAGCGAGACATGTGAATATGACCCTGACAACAGAATCATATCCCCATGGCTAGCAGTAAACAACCATCACAGCATCACATCAATCACACATTAATTAACTGGAAATGTAAAGCATCCAAAATATCCAAGAACAACAAATAATTAACTAAATGGGCTCGAACGTAAAATCAACAGATAATTAAATCATCACTCGTTTAATCACGATAAAACCATGACCCGCCGGTCATACGATAGCAAAACGGAGTTCTTAGCACAAACTAGTGCTTAATAACAGGCTTACAATGACTACACCGTAACTCAGTAAACGGGGCGTACTCCTTTCCAAGCTTTTTAGTTCTAAGAGTACCCTTAATCCCTCGAGACAGTTGTAGATACATTCTACTCTCATCTACACGGTCGTGGTCATTGTCGTAGACTAGCCCATGCTCAAGTGTGTAGCCATAACCAAGATGAAAAACTATGCATGACCACCAGCAATCACCGCATACGATAAGATAATCGATAAAATGTAAGCCATAAATTAAAGTGTAACTTTCTCAAGGGTTTTACGTATCTATAAACACGCATTCCAACTTCCCGGACCTGTCAATCTGCCTCGCCTAGCTCCCCGATGCCCGAGCTATGGTTCTCCAGTCCCTGAAGTCCATTTATAGTGTTTTATATTATTTAAAAACATATTATCTAATTTTATGATATTATATCATATTTTCCAATTTTCAGTTGTGGTATCTCTTTCAGACTATGTCGGGGTTCCAAACATACCCAAAAAGTTCCAAAACCACTTTTCTACATTTTTCTAAATTTCTTATATTTTCTATAATTTTTCTCGATTTTTCTGAAAATTTCCAACTATTTCCCTATTTTTCAAAAATAATACATATTATATTTAATTACTTAAATGAGTAGGCCCCACCTGAACCGGACCAGCCGGTCCGGTCCAGCATCACGCGCGTGTGCGACCTTTTCCCAGGGACGATTTCGTCTCTGGTTCTCCAAAGACGAAATCGTCACCTTCTTTTTTTTTTTTCTCTTTTTGCTCTTCCCTCTTCTCTCTTTCTTTCCTCTCCCAAACCATCTTCAACCTCTAAACTCCAAAGACCAATTTCAACATCAACAACACAAGTTATCATAAATTTTCGAATTCAACGTGCATGTGAAATAGTCCTAATTTGTACATAATACCCGAAATTCAACTGTGGAACCGATTTTAAAACTCCATTTCATCCTACCTGACTTCAATTATTATCAAAACCAGTAAAAAAAATATAGAATTCTAAACCCAAAAACTGATTAAATGAAAAAACTCCATTTTTGAAGCTCCTTTAATGGAAATTCATATAGTTTTGAATGATTACCTTATTGTGTTGGTTGAATTCTTCAATCCTAACTTGAATTTCTTCACTTCACTCTCTCTAGATCCAGCTCCATTCCTACATAATCGATTTGCATGTATTTTCTTTTGAAGTTCTGTTCATCAATCCTCATATTTATATCCTTGGTCTAATCTCCCTCAACGGACGCATCCAGAGGAAGATCTAAGGGTCATTGATTGTCCAGTCCAGCTTCTTGAGTAACACACTTGTGACTTAATCTGCTTCGTAACTCACATCCATGCGCATCACTATGTCCATCTGGTGGTCTCTACCTTTTCCTACAAACTATAGGCCTTAGATAATTTAATTTAACTATACATTAGTCACGTTAATACCTATAGTTAGTATATAGACCTTTTTAATTAATTCAATTATGTCCTACTAACTCTCAACTAGCCGGCAGCCAATGCCCCGTACCTCGGCTACCCAACACCCGCTACTCGTACCTAACACGCACTTCGAGTTAAATACCTGACTCGTAACCTTGTCCGACATCAACTTACACACATGTGATGTTTATATAAATAATAATAAATTCCAACATTACAATAATAGACATACAACATATACAAATTACACAATATAACCTGGGTACTCATATCCGAGTTAGCCCAGCTGTCCACGTAACGCCAAAATTAACCCGTTAATCCCCGGGATTAACACTAATACGGATTAAATTAATTTGGGTCGTTACACACAAGATCTCAAATAAAATGAACCCGAATGTCAATGTGCTTTGATCTTCCATGATAAGCTAGATTTTTTGACATAGCAATGGCTGCTTGATTGTCACAATAAATTTTTGTAGCTTCCTTTTGTTCTTGACCAATGTTGGTGAGAATTCGACGCAACCAAATTGCTTGATACGCTGATGAAGATGCAACTACATACTCAACTTCAGTTGTGGATAAAGCTGTTGTGGTCTGCTTCTTTGAACTCCAACATATTGCTCCTGAACCAAGATTGAAACTGTAACCTGAAGTGCTCTTTCTATCTTCCAAACATCCTGCCCAATCACTGTCGGTGAAGCCAACTAATTTCAAAAAATCAGAAGTTTGACCATACCAAAGCTCATGATCAACTGTTCCAGCAATGTATCGCAATACTATTTTTGCAGCTCCAAGGGTGATGTTTTGATGGACAATGTATAAACCTTGAAATAACTCCAACTGAGAAGGCTATATCTGGGCATGTATGTGTTAAATAAATTAAGCCTCCAACCAAGCTTTTAAAATGACTCATTTGCTTGTTCTGTCCCATCACCAAGCTTCAACTTCTCACCCAAATTCATTGGTGTCACTGCTCTGTTACAACTTAACATATCAAACCTTTTTAATAGGTCTGTAGCATATTTCTTTTTAGATAAGAAAATGCCATCCTCATGTTGCTTCACCTCAAGCCCAAGAAAATAATGCAAATCACCCAAATATGTCATTTCAAACCTTTTCTTCATACAAGCTTTAAACTCAGCAATAATAGATGAAGAATAACCCATATAGATCATGTCATCAACATAAAGGCAAATAATAAGAACATTTGTACCTTGTCTCTTCACATAAAGATTTGGTTCATTCTTACTTCTCTCAAATCCATTATCATGGAAATAGGAATCTATCTTGGTGTACCACGCCTGCGGAGCTTGCTTCAACCCGTAAAGAGCTTTTTGCAACTTGTATACCTTCTCTTCTTTACCTTTGACAACGAAACCTTCAGGCTGAGAAACATACACCTCCTCTCGCAAATCTTCATTCAAAAAAGCTGATTTAACATCAAATTGATACATAGTCCAGTGCATCTGTGCAGCCATTGCTAGAAGAGTTCGAACCGTCTCAAATCGTGCAACTGGAGGGAAAGTATCTTCATAATCTAAACCATATTGTTGTGAATATCCCTTCACTGCAAGTCGCACCTTATACTTTTGAACATTCCCATCAGCTTGAAACTTTGTTCGAAAGACCCACTTGACCCCAATTGCTTTCTTATATTTAGGAAGGTCCACCAATTCCCACGTATCATTTTTCTGAATTGCTTTGATTTCTTCGTTCATTGCATTACGCCATTCCTCTTTTGTCACTGCATCTTGGAAGGTGATTGGATCAGCAACAAATAATGCTTGCGTCTCTGCATAGATCTCGGCCAAGGAACGATACTTTGTTGAAGGAATTTCATCATCAGTAGAACTTGTATTGCTTGAACTTGAAGAAGATATGATTGGAGATGAGCTTGAAGAACTTGAAGAAGTCTGCTTCACTTCAAATGGTGGAGTGTCAATTTCAGGTGTGGAGTCAATCTGAGCTACATGTGAATTCTCATCCCAGACCCAACATGCATCTTTAGCAAAAAGAACATTTTTGCTAACAATGATCTTGCCATTTATAGGATTATATAGCATATATGCCTTAGATTGAGAACTATAACCAACAAAAATGCACTTTGTTGATTTTTCATTAAGCTTACTGCGATTAGGAGAGTCTATCAAAGTATGGCAACATAACCAAAAATCTTTGAATGGCTTACCGAAGGTTTCCTCCCACTCCATGCCTCGTATAGAATTTGATTCAAGTTAACTTCGGTATACCCCTACCTCGTCGAATTTCGTCAATTTCTATTGAGTTAAGTTTTCCAGTGGGAGCATTTGTATGCCGTATTTGCAGGTGTTAAAACCACCGCAATTGCCCTTCCTTAATCTTTGTGTCAATTTGTGCTACTCCTACATTTCTTTAAATTTATGTATTTCTTATTCTATCTTTATGAGTTTTACCACACATCCACCTAAATATCCTTATTTCTGCTACGAGCATTTTATGTAATTGTTGTTGTTTAATTTACCATCCAACATTCACTTTCATATAGCATAGCTGACCTAATTACGGTCTTATAAAATTTTTCTGGGTTGGTACAACTAAAAATAAAAGAGGAAACAGGCACGGAATAGAGTTATAATACGGTGAGAAGTGCACATTCAAATTCGTTGCACAAAACTCATAGAGACACGGCAGAGATGTATGTAATTAATTTCATCAGCCAGAAAGCCCTTGCATATAGGCAGGCAGGTGATATAAGTACACTTAGATGTGCCTCATCTTATCGAGGAGACCCTTTTCGTAGAAATCTTCGATGGAATCAACAATGCTCGTCTCCAATGCCCTGTACCTCCACCCCAACTTCTGCAATTTCTCACTGCTGAACTTGCAAATAACACCTTGTTCCAAAATTCTGCAACATAATTATGTAAGCGTATTATACATAAATAAGCATATCCTAATTAATTAAGTTCTAACACATGATGTTTTCAAAACAAAAAAAAAAAAATTCCTGACACATGATAAAGAGACATACGATTAATAGAATTGGTGTTGTGACAAAGTTGTGATTGGTGACCAAAAGGTTTTAGCATTGAGACAGCCGATTAATTTTTAGAGGAGTGTTGGCTTACTACCGACACGCTATGAGTACGCACCTTATTTTATTTATTTATTTATTTTGTTTAACAATTTTGTAGTTATAGTGAGTATACGTAGTGGGTAACCTTAGCATTATCCTTAAGTACAAAATTATAAAAAAAGTAAAAAAATAAATAAAAACATAATGCGTGCTCTTACTGAGTGCTAATAGTGGGTCACTTTAACATTTCTAATTTTTATAGGATTAGTTGAGCTTAAGTACGAAGATGCGGGCCAAAAAAAAACTATTATCAGTAAAAAAGAGAAAATAAGTGTATCAACATATGGTGAGATGGTAAAAGTATCACTTGACAAAAAATAAGATTTTGAGAGCCCCACTTAAGTTTAAAAATAAAATAAAATAAAATAAAAGTGTATGTGTGTTTAACTCACTGCTTAGGGAAGTTGAGGTTGGGGTAGAAGCTCTTCATTTTGTCAACCAATACAAGGGTGGAAGCTTGGTGCGCTGCACATATGTACCTCCCCTGTGCTTTGGGCTTCTTGTAAACCAACAGGAGTGCTTCAGCTACATCTCGTACATCCACAACCATCCAGTCATTGTTTTCAACAGCCTCCACTCCATCTGGTAATTTGTTTTGTTAAAAATTGATTTATGAGCTACGTGAGACACAAATACCATTTCAGTGAACCACGACGAGTTGACCCAATGGTAAGAATGAATATGGGATTGTGTTGGTTAGTTGCGCAGTCCCAAGTTCGATTTCCCACTACGTCGAAATTTTTCTGGCCTCTAAGGCCTTGTGGGAATAGTCAGGCTTGCCTATATACTCATGGATAGGAAAAAAAAATAATAATAATAATAATAATAATTTCAGTGGGAAATACATACCTCTAGTAAAATTAAGCAACAACAAAGTGCTAGTATTCATTTTGTGCTGCAACAGTGGTCCAATAATGAGCGATGGGCACACGCTCACTAGGTCAAGCCCATGGGCCTTTGCATACTCAAAAGCTTGAAATTCGGCTGCAGTTTTGGCATAGCTGTACCAGTTGATCCAGGAGAACTGCACAATCAAGTGATTCAGGTGAATATATATATATATGTTAGCTTATTAAACAAGGGACCATCATCAACTTAATTAATTATGATCAGCTGAACATTACATGGATCAAATTAATTGTGAAAAAAGTATTGTTTATAATTACCCCTTCTATTTCACAAGTTTTGCAAAACTCCTTGTCACTCCACTTCTCATCCATGACTTGATCCTTACCACCCTCTTCACTTTGGCGAAATAGATGACACCATCACCACCCTCTTCACTTTGGCGACGGAACATGCCTTTAGCACATTGCACGTACCCTCCACAGCAGGTCGAATCATCTCTACCTGCAACAATATTTAAAGTCAACCCCCACTGTTTTGTGGTATGGTGGTAAGTAAAAAAAAAAAAAACACTTTAATTATGTGAAGACAAATGTCATGAGTTTAATTCTAGACAACAACATTATATATTTCTTTAGTTTTTTTTAGGTTATAGAGTTGGAGTACTTCACAATTAACTCCTATAAGATTAGTCGAACCAAAGTAAGGAGGATCTAAGAAAAGTTCAGTCACGTATAGTTATCAAAAAAATGTTTAAATCAAGTCATATATAAGTATATTTGAATGCCTAGATATTTTTTGTTATTAATTGTATACATGAATGCACACAAAAAGGAGTTGAAATTTAATTAAAGGTTGCCGCTATTCGATCCCCACCTTTTGCTTGTTTTACACCTTCTTGAATTTTTACTTTGTTTACTCCACTTTTTACTTAATTTACCCAAAAATTATTTTTAAAATTCTAAAAATATCCTTGCTCACCCCATCATTTTCATCCTTGCCCCAACACCCCTCAATCATCTCTATTACTCGGTTGTAGTCATTGTCGAGCACTTGTACTAGGTCACCAAGTGTTTAAGTATTTTTTTTGTTGAACAAGGTCGAATGTGGTCGCGATGTGTCCTAGAAACGAAAAAGGGTCACCCAGGGGTTCGATTGCACAGGGTCGGCACCTCTGAAGAGGTATCGACTGACTCTAACCACGACCTCTAAATGGGTAACGGTTGAATCTGACTGAGACGACTAAAGAGGTGTCGGTCGAATCCAACCGAGATTGTAAAGAAAACTTAGTCTCATTGGGTGACGGAGGGATTCAACCGAGACCTCTTTAAAGGTGTCGGCCACATATGGCCGACACCTCTTAAGAGTTGTCGGCCCTATGCGTCCGACTCCTCTTAATAGCTGTCGACCTTGTGCGGCCAAACATCGCTGGGCAACAAGAACGAACAAAATTTTTTTTCAAAACTTTTAAAAAATACATGAAAATGACAAAATAAATAGTGGGTTTTGCTCGGAATTACTTGATATTTTCAATTTCATCGAAACGTTATACCTAAAATGCAATATTTAAGCCCCAAATTGAAGCCCTAAACCCAACAACAAAATCACAAATAATACAGACTTGAAAAAGGAAAAAAAACCCAAAAAGTCAATAAATCGACACTAAAAGAGATGAAGAATGCACCTATGACGTCTAATCGGTGGGGTTTCACTCGAATTTCGTTGGATTTAAATTGGTGGTGGAGTGTGGTTGGAGAAAGAGGTGACTGGGGTATGCGTGAGTGAGGTGATTGGAGTATGCGTAAATAAAAGAAGCAAAAAATAGGGTCAGAATAGCCGTTGCCTAATTAAATCGTTTCAAGTGAGATATATAACCTCTGGATTGTGTATAGTACTAGAAGGAACATGGCACGCAACATGAAAGACACCGGAACACCCATCAATTGCTTTAAGGAGGCCATCAAAGTCCAGCAAGTCTACCTTGAATAGCTGTAGATTCTCGGCGGCGTTTTCCAATGTCTTCAAAAATGCATTCTTTTCATCACCTGAAATATGTTTTGACATATCCCAATTATAATCAAGATATCGACTGCATACATCAAACTCTTTCATTCTGCTCCATTTAATTTCATAGTTTGTAAAAAATAAAAAAATTAAACAAAGAATTTTTCTTGGTATTTCATAGTGGCAAATAGATGAGTATCCATTATAGCTAGCTCTTATTAAGGCGTATATATGTTGTGCATGATAGGTTTTTTGAGACACTGCAATGACACACTTCTATTAATTTTAATAGAACTCGTTATTTACATTGTGAGGGTGAACACCTATTTATAGACTCAAAGTCAACTCCTAATCAAACTAGGAAACTACTAATTAGAAAGCCATAAAACTAATTTAGAAACCCTAATTGCTAATTTAGATTATAACTCTAACATCCCCCATAATCTAAATTATCTATCTGAATTAAAAAAAAAAATCACCCCCATAATTTAGATATTCTTGATCTTCCACATGATCTTCTCTCGATATCCAAATCTCGACTTCCACCAATGACGTCCTTTATCTTTCACCCACCATATATCTCGCACAACTTCCTCAGTACTAAATAGTGTACAATGCACACGATTGTCATAATTATTAACGACATTGTCATGGGTGAGCTGACAATCCTGAAGCCAAGCTAGTTTTCCCACACTCCTTTGTAATTTGCAACTAGTATGCTGGGGTCTATCACCAGTACTAGCTGAAGTAGAGTGTAACAGTCCGAATTTAATTCGCCGTTATTTGTGACGTATTGCAGACGTGGCGAACAGCTCAGACACCCATGGGACCCACAGCTAGGCTAGAGCGCGCCTGGAGTTAGGTAAATAGTTATTTGGTATGTTGTTTTGTTTAATTTGCGATGTTTAGGTTAAAATAGGTTAAACGACATCGCGATGTGTGTAATTATATTTTAATTGACGTGTGAGATTGTGTGTTAAGTATTCACCTCGATATGCGTGTCCACACGGGTACCGAATAGACAAAAAGATGAAATATTAGGCCGGAGAAAATATTACACACATTAAATGAATTAAATGTGATAAAAATGGTAAATTGGTGGGCGCCTAGGGACACACGAGGTCGTGGTCGACGCGCGTGAGTGGTACGGTAGTGTGCACGCCCGAGTACGCTCGTTGACGCGCACGACGAAATTGTAAACGCGAAAATATAGGTGTGTATATATATTTATAAATATATATATAAGTAGTTTTATATATATATATATATATATATATATATATATATATATATATATATATATATATGGAAATCAGAAAATAAATAAATAATGGTGAAATTACCAAAAAGGGTATTTGGTTGTTTAGAAAATGTGGATGGACATAAGGGTATTTCGGTAATTTTCCACCATCACCGCCTTCTTCTTCGTTAAATCGAAAAGAAGAAGAGAGAAAAAGACGAAGAGAAGAGAGAGGAAGAAGGAGAGGGCGGTGGAGGAATTCGGGGAGATCACGAACATAACGAGGACGTCGAGGTGAGTTGATTGTTGTTCTTGCTGTTGTTGTGGTTGTGTGCATTGTTGTTGTGTGCATTGTGGTGGTTTTGGGGCGTGCCGAGAATTGGATCGGTCCGAGGAGGGAGACGATATGTGTCGTCCCCCCACCCTCCCAATTCCACTAGAAAGGAAAGGAAGAAAGAATGAAGAAGAAGAAAAAAAAATTGAACCAGTGTGAAGAAGACGATGGAGGGAAGGTGCACGCACACTGGGCCGGGCCACCAGGCCCAACCCGGGTGGGCCTGGACCGGGACCAACCCGGGTGAGCCTGGGCTGAACCCAACCCGGACCGGGCTCGACTCGGACTCGGTCCAAGTGGGTCCAGGTGGACCGGACCGGGCCCGACCCAATTGGGTCGGGTCGGACCCGGTTCAGGGGACCCACCATAATATTTAAATAATATTTGTTTTTTAATTTATTTTATTATTTTATTTAAATAATTAAAAACAGTTTTTAAATAAAATAAAATATAGAAAAACTGAGAAAAATAGTCAAAAATTATGGAAAAATTCAGAAAAATCGAGAAAAATATGAGAAATTAGAAAATGGGTCAATAAATGAGTTTTGCGATTTTCTCGGGATTTTGGCGAGATGTTGTCGGGGTTTTTACTTCGAAAAACGTAAAATTGACATAATATGTCCAATTGAAGCTAATTCAATGATAAATAATCTTAGGTACATTTGGGATGATAATTTGGATTATCGGGTGATTATTGGAGCTAGACGGGGTTTGATTTTCGGGACGTGGAGTGCGGATTGAGCTGTGTAGTATCCCAACTGAAATTATTTAAGTATTTACTTCTTTTGGCATTTGAATTCAATTTCTTTCTTTTCAATAGTCTATTCTTGGTTATGTTTATATGGGCGGACGTTGAGCGAGGCTCCCTCCGTTCCATTCTTGTGTGTATGTCCACTACACCATGGCGCGTGCTACCAGATCGAACTCAGCCGAGTGTCACGTCGTGGCATGTGTCGATGCGCTGTAGGTGTAACGCCGGCCATCGAGCAGATCCAGATGCTTGCCCTTCTGGAGTTTGACTCGCCGACAGCATTCTGTGGAAAAGTCCGAAGTATGGTGTAGTCTGACCCTAGGAGCTAGGAACACACTTTGCACCTTTTCCTATTATTTATTCATGCGATGAGCACAGTTGTCTGTATTTATTTCCGCATGTTTATTTAATAGCTTTATTTAAATTCAAGTATTTACTTTTAGAAATGCTCACTTAATTTCCTTGGGAATACTCACTCTGGACTCGTCATCTGCTCTTTGTGATGGCTTGAGTGCAAATCCTAGTATGAGCAGGGGCAAGGGCAAGCTGCCAGAGTACTGTTGAACAGAGATAGCCTGACTCGACGTTTGTATTATACTTAATTTGTTTTATTATGGGTTTGGGGTTTTGGATAAACTTTATATATATTGAACTTTTTGGTGATTCCAGAGGTACTTATGGTTGTGCATGGCTTTTCCACATTAGGTTTATGGTTTAGGTTACACATTTATAGTATCACTATCCGAGTAATGCATTAGAAAGGCTTCCGCTGTGTGAATTTGAGGATTTTATAATGCTTTAACATATAATTTGACTTCGATACAACTTAATCAATAAATGGATAATTAATAAGGTTTACAAAGATAAAATGGAGGATGTAATCCAATGTAGAGCACAGCTATCGCTGGTAAGACAGATTGTGGGTCCGCATTGGCCCTTGTGGCGGTCTATTTGGAAAATAGGCCGTTACAGTTTTGGTATCAGAGCCTAGGTTTAGAAAAACCTAGGGCTCAAATTTGAGGAAAACACCTATTGAATAAGCTCTAGATGTGGAAACCCAAAGGAATTGCCTAAAATCTTAGTTGGGAAGCATTAAGAGATGGGTAGAAATCAGGATATACATGTTATGTTTTTGTTTATATATTACCTACGTTACACGTATATTCGTACCGAGGCACGTTCTTCGATGCAGATACCGATGGACGGGTAGCCTTCAGGTACAACTCAGCTAGAGGTTGGGGATACTAGCGATCCTGCTAGGTCGACATTGTCGTTAAAGTCGTTAGCGCGGACAATGGATAATAGGTTCGCACAATTATTAGATTTATTGAGACCTCGTAGAGGTAGAGGTGATTGGCAGTCAGATCAGGGTCGCAGAGGTGACAGAGATTGTCGGGATAATCGAGATAGACGTGATGATCATGAGGTAACATATTCTGCGGCCTCTACATTAGTTGATCGGCCAAGACAGCAACAGAGATAGGATAGAGGTCAGGGTCAGGGAGGCCAAAACCGAAGCCAGAGTCAGGCACAGAGTCAGAGGACTACTGGCAGATCAGAAATTTGAACTTGTTATCGTTGTGGTCAGGTAGGACATATTATGGCGGACTGTACTGCACAGGTGCGCATACCATCACGATCGATCGGGCCGAGAGATAGGGCCCAAACAGCTGCGTTTGGGGTTACACAACCAGATTGGGAGGCGACCAGACAGCTTGTTGAAGGTATGTAATCTGTCAGTGATACTTTTATGCATGTTATGTTTGATTCTGGCAGCACACTCTCCTTTATATCTGGACATATGGTAGGATTGTTAGGATTAGATGCACAAACTTTAGATACACATCTTGTTCTCAGCACGGCAGCTGGGGATAAGATTTATCCTAACCGAATTTGTCGGGATTGTGTGGTTGAGATTGAGGGACATCAGTTACCTGCTGACTTTAGAGTATTAGAATACTTGGAATTCGACGCAATGCTCGGTATGGATTGGTTATCGTCGTATCATGCACAAATCGACTGTTTTAGCAAAACGGTGACATTTCACATCGAGGGAATTCCAGAGTTTTCATTTGTCAGAAATGCGTCAGCATTACCTATCACTCGAGGCAGACTAGCTACGTCGCAGGAGATGAAGGCGTATGCGGCTATGATGGAGCCAGAGATTAAGACAGTAATTAGGGTTGAGGATGTCCCGGTTGTTTGTGAATTTCCCGATGTATTTCCTGAGGATTTGCCAGGATTGCCACCACCGAGAGCTGTTGAATTCATTATCGAGCTAATTCCTGGAACTCAATCGCTTTACAAGAGTCGTATAGGATGTCGGCATCGGAGCGAGAGGAGTTGAGGACTCGGTTAAAGGACTTACTTGCGAAAGGATTCATTCACCCTAGCATGTCACCTTGAGGAGCTCCAGTTCTTTTTGTGAAGAAGAAGGACGGCTCGATGCGGATGTGTGTGGATTATAGGAAGTTGAATCAGGTGACTATTAAGAATCGTTACCCACTTCCCAGGATCGATGATTTGTTCGATCAGTTGGCAGGAGCCAAATTCTTCTCGAAGATTGACCTCAGATCGGGATATCATCAATTGAGGATTCGAGAAGGAGATATTGAGAAGACCGCTTTCAGTACGTGATATGGATTGTATGAGTTTACAGTCATGTCATTTGGGCTGACTAACGCGCCAACGATCTTCATGGATTTAATGCACAGGGTGCTCCGACCGTTTTTGGATCGATATGTCATAGTTTTCATCGACGATATCCTGATTTACAGCAAGACTCGTGTGGAGCATGAAAGTCATCTCAGGGAGGTGTTGACGATGCTGAGAGAGCACCGACTTTATGCCAACTTCAGCAAGTATGCATTTTGGTTAAGTGAGGTGAAGTTTCTCGGACATGTTATCAGTAATTAAGGGATATCGGTTGATGGGGACAAGATTCAAGAGATTATTGATTGGAGGACACCTGAGTCAGTTTCGGACATTCGGAGTTTCTTAGGTTTGGCAGGATATTACAGGCGATTCGTACGGGATTTTTCCTTGATTGCAGTGCCGATGACGAGGTTGACCAAGAAAGATATATTTGACTGGTCGCAGGAGTGTAAGGATGCTTTCTGGGAGCTGAAGAGGCAGTTGACTTCTGCACCAGTTTTAGCATTACCTGTGACAGGAAAGGGTTTTCGATTTATACTAATGCGTCAGGCACTGGGTTGGGTTGTCTGTTAATGCAGGACGGACATCCAGCGGCTTATTTATCGCGACGATTAAGACCACATGAGGAGAGTTATCCAGTGCACGATTTGGAGCTTGCGGCAGTCGTGTTTGCACTGAATGCTTGGAGACACTATTTGTATGGTGAAAAGTTCATACTATTTACCGATCATCAGAGTTTGAAATATTTGTTCACTCAGAGGGAGTTGAACATGAGACAGCGGAGATGGCTCAAGTTACTAAAGGACTACGATTTCGCTATCGAGTATCATCCGGGAAAGGCGAATGTCGTAGCTGATGCGCTTAGCAAGAACGACATTGAGAGTCAAATGGGCCCGTGGCATATGACACATGAGCATTGGTTACTTGAGGCTGTATCGGTGTTGTGTGTAATAGAGTCTATTGCTGAGCTACATATTTGCGGCCAGATACGAGTTCCTACGGTGTCTCTAGAGCGGGTTGTTGAGTTGTAGAGAACTGATGACCGGTATTTACGAATCAGTGGACTGGCTCAGGATCCAAGGTGCACCGAGTGGTCTGAGGATTCAGGCGGGTGCTTGAGACACAGGGGTCGTTTGTGGATACCGGAGGTACCGGAGCTCAGGGACAGTATTCTCAAGGACACACACCGGTCATGATTTACAGTTCATCCTGGTCGGACCAAGATGCATCATGACCTTCAGCGATTGTTTTGGTTGCCAGGGATGAAGGCTGACATGGGGAGATACGTCCGTAGTTGTCATATTTGCCAGCAGGTAAAGGCGGAGCACAAAAAACCAGTTGGGTTACTACAGCCGCTACCCATTCCTCAGTGGAAATGGGAACACGTGACAATGGACTTTGTCAGTGGCCTACCGCAGACTACGAGGAGACATGACGCAGTTTGGGTAGTTATTGACAGATTGATGAAGTCGGCACATTTCATACCGATTGCCATAAGATATTCAGTTACACAGTTGAGCACTATTTTCGAGAAAGAGATTGTCAGATTACACGGTGTACCGGTCTCCATTGTTTCTGACAGAGGTCCGAGGTTTACTTCAAGACTTTGGGAGAGTATGCAGGAGCAGTTTGGCACTCGACTACAATTTAGTACTGCGTAC
Organism: Stephania japonica; assembly: GCA_039657345.1. Classification (NCBI taxonomy): domain Eukaryota; kingdom Viridiplantae; phylum Streptophyta; class Magnoliopsida; order Ranunculales; family Menispermaceae; genus Stephania; species Stephania japonica. Next base: position 75,675,381 of record CM077556.1, read on the forward strand.
CATCCTCAGACTGACGGGCAGTCGGAGCGATTAATCCAGATTCTCGAAGATATGTTCAGGGTGTGTATTTTACAGTTTGGTGGATCGTGGGAGGAGTATCTGTCGTTGTGCGAGTTTGCGTATAACAACAGTTATCAGGCAAGTATCGGGATGCCACCATTCGAGGCATTATATGGTAGGCCCTGCAGGTCACCAGCATGTTGGGTGGCACCGGAGGATACATCGGCTATAGGACCTGAGGTTGTTGTGGATCACACTGAGAAGGTGAGGCAGATTAGACAGAGGCTTCAGGTGGCACAGGATAGACAGAAGAAATATGCGAATAGATATCACGGGGATCTGAGCTATGAGGTTGGAGATCATGGATAGGAGGATTCAGACTTTGAGTAACAGGGAGATCCTGAAGGTTTTAGTTCGTTGGCAGTATCATGGAACTGAGGGATTAACTTGGGAGCTCGAGTCTACCATGCGACAACGGTATCCCCACTTATTTGCCTGTAAGTATTTAAGTTTAATTTAAATTTCGGGACGAAATTTCACCTAGTTGGGAAGAATTGTAACAGTCCGAATTTAATTCGCCGTTATTTGTGACGTATTGCAGACGTGGCGAACAGCTCAGACGCCCGTGGGACCCGCAACTAGGCTAGAACGCGCTTGGAGTTAGGTAAATAGTTATTTGGTATGTTGTTTTGTTTAATTTGCGATGTTTAGGTTAAAATAGGTTAAACGACATCGCGATGTGTGTAATTATATTTTAATTTGACGTGTGAGATTGTGTGTTAAGTATTTGCCTCGATATGCGTGTCGACGCGGGTACCGAATAGACAAAAAGATGAAATATTAGGCCGGGGAAAATATTACACACATTAAATGAATTAAATGTGATAAAAATGGTAAATTGGTGGGCGCCTAAGGACACGCGGGGTCGTGGTCGACATGCGTGAGTAGTACGGTAGTGTGCACACCCGAGTACGCTCGTTGGCGCGCACGACGAAATTGTAAACGCGAAAATATAGGTGTGTATATATATTTATAAATATATATATATATGGAAATCGGAAAATAAATAAATAATGGTGAAATTACCAAAAAGGGTATTTGGTTGTTTAGAAAAAGTGATGGACACAAGGGTATTTCGGTAATTTTCCACCATCACCGCCTTCTTCTTCGTTAAATCGAAGAGAAGAAAAGAAAAGAAAAAAAAAAACAGACGAAGAGAAGAGAAAGAAGAAGGAGAGGGCGGTGGAAGAATTCGGGGAGATCACGAACACAACGAGGACGTCGAGGTGAGTTGATTGTTGTTCTTGCTGTTGTTGTGGTTGTGTGCGTTGTTGTTGTGTGCGTTGTGGTGGTTTTGGGGTGTGCCGAGAATTGGATCAGTCCGAGGAGGGAGACGATATGTGTCGTCTCCCCACCCTCCCAATTCCATTAGAAAGGAAAGGAAGAAAGAATGAAGAAGAAGAAGAAAAAAAATTGAACCAGAGGCTCTCTGCCTCTGTGAAGAAGACGATGGAGGGTGGGTGCACGCACGCGCACCTGGGCCGGGCCACCAGGCCCAACCCGTGTGGGCCTGGACCGGACCCAACCCGGACCGAGCCCGACCCGGTTCAGGGGACCCACCATAATATTTAAATAATATTTCTTTTAATTTATTTTATTATTTTATTTAAATAATTAAAAAACAGTTTTTAAATAAAATAAAATATAGAAAAACCGAGAAAAATAGTCAAAAATTATGAAAAAATTCAAAAAAATCCAAAAAAATATGAGAAATTAGAAAATGGGTCAATAAATGAGTTTTGGGATTTTTTCGGGATTTTGGCGAGATGTTGTCGGGGTTTTTACCTCGAAAAACGTAAAATTGACATAATATTTCCAATTGAAGCTAATTCAATGATAAATAATCTTAGGTACATTTGGGATGATAATTTGGATTATCGGGTGATTATTGGAGCTAGACGGGGTTTGATTTTCGAGATGTGGAGTGCGGATTGAGGTGTGTAGTATCCCAACTGAAATTATTTAAGTATTTACTTCTTTTGGCATTTGAATTCAATTTCTTTCATTTCAATAGTCTATTCTTGGTTATGTTTATATGGGCGGACGTTGAACGAGGCTCCCTCCGTTCCATTCTTGTGTGTATGTCCACTACACCATAGCACGTGCTACCAGATCGAACTCGGCCGAGTGTCACGTCGTGGCATGTGTCGATGCTCCGTGGGTGTAACGCCGGCCATCGAGCGGATCCAGATGCTTGCCCTTCTGGAGTTTGACTCGCCGGCATCATTCTGTGGAAGAGTCCGAAGTATGGTGTAGTCTGACCCTAGGAGCTAGAAACACACTTTGCACCTTTTCCTATTATTTATTCATGCGATGAGCACAGTTGTCTGTATTTATTTCCGCATGTTTATTTAATAGCTTTATTTAAATTCCAGTATTTACTTTTAGAAATACTCATTTAATTTCCTTGGGAATACTCACTTTGGACTCGTCATCTGCCTTTTGTGATGGCTTGAGTGCAGATCCTATTACGAGCAGGGGCAAGGGCAAGCTGCCAGAATATTGTTGAACAGAGATAGTCTGACTCGTACGTTTGTATTATACTTACTTTGTTTTATTATGGGTTTGGGGTTTTGGAGAAACTTTATATATATTGAACTTTTTGGTGATTCCAGAGGTACTTATGGTTATGCATGGGTTTTCCACATTAGGTTTATGGTTTAGGTTACACATTTATAGTATCACTATCCGAGTAATGCATTAGAAAGGCTTCTGTTGTGTGAATTTGAGGATTTTATAATGCTTTAACATATAATTTGACTTCGATACAACTTAATTAATAAATGGATAATTAATAAGGTTTAAAAAGATAAAATGGAGGATGTAATCCAATGTAGAGCACAGCTGTCGTTGGTAAGACAGACTGTGGGTCCGCATTGGCCCTTACGGCGGTCTATTTGGAAAATAGGTCGTTCCATCCTCTTTGATCTCTGCATGTTGAGGTATACCCTTACCCTTTGCGTCTAAAATCCACACATCTTTCTCATCAAACAAGGCATCTTTGCTAATAATGACTGAATTGGTAACTCAACTGTACAATTTGTACGCTCCAACCCGCCCTAGAACATAGCCAATAAAAATGACCTTCACGCTTTGTCATCCAACTTATTTTGGTTAGCATAAGGAACATGCATATATGCAGTGGAGTCAAACACCTTCAAGTGTTTAACACATGGCTTATAACTACTCCAAGCCTCTTCTGGGGTAATATGGAACACTCCTTTTGTGGGAGTTCTATTTAGTAAATAAACTGAATATGTAACTACTTCAGCCTAAAAAGAATCAGGTGGACATTTGGCTTTCAACATACTACGAGCCATGTCTAAAATCGTCCTATTCTTTCTCTCTGCCACGCCATTATGTTGCGATGTTTGTGGTGGCTTTCAACACCCTTGTTGTTGACTTTATCACGACCTTGGTACCCGTAATTCTTGTTTGGCTTTATGGTAACTTTGATTTTCAATGCCTGCTCAGTCTACTTGACATTTAAACTCTTTTCATTGATTCTTTGCTCATGTGCTTATAATGAACCAATTATTTCTTTAACTGTCTTGGACTCAAAATCTGTCCCAGACTCCATAATAACAGCTACTACATGGTTGAACTTCGTGGTCAAAGTGCGCAAAATCTTCTTGTTCACATCAAGATCATCAACATTGTCGCCATTTGTCTTTATCTGATTGACGATTGTCTAAACATGTGTGGTCTACTTCTTTATATCTTTCAAGTCCTCCATCTCGATCAACTCGAATTGTCGTCTGCAACTGGACTTTCTTGGCTTTTTGTACACCCTTGTAAGACGTCTCCAAAGTGTCCCGCACATTTTTTTTATTTTATTTCTTTTAACAATTTTGTAGTCATAGTGACTGTCCATAGTGAGTAACTTTAGCATTATCTTCAAGCATAAAATCGTAAAAAAAGTATAAAAAAAAAATTAAAAATCAAAGTGGGTGCTCTTAGTGAGTGTCAATCATGAAAAATTATCCTTAATTTTAATAGAACTTATTTACATTGTTGGGGCTCAACATCAATTTATAGACTCAAGTTTAGCTCCTAATCAAACTAGAAAACTACGAAATTAGAAAGCCCTAAAACTAATTTAGAAACCCTGCTTATTTATATTACAACTCTAACAGTGCATCGGTTCAAATTAAAATATTTACTCCATTTCTCCTGACTTAATGGGCGCCCAGTTACTAACTACGTTATAAAGTTAAGAGTTGTTAAAAAGAACTCGAACAGGCGATGTTATAGGCACCCCAATGTTTTATGAAGGCACCCCAATTTACATGCATTTAATGTGAGACACCCCTACCTCCAACATTTTGGAGTGCCTTTAGCCGTGCTCAACTCAACACATTCAAATATATCAAAAGGGAGAGGCTAAACAGACTCCATAAATTACTAAACATACCCCAGTTTTGAGAAATTACCCAACTGCCCTTTTATATAAAATGATTTTTACTCAACATACCCTACTCACACCATACCCCAGTCACCTCTCTCAGATCTCTTCACAAAAAATTGACCAAATCTAACAAAATCCGAGCAAAACTACATGAATTCGACGATGTGGGTGCATTCATCATCTCTATTAGTGTCAATTTCGTGGTTGTTTTGGATTTTTTTTCTCGTTGAGTCGTTTTATTTGTGAATTTATTTTTAGTCTTAGGGCTTTGATTTGAGACGTGAATCTTGCATTTTTAGGTACAAAGTTTCGATAGAATTGAAAATATTAAGTGATTTCAAGCAAAACCCACAAATTTTTTTTGTCATTTTCTTGTATTTTTTGAGAGTTTTGAAGTTTTTTATTTGTTCTGGTCACCCGCGGGTTTTGGAGCAACAGAGCCGACACCTCTGAAGAGGTGTCAGTGGAACTGGGCCCACACCTCTAAAGAGATGTCGGTTGAACTGGGCCGACACTTCTAAAAAAGTTTTAGCCGGTTCCCTCCGTCACCTACTGAAACCAAATTATCTTCGCATTTTTGGTTGAAGTTAGTCGAGACCTCTAAAGAGGTGTCGGTCCTATTCATCTGAAACCTCTTCAGATGTGTCAGCTCTGTTCGTCTGACACCTGTAGGCAAGGGTATTGAGGTGAGGGTGAAGGTGATGGGGTACACGAAATATAATAAAGAAATTAAGAAATTAAGGAGGACTAATTTAATTTTGGAGTGCCTTTAGCCATGCTCAACTCAACACATTCAAATATATAATAAAATGAAATATAATAAAGAAATTAAGAAGGACTAATTTAATTCATGTGTGAAGATATTAAATGTAATACGGAGAGGGAGACATGGACATACTTAGGTCTCTAACAGTTCCATGGACCTTGTAGCCACGAAGGAGAAGTAGCTTCACTAGCCAGGATGCTTGATACCCTCCAGCGCCTGTAACACATACTATTTCATTCTCATCACCCATCTCTCTTTAATCCGCTTTTCTTTGGAGATTGGCTAAAACCTGCATTCAATTTATAGTAGTGAACTTGATATATTCTTCGCCGCCCAACTCTTTTATTAAATAAAAAAAATAAAATAAAGTGGAAAAAAAAAAAAAAAAAAATCAACAAAAACGTGGGCAGCAAGTTCAAGGCCTCTTTCCCCACAACGCCCCTCTCCATCAACCAACATATTTTTGCTCGAGGCAAATTTTTGCCCTCTTTTTCCCTCTTTTGCTTGAGGCACAAATGCTTATATGTATGTAACATACATATAATAGTTTATATTCCTATTTTTTGTTTCTCATTTTTTATTTTCTTATTCCACACTAAAAAGTTCTTGTTAATTTTTCTTTCTTCTCTTACATCTTCAATTTTTTTATACAAAGAGCTCTACAAATGGAGTACCCATATCTTTTTAAGTGTCGAACTCATTTTAAGTGTTCGACATAGATACTTTGGATTAGAGTGAAGAGTTTGGGTAACATAGATTTTTTTTGTATGCAAGTAACAATAAAGGCTCAATCCCACAATAGTTGTGGTCGACTACATGGATCAAAATGCTCCATTACTCTCGATTTAGTGCAAAAGGTTTGGGACTTTGCACATGTAATTTTAATTAATTCATTGTCCACTAACCGCAGTACTTACAACAACTATATCATCAGGCATGTTTAGCCAACACAAAAAAGATCTTCACATACGTACACTAAAAGGCAATCTAGCTTCAAATACAGGATATATAATGGCTCAGAAGAAAGATTTATATGTGCAACTATTCATCAAAACAAAAGGAAGATGTACATGCCAGATAAAAAAAGATCCATATGTCTGCCAAAACTGTTCGCCCGAAATGCGACATGTTGTAATTATGAATCTCAAAGAGACCAGATGCAATCCAAGGGCTTCCAACAATGTCAGCGACAAAATGACCATGTTATTCACTGAATAGGCTTTGCTTCCATCTTATTCACCATTTTGAATTGAAGTTATCCTTGAGTGAACCACTGATGCAGTAGCGACGCCATTAGCTACATTGTAGTGTAGGATTGAATGCAAAACAACTACAATCAGTCTACAAAAAAAAAGATCAAATACTAAACATATTAATGCTGCATACAGCAGAAATAAAATATCGTAATGACTGAGATTGTGGGAGGAGAAACTCAATATTTTTCGATAATATTAATTTGGAGAAAGCTCGAAAGATATTTAGTTTTTTACCTTAACAGATATTCAAGATTAAAAGAACGGGTAGGATTCAAAGACTGCCTTCCAAGCTAACTATTTTGATTGGATATGCAAAACGGTCCCAAGTACCAATGATGCCTGTGATCTCCAAAGCTACAACATTAGTAAGGAAATTTATTATTGGCAAGTCTTGCCGAGACCCATAATATTCATTCATTTGACAGTTCTTAATCTTTGATTGAAAGCACTGGGGGAGGTTTTCTCCGATGTAGGAAGTCAGTTCATCTTCACTTGATGCACGGACCTAAATGCAAAACAATAGTAGATTAAAAATCCAACAAGACTGTTATGCAAAATTCTAATCACCAAAATTTAACTAGTCTTTCGAGTTACCTTGTCAAAGATAAGATCTTCAAGATTGGGGATTATCCGAAGAATGCTTAATAGATCTCTTCCATCACAGGGCCAGCTGACGCGAAGATAGGTCAAATTGGTAAATATTGGAAGACGCCTCATAAGATCTTCATGTGAGAGAACCTATGAAGGGTGCAACAAGGATCAACAATTTTCAGGACAATAATATAACAGCTTAAAGAACAATGGTCCTTGAAAAAAACCGAGTTGAATAGTTACCTTAAGAAGGTGAGCATGTATATGAAGCTTCTTAACATTAAGGAGACCTTTAAGTAGACTGTGGGCATTTGCGATGTACTTCTTCCACGATTAATACCGGGCGCTAACGCACATATGTACTAATTATAGCTTCCTATAACATTGGCATGTCAAACAGAACGCGTTCTCTAATTAGATCCTCAGTAGAGTAAACAAGTTTTGGTGAACAAGTCTTGATTATCCAAGCGCATGGATCGTGCTCATAATCAGGTTCAAAGCGTGCCTCGAAAATTCGTAAGTGATTAAGGGCAGGCACTAAGATTACCATTTTTTTTATGGTTATGAAAGGCACGTCTACCAAAGCCAAACTTTTAAGAGCAGGAAGGCTGGAAAAGAACTGCGGGGTCGAGTCTTCATCACTTAGAAAAATTATACCATTGAGTTCAAGGATCGGAAGAGATGGGAGAGAAATCGAAGCAGGCAGAAGATGATATTTTGAGCACCATAAGAGACCGATCGACAACGATAAACACTCTCAGGAATCACAAGGGGGTAGTCTATAAGGATATTATTGAGATGAAATTCATGGACATTCTGATGAGCAACAGTTGATATCCATGAATAAGCACTAGGTGAAGCACGGGCTTCATAATCATAGGTGAGTTGAACACGCATACGTAGGTTCGAAATGTGATGGTGAAATAAGACATTATCGACGAAATCCATGAACATTGTGGCTTTGCCAGGGTCACCACTACAGCAAGAAAATGAAAATTCGAGTGCCGAAACACCAGTCTACAACCATCTCCATCTCTTAGACAAGATGATGGTGCTCACAAGTAGTTTGGTGGGGAGTCTAGAGAGGATATGATTTTGCAAAATCGAGTCGGGCAATTCGCTAGTCCTATCTTTGTCCACAGTATCCACATTAATTTTCATCAAAGATCACAACAGCAAACAACTATATAGATAGATATTACCAAGCAGAAAACCTAAGTAATTTCAACTCCTCTAATAATCCTATATTCCGCAACACCCATTTTGTATTATTACATCAATCACAGCAATACACAACTCTTCATTTCAAATGAAATGTGTTCTTTCAAAACCAACTCTGTGACTTCCAACCCTATAATAACAATAATCACTAGAAAAGATGAGAGAGAAGATGATCGAACCGGTTGTCATAAGCGAAACACTCTTCATTCAAGCCGGCCGGAAAGAGAAGATTAACTTGTGCCCATTTCAGCTAGGGTTTGTCTCGAACTCTATATCTGTACTTCTTCCCTCTTTTTTTTCTCAAGTTCAAGCCTCTCCCCTGCGCGCGCTCTCTCTCTCTCACTTGGTGGGAGTTGAACTCACGGTCTCCCGAAATCTAGTCTTTTTGCAAGTGATACCTTTACCATCTCACCAAAAATGTTTTGGTCTTGTTTTCTCCTTCTTATAACCTGCAATTGGGACAAAATACATTTTTTTTCTTATTAGGAAAGACCAAATCTAGTCTAAGTTACATTTATAACTTTATGATATCTTGCTCTAGCAATATGCAAATTTGATTGGAAATATGTTTCCTAATCTTAAAATCAACATTATACTGAAAAACATCCTTTACCATGTGGTCTGCACAAACTTATTCTCTCTAAATGTGTGGCTGAAAACTACATTCTACTCCCCGTCCGCCTCCCTTATAATATCATGAATCAGTGAATCTCGAAATTGGCTCTGTGATGAGTCCAGAATAAGATCAATTGTTTCATGCGAGTCTAGCTCTACAACCATTTTTCTACATCCTTTATCCCACACCAGTTGCAAGCCATGTTTAACTTTTTGTAGTTCGGCGCAAAAAGGTGAACACCGACCCAACTTTGCTTAAATGATGCTCGAAAATCGTCTTTCATCGCCTGTATCACTCATGCCGCTGTGGCTTCCTCATCCTCCCTTCGTACCACCCTGTCACAATTTATTTTCAATCACCCCTCCTCCGGTGCTACCCAATGACATGCTTTCTTTTTTTTGGCAAAACCTATCATTTGGTCCCTAAATTTTGTGTTTTTTTATGTTCTTGGTCCTTGAACTTTTATTACTACACATTTGGTCCTTGAACTTTTACAAAAATCTACATTTGGTCCTTCCACCATTTAAAGTGTTAAATTAGGCCAATGTGGGTAACAAAAGTTTTGTGTAGATTATGGAAGGATAACTGCGATGGTTTATGCACCTATAAAAGATAGTTCTACATATGCCCCGCTAGAAAATTCAACTTAATAAATTTTGAAAAAATTAGACCATACAAGGGTAGACATAAGCTAACATGACATGCATTGATTAGGAGGGGGATTTATAGGTTTCATCTTTTTTTTTCAGTTTAGACTACTCAATATCCAAATTAGTCAACTACTCTAAGCTCACTTTGGGTTAGCCCACAACTGAGCTCTATGTGGCCAAATCCAATTAATTTAGAATTGACGCTGTCTTGTATTACAATAAAGTATTAGGCCATCTTTAATTACAACACTAAAATGGTGCAACTTTTGCACCATTTTAGTGTAACTTTTACACTAAATTTTAAAACCATCTCCAACCCACAACACTATCTTTTACACTGTCTTACTTTATTACTATTTTATTTATTATTTTATTCTTTTATTAAAATTGAATCTTTTATATATTTTAAATATATTGCTCTACATATATATATATATATATATACTGTAGCTATGCGCCATCCACGTGGGATGGCGCACAACAAAATGGCGCTGAGTTAGAAAAACCCCAGCGCCATTTATGCCTATGTGACATCCCAACCTGGTTGGAGATGCCCTTAGAAATTCTATTAGCCCAAACTATGTGATCAAATAAATACTCCTCTACCAAGAGATCCTCTTCCTTCCCCTTCTTCAAACTCTTATTCGTGTTTTTCATATAGTTTAAAACTTTGTGTTAAAAATAAAAAATAAAATAAAATAAAATTTTGAGAACCGCGAGGTCTCAAAACTTGTAAAGTTCGAAAACATTTTTTACCGAACCAAGAGATTTTATAACAAGTAAAACTAAAAGGTGGATCACACTTAAAATACAGAAAGATGGCCCAAAAGATGAACAACCACCATCGAGCCCTGCGCGCAGTAAATTCATCGGTCTATCATAATTCATAAGTATTCATCAAAAATACGATATGTATAGTTATGATCCCCAAATGGCTAAGATATAATTGTCCACAAGCGATGTTTACAAAATTATCTAAGCCTGCCTCTCTAGGAATCATCAAAATGCGCCCCCTTACTTTGCTGCTTTACAGCTTGAACGTTCTCAAAATGAATTTCGCCATACTTTTAACTCTTCCATTGGCCGCACTTACTGGTTCGAATTAAAGTTATCCTTAATTGGAGGCACAAAGGGTGACATATTTTCGTGATGGCATTTATCTTCACTGAATTGTAGGTTGTACGACACTGAAAGTAAATCAACAATGAAGATTGTCAACAAGAAAGAACAATATATTGATAAACTAAACAATGTAATGTAGCATCCATAATGCGTCATAATAATTAGTATTGCCAAAGAAGACATGAGTATTTTCTGGATTGGGCATAATTCAAATAAGCTCAAAAGATCTTTACCTTAAATGATCTTGAAGATTAACAGTATGACTACGATTCGAAGAATGCCTTCCAACCGTTACTATTTTGGCTGGTTTTAAACGAGGGTCCTTGGCATCCATGAAATCTGTGATCTACAAAGCATCAACATTAGTAAATAGGAAATTTATTATGCACAAGTCTTCTGGGAACCAACAAAATCATTGATTTGAAATTTGTTAATCCTTGATTCAAAACACTTTGGAAGCATTTTTCCAGTGTAGGAAGTCAGTTCATCTTCATTTGATGCATATACTTGAATGCAAAACAATAGATAGAGATTGTCAATTAAAATCCAATAAGACTATTACACAAAATGCAACCAACAACATTTTACTATTCTAATGAACTGCCTTGTCAAAGATGAGATCCTCAAGGTTAGGCATAATTTGAAGCACGCTCAACAAATCTTCGGCTCCACAGTCCACAGAGCCCAATGACTCGAAAATAGGATAAATTGGTAAATGGTGGAAGATGGCTCGTAAGGTCTTCATGTGGGAGAACCTATGAAGGAAGCAACAACGGCCATGAAGGATCTACAATTTTAAGAACAAAAGTACAAAGTTCAAACATCAATGGTCCAAGATTCAAATCAAATAGTTACCTTAAGAAGGACAGCACGTATATGAAGTTTCTTTACATTTATGAGGTCTTTAAGTAGACTGTCGGCATTGCGACGCACTTGGTCCTCCATCAATATCAAATTTTAATACTCATCCGTATTAATCATTGCATCTTGTAGCATTGACATCTTGAACAGAATGTATTCAATTGGTAGCCCATAAGTCCAACAATAAAGGTAATCAAGATTTGGAGCAAAAATCTTGATCATCCGAGTACACAGCTAATAAGGACCAAAGCTTACCTCCAAAATTCTCAAGTGACTAAGGGAGGGTACTAATATTACCAATTGGTTATAAATGGTGACATGATGTAGAACCAAGTGTTTTAGAGCAGAAAAGCGAGAAAAGAATTGCTGGGTTATTGGAACATATAATCCTATATGAGAAATATAATAAGAGTTGATGTGGTATAAGTGGTGTAGATTGGATCCTAGCACCTGTAATCATCAAGGCTGAGGCGGATCTCATGTTCTTTCATGGATATCCAATGTTGCTCGTAAGAAGCAGCTCCACGAGCTCTATCTCCATATTCATCAAGTGGATTTCAATGTGATTCCTCATTGTGTATTTGGTTGCAAATCCCTTGTGGTGCTTAAGATATCATAATACTAATAGTGGTGTTTTTGCACCACTTAGTCACTTCTTGGTTCAAACAATTGGTTCTACACCATTGCAACTTTTCTAACCATCGATGCCTTCCTTAGTTACTTGACAATTTCTAAAGCTTGCTTCCAACGTTAAAAGTCATATACACTTGTTGATCAAGATTTGTGGGCCGAATCTTGATTATCTTTGTTGCTTTGGACTACGACTTGCTACCAATCGAATACATTTTGTTCAACATGCCAATGGTACAAGAAGCAATGATTAATACAGATTTGTATTACATCCCGCCTTGGGTATTGTCAGAGGAAGAACGTCTCAAAGCCCACAATCTACTTAAAAATCTTGTCAATATAAAGAAACTTCATATACCTGCACGTCTTCTTACAATAACTATTCAATTCAAATTTTGTTTTTGGTTAATTGTTTTTTAAAGTTTATATTTTTCTTCTTAAAATTGTTCGTCTTTCATGGCGCCTTCATAGGTTCTCCCGCATGGAAGACCTTATGAATCAGCTTCCAACATTTACCAATTTAACCTTTCTGCGAGTCATCGGACCAAGTGATGGCAAATATTTGCTGAACCTGCTCCAAATTATGCCTAACCATGAGAGTCTCATCTTTGACAAGGCAAACTCACTAAAATAATGAATGTTGGCAGTTGCATTTTGCATAAAGGTCTTGTTGGATTTTAATTAATAATTATCTCTATCTGTTGTTTTTGCATTCAGGTCTATGCATCGGGTGAAGATGAATTGACTTCCTACATTGGAGACATGCTTCCACAGTATTTTGAATCAAGGATTAAGACAATTCAACCCAATGAATATATATATGATGGTTGCGGTAACGACTGGTACATAATAGAGTTCCTATTAACTAATGTTATAGCTTAGGAGATCACTGATATCGTGGATGCCCAACACATCAATTTAACTCCTGCCAAATCAGTGAGGCTGGGAAGGCATTCTTTGAATCCTAATAATCCTTTGAATCGTCAAGATCTGTTAAGGTATACTTCTTTTGAGTTTTATCTCTTCTTTGTCTAATCAAGACTAACTCTTATTGGACTGGGCGAGTACGATGGAAGCAAATGTAATATCTGCTTCTTCTCGCCTGACTGAAGCAAATGAGTCACTTTACTCTTCACTCTTTATTGACGTTTTAATGCGCCTTCGGTTCTATGCCCTGTTTGGCGCCGGTTAAAAACCATTTCAACCCCTCAACTTGGAAACTAATCTACCCTTGTAAGTAAAAGTAGGGAATTGTTTTCTAAAAAATAAAAAATAAAAAATAAAAAAAAGTTGGAAATTCGCATGGAAATCAACCAGATAAATACTAGAATGACTCGACGATGGTGTCCATCCATCGTGCATTGATGTACGTGTGCTCGATGCGTAAATAAATGGACACCATCACTGAGTGTCCATTGCAGGTCACCCTAAGAGCATCTTCAATGGTAAATAGGGATTGTAGCTGTGGATTTGTGCCACATCAGCAGCGTGGAGAGGATGTCTATCTTACGTGGCTGAAATAGACATTGAAGTCGAAAAATGTTCTCCAATGCACAATGTGGATTGTCTCCTTTAATTGATGAGGTGGTAGCTTCTTTTCTTAAAAAAAAAATATTATAAACAATTATTGAATAAGTAGTAGCCCTACCAAAAAAAAGTAGCAGTGTTTAAAAATGAAAGAAAGAAGTGGTAGTGTTTTTTATATGAAAAAAAGGAACAATTGCGTTTTTCTTTTGAAGGCACATTTATGTTTTTATCTATATACGTATTTGTAAAATCACATTATTAAAAAAATTATAATCTCTTTTTTTTGAAGAAAAATAAAAGTCTCATTAATCATTAATGGTTCGATACAGGACCAGCCATAGAATCAAAAAATACATTAATTCACTAAAATCTTATTTGTTCAAAAGAACTGTGATTACTTTGGCTGTGAATGAAATTGTGAAATAGAAACAGATTGACAATGAAGGGTTGCTCTCTACAACATTGAAACACATTACAATACACACAAACACCTGTTAGAACTACACAACAATAACAAAACTTCTCGACTAAGAGAAGAAAATCTAAAACTTCCCTACAAGGAGAAGACAAAGTCAAGACTTTCAACAAAGGAAAGACAAACTACCTAATAATAAGACTAAAAAGAAGGACCAACCCAACCGACGCACAGATCCAAAAACGAGTTTCGAGGAAGATGTCGCAACAAGGAGATCCAATTATCACAGATCTAAAAGGATTTGTACTTTATTGAACATATAAAACACAGAAAGATGAAAATTGGAACCACCGCCAATCAAAAGAGAAGATAAACGGTGGTTCAAGATCTCGAGTCAAGAGATAAAACTAAGAAAATGGGTTTTAAGGTTAGAATAGCTGCCTCTTGGACAAAAATTATCATATCTTAATATGACAAAACAGATAACTAAAGTTTTTAACTTTGTATTTATCTTATCAAATTCATTATAATTATCACCAAATCTATATGAATAAAGAAAGGACAAAAAATGACAAATAAAAAAAAGAATGATATTGGAGTGCAACTATTTTTTGGAGTTTCGGCTATTTCGGTTCTCTTTTTTGATGAGTTGGAAACTTATACATTGTCTATTGCACCCTCTATTTCTAGAGAGTGCGATAGATAGTGTCTACCTTTTTCTATGTCAAGTCCTCTGTACTGAGAATGTAATAGAAAATTGTACTGATTAGGGTAAAACATGGCAAATTGTATACAACACTTTGCTCTTATTTATAAAGCGGTACAAAACAATATACATGGAAATAACTGATTTACATAATCAGTGAGGAAGTTACACAATCAGTGGAGAAATTATGGTATATACAATCAATGAGGGAAGTTACACAATCGGCCTCGACAAACCAAGCAAAAGCCATCTGTTCGATCTGCAAGGCGGAATCCTTGATTTGAACATGAAAAAAAAATAAAAAAATTGAATGAAAACTCAAAAAATAGATGTAACGACCTGAATCTTCCCCAATCTGACTTAGGGACAACTTAGTAATTTAAATACTAAATGTGTGTTGGATTTTCTTTGAATTGAATTATTAGTGATATAGTAGAATATTTTACACCTCGAGATGAGCATTTTATGCGGTTTGAAGAGACTTCGGATTATACACCCAGTCCCATTAAGGAACCTTACCCGAGAATAAAATCTAAAAAACTTTTCTTAAACGTGAAGAAAGTTATATTTGGGGGCGAGATCTCCAAATTTATGAGATCTCACTAATTAGGGAATTATTTGTAGGAACTTTTCTGGTCAAAAAGGGCGATATCTCTATCTCCAAATTTATGAGATCACATTAATTAGGGAAAGATTTGTGGGAACTTTCTAAGTTAAAAGGGGCAAAATCTCCAAATTTATGAGATCTCATTAATTAGAGAAATATTTGTGGAAACTTTCCTAGTCAAAAGAGTAATTAAGTTAAACTAATGAAAATAGACCCAAAACATATCAAATAAGAGTTAGACTTAAGGCCCAAGTGGGAGGGCATTTTAGTCTTTAACACAAAAAGTTGTATACTTTATCCAAAAAATAAAGTTGTATACAACTAAACCTAACCCTAGCCTATAAAAGGAGAGGTTGTGTAATGACCCTAAAATCTAACTCGTGCCACGTGCCATTTTAGGTTGTACGTGGACCTCTTGTCATGATATGGGTGAACAATTCTTTGTTGTAACGACCTTCAAATTTAATTGGTGACATGTGTCGTGTTTTCAGGACTATGGCCTACCCATAATGACTTGTCATATTGCTTAAGCCTCGGGAGTCAACAGTAAGGTATATTTTATTTTTCTGTGATGTTTGTATTATTATTTATACTCGAATGTGAACACTATATGTCCTAGTGTGTGGTTTTGTGTTATTAATCGCCACGGATTTTTGTGTGAAATTCGCATAGGAAAAACGAGAATTTTAGGGTATAATATGGGTAATTAAACACTAGAAAATGATAATTAGGAAATTATTGAATATAATAAATAATTAAATAAAATGTGGGAGCGAGGTTATGTCCGAGAATGCACGTGGTGCAAGTCGTGAGGTAAACGAGTACAAGAACGCGTGTTGTGAGTGAGAAATGGCTTGGTTTTGAAGTTGTAGTCACTCATTGGAGTCATGCTTTGGTGTAAGAGTTGTCGGATGGAGTGAAGGTGGGACACAAGATATGCCTCGAGATTCGTGCGTGACAAAAGATGAATGGAGAGTATATAAACCAACTTTTCTCTCTCCTCAATCCATTTTATCATTTTCTGCTCAACGTGAGAACGAGATAACAAGGGGGTTTCGGACGTTGCAATGCCGAGGATCGACCAATCACAAATAAAAAGGTAGGATCCCTACTCCTCTCATGTTTGTGTATAGTTTGGCGTTAATTTTGAGGGTTTTTGTCACGATGATTTCGTACGAGATTTTGGAAAAATGTTGAGAATGAGTTTGAGTTATTTTTTTTGAATCAATTGGATTATTCATTGATGAATTGGTGATTGGTTTGTGTATTTGAAGAACATTGGAATTTTTGAAGGATTTTCGTGTGATTCATGAATCGGGGTATTTGTCAGGATTTTGACGCGAATTGAAGGTGTTTTGAGGTTTTGGACGTTCTTAAGAGTTTGGGATAGGATCGGACGCGCAATGCGAGCCGAGGTTTCGAGATTGTGCGTGCAGGACCCACGTCGCCAGGGACGGCGTCACCCTCGAAGATGGGGCAGTCAGCCTAGAAAACACATAGAGGGGACGCCGCCAAGTGTTGAACACCATGGGGCCTCGACGACGTGACACTGGTCAACGGGGAAAAATTGATAAAATTTTAGAAAAATTCGGGGATCTCTCGAGTATCCAAATGGGTAAATTAGAAAATTTACCCCGGAAATCAATCTAATTACACTAATGAAATAATTATGAAAAATTGGGTAAATTAGAAAATTTTTAATAGGATTTACAAATTTGAGTTAATTAGTTTTTAGACTTTGAGAATACGAGTGGGACAACTTAGAGATTTCGTGAGGATCAAGTTTTGTGATCGATTGAGGTACGTTATTCATACGATTGTAAGCTAATTAGAAAATATACACTAATTCATTTTCTATTTTTGCCATTTCTATTTGAATTGAGCTATTATTGGAATTCCGTTCGATATTTCCTTAGTTGAGTGTCTTGGCGTAAGTGTGCTACGAAGGTACTCCTGGGTCCATATTAGTGGGTAAGCGTGAGCACTCCTGCAGGGGTGTTGTCCTACCCCCTAATAGTGGGTTACACTTCGAGTATTGGATTGTTAGGTGAATTGTTGGTCACTATTATAACTATAAATGTGGTACTAATTTACTGGATAGATTTGACCACTTATGAGCCTCTCTTGACTCTTTGGACACTCAAATTTTGTTGCTATGTTTGTCAGTCTGTCTATCATGATATTTGTTACATTTTCTCGTCTTCAATCGCATGATATTTGAACTGTTTAATTGGTAAATCTTGAATTACTGTTTAGTTTCTTCTGGCATTACTTTCATATTTTTTACGCACTCACCATCTAGTTTGTGACGATGGTGCAGATAGAGCTGATACGAGTAAGGGAAATGAGTTGATGCTAAATGATATCCTCTAAGGACTCTCGGAGCGATCCTTTCTTTTACTCAATGTAGATTTTGTTCTTTTGACTGTGATTATTGTATTATATGTTTTGTAAATACTAGGACATGTATCGGGGATTGAAAGATTAGGGATATCATGTATGATCACTTTTTTTAGCTTTGATCGCCAAAACACGAGCTGTCAGCAGTAATGGCCTCAGAGATAGTCGCCTAGTATCTTTTTTCCCTTGCTCTTACTCGTACCAGGATCTGCGCTCAATTGCCTAACACATACAGCAACGAGCCAAGTGAGTAAATTCCCAAGAGAAGTCTACACGATAATCATGAAAACATCGATAACCTGCAAGATATGTGAATATGACCCTGACAATAGGAATCATATCCCCATGGATGGCAGTTAACAACCATCACAGCATCACATCGATCACACATCAACTGGAAATGTAAAGTATCAAAATATCCAAGAACAACAAATAATTAACTAAATGGGCTCGAACGTAAAATCAACAGATAAATAAATCATCACTTGTTTAATCATAATAAAACCATAACTCGCCAGTCATACGATAGCAAAACAGAGTTCTTAGCACAAACCAGTGCTTAATAACAGGCTTACAATGACTACACCTCAACTCAGTAAACGGACGTACTCATTTCCAAGCTTTTTAGTTCTAAGAGTACCCTTAATCCCTCGAAATAGTTGTAGATACATTCTATTCTCATCTACACGGTAGTCGTCACAGACTAGCCTATGTTCAAGTGTGTAGCCATAACCAAGATGAAAAATCATGCGTGACCACCAACAATCACCGCATACGATAAGATAATCGATAAAATGTACGCCATAAATTAAAGTGTAACTTTCTCAAGGGTTTTACACACCTGTAAACACACACTCCAACTTTTCGGACTCGTCAATCCTCCCCACCGAGCTCCCCGATGCCCGAGCTATGGTTCCCCAGTCCCTGAAATCCATTTATAATGTTTTATATTATATCATATTTACTAATTTTCGGTTGTGGTACCTTTTTCGGACTATGTCGGGGTTCCAAAGATACCTGAAAAGTCTCAAAACCACTTTTCTACATTTTTCTGAATTTCTTATATTTTCTATAATTTTTCTCAATTTTTCTAAAATTTTCCAGCTATTTCCCTATTTTCCAAAAATAATATATATATATATTTTTAATTTTTTTAATTATTTAAATGAGTGGGCCCCACTGAACCGGACCGGCCGGTCCGGTCCGGCCCAGGGACAATTTTGTCTCTGGTTCTCCAGAGACGAAATCGTCTCCCTTTTTTTTTTTTTTTTTTTTTTTTTTTTTTCCTTTTTTTACTCTTCCCTCTTCTCTCTTCTTTCCTCTCTCAAACCATCTACAACCTCTAAACTCCAAAGACCAATTTCAACATCAACAACATAAGTTACCATAAATTTTCGAATTCAACGCGCATGTGAAATAGTCCCAATTTGTACATAATACCCGAAATTCAACTGTGGAACTGATTTTAAAACTTCATTTCATCCTACTTGACTTCAATTCTTATCAAAACCAGTAAAAAAACAGAATTATAAATCCAAAAACTGATTAAATGGAAAAACCCTATTTTTGAAGCTCCCTTAATGAAAATTTATGTAGTTTTGAATGATTACCTTGTTGTGTTAGTTGAATTCTTCAATCCTAACTTGAATTTCTTCACTTCACTCCCTCCAGATCCAGCTCCATTCCTACATAATCGATTTGCATGTATTTTCTTTTGAAGTTCAGTTCATCAATCCTCATATTTATATCTTTGGTCTAATCTCCCTCAACGCATGTATCTCGAGGAAGATCTAAGGGTCGCTGATTGCCCAGTCCAGCTTCTTGAGTAACACACTTGTGACTTAATTTGCCTCGTAACTCACATCCATGCCCATCACTATGTCCATCTGGTGGTCTCTACCTTTTCCTACAAACTATAGGCCTTAGATAATTTAATTTAACAATACATTAGTCACATTAATACCCATAGTTAGTATATAGACCTTTTTAATTAATTCAATTTATGTCCTACTAACTATCAACTACCCCGCAGCCAATGCCCCGTACCTCGGCTACCCGACACTCGGTACCCGTACTTAACATGCAATTCGAGTTAAATACCCAACTCGTGACCTTGCCCGACATCAACTTACACACATGTGATGTTTATATAAGTAATAATAAATTCCCGCATCACAATAATAGACATACAACATACACAAATAACACAATATAACCTGGGTACTCATATCCGAGTCAGCCCAGCTGTTCACGAAACGCCCAAATTAACCCGTTAATCCCCGGGATTAAAACTAATCCAGATTAAACTAATTTGGGCCATTACACACAAGATCTTGAATAAAATGAACCCGAATGTCAATGTGCTTTGATCTTCCATGATAAGCTGGATATTTTGACATAGCAATAGCCACTTGATTGTCATAATAAATTTTTGTAGCTTCCTTTTGTTCTTGACCAATGTCGAGGAGAATTCGACGCAACCAAATCACTTGACATGCTGACGAAGTTGCAGCTACATACTCAGCTTCAGTTGTGGATAAAGCTGTTGTGGTCTGCTTCTTTGAACTCCAACATATTACTCCTAAACCAAGATTGAAACTGTAACTTGAAGTACTCTTTCTATCTTCCAAACATCCAGCCCAATCACTATCGGTGAAGCCAACTAATTTCAAATTAGAAGTGTGACCATACCAAAGCTTATGAGCAATTATTCCACCAATGTATCGCAATACTCTTTTCGCAGCTCCAAGGTGATGCTTTGATGGACAATGCATAAACCTTGAAATAACTCCAACTAAGAAGGCTATATCTGGGCGTGTATGTGTTAAATAAATTAAACCTCCAACCAAGCTTTTAAAATGTCTCATTTGCTTGTTCTGCCCCATCACCAAGCTTCAACTTCTCACCCAAATTCATTGGTGTCACTGCTCTATTACAACTTAACATATCAAACCTTTTTAATAGGTCTGTAGCATATTTCTTTTGAGATAAGAAAATGCCATCCTCATGTTGCTTCACCTCAAGCCCAAGAAAATAATGCAAATCACCCAAATATGTCATTTCAAACTTTTTCTTCATACAAGCTTTAAACTCAGCAATAAGAGATGAAGAAGAACCCATATAGATCATGTCATCAACATAAATGCAAATAATAAGAACATTTATACCTTGTCTCTTCACATAAAGATTTGGTTCATTCTTACTTCTCTCAAATCCATTATCATGGAAATAGGAATCTATCTTGGTGTACCACGTCCGTAGAGCTTGCTTCAACCCGTAAAGAGCTTTTCACAACTTGTATACCTTCTCTTCTTTACTTTTGACAACGAAACCTTCAGGCTGAGAAACATACACCTCCTCTCGCAAATCTTCATTCAAGAAAGTTGATTTAACATCAAATTGATACACAGTCGAGTGCATTTGTGCAGCCATTGCTAAAAGAGTTCGAACCGTCTCAAATCGTGCAATTGGAGAGAAAGTGTCTTCATAATCTAAACCATATTGCTGTGAATATCCATTCACTGCAAGTCGCGCCTTATACTTTTGAACATTCCCATCAGCTTGAAACTTTGTTCGAAAGACCAACTTGACCTCAATTGCTTTCTTATCTTTAGAAAGGTCCACCAATTCCCATGTATCATTTTTCTGAATTGTTATGATTTCTTCATTCATTTGACTACGCCATTCCTCCTTTGTCACTGCATCTTGGAAGGTGATTGGATCAGCAAGAAATAAAGCTTGCATCTCTGCATAGATCTCGGCCAAGGAACGATACTTTGTTGAAGGAGTTTCATCATCAGAAGAAATTGTATTGCTTGAACTTGAAGAAGGTAAGATTGGAGATGAGCTTGAAGTAAGATTGGAGATGAGCTTGAAGAACGTGAAGAAGTCTGCTTCACTTCAAATGGTGGTACAGTGTCAATTTCAGGTGTGGAGTCAATCTAAGCTACATGGGAATTCTCATCCCACACCCAACATGCATCTTCAACAAAAAGAACATTTCTGCTAACAATGATCTTGCCATTTATAGGATTATATAGCTTATATGCCTTAGATTGAGAACTATAACCAACAAAAATGCGCTTTGTTGATTTTTCATTAAGCTTACTGCGATTAGGAGAGTCTATCAAAGCATAGGCAACAAAACCAAAAATCTTTGAATGGCTTAACGAAGGTTTCCTCCCACTCCATGCCTTGTATGGAGTTTGATTCAAAACAACCTTTGTGGGTGATAAATTCAGCAAGTAGACCGCAGTTGCAACCACCTCTCCCAAAAAATTATTAGGAAGCCTTTTAGCTTTCAACAAGCTTCTTGCCATCACAACAACAGTTATGTTCTTCCATTCAGCGAAGCCATTTTGCTCCGGTGCACGTGGAGCAGTTAATTCCCTATGCAAGCCTTGTTCTTCACAAAATTGATTGAACTGTTGTGAAGTAAACTCGCCACCTCTATCTCGTGCGCGTGACTTTGATGTAGCTTACAATTTGCTTCTCCACTAATGCCTTGAACTTTTTGAAGGTTTCAAATGTTTCTGACTTGAATTGAAGGAAATACACCTAACTCATAAGGTTGTAGTCATCTGTAAACAACAAAAAATAGTCATCTGTAAACAACAAAAAATATCTACTCCCACCAAAAGAGTGTGTTTGCATAGGGCCACATAAATCAACATGTATAATTTCAAGACATTTAGATGCCCTTCTAGACTTCCCTATAGGAAATAGTTTCTTACATTGTTTCCCATATATACACCCTTCATAGACATCTAAGGACTCAATTCTAGGCAGCCCAAAAACCAATTCCTTTTGACTAAACAATTTTAGACCATTTACCTTCAAATGCCCATACCTTAAATGCCAAAATCTAGACTCACTAGTGTCTTTGACAGCAAGGGCAAGGTTTTCAAAACTAGAGAATTTTAGTGGAAATAATTTGTTTGAGATCATTGCAACAGCAACTACAATTTGGACTGATTTTTTATCCCTTATTACACAAGAATCATCATCAAAGAGAATAGAATATCCTCTACCCATAAGTTGCCCAACACTTAATAGGTTTTGAGACAATGTGGGAATGAAGTACACATCATGAAGAAGCTTTACATTACCATGATTGTTCTGGACTGCAACAACTCCTTTGCCTTCTACTTGCATCTGTTTGTCATCTCCAAGCCTCACCTTCAATTGGTAAAACTCATCAAGCTCCTTAAATAATGCTTTTGTTCCAGTCATGTGATTAGAGCAACCACTATCCAAAAACCAAATGTTAGTGGAAGTAGTTGAGTTTTCATGATAGGCCATGAAGAGTTTGGGCTCCTCATCTTCTTGTTTTGTATAATTAGCTTGCTTTTCTTTTTCCCAACAATAGCTTGAAAGTGGCCATATTTTTTGCAATGATAACATTGCACACCGCTCTTATTGCGATGGTGTTAAGATGGCTTTGCACTTTGGTGCGAGTCACCATGGCCACGACCACCTCTTCCACGAAATCCACCTCTGCCACGTCCTCTACCACGTTCTCTACTACTTGCCTCTTGCTCATTTTTCTAGTGAGCCTCCCCCTTCACATGAAAAGCTTTTTCTTCATGCTTTTCATTAGACTTGTGCAGTTGCCTCATGGGATTGCAATGATCCCATCAATTCATCAAATGAGTAGGTAGTCAAATCTTTGGATTCATAGATAGTTGCTACCACATGATCAAACTTTGGAATCAAACTCCTCAAAATCATTTCAACTACAGTTTGATCAGAAAGTTCCTCTCCATAAGTTTTCATTTGATTAACAATTGTTGATACTCTAGATAGATAATCTTGCATTGATTCTCCATTCTTCATAAACAAGGTTGCAAAATCACGACGGAGAGATTGCAGTTTCACCGTCATTACCCTCGAAGAGCCTTAAAACGCCATCTGCAGTGTAGTCCATGCTTCTTTGGAGGTACTAGCTGCTACAATTTTTGAGAAAAGTGAGTCATGAACAACTTGTTGGATGTAGAACAATGCCTTAGAGTCCTTCTTGTTGTCTCTCAACCTTGCCTCTTCATCTGGGTCAGAATACCCATTCTCAACCAAATCCTACAAGTCTAGAGACTTGAATAAAGTCTTCATCTTGATGCTCCAAAATTCGTAGCTTTCACCTTTGAAGATTGGAATTGCAGGCTGAGAAATAGTTGCAACATTACCATTAGTTTCCATGGACGATGTATGCCCAATTGGAAAGAATCTGTGCTCTGATACCACAATGTTAGATTTCAAGAATAGAACCCAAAATAGGGGACTTGTGAACAAAGGCTTAAAATGCAGATTTTTACTTTCAGATTCTATAGATCAGCGTACAGGGGAATAACCCATTTTGTAGGCTTAGTCAACAAATAAACTAACTGAAGTAAATGGAGATAATGTAGGCACTACTAGTGCAGTTACAACTGAAACAGATATATGGGATACATGGACACAAAACATAACTAGAACAAGTCAATAGATAACTAACATAAGTAACTAAACCCACTAAAGCATGTTTGAATTAATAACTTCCAACAAAACATCCATATGAATCACAAAATACTTTAGTCTTAAAATATTAACATAAAGTTCATGGATTCTGATTTGCAACGGTGGATATCCATGAATCTATAAGAGATTTGTCACAAGCGTTCTCACAGGTCAGTTGGAATGAATGCAAGTTCGGAATGTGATGACGACGCAAGACATTATCAACATAATTTATGAACATTGTGGCTTTGTCAGGGTCAGGATGACCATACCACCTATACGGGAACTTGAGTGCAGGAACATTAGTCCATACGTCTCCCAAAACTGTTCGCCCGAAATGCGATATGTTGTAATTATGAATCTCAAAGAGACCAGATGCAATCCAAAGGTTTCCGACAATGTCAGCGAAAAAATGACAATGTTATTCACTGAATAGGCTTTGCTTCCATCTTATTTACCATTTTGAATTGAAGTTATCCTTGAGTGAACCACTGACGCAGGAGCGACGCCATTAGCTCCACTGGAGTGTAGGATTGAATGCAAAACAACTACAATCAAGATAGTCCACAAAAAAAAAGATCAAATACTAAACATATTAATGCTGCATATAGCAGAAATAAAATATCGTAATGACTGAGATTGTGGGAGGAGAAACTCAAGATTTTTCAATAATATTAATTTGGAGAAAGCTCGAAAGATTTTTAGTTTTTTACCTTAACAGATATTGAAGATTCAAAGAATGGGTAGGATTCAAAGACTGCCTTCCAAGCTAACTATTTTGATTGGATATGCAAAACGGTCCCAAGTACCAATGATGCCTGTGATCTCCAAAGCTACAACATTAGTAAGGAAATTTATTATTGACGATTCTTGCCGAGACCAATAATATTCATTCATTTGACAGTTCTTAATCTTTGATTGAAAGCACTGGGGGGAGGTTTTCTCCGATGTAGGAAGTCAGTTCATCTTCACTTGATGCATGGACCTAAATGCAAAACAATAGTAGATTAAAAATCCAACAAGACTGTTATGCAAAATTCTAATCACCAAAATTTAACTAGTCTATTGAGTTACCTTGTCAAAGATAAGATCTTCAAGATTAGGGATTATCCGAAGAATGCTTAATAGATCTCTTCCATCACAGGGCCAACTGACGCGAAGAAAGGTCAAATTGGTAAATATTGGAAGACGCCTCATAAGAACTTCATGTGAGAGAACCTATGAAGGGTGCAACAAGGATCAGCAATTTTCAGGACAATAATATAAAAGCTTAAAGAACAATGGTCCCTGAAAAAAACCGAATTGAATAGTTACCTTAAGAAGGTGAGCATGTATATGAAGCTTCTTAACATTAAGGAGACCTTTAAGTAGACTGTGGGCATTTGCGATGTACTTCTTCCACGATTAATACCGGGCGCTAACGCACATCTGTACTAATTATAGCTTCATGTAGCATTGGCATGTCAAACAGAACGCGTTCTCTAATTAGATCCTCAGTAGAGTAAACAAGTTTTGGTGCACAAGTCTTGATTATCCAAGCGCATGGATCGTGCTCATAATCGGGTTCAAAGCGTGCCTCGAAAATTCGTAAGTGATTAAGGGTAGGCACTAAGATTACCCTTTTTTTATGGTTATGAAAGGCACGTCTACCAAAGCCAAACTATTAAGAGCAGGAAGGCTGGAAAAGAACTGCGGGGTCGAGTCTTCATCACTTAGAAAAATTATACCATTGAGTTCAAGGATCGCAAGAGATGGGAGAGAAATCGAAGCGGGCAGTTTAAAAACACTCTCCGAAGATGAAATTCATGGAGATTATTGAGATGAAATTCATGGAGATTCTGATGAGCAACAGTTGACATCCATGAATAAGCACTAGGTAAAGCACGGGCTTCATAATGATAGGTGAGTTTGAACACGCATACGTAGGTTCGAAATGTGATGGTGAAATAAGACATTATATATCGACGAAATCCATGAACATTGTGGCTTTGCCAGGGTCACCACTACAGCAAGAAAATGAAAATTCGAGTGCCGAAACACCAGTCCACAACCATCTCCATCTCTTAGACAAGATGATGGTGCTCACAGCTAGTTTGGTGGGGAGTCTAGAGAGGATATGATATTGCAAAATCGAGTCGGGCAATTCGCTAATCCTATCTTTGTCCACAGTATCCACATTAATTTCCATCAAAGATCACAACAGAAAACAACTATATAGAGAGATGTTACCAAGCAGAAAACTTAAGTAATTTCAACTCCTCTAATAATCCTATATTCCGCAACACCCATTTTGTATTATTACATCAATCACAACAATACACAACTCTTCATTTCAATTCAAATGTGTTCTTTCAAAACCAACTCTGTGACTTCCAACCCTATATAATAACAACAATCACTAGAAAAGATGAGAGAGAAGATGATCGAACCGGTTGTCATAAGCGAAACACTCTTCATTCAAGCCGGAAAGAGAAGATTAACTTGTGCCCATTTCAGCTAGGGTTTGTCTCGAACTCTCTACCTGTACTTCTTCCCTCTCTTTTTTCTCACGTTCAAGCCTCTCCCCTGCTCTCTCTCTCTCTCACTCACTTGTGAGAGTCGAACTCACGATCTCCCGAAACCTAGTCTCTCTCTGTTTGACTTGGTGGGAGTCGAACTCACGATCTCCCGAAACCTTGTCTTTTTGCAAGTGATGCCTTTACCATCTTACCAAAGATATTTTGACCCGATTTTCTCCTTCTTATAACCTGCAATTAGGACAAAATACATTTTTTTTCTTATTAGGAAAGACCAAATCTGGTCTAAGGGGGGTGTATTCAATTGAGATTTTTAGAGACTTTTAATTACTTTTATAAGTGGATGACTTTTAGAGACTTGTAGATTTTTGTAAACTTTTAAAAACTTTGGTAGACTTTGATAGACTTTATTTTTAATGACTTTTAGTAACTTTAATGGACTTTTGTAAGGACTTTAATAGACTTTGATAAACTTTTATTTGGATGACTTTTGATAAACATCCATGTAAATCTCGAAATCGAACAGGGGTATGTGCCCCACTTTTCACCATCTTCAACCTTTGCTTCGCTCTTCCTTCGTCTCTCCTCACTGTCTTGTTGAATCTCTCTCTTTCTCAATCCCTTCTCTCATTCTCTCTCAATTTCGCCCCTATGATGAATAAAGAAGAAAAGAAGAAGACGAGACTGTTAATTTTGATTTTAGGGACTGTATATGTGTGGGTGTTTGTGTGATTGAGGGAGAGGGAGAAAGGAAAGAAGTAATCAATAAAGAAAAAAAAATAGAAGAGACCGAGACAGTCGAACTAGAGAGAGGAAGAAGATGACTTGACTAGGGGGGAGGTTGGCTATGGTTGTATTCCGCTATAGGGGAGGGAAGAGTTTAAGCTCAACCCCAGCCAAAAAACAAAAAAAAGGGGTCGATTGACTTTGTTGGACTTCTTCCACATTTTTTAAAGCTTCGATTAATTTTTAATTGAAAAAATAAACTACTAAGGTTATTAAAAATATTTATTGTAAAAATAACAAATAAAGTATGAAAAAAAGAACATAGATCTAATGCATATTATTATTTACTACATCAACATCACTCCACATTTCAGTAGCTATAAAATTCCTCCATTGGTTGACATTCTCCCTTTGTTGTTCTTGAGTTTCAGAAAGTATTTCAAAATCATCATATTCTTCACTATCTGAGGATAATGCATCTTCGGTATCTAATTCAATTGGAAATTCATCGGAACGACACTCCTTGCGAAGATAGTAATGTAATCCCGCACAAGCCAACACCAGCTTTGCTTGAATTTTAAATGGAAATGGAGGAGCTGTTTTAAAAATTGTGAACCGTGATTTGAATATGCCAAATAACCTTTCAACTACATTCCTCAAAGATGAATGTCGAAGATTGAATAATTCATTAGCATTTTCAGGATGTCGCCCTTGCCCGGTAAAATCGAAAAGATGATAACGAACACCTCGAAAAGGAGCTAAAAACTGACGCCGATTCGGAAAACCATAGTCCACCAAAAAATATTTACCTAAAAACATAGTAAAAATAAATAAATTAAATACAAGAATATAAAAACAAGTACTTTGACATTAATTAGATCATACCTTGTGGTACTTAAATAACAGAATATAAAAACAAGTAATTTTGACATTAATTAGATTATACCTTGTGGTACTTTAAGTCCATTTCTCCTAGATAAAGCATCAGTCAATATTCTTGAGTCATGCGCCGATCCTTCTCAACCGCTAAGAACATATATGAACTCCAAATCAAATTTACATGCAGCCAAGACGTTTTGAGAAGTGAAGCCATGACGATTGCGATAGTTGCTACTATCATTTCCAACAATCATTGCTGGAATATGGGTACCATCGATAGCTCCAATACAATCCTAAAAATATAGAGCAAGAGCAATTAATGACCACATCATCATCATCATCATCATCATCATCATCAACAACAATAACAAGAAAAAAAATCAATTCTATTATAACAACTCTAGCAATAATTAGAACTTACATTGAAGTAAGGATAAAATCTTGTACTATCTCTTATGATTTGTGGGGTAGATGATTTAGGCTTCGCCATCATTTCTTCAATATCGGGAATTTTGACCCACATTAAGTAAAAATGTAGCCAACATTTCTTCAATAGTTACAAATCTTGTATCATGTACTAGAGCTTTTTCTCTAATTATTTTGCATAACTTTCGAAACACGTCAGGATACATCCTATAAATTTGTCGAAAGTGTTCTGCATCCTCGTTCTTCAGAAGACATTTCCATAAAATCAATCTTTTTAGCTCTTGTGTTCAACAACTCGAGGACCTTGAAACGAGTACTATCAAAATGCGCCCCCTTACACAAAATTATCTGAGCCTGCCCCTCTAGGAATCATCAAAATGCGCCCCCTTACTTTGCTGCTTCAAAGCTTGAACGTTCTCAAAATGAACCTCGCCATACTTTTAACTCTTCCATCGGCCGCACTTACTGGTTCGAATTAAAGTTATCCTTAATTGGAGGCACAAAGGGTGACATATTTTTCGTGATGGCATTTCTCTTCACTGAATTGTAGGCTGTACGACACTGAAAGTAAATCAACAATGAAGATTGTCAACAAGAAAGAACAATATATAAACTAAACAATGTAATGTAGCATCCATATAATTAAGCGTCATAATAATTAGTATTGTCAAAGAAGACATGAGTATTTTCTGGATTGGGCATAATTCAAATAAGCTCAAAAGATCTTTACCTTAACAGATCTTGAAGATTGACAATATGACTACGATTCGAAGAATGCCTTCCAAGCGTTACTATTTTGGCTGGTTTTAAACCAGGGTCCTTGGCATCCATGAAATCTGTGATCTCCAAAACATCAACAATAGTAAATACGAAATTTAGTATGCGCAACTGGGAACCAACAAAATCATTGATTTGAAATTTCTTAATCCTTGATTCAAAACACTTTGGAAGCATTTTTCCAGTGTAGGAAGTCAGTTCATCTTCATTTGATGCATATACTTGAATGCAAAACAATAGATAGAGATTGTTAATTAAAATCCAATAAGACTATTACACAAAATGCAACCACCAACATTTTACTATTCTAATGAACTGCTTTGTCAAAGATGAGATCCTCAAGGTTAGACATAATTTGAAGCACACTCAGCAAATCTTCGGCACCACAGTCCACAGAGCCCAATGACTCGAAAATAGGATAAATTGGTAAATGGTGGAAGATGGCTCGTAAGGTCTTCATGTGGGAGAACCTACGAAGGAAGCAACAACGGCCATGAAGGATCTACAATTTTAAGAACAAAAGTACAAATTTCAAACATCAATGGTTCAAGATTCAAATCAAATAGTTACCTTAAGAAGGCCAGCACGTATATGAAGTTTCTTTACATTAATGAGGTCTTTAAGTAGACTGTTGGCACTGCGACGCACTTGGTCCTCCGTCAATATCAAATTTTAATACTCATCCGTATTAATCATTGCATCTTGTAGCATTGGCATCTTGAACAGAATGTATTCACTTGGTAGCCCATTAGTCCAACAATAAAGGTAATCAAGATTCGGAGCAAAAATCTTGATCATCCGAGTACACGGCTAATAAGGACCAAAGCTTACCTCCAATATTCTCAAGTGACTAAGGGATATTACCAATTGGTTATAAATGGTGCAATGATGTAGAACCAAATGTTTCAGAGCAGAAAGGCGAGAAAAGAATTATTGGGTTATTGGAACATATAATCTTACATGAGAAATATAATAAGAGTTGATGTTGTATATAAGTGGTATAGATTGGATCTTAGCACCTGTAATCATCAAGGCTGAGGCGGATCTCGTGTTCTTTCATGGATATCCAATGTTGCTTGTAAGAAGCAGCTCCTCGAGCTCTGTCTCCGTATTCATCAAGTGGATTTCAATGTGATTCCTCACTGTGTTTTTGGTTGCAAATCCCTTGTGGTGCTTAAGATATCATAATACTAATAGTGGTGTTTTTGCACCACTTAGTCACTTGGT
Source organism: Stephania japonica (assembly GCA_039657345.1). Classification (NCBI taxonomy): domain Eukaryota; kingdom Viridiplantae; phylum Streptophyta; class Magnoliopsida; order Ranunculales; family Menispermaceae; genus Stephania; species Stephania japonica. The sequence continues at coordinate 75,706,260 of CM077556.1, forward strand.
TCAAACAATTGGTTCTACGCCATTGCAACTTCTTTTTCAGCCTCTCTGCTCTCAAATAATTGGTTCTACACCATTGCAACTTTTCTAACCATCAGTGCCTTCCCTTAGTCGCTTGACAATTTCTAAAGCTTGCTTCCAACGTTACAAGTCGTCATATACTCCGTTGATCAAGATTTGTGGGCCGAATCTTGATTATCTTTGCTGCTGAACTACTGACTTGCTACCAACTGAATACATTTAGTTCGACATGCCAATGCTACAAGAAGCAATGATTAATACAGATTTGTATTACATCCCGCCTTGGGTATTGCCAGAGGAAGAACATCTCAAAGCCCACAATCTACTTAAAAATCTTGTCAATATAAAGAAACTTCATATACCTGCTCGTCTTCTTACAGTAACTATTCAATTCAAATTTTGGTTTTGGTTAATTGTTTTATAAACTTTATATTTTCTTCTTAAAATTGTTCATCTTTCATGGCGCCTTCATAGGTTCTCCCGCATAAAAGACCTTATGAATCAGCTTCCAACATTTACCAATTTAACCTTTCTGCGAGTCATCGGACCTGGAGATGGCAAATATTTGCTGAGCCTGCTCCGAATTATGCCTAACCATGAGAGTCTCGTCTTTGAAAAGGCAAACTAACTAGAATAATGAAACGTTGGCAGTTGCATTTTGCATAAAGGTCTTGTTGGATTTTAATTGACAATTATCTCTATTTGTTGTTTTTGCATTCAGGTCTATGCATCGGGTGAAGATGAATTGACTACCTACATTGGAGACATGCTTCCACAGTGTTTTGAATCAAGGATTAAGACAATTCAACCCAATGAATATATATGATGGTTGCGGTAACGACTGGTACATAATAGAGTTCTTATTAACTAATGTTGTAGCTTTGGAGATCACTGATATCATGGATGCCCAAGACATTAATTTAACTCCTGTCAAATCAGTGAGGCTGGGAAGGCATTCTTTGAATCCTAATAATCCTTTGAATCGTCAAGATCTGTTAAGGTATACTTCTTTTGAGGTTTATCCCTTCATTGTCTAATCAAGGCTAACTCTTATTGGACTCGACGAGTACGATGGAAGAGTTAAAGCATGGTCAGATTCATTTTGAGAATGATCAGCTTTGAAGCAGAGAAGTAAGGGAACGCATTTTGAAACCCTAATCACAAGAAGAATGCGATTATCAAAAAAATTGCATAGAAAGATTAGAGAAACAGAAGATTATCAAACCATTGTTAGGACTAGTTTTAAAGCTCCAGCTAGCACTGTAATATCTGCTTCTTCTCGCCTAACTGAAGCAAATGAGTCACTTTACTCTTCACTCTTTATTGACGTTTAATGCGCCTTCGGTTCTATGCCCTGTTTGTCGCCGGTTAAAAACCATTTCAACCCCCTCAACTTGGAAACTAATCTACCCTTGTAAGTAAAAGTAGGAAATTGTTTTTTCAAAAAAAAAAAAAAAAAAAAAAAGGCTGGAAATTCGCATGGAAATCAACCAGATAAATACTAGAATGACTCGGCGATGGTGTCCATCCATTGTGCATTGATGTACGTGTGCATATCTCGATGTGTAAATGAATGGACACCATCAGTGAGTGTCCATTGCAGGTCACCTTAAGAGCATCTCCAATGGTAAATGTGAATTGTAGCTGTGGATTCATGTCACATCAGCAGTGTGGAGAGGATGTCTATCTTACGTGGCTGAAATAGACATTGAAGTCGAAAAATGCTCTCCAATGCACAATGTGGATTGTCTCCTTTAATTGATGAGGTGGTAGCTTCTTTTTTAAAAAAAAAAATATTATAAACAATTATTGAATAAGTAGTAGCCCTACCAAAAAAAAGTAGTAGTGTTTTTTTCTCAAAAAAAAAAAAATGAAACAAAGAAGTGGTAGTGTTTTTTATATGAAAAAAGGATCAATTGTGTTTTTCTTTTGAAGGCACATTTATGTTTTTATATATATATACGATTTGTAAAAGCACATTATTAAAAAAATTATAATATCTTTTTTTTGAAGAAAAATAGAAGTTTCATTAATCATTAATGGCTTGATACAGGACCGGACATAGAATCAAAATATACATTAATTCATTAATCTTATTTGTTAAAAAAAACTGTTATTACTTTGGCTGTAATTGAGATTGTGAAATTGAAACAGTTTGACAATCAAAGACTGTTCTCTACAACATTGAAACACATTACAATACAAAAACAGCTGTTATAACCACACAACAATAACAAAACTTCCCGACTAGGAGAAGAAAATCTAAAACTTTCCAACAAGAAGAAGACAAAATCAAGACTTCCAACAAAAAAAGACAAACTACCTAATAATAAGACTAAAAAGAAGGACCAACCCAACCGACGCACAGATCCAAAAATGAGTTTCGAGGAAGATGTCGCAACAAGGAGATCCAATTATCACAGATCTAAAAGTATTTGTACTTTATTGAATACATAGAACACAAAAAGATGAAGATTGGAACCACCGCCAATCAAAAGAGAAGATAAGCGATGGTTCAAGATCTTGAGTCAAGAGATAAAACTAAGAAAATGGGTTTTAGGGTTAGAGTAGCCGCCTCTTTGGACAAAAATTATCATATCTTAATATAACAAAACAGATAACTAAAGTTTTTAACTTTGTATTTATCTTATCAAATTCATTATAATTATCACCAAATCTATATGAATAAAGAAAGGACAAAAAATGACAAAAAAAAAAACAAAATGATATTGGAGTGCGACTATTTTTTGGAGTTTCGGCTATTTCGGTTCTCTTTTTTAATGAGTTGGAAACTTATACATTGTCTATTACACCCTCTATTTCTAGAAAGTGCGATAGATAGTGTCTACCTTTTTCTATGTCACGTCCTCTGCACTGAGAATGTAATAGAAAATTATATTGATTAGGGTAAAACAAGACAAATTGTATATAACACTTTGCTCTTATTTATAGAGCGGTACAAAACGATATACATGGAAGTAACTGATTTACATAATCAAAGAGGAAGTTACACAATTAGTGGAGAAATTATGGTATACACAATCAGTGAGGGAAGTTACACAATCGGTCTCGACAAACCAAGCAAAAGCCATCTGTTCAGTCTGCAAGGCAGAATCCTTGGTTTGAACACGAAAAAAAAAATTGAATGAAAACTCAAAAAATACATATAACGACCCGAATCTTTCCCAATCTGACATAGGGGCAATTTAGTAATTTAAATACTAAATGTGTATTGGATTTTCTTTGGATTGAATTATTAGTGATATAGTAGAATATCTTACACCTCTAGATGAGCATTTTATGCGGTTTGAAGAGATTCCGGATTATATGCCCGGTCCCATTAAGGAAACTTACCCGAGAATAAAATCTGAAAAACTTTTCTTAAACGTGAAGAAAGTTATATTCGGGGGCAAGATCTCCAGATTTATGAGATCTCACTAATTAGGAAAATATTTGTAGGAACTTTTCTGGTCAAAAAGGGCGAGATCTCCAAATTTATGAGATCACATTAATTAGGGAAAGATTTGTAGGAACTTTCTTAGTCAAAAGGGCAAAATCTCCAAATTTATGAGATCTCATTAATTAGGAAAATATTTGTGGGAACTTTCCTGGTCAAAAGAGTAATTAAGTTAAACTAATGAAAACGGACCCAAGACATATTAAATAAGTGTTAGACTTAAGGCCCAAGTGGGAGGGTATTTTAATCTTTAACACAAAAAGCTGTATACTTTATCAAAAAAAAAGTTGTATACAACCTAACCTAACCCTAGCCTATAAAAGGAGAGGTTGTATAATGACTCTAAAATCTAACTCGTGTCACATGCCATTTTAGGTTGCACGTGGACCTCTTGTCATGATATGGGTGAACAATTCTCGGTTGTAACGACTCTTAAATTTAATTAGTGACACGTGTCGTGTTTTCAGGGCTATGACTGTGACGGCCCCAATTTTCCCATGTAATTGGGTACGCCCGGCCTAGACCTGTACAAGCCCCGAGTCATCACTCGGCAACCTGACGAGCCTAGTCAGCCTTCAACTTAATCAATTTAGTAATTTATGAAAGAGTTATTGCAATAATAAACATCGGAAGACTAAAACAATTATAATAAAGGAGAAAAATAACTCAATCAAGGGAAGTAGAGGAATTCTATAAGTGTGGAAAACCCTGGGTATTCATGTACAATTCGATAGGAAAATTTACATGATACCAGTCTCACAAAAGAAATACTAAGTTCAATGATCCCAACAATGTATATATAAAACGATATACATATCAGCAAAAGTATAAACACCTATTAAAGAGTCTCTCTGATGTCGCTGCTAATCCTCACAGTAGATCACCTAGGCAGGGTCCCTTGCCCTTGCTGCTCTCCGCCCTATCTGCACCCACCGTCACAAACTAGACGGTGAGCAACTGAATAAAATCGAATGTACTGCCAGAAGAAGATAACAGTAATTCATGATAATACAAGTAAAGCAGTCTAAATATCATGCGGTATTAAAATGACAGGAATTTAAATAAACAAGATGCATGATAAACAGACTAATAGACATCAATCGAAAGTCAAGTGTGTTCCAAGGAATCAAAAGAGGCCCATAAGTGGTCTAATTCATAGCATAACGGCGAAGACCTCGCGAGGTCTTCCCGGGCATCGACACAAGCAAAGGCACAGCTATGACGGGAGGGACTCGAACCCACCCACCCAGTACTCGGTGTCACACGGTCACTAAGGGTGGTTACACACTCGTGCGCACGAGTGCCCGCGTTTTATCCCTCTAGTGCAGGTCCTAGTACTTTTGAGACAAAACACTTACGCCGGGAAATACACAACAAGAAATGGAATAGAATACCAAATAATAGAGCATAACAAGACTGAATAAATGATAATGAATCACATGGCATTTTCTTACTGGCTTACAAACGTACAAATGCTTGTGGCAAATGTACTTACCTGAACTATCGCAACCCGTAGACACTCTCACGTCTCTAACGCGTATTCCCGAGTTTTTCGTTACCTGAAAAGGTTGGAAACTCTAATTAACGGGTTGAGTCATTAACTAATCCTTAATTTAAACCCTAGTGTATCCCTAATGTTTTAAGTATTTACATGACTCGTCAAATTATTATGAAAACGTATACTCTCTGAAGTTTGAAAAACAACAACAATAACTGCGATTACGATATCATAACATTGATAACTATGACGCATGTAAGCCTACTCATGATTTGTAGGCTCGGCTCAGTTATATGAGGTCACGCCATAGTCTCGAGGACCGATGACTTGACCACGACGTCACAGCCGTTTAACAATCATACACCTACACTTACCCTCAAATTGGAACCATAAACCATATGTCCTCGTCGTGTGTTCATCAAGATAACCGATCGCTCTAGTTAGTTTGAAAAATCAATTCATCATACCCAAGCTAAAACATTAAAACAAATTTGGACAACTCAAAACGGTTTGGTCGACAAGGAACAACAAAAGTTTCATAGCCATACATCAAATATCAACGATGGTCATGGCAACACGATGGTACTATCCGACATCGGGAAGGGTTTCCTCGGCATGGAAATGGCCGGAAACAACTCGCCTAGTCGGAACTCGAATACACACCTATAAATGAGAAAACTATCTTCAACATCACATGAAATGACAACGGTTTTACACTAATTAGAACTGTTTTGACCACTCCAAGGGCTGTGGGACCTACGTATGAGCTTTATGGGGTCCCCAACAATGTCCCGATCATCGTGGTTCGGCGGTTGCGCCGCCGATGAGGGCGTTTTCCGACAAACCTCAAAACAGTGACACATCAACAACCCAAAGCATAACCACTGCAGCGCCACTTATATCGCAAGGGGGAGGCTTCTCCGGGGATGTGGGGACTCCGGTGTACCACCAGAGACCATCCCTGGTCATCCAAAACCCACTGGAACAATGGCAGGCGTGACGACAGTGAGGGACGAAACAATAACGTGAAGAGAAATGGAGAAAGAAAGAAAGGAAGAGATGCACCCTTACTCCGGTGGCCGAGCCGTCTCCGTCGATTGTCCGTCGTCCCAACCCCGTCGAGGAGGGGTGGTGGTTCGTCTGCCAGAGGCGGTGCTATCGAGAGGTGAGAGTGAGAGAACGAACCGATAGATAGAGAATCGAGAGAAATCGAGAGAGAAGAAAGAGAGAGAGAGAGGAACGGAGGGCACGTACCTCCGACGAGCAGTGGGAACTCCGCGAGGCTCGTGTCCGGTCGCTGGTGAGAGCAGGGACGAGAGGTGGGAATGGGAGAGGCGGCGGTGAGAGAAGGAAGAGAATGAATAGTGTAAGGTTTTTGTTTGTTTATATATGTGTAAAATAGGTGAAATGACCCATTTGCCCTCATCTTATCACTTGTTCAATTTTAACTCCTTTGCCCTTATGAGTCATTTACCCTTTTACCACATCTCAACCTACACACACATCTCGAGGTCAATATCATGGCTCTCCTTATTTGAGTTGTGTCACCTTAACAATTTCCACTCCATAGCCCGTATGTCGCGTAGTTAACCAACTCTCGCGTTCAAACGACGTTCCTCGGTCCATTTTTCCTTGTTCCGACTCCCATAACGCGCGTAGTCTCGCCTTGTCTCGCCAACTAATTAATTAAGTTAATTAAAAATTCATTTATTTGTACTTTTTACTTGTTTTTAACTCCTTTGCCCTTATGAGTCATTTACCCTTTTACCACATCTCAACCTACACAGACATCTCGAGGTCAATATCATGGCTCTCCTTATTTGAGTTGTGTCACCTTAACAATTTCCACTCCATAGCCCATATGTCGCGTAGTTAACCAACTCCCGCGTTCAAACGACGTTCCTCGGTCCGTTTTTCCTTGTTCCGACTCCCATAACGCGCGTAGCCTCGCCTTGTCTCGCCAACTAATTAATTAAATTAATTAAAAATTCATTTATTTGTACTTTTTACTTGTTTTTCTCCCCCGTTTAACTAGTCGAAACCTCACTCAATTAAATATCGCCCGAACGGCTCAAAACCCGTAAAATACTAAAATACTAATACACACAATCAAAGAATCATAAAATCACTTCGGTGTCGACTCCCGAAGTTCGAAATACTGTCCAGTATTCACGTAGCCGGGTCACAATTTCTGACAAGTGCAACACAAGTCAGTTAAAGAATTTGGGGTTGTTACAATGACCTACCCGTCATGACTTATCATATTACTTAAGCCTCGAGAGTCAATACTGAGGTATATTTTATTTTTCTGTGATGTTTATATTATTATTTATACTTGAATGTGAACATTGTATGTTTTAGTGTGTGGTTTTGTGTTATTAATCACTACGGATTTCTATGTGAGATTCGCCTAGGAAAAACGAGAATTTTAAGGTATAATACAGGTAATTAAACACCAGAAAATGGTAATTAGGGAATTATCAAATATAATAAATAATTAAATAAAATGTGGGAGCGAGGTTATGTCCAGAAATGCACGTGGTGCAAGTCGTGAGGTGAAACGAGCACACGAACGCGTGTTGTGAGCGAGAAATGGCTTGGTTTTGAAGTTGTAGTCACTCATTGGAGTCATGCTTTGGTGTAAGAGTTGTTGGATGGAGTGAAGGTGGGACACAAGATGTGCCTCGAGATTCGTGCATGACAAGAGATGAATGGAGAGTATATAAACTAACTTTTCTCTCTCCTCAATCCATTTTATCATTTTCTACTCAACGTGAGAACGAGGGGGTTTCGGATGTTTCGAGCATGTTGCGATGCAGAGGATCGACCAATCACAAATAAAAAGGTAGGATCCCTACTCCTCTCATGTTTGTGTACAGTTTGTCATTAATTTTGTAGGTTTTTGTCACAATGATTTCGTATGAGATTTTGGAAAAATGTTGGGAATGATCTTGAGTTATGTTTTTGGAATCAATTGAATTATTCATTGATGAATTGGTGATTGATTTGTGTATTTGAAGAACATTGGAATTTTTGAAGGATTTTCGTGTAATTCACGAATCGGGGTGTTTGTCAGGGTTTTGACGCGAATCGAATGTGTTTTGAGGTTGTTTTGGACGTCCTAAGAATTTGGGATAGGCTCAACACGCAGTAAAGCGAGTTGGGGTTTCGAAAAACCCCAGATTGTGCGTGCAGGACCCACGCTACAAGGGATGGCGTCACCCTCGGCGGATGGGGTAGTCAGCCAAGAAAACACATGGTGGGGATGCCGCCAAGTGTTGAACGCCGCGGTGCCTCAGCGGCGTGACACGATTCACAGGGAAAAAATTGATAAAATTTCAAAAAAATTTGGGGATCTTTCGGGTATCCAAATGGGTTCGAATACGACCCAATCCCCTGAAAATCAATTCAATTACACTAATAAAATAATTATGAAAAATTGGGTAAATTAGAAAATTTTTAATAGGATTTGCAAATTTGGTTTAATTAGTTTTTAGACTTTGACAATTCGAGTGGGACAACTTAGAGATTTCGCGAGGATCGAAGTTTTGTGATCGATTGAGGTACGTTATTCATACGATTGTAAGCCAATTAGAAAATATACATTAATTCATTTTCTATTTTTCCATTTCTATTTGAATTGAACTATTATTGGAATTCACTTCGATATTTCTTTGGTTGAGTGTCGTGGCGTAAGTGTGCTGCGAAGGTACTCCTGGGTCCCTATTAGTGAGTAAGCGTGAGTACTCCTGCAGGGGTGATGTCCTACCCCCTAATAGTGGGTTACACCTCGAGTATTGGATTGTTGGGCACTGTTGTGTTTATGGATTGTTGGTCACTATTGTAACTATAAATGTGGTACTGATGTTCTGGATAGAAATTGACCACTTATGGGCCTTTCTTAACTCTTCGGACACTTAAATTTTGTTGCTATGTTTGTCAGTCTGTCTATCATGCTATTTGTTACATTTTCTACCTTCAATATCGTATAATATTTGGATTATTTAATTGGTAAATCTTGAATTACTGTTTAGTTTCTTCTGGCATTACTTTCATATTTTTCACGCACTCACCGTCTAGTTTGTGACAGTGTTGCAGATAGAGCTGATACGAGCAAGGAAAATGAGTCGATGCTAGATGATATCCTCTGATGACTCTCGGAGCAATTATTTCCTTTACTCAATGTAGGTTTTGTTTTTTTACTGTGATTATTGTATTATATGTTTTGTAAACACTAGGACATGTATCGGGGATTGAAAGATTAGGGATATCATGTATGATCGCTTTGTTTAGCATTGATCGCCAAAACACGAGCTGTCAGCAATAATGGCCTCAGAGATAGTCGCCTAGTACCTCTTTTCCTTTACTCTTGCTCGTACCAGGATCTGCGTTCAATTGCCTAACACATACAGCAACGAGCCCAGTGGGTAAATTCCCAAGAGAAGTCTACATGATAATCATGAAAACATCGATAACAACGAGACATGTGAATATGACCCTGACAACAGAATCATATCCCCATGGCTAGCAGTAAACAACCATCACAGCATCACATCAATCACACATTAACTGGAAATGTAAAGCATCCAAAATAACAAATAATTAACTAAATGGGCTCGAACGTAAAATCAACAGATAAATAAATCATCACTCGTTTAATCACGATAAAACCATGACCCGTCGGTCATACGATAGCAAAACGGAGTTCTTAGCACAAACCAGTGCTTAATAACAAGCTTACAATGACTACACCTTAACTCGGTAAACGGGCGTACTCCTTTCCAAGCTTTTTAGTTCTAAGAGTACCCTTAATCCCTCAAGACAGTTGTAGATACATTCTACACGGTCGTTGTCGCAGACTAGCCCATGCTCAAGTGTGTAGCCATAACCAAGATGAAAAACTATGCGTGACCACCAGCAATCACCGCATACGATAAGATAATCGATAAAATGTAAGCCATAAATTAAAGTGTAACTTTCTCAAGGGTTTTACGCACCTGTAAACACGCACTCCAACTTCCTGGACCTGTCAAACTGCCCCGCCTAGCTCCCCGATGCCCGAGCTATGGTTCTCCAGTCCCTGAAGTCCATTTATAGTGTTTTATATTATTTAAAAACATATTATCTAATTTTATGATATTATATCATATTTTCTAATTTTCAGTTGTGGTATCTCTTTCGGACTATGTCAGGGTTCCAAAGATACCCAAAAAGTTCCAAAACCACTTTTCTACTTTTTTTTCAATTTCTTATATTTTCTATAATTTTTCTCAATTTTTCTGAAATTTTCCAACTATTTCCCTATTTTTCAAAGACAATACATATTATATTTAATTACTTAAATGAGTACGCCCCACCTGAACCGGACCAGCCGGTCCGGTCTGGCCTCGCCCGCGTGTGCGACCTTTTCCCAGGGACGATTTCGTCTCTGGTCCTCCAAAGACGAAATCGTCACCCTTCTTTTTTTTCTCTTTTTGCTCTTCCCTCTTCTCTCTTCTTTCCTCTCCCAAACCATCTTCAACCTCTAAACTCCAAAGACCAATTTCAACATCAACAACACAAGTTATCATAAATTTTTGGATTCAGCGTGCATGTGAAATAGTCCCAAGTTGTACATAATACCCGAAATTCAACTGTGGAACCGATTTTAAAACTCCATTTCATCCTACCTGAATTCAATTATTATCAAAACCAGTAAAAAAAACAGAATTCTAAACTCAAAAACTGATTAAATGAAAAAACTACATTTTTGAAGCTCCTTTAATGGAAATTCATATAGTTTTGAATGATTACCTTATTATGTTGGTTGAATTCTTCAATCCTAACTTGAATTTCTTCACTTCACTCTCTCTAGATCCAGCTCCATTCCTACATAATCGATTTGCATGTATTTTCTTTTTAAGTTCTGTTCATCAATCCTCATATTTATATCCTTGGTCTAATCTCCCTCAACGGACGCATCCAGAGGAAGATCTAAGGGTCGTTGATTGTCCAGTCCAGCTTCTTGAGTAACACACTTGTGACTTAATCTGCTTCGTAACTCACATCCATGCCCATCACTATGTCCATCTGGTGGTCTCTACCTTTTCCTACAAACTATAGGCCTTAGATAATTTAATTTAACTATACATTAGTCACATTAATACCTATAGTTAGCATATAGACCTTTTTAATTAATTAAATTATGTCCTACTAACTCTCAACTACCCGGCAGCCAATGCCCCGTACCTCGGCTACCCGACACCCGGTACCCGTACCTAACACGCACTTTGAGTTAAATACCCGACTTGTAACCTTGTCCGACATCGACTTACACACATGTGATGTTTATATAAATAATAATAAATTCCCCCATTACAATAATAGACATACAACATATACAAATTACACAATATAACCTGGGTACTCATATCCGAGTTAGCCCAGCTGTCCACGTAACGTCCGAATTAACCCGTTAATCCCCGGGATTAACACTAATACGGATTAAATTAATTTGGGTCGTTACACACAAGATCTCGAATAAAATGAACCCGAATGTCAATGTGCTTTGATCTTCCATGATAAGCTAGATTTTTTGACATAGCAATGGCCGCTTGATTGTCACAATAAATTTCTGTAGCTTCCTTTTGTTCTTGACCAATGTTGGTGAGAATTCGACGCAACCAAATTGCTTGACATGCTGATGAAGATGCAACTACATACTCAACTTCAGTTGTGGATAAAGCTGTTGTGGTCTGCTTCTTTGAACTCCAACATATTGCTCCTGAACCAAGATTGAAACTGTAACCTGAAGTGCTCTTTCTATCTTCCAAACATCCTGCCCAATCACTGTCGGTGAAGCCAACTAATTTCAAAAAATCAGAAGTTTGACCATACCAAAGCTCATGATCAACTGTTCCAGCAATGTATCGCAATACTATTTTTGCAGCTCCAAGGGTGATGCTTTGATGGACAATGCATAAACCTTGAAATAACTCCAACTGAGAAAGCTATATCTGGGCGTGTATGTGTTAAATAAATTAAGCCTCCAACCAAGCTTTTAAAATGTCTCATTTGCTTGTTCTGTCTCATCACCAAGCTTCAACTTCTCAACCAAATTCATTGGTGTCACTGCTCTGTTACAACTTAACATACCAAAACTTTTTAATAGGTCTGTAGCATATTTCTTTTGAGATAAGAAAATGCCATCCTCATGTTGCTTCACCTCAAGCCCAAGAAAATAATGCAAATCACCCAAATATGTCATTTCAAACTTTTTCTTCATACAAGCTTTAAACTCAGCAATAAGAGATGAAGAATAACCAATATAGATCATGTCATCAACATAAAGGCAAATAATAAGAACATTTGTACCTTGTCTCTTCACATAAAGATTTGGTTCATTCTTACTTCTCTCAAATCCATTATCATGGAAATAGGAATCTATCTTGGTGTACCACGCCCACGGAGCTTGCTTCAACCCGTAAAGAGCTTTTCGCAACTTGTATACCTTCTCTTCTTTACCTTTGACATCGAAACCTTCAGGCTGAGAAACATACACCTCCTCTCGCAAATCTTCATTCAAAAAAGCTGATTTAACATCAAATTGATACATAGTCCAGTGCATCTGTGCAGCCATTGCTAAAAGAGTTCGAACTGTCTCAAATCGTGCAACTGGAGGGAAAGTATCTTCATAATCTAAACCATATTGTTGTGAATATCCCTTATCCGCAAGTTGCACCTTATACTTTTGAACATTCCCATCAGCTTGAAACTTTGTTCGAAAGACCCACTTGACCCCAATTGCTTTCTTATCTTTAGGAAGGTCCACCAATTCCCACGTATCATTTTTCTGAATTGCTTTGATTTCTTCATTCATTGCACTACGCCATTCCTCTTTTGTCACTGCATCTCGAAAGGTGATTGGATCAGCAACAAATAATGCTTGCGTCTCTGCATAGATCTCGACCAAGGAACGATACTTTGTTGAAGGAGTTTCATCATCAGTAGAACTTGTATTGCTTGAACTTGAAGAAGATAAGATTGGAGATGAGCTTGAAGAACTTAAAGTAGTCTGCTTCATTTCAAATGGTGGAGTGTCAATTTCAGGTGTGGAGTCAATCTGAGCTACATGTGAATTCTCATCCCAGACCCAACATGCATCTTTAGCAAAAAGAACATTTTTGCTAACAATGATCTTGCCATTTATAGGATTATATAGCATATATGCCTTAGATTGAGAACTATAACCAACAAAAATGCACTTTGTTGATTTTTCATTAAGCTTACTGCGATTAGGAGAGTCTATCAAAGTATAGGCAACAGAACCAAAAATCTTTGAATGGCTTACCGAAGGTTTCCTCCCACTCCATGCCTCGTATAGAATTTGATTCAAAATAGCCTTTGTGGGTGATAAATTCAGCAAGTAGACCGCAGTTGCAACCACCTCTCCCAAAAAATTATTAGGAAGTCCTTTAGCTTTCAGCAAGCTTCTTTCCATCTCAACAACAGTTTTGTTCTTCCGTTCAGCGACGCCATTATGCTTCGGTGCATGTGGAGCAGTTAATTCTTTATGCAAGCCTTGTTATTCACAAAATTGATTGCACTGTTGTGAAGTAAACTCGCCACCTCTATCTGTGCGCAGTACTTTGATGTAGATTACAATTTGCTTCTCCACCAATGCCTTGAACTTTTTGAAGGTTTCAAATGTCTCTGACTTGAATTGAAGGAAGTACACCCAACTCATATGGCTATAGTCATCTGTAAACAACAAAAAATATCTACTCCCATCAAAGGAGTGTGTTTGCATAGGGCCACATAAATCAACATGTATAATTTCAAGACATTTAGATGCCCTTCTAGACTTCCCTATATAAAATGGTTTTTTTACATTGTTTCCCATATATACACCCTTCACAGACATCTAAGGACTCAATTCTAGGCAACCCAAAAACCAATTCCTTTTGACTCAACAATTTTAGACCATTTACATTCAAATGCCCATACCTTAAATGCTATAATCTAGACTCACTAGTGTCTTTGACAGCAAGGGCAAGGTTTTCAAAAATAGAGAATTCTAGTGGAAATAATTTGTTTGAGGTCATTGGAACAACAATTACAATTTGGTCTGATTTTTTATCCCTTATTACACAAGAATCATCATCAAAGGGAATAGAATATCCTCTACCCATAGGTTGCCCAACACTTAATAGGTTTTGAGACAATGTGGGAATGAAGTACACATCATGAAGAAGCTTTACATTACCATGATTGTTCTGGACTGCAACAACTCCTTTGCCTTCTACATGCATCTGTTTGTCATCTCTAAGCCTCACCTTCAATTGGTAAGACCCATCAAGCTCCTTAAATAATGCCTTTGTTCCAGTCATGTGATTAGAGCAACCACTATCCAAAAACCAAATATTAGTGGAAGTAGTTGAGTCTTCATGATAGGCCATGAAGAGTTTGGGCTCTTCATCTTCTTGTTTTGTATAATTAGCTTGCTTTTCTTTTTCCCAACAATTAGCTTGAATGTGTCCATATTTTTTGCAATGATAACATTGCACACCGCTCTTGTTGCGATGGTGTTCAGATGGCTTTGCACTCTGGTGCGAGTCAACATGGCCACGTCCTCTGCCACGACCACCTCTTCCACGAAATCCACCTCTGCCACGCCCTCTACCACGTTCTCTGTTACTTGCCTCTCGCTCATTTTTCTGGTGAGCCTCCCCCTTCACATGAAAAGCTTTTTCTTCATGCTTTTCATTAGACTTATGCAGTTGCCTCATGGGATTGCAATGATCCCATCAATTCATCAAATGAGTTGGTAGTCAAATCATTGGATTCATAGATAGTTGCTACCACATGATCAAACTTTGGAGTCAAACTCCTCAAAATCGTTTCAACTACAGTTTGATCAGAATGTTCCTCTCCATAAGTTTTCATTTGATTAACAATTGTTGATACTCTAGATAGATAATCTTGCACTGATTCTCCATTCTTCATAAACAAGGTTGCAAAATCACGACGGAGAGATTGCAGTTTCACCATCATTACCCTCGAAGAGCCTTGGAACGCCGTCTGCAGTGTCGTCCATGCTTCTTTGGAGGTACTAGCTGCTGCAATTTTTGAGAAAAGTGACTCGTGAACAGCTTGTTGGATGTAGAACAATGCCTTAGAGTCCTTTTTGTTGTCTCTCAACCTTGCCTCTTCATCTAGGTCAGCATACCCATTCTCAACCAAAACCCACAAGTCTTGAGACTTGAATAAAGTCTTCATGTTGATGCTCCAAAATTCGTAGCTTTCACCTTTGAAGATTGGAATTGCAGGCTAAGAAATAGTTGCAACATTACCATTAGTTGCCATGGACGATGTATGCCCAATTGGAAAGAATCTGTGCTCTGATACCACAATGTTAAATTTCAAGAATAGAGGCTTAAAATGCAGATTTTTACTTTCAGATTCTATACATCAACGTACAGGGGAATTACCCATTTTGTAGGCTTAGTCAACAAAAAAACTAACTGAAGTAAATGGAGATAATGTAGGCATTACTAGTGCTGTTACAACTGAAACAGATACATGGGATACATGGACACAAAACATAATTACGAACAAGTCAATAGATAACTAACATAAGTAACTAAACCCACTAAAGCACATTTGAATTAATAACTTCCAACAAAACATCCATAGGAATCACATAATGCTTTAGTCTTAAAGTATTAACATAAAGTTCATGGATTCTGATTTGCAACGGTGGATATCCATGAATCTATAAGAGATTCGTCACAAGCGTTGTCACAGGTCAGTTGGAATGAACGCAAGTTCGGAATGTGATGACGACGCAAGACATTATCAACATAATTCATGAACAATGTGGCTTTGTCAGGGTCAGGATGACCATACCACTTATACGAGAACTCGAGTGCAGGAACATTAGTCCACAACCATCTCCATCTCTTAGACAAGACGCTAGTGGTGACGGCGCACTTGGTTGGGAATCTAGAGAGGATTGTTGGGATGTGTGGGCTGAAAAAGTTTAGTCCTACATTGGTTATCTATAGTTTCTTGAAAAAGTTCATAAGAGTTGATCTCCCACCAAATAGTACCCCACACCTAATGTTGAGGGACAATAATGGTACTAGCAACGACCCATGTGCCCGTTGCCGGGAAATTCGCTTATCCTATATCTTGCTACACCCATTTTATTCACATCAATCAAAACAACTAGATATCACCATAATATATATATCTTCCAATCAACTCAGTGTTGCAAAACGAAGAAACACACAGAAAAAAACAGAGAAAGGAGATCAAACCTGTTAGTTGTGCGAGCTTTGTAATTGTTCCCGCTAGAGTTTGTAATCTTTGTAGGAAACCGATTTTGAATAAGAGATTGTTTGGGGGACATACAACTGGCCTCCTTTTTTTTTCTTTTTTTTTTTAGAGAAATTGCTGACATGTTTATTTTTGCACAACAACAATAAAGCCATCTCAAATTAATTGGGGTCGGCTACATGGATCAAACTCTTCTATTCTGCTCGATTTTGTGTAATTGATGGTGAGCATTCCGAACCATTCAAGTCCCTCATAATTAACACATCTCAAGTTAACTTCGGTCTACCCCTACCTCGTCGAATTTCGTCAATTTCTATTGAGTTAAGTTTTCCAGTGGGAGCATTTGTATGCCGTATTTGCAGGTGTTAAAACCACCGCAATTGCCTTTCCCTAATCTTTGTGTCAATTTGTGCTACTCCTACATTTCTTTAAATTTATGTATTTCTTATTCTATCTTTATGAGTTTTACCACACATCCACCTAAATATCCTTATTTCTGCTACGAGCATTTTATGTAATTGTTGTTGTTTAATTTACCATCCAACATTCACTTTCATATAGCATAGCTGACCTAATTACGGTCTTATAAAATTTTTCTGGGTTGGTACAACTAAAAATAAAAGAGGAAACAGGCACGGAATAGAGTTATAATACGGTGAGAAGTGCACATTCAAATTCGTTGCACAAAACTCATAGAGACACGGCAGAGATGTATGTAATTAATTTCATCAGCCAGAAAGCCCTTGCATATAGGCAGGCAGGTGATATAAGTACACTTAGATGTGCCTCATCAGACCCTTTTCGTAGAAATCTTCGATGGAATCAACAATGCTCGTCTCCAATGCCCTGTACCTCCACCCCAACTTCTGCAATTTCTCACTGCTGAACTTGCAAATAACACCTTGTTCCAAAATTCTGCAACATAATTATGTAAGCGTATTATACATAAATAAGCATATCCTAATTAATTAAGTTCTAACACATGATGTTTTCAAAACAAAAAAAAAAAAGTCCTGACACATGATAAAGAGACATACGATTAATAGAATTGGTGTTGCGACAAAGTTGTGATTGGTGACCAAAAGGTTTTAGCATTTAGCCACCCGATTAATTTTTAAAGTGTTGGCTTACTACGGACACACTATGAGCACGTACCTTATTTTATTTATTTATTTATTTTGTTTAAAAATTTTGTAGTCATAGTGAGTGTACGTAGTTGGTAACCTTAGCATTATCTTCAAGCACAAAATTATAAAAAAAGTAAAAAAAAAACATAAAAAAACATAATGCGTGCTCTTAGTGAGTGTTAATAGTGGGTCACTTTAACATTTCTAATTTTTATAGGATAAGTTGAGCTTAAGTACGAAGATGCGGGCCAAAATAAATTATTATCAATAAAAATGAGAAAATAAGTGTATCAACATATGGTGAGATGGTAAATGTATCACTTGTCAAAAAATAAGATTTTGAGAGTCCCACTTAAGTTTTTTTTTTTAAAAAGTAGTGTATGTGTGTTTAACTCACTGCTTAGGGAAGTTGAGGTTGGGGTAGAAGTTCTTCATTTTGTCAACCAATACAAGGGTGGAAGCTTGGTGCGCTGCACATATGTACCTCCCCAGTGCTTCGGGCTTCTTGTAAACCAACAGGAGTGCTTCAGCTACATCTCGTACATCCATAGCCATCCAGTCATTGTTTTCAGCAGCCTCCACTCCATCTGGTAATTTATTTTGTCACAAATTGATTTATGAGCTACGTGTGACACAAATACCATTTCAGTGAACCACGACGAGTTGACCCAATGTTAAGAATGAATATGGGATTGTGTTGGTTAGTTGCACGGTCTCAAGTTCGATTTCCCGCTACGTCGAAATTTTTCGAGCCACTAAGGCCTTGTGGGAATAGTCAGACTTGCTTGTATACTCACGGATAGAAAAAATTAATAATAATAATAATAATTTCAGTGGGAAATACATACCTCTAGTAAAATTAAGCAACAACAAGGTGCCAGTATTCATTTTGGGCTGCAACAGTGGTCCAATAATGAGTGATAGGCAGACGCTCACTAGGTCAAGCCCATGGGCCTTTGCATACTCAAAAGCTTGAAATTCGGCTTCAGTTTTGGCATAGCTGTACCAGTTGATCCAGGAGAACTGCACAATCAAGTGATTCAGGTGTGTGTGTATATATATATGTTAGCTTATTAAACAAGGGACCATCATCAAGTTAATTAATTATGATCAGCTGAACATTACATGGATCAAATTAATTGAAAAAAGTATTGTTTATAATTACCCCTTCTATTTCACAAGTTTTGCAAAACTCCTTCTCACTCCAACACTTCTCATCCATGACTTGATCCTTAGGCCAGTGGGGAATAGATGACACCATCACCACCCTCTTCACTTTGGCGATGGAACGTGCCTTTAGCACATTGCACGTACCCTCCAAAGCAGGTCGAATCATCTCTACCTGCAACAATATTTTAAGTCAACCCCCATGGGTTATGGTGTAATGGTAAAGAAAAAAAAAACTTAAATTATGACGAAGACAAATGTCATGAGTTCAATTCTAGACAATAACATTAAATATTTCTTTAGTTTCTTTCGGGTTATACGGTTGAGGTACTTCTCAATTAACTCTTATAGAATTAGTCGAACCAAAGTAAGGAGGGTCTGAAAAAAGTTCAGGAACCTATGGTTGTCGGAAAAATGTTTAAATCAAGTCATATATAAGTATATTCGAATGTCTAGATATTTTTTGTTATTAATTGTATACATGAATGAACACAAAAAGGAGTTGAAATTTAATTAAAGGCAGCGGATATTCGGACCCCACCTTTTGTTTCTTTTACCCCGTTCTTAAATTTTTATTTACCCCACTTTTTACTTAATTTACCCCAAAATTATTTTCAAAATTCCAAAAATACCCTTACTTACTCCATCATCCCCATCCTCGCCCCAACATCCCTCAATCATCTCTATTTCTCGGTTTTAGTTATTGTAGAGAACTTGTACTAGGTCACCAAGTGTTGCAGGAGTGTTGTTTTCGTTGAACAAGGTCGGATGTGGTCGCAATGTGTACTAGAAGCGAAAAAGGGTCGCTCGCGGGGTTCAATCGCACAGGGCGGGCATATCTAAAGAGGTATCAACCAACTTTGACCATGACCTCTAAATGGGTAACGGGTGAATTTGACCGAGACCTCTAAAGAGGTGTCGGTCGAATCCGACCGAGATTGTGAAGAAAACTCAGTCTCATTGGGTGACGAAGGGATTCAACCGAAACCTCTTTAGACAGGGCCGACACCTCTTAATAGTTGTCGGTCATGTGCGCCCGACACCTCTTAAAAGTTGTCAACCCTGTGCGTCCGAACCCCGCAGGCAACAAAAACGAATAAAGTCTGAACCCTGCAGGCAACAAGAACGAATAAATTTTTTTTCAAAACTTCTAAAAAATACAAGAAAATGATAAAAAAAATAGTGGGTTTTACTCGGAATCCCTTGATATTTTTGATTCCATCAAAACTTTGTACCCAAAATGTTAGATTCAAGACCCAAATCGAAGTCATAAACCCAACAACAAAATCACAAACAATATCGACTTGCAAAAGGAAAAAAACCACAAAATCGACACTAAAAGAGATGAAGAATGCACCTATGATTGGGGTATGCGTGAATGGGGTGACTGGGGTATGCGTAAATAAAAACCCTTTATATTGAGGGGTAGTTGGGTCATTTCACATGAGTAGGGTAAAATAAGCAAAAATTGTGGCCGAATAGTCTTTGCCTAATTAAATCGTTTCAAGTGAGATATATAACCTCTGGATTTTGTAGAGTAGTAGAAGGAACATGGCAAGCAACATGAAAGACACTGGAGCACCCATCAATTGCTTTAAGGAGGCCATCAAAGTCCAGCAAGTCTGCCTTGAATAGTTGTAGATTCTCGGCTGCGTTTTCCAATGTCTTCAAATGGGCATTCTTTTCATTACCTGAAATATGTTTTGACATATCCCAATTATAATCAAGATATCGACTATATGATTCAAACTCTTTCATTCTGCTCCATTTAATTTCATAATTTGTAATAAATAAAAAATTAAAAAAAGAAATTTTCTTGGTATGGGATTATGGCAATTAGATGAGTATCCATTATAGCTAGCTCCTATTGAGGTGTATATATGTTGTGCAAGATAGTTATTTTAAGACACCGCAATGACACACTTCTATTAATTTTAATATTTACATTGTGGGGGTGAACACCTATTTATAGACTCAAAGTCAACTCCTAATCAAACTAGGAAACTACTAAATTAGGAAGCCATAAAACTAATTTAGAAACCCTAATTATTAATTTAGATTACAACTCTAACATCCCCCATAATTTAAATTATCTATCTGAATTAAACAAAAAACATCACCCCCATAATTTAGATATTCTTGATCTTTCACTTGATCTTCTCTCGATATCCAAATCTCGACTTCCACCGATGACGTTATTTATCTTTCACCCACCATATATCTCGCACAACTTCCTCCGTGCTAAACAATGCACATTGCACTCGATTGTCATCATTATCAACGACATTGTCATGGGTGACCTGACAAACCTGAAGTCGAGCTGGTTTTCTCACACTCCTTTGTCGTTTGCAACTGGTATGTTAGGGTCTATCACCAGTACTAGCTGAAGTAGAGGCTCCATCTTCTCTGATCTCTGTAGGTAGAGCAATACTCTTACCCTTTGTGTCTAAAATCCACACATCCTTCTCATCAAATAAGGCATCTTTGCTAACAACGACTGAATTGGTAACTGGATTGTACAATTTGTACACTCCAACCCGCCTTAAAACACATCCAATAAAAATGACCTTCATGCCTTTGTCATCCAACTTATTTTGGTTAGCATAAGGAACATGCACATATGCAGTGGATTCAAACACCTTTAGGTGTTTGACACATGACTTATAACTACTCCAAGCCTCTTCTAGGGTAATATGGAACACTCCTTTTGTGGGAGATTTATTTAGTAAATAAACTGAACGTGCAACTACTTCAGCCCAAAAAGAATCAGATAAACATTAGTTTGGTTTTCAACATACTACGAGCCATGTCTAAAATCGTCCTATTCTTTCTCTCTGCCACACCATTATGTTGCGATGTTTGTGGTGGCTTTCAACACCCCTGTTGTTGACTTTATCACGACCTTTATACCCGTAATTCTTGTTTGGCTTTCTGGTAACTTTGATTTTCAATGCCTGCTTAGTTGGCTTGACTTTTAAACTCTTTCCATTGATTCTTTGCTCATGTGCTTGTAATGAACCAATTATTTCTTTAACTGTCTTGGACTCAAAATCTGTCCCAGACTCCATAATGACAGCTACTACATGGTCGAACTTCGTGGTCAAAAGTGCGCAAAATCTTCTCGTTCACATCAAGATCATCAACATTGCCGCCGTTTGTCTTTATCTGATTGACGATTGTCTAAACATGTGTGGTGTACTTCTTTATATCTTTCAAGTCCTCCATCTCGATCAACTCGAATTGTCGCCTTAAAGTCTGCAACGGGATTTTCTTGGCTTTTTGTACACCCTTGTAGGACGTCTCCAAAGTGTCCCGCGCATTTTTTTTATTTTATTTCTTTTAACAATTTTGTAGTCATAGTGACTGTCCATAGTGAGTAACTTTAACATTATCTTCAAGCATAAAATCGCAAAAAAAGTATAAAAGAAAAATCAAAAACCAAGGTGGGTGCTCTTAGTGAGTGTCAATCATGAAGAATTATCCTTAATTTTTAATAGAACTTATTTACATTGTTGGGGCTCAACATCAACTTATAGACTCAAATTTAACTCCTAATCAAACTAGAAAACTACGAAATTAGAAAGCCCTAAAACTAATTTAGAAACCCTGCTAATTTAGATTACAACTCTAACAGTGCATCGGTTCAAATTAAAATATTTACTCCATTTCTCCTGAGTTAATGGGCGCCCGGTTACTAACTACGCTATAAAGTTAAGAGTTGTTAAAAAGAACTCGAACAGGCGATGTTATAGGCACCCCAATGTTTTATGAAGGCACCCCAATTTACATGCATTTAATGTGAGGCACCCCTACCTCCAACATTTCGGAGTGCCTTTAGCTGTGCTCAACTCAAACATTCAAATATATCAAAAGGGAGAGGCTAAACAGACCCCATAAATTACTAAACATACCCCAGTTTTGAGAAATTACCCAACTACCCTTCTATATAAAAGGATTTTTACTCAACATACCCCACTCACACCATACCCCAGTCACCTCTCTCAAATCTCCTCACAAAAAATGGACCAACTCTAACAAAATCTGAGCAAAACTACATGGATTCGACGACGTGGGTGCATTCATCATCTCTTTTAGTGTCAATTTCGAGGTTGTTTTGGATTTTTTTTTTCTCGTTGAGTCATTTTGTTTGTGAATTTATTTTTAGTCTTAGGGCTTTGATTTGAGACGTGAATCTTGCATTTTAGGTACAAAGTTTCGATGGAATTAGAAATATTAAGTGATTTCAAGCAAAACCCACAAATTTTTTTGTCATTTTCTTGTATTTTTTTGAGTTTTGAAGTTTTTTTATTCGTTCTGGTCGCCCGTAGGTTTCGAAGTAACAGAGTCGACACCTCTAAAGAGGTGTCGGTAGAACTGGGCCGACACCTGTGAAGAGATGTCGGTTGAACTGGGCCGACACCTCTAAAAAAGTTTCAGCCGATTCCTTCCATCACCCACTGAAACTAAATTATCTTTGCCTTTTCGGTTGAAGTTAGTCGAGACCTCTAAAGAGGTGTCGGTCGTATTCATCCAAAGCCTCTTCAGAGGTGTCGGCTTTGTTCGTCTGACACCTAGAGGCAAGGGTATTGGGGTGAGGGTGAGGGTGAGGGTGATGGTGAAGGTGATGGGGTACACGAAGTAAAAAAGTGGAATACACTAAGCAAGGGTATTTTTGGAATTTAAAAAAAAAAGTGGGGTACACTAAGTAAAAAGTGGGGTATATGAAGTAAAAATTCAAAAATTGGAGTACGTTTAGTAATTAATGGGTCCGTTTAGCTTCACCATATCAAAATAAAATGAAATATAATAAAGAAATTAAGAAGGACTAATTTAATTCATGTGTGAAGATATTAAATGTAATACGGAGAGGGAGACATGTACGTACTTAGGTCTCTAACAGTTCCATGGACCTTGTAGCCACGAAGGAGAAGTAGCTTTACAAGCCAGGATGCTTGATACCCTCCAGCGCCTGTAACACATGCTATTTCATTCTCCTCACCCATCTCTCTTTAATCCGCTTTTCTTTGGAGATCGGCAAAAACCTGCATTCAATTTATAGTAGTGAACTTGATATATTCTTCGCCAGGGCCGGTTTTGTAATTATTTTGGGGGTCTGGGGCGAAATAAAAATTTGGGGTCATTATATTTGACTTTTCAAAATAATTTTTTTTGTGCATATAGTTTACAACAACAAAACCATAATCCCAAATAAGTTGGATTGGCTACATAGGAAAAAAAAAATT
Organism: Stephania japonica; assembly: GCA_039657345.1. Lineage (NCBI taxonomy): Eukaryota > Viridiplantae > Streptophyta > Magnoliopsida > Ranunculales > Menispermaceae > Stephania > Stephania japonica. The sequence continues at coordinate 75,730,089 of CM077556.1, forward strand.
CCTCTATTTTGCTCGATTTTTAGTGTAATTGATGGTGTACTTTTTGTACTTATAGTTAAGTTTACATATATTGCTAACTATTCTCTTACTCAAATTTAATTTTTTTTAAAACTGTTTTGATTTTGGTTTTATTAAATTTAGTTGGTGGAGATGTAAACTTCTTTTATTTAGTATTATTTATTTATTGAGACTAAAACTTTATTTATTTTGAGATTGTAGAAAAAAAACTCATTTAAAGGAGTAGACATAACATATAAAAGAAATTATTGCGTTTTACAAAAAAAAAAAAAAAATAAAAAATTATGTGACATTCAACATGCATTGACTGATTTAGTCATCAAGATCCACTCAATGTGCATTGAGATGAATACTTACATATTACAATGAGTTTCATGAATGAACCCCAACAAGTGTGTACAAATATGCTACTTTAGTAATATCACATAAATGCTGAAGCTTCTCGTTAAAGAAAAATACTTGCAACATTATTGAAATATTGGAACCTTTCTTACTAAAAAAAAGAAATAGGGGGCCTTGGGTATGGGTAGGGGCCTGGGGCAGTCGCCCACCCCGCCCATGCCCAAAGCCGGCCCTGTTCTTTGCCGCCCAACTCTTTCCTATGTGCGTTTATTTTATGTGACAACACAATTTTATTATGAAAAATGATAATCTAACACAAATCGACAGCCACCTTATAAAATCAATCTTTTATTAAATAAAAAAATTAAAATAAAGTGGAAAAAACAAAAAAAAAATCAACAAAAACGTGGGCAGCAAGTTCAGGGTGCAAATTGTTGAAAGAAGAAAAAAAATTGAGGCGGCAAGTTTTTGCCCACTTTTACCATCTTTTGCTCGAGGCCTCTTTTCAAGCCAACTTCTCAACGTCAATACGTACTTTATTTTGTATTTCCCCACAACGCCCCTCTCCATCAACCAACATATTTTTGCTCGAGGCAAATTTTTGCCCTCTTTTTCCTTCTTTTGCTTGAGGCAAAAATGCTTATATGTATGTAACATACATATAATAGTTTATATTCCTATATTTTTTTTCTCATTTTTTATTTTCTTATTCCACACTAAAAAGTTCTTGTTAATTTTTCTTTCTTTTCTTACATCTTGAATTTTTTTATACAAAGAGCTCTACAAATGGAGTACCCATATCTTTTTAAGTGTCGAACTCATTTTAAGTGTCCGACATAGATACTTTGGATTAGAGTGAAGAGTTTGTGTAACATAGATTTTTTTTGTATGCAAGTAACAATAAAGGCTCAATCCCACAATAGTTGTGGTCGACTACATGGATCAAACTCTCCATTACGCTCGATTTAGTGCAAAAGGTTTAGGGCTTTAATTTGCACATGTAATTTTAATTAATTCATAGTCCACTAACCGAAGTACTTACAACAACTATATCATCAGGCATGTTTAGCCAACACAAAAAAGATCTTCACATACGTACACTAAAAGGCAATCTAGCTTCAAATACAGGATATATAATGGCTCAGAAGAAAGATTTATATGTGCAACTATTCATCAAAACAAAAGGAAGATGTACATGCCAGATAAAAAAAGATCCATATGTCTGCCAAAACTGTTCGCCCGAAATGCGACATGTTGTAATTATGAATCTCAAAGAGACCAGATGCAATCCAAAGGTTTCCAACAATGTCAGCGAAAAAATGACAATGTTATTCACTGAATAGGCTTTGCTTCCATCTTATTCACCATTTTGAATTGAAGTTATCCTTGAGTGAACCACTGACGCAGTAGAGACGCCATTAGCTACACTGTAGTGTAGGATTGAATGCAAAACAACTACAATCAAGATAGTCTACAAAAAAAAGATCAAATACTAAACATATTAATGCTGCATATAGCAGAAATAGAATATCGTAATGACTGAGATTGTGGGAGGAGAAACTCAATATTTTTCGATAATATTAATTTGGAGAAAGCTCGAAAGATATTTAGTTTTTTACCTTAACAGATATTGAAGATTAAAATAACGGGTAGGATTCAAAGACTGCCTTCCAAGCTAACTATTTTGATTGGATATGCAAAACGGTCCCAAGTACCAATGATGCCTGTGATCTCCAAAGCTACAACATTAGTAAGGAAATTTATTATTGGCAAGTCTTGCCGAGACCCATAATATTCATTCATTTGACAGTTCTTAATCTTTGATTGAAAGCACTGGGGGAGGTTTTCTCCGATGTAGGAAGTCAGTTCATCTTCACTTGATGCACGGACCTAAATGCAAAACAATAGTAGATTAAAAATCCAACAAGACTGTTATGGAAAATTCTAATCACCAAAATTTAACTAGTCTATTGAGTTACCTTGTCAAAGATAAGATCTTCAAGATTAGGGATTATCCGAAGAATGCTTAATAGATCTCTTCCATCACAGGGCCAACTGACGCGAAGAAAGGTCAAATTGGTAAATATTGGAAGACGCCTCATAAGATCTTCATGTGAGAGAACCTATGAAGGGTGCAACAAGGATCAACAATTTTCAGGACAATAATATAACAGCTTAAAGAACAATGGTCCCTGAAAAAAACCGAATTGAATAGTTACCTTAAGAAGGTGAGCATGTATATGAAGCTTCTTAACATTAAGGAGACCTTTAAGCAGACTGTGGGCATTGCGATGTACTTCTTCCACGATTAATACCGGGCGCTAACACACATCTGTACTAATTATAGCTTCCTGTAGCATTGGCATGTCAAACGGAACGCGTTCTCTAATTAGATCCTCAGTAGAGTAAACAAGTTTTGGTGAACAAGTCTTGATTATCCAAGCGCATGGATCGTGCTCATAATCAGGTTCAAAGCGTGCCTCGAAAATTCGTAAGTGATTAAGGGCAGGCACTAAGATTACCATTTTTTTTATGGTTATGAAAGGCACGTCTACCAAAGCCAAACTTTTAAGAGCAGGAAGGCTGGAAAAGAACTGCGGGGTCGAGTCTTCATCACTTAGAAAAATTATACCATTGAGTTCAAGGATCGCAAGAGATGGGAGAGAAATCGAAGCGGGCAGTTTAAAAACACTCTCCGAAGATGAAATTCATGGAGATTATTGAGATGAAATTCATGGAGATTCTGATGAGCAACAGTTGACATCCATGAATAAGCACTAGGTAAAGCACGGGCTTCATAATGATAGGTGAGTTTGAACACGCATACGTAGGTTCGAAATGTGATGGTGAAATAAGACATTATATATCGACGAAATCCATGAACATTGTGGCTTTGCCAGGGTCACCACTACAGCAAGAAAATGAAAATTCGAGTGCCGAAACACCAGTCCACAACCATCTCCATCTCTTAGACAAGATGATGGTGCTCACAGCTAGTTTGGTGGGGAGTCTAGAGAGGATATGATATTGCAAAATCGAGTCGGGCAATTCGCTAATCCTATCTTTGTCCACAGTATCCACATTAATTTCCATCAAAGATCACAACAGAAAACAACTATATAGAGAGATGTTACCAAGCAGAAAACTTAAGTAATTTCAACTCCTCTAATAATCCTATATTCCGCAACACCCATTTTGTATTATTACATCAATCACAACAATACACAACTCTTCATTTCAAATCAAATGTGTTCTTTCAAAACCAACTCTGTGACTTCCAACCCTATATAATAACAACAATCACAAGAAAAGATGAGAGAGAAGATGATCGAACCGGTTGTCATAAGCGAAACACTCTTCATTCAAGCCGGAAAGAGAAGATTAACTTGTGCCCATTTCAGCTAGGGTTTGTCTCGAACTCTCTACCTGTACTTCTTCCCTCTCTTTTTTCTCACGTTCAAGCCTCTCCCCTGCTCTCTCTCTCTCTCACTTGTGAGAATCGAACTCACGATCTCCCGAAACCTAATCTCTTTCTGTTTGACTTGGTGGGATGTTTTGACCCGATTTTCTCCTTCTTATAACCTGCAATTAGGACAAAATACTTTTTTTTTCTTATTAGGAAAGACCAAATCTGGTCTAAGGGGGGTGTATTCAATTGAGATTTTTAGAGACTTTTAGTTACTTTTATAAGTGGATAACTTTTAGAGACTTGTAGATTTTTGTAAACTTTTAAAAACTTTGGTAGACTTTGATAGACTTTATTTTTAATGACTTTTAGTAACTTTAATGGACTTTTGTAAGGACTTTAATAGACTTTGATAAACTTTTATTTGGATGACTTTTGATAAACATCCATGTAAATCTCGAAATCGAATAGGGGTATGTGCCCCACTTTTCACCATCTTCAACCTTTGCTTCGCTCTTCCTTCGTCTCTCCTCACTGTCTTGTTGAATCTCTCTCTCTCAATCCCTTCTCTCGTTCTCTCTCAATTTCGCCCCTATGATGAATAAAGAAGAAAAGAAGAAGACGAGACTGTTAATTTTGATTTTAGGGACTGTGTATGTGTGGGTGTTTGTGTGATTGAGGGAGAGGGAGAAAGGAAAGAAGTAATCAATAAAGAAAAAAAAATAGAAGAGACCGAGACAGTCGAACCAGAGAGAGAGGAAGAAGATGACTTGACTAGGGGGAGGTTGGCTATGGTTGTATTCCGCTATGGGGGAGGGAAAGTTTAAGCTCAACCCCAGCCAAAAAACAAAAAAAAGGGTCGATTGACTTTGATGGACTTCTTGCACATTTTTTAAAGCTTCGGTTACTTTTTAATTGAAAAAATAAACTACTAAGGTTATTAAAAATATTTATTGTAAAAATAACAAATAAAGTACGAAAGAAAGAACATAGATCTAATGCATATTATTATTTACATCAACATCATCACTCCACATTTCAAGTAGTTATAAAATTCCTCCATTGGTTGACATTCTCCCTTTGTTGTTCTTGAGTTTCAGAAAGTATTTCAAAATCATCATATTCTTCACTATCTGAGGATAATGCATCTTCAGTATCTAATTCAATTGGAAATTCATCGAAACGACACTCCTTGCGAAGATAGTTATGTAATCTCGCACAAGCCAACACCAACTCTGCTTGAATTTTAAATGGAAATGGAGGAGTTGTTTTAAAAATTGTGAACCGTGATTTGAATATGCCAAACAACCTTTCAACCACATTCCTCAAAGATGCATGTCGAAGATTGAATAATTCATTAGCATTTTCAGGATGTCGCCCTTGCCCGGTAAAATCGAAAAGATGATAACGAACGCCTCGAAAGGAGCTAAAAACTGACGCCGATTCGGAAAACCACAGTCCACCAAAAAATATTTACCTAAAAACATAGTAAAAATAAATAAATTAAATACAAGAATATAAAAACAAGTACTTTGACATTAATTAGATCATACCTTGTGGTACTTAAATAACAGAATATAAAAACAAGTAATTTTGACATTAATTAGATCATACCTTATGGTACTTTAAGTCCATTTCTCCTAAATAAAGCATCAGTCAATATTCTTGAGTCATGCGCCGATCCTTCTCATCCGCTAAGAACATATATGAACTCCAAATCAAAGTTACATGCAGCCAAGACGTTTTGAGAAGTAAAGCCATGACGATTGCGATAGTTACTACTATCATTTCCAACAATCATTGCTGGAATATGGGTACCATTGATAGCTCCAATACAATCCTAAAAATAAAGAGCAAGAACAATTAATGACCACATCATCATCATCATCATCATCATCATCAACAACAACAACAAGAAAAAAATCAATTCTATTATAACAACTCTAGCAATAATTAGAACTTACTTTGAAGTAAGGATGAAATCTTGTACTATCTCTTATGATTTGTGGGGTAGATGATTTAGGCTTCGCCATCATATCTACTGCAATTACGTTCAGAGCCCTTAAAATTTTGTTGAAACTTTGGTTGGTGCTAAAATGCGATCTATTGAAGGTTTTTCGAATCAAACAATATCGAGAATTTTGACCCACATTGAGTAAAAATGTAGCCAACATTTCTTCAATAGTTACAAATCGTGTATCATGTACCAGAGCTTTTTCTCTAATTATTTTGCATAACTTTCGAAACACGTCAGGATACATCCTATAAATTTGTCGAAAGTGTTCTCGCATCCTCGTTCAATATTGTTTTTATGTATTCGCACCCATTTCTAGTTACGAGCGCCTGGTTAACGGTCGTGTAACGGGCTCACAATACATAGAAAGTATAACTTCATGCAATGTTTGTAGAATTGCTTGCATAGAAACCAACAAACATTCAAGTATCTCTGTTAGTTCTTCCACCTCGTTCTTTTCCATTTCCACTTCCTCTGATTCATCATATCTTTGCATGTTTAAATGAGACATCATGTAAATAATATCACCTAAAATCAAAAAAAAAAAATTAAACATGCCGAAAAATATAACATTCAACATGTGAAATTTTAAATCATGGTCGACAAGGACAATATTGAATAATACTAAAAAAATATTATTAACTTCAAACAAAGTATTATTCATCAATCCAACATTCTGGCAGAGTCTGAAAAAAAAAATCTCTAACTAATAAAATACGAATGTAGTCATTAATAAAATAATATAATAAATTTTAAGTGCAAGCCAAAAAAATTCTAAAATAAATAACTACTTATTCTCATCAACTGAAACGCTATCCACTTAGAACGTTCTTCGAAGACATTTCCATAAAATCAATCTTTTTAGCTCTTGTGTTCAACAACTCGAGGACCTTGAAACGAGTACTATCAAATCAAATATGGGATTTCCTTAATAAGCTTCCAACATCCTTGGTCTCTAGCCATAAATCTATCAACCTTATCAACAAAACTAGAAATTGTTTCGGTCGCTTTATTCAAAAATCCATTTGAAAATTATTATTTCTCGCTTGAGTCTAAATTTCCTTCTTTCTCAACTCGTTCCTCTTTCTAAATGAACCTCCAAATTCATTGGCTCAATGTTGGAGGCGCATTAAAGCTTCCAACTGTTGGAGGTTGATATAGGTTTTTTTGTTGATGCTTGTTTCTTTGTACAAAAGCCTCCGCATCATAGTCGTAAGTAAGATCTTCCAATACATCACCACTAGGTTCCTCTACTTCAAATGTCCTAGCATCAGTATCATCCCCAAGTCCAATCGAGAATCTCCTCGAAGCAGTTGCATTTCCGACAATTATCCTTAAGTCATCATAATCAGCAAACGTATCCGTCTGATAATGTCTTTGATTAGGATGAGACTGGTCAAAAACAAAAAAAGAGTTAATACATACTTCGGTACAATATCTTAATGGAATAATTAAAAATCTCATCTTGAAGTATTCCTCCCATACTTCATTACTTGCCGTGAATTTTTTGGTAACGTGATCCCATCCAAATCCAGAGTTGCAACGCATAAGCTCAACATAGCCTTGATAACGGTCTTTGAACCATTTCCATCGACTTTTGTAATTTAAGAAATTTTTTCACATCCAAGTGTTGCATTAAGGACAGGAAGTATTTTTTCAATGGTTGCTTTAGTAAAAGCACCATTACTATCGCGCCATCCACGATTTGCAAGGATCAACCAACAATTTAAGCAACTCATTGCTCTCTTCCGCGGTCCATGTAGTATATTTTACCACACCTTTTCCTTTTTTTTTTGGTTTTCAACAGTTACTTGTGAGTCTCCCATCGCACTATAATCATATATATAAAAATTAGTTTGATTAGGTTTTTCAATGCAAGAAAAAGGACAAACAGAGACACCAACAATACTCAGCCAACAGAAATTAAATCATGCAACCATGATACCAGGACCTTAATGCATACATTTGCTGGGATTTTGTCCATAATGCAAATGCCTTGGGCATCATAGATTTGTCCATGTGAACAATGTAGGTTTTCCTATCGACAGCTACTGTAAATTCAAGAGATGCAAAGAGAAACCACACAAAGAAGAGAAGGGGAGAAGAGGCGATTTCGAGGGCTCTCATTGTGAATGCATTACGTGGAGAGAGAAGTACGTTCTTTGATTAGTGTAAATTCAGGAGATGCAAAGACAAACCACACAAGCCTCTTCATCTGTAATGTAACTATAAAACAAAGGAGACATAAAAGCACATTTTTTTGTTCTTTAAGAAACAATACATCATAAAGGATTAAAGTAAATACAAGCCACTGGTTTGACAACCAATAATGACATTGATTCTTTGATTAGTGTTGAAGTTATAAACATAGTGAAAGAGATCAATGCAACAATGGCACTTGAAAAGAAAACCTTCTCATTAAACACAAGCACATAAGTTGGAGAGAATCAACTCTCAAACAGATTGCAAAAACAATATTGTTTCAACTCCTTCAACATTTTGAAACATGAATCAGAAACACAACTTTTTCCTTTTTATACTTGATTGATCAGAAATTAAGTAAACCACAAACCTATAATTTCACAAACAATTGGAATCTCTACTCTACAAGATAGCCTCAATATCAAATTAATTGGGGTTGGCTACATAAATCAAACTCTTCTATTGAGCTTAATTCAGTGCAACCGAATAAATGTGTCCCAAGTTAACTCCAAGTCGAATTTCTTTAGGTTTCTATTGAGCTTAAGACCAACCAAATTAACAGAAATTTGAAATTGAATCAAACCAATGACTATCAAAAAACCGAAAATAGTAATTCAGATTCAATTTATTATCAGAGAATTCTTTACAGAGAAAAAAAAAACCGTTACACAAAATCATCATAAAAAACCACTCAAATCTGTACTCAAAAACTATAAAAATCCAAACTTTCCACTCTGTAATCACCTTCTCCACCTCCCCAAAAAACCCAATTCATATTTCACCAAGTAAAGCCAGTTCCTAAACCCAGAAACCCAGAAACCTTAATCATACTTCTCTCTCTACGTATATACAAGAAAGAAAACCCAAGAAACCGCCATTAAAATGTCCCCAACGACCTGCCTTGGCCAATCACTCGCCAAATCCTCAATCCTCCTCTCGAAGTAGGCTCTTATTTGTATAGATATTTGGGTTTAGGATTAAAGCAAATAAACAGAAGCAACACATTGTGAATGCATTACAAAGAGAACCAGACGTTGGAGAAGCGAGAGAGAGAGAGAGAGAGAGAGAGACGTTGGATGTTACCTCTCGAAGCAAACGATGGAGACGCGAGGCAGATGAGAAGCGAGGCGCGATGGAGACGCGAGGCAATGATGAGAGAAGCGAGGAGGCACGTCGAATGGAGGAGCGCAGACGACCGAGAGAGAAAAAGAGAGCGAGAGAGATTTCGAGATGAGAGAGAGAGGCCACGAAGAAGAAAAAAGAAAGTCTCCAAAAGTTTCTCGTGGAGGCAAAGAGATGGAGAAGACTTTCAACATATATAGGGTTAGGTGAAAAGTCTCCAAAAGTCATCCAAACCCACAAATCTACCAAATTTCTAAACAAATTGAATACTCCTTACTTTTAGAGACTCTCTAAAAGTTTAAATTGAATACCCCAAAACTTTTAGAGACTTTTTAAAAGTCTCTAAAAGTTCACATTGAATACACCAAATTTTTAGAGACTCTCTAAAAGTTTTAATTGAATACCCCTAAACTTTTTAGTCAATAAAAGTAACTAAAAGTCTCTAAAAATCTCAATTGAATACACCCCTGAAATTGTCCTTAGAGTCACGGTATTAATTAATATTTTACCAAATATTGAGAATACGTTATTTATTCATTTGTGTTAAGGTAAATATATTGATTGTCTTTATTTGCACAACTCAGTCACGGTAAGTTGAGGATGTAGTTTATTGTCTATACAACCTTGTGGAATTTGTGCATAACAATTTGTTGGCTCTGTACCCACAGACTTAGGTACACAACTCGTCCTAATTAGATGTCCATGAATATTCTCTAACAGCTAGATAGGACAACTGGACAAATATTCAAGATACTCCATATACGTCTAGCCGAGCAAGGTTGAATGATTGACAACTTATGAGATATTCTCAAGGCAATCGTTCCTCTAAAACAATGAAGAATGAAGGAAAGGAAAGATTGCCAACTCAAGTTAAATACGTACAAGGCAACTTATTGATTTAATTGTTGTATGTTTTCTTTATATGTATGTAATCATCACTTACATGTTTTGTAATCCCGATTTACAATGAGATAGAACGAGATTTACAATGAGATAGAACGAACAGTAGTTTGTTCTTTGAGTTTACACACATTGCTGAGGGGATCTTTGCTTCCAAGGGGATCTTGGGTTAGTGTAGGATCTTGTGTAAGGGAAGTGGGTAGCATAGCAAAGTTCGGTGAGGGATACAATAGCTAGTGGAGAATGCACTAGTTAGGGACTTTGCATAAATCTGTACTTGACTTCTCTTACTAGATTTCTATACCTGGCGGTGGCCTCACAAACGTAGGCCGAAAGGTTTGAACTGCGGAAACAATCCTTGTTTTGTGTTTCGTTTACTTTCAGTTTTGTTTTTCTATACTTGTAGTGCATTGATTCTATCAATTTGCATTATAAGTAACATCATAGACTGAGAAAGTATGCTTTATAATTGCATCTTGTACAATCTTCTACATTAGAAATCCAAAGTCAATATATGACATGACTATTTTTCTCATTATACTACAAACGATTAGTTATTTTCTATTCTTGATTTTTATAATGCAAAATAGCACTATGAATTTGGGTTGACAGTGGTTAAGTCTTGTCTCGGTAAAGCTAAATATTGAAAGAAAGACATGTTATCTCGTTCGATGAGGCATGGTTATTAAATAGACTTTGTCTCGCCACCTAACCTGAAGGTTGTCCCACCAACTCATACAAGTATTACATTTTGTATAAAACTAATCAAGTTAGGAACATGTATTTAATCGTATATTATATATTTATATATAAAAATATCAAAAACTATTTACTTTATCTTTATTTCCTGCTACATCTACTTATCACTTTCACTTTCTTATATATCATGTTCCTTTTCACTTCTCTTCTCTTCTTTGTGGTTTGTCATTCACTTTCTTGTTTCAAACCTTAAGACAAGGTTTAGGATAAGTTTGGGGGTGCTTTCATGTATTGTGGATTGGTTTTAGTTGGATATTATGGAAATTGCGTAAGACATCATGTATAACGGTTACATTTTTTTTTCTACATATTCCATGGGTATGACTGCTATGGTTGTGTTTTCACCCTCTCCTTGCTTCCATTCCTTCCTCATTCACACCTTGTCTTCTCACTCATCATCTTGTTATAACATGTCATGTAGCATGCTATCTAGGTTTATTTAGTCAAAGCAGTTAGTTCATGGTAGTTTTTGTGACTATTATGTGTATCATTCCATGCTTTAGTTCACCTTTAGGCCATGGTGTTGAGTAACCTGAGTTAGAGTCGTTCGAAACCTTGTTGAGTGCCTATAGTTGTGGATGAGTTACTTAAGCCGCTTTTAAGACTTGAAACCTATGAAGTTTAGGAGATACATTCAATTCGGGGCGTTGCCCGACATTGTTGAGATTACATATTAGGGACCAAGTATGAAATTCAGGATTTATGTTGGATACCAAAGGGGCCAGGCAATCATAACTGTGCAAGTAGAAAAAAGTTAGATTTCTAAGGTACTAAAATGAGAGTGTAGCCTACTCGACACAATTCTATGACGGAACCACTTGTAAGGGGATGATGTATATAGGCCATCTTTGAAATTTAACCCTTAGCCTTGAACGTTATTATCTAGTCACTAGTTAGCTCACTTGAGCCAATTCCAACTTGATTTCCTTCACCACCTATCATTAAACCATACACCATTAGCCTTTTATCCATTTCACCTAGTAGGAGAGTTTGATTAACCATAGCAAAAGTGTGAAAGAACTAGTTTTGGAGTGAAATGTATAAAATCTCAAATTGGGGATAATTTAGAGTGAAACAAATTCCTACCAACTTAAAAAAAAAGTGAATTGTTCTATGAATTCAAAGAATAAAATTCAATAAAATAGAGCCAAAAAGGAGATTGGTGGTTGGGAAAAGGGAATGAACATGAAATTGAGTGTTACATGTATATATGTGAACTCCTTGTGCTTATAGTGAAGTTGATTTGAACATTCTCAACCTACATGAAGTTCGATTGACCTTACTCATGCTAAGTCTACATTTGTAGAGAGTATGGTTCACTCTCGCCTATGGTACCCGCTATGCGTTGATGATTCACTTTACAAAGATCGTAAACTTGCGTGCTTCAGTGTATAAGACCAAAAAACTCCAGAGTAATTGATGTCCTTTGTCTTAATTGAGTCTAGTTCTTGAAAGTGTGATTTCTATCAATGTTTAGACTACTGACTCTGAATAAAACTTTAACTCTGAACTTTTTTGAGGAGATAGTCAATTCAACTTTTTTGAACTAAAGTGAACTCCACTAAACTTGAAATCGGGCATCGGAGGATTAGCCAAGTTAGTGTTAGTTGTTGTAGTGATTATGAGTCTAGTTGTTAGCAGTGGAGTGTATTGTCATTCATTCCTTTGCTCGGGACGTGCATAGTCCTAAGTTTGGGGGTGTTTGACTAGTCTACATTAATGCATTAATTAGTATCATATTTAGTATAGCTTTGGACTCTAACTCTTTATTCTATAGTAATAATCTCTTACTTTTGTTCATTACAGGCTTTTAGGAGCGGGGACAAGGAATGGGAATGAAACCAGGGGAAACGGACGAAGAGTCGGAGTTCTTCAAATTTTGGAGCATTTGGTGTCGTTAGTGGCACCGTTCACATCTTCACAGCGCGCCTCAGATGCGAGAATGGGCAGTGAGCTTCTTGCTTGGAGCCGCAAGTGATGCTTTAAGCTCCACGCCCACGGTGCCTGTCATAGCGCGACATCGAGCAAAAGGTTACCAGTTTGGCGCCACAGATGGCACTGCCACATCCATGCCCACGGCGCCGATCGTGGCACGACGCAGATTCTTAGGATTTGTGCAGATTTTCGAATATTTTCAAATCAGAGCAAAACTAGGCCTTCTCATATAAATAGGAACTCGCATTTTCGTTATCTTGTACCTTTTGTTTTTGAAACAACTTGAAGAAACTTGGTGTTTATTTGAATCATGTCGAACTAAGTCCATTGATCTAAGCCGGAAGCGGATCAATAGAAGTCTCTTGGTGATTGTAACTCCATTATGAGATCTACTTTGATTTAATTTTATTGTTATTCATTGTCTTATATTCCTTATTATTTTATCGTTAAGGGTTAAGCTTAGATATATTGTAAAGGGCCCTAGTATGTTTCTAGGTGGAAACCCAAAGCAAGTGAATGGACTGCAAACAAAATAGTGTAGGAAACTTCACATAACTGGCAATTGATCACACCAGTTGGTTTGCACTCTTTCAAGACCGCTCAAATATCTTAGGGATCTTGGCTGAATGGGACGCGCTTGTGACCTGGTTGTCTCGATGTAGTGTCATCACAAAGCACAAGGCGATCATCACATTAAACCCAAGGCGTGTGTCTAGGATTGTGCGATTGATTAGGGAAGTAGTTAGTTGTCATGCCCTAGCTATCGATTAGTGGAAGACTAGGAATTCGAAAGCGTGCTTGGTCCTATAGGTACGCTAGGATACAATTAATTAGCATATACTATTCTAGATTGATGATCAATGGATTTGTTTGTAACAACCCTCAAATTTGAACTGACTTGTGTCGCACTTGTCAGGACCGTGACCCAGCTACGTGATACTGGACAGTATTTCAAACTTCGGGAGTCGACACCGAAGTAATATTATGTTTCTGTGATGTGTGTATTAATATTGCAGTCTAATACGAGTCTCGAGCCGTTTGGGCGACCGTTAATCTAAGTGAGGTTCGCCTAGATAAACGGGAGAGTAAAACACAGTAAAAACATAATTAAATGAATTTCTGAATAATTTAAATAATTAATTGATGAGACGTGGCAAAAAAACGGGCGTGGCAAGCTAGTTGACAGAGAAATACGGACCGAGGAGCGCGAGATCAACGTGAAAGTTGATTAACTAAGTGACACACGAGTCACAAAAAGGAGTACACATAGGGGATTGTTAAAGTGGCACAACTCAATGAGGACAACCATGGGACCATCCTCGAGATGCGCGTGTGTTTTGAGATGAAGATAAGGGGCTATAAATGAGGGGCTCTAGCAACATGCAAATTTGATTGAAAATATGTTTCCAAAACTTAAAATCAACATCACACTGAAAAACATCCTTGGCCATGTGGTTTGCATAAACTTATTCTCTCTAAATATGTGGCTGAAAACTACACTTTACTCCCCGTCCGTCTCCCTTAGAATATCATGAATCAGTGGATCTCGAAATTGGCTCTATGATGAGTTCATAATAAGATCAATTGCCTCCTACGAGTCTAGCTCCACAACTAGTTTTCAACATCCTTTATCCCACGTCAGTTGCAAGCCATGTTTAACTTTTCATTGTTCGGCGCAAAGAGGTGAACACCGACCCAACTTTGCTTAAAATGATGCTCGAAAATTGTCTTTCATCCCCCGTATCACTCATGCCGTTGTGGCTTCCTCATCCTCCATTCGTATCTGTAACGGCCCAAATTAATTAAATCAGGATTAGTGTTAATCACAAGAATTAACGGGTAATTTGGGCGTTACGTGGATAGCTGGGTCGACTAAGAAATGAGTACCCAGGCTGGTATTGTGTTATTTGTGCATGTTGTATGTCTATTATTGTGATGTGAAAATCATTATTAATTATATAAACATCACATGTGTGTAACTTGATGTCAGGCGAGGTTGAGTGCCGGAGTTTCGTGGCGTGAGTCAGGCCAACACGGGGGTTCGGAAGTTGTAAGGCCGGGCGTTGGGGTTTGATTTGAATTAATTCATTAAGCATGACTAAGGTTGAGGAATTTATTAAATGAGATTTAAATATAATTCTAGGCTAAAATGATAAAAATTACATTGGTACACTAGGTGTGGGACCGCTTCGGGAAGCGTGTCGAACTCAGGGCACGGGGTGCTGGGTAGTCGGGAAACTAGTGTGACCCTATTAGCATTTTATGAAATTTAAATTGAGGGATTAGATAATTATTATGAGTTGAATCAAAGGATAAATACAAATCCTATAGTTGGAGTGGAATAATCAGCATCCTTTGGATTATTCTCGAGATGCACAATGGAGAGATTTGAGGTAACCAGTGTCATGATAAGGTGTCAAGAAGCTGAAGTGACACAGGGTGGTCAGTGACCATAGGATTGTCCTCGAGATGTGTGCACACGCTTGATCAAAACCAACTATATATATGGTTTGATCGGTCAAAATGGGTTGAAAGAGAGATTGGAAGAGAGAGATTGGTGGAGAAGAGGAAGAAGATCATCGATTGAAGTAGGAGGGAAGTGAATCAAGGCCATCAACAACAAGATTCAAGGTATGAATTTATCAAACTTAGATTGTTTAAGAAATTTTGGAGTTAGTGAGAAATTTAAGATATTCGAATTTTTGAGGAATTAAACCTTGTATTTTGGTGAGATTTAAGGTTCATGAGGTTGGTATAACATGGGTTATGTATTTGATCAATTTTGAGAGAATTTGGAATAGTTTTGCAAATGGGTTTGAAAATGAAAATTTTTGTAAATTGTGGATTTTGGTGTTTGATTATGGTAATTCATGTTTAAATGGTGTAATTGAGGTTATTGATGTGTTATGGAAATATGGGAATTGAATTTATGGGTTTGTGAGTTGTTTGGAGTTCAAAATTTTAAATTGGAAATTTTCTGGACAGCGAGCAATTAGCGCGCTAATTGGAGACATTAGCGCGCTAATCATGCTGAGTGAAGACAATGATGAACAGTGATGAAGATCAATTAGCGCGCTAATTGTCCACTGGAACTTGAAAATTTGAAAAATGGAGAAATGATCCTAAATAACACTATAATCAAATTAATTGACCAATAATCCTCATAAATGAATCTCAGGAGTCTCGAGAAAGTAATTTTAGTCGGGGATTTGAGGAGAATCAGATCGGGGGATATTTACGGGGTTTTGAGCGCGGTTTGAGGTATGTAAAACCCAATTGAACACCACTATTGCATTTACTTATTTTCTTCATTGAGCTTTAATTCTTTGTTAATCTGAGTCTAGTATTGATGGGAACGGTAGAGTTCCGGCTGATTTTCCAGGTGTGGGGGTCGTTTGAGTTTTGGGAGAAATTATGGCTTGGGACATAGCTTGCGGGGTCATTGGAGTAGAGTACGACCGGGCCACTGGTCCTAAGTTCACTTCTCATGTAGTTGTATCACACCCATTTGTTTTCTAGTGTTGATATTCATGCATTTCCTTTTGAGCAGTTGTCTGCATTATTTTTCTTGGTAATTGCATGATTATTCCACACTATTTATTGGCTTCTATTCATATTTCATAAATTGTGATGCACGGTGGTTTTCCTTGGGATTTTACTTACTGGACTCATTATCTGGTTTTTGTGATAACTGAGTGCAGATTCTAGTACCAGCAGGGGTAAGAAGATCCTTGGCGATTATATCTGTCTTACCTACGCCGAGGCCTGCTAGTACGTATGTTGCTAGTAATATTATTTTGATATTCTGTATTATTTTGGGATGAGAGACTACAACCACTTATGTACTTGTATATATTACTGGTATAGTTGATCGCCTATATGCATGTACAGCCGGGTTTTCCACTAAAGGTTGAATAAAATAACTTTATATAATGTTTCTTTTATTAAGACAAGACTTCCGCTGTTGCTTATGGATAAATAACATTAATTGTAAGATTATTAGACAAAGGGAAAGAGAAATGACGTGGCAGTTACTTCTGGTGCATGAGCTGAAGAAGTATCTGTTAGCACGGGGCGACCCCTGAAATTGGGGCCGTCACAATATCGCCCCATCACAATTTATTTTCAACCACCCCTCCTCCGGTGCTACCCAATGGCAATGTTTTTTTTTTGGCAAAACCCATCATTTGGTCCCTGAATTTTGTGTTTTTTTATGTTCTTGGTCCTTGAACTTTTATTACTACACATTTGGTCCTTGAACTTTTACAAAAATCTACATTTGGTCCTTCCACCATTTAAAGTGTTAAATTAGGCCAATGTGGATAACAAAAGTCCTGCTTGACTAGTTAAGAAGAGTAAAATGATTTATATTACAAAACATGACGACTCACATCGACCAAAAAAAGCAGAAAAAAAAATTATAATTTCTCCCAAAAACATAAAAAAAAAATTCAAAATTCAGGGACCAAAGGTATAAAAACTCAAAAGTTCAGGGACCAAATGTACAACAGTGAAATTAAAGTTCAGGAACCAAATGTACACTATTGTAAGTTCAGAGACTAAAAACATAAAAAACTTAAAGTTCAAGGACCAAAAAATACGTTTTTCCTTTTTTTTTCAATGTTCCTTGACATACGCATAGATTATGGAAGGATAATTGTGGTGGTTTATGCACCTATAAAAGACAGTTCTACATATGCCCCGCTAGAAAATTCAACTCAATAAATTTTGAAAAAATTAGAACATACAGGGGTAGACATAAGTTAACATGACATGCATTGATTAGGAGAGGGATTTATAGGACTGAGAAAAGGGTTTCATCTTTTTTTTTTCAGTCTAGACCACTCAATATCCAAATTAGTCAACTACTCCAAGCTCGCTTTGGGTCGGCCCACAACTGAGCTCTATTTGGTCGAACCCAATTAATTTTAGAATTGAGGCTCTCTTGTATTACAATAAAGTATTAGAAATTCTATTAGCCCAAACTATGTGATCAAATAAATACTCCTCTATCAAGAGATCCTCTTCCTTCCCCTTCTTCAAACTCTTATTCGTGTTTTTCATATAGTTTATACCTTTGTGTTAAAAATAAAAAATAAAAAAAATAAAATTTCGAGAACCGTGAGGTCTCAAAACTTGTAAATTTCGAAAACATTTTTCAATAACATTTCATTTGGGGTAGCTCAGTAGCATGAAAAATTAATCAACTGGATCGAAACCACTCTTTTACCGAACCAAACAAAATATATAGAACCTGTTTGGTATAGCAATTAAATAACAAGAGATTTTATAACAAGTAAAACGAAAAAAAAGTGGATTAAACTTAAAATACAGAAAGATGGCCCAAAAGATGAACAACCACCATCAAGCCCTGTACGCAGTAAATTCATCGGTCTATCATAATTCATAACTATTCACCAAAAATATGATATGTATAGTTATGATCCCCAAACGGCTAAGATATAATTGTCCACAAGCGATGTTTACAAAACTATCTGAGCCTGCCTCTCTAGGAATCATCAAAATGTGCCCCCTTACTTCGCTGCTTTAAAGCTTGAACGTTCTCAAAATGAACCTCGCCATACTTTTAACTCTTCCATCGGCCACACTTACTGGTTCGAATTAAAGTTATCCTTAATTGGAGGCACAAAGGGTGACATATTTTCATGATGGCATTTATCTTCACTGAATTGTAGGTTGTACGACACTGAAAGTAAATCAACAATGAAGATTGTCAACACGAAAGAACAATGTATAAACTAAACAATGTAATGTAGCATCCATAATTTAGCGTCATAATAATTAGTATTGTCAAAGAAGACACGAGTATTTTCTGGATTGGGCATAATTCAAATAAGTTCAAAAGATCTTTACCTTAACAGATCTTGAAGATTGACAGTATGACTACGATTCGAAGAATGCCTTCCAAGCGTTACTATTTTGGCTGGTTTTAAATGAGGGTCCTTGGCATCCATGAAATCTGTGATCTCCAAAGCATCAACATTAGTAAATAGGAAATTTATTATGCGCAAGTCTTCTGGGAACCAACAAAATCATTGATTTGAAATTTCTTAATCCTTGATTCAAAACACTTTGGAAGCATTTTTCCAGTATAGGAAGTCAGTTCATCTTCATTTGATGCATATACTTGAATGCAAAACAATAGATAGAGATTGTCAATTAAAATCCAATAAGACTATTACACAAAATGCAACCACCAACATTTTACTATTCTAATGAATTGCCTTGTCAAAGATGAGATCCTCAAGGTTAGGCATAATTTGAAGTACGCTCAGCAAATCTTCGGCACCACAGTCCACAGAGCCCAATGACTCGAAAATAGGATAAATTGGTAAATGGCGGAAGATGGCTCGTAAGGTTTTCATGTGGGAGAACCTATGAAGGAAGCAACAACGGCCATGAAGGATCTACAATTTTAAGAACAAAAGTACAAAGTTCAAAGATCAATGGTCCAAGATTCAAATCAAATAGTTATCTTAAGAAGGCCAGCATGTATATAAAGTTTCTTTACATTAATGAGGTCTTTAAGTAGACTTTTGGCATTGCGACGCGCTTGGTCCTCCGTCAATATCAAATTTTAATACTCATCCGTATTAATCATTGCATCTTGTAGCATTGGCATCTTGAACAGAATGTATTCACTTGGTAGCCCATTAGTCCAACAATAAAGGTAATCAAGATTCGAAGCAAAAATCTTGATCATTCGAGTACACGGCTAATAAGGACCAAAGCTTACCTCCAAAATTCCCAAGTGACTAAGGGAGGGTACTAATATTACCAATTGGTTATAAATGGTGCAATGATGTAGAACCAAATGTTTCAGAGCAGAAAGGCGAGAAAAGAATTGTTGGGTTATTGGAACATATAATCCTACATAAGAAATAAAATAAGAGTTGATGTGGTATATAAGTGTTGTAGATTGGATCCTAGCACCTATAATCATCAAGGCTGAGGCGGATCTCGTGTTCTTTCATGGATATCCAATGTTGCTCGTAAGAAGCAGCTCCTCGAGCTCTATCTCCATATTCATCAAGTGGATTTCAATGTGATTCCCCATTGTGTTTTTGGTTGCAAATCCCTTGTGGTGCTTAAGATATCATAATACTAATAGTGGTGTTTTTGCACCACTTAGTCACTTGGTTCAAACAATTGGTTCTACACCATTGCAACTTCTTTTCTAGCCTCTCTGCCTCAAACAATTGGTTCTACACCATTGCAACTTTTCTAACCATCAGTGCCTTCCCTTAGTCACTTGACAATTTCTAAAGCTTGCTTCCAACGTTACAAGTCGTCATATACACTTTTGATCAAGATTTGTGGGCCGAATCTTGATTATCTTTGCTGCTGGACTACTGACTTGCTACCAACTGAATACATTTTGTTCGATATGCCAATGATACAAGAAGCAATGATTAATACAAATTTGTATTACATCCCACCTTGGGTATTGCCAGAGGAAGAACGTCTCAAAGCCCACAATCTACTTAAAAATCTTGTCAATATAAAGAAACTTCATATACCTGCTCGTCTTCTTACAGTAACTATTCAATTCAAATTTTGTTTTTGGTTAATTGTTTTATAAACTTTATATTTTTCTTCTTAAAATTGTTCATCTTTCATGGCACCTTCAAAGGTTCTCCCGCTTAAAAGACCTTATGAATCAGCTTCCAACATTTACCAATTTAACCTTTCAGTGAGTCATCGAACCTGGAGATGGCAAATATTTGCTGAACCTACTCCAAATTATGCCTAACCATGAGAGTCTCATCTTTGACAAGACAAACTCACTAGTATAATGAAATGTTGGTAGTTGCATTTTGCATAAGGAAAATGTTAAAATGACCCACTTTGAACGCACACTTTGGTCGCACACCCTTGTTTTTTAGCCATTTATAGTTCTTTCTTGTCTCCCCAAGCGTGGGCCCCACACCTGACAAAACACCATAAACGGCTAAAAGACAAGGGTGTGCGCCCAAAGTGTGCGTCAAGAGTGTGTTAGATTATCATTTTCCTTTGCATAAAGGTCCTGTTGGATTTTAATTGACAATTATCTCTATCTGTTGTTTTTGCAATCAGGTCTGTGAAGATGAATTGACTTCCTACATTGGAGACATGCTTACACAGTGTTTTGAATCAAGGATTAAGACAATTCAACCCAATGAATATATATGATGGTTGCGGTAACGATTGGTACATAATAGAGTTCCTATTAACTAATATTGTAGCTTTGGAGATCACTGATATCATGGATGCCCAAGATAACAATTTAACTCTTGTCAAATCAGTGAGGCCTTTGAATCCTATAATCCTTTGAATCGTCAAGATCTGTTAAGGTGTACCACTTTTGAGTTTTATCTCTTCTTGGTCTAATCAAGACTAACTCTTATTGGACTCGGCGAGTACGATGGAAGAGTTAAAGCATGGTCAGATTCATTTTGAGAATGATCAGCTTTGAAGCAGACAAGTAAGGGAACGCATTTTGAAACCCTAATCACAAGAAGAATGCGATTATCAAAAAAATTGCATATAAAGATTAGAGAAACGGAAGATTATCAAACCATTGTTAGGACTAGGGTTTTTACAGCTCCAGCTAGCACTGTAATATCTGCTTCTTCTCGCCTGACTGAAGCAAATGAGTCACTTTACTCTTCACTCTTTATTGACGTTTTAATGTGCCTTCGGTTCTATGCCCTGTTTGGCGCCGGTTAAAAACCATTTCAACCCCTCAACTTGGAAACTAATCTACCCTTGTAAGTAAAAGTAGAAAATTGTTTTTTCAAAAAAAAAAAAAAGCAAAAGAAAGTTGGAAATTCGCATGGAAATCAACCAGATAAATACTAGAATGACTCGGTGATGGGACACTCGACGATGGTGTCCATTGAAAATTATTGAATAATTAACATTCAAATTAAAAAATCGATTTCTTTTTTTTAACAAAAAAATTAGATTAATTATAAACCATTTTATATAAATAGAAATTAAATAATAATATATAATCATAAAATCACATTATTAAAAAAGTGGTAGTGTTTTTTTCTCAAAAAAGAAAGAAAGAAGTGGTAGTGTTTTTTATATGAAAAGAACGAACAATTGTGTTTTTCTTGTGAAGGCACATTTATGTTTTTATCTATATACGTATTTGTAAAATCACATTATTAAAAAAAATTATCATATCTTTCTTTTTTGAAGAAAAATAAAAGTTTCATTAATCATTAATGGCTCGGTTCAAGACTAGGCATAGAATCAAAAAATACATTAATTCACTAATCTTGTTTGTTCAAAAGAACTGTCGTTGCTTTGGTTGTGAATGCGATTGTGAAATTGAAACAGTTTGACAATTAGGGACTGTTCTCTACAACGTTGAAACACATTACAATATACAAACACCTGTTAGAACCACATAACAATAACAAAACTTTCTGACTAGGAGAAGAAAATCTAAAACTTCCCTACAAGAAGACAAAATTGAAACTTCCAACAAAGGAAAGACAAACTACCTAATAATAAGACAAAAAAAGGACCAACCTAACCGCCGCACAGATTCAAAAACGAGTGTCGAGGAAGATGTCGCAACAAGGAAATCCAATCATCACGGATCTAAAAAGATCTGTACTTTATTGAACTTATAGAACACGAGAGAGATGAAGATTAGAATCATCGCCAATCAAAAGAAAAGATCGGCGGTGGTTCAAGATCTTGATTCAAGAGAGAAAACTAAAAAAACTTGAGGGTTAGAGTAGCCGCATCTTGGACAAAAATGATCATATCTTAATATAACAAAATAGATAACTAAAGTTTTTAACTTTGTATTTTTCTTATCAAATTCATTACAATTATCACCAAATCTATATGAATAAAGAAAGGAAAAAAATGACAAAAAAAAAATGAAAGTGCTATTGGAGTGCTTCGAATTCTTTTTTGATGAGTTGAAAACCTAGACATTATCTATTGCATCCTCTATTTTCTAGAGATTGTGATAGATAATGTCTACCTTTTTCTATATCACGTCATATGCATTGAGAATGTAATAGAAAATTGTATTGAATAGGGTAAAACAAGACAAATTGTATACAACACTTTGCTCTTATTTATAGGGTGGTACAAAACAATATACATGGAAATAACTGATTTACATAATCAGTGATGAAGTTGGACAATTAGTGAAAAAGTTATGGTATATACAATCAGTGAGGGAAGTTACACAATCAGCCTCGACAAACCGAGCAAAAGCCATCTGTTCGGTCTGCAAGGCGGAATCCTTGGTTTGAACACGAAAAAAATATTAAAACATTGAATGAAAACTCAAAAAATACATGAAACGACCCGAATCTTCCCTGATCCGACTTAGGGGCAATTTAATAATTTAAATACTAAATGTGTGTTGGATTTTCTTTGGATTGAATTATTAGTGATATAGTAGAATATCTTACACCTCGATATGAGCATTTTATGCGGTTTGAAGAGACTCCGGAATATACACCCGGCCCCATTCAGGAAACTTACTCAAGAATAAAATCTGAAAAACTTTTCTTAAACGTGAAGAAAGTTATATTCGAGGGCGAGATCTCCAGATTTATGAGATCTCACTAATTAGGGAAATATTTGTAGGAACTTTTCTGATCAAAAGGGGCGAGATCTCCAAATTTATGATATCACATTAATTAGGGAAAAATTTATGGGAACTTTCTTAGTCTAAAAGGGCAAAACCTCCAAATTTATGAGATCTCATTAATTAAGGAAAGATTTGTGGGAACTTTCCTGGTCAAAAGGGTAATTAAGTTAAACTAATGAAAACGGACCCAAAATATATTAAATAGCAGTTAGACTTAAGGCCCAAGTGGGAGGACATTTTAGTCTTTACCACAAAAGGTTACATACAACCTAACCTAACCCTAGCCTATAAAAGGAGAGGCTATGTAACGACCCTAAAATCTAACTCGTACCACGTGTCATTGTAGGTTGCACGTGGACTTCTTGTCGTGATATGGATGAACAATTCTCGGTCGTCGACACCAAGGTATGTTATTTTTGTTTGGTGTTTGTATTATTTATCTATTTACCTTAAAGTAAATTCCAAAGTCTCAAATGCGTGAAGACGTTTGTGTGTGAGCATTGAGGTGTGAAACAGGTTTGATTCGGAGAAACGCGATGTACAAGCATCGGGGCAAACGTTTTGTCCGATAATTAGTTGTCTAAGGGACAAATTGAATAGAAACATTGAAAAAATACAATAAAATATAATAATTAAATATGGTACGACAAGTTTGGTTAAGCATAGTAAGAGAATTGGTCCATAAGAGGTTGGTATGCCATGGACAAAGTTAAGACATATGGGGTTTTGGTGTGACAAAGACCAGTATTATGGACGTTTTATGAAGATGGACTGTTTTGTCGAGAATTTGTCTCAATTTTGTGAAAAATCGGATCCAAAATGGTCACTGAAAATCAAAACACGTCAAAATAGGGATTTATGAGAATTAATAAATAAAAAAAAAATTAAGCCACTGACAAGCAGCTGAGGGTATATATATGAAAAAAATAAGCGCGTATAAGTGGATGGTGGAGAGGGCTATATAAAGCCCAACCTGTGACGACCCGCCCCTGACGTAGGATTCAAGTCGCCCGACCCAAACCGTTACCTAGACCCGATACTTGAACCAGGCCCAAATAACTGCTTGGCACGCCTAAATAAACTTGCGGAATAATCAATCTAACAAGATATATGGTAATAAGAGTTTGAAAGATAATCATAATATAACCATATATCATCTTAAAAGTCATAATAAAAGGTTTATCCCTTCAAATCAACTCTAGCCAATACCAAAAAGCTTACAAAACTTCATAATAACATCATAAAAGTTCAAAATTACCCATAAACTATGCCTTAAGTTACAACCCGAGTGCAAGGTTTCCAAAAAAACCAATAATAGCAACGTACTAATAATATACGAGGCTCACATGTAAGGGAACTTCAAGATCGGTCATTTCCCTTGCCTTTCCTGTCTATTGCACTTGTAGATGGACCTGTGTTGTAAAGTGGGGTGAGTTAAATAACCAACGGAGCTCAATAAGAGGAAAGACTCGCTCAAATATTAAATACGCAAGTACTACCTAGTACTCATGCAAGTTCTAACATGACATCAAAACCATACTCGCAACACATCATGTATAAACCAAAGAAGTGCAGTTCGCAACCAATCATAAGCATATAAATGAACACCTAAATAGGTACGAGCATAGATCTTGTTCATGTTCATCATAGTCATGGAAGTAGGTTCATTTTCTAAGAAGGAGCATATAAGTAGAGTTTCACACATCCAACTAATCATCACGTAGTCTAAGTACTCTTTGGAGCCTAAACAAATAAGAATATCATTCTTACATCGCATGTCGCAAGGTTCATTTACCTATAGCATAATGGGTTTCATTAATAATAACATGTTCTAAATTACTTGACATGTAGTATAATGCATTCCATGATTGACTAACATGCATATTTCATAAGCTCACCGTTTGCAACACAATGACATAGTCTATGTATCAATATCGTAAGTCGTAATCCATCCACCATAATATACATGTATACATATAGGTCTCACAACAACATATGGTAGGCATTCATTCATTTCATGCATGATAACATTCATCATTCTTCATTCATACAATCAACACATATCATACATGGAAAAACCAGATAAAGGGTTCTAATGAAATGTGATAGATAAATACTAATATAGTCCATTGCTTCATTCAATGTGAACTAGATATTGGTAGGAATCCAGTGACCGAATCCTCTACTTTTAGGTTGGAACAATAATTAGTGAAAACGCAATGGCCGTTGCGCCCTCTAAGTGATTACACCAAAACAAGAGTAGTTTCATCCAAGGCATCACCGCTACACGTTCCAATGAACCATCAAGTAACAAAGGATGGAACTCCAAATCCTTGCTCTTGAATGGTTCACTTTATGCATTCTATTAGTCAAGTAAAATCCTCAGTGGTGAACTAGCACTAAACGTCCTAGGGCATTTAAAATATAGACTACTTGCTAATTTGGCCACGGTGGAACTCCACAAACATTCTTATTTCTGCTACGTGCATTTTATGTAATTGTTGTTATTTAATTTACCATCCAACATTCACTTTCATATAGCATAGCTGAGCTAATTGCGGACTTATAAAATTTTTTCTTTTAATTTAGTAGAGATATTTTTGTAGCTAAAAGAATTTACGACCCAACACCAAAAATTACTACTAACATTAGGGTTGGTACTTGGTACAACTAAAAATAAAAGAGGAAACAGGCACGGAATAGAGTTATAACACCGTGAGACACGGTGTTATAACTCACAAAACTCACAGAGACACGGCAGAGATGTATGTAATTAATTTCATCAGCCACAAAGCCCTTGCATATAGGCAGGCAGGTGATATACGTACACTTAGATGTGCCTCATCTTATCGAGGAGACCCTTTTCGTAGAAATCTTCGATGGAATCAACAATGCTCGTCTCCAATGCCCTGTATCTCCACCCCAACTTCTGCAATTTCTCGCTGCTGAACTTGCAAATAACACCTTTTTCCAAAATTCTGCAACATAATTATGTAAGTGTATTATACATATATAAGCATATCCTAATTAATTAAGTTCTAACACATGATGTTTTCAAAACAAAAAAAAAAGTCCTGACACATGATAAAGAGACATACGATTAATAGAATTGGTGTTGTGACAAAGTTGTGATTGGTGACCAAAAGGTTTTAGCATTGAGACAGCCGATTAATTTTTAGAGGAGTGTTCGCTTACTACGGACACGCTATAAGCATGCACCTTATTTTATTTATTTATTTATTTTGCTTAAGAATTTTGTAGTCACAGTGAGTGTGCGTAATGGCTAACCTTAGCATTATCCTCAAGCACAAAATTATAAAAAAAGTAAAAAAATAAATAAAAAAATATAATGCGTACTCTTAGTGAATGTCAATAGTGAGTTACTTTAGCATTTCTCTAATTTTTATAGGATTAGTTGAGCTTGAGTACGAAGATGCGGGAAAATAAATTATTATCAGTAAAAAAGAGAAAATAAGTGTATCAACATATGGTGAGATGGTAAATGTATCACTTGTCAAAAAACAAGATTTTGAGAGACCCACTTAAGTTAAAAGAAAAAAAGTAGTGTATGTGTGTTTAACTCACTGCTTAGGGAAGTTGAGGTGGGGGTAGAAGCTCTTCATTTTGTCAACCAATACAAGGGTGGAAGCTTGGTGCGCTGCACATATGTACCTCCCCTGTGCTTTGGGCTTCTTGTAAACCAACAGGAGTGCTTCAGCTACATCTCGTACATCCACAACCATCCAGTCATTGTTTTCAACAGCCTCCACTCCATCTGGTAATTTATTTTGTCACAAATTGATTTATGAGCTACGTGTGACACAAATACCATTTTAGTGAACCCCGACGAGTTGACCAAATGGTAAGAATGAATATGGGATTGTGTTGGTTAGTTGCACGGTCTCAAGTTCGATTTCCCGCTACGTTGAAATTGTTTGGGCCACTAAGGCCTCGTGGGAATAGTCAGACTCGTCTGTATACTCACGGATATAAAAATAAATAAAATTCAGTGGTAAATACATACCTCTAGTAAAATTAAGCAACAACAAAGTGCCAGTATTCATTTTGGGCTGCAACAGTGGTCCAATAATGAGCGATGGGCACACGCTCACTAGGTCAAGCCCATGGACCTTTGCATACTCAAAAGCTTGAAATTCGGCTTCCGTTTTGGCATAGCTGTACCAGTTGATCCAGGAGAACTGCACAATCAAGTGATTCAGGTGTATATATATATATATATATGTTAGCTTATTAAACAAGGGACCATCATCATGTTAATTAATTATGATCAGCTGAACATTACATGGATCAAATTAATTGTGAAAAAGTATTGTTTATAATTACCCCTTCTATTTCACAAGTTTTGCAAAACTCCTTGTCACTCCAACACTTCTCATCCATGACTTGATCCTTAGGCCTGTGGGGGTTCATAAAAATTGCAGAAATAGATGACACCATCACCACCCTCTTCACTTTGGCGATGGAACATGCCTTTAGCACATTGCACGTACCCTCCACAGCAGGTCGAATCATCTCTACCTGCAACAATATGCAAAGTCAACCCCCACTGTTTTGTGGTGTGGTGGTAAGTTAAAAAAAAAAACACTTTAATTATGTGAAGACAAATGCCATGAGTTTAATTTTAGACAACAACATTATATATTTCTTTAGTTTTTTTTCAGGTTATAGGGTTGGAGTACTTCTCAATTAACTCCTATAAAATTAGTCAAATCAAAGTAATGGGGGTTTGAAAAAAGTTCAGTCACCTATGGTTATCAAAAAAATGTTTAAATCAAGTCATATATAAGTATATTTGAATGTCTAGATATTTTTTGTTATTAATTGTATACATGAATGCACACAAAAAGGAGTTGAAATTTAATTAAAGGTTGTGGCTATTCGATCCCCACCTTTTGCTTATTTTACACCTTCTTGAATTTTTACTTCGTTTACTCCACTTTTTACTTAATTTACCCAAAAATTATTTTTAAAATTCTAAAAATACCCTTGCTCACCCCATCATTCTCATCCTCGCCCCAACACCCCTCAATCATGTCTATTTCTCGGTTTTAGTCATTGTCGAGCACTTGTACTAGGTCACCAAGTGTTTGAGTGTTTTTTTTGTTGAACAAGGTCGAATGTGGTCGCGATGTGTCCTAGAAGCGAAAAAGGGTCACCCGCGGGGTTCGATTGCACAGGGTCGGTACCTCTGAAGAGGTATCGGCCGACTCTAATCATGACCTCTAAATGGGTAACGGTTGAATCTGAGTGAGACTACTAAAGAGGTGTCGGTCGAATCCGACCGAGATTGTAAAGAAAACTTAGTCTCATTGGGTGACGGAGGGATTCAACTGAGACCTCTTTAGAGGTGTCGACCTCTCACAGGGCCGACACCTCTTAAGAGTTGTCGGCCCTGTGAGTCCGACACCTCTTAAGAGCTGTCAACCATGTGCGTTCGAACACCGCTAGGCAACAAGAACGAACAATTTTTTTTTTCAAAACTTTTAAAAATACATGAAAATGACCAAATAAATTGTGGGTTTTGCTCGGAATAACTTGATATTTTCGATTTCATCTAAACATTGTACCTAAAATGCAATATTTAAGCCCCAAATTGAAGCCCTAAACCCAACAACAAAATCACAAACAATACAGACTTGAAAAAGTAAAAAAACTCAAAAAGTTAATAAATCGACACTAAAAGAGATGAAGAATGCACCAATGATGTCTAATCGGTGTGGTTTCACTTGGATTTCGTTGGATTTGAATTGGATGTGGAGTGCGATTGGAGAAAGAGGTGACTGGGGTATGCGTAAGTGGGGTGATTGGGGTATGCGTAGATAAAAAAATCCTTTATATTAAGGGGTAGTTGAGTCATTTCACATGGGTGGAGTAAAATAAGCAAAAAATGGGGCCAGAATAGCCGTTGCCTAATTAAATCGTTTCAAGTGAGATATATAACCTCTGGATTGTGTATAGTACTAGAAGGAACATGGCACGCAACATGAAAGACACCGGAGCACCCATCAATTGCTTTAAGGAGGCCATCAAAGTCCAAAGAAGTCTGCGCTTGAATAGCTGTAGATTCTCGGTGGCGTTTTCCAATGCCTTCAAAAATGCATTCTTTTCATCACCTGAAATATGTTTTGACATATCCCAATTATAATCAAGATATCGACTGCATACATCAAACTATTTCATTCTGCTCCATTTAATTTCATAGTTTGTAAAAAATAAAAAATTAAACAAAGAATTTTTCTTGGTATGTCATAGTGACAAATAGATGAGTATCCATTATAGCTAGCTCTTATTAAGGCGTATATATGTTGTGCATGATAGGTTTTTTGAGACACCGCAATGACACACTTCTATTAATTTTAATAGAACTCGCTATTTACATTGTGAGGGTGAACACCTGTATATAGACTCAAAGTCAACTCCTGATGAAACTAGGAAACTACTAATTAGAAAGCCATAAAACTAATTTAGAAACCCTAATTGCTAATTTAGATTACAACTCTAACATCCCCCATAATCGAGATTATCTATCTGAATTAAACAAAAAAATCGCCCCCCATAATTTAGACATTCTTGATCTTCCACATGATCTTCTCTCGATATCCAAATCTCGACTTCCACCGATGATGTCCTTTGTCTTTCACCCACCATATATCTTGCACAACTTCCTCGGTACTAAACAATGCACAACGCACACGATTGTCATAATTATTAACGACACTATCATGGGTGAGCTGACAATCCTGAAGTCAAGCTGGTTTTCCCACACTCCTTTGTAGTTTGCAACTAGTATGCTGGGGTCTATCACCAGTACTAGCTGAAGTAGAGGCTCCATCCTCTCTTATCTCTGCATGTTGAGGTATACCCTTGCCTTTTGCGTCTAAAATCCACACATCCTACTCATCAAACAAGGCATCTTTGCTAATAATGACTGAATTGGTAACTCGATTGTAAAATTTGTACGCTCCAACCCACCCTAGAACATAGCCAATAAAAATGACCTTCACGCTTTGTCATCCAACTTATTTTGGTTAGCATAAGGATCATGCACATATGCAGTGGAGTCAAACACCTTCAAGTGTTTGACACATGGCTTATAACTACTCCAAGCCTCTTCTGGGGTAATATGGAACACTCATTTTGTGGGAGTTCTATTTAGTAAATAAACTGAACATGCAACTGCTTCAGCCTAAAAAGAATCAGTGGACATTTGGCTTTCAACATAATACAAGCCATGTCTAAAATCGTCCTATTCTTTCTCTCTGCCACGCCATTATGTTGCAATGTTTGTGGTGGCTTTCAACACCCTTGTTGTTGACTTTATCATGACCTTTGTACCCGTAGTTCTTATTTGGCTTTCGGGTAACTTCGATTTTCAATGCCTACTCAAACGGCTTGATTTTTAAACTATTTTCATTGGTTCTTTGCTCATGTGCTTGTAATGAACCAAATATTTCTTTACCTGTCTTTGACTCATAATCTGTCCCAGACTCCATAATAGCAGCTACTACATGGTCAAACTTCGTGGTCAAAGTGCGCAAAATCTTCTCGTTCACATCAAGATCGTCAACATTGTCACCATTCATCTTTATCTGATTGATGATTGTCTAAACATATGTGGTGTACTTCTTTATATCTTTCAAGTCCTCCATCTCGATTAACTCAAATTATCGCCTTAAAGTCTGTAACCAGACTTTCTTGACTTTTTGTACACCCTTGTAGGACGTCTCCAAAGTGTCCCATGCATCTTTCAAAGTCTTCACCTGTTGCACTTTCTCAAATGCCACATTATCAAACGTTTGCAAAATAAAATAAAGTGTTTCTAGTCTTTCTAGCGAAGCTCCTTTTGTGTCGTAGTAGCAGTGTCCCCAGGGTCTTCAAACCCTTATTCTCAACTACACCAAGTAAGTTACCCAAAGATGAGTTAGTACAACGATAAGGGTGTACTCGTAACTGTGTAGATTGGGCACACGATTGCTGGTTCGATTCCCCGTTCACACTTCCACACATCCTTGAGGAGGGGTAGTAACTTTTTACAATCCCCCAGCTCGAGAGAGTAGTCAAGACTCAGTAATACAGGTGTTCGCTGTAGGTGGGGAGCTTGGATACCTCAATTATTAAAAAAAAAAAAAAAAAAAACTACCCTGAGTAAGTCTTGAAAATCAAAAAAGACTCCTACCCAAAAAAAAAAAAAAATCAAAAAAGATTGTCATCTGAGTGCGCCACCTGTCAAACTTTTTTCCCGTCAAACACATAAAGAGTCGGCTACCATTACCCGTAATTCACCAATGCAAATTATCTTTACAAAATTTTCAAATTTAGTCTTCTGGTGACACGTTGCAAACAAAACTAGTTGCGGGCCCACAACCTTTCTTTTCCACCCAAAATAAAGAAAGTTGATTTGATGAAACAGGGTGCTAAATAACTAATTAGCCCCCCTTCTTCAACTACTCTGCCTGCAATTCAAGGTATTCAACGAACCGGAGCTCCGCAACTCAACTCAGCAACAAAATCTTCGATTCTTCTCGCAATAGAACCGACAACAGAACTCTGTTCCTCTTTCTTACGATCTTCATCGCAAGCCCAACAAGATCGCTTCCCCAAATTTGTTCTTCTCTAAGAACATGATCACTGATCCGAAAATCACAAAGGTCTCAGAATCTAATGCTCTTGATAGGTTTTTTGAGACGCTACCGACACTCTTTAGCGAAATGCTACAGAGACTCACTACCGACACTCTATGAGCAAGGACCTTAATTGTTTATTTTATTTTGTTTCTTTTAACAATTTTGTAGTCATAGTAAACGTGCATAGTGGGTAACTTTAACATTATCTTCAAGCACAAAATCGTAAAAAAAGTAAAAAATAAAAATAAAAATCAAGGTAGGTGCTCTTAGTGAGTGTCAATCATGAAAAATTATCCTTAATTTTGATAGAACTTATTTACATTGTTGGGGGTGAATATCAATTTATAGACTCAAACTTAACTCCTAATCAAACTAGAAAACTACGAAATTAGAAAGCCCTAAAACTAATTTAGAAACCCTGCTAATTTAGATTACAACTCTAACAGTGCATCGGTTCAAATTAAAATGTTTACTCCATTTCTCCTGAGTTAATGGGCGCTCGGTTACTAACTACGCTATAGAGTTAAGAGTTGTTAAAAAGAACTCGAACAGGCGATGTTATAGGCACCCCAATGTTTTATGAAGGTACCCCAATTTATATGCATTTAATGTGAGGCGCCCCTACCTCCAACATTTTGAAGTACCTTTAGCCATGCTCAACTCAACACATTCAAATATATAATAAAATGAAATATAATAAAGAAATTAAGAAGGACTAATTTAATTCATGTGTGAAGATATTAATTGTAATACGGAGAGGGAGACATGTACATACTTAGGTCTCTAACAGTTCCATGGACCTTGTAGCCACGAAGGAGAAGTAGCTTTACAAGCCAGGATGCTTGATACCCTCCAGCGCCTGTAACACATACTATTTCATTCTCATCACCCATCTCTCTTTAATCCGCTTTTCTTTGGAGATCAGCAAAAACCTGCATTCAATTTATAGCAGTGAACTTGATATATTCTTCGCCGCCCAACTCTTTCTTGCGTGCGTTTATTTTATGTGACAATACTATTTTATTATGAAAAATGATAATCTAACACACTTTGAGCGTATATTTTTATTTTTTAACCAATTTATGATGTTTTATTAGATATGTAGCTCACACTTAGAGAGAAAAAAAAGAGTTATAAATGATTAAAAAATAAAGTGTGCCCCCAAATTATTTTTCTTTTATTATTAAAAAATACGACTGTCACGTTTTTCGTTTTGTACAAAAAGACAATGAACCAAATAACTTAATTTTGTTTTGTACATATTTATTTTGATGACGTGCTTACATCCAAAAAAAAAAAAAAAACTTAAGTTTGTTGACCAGACAAAAAACAAATAAACAAATAAATAAACATAGGTATCAAAAGTATGGCATTCGAATCTCGATTATTTAATTTATTTTTTTAGTTTCATATCCCAAGTAGGTTGGCTTAGTTTGGAATTTTGTTGGTTAGGCGTATAGTTTTAAGTCTGATTCCTTGCTGCGTCAAGTTTATTTGGACCATTGAGATATGCTCAGTCTAATTACACTAGGGTCTCATAGAAATAGAGATGGTAGAGGAATCAATTATCAAAAGGAAGGTTTTGAGTGGCCGTGAGTTTGGCTCTGTTTGGCAAGTACATACAGATAATCTAGCTGACAGCAGATAATCTAGTAGCTAGTAGCGGAAACCTAATAATCTAGCTGATCAACCAAAAGTTATTTAGAAGAATAGTTGCTTAAATAGCTGAAAAATGTAAAATGTCATAAAAGGACATATAGCATAATTAAGTGTATTAATTATATAATCATAAAATTAATTGTTATAAGAAACTATAACCTTTTTTTTTTCAAATGAGTTATATGGTTTACTGTTTCGTAAAAATAAATAAATTATATACAAGTATTTCAATAAAATAATAATTAAATGAATGACAAGTAGTCGAGCATGTGAAATAAATTTGCACCTTTCGTGCATATTTGTGCATATGATGATGCGAAGGAGGTGAAGAAAGAAGAATATTTAAATAGTAACACGTGTTGGATCATTGATGGAATTGCAAATTATATTAAGGACATAATTAAGGTTGTAACTGGGGCGGGAAGTTCCCGTCCCCCGCGGGGCCCCGCACCGGCAGGGCGGAGGTGGGGATTATCTTTGCCTCGCAAATTTTTCCCGTACCCTGCCCCATGGAGAATCCTCGTCGTCTCGCCCCGTATCTCGCCCCAAGGGAAAACCCCGTGCCCACCCCGTACCCCGCCTCACAAAGAATCTCGGTCTCCCCAACCCGTATCCCGTCCCACGAGGAATCCATTTTAAAAAACTAATCGAGATCCCGCGCTTCAGGCACGGGTAAGACTAAATGTGAATATATTAGTTAAAAAATAATTAACTTAATGAGAAAAAAATTGAAAAAAAAAACTAAAAAAATAATCTTACTACATAATTTCGAATAAATTTTAAGTGAAGAATAATATCATTTAATTTTTTTGTAGCAAAATTATGGAATATGTGCCTTAAAAGTTTAAAAACTTTTTACATGTGCTTATACAAAAATATAATCCTAATAAAATTAATTTGATGAGAAAAAGGAAGTGATAAAAAAGGGAGGTCGTTGATCTAAATAATGCATACATAGATTGTCTATATGCCATTTCTAAAATATTTTTATTTGCTCTTGAAAAGAAAAATAAAAAAAGAGATCAAAATAAAAACTCAAACGTAAAAATCTGAATATAAAAAACACCAAAAACTAAATAGCTATCAAAAAGTCGAAAAAGCAACAAAAAAAATAGTTGATAAAGTAGCCAAGTGACAAGAAAAAAGATTAAAGATAAGGATCAAAATATAAGGTGCACGGATGAAATTACATAAGAAACCAATTATATAATAATAATAATCAATAAGCGAATTAAATCAATTAATCATCAATACGTAGTTTTCAATAATGTTCTAGAACAAACGTTGATTAATTAAGTCTCTCCCTTGAAATACCATTAGCATACAATTGATTAAAAAAATTGCTTGAAAGATATTCAATTGTTAATTAGTATGATTGACTTATTCTAATTGGAACTAGTAGTACTTAGGTAGAGACGCGTTGTATGCGCATCAAATAAAGACATAAAAAATACCAAAGATTGCGGATCAAAACATAGACTTATATAAAGTTCACACCCCGCGGGGATCCCCGCGCCCCGCAGGGAATCCGGTGGGGTAGAGCGTGGGACGGCGAAGTTTGCTCTGAGGGAAATTTCGAGGATAAATCCCCACCCCGCACCTCCCGCAGATACGGAGACGGTATCTTCAATCTCTGCCCTCGCCTTGCCCCACTTGCAACCCTAGACATAATGTGTTATATGTACAGAAAGTAAGGGTAAAAATAGCATACAAAAGCTAATACGACGTTTGAAATATGAAACGCTACTATAGATAGCGTTTAATCTAGATCATCTACTAATCAAACACAACTTATTTTTTAAATTAACTTATCAACTAGCTTATAAGCTAGTTGGTGCCTACCAAACAGAGCCTTTGACTCTCACTTAAGTCAAAAAAGAATTGTATTTTGCACATGGAAATACTAAGAACATCTCCAATAGAATGTAAATTGGATGTCAATGTGTGCCATTTAGAACTAAATATACATTGAGATGAAAAACACATCTTTAATGGAATGTACATGTCTAATGTCAAGTTGATGTGACATTTAAAGGAATAGACATTGCCAATTTTGAATGTGAATTCTAGGCACTCAAATCGACATCCACCTTAGAAAATCAATCTTTTATTAAAAAAAATTAAAATAAAGTGGATAAAAGAAAAAAAAAATCAACAAAAACGTGGGCAGCAAGTTCAAGGTGCAAATTGTACAAAGAAGAAAAAAAATTGAAGCAGTCTTTTTCCCTATTTTGCTCGAGGCCTCTTTTCAAGCCGACTCCTCAACTTCAATACTTACTCTATTTTGTATTTCCCCATAACGCCCCCTCTCCGTTAACCAATATATTTACTTTTTTAAAGCCATTTATTTATTTTATTTAGATTTTTATTTTCACAGTTTAATTAATAAAATTACAAAAATAAATTCTACCTCATCAATTGATGCGCAATCTACATCTATCATTGGAGAGTATATTTGGACTTGAATATCTATTTAAGCCACATCAGAGCATCTCTAATGTAAAATGTGGATTGTAACTGTAAATTTATGCCACGTGATCACCGTGAAAGGAATGTCCATCCTATATAATTTAAATGAACATTTTCC
Organism: Stephania japonica; assembly: GCA_039657345.1. NCBI lineage: Eukaryota > Viridiplantae > Streptophyta > Magnoliopsida > Ranunculales > Menispermaceae > Stephania > Stephania japonica. Next base: position 75,766,311 of record CM077556.1, read on the forward strand.
TTTAAAAATGCTCTCCAATGCATACTATGGATTGCGCCCTCAGTTAAATTACAAATAATTATTAAAAAGTTATGTTTATAGCCGATTGTTTGTATAATTTTATTTATAAAACTAATTTTTGATATTCGTAGTAATTTATACCATACGAATAAAAAATGAATACGTTTACATTCCTGTTTATCTTTTTTTGGTAGATTTATATTTATCTTTTTGATTTCTCTCGTAATTATCTTTTTTAAGTATTCTTTGTAATTATCTAAATATCAAATAAAAATCGAAACAATATTATATACGGAATTGAAAGACGGAAACTTTGCACCAAAACATATTTTATTGTGTTTTTTTATGCGCCACTTTTTTCGATTTTTTTTATTTTGTTTTCTATTATGTGGCTTAATAGACACTGTTTATTGCACCCTATAGAAATAGAAGGTGTGATAGACAGTGTGGACAGTTATTTATGCTACGTCAAATGCACATTGTAAATCCACATCTGCATTGGAGAAGTTTTTTTGATTTGGATGTCTATTTCATCATAAGTGGCACACATCCACCACCATTCCATATTCTCATTGAAGATGCTCATGGACATCCTCTCCACGTGCTAAGAGCATCTCCAATGGTAAATGTGGATTGTAGCTGTGGATTCATGCCATGTCAGCAGCGTGGAGAGGATGTCTATCTTACATGGCTGAAATAGACATTGAAGTCGAAAAATGCTCTCCAATGCACAATGTGGATTGCCTCCTTCAATTGATGAGGTGGCGGCTTCTTTTTTTAAAAAAAAACATTATAAACAGTTATTGAATAATAAACTTAAAAATTAAGAAATTGATTTCTTTTTTTTTGACAAAAAAATTATATTAATTATAAACCATTTTTATATAAATAGAAGTTAAATAAGAATATATAGTTTTAAAGCCCGTACCCTTATTTTTTTAAAGCCCTGTACATACGTTTTATAATAAGAAGTGGTAGTGTTTTTTATATTAAAAAAATGAACAATTGTAAATATGTACCATATGTAAAAATTATTCATATTAATTAATAAAATAGTCTCGTTTCTTATAAAAAAAGAGAACAATTGTGTTTTTTCTTTTGAAGACACATTTATGTTTTTATCTATATACGTATTTGTAAAATCACATAATTAAAAAATATTATCTTATCTTAATATAACAAACAGATAACTAAAGTTTGTTTTTTTTTTTTTGTCAACTAGATAACTAAAGTTTTTAAATTTGTATTTATCTTATCATATTCATTATAATTATCTTCAAATCTATATGAATAAAGAAACGAAAAAAATGATGAAAAAGAAACGAAAGTGATTTTGGAGTGCCAACTATTTTTTGATTTTTCGAGTTTCGAATATTTTGATCTTCCTTTATGGTTATTTTGATGAGTTGGCAATGTAGACACTATCTATTGCACTTTCTATTTCTAGAGGATGCAGTAGACAGTGTTTACCCTTTTCTATGCCACGTCATATGCACATTCTCAATCCACATCCCCATTGGAGAAGACTTTTTCACACCAATGTGCATTCTGTTCTAGGTGGCACACATCCTATCCCAATCCACTGCCCCCTTGGAGATGCTCTAACGTGGCACCAATCCATACCCACAATCCACATTTACCATTGGAGATGCTAAAAAATGCCACTCTTAGTCCTTTTTTTGTTGACTTGGGTGGGAGTCGAACTCACAACCTCCCGAAAACCATGTTTTTAGCAAGTGATACCTCTACTATCTCACCAGATATGCTTTTGCCTTGGCACTCTTGGTACTCCTCTTATTAAGTTATTATAACAAAAAGTCTATATTGTAACGGCTCCAAATCCATTAGCTGCTACGGCGTGTATCGAGAGCCCACAACCTAGCCAACTCACCTTCAAGCTGTGTTCCACTAGCACTCATATATCACTATAGATCAAAATCTTGCTAACTTTATGTTATTTATTAATAATCATTGATTCAAGTTAGCTTAGAGCTCGTGATTATCATTTAATCTCAAAATACGCTACGGAAGACTTAAATCATCAAATTAAACATTTAAAGCAAGTGTTATGAGTATTTTACCTAATGTGGAAACTATACCAAAATGTACAACATATACATATCAGGTGTGATCCTCAAAATATCAAAATATAACCTCCAAGTCATATACAAGTCAAGTCTGCCTCTCACATCCCCAAAACCCAGCATAAAAAGAAGAAATATAAACAAACGTAAAAGTAGGGCAAATCTAGTCAATCACATGTAGTCCTCAAGCTTGCCCTTCCCTCTGCTCGTACTAGAATCTGCATTCAAGCCATCACAAAAAGGCAGATGACGAGTCTAGAGTGAGTAATCCCAAGGAAATTCACTGAGTAAATACATAAATAAACTACTGGAATCAAAATACTATAAATAACCATGCGGAAGAAAAGAATACAGATAACTGAGGAAGATCATCGCATGAATATGAATAGTATGGAAACAAAGTGTGTGTACAATCAACATCAGACTAAAGCCATAATTCGGGCTATACGTCAGGCACGACCCATGAGGATACCTCAAACGGGTGACCCTGGACCCTCTAGGTGACCAGTGTAGACTATGGTGCAGCCACATATGTCTAGCACACGCAGGTAGCATATTCACCGGCGCATCACTAGAGCACATGCTATGGCCTAATGGATCCTATGCCCCGCAATGGATAAACACTAGGTAGGAGTAAACTCAACCACCGTAAATTAATAGGAAATAAAGATTATTGAATAAACAGGCCAGTATTCAAATAAATCAAGTAATAAGTACTAAAGTGAATTTCAGTTGGAATACTACACACCTCAAACCGCACTCCTTGTACCGTAAAATAAACCCCGGTCCGTCTCCTCCAAATCCCTGATATCTAAAATATTGTCTGAATTAACCTATTACCATTTATCATTAATTTATGGTCAATTGTTTGTATATTACGTCAATTAGTATAGGCATTATATCCACAACACTTAAAACAACAAAAAATGGCTATCTAATGAACACCTAACGTGCTGGAGGATGACCCAATGCGCTGGTGTTCATCTTGCTCATCTTCATCATTGACCCAGACTGTCTAGTGCGCTGGGGCTGTGGCCAGCGCGCTGGGCAATTTTTTCAGTAGTTCAACAGAACAGAACTGTTGAAAAACACCATCTAAGCCTCTACTAACGTTGTCGGCCCCATCCTCGACTCGTGGGGGATTAAACAATACTTCCAAAAGCCAGAGGCACAACAAAATATATCAAACATACATCAAATCCCGGATCCAACATCAAACTTAAAATTTTAAATTTTATGAAAACAAACCCAACTTGCAAACCAACCACCAAAGATCATGTCTCCACATTCATAGCACTCAATACACATCAAAAACTGAATAAAAATAGTGGCACACACCCAAATCTCGGATTCATCACCATCACCCCCAAAACCACATTCAAATAAAAGAGAATGGAGAGAAGATCATAGAACTCACCTTACTTTGATGATCCAACACCCAAAAGTATTTCAAATGATTACACCAAAGGCTCCAACCTCACTTCAATTTTTGGATTTCATAGGGAGGAGAGAGAGAAATTAGTGAAAAGAATGAAAAATGTGTTTTTTATATGAAATTTTCATCCAACCTCACACACCCATCTCTAGGCCTTCTTTGATGGTGGAGATGAGGTCAACTAGTCCTCCTAATGAGACAAAACTGACCCAACTAAGTCTCTTTGACTTTGTACACATGGCACCAATTATATGCACTCCCAGGCAATACCCGGCTCCAACCCTCGACCGGTGCCATTCGAGCACAGCGACAATATCAACCATCTCAATATCATTTTATATTAATTATTTAATGAATTTTATCATTTATTGTGTGTATCTAGTTCCCCGTCCTAATATACAAGTTATTCGCCACCCGGTACACGCGCCTATGCGTCAGTCGCGGCGAAAACGTATCATACCATCTCACTCGTCAATGTACAATATAACCACACATATTGCGATGCAATTTAACTAAATTGAGCATATACATCGCAATTACACAACAAAAAACACACAAAACGGATTGTATACCTAATCCTGGCGTGCTCCGGCCTTGCTGTGGACGATGAGTGTCTATTTAGACATGATTTAGTATATGTTATTAGTAGTTAATGAACTATATTTATCTTATTTTAAAGCGATAAATGTTTGTTTTATATGTTTCAGGGATTGTACACGAGTCGGGCTTTTTGGGACTGAAAGTGTGTGTTGAGCTTAATTGACAGTTGTTTAGTTCAGAGGGCATGAACTTTACAACTAAAGTCGGAATGACTTGCCATTGGTCTTTTATGAGCATCACGATATATGGACTCGAAGTGGCTCGAAATTGCATGACCAAAACAGACCAAAAATTCTGTTCACATGAATTCATGTTTTCAGGACGCCGTACACTTTCTTCCCCAAAGCGTGACTGACATACAGACCAAAAATTCTGTTCACATGAATTCATGTTTTCAGGGCGCCGTACACTTTCTTCCCCAAAGCGTGACTGACATACGGTTGGAACAGAGAGATCAATTGAAGATGCTGCCATGGAGTTTTGAGAATGCCGCACTCATGAGTTTAGGCGTACGAGCAGTGTGCATGCAACATTTATGTTTGGATCATGCATGAAATAAACATGTTGGAAGGATAAAAGTGGATGATGACATATGGTGATGTCATATGGTAATGATAAGAAGATGTGATCGAATTGAAGTTATATATTTGTTGATCGGTTATGGTGTGAGGCAGCGTAGAGAAATTTGGGTTCTCGTGTGATAAGAAGTCTATTGGATCAACCCTGATAGGTGTGTCAACAAGAGATGAGCCAATGTTCACACAAAGCGGTCCAATTAAAATCAGTGACCAAATTCCACTAGCCATAGATAATCCTCGACGAGAGTGCGCATCAATTGGCGAAGCTGTGCATGAAGCGTGCATTAAGCATGACGCGTGCTGGACTCCTATATTTCAGAAAAAACACAAAGTTTCGGGATTCCTAGGTGGTTCAACCGACTTAAAATTGTTCCTATACATACCTAGGCTCTAAAACGAAAAATGGACCTGATTTTTAGTTTTGTTTAGTTGTAGTTTAGAACTAGGGTTTAGTTTAATTATGTCTAGTTAATTTTTCTTCTAGGTTGAAGGTGGATCGGTCAAGCCGACGACTTGGGAATCCTTTATGAGGTTTATTTATTTTTATTATTATTGATTCTTTTCTATGATTTACTTCCTTTGGTATTGTTTATAATATTAAGATTAGATTTAATTATGTGTAAAGGCTTGTGCATGCATATTAAGTTGATATCTTTAGTTATTGAAGTCGAAACGTCTGTCTTTATGTGACGACCCTTCCCTGACCTAGGGTCAAGTCGCCCGGCCTAAACCATTACCTAAACCCGATACCTGAATCAGACCCAAGTAACGACTTGGCACGCCTAAGTAAACCTGCAGAATAATCATTCTAAACAATATATAAAATAATAAGTGTGTGAAAATAATCACAACAAAACCATATAATCCTGTATATCATAATAATATCTATCATCTTTAATATTTAAATGTCTCATACAACTTCATAATAATATTATAAAGGTTTAAAACTACCCATTAACTAATTCTCAAGTTATAACCCACGTACGAGGTTTACAAAACGATTAATATTAATAATAAACTAATATTATACGAGTCTCACATATGATGGCACTTCAAGATAAATCATTTCCCTTGCCTTTCTTGTCTATCGCGCTGGTAGAGGGACCTGTGGGGTGAGCTAAAGAACCAACGATGCTCAATAAGAGGAAGATTCGCTCAAACATTAAATATGCAAGTACTACCTAGTACTCATGCAAATTCTACATGACATCAAATCCATACTCATAACACATCATATAATAACCGAATAAATGTAAATCATAACCAAATATAACCATTTAAATGAACACATAATTCGATACAAGTAAAGGTATTGCTCATGCTCATCGTAGTTATGAAAAATGGAATTATATTCTAAGAAGAAACGTATAAATATTATTTCCATATCTAAATTAGATATTCAATAATTCTATGTATCAATATTTCAAATTGTATTCCAATCACCATGCTAAACATAAAAGCATAACAGTTTTACAACACATTTGATAAACATTCATTTATGTCATGCATAATAATATTCATCACTTTTCATTTATAAATTTACACATGACATACAAATAAAGTCAAATGAAAGATTTAAATAAAATGCGATAGATATAAATATTAATATAAGCCGTTGTTCCATTCAATGCGAACTAGATATTGGTAAGGATCCGGTGACCGAATCATCTATTTTCGAATTGGTACAATAACCAGTGGAAACGCAATGGCCGTTACGCCCTCTAAATAATTGCACCAAAACAAAGATAGATTCATCCAAGCCGTCACCGCTACACGTCTCAAAAAATCATCAAGTAGCAAAGGATGGAACTCCAAACCCTTACCCTCGAATAATTCACCTTATGCATTCAATTAGTTAAGCAAACCCTCGGTGGTTAACTACCACACACTCTGGGGCGTCCAATATATAGACCACTTGTTAATTTGGCCCGCGGTGGAACTCCACACATTCTGGGGCACCGAATAACATAAAAGGCAAAACAATGTATTCACAATTCCATAGATAATAGAGATCCAAACCAATATAACGACGCAACCCATTCCCAAGTCGTTACATTCAAAACATGCATTCCTAGTTATCTAATAATCAAGCCATATTTAATGCATGAGCGAAGCTCCCCACTTACCTGGACCCATCGCGATGCCTATACCGACTCCTCGCGCGTTTGGGGTCCCACGTGAACCGCCTCGCGAATCTAAACAATTCATATAATACTACATAAGCATTTTACTCATTTAAGGTTGAGTATTTTAATTATTAGTTTTATATTTGGGGACCCCAAATGGTGTGCGTCCCACTTGATGTGCCGTTTAAGGGCTTTGTCGAGGTTGTCGACGCCCATTGTAGGTTTTCCTATTTTATTTTATTTTATTTTTTATTATATATATATTTTTTTCAATTTATTTTGGCCAGGGACCAATTTGGTCCCTGTTTAGTTGAACAGGGACCAAATCGGTCCCTGTTTGGGTTGACCAGGGACGTCCCAACCCCTAGTCAACGGTCCACCAGCCCCCCCCAGGGACGACTGACCCCTGGAAAGGTCCAGGGGCCTGTCTTCCCCTGGGACCGAAACCAGGGGCAGACGCCCCTAGCGTCTCGGCTGCCCCCATGGATGGGGTTTCCCCCACCCCCAACCCTCGGATCTAAGTCCGGTCCAGAGGTGGACCCTGCTCGCCGAGAGACGGGGACCCCTCCACTGCGGCTCACCAGGCCGCGGTGGCGGTGGCGGTGGTGGTGGCGGTGATGGAGGAAGTGGGGTGGCTCTTGCCACCCCCTTCTTCCTCACTGTTTTGGGGTGGCTATAGCCACCCCCCATACAAACGGCGGCGTCGCTGCTCCTCAGCGGCGCCGTTGTCTTGGCGCCGCCCCCAAAACCAGCGGCTCCCAAGGGAGCCGCCACCCCTCTTCCCCCTTCCTACACAAACAAACAAATCAAAAGAATAAGAAAAGAAAGAAAAGAGAAAGAAATGAAAAAAAGAAAAAATTACTACCAAAAGATTACCTCTCCTTGGTTGTTCAAGCCTCCTCTTCTTCTCCTCTCTCTCCAAGTTTAGGGTTTCAACACAAAAGAGGCTACAAACTTTATAAAAGGTTTATATAGGTAGGGTTTTAAAGTAGCGTTGTTCACAATTTCAACCCAAATTACGTACATACCCCTATGGGCCCAATTTCCTCGTTAAGCCCATTCCAACCATTTTCACTTAGTCCAAATCCAAATCTTGTTAATATTAATTTTGTGTAACAATTTGATTTGTTCACATACTTTAGTATAAAATTAATAAAATACCTTTAAAATGGGTCGGAGAATATTTGGGTTGTTACAATATCCCCAATTTAAAGAATTTCGTCCTCGAAATTAAATCAAAGTCATACCTCAAGATTCAAAGAGAAATGGAAAATTCTCTATCATGTAATCCTCCCGCTCCCAAGTCAACTCTTGTTCCCCATGAAATTGCCATCGAACTTGCACTATTGCGTATTCCTTATTTCGTAATTTTCTTATTTTCCTATCCATTATCTGGATCGGCTGCTCATCATATGACACATCCTCCCTTAGATCAACTTGCCCCCAATCAATCCTCGGTGCGTGTTTATTATGTGCCTTCCTCAACATGGAGATATGAAAAACATCATGTACTCCCGCTAACTGTGGTGGTAACTTGAGACGAAAGGCTACTGGTCCCACTTTTTTCTTGATCTCGAATGGTTCGATGAATCTTGGAGATAACTTTCCTTTTAACCCGAATCGGTGATGCCCTTTCATAGGAGAAACTTTCAAAAGCACGAATTCCCCTTCCTTGAATACGACATCGCGATGGTCCTTATCGGCATACTTTTTCTGACGGCTTTGGGCGGTTTCTAATCGTTGCCTAATAATCTTAATTCTTTCTGTTTGATCATGAACCATTTCTGGTCCAAGCAACCCCACATCTCCGACCTCGGTCCAACAAACTGGAGATCTACACGGTCTCCCATAAAGAGCCTCAAAAGGTGCCATACCAATGCTTGCTTGAAAACTGTTATTGTATGCGAACTCGCACAACGAAATGTACTTTTCCCAACTTCCACCGAAATCCAATACACAGGCTCGAAGCATGTCCTCAAGTATCTGGATCAATCTCTGGCCGCCCATCGGTCCCGAGGGTGAAAGGTCGCACGAGATTGAGTTGAGTTCCCATCTCAGTCCGAAACCCTCTCCAAAACCGAGAGGTAAATCTCGGATCATGATCCGACACTATAGTCACCGGAACCCCATGTAACCTGACAATTTCATTGACGTACATGCCTCCAAGTCTGTATGCTGAATATCCCATGGAGATAGGAATAAAGTGTGCCGACTTAGTCAAACGATCTACAACCACCCAAACCGCATCATGTCCTTTTGTGTGTTCGGCAGCCCTGAAACAAAATCCATGGCTATGTGTTCCCATTTCCATTGTGGAATAGGCAATGGTTGTAATAATCCTCCTGGCTTTTGGTGATCTGCTTTTACTAGCTGACAGATCTCGCAGTTTTGAATGTAAGTAGCGATGTCAACTTTCATTCCCAGCCACCAATACATTCGTTTCATATCTTGGTACATTTTATTGCCTCCCGGATGCACTGTAAACCATGATCTATGCGCTTCTTTGAGTAAATCATCTCTCAACTGCCTATGAGATGGTATCCATACTCTGTCTCGGAACCTCAACGCCCCATCACCTGACAGTCTCCAATCCTTATCATCACTGTTTTCCGCCAATGACCTGTACCGTCCATAATCAGAATCAGCCCTCTGACAGCCAATCACTCTAAACAATGCCACTGGCTCCGCTCTCATTTGAACATGCTCTTAACTCCTAATGACATCTGAGTCTTCTACAGGTACTTCATGTATTTGCATTACAACCTCGGACTCTGACTCCAATCGTATACGGCTCAAAGCATCCGCCACTACATTTGCTTTCCCTGGGTGATACTCAAGTGTGAACTCGTAGTCTTTCAAGAATTCCAACCACCTCCTCTGTCTCATGTTCAAATCACTCTGAGTAAACAGGTACTTCAAACTTTTGTGATCTGAATAAATAGTTAACTTTTCCCCGTACAGATAATGTCTCCATAATTTTAAAGCAAACACCACTGTTGCTAACTCTAAGTCATGCACCGGATAATTTTTCTCGTGAATCTTCAGTTGGCGTGAAGCATAGGCGATTACCTTATTATCTTGCATTAGTACTCCTCCTAATCCAATCCCTGAAGCGTCAGTGTACACTGACAATTCCTTACCGGACTCTGGTAGGACCAAAATAGGTGCGGTGGTCAAACGCTCCTTCAACAATTGGAAAGCTTTTTCGCATGCATCACTCCAAATATAAGTAACATCCTTCCGCGTCAACTCAGTAAGCGGTGAAGCAATCGACGAGAAATTTTGCACAAAACGCCGATAATATCCTGCTAGTCCTAGGAAATTTCGTATTTCTGAAGCATTTTTAGGTTGTGGCCATCTAAGGATCGCCCCAATCTTCGTGGGATCAACTGTTATACCTTCCGCATTCACCACATGGCCCAAAAATTTCACTTCTGAAGCCCAAAACTCACACTTGCTTAGCTTAGCGTAAAGCTTGTGTTCCCTTAATGTCTGCAACATTTTCCTAAGATGCTTTCTATGGTCCGACTCAGTCTTAGAATATATCATGATGTCATCGATAAATACAATCATAAACTGATCGAGGAACGGTTTGAAAACACGGTGCATCAAATCCATGAACATGGCTGGCGCATTGGTAAGTCCAAACGGCATCACTGTGAACTGAAAGTGACCATATCGTGTACTAAATGATGTCTTTGGTATGTCTTCTTCTTGTATACGCAGCTGATGGTACCCCGATCTCAAATCTATTTTCGAAAAGAATCTTGCTCCCTTCAGTTGGTCAAATAAATCATCGATCCTGGGAAGTGGATATTTGTACCGAATAGTCACCTTATTCAACTGTCGGTAGTCAATACACATTCTCAAACTGCCGTCCTTCTTCTTCACGAATAATACGGGTGCTCCCAATGGTGAGACACTTGGGGAAATTAAGCCTTTCTGAGTCAACTCCTCTAGTTGCTTCTTTAACTCTTTCAACTCGGTAGCCGCCATACGATAGGGTGCCTTAGAAACTGGTCTAGTACCGGGAATAAGGTCAATCACAAAGTCAATGTCTCGATGTGGAGGAAGTCCTGGAAGGTCAGATGGAAAAACGTCTGGAAAATCCTTAACAACAGGAATCTTCTCAATTAGGACTTCTTGTCCCTCTTCTCCCATAGAAGTTAGACTCGCAATAGTCTCGATCTCATCAAAAGTCGCAACTCTACTTCGGCTGATAACATTAGCCAAAGAACAACCTCTAAACTCAAATGGAGTAGTGCCCGGAATCTGGAAGATCACCGTTTTATTGAAACAATCTATCTTAGCGTGATACGTCTCTAACCAGTCCATTCCCAATAGTGCATCATATTCTAAACATTCTAACACTCGTAAATCAAACGACATAGTGTGATCCCCAATTTTAATTATGCACCCCTCACATGTCATATTAGGGTAAATCATTTCGGTGGAGACTGTGCTCAAAATTAAGTATGTGTGTGCTCTAATTGGTGTCAATCCCAAAGCATGTACCATAGCCCCCGAGATAAGAGAAATAGTAGAACCAGAATCAAATAATGTATGCATGTTACGACCATTAATTGAAACCGTACCTGCGACTAATTGTCGCGCGGCTCTCTGATCCTGTTTCGACATAGCATGAACTCTTCCTCGAGCAACTGGGGCTGCACTCTCCTCAGATGATGGTGGATATGGACATTGATTTCTGTAATGCCCCGGCGTCTTGCACCGAAAACATACAATATGTGGCTTCTGCGCATTCGGCTGTGGCTGCGCGACACTTCCTGATACACTCGGCCTTGGCCCTACTGATCCCCTGCCACTATTCTTACTTTGTTGTGGTGGACGTGGCTGTTTAAATGTCACACCCTGGTTATTCGAAGGTGCGGAAGCATGGGAAGGTGTGGTGTTCCCCGTCAAAGGATTTGTTGTTGGGTTTTGGGGTTCATGCGCAGCGGAGATTACAAAACAATTTTGAGAAAAACCCCAACAGGATCCGAATCTGATTCCATTAAAACACGTTTAAACTATGAAAACTTAATCATACCTCAGTCGCAATGTACCTTTTTGAAGATTAATCGATCTCTAAGGCGCTGCCAACGACGAACGCCCTCTATCAGCAGTCCACACACGAACGGCGGCCGAGATTTGAAGTGCTAGCTTCGAGAGAATACCAAACCTTTTTGTTTCTCTCCAAAACGATCCAGAGCATACCAAAAACCTCTAAGTCGTTTCAAAAACGAAATAGAGTTTTAGCCTTTTAATAATTCTTTCGTACTTGTATTCTAACTCAAAGCGTCTATTTATACAACCCTTGTATATAGACGGTTAAGTAAATTACACATATACCCCTACTTAAAAAAGTATAAGTGTAATACACTACAAGGACGTTTCTGTCATGAATTTTATCATATAAAATTCATTTTTCTGAACCATCTTAAAATCTCGCAAAACCATTCTCAGTGTGCGACCCAATAGGCTCATACAACGTTGGCAGTGTACCAAAATACATTTTGGTATACAAGTCATAAGCGGCCTCTAGCAAGACATTATGACTACCCAAGTTGTACGAATATCAAATCGATACAACCTAATCAATAGTGTATATAACATCCTTTTGTCACACGATATCTTTTTGATTAAACATAAGGCATGGAATTGTCATCCAACATGTTCAATCGTACTAGTCTCGATTTCTAGGTAGACTGAAAACATCTAAGTGATATTGATCAATATCAATTCACTTAGACTAGGCCTTTTAACAGTCTAACACATCGAGGGATCCACTGGATATCTCTCTTTATATGAGAGGGACAAATTCTATCTCGATTACACAACTTCACTACATTATTCACACAGTAACCAATCACAACCTTTATAATCGTCCGGTTAAAGACAACGTTTGATTGCGTCAAATCACTGTATTCCTAATGTTGAAGTCTCTGGTAATCTCAAGTCAGAGGACTGAAAAATATACCTATCACGAGAAATAACTATGACTTAAACCATGTAATGTTCTCATAGCGGGTCGGTCCAGTACTTTGTTCCCTAACAAGTACTCATGATCTTGATTCGTATTCCTATACGTATGATCATCGTATGATCATCAATCAAGACTCACACTAGTCTTAATTCATTATAGTTCCCAAGATAATAATCGACTAGGGACATTTAGGATATTTCGTAAATACCCATGGATCTTATTATAATGTAAACATGCAAATCAATTATAATAAACAACAAATGAAATCCTCTATTTTATTAACTAAAATGTATTCATAAAGACTGTTAATGGATTGACCTAGGGCACATTTCCCAACATGTGTGGCCTTCGATGCAACCACTGAGTGTGTCGGTCCGCTTGATACTCCTCCAAACCGAAATTTCTTTGAGTTTTTTCTCAGGTCCCCTCTGATAACTGTCAAAGTTTCTTTTGCTTTGACCATACCGACTAGATCGTGTCTCATCAATGCGGAGTGCATCTTCACAGTCGAGTGCCCTGTTATACGTTTGCTGAAATGTCTCTGCCCCTGATGCTGCCACTAGGGAGTGAATCTCCTCCGTCAACTCATCAACGAAATGTCTCCTCCGTGTCGTCTAAGATGGAACGTACTCATGCGCAAACTCTGCTAATTCATTGTACGTCGCTGCATAATCTGCTACACTCATACTGCCTTGCACTAAGTCAAGAAATTCTCGAATCTTAGCTGCCTTTACTGATTCAAGAAACCACTCATCATAAAACAATTTCTTGAACTGTGTCCAAGACATATTTGTTCCTTGAGCTCTTTCGATGGACAACCACCATTTGTGGGCTCGATGCTCCAACAAGAATGACACTAGAGGTACCATAGTCCACTCATCAATACTTAGTGTCTTCATCCTCTTATCCATGTGCAAGATCCATGCTTCAGCCTCTACGGGATCTCTATCCCCATAGAAACGAGGTATGTCATACTTCATGAACTCCTTTTGTAATTTTCCTCTCCGATATGCCTCTGTATCCTTGTCCCCTCCATGTACAGCTGCTGCCACCGTATTAGTGACGGAATCCGCGCCTTCCTCTGCTACTTGGTGCTCATGGACAGGATCTAGTGGAGGATTAGGCCCCTGTCCTACCTGCACTTGCTCGGCTGATCTAGCATTTCCTTGTCTTTGAATAAGTTCCATAATACGAGCCATATTCCTTTCTTGAGCAGACGCCATTTCTTGCAGGGCTTTTTGATGTGACTTCGTCAGGGAAGGTATGCGCTGCTCTATTTCCCTACGCCAATGTCTATCATCTCTGTCCTGAGCATCCCTCAAATTATGCGAACTTCCCCCATGGTTACTCATAGTGCACTGTAGAGCAACAAGTGGTTAGTCCAATAATTTGAGGAATTTGCAAAATATCTAACGTTATAAATATATTACATTCAAAAACATATAACAGTATATTAACGCTTTATCTTTGATTTTCGATCCCTTCCCAATCTAGAATTTTGACATTTGTGCACATTAAGTCGACTCAAACCGATGTCCCATACCATGGATTTGTTTGACTTAAACTTGATTTTTTTTTAAATTAAAGGCTCTACAACTTAGGTTTTTCCTAACCTAATGTTTCCCTAGGTTCTAATAACCTGGCTCTGATACAAACTGTGACGACCCTTCCCTGACCTAGGGTTAAGTCGCCCGGTCCAAACCATTACCTAAACCCGATACCTAAATCAGACCCAAGTAACGGCTTGGCATGCCTAAGTAAACCTGCGGAATAATCATTCTAAACAATATATAAAATAATAAGTGTGTGAAAATAATCACAACAAAACCATATAATCCTGTATATCATAATAATATCTATCATCTTTAATATTTAAATGTCTCATACAACTTCATAATAATATTATAAAGGTTTAAAACTACCCATTAACTAATTCTCAAGTTATAACCCACGTACGAGGTTTACAAAACGATTAATATTAATAATAAACTAATATTATACGAGTCTCACATATGATGTCACTTCAAGATAAATCATTTCCCTTGCCTTTCTTGTCTATCGCGCTGGTAGAGGGACCTGTGGGGTAAAGTGGGGTGAGCTAAAGAACCAACGATGCTCAATAAGAGGAAGATTCGCTCAAACATTAAATATGCAAGTACTACCTAGTACTCATGCAAATTCTACATGACATCAAATCCATACTCATAACACATCATATAATAACCGAATAAATGTAAATCATAACCAAATATAACCATTTAAATGAACACATAATTCGATACAAGTAAAGGTATTGTTCATGCTCATCGTAGTTATGAAAAATGGAATTATATTCTAAGAAGAAACGTATAAATATTATTTCCATATCTAAATTAGATATTCAATAATTCTATGTATCAATATTTCAAATTGTATTCCAATCACCATGCTAAACATAAAAGCATAACAGTTTTACAACACATTTGATAAACATTCATTTATGTCATGCATAATAATAATCATCACTTTTCATTTATAAATTTACACATGACATACAAATAAAGTCAAATGAAAGATTTAAATAAAATGCGATAGATATAAATATTAATATAAGTCGTTGTTCCATTCAATGCGAACTAGATATTGGTAAGGATCCGGTGACCGAATCATCTATTTTCGAATTGGTATAATAACCAGTGGAAACACAATTGCCGTTACGCCCTCTAAATAATTGCACCAAAACAAAGATAGATTCATCCAAGCCGTCACCGCTACACGTCTCAAAGAATCATCAAGTAGCAAAGGATGGAACTCCAAACCCTTACCCTCGAATAATTCACCTTATGCATTCAATTAGTCAAGCAAACCCTCGGTGGTTAACTACCACACACTCTGGGGAGTCCAATATATAGACCACTTGCTAATTTGGCCCGCGGTGGAACTCCACACATTCTGGGGCACCGAATAACATAAAAGACAAAACAATGTATTCACAATTCCATAGATAATAGAGATCCAAACCAATATCACGACGCAACCCATTCTCAAGTCGTTACATTTAAAACATGCATTCCTAGTTATCTAATAATCAAGCCATATTTAATGCATGAGCGAAGCTCCCCACTTACCTGGACCCGTCGCGATGCCTATACCGACTCCTCGCGCGTTTGGGGTCCCACGTGAACCGCCTCGCGAATCTAAGCAATTCATATAATACTACATAAGCATTTTACTCGTTTAAGGTTGAGTATTTTAATTATTAATTTTATATTTGGAGACCCCAAATGGTGTGCGTCCCACTTGATGTGCCGTTATAGGTTTTGTCGAGGTTGTCGATGCCCATTGTAGATTTTCCTATTTTATTTTATTTTATTTTTTTATTATATATATATATATATTTTTTTTTCAATTTATTTTGGCCAGGGACCAATTTGGTCCCTATTTAGTTGAACAGGGACCAAATCGGTCCCTGTTTGGGTTGACCAGGGGCGTCTCAGTCCCTGGTCAACGGTCCACCAACCCCCCCAGGGGCAGACTGACCCCTGGAAAGGTCCAGGGGCCTGTCTGTCCCTGGGATCGAAACCAGGGGCAGACGCCCCTAGCGTATCGGCTGCCCCCATGGATGGGGTTTCCCCCACCTCCAACCCTCTGATCTAAGTCCGAGGGTGGTCCCCAGTGCTCGCCGGGACTGGGGACCCCTCCACCACGGCTCACCAGCCGCGGTGGCGGTGGTGGTGGCGGTGATGGAGGAAGTGGGGTGGCTTTTGCCACCCCCTTCTTCCTCACTGTTTTGGGGTGGCTATAGCCACCCCCCATACAAACGGCGGCGCCACTGCTCCTCAGCGGCGCCGTTGTCTCTCCGGTGGCGCCACCAGGGGCGGCCCCCGAAACCAGTGGCTCCCATGGGAGCCGCCACCCCTCTTCCCCCTTCCTACACAAACAAACAAATCAAAAGAAGAAGAAAAGAAAGAAAAGAGAAAGAAATGAAAAAAAGAAAAATCACCACCAAAAGATTACGTCTCCTTGGTTGTTCAAGCCTCCTCTTCTTCTCCTCTCTCTCCAAGTTTAGGGTTTCAACACAAAAGAGGCTACAAACTTTATAAAAGGTTTATATAGGTAGGGTTTTAAAGTAGGGTTGTTCACAATTTCAACCCAAATTACGTAAATACCCCTATGGGCCCAATTTCCTCGTTAAGCCCATTCCAACCATTTTCACTTAGTCCAAATCCAAATCTTGTTAATATTAATTTTGTGTAACAATTTGATTTGTTCACATACTTTAGTATAAAATTAATAAAATGCCTTTAAAATGGATCGGAGAATATTTGGGTCGTTACACCTTACGCGGTAGACTCACATTTGTAATAATTAGTCATCCTGTCAAGTACCTTAGAGATCTAGGCTAAATTGGGAGCACTAGCGATCCGGTTGTCTAGGTGTAGTGTCTTCACGAATCGAGCTAATGCGGCCAACGCGTTAAATCTGGAGCCCTAGCGATCAGGTTGCGTGTTTGGTTAAGGAAGTAGTCAACGGTCGTACCTTGATTGCCGACATCAGGAAATGTGAGGAACCGAGTGCGTCACCGGGTCTATAGCTGCACTAGATCATAGATTAGTTTCATATTTCTTATAAACCGACAATTAATGAAATCACTCCCAAGTTGTATTGCGAAAACCGTGAAGCTAAATAACTAGATTTACTCCAATTAGATTTCCTCTAATTTAACTTATGTATTTTCAAAGTATTCACACATTTTCTCTAAAACACTAATTTTCTTTTTTTGTATTTTTCTTACCTTAGAAAAACCACCAATCTTTGTGGAATCGGCCCTATACCGTCATCTACAAAATAGTCAGTTTAGGTTTATATATTTTATTAACGTGTTCGGCGCACGTCAGTGGGACCCACGAACGTCTTTGCTGGCGTCCACGTCTGAAATGACATCATAAATAATGACAATTATAAATTGGGTCGTTACAGTTCTTCCCGACTAATTGAAAACTTCATCCCAAAATTTAGGTTATATTAAAACACTTACCTGTAAATAGCTGAGGGTATCTCCGTTGCATAGTAGACTCGAGCTCCCAGATGAGTCCCTCAGTCCCATGATGTTGCCATCGTACCAATACCTTCGAAATCTCCCTGTTCCACAGAGTCTGTATCCTGCGATCCACAATCTCCACCAGTTGTTCCTCATAAAAAACATCAGGACGAACCTCGATCTGTTTGATATCAATCATCGGCCTCGATCCTGATCTCGCCAACCTCAACATAGATACATGAAACACTGGCCCGCTACCTCTGATGGCAACTTCAACCTATATGCCATTGTGTCGACATGTGTCTTGACCCTGAATGGTCCAATATACCTCGCTGCTAGTTTCCCCTTAATCTCAAACCTCTGATGACCTTTCTAGGGCGAAACCTTCAGATACACCAAGTCATCCACAACCCTCAAGATACCTATCAACATACTTCTTCTGTCTGTCTTGAGCTACCTGCAATCTCAATCTAATTCGTCGAATCTTTTCTGTGTGGTCAACAACAACTTCAAACCCAATCACTGCCCCATCCTTAGGTGCTGCCCAACAAGCTGTTGTTGTACACAAACTCGAACAACGACAAATATTCTTCCCAAGAACCTCAAAACTGCAAAATACATGCCCAGAGCATGTCTTCCAATATCTGTATCAATCTCTTTGACCGATCGTCTGTTTGAGGATGATAAGTCATACTAAACTAGAGTCTAGGGCCAAACTGCTCCCGCATGCTCTCCCAGAGTTTTGAAGTCAACCTGGGATCTCTATCAGATACAATCGATACTGGCACTTTGTGTAGCCTGACGATCTCTCGCTCGAAAATAATACTCAGCCAAAGAAACGAATACTTCATCGAGATGGGGATGAAGTGTGCAGACTTTGTCAATCTCTCAATCACAACCCAAACAACATTGTGACGCCTCGCAATTTGCAGGAAACCACTGACAAAATTCATAGTAACATTCTCTCATTTCCACTGTGGAATAGGCAGCGGCAGCAACAATTCGGCTGGTCTCCTATGCTCGGCCTTGACATGCTGACATATATGACATGCCCTAACATATGCACCTACATCAACCTTCATCCCTGTCCACCAAAACAAACGTCGCAAATCATGATAAATCTTGGTACTGCCAGGATGAACTATATACCATAAACGGTGGGCATCCTCAAGAATGTTATCGCTTAGTTCCTACACTTTAGGTATCCACAACCTGTCCTTGTGTCTCAAGCACCCGTTTGAACCACCAGACCAATCTGTGCAATTCGGATCCTGAGCCAGACGGTTGAAATGAGCAAAATGTCTATCAGCCTTTTGCCACTCAGCAACCCTCTCTAACGATGCAATAGGAACACACATTTGGCAATAGATATGAACATCAACAAAAACATCAGACAAACACAACACTGTTGCAGCCTCTAACAATCCGTACTCATGTGTCATCTGCCGCAACACAGTCTGACTCTCAACGCATCAGCTACTACATTTGCTCTCCCAGGATGTGTAACGACCCAAATTTTATTAAGGCCATTATTCGCGTATTTTCAGACGTGGACGCCAACTTAGGTCCACGGAGACGCCACGGACTGGTGATGATATACCTGGTTGGGCGGAAAGTATTTTTTTTAATTGATTGTTTGATTAACTGTGATGATAATGACTAGACTATGACTTATTACATCGCAGGTGTGGTTTAATATTATCTAGAACGGGTGGGATTTAGTGTTGGGTATTCGCCTAAAAATGTGGGCGGAAGTGGGAACCGGATAGGTGAGCAACTTGAACACTAGGCCGGGGAACGTGTTTACTTCGATAAAAATAGAATAAATTTGAAAAAAATAGTAAATTGGTGGGTGCCTAGTGAAACGCGGGGTCGTGGTCGACACGCGTGGGTGGTATGGTAGTATGCACGCCTGAGTACGGTCGTCGGCGCGCACGACGAAATTGTAGGTGTGAAAGTATAGACGAATATATATATATATATATATGTATATATGCAATTTAATATATATATATAAATATATTAAAATTAGAAAATAAAGAAATAATTGTGAAATGACCAATAAGGGCATGAACTTTGTAAAGGATTGTGGATATGGACAGGGGTATTTTAGTCATTTCATCCCAAAAATTGTTGATAATCACCATCGAAACCCATTTTCATCACCGCCACCACCATTTCGTCCGAGAAGAGACCGAGGAAGAAGAAGGAAGGAAAGAGAGAGGGATCATGAGCTCGACAAGGTCGTCGCGAGGCGAGGTGAGTTGTGTGGTTGTTGTTGTTGATGGTGGCGTTGTTGTCGTTATTGGTGCGTCGGTGGTGTTGTGGTGGTGGTGGTGGTAATGGATTGGGGAGCTCGGACGAACTGCAAGAGCAATTTATCCGAGGAGGGAGACGACATGTCGTCTCCCCTCTCTCCCAATCCATTAAAAGAAAAAACAAAAAAAAAATTCCATCGAACCAAGGAGCTCCCTGGCTCAGACCCAGACGGCCCCTCTCTATGGGTTAGGGCCGGGCCGGCCCATACCCAGACGGCCGGTTGGGCCGAACCGGGTCCGGTTCGGACCCTGTTCAGCCAATCCAGGAAAAAAAGAAAAAAAAAGAAAAATAGTTTTAAATTAAATAAAATCTGAAAAAAAAAATATGGGAAAATTCCTGAAAAATGGGAAAAATTCAGAAAAATTATATTTTTACTAAATAAATAGAAATTAATGAATTTCTATTAAAAGTGAAATATTCGGGATGTTAGCGAGACGTTGTATCGGGGTTTTTACCTCGTAAAACGTGAAATTGGTAAAAATATGAAAAAAGGAAATTCAGAATAAATTGAGAAATTTGGAGAAATTTGAAAAAGAGTAGTAAAGTGGTTTGCGAGACTTTTTCGGGTGTTAAACACCCCAGTGTAAATTGAAAAATGTGCCACCACAAAAAATTGGAAATAAAATTCTAATTTTTGTTGTTGTCGCAATATGAAATCAATTAATTCGACATTAAACCATTGAAAATGCTTTACTTTGACACCAGGGACTTTGGATACCATAGTCGGGTATCTTGTATGCATCTCGAGACGATAGCGGGATTGGACTGTCATATTTTCGAGGATTTAAGTGACTTTCAAGGTAAGTAAAACCCTTAAGAAACACATTCGAGTGTTTATTTATTTGATTTCATTTGATTCCAGCTATTATTGTTTATCGTTGTTTACTCTATTTCCATGTTCATACTTATGTTACACGGTTGGTTTTGTCATTCACCGCCGGATCTTCTGGTTTACTCTGTGATGTGTAGGCGGACTTGGGTAGGCTAGATAATAGGGACATAATAAGGGTTCAGACCGGTAAGGGGGTTGGAGAAGCCACCGGGGGAATGCCGATGTCTGGAATAGGGTTCAGTCCTGCTACACGGCACACATCCATTATTGGTGTTTATCGGTGTTATGTATGCATGCGTCTTAATTACAGTTGCATGTTTTATTGCGCATGTTTATTTAACAATTTATTGGCTTCCATTATTATAAATGTTGGTTTGTGTACTTCTGGGTTTTACTTACTGGACTCGTCATCTACCTCTTGTGATGATTGAGTGCAGGATCTACAACGAGCAAGGGCAAGGAGACACTCACAGACTACCTGTGACCTTGTCACTGACGGAGTTCATCTTGTATGTTTTTATTTTGCTGTATTGACTTATTTTTGGGTTTATGGGGACTGTTTGAGATACCAGTACATGTATGTATCACACTTTGTTATGTTATATATAATGTACTTTACCGGGTTTTCTACATAGGATTAATGCTCTCTAATTTGAGGAAATTACATAATTTATAAGTCTTCCGCTGATTACAAGTATTAAAATGTTTATTACTGATTAACTTAGGCTGAATTAATTAATAATGAAGGTTAGGTGGGCGTGGGACACAACTGGCAGCTACGTGGCCAGTTGTGGGCCCGCGTGGCCTCTCGTGGAAGACCAATGTGGATTTTGGGTCGTTACAGGATGGTACTCAATCGCGAAGTCGTAGTCCTTCAGTAACTCGAGCCATCGTCTTTATCGCATTTTCAGATTCCTTTGAGTGAATAGATACTTCAGGCTCTGGTGATCAATGAACAACACGAACCGCTCTCCATAGAGAAAGTTCCTCCAAGCCTTTAGTGCAAACACGACTGTTGCAAGCTCCAAGTCGGGCACTGGATAATTCCCTCGTGGGGTCTCAATCGCTTCGATAAGTAAGCAACTGGGTGCCCATCCTACATCAACACGAATCCCAACCCAATACCAAAAACATCAGTGTAGACTGAGAAGCCTCTTCCCGCCTCAGGTAAAGCCAACACCGGCACAGAAGTCAACTTCCTCTTTAGTTCCCAAAATGCCTCCTCACATTCCTTGGACTACTCAAACCTGACATATTTCTTGGTTAACCTCGTCATCGGCGCTACAACCAAAGAAAAATCCTACACAAACTGATGGTAATAGCCCGCAAGTCCCAGAAACTACGAATGCCAGAAACCAAATCAGGTGTCCTCCAATCAATAATCGTCCAAATCTTGTCACCATCAAGAGATATTCCCTGACTACTGATGGCGTGTTCGAGAAACTTTACCTTACTCAACCAGAAATCACATTTGTTGAACTTGGCGTACAACCTATGCTCTCTCAGTGTCGTCAAAACATCTCTAAGATGTCTCCCGTGCTTCACACGAGTCTTGCTGTATATCAGGATATCATCGATAAATACTATCACATATTGATCCAAGAATGGACTCAACACTCGGTACATCAAATCCATAAAAATAGTTGCCGCATTAATCACCCCAAATGGCATGATTGTGAACTCAAACAATCCATAACTCGTGCTAAAAGCTGTTTTCTTGATATCACTCTCTCGGATCCTCAAGTGGTGATAACCAGATTGTAAATCAATCTTCGAGAAAAACTTGGCACCAAGCAACTGATCGAACAAATCATCAATCCTATGAAGTGAGTAACTATTCCAAATCACCTGATTCAGCTTCTTGTAGTCTACGTACATCCTCATAGAACCATCATTCTTTTTAACGAAAAGGACTAGTGCACCCCAAGGAGACATACTGGGGTGAATGAAACCCTTCTGCAACAACTCCTCTAACTGGTTCCTCAACTCCTCATGCTCAAACGCTGACATCTTGTACGGTCGATTATATATCGATTGCGTCCTTAGAATCAACTCAATAATAAACTCAACTACCCTAGGAGGTGGTAAACCTGGCAAGTCATCGGGAAAAACCTCAGGAAACTCGCAAACTACCTGAACATCCTCAACTCTAACCACTGGTCTCGGTTCTAGCTCAACTACTGCAATAAATGCCTTCACTCCTGAGTCATCACCAATAGACCTTTGGTAATTGGTAAGTTTGACGCAATATCGACAAAGATAAATAGACGCAGTATCGACAAAGATAAATACTGGAATGCCCTCAATATCAAATACCACCGTCTTACTGAAGTAATCAATGCATGCACGATACGCCGCTAACCAATCCATACCGAATAAAGTGCCAAACTCTAGGTACTCTAGAATACATAAGTCAATTGGTAATTGGTGTCCTTCAACCTCTACTATACAATCCCGACATATCCGGTTAGGGTAAATCTTATCCCCAACAGCCGTACTGAGGACAAGATGTGGGTATAATATCTCAGTCTGTAACCCTATCTGTCCAACCATACATCCCGCAATGAAAGACAAAGTACTACCGGAATCAAATAATACATGTATAGAAATACCACAAATAAATAACGTACCCTCGACAAGCTGACGAGTCGCACCTCAGTCTGGCTGTACAACTGCAGGTGTAGCAGCAGCATGAGCTCTCTCCCTGGCTGGCTCAATCTGTGGTCGTGGTGGAGAAGTGCCATCGGACAATTAGCCTGCACATGTCCGATCTGATGCATCTAAAGCACTGTCGCCTTTCTTGCCAACTAGACTGTGACACTATTTATACTTGAGCTCTATCACAACCCTGACCTCTCTGTCTTCTGCCACGACCTCCTCCGTTTCTAGCCTCCTGTTGCGACTATTTAACAGGATCTAGATGCAACAACATGCACCACTTGCCTATCATCACCTCTCTACTGCTCTGGACGCCTATCCCAGCGACCCTGATACTGCCAGTCACTCCATTGACCCTGCTGGTCCTTTCTTTGCCGGTCAGACTGGTCCCTCTGTCTCTTCGATCTCTGATCATACCGAGAACCCTGCCCAAACCTATCCATCAACTTATCTCTATGTCGTAAGTAGGTCTCGCGAGCCAAAACCCTATCGTATATAGCTTGTAAAGTTTTGGCTCGATTCGCAACAATCACACCTCCAATCCTATCATCTAATCCCCTGATGAAATAATAAATCTGGAGTCTCACGGTGTTCTCCACATCCATGACATACAACATAAGGTACAAGAACCTCTTCATGTAATGTAATACTGACATGTTACCCTGTCTCAGTGCAAGAAACTTCTTTCTGAGTCTCAGCTGTACCTCAGTAGGGATATACTCGTTAAGAAACAACTGATGGAACTCTGCCTAAGTCGACAGCTCAGAATGTGTATCTGTATATGTCGTCCACCAAACCACCGCCTAACCTCTTAGATAATATCTAGAAATTCGTGCCTGATTCACCTTTGGCACTTCTAACAACTGATGTAATCGTCGGTGCGTCATCAACCAACGACCGGCCAACTCCAGATCACTAACCCCCTGAAAGAAAGTAGGGTTGAACCTCATAAATCCTTCACCATCTTCGCCGCCTCCGACATCCTATTCCTGGTGGTCGAAGCCACTACCTGCTGCTCTGTAGTAGCTGGTGTCATAACAGTAGTCTCTGCTGATGCAAAAACTGGCGCAGCCCTCTCAACCAATGTCTCTGACCCTACCGCCTGTGGGGTAACAGCTGACACTAAGCCTGCCTGAGTGGTAGGTACAGCCAAATCAGTTGTTGCCGCCGCTGTAAGTACTCTTGAGCCTTGTATATACTTGAGAATCTCCGTCATCTGTGCCTAGTGTAATCGCATACTCTGTGTAATGACCCAATTAATAATTGTCACTATTTTATGATGTCATTGTAGACGTGGACGCCAGCGGGGACGTTCGTGGGTCCCACAGCGAGGCTAGAGCATGGCCGTATTAGGTAAATAGTATTTTGTGTGTTGTTTTGTTTAATTTTGCGATGTTTCTGTTAAAATAGGTTAACAACATCGCGATGTATGTAATTATATTTTAAATTGACGTGTGAGATTGTGTGTTGAGTATTCGCATCGATATGCATGTCGACGTGGGTACCGGGTAGATTAAAGACGAAATTTTAAGTTGAGGTAAAATGATAATATAGAATCCAAAGCTAACTTAAATCAATAATTATTAATACATAACTTAAAGTTAGCAAGAATTTGATTATATTGAGTTCACAAGTGGTCGTGGGACACAACTAGATGATGAGTTGGCAGGGCTGTGGGCTCGTGGTGCACACCGTAGTGGCCAATGGAAATGGGGCCGCTACATTTGGTATTAGAGCCTAGGTTTATGAAACCTTAGGCTTGATTTGGAGATTTAATAAGAGCATAAACTTTTAATAAATTTAGATGTGGAAACCCGAAATGATGCCTAGAACTCTAGTTGGGAAGTGATGTAAGGCGGGTAGATTCAGGAATCTATATACGTGTATGATTTGATTATATACTACATATTATACGCGTATATACTCAGTCTGGTCCGACGCACGTTTTGCGGTGCAGATTATGATGGACGGACAAAATCCGACTACTACTCCGTCGATTACTCAGCAGGAGCTTGGGGAGACCAGTGACCCTACCATTAGGAAGGTAGCTGATTTGCGGGCCATGGTGCAGAGAGTTACTGATCAGCAGTTGTTACAGCAGGCACAGATGGCGGAGCTTATGGAGTATATACGAGGCTCGAGAGTGCTTACAGCGGTGCCTATGACTACCACATTGGCTATTCCTACCACACCGAAAGCCATAGCATCAGTTGTTCCTACACAGGCTAGTTCCGAGATATTAGTGAAAAGGGTCGATCCAGTAGTTGCACCAGCAGAGATTACCGCTGTGACACCAACTACGATAGAGCAACCGACAATGATGTCGACACCTAGGAGAAAAATGTCGGAGGCAGCGAAGATGGTGAAGGACTTCATGAGGTTTGACCCTACCTGCTTTTATGGAGTCAATGATCCAGAAATTCCTGGACGTTGGTTGATGACGCACCGGCGGCTTCACCAGTTGCTAGAGGTGTCAGAGGCGGATCAGGCACGGATCTCAGGATATTGTTTGAGAGGTCAGGCGACGGTTTGGTGGACGACATATATGGATACACATATGGAGTTGATGACTTGGGCTGAGTTTCGTCAGTTGTTTTTGGATGAGTATATTCCGATTGAGGTACAGCTGAGACTCAGAGAGAAGTTTATCGCGTTGAGGCAGTGTACCATGTTTGCGCTTGCATAAATGGAGAGGTTCAGGTACCTGTTACAGTATGCCATGGATGTGGCAAATAATGAGAGACTTCAGATTGATTACTTTATTAGGGTTTAAATGAGCGGATTGGTGGTGTAATTGTCACAAGTGGAGGCCAGACTTTATAGTGCATTTATGACCAAGCACTGGCTCGTGAGACATACTTGCTACAGAGCGAGGAGAAATTAGATCATCGAGCACCCAGAGATGATTTGCAGTTGGATCAGGATTTCAGTGATGATTGTGATTCGAGAGATGATCAGTACAACTATGATGATGGGCAAACAGATTGGAGTCGCGAGGACGAATAGGATCAGACTGATGATCAATTCAACGATCGCGACTGTCAAGCGGTATATGAGATTGTACCCATACCAACACAGCGGCCGATACAGTCACTTCGACAGGATCAAGATCAGAGGGACCAGAGTTGGGGTCGAAGATCCGAGGGTCGACAGTCTAGAGGACGTGACAGACGCAGATGTTATAGATGCAGTCAGAAAGGACAAATCAGAGTGGATTGTCGGAGAGTTTCTCCAGCATCAGAGATACCATTGACTGATGAGAGAGCTTATAAAGTGACACATTCTGTCAGAGAGACAACACGACAACATGATTAAGGTACGTCATTGCTGTTCACTTACGCTAGTAATTTTTTATGCATTCGTTGCATATAAGCTGGTTAGTTTATTTTTAGGCCAACGTGTCTTAGTTGATTCGTTCACTGGGGGTTGTAAAATTGGTTGATTAGTTCACCAGGAGTCCATTAGCGACTGGTTGATGTGATTCACCAGGGACTCATTGATGTGGTTCACCAGGGACTGGTTGATGTGAGACTAGTTGATGTGTTTACCAGAGATTGATTGATTGGCACACCAGGAGTTAGTGGATGACTGGTTGATTGGTTTACCATAGACTGGTCGATTTGTTCACTAGAGATAGGTTGGTTTGTTTATTTGGAATAGGTTGATTAGTTCACCTAGATTTGAGTTTGATTTGTTCACGAGAGTTAGGGATTTGATTAGTTCACCAACGTTTGTTTAGGTTGGTTGACTTGATGGGTAGTTGCATCAGTATTGCAGTTCCCTGAGAAGAGATAAACATTATCTCAAATTTTGGGACGAAATTTCAAATTAGTTGGGAAGAACTGTAACGGCCTAATTAATAATTGTCGCTATTTTATGATGTCATTGTAGACGTGGACGCTAGCAGGGACATTCGTGGGTTCCACAGCGAAGCTAGAGCATGGCCGTATTAGGTAAATAGTATTTTGTGTGTTGTTTTGTTTAATTTTGCGATGTTTATGTTAAAATAGGTTAACGACATCGCAATGTGTGTAATTATATTTTAAATTGACGTGTGAGATTGTGTGTTGAGTATGCGCATCGATATGCATGTCGACGCGGGTACCGGGTAGATTAAAGATGAAATTTTAAGTTGAGGTAAAATAATAATATAGAATCCAAAGCTAACTTAAATCAATAATTATTAACACATAACTTAAAGTTAGCAAGAATTTGATTATATTGAGTTCACGAGTGGCTGTGGGACACAACTAGATGATGAGTTGGACAGCTAGATGATGAGGTGCCAGGGCTGTGGGCCCGTGGTGAACGTCGTAGTGGCCAATGGAAATGGGGCCGCTACACTCTGCGATAACAACGACAAAGACATCACCTCCTCAGTGGGGTAGTCTCACCAACCTTCTGCTGAGTAGCGGTAGGAGTCTGTCCGTCCATCATAATTTGTACAACCAACGTGCATCGGATCAGACTCAGCATATATGCATATAATATGTATTATACAATCAAAACATACACGTATATAAATTCTTGAAACTACTCGCCTCATATCACTTCCCAACAAGGCTTTAGTCATTCACTTATGGTTTTTGCATCTAAAGTTTATTCCTCATATTTAAAATCAGGTTTTCTTAAACTTAGAGTGATACCTAGGTCTAATAAACCTAGGCTCTGATACCAAAATGTAACGACTCCAAATCTATTGGCCCCTACAGCGTGCATCGAAGGCCTACAACCTAGCCAACTCACCTTCAAGTTATATCCCACTAGCACTCATATATCACTATCAATCAAAATCTCGCTAACTTTATGTTATTTATTAATAATCATTGATTCAAGTTATCTTAGAGCTTGTGATTATCATTTAATATTAAAACATGCAGTGGAAGACTTAAATCATCAAATTAAATATTTAAAGCAAGTGTTACGAGTATTTTATCTAATGTGGAAACCATACCAAAATGTACAACATATACATATCAGGTGTGATCCTCAAAATATAACCTCCAATTCATATACAAGTCAAGTCTGTCTCTCACATCCCCAAAACCCAGCATAAAACGAAGAAATATAAACAAACGTATGAGTAAGGCAAATGTAGTCAATCACATGTAGTCCTCAAGCTTGCTTTTCCCTCTGCTCGTACTAGGATCTGCACTCAAGCCATCACAAAAGGCAGATGACAAGTCCAAAGTGAGTAATCCCAAGGAAATTCACCAAGTAAATACATAAATAAACTGTTGGAATCAAAATACTATAGATAACCATGTGGAAGAAAAGAATACATACAACTGTGGAAGATCATCGCATGAATATAAATAGTATGGAAACAAAGTGCGTGCACAATCAAAGTCAGACTAGAGCCATAATTTGGGCTATATGTCAGGCACGACCCATGAGGATACCTCGAACGGTTGACCCTGAACCCTCTAGGTGACAGGCGTAAACCACGGTGCACCCACATATTTCTAGCACATCCGGGTAGCATATTCACTGGCGCATCACTAGAGCACATACTATGGCCTAGTGGACCCTATGCCCCGCAATGGATAAACACCAGCCAGTAGTAAACTCAACCACCGTAAAGTAATAGGAAATAAATATTATTGAATAAACACGACAATATTCAAATAAATCAAGCGGTAACTACTAAAGTAGATTTCTATTGGGATACTACACATCTCAAACCGCACTCCTCGTCCCATAAAATAAACCCTGGTCCAACTCCTCCAAATCCCCGATATCCAAAATATCGCCTGAATTAACATATTACCATTTATCATTAATTTATGGTCAATTGTTTGTATATTATGCCAATTAGTATAGGCATTATATCCACAACACTCAAAATAACCAAAAATGGCTATTTGATGAACACCCAGCGCGTTGGAGTTCATCCTGCTCATCTTCATCATTGACCCAGACTGTCCATCGCGCTGGGCAGTTTTTTCAGTAGTTCAGCAAAACAGAATTGCTGAAAAAACACCACCCAAGACTCCACCAACGCTATCGACCCCATCCTCGACTCGTGGGAGATTAAATAACACTTCCAAAAGCCAGAGACACAACAAAATATATCAAACATGCATCAAATCCTGGATCCAACATTAAACTTGAAATTTCAAATTTCATGCAAACCAACCACCAAAGCTCATTTCTCCACATCCATAGCACTCAATACACATCAAAAACTGAATAAAAACAGTGGCACACACCCAAATCTCGGATTCATCACCCCTAAAATCACATTCAAATAAAAGATAATGGAGAAAAGATCATAGAACTCACCTTACTTTGATGATCCAACACCCAAAAGCATTTCAAATGATCACACTAAAGGCTCCATACCCTCACTTCCTCACTTTAATTTTCGGATTTCATAGGAAGGAGAGAGAGAAGTTGGTGATAAGAATGAAAAATGTGTCTTTTATATGGAATTTTCATCCAACCTCACACACCCATCTCTAGGCCTTCTTTGATGGTGGAGATAGGTCAACTAGCCCTCCTAATGAAACAAAACTTACCCAACTAAGTCTCTTTGACTTTATACACATGGCACCAACTATATGCAATCCCGGGCTTTTCAATTCCCGGCTCCGACCCTCGACCGGTGCCGTTCGAGCACAACGACGGTATCAACCGTCTTAATATCATTTTATATTAATTATTTAATGAATTTTATCATTTATTGTGTGTATTAGTCCTCCGTCCTAGTGTACTATTTATTCGCCACCCGGTACACGTGCCTATGCATTAGTCACGACGAAAACGCATCATACCATCTCACTCGTCAATGTACAATATAAACATACATATTGCGATGCAATTTAACTAAATCGAGTATATACATTGCAATTACACAACAAAAAACACACAAAACAGACTGTATACCTAATCATGACGTGCGCTGGCCTCGTTGTGGGACCCACGAACATCTCCGCTGGCGTCCACGTCTGAAATGATGTCATAAATAACAAAAATTATAAATTGGGCCGTTCCATATATATACATTTTTTTGACTTGGTTTTAGGGAACTACATTGTTACTTGCCTCGACATATTTTGATGCTTGATGTATGTGTATTATATATTTTCCTGATTTCTGATTCTGTAATTCGAATTATTTTTTTCAGGTAAAAAATCATCATATAACTTGACTATAAATATATAATTACCACAAAAAAAAACGATTAATTATGTTTGAAAAAAAAACGATTAATTATCAAAACTTACATGTATATATAATGTTATTTTCACTATAAGAAAAGTTGCTTGTTGTGACAAGATATTTTATGGCAGTTAAAAAACTGCCACAAAAACACTTATTGTGGCAGGGATTGCCCGCCCTTATTAAATAAGCTAGAAGTCTATGTTTTCATTATCTTTTGTTCACAAGTTATTTAAGGCAGCTTAGTACCTGCCATTAAAAATGAGACCAAAAAAATAGAAAAAGAAACCAAAGTATACAAAACTGAGGCCGTTTACGTTAAAGGATTGGCTCGCATCCTTCGTCTTCGTGTGGTGTTCGTGTTCTTGGTCGCGAAGAGATCTGAACACTCGATTTTGCCAGTCACTCCTTTCCGCCTTCTTCGTCACTAGAGATCTAAAATTAGGGCTTTGATTTCTTCTCCAATCGCTTCGTCTTTGCGTTCTTTGATTTCTTCTCCAATCGCTCCTCTCTGTCTTCTTCGTCACTGGAGCTCTGGAATTAGGGCTTTGATTGAGTCACGCTTGATTCAATGGCGTCTTCTGTGAGAGATCTCTCGGTTTGATGGATTGATTCATTGAAGATCGCTGATTTGAGATCTATAGCACAATCCCTACCTCTACACGTACAGATGTTCGTACTATCGACTTCGAAGCACTTCTTCTATCTCTCATTCACTTCTAATCTTCACGCTTGCTCTCGCAATTCATCGACAAAGATCTTGAGAAAACACCGCTACCGAGTCTCTTTGTATCTTCAAACGCATACAGTTCAGGTACATTCTCAATCTCTATGCTCAATTTTGGGGGACTTCATTGTTTGATTCAGTTTTCAAGTTTGTGATCCCAAACTTTTTATTCATTTTGTGAAATCTGTTTGATAGACTATTCCGTGGACTCTCAAATTAGGTGAATCAATGTGTCTAAATTTGTGATTTGTTTGATGATTGTTTGTTGAATTAGCACATATCTGAGTTGATATCTCAGTTCGGCTTCACAAATCGCGCGAGGTCTAGCTTCAGTGATCGAACAAGCGATATCGCGCTTTGTTTGCTTGGAACGAATCTGTTAAGAGTACAACTAGGAAATATAGTTAAAAAACAACAATTTTTGATTTGTTGTATTTTACTGGACTTGTTTACCTGAAAAATGGTGTCCTTTATAATCCTATCTCTTAGACCAAATGTTTAATGTTTAATTTGATTCCATTTTTCTGCTGCTACCTTCGTCTTTGGTTTATGAATTTTTCGCGAAGGCTATGCGGCTAAATTCATTGATTCGGTATAGTAGATGTTGAATCTCTGTGCCATCTGGTGGAAAATTTTACTTTTCTCTCAATAACTGAATTGAACAATGTTTCATAACCTGTAACTACCTAAGTAGAACTTTTCAATAGTCAGATTTTCTCTCCTATAAACGGAAGAAGCTTTGCACTGAGGAAAGAACATACTCAGGTGAAGAAATCTAGTTCATGCCAGATCAGCTTGCATAGACAGGAAAAAACGGTAAGGGTTGCTGGCTAGTGGCTACTTAAATACATGCTCGGTAAGTGGTTCCACAACTATCCAAAAAGAAGAATTAAACTGATCAATACCATCCAACGAAACCAGATCTTTAGGCTTCACCAATCTCGCACACCATTCCTCTTTTCTCTCTCTTGTTGATGGTCGCTCATCTCTCTCGTTTCCAATCATTTCTCATTGTTGTGGTGCTCTCTGTGTATGGATCATTTTGCTTTGTTCCTGTAGCAATTAATGTTCATATTTTTAAGAACCCATGCCTTGGTTGAAGACAAAAAAGACGATGCACAGTAGCTTATGATACTAAATGGATACAAAATTAAAAATATGTGCAGAGATTTTTATTATCGATTATCCTGAGACACCAACAAGATCTTTTTATCAGATTATAGTTATAGGAAAATGCTAAAGTGACTCATTATTGACACTTACTATGAGCACGCACCTTGATTTTTAAAATTTTTTTTACTTTTTTTACAAATTTGTGTTTGAGAATAATGTTATGGTTACTCACTACGAACACTCACTATGACTACAAAATAGTTAAAAAAAATAAAATAAAAAATAAAAAATCAAGGTGCTTGTTCATAAGAGTTTCGATAGTGAGTCACCGTAGCATTCCCCATAATTATAATATCACCATTATAGCATGCAACTGTTGATGCCAATGGAGCTATTAGAATAACACTCCTATACTTTTTGCTATTGTTTTTGTTGTGGTTTTGATCGATGTTCCATAGTATTTTAATTCGGTTATTGAAGAGTCTGGTTGTTCAAAGTAGTAGCTAACTGTGAAGGCCAGAAGGCTTTTAAACTTCTAACTTTTTCACCAATGCAAATTTCTTAGCGTGTGATCAAACAACTATAGGAGAATTTTCTTTGTTAAAATTTTATCAAGACAATTTTCTTGAGAAAATTGTTTTTTCTCATGAAAGCTTGGAGCTATGAGTTAATTTAATTTGGGCCATTTTTGTTTTTACTAAAGGTTAGATCTTTTTTGACATTTGGTGCAACTCTTCTCATTGTTATTGAAGTCAAATTGATCCTACAAAGTGCTCCCCTTTGAGGACAATAATGCGTTGCCTAAGGTTATCCTCAAAGTTAAAGTTCTTCACAGTAATTAAGGTGGATCAATTGTTAGGTTCCTATAACTTCTGGAAGGTACAAAGAAGAAAACATTCAAGAAGCAATCAAATAACTCTAATTAACGATGGGATTAGAGAAATTGAATCTAGAGGTATTTTTTCAGCTTGTTCTTATTAACAACTCAATGGGTAGACATGCATGCTTGAGTTGAGTAGCTGAGCTGGAACATTTACATCTTTTGTGAATATGGCCTTTGACAAGACATTGGTTGGCCTGAAATTATTTCAGTAGGGCCTAAATGCTTGGTAGTTTGTGATTGATCTTTGCTAATTTCAGAAATTCATTTGGCGAAGCCCCAATGAAGAATAACAATTAAGCATTCTAAATGGCATTTGAAGTTAGCCTAATAGAAGTTGTGATAATTAATTAAGAGGTCTTGACATGTAAGACAAAATTAATGACTGTCACTTAGCATATTGGATGTGTTGCAAAAGTTTTTATTTTCTCAGAACTCAAATAATAAGGTACTACTGGTGTATCCGTGTATGTTGAAACTTTAAGTACTCTCATATCTCTAATGTGCGCCCAAACTTCCATTTGTGTGCGGCACGTGTAAACTAAATGACATATCTAGAACCATGTGATTGAATCATAAATTTTCTTCCCTTGGCAGGACAAATCTGATGGCACTTCGATGGATGTAGATGTACTTTTGGATAAAGATTTGGATGTTCAGTTAGATTCCTTGAGAGAGAAGCTTTTCTTGGTAATCACTTTCCCTTACCAGCTTCATTTTGAAATCACATTGGTGATGTTCCTTAATATCTTGTGTGGCTTCTTTCAGGCTGACAAGGAGGCTACCGAGCTGCGAAGTGAACTGCAGTTGCTGGAGAAGCAGTCTGTTTTAAGCTATGAGTGTGCTGAGTATGTTAATGAGGCGATCTGACTATTCAAAGAGAATTCTCTGCCTGACTTGTTCCGAGGTAGATCTGGTTTTTGCTAACTTTTGTGCCCCTTTCTTTTTTCTGTTTGCTTGCAGATTATTCGCATAGATAATTTACTTATGACAAACATCTTTGGTTCAAAATGGTCTCAAATACATCTCTTGCTTGGTTCTTCTTTGTCATCCTATGCCGCAGCTAGAGCATGTTCTAGACTTTGGAATAATATTTTGTCAAAAATATTTCCCTTCCAAATATTTGGACATTATGCCTTAATTTATCATTTATGCTTGCAGAGATGCAGAAGACTGAAGCCGAGCTGCGTGAAAAAATCGAGAATCTCAGGGTTAAAAGAACTTCGAAAATTTGACAAGACAAAATAGACAGAATGCATGATCCGAATGGCCATACCTTTATGCATCAAAGAAAAGGTATTAATGAACTTTGACAAGTCCTTTTACCTTTCCAATGGTTCAGAAAGAGAGGAAATATGACTTGCATGCATTAACATTTTCCTTTCTTAATGTAGGGTTATCTCGCACCAAATTCAAAGATGCTCTCGCGTTTGTCACTGACTTGAAGAACATCTGAATGGTGAATCTGACACTCTTGACTTGTTGATTCTGATTAGGTATGTCGAGCCCTACAATCCTTGTTCAAATTGTAATATATGCTTACTGATGGCAAACCACACTTTACTTAAAATTTGGACATTTGTCATGCATACATCTTGTGTTGGACACAATGAGAAAGTTACAGTCCTTCCACCACTATTGGAAGTTTGGAACATTACTGTGTGAATCATCAATGAAGAACAACAACTGCTATTGCATGCTTAGGACAGAACCCCCCTTATTTATCAAACAAAAATTACATGAGAAAGTAATCAATAATGGAAAAAGGTGTTGTTCATGCTAAGGCAACTTCATGAGAGTGGCGAATTTTACATAAAATTAGACAGGCGTGTATTGTTGTGTGCTTAATTATATTCATTGATATAACCTGCTTGTAATGTTTGAGTGAAATTTAACATAGAATCTCAAGTTAATTTTCATGAAGTCTTGGTTCATATTTTTCGTTTTGCTTGCTGGAGCCCTTTATATTTCATAGATGAGTTTGAAGCTGCAACCACCAAAGTTCAGAGTAAGAGACATATATGCCTAGTGTCAATAGTGAGCAATGCCTTCTTTTTTTTTTTTTTTTTTTTTTTAAAAAAAAAAAAAAACATAGTGAGCCCTTTCATCAATTGTGTCAAAAAGGGCTTATTGTTTGCTCGTTTTCCTTTGTTACTATTTTTTTTGTTTGGTTTAATTTACAAACATTGAAATCTAAAAAGAGCTACATACTCTAAAAGGGAAAACAAATATCATTACCAATTTACATGAAACTCTTGGCAACAGGTACTAATTAATTTTAGTATTTTAGCTGAATTAGACCATTGTTGTTAACTAGTTATAACAGTTTAGTTACATGTATATAAGTAGTTTATTACATTCAAGGAGCACTAGTATCATCTCCAAACTATTTTTTATTGCCGGCTTAGAAATATGCCTTAAAACCCTATGAAGCTGCACTAAAGTTGAGTATTTAATACCTATGAGTCATGAGAAACCAACTCCTTTGCCTCCTTGTCACAGTACTAGGTTCAAGATACAATAGTTGACATCTCTATTGACGTCCAACGAGAAGCTTTTGTTATTTGACCATGTTCTTTTTTATCATTCTCAGTTTATTCTTCTCCACTATGCAGTGACCTCTGTATAAAATTGTGTTTTATAAAATGCAT
Source organism: Stephania japonica (assembly GCA_039657345.1). NCBI lineage: Eukaryota > Viridiplantae > Streptophyta > Magnoliopsida > Ranunculales > Menispermaceae > Stephania > Stephania japonica. Next base: position 75,802,484 of record CM077556.1, read on the forward strand.
TTAGGAATACCCATGGCCTGTACAAACTTAAGACTTCATTTGGGCACATTGAATTATTTAGCTTATCAATCTCTAAAGTAGGAGTTTCTGCAATGTTATTTCTTCGACTGCTTGCTATTAATTCAGGAAACTTTGAAGAACTAACTTTGCATCTAGAATGTTCTCTTTGAGGCATTTAATTCATTCTTGATGCATGCTCTGGCATTTAATTCATTCTTGATGCATGCTCTGGTTAAACTCAGAAATTTTCACTTTATTGCATGTTGTAATGGCAAGTGATTTTTCCATTTTACAGTTCCGATTTTTGGAGAGACTTTTGGTTGTCCATGGTTACTGGTGCTATAAAAGGATTGCTCTGATGGTAAGAGGATTGAGAAGTGAAATTTCATTGTAATTCATAAAAAATGATATTTATGTATAATAAATCTCTTGTAATCTTTTAAGGTTCTTAATGAATATTTTGTTATAGAATTCTTAGTCTTACTTTTTGCAAATCATAAAATGTTTTGATTTCAGTATTTATTTAATTTCAAATGTTTTATTTTTTTTTGTATGAGTTTTTTTATTTGTGGCAGCTAAATACCGCCACGATATGTATCTATTATTTGTGGCAACTAATTTGTTGCCACAAATATATACTTTTGTGGCAGTTAATTATTGTCACAAATATATATTTTTTGTGGCAGCTTCTAATATGCCATAAAAGAACAGTATCTTTTTTGGCGGTAGAATGCTGCCACTAAAATATTTTTATGGCAGTGTGGAAGCTGCCTCTAAAAATATTTTATGTCGTCACAAATACTTTTAGTGGCAGCTATTGGTGTCACGAATGTATTTGCGACGGGCGTATTAGTGGCACCATCCAACATGTCACATAGCTGCCACAAAAGGTCTTTAATGGCAGCAAAAGACTTTTTATGGCAGTTTTAGTGCTGCCACAAAAAGTGTATTTTCTTGTAGTGTTTTTGCGATAACTAATAGCGCTCTCTCTTCTTCTTCTTTTTTTTCAATGCTAAGTTACTGGTTAAAGGTCTAGTACTCTTTGCAAAAATAAATAAATAAATAAAAATAAAAATAAAATGGTTTAAGTACTCCAAAACCTTGTATTAATGCTATATGTGCTCTGAAAAAACAAAAGATTACATTCGAATCTCTTGATAAGGTGGCTAAGACCTTGTTTTCCTTTTTCTTTTTTTGATTAAATATGGGTATCCAAACACTTGTCTGACTAGTTTCATGGGCTTTGAGATTTCAGAAAGAGACCATCGATGGCCCGATGTTTGGCTATCGTGAGGAATCGAACTTGAGATTAAGTCTTTGTTATGTAACGAAAGAAATGCCTAAATTTCAATGTTCACTTTGACGTTTCTATAGGAGCCAGCCCTCAATATAAATTCACTCTTCCGATCTCTTTTCAAAATTAAATAACCTCTTAACAGTTATAACGAGTCTCCAACCCTTCTCAAAAAAAAAAAAAAAAAAAGAAAATGCTACAATAACATCCCAATTGACACTCCAAGTGACACCCCTATGACGTGGCGTACGGGTTCATATCCTTGGAGCCATCCTCGCATGTCTCGAGATACATACCCCACGTGTTATACACCGAGAACTACTTGTGTAACACCCATTTTCAAGTGAGACTCACACGCCACGTTAGTTAGGTGTTAATTGGGGTATCATTGTAGAATTACTTAAAAAAAAAAGTCTCCAGCCCGAAAATGAACTATAAATATCATCACGTTATACAACTATAATGTAGGCTCAATTGTCTACAATGTATCTGTTAAGACTGTTTAGGTATTTCCACTATCAATAAGACTGCTATTGCTCACTGAAAGCTTGTAATTACAACAAAGAAACCTTTTAAGACCAAAAAAAAAAAAAAATCTTAAAGAGGTAGGGTGTAACACCTCAAAAACTTAAATAAGAATATAAGTGCAAAAACACAAAATAAAATTAAAAATAATTAAAAAAAGAAAAGTGTTACAATGACAATGAGAAGTCACACCCAACACATATTGGCCCACAACGAGTCATTGGTCTCCACCTTGAGATGCGGGTACACAGATCTTGGTGTATAACACGCAGGTCGAGGCTGCATAAAGAGTTTTTGTGGACCAATACTTGTTGAGATGTGACTTACTCATTGTCATTCTAACATTTTTCTTAAAAAAAAATGGTGATAAAGCATGTGTCTACGATAGGATATGTACGTACATAGAATTGGGTCGCGTGTGTGGGCGTTAATTTTCGAGTTGTGTGCGTGAGTTTGAATTGGTCGCTTTGATTAGTTGAGAGGAGAGAAAAGAGATGGGAAGTTGGAGAAAACGGAAACACACATGGAAAAGAGGGGAGAAGTTTGAATGGGTCGTTTAATGGGTCGCTTTGGTCATGTGTGTGTGCTTTTACCTCGATCTTTACGTAGTCTTAAAGAAACACACATCATGAACAATTTGATTCACCAACTCCACGGAAAAACAACAATTTGACTCACCAACTCCATAGAAAAAAATTTAACAATTTGATTCACTAAAGATACAAATTCAAAAAATTCATCATGACATCAAAGAAATTCATACAAATATGATGAAGGTCTATCATGTTGAAGTTGCTCCTTCGCGTGGCAAACTAGGCATACTCAATTTCGATTTGGATATTGTCATGCCTTCTCTAAAATTCAGAATTTTTTTTTTTTTGGTCTAGTGATTGGTCGATCAAACCATTTATTATGAGGAATCATCTACATGCAATTGTATTGTGAATTGTCAACTAACAACACTAATAGACCCATATTATGAAATGTATTGAGAGTGTATTTTGTGAATTTTTTTTCTTCTATTCGCTCATCATGGACGATGTTGTAAATAGTCCTTCTGATTGTGATGACTTAGGCTTGTGTTGATGAAAGAAGTTTCTTTTTTATATATAAAAAAAAAATATTAGGATAACTCGATGATGGGACATCCGAGATCAGAGGCAGATCTAGAGGGGGGCACAGGGGAGCGGTCCCCCCCAACCCTTGGAATCCCCTATAATACATCTATGTATTCGCCGACCCCCACCCCTCATATAGTCGACACACGTCCCCTATAGTTAAGGTTCGCCCCCTCTAACAAGGTTTTTTGGTTCCACACTGCTCAAGATGGACACCCGGTGATGGTGTCCATCCATCGTGCATCGATGTGTGTGTGCACATATCTCGATTTGTGCGAATGGATGGACACCATTACTAGTTGTCCATCCTAAGTCACCTTAGCATCTTCCATAAAAAAAGAAATCTTAGCATACTCATCAAAAATATCTAACACTTCTACCAAAAAAAGATCTCTAACACCAATTTTTAAAACCATCACCCACCAAAAACAACATATGATTCATCATAATCTCATACAAATAATATAGAAAAGTTGATTCAAATATCGAAGTAATTTGTAGATTCATTTTTTTGTGTTTCAATTTAGGAATCTTTTGATTATTTTCCATCATTTTTGAGAGATGAGACTAAAAGGGGCAAATTTGAGATGATAAAAAATATTTTTTTTTAACAAAGATAAGAAGTATAGTTGTTCGCCTCTTTTTTCTCCCTCAAAGCCACAAGTGGGCATCACATGAATAGCCTATTTGTGAGAGAATATAAAAATAAAAATAAAAAATAAAAAATAAAAATTTGTTTATCTGTACCACGTGGCGTCGTGTGCCTTCCCATCACGCGAGCGCATTCTCTAATGTGCTATTCATGTAAGAATTGTGCATTCCGCAATTCTTATTTGAGTAATGCTACGATAAGACGCTAGAGTCATACGGTCTGCTCACCCGACTGACGTGTGACTGATGTGTAGTAGCCACATAATTCAAATGTTGCTTACGTGGTTTGATATTTAAACTTTGTACTTTTTGTGTCTATAAGGACATTTATAATAACAACATTAAAATGGTACATCTTTTGCAACATTTTAATATAACTTTTACTTTAAATTTTAAAATCATCTCTAACTCACAACACTATCTTTTACACTATCTTACTTTATTATTATTTTATTTATTATTTTATTATTTTGTTAAAATTGAATCTTTTATATATTTTAAATATATTGCTCTACATATTAATAAAATTAATTTATTAAGATTAATCAATTACTTATCTAATAAATAATTAAACAATAAATTAATATGTGCCTTTACCAATATAAATTAAAATGCATTTATAAAAATATAAATATTAAGGCTAACACATGAAGGTTCAATTAAACATAACATAAATATTATACTAAATTGTCTAACAAGTTTAAAAGCAACATAAATATTGATCATACATTTAAACACACATAATTATTAGAAAATACATTTAATCATCATATTGATCATGCCGCTCCCATAAATGGTCAATTAGTGCATTTCGAAGTTTAAAGTGAGCATCATGATCCTTAATTTCTTTATTTTTTTCAAGAAATCGCTTAAATCATTCTCCTTCCTTGTCTCTTGTTTCAACATTCGACGTTGGCGTTTCCCTCACATCTTCATTAATTTCAATAGGTACATTGAAATTACGTTCATCCTCAATTATCATATTATGTAAAATAACGCAAGTCGTCATAATGTCGTGTAGCACTTCTTTTCTCCAAAAACGTACTGGTCCAGCCACAATAGCAAAGCGTTGTTGAAGAACTTCAAATGCACGTTCGACATCTTTTCTGCATGCTTCTTGTCTCTTCGAAAGTATTTTCTCTTTGAACCTTGTAGCTGCTGAATTGTTTGGACAATTGTAGGCCACTTTGGGTATATGTCGTTAGCTAAATATTAACCCATATTATATTTTTTTCCTCGAATAACATAATGAGCAGGAGGGGCAATACCTTGTGCTATTAGAGAAAAGATGTGATGACTCCAATACGTTGATATCATTATTTGTTCCGGGAATACCAAAATAAGCATGCCATATCCACAAGTCATAATCTGCTACAGCTTCAAGAATAATTGTCGATGATCCACTACGACCAGCATATTGTCCAGCCCAAGCAGTTGGACAATTTTTCATTTCCAATGAATGCAATCAAGGCTACCTAGCATTCTAGGAAAACCACGCATTTCACCAACATAAAGTAGCCTTGCGACATCTTCGGTTGTTGGTGTCCTGAGATAGCGTTGTCCAAATATTTCTACTATCGCACGGCAAAATCTCTTCATACTTTCTATTGTTGTTGATTCACCTATCTTGAGGTAGTCATCCACTGCATCAGCTAGAAGAGCATAAGACAACATACGAGATACGATAGTCATTTTTTGTAGTGGTGATAATCCAAGCCTTTCGAGTCCATCAACTCGTTGTTCGAAGTAATTGTCGTGCGCTTTGACTACTTCAACATTTTGCAAAAATAAGTTTCGAGACATTCGAAAACGTCGTCGAAACGTAGCATCGTCGTAACGTGAGTTCTCAGCGAAGTAATCGATGAAAAGGTTATGGTTGGCAATTTCTCTCTCCCGATTGATGACAATATGTCCTCAAATCGAGCCACCATGTCTGACACACTTTGACTGATGCTCGAGGAGTTGAGCAAGGACCATATTGTTGTTTGCGATTGCGAGCAATAAAAGTTCTTCTGAATCATCTGTGTCACAATCAAGAAGTCTTGATACTTCACCATCACTACTCGAAGATGAATTAGGCGACGACATGGAAGATGGTAAGTTAGAAGGCCCTCCAAAATTGAAGTTCATTCTTCGTTTGTAGATTGTGAGAGATTGAGAGGGGAGAAGAAAATTTGAGGTTGATTGAAGTATAACAAGAATAGGTAATTGGTGTGGCATTTATAAGAATAAAGGATGACGGATGTGTGAAAATATTTTGATTCTCTCGAAAAGTTATGATTTTTTGAAAATATTCTAATTTTTTAAAAATATTTTGATTTTCTAAAAATATTCTCTGAAAATATTCTCTGATTTTTTGAAAATATTCTGATTTCTGAAAATATTCTCTGGAAAAGTTTTGATTTTCTAAAAATATTCTTATTCTCTGAAAATATTTTCTGAAAAAGTTTTGATTTTCTGAAAATATTCCGATTCTCTGAAAATATTCTCTAGAAAAGTTTTGATTTTCTGAAAATATTCTTATTCTCTAAAAATATTCTCTGAAAAAGTTTTAATTTTCTAAAAATATTCTGATTCTCTGAAAATATTCTCTGAAAAATTTTTGATTTTCTGAAAATATTCCGATTTTCTGACAATATTCTCTGAAAAAGTTTTGATTTTTTGAAAATATTCTTATTCTCTGAAAATATTCTCTGAAAAAGTTTTGATTTTCTAAAAATATTTCGATTTTCTGATAATATTCTCTGAAAAAGTTTTGATTTTTTGAAAATATTCTTATTCTTTGAAAAAGTTTTGATTTTTTGGAAATATTCCGATTCTCTGAAAAGTTTTGATTTTCTGATTTTCATTTCTTTTTGTTGCCTATAAAAAGCCAAGAACACATAACATTTTCTCACCCAACTTTCTATCCACTCTATCTTCTTCTTGAAATATCATTATTCAATTACATTTCCTTTTTACTACAATGTCGAGTAGAAGTTTATTGTACACTACAGCTGAGGATACTCTCCTTTGCCTAGTATACTTGGAAATCTCTCAAGATCCTATTACAGGTAGAAATCAATCTCAAGAACAATTTTAGGCTCGTGTAGAGGAAGCATACGAAAAGCAAAAACCAGAGACTTGGGTTACACGGCCACTTAGATCTTTATCATCACGAATGAATACCATATATTGAAGAATGTTGAAGAATGTTGGGGCTCCGGTGTCCGACAATCGTCTTGTGCTCCAACTTGTCTCAGGTCTTACTGCTCCGTACCGTGGTGTGGGTACGATGATCCGACAAAGTAATCCCCTTCCTTCATTTTATCAAGCCCGTTTAATGCTGACTCTTGAAGTGTGACGACCACTCCCCCCTGCCTAGGTCGTCTTAACCGTTACTTAGACCCAATACCTGAACCAGGCCCAAATAACGACTTGGTACGCCTAAATAACCTGCGGAATAATCATTCTAAACAATATATATATAATAACCAGTGTGTGATAAATAATCACAACAAAACCATATAACCTGTATATCATACTAATATAAATCATCTTTAATATTAAATATCTCATACAACCTCAAATTAAAATTATAAAGGTTCAAAACTACCCATTAACTAATTCTCAAGCTATAACCCACGTACGAGATTTACAAAACGATTAATATTAATAATAATCTAGTATTATATGAGTCTCACAGATGAAAGCACTTCAAGATAAATCCTTTCCCTTGCCTTTCTTGTCTATCGCGCTGGTAGAGGGACCTGTGGGGTAAAGTGGGGTGAGCTAAAGAACCAACGATGCTCAATAAGAGGAAAGATTCGCTCAAAACATTAAATATGCAAGTACTACCTAGTACTCATGCAAATTCTACATGACATCCAATCCATACGCATAACACAACATGTAATAACTGAATATATGTAAATCAAAACCAACTTATAAGCATAATCATTTAACACATATTTCGAACCAATTAAATATATATGGTGTATGCTCATCGTAGTTAGGAAAATGGAATTATATTCTAAGAAGAAATATCTAAATATTATTTCCACATCTAATTTAGATATTCAATAATTTTATATATCAATATTTCAATTTGTATTTCAATCACCATACTAGACATATAAGCCTAACAGTTTCACAACACTTTTGATAAACATTCATATATGTCAAGCATAATAATATTCATCACATTTCATTTATAAATTAAAACATGACATATAAATAAAATCACACGAAAGATTTAAATAAAATGCGATAGATATAAATATTAATATAAGCCGTTGTTCCATTCAATGCGAACTAGATATTGGTAAGGATCCGGTGACCGAATCATCTATTTTCGAATTGGTACAATAATCGTGGAAACGTAATGGCCGTTACGCCTCTAGATAATCGCACCAAAACAAAGATAAATTCATCCAAGCCGTCACCGCTACATGTCTCAAAGAATCATCAAGTAGCAAAGGATGGAACTCCAAACCCTTACACTCAAATAATTCACCTTATGCATTCAATTAGTCAAGCAAACCCTCGGTGGTTAACTACCACACACTCGGGTGTCTTTGGCCCTCGGTGGTTAACTACCACACACTCTGGGGGCACCGAATAACATAACAGTGCAAGACAATGTATTCACAATTCCATAGATAATAGAGATCCAAACCAATATCACGACGCAACCCATTCCCAAGTCTTTAAATTCAAAACATGCATTCCTAATTATCTAATAATCAAGCCATATTTAATGCATGAGCGAAGCTCCCCACTTACTGGACCTGTCGCGACGCCAATACCGACTCCTCGCACGTTTGGGGTCCCACGTGAACCGCCTCGCGAATCTACGCAATTTATTCAATTTTATATAAGAATTTTTACTAAATTTGAAGTTGTATAATCTAATTTTTAAATTCACTTTTGGGAACCCAAATGGTGTGGGTCCCACGTGATGTGCCATTAAGGGCTTTGTCGAGGTTGTCGACGCCCACCGTAAGTTTATCGTATTTTATTTTATTTTATTTTATTTTATTTTATTTATTTATTATTATTTTTTTTGGGCAGGTGCGTTCCAGCCCCTGTTTGGTTGACCAGGGACGTTTCACTTCCCCGGTCAACAGGTCAAACCCCCAGGGGCCGATCGGCCCTCGGAACCGGTCCAGGGGCCCGTGTCGCCCCCGGGACCGAACGCAGGACGCAGGCGCCCCCGCGTTTCGTCACCACGAGGTGGGGGTTTCCCCACCCACCCCAACCCTGGATCGAGATCCGAGGGTGGTCCCCAGTGCTCGCCGAAGATCGGGGACCCCACCGCCGCGCGCCGACCACGGCCGTGGCGGTGGTGGTGGTGGTGGTGATGGAAGAAGGGGGGGGGCAAAGCCACCCCCTTCTTCCTCTCGGCTGCCAGGGGGGGGGTGGCCAAGCCCACCCCTCCTTTCACGGCGCGCGGCGCGCTGCTCTCTCCCGGCGCGCTCGGTGGCGCCGCCACCCCCTTTCCCTCTTCCTCAATTCGACCAACCCAACGAAGAAGAAAAGAAGAAAAGAAAGGAAAAAGAAAGAAGAAAAGAAAGGAAAAAAAAAGAAAGAAGACCAAAGAAAAACCACAAAAAATTACCTCCCTCGATGCTCAAACCTCCTCCTCTTCTCCTCCCTCTCCAAGTTTGTTGAAACAACAACTAGGGTGACTAGGGTTTACAACTTATCCTTATATAGTTAGGGTTTTTCACCAATTTAACCCAAAATTACGTAAATACCCCTATGGGCCCAATTTCCTCGTTAAGCCCAATCAAAACTATTTTCACTTAATCCAAGTCTTGTTAAGATCAATTTTGTGTAACAATCTCATTTGTTCGCATATTTTAATATAAAATTAATAAAATACTTTGAAAATGGGTCGAAGAATATTTAGGTCGTTACATGAAGAGTCCGGGTTAGCCAAGGAGGCAGTTATGGCTTCTGACTCCGCCATGGTAGCTGCATCAAATGAGGACGATGATTCTTCTTTGTTCATTCTCATACGGGATAAGGGAAGGGGCAGCAACATTCTGGCCGGAAGCAGAACAATTCGGGTCGGAAAAATTCCGGTGGCCGCGGCAATGGTAGAGGCAAGCACAACAAGGGTGGCTTTGGTGGTCGATTCGGCAAGGGCGGTTCGCAACGCCATCAGCAGCAGGCTTCGAATTGGGGGTGGTCTCCGTCTCCTCATTGGGGTTGGCCTCAATGGGCTGCTCCTCCTTGCCCCATGCCTACTCAAGGTTGGGATCGCCCACCTGCTCCAAACCGTGGGCCTGGGGTATTGGGCCCTCGCCCCTACCAGGAAGCCTACCAGGCTTCTATGGCTCCATCTTTCAATGGGCAGTCGGACTCTTATGCTCCTACGGACATTGCATCCGCTATGCACACCATGGCTCTAAATCCACCCGATTCATCTTGGTATATGGACACCGGTGCGACATCACATATGACCTCCTCGAACGGTAATCTCTCGTCTTATTTTAATTTGAGCAATCATCATACTGGTATTATTGTCGAAAATGGTCATTCAATTCCTATTCGTGGTTATGGTCATACATGTTTGCCCACCCCTAATCATACATTGTCCTTGAATAATGTCCTTCATGTTCCCAAAATAATCAAAAATCTTATTTCTGTTCGGAAATTCACTACTGATAATTTTGTATCTGTTGAATTTGATCCTTTTGGGTTTTCTGTGAAGGATTTTCAGACGGGGACGCCTATCCTGAGGTGTGATAGCCAGGGTGATCTTTATCCTCTCAACTCTATTTACAATCAAACTACTCCATCCACCTTTGCAGCCATCTCTTCCTCACTTTGGCATGATCGTTTTGGTCATCCGGGTGCTTCTATTTTCAATGCTCTTCGGGCCAATAAAAGCATTGATTGTACTCGAAACTCTACTTCTAGTATTTGTCGTTCTTGTGTGTTCGGAAAACATATTAAGTTGCCTTTTATGTCTTCTCATTCCAGTCCGTCTTTACCTTTTGATATAATTCATAGTGATATTTGGACCTCTCTTATTCTGAGTTCTGCAGGGCATAGATATTACGTGCTATTATTGGATGATTTTTCAAATTATTTATGGACTTTTCCTTTGGGTCAAAAGTCGGAGGTTTATGACAAATTTTTTATTTTTCAAGCTCATATTTTTACCCAATTTGAACGTAATATTAAAACTATGCAATGTGATAATGGGAGGGAATTTGATAATAGACCATTTTTGAATTTCTGTAAGACAAATGGAATGTCTTTTCGTCTCTCTTGTCCTCACACCTCTTCTCAAAATGGGAAGGCCGAACGAAAAATTCCGTCTATCAATAATATCACTCGTGCTCTACTTTCTCATGCATCACTTCCTCCTTCATTTTGGCATCATGCATTACAAATGGCAACATACCTCCTTAATATTCTTCCGAGCAAGCTTTTGGATAATACTTCTCCCCTTCAAATACTATATCAACGGGTTCCTACATATTCTCATCTTCGGGTCTTTGGGTGTCTCTGTTATCCTCTTATTCCTTCCACCAAAATCAATAAATTACAAGCTTGGTCAACTCCTTGTGTTTTTTTGGGTTTTCCACCTAATCACCGTGGCTATAAATGTTACGATTTATCCTCCAGACAAATCATCATTTGTCGTCATGTCCGTTTTGATAAGAATGTGTTTCCTTTTGCGTCATTACATACCCCATCATCCCATACATATGATTATTTGGATAATGGTTTATCTCCTTATGTGCAAAATCATCTTCTAAAATCTACTACTCCTCTTTCCCATACGCCAGCCCAGGCTACACACCTGCCCAACAGATCCGATCCAGCTTTCACCTGGCCCAAAGACCCACCCTTCCCAATTATTAACCAAGCCCACTCCCCGCATGCCCAAATCAGTAGCTCCTACTCCCAATATTCCTCTTCCTAAGCCCACTATAGTCACTAGAAGCCAAAGATGGTATTTTTAAACCAAATCCAAAATACCAAGCTTTACATGCCACGGTTTCAAGGTCTCCTTTGCCTCGTAATCCAGTGGCAGCTCTTCGTGACCAGAATTGGAAAATGGCCATGGATGATGAATATAATGCTCTTATTACAAATAAGACGTGGGAATTGGTGCCCCGTCCACCTGATGTTAATGTTATTCGGTCTATGTGGATTTTTACTCATAAAGTTCATTCTAACGGTGATTTTGAGAGACATAAAGCCCGTCTTGTATGTGATGGAAAAACTCAACAGGTTGGCATTGATTGTGGTGACGCGTTTAGTCCGGTTGTGAAGCCGCAACTATTCGTACCGTTCTTAGCATTTCTCTTTCTAAAGCATGACGATTCATCAGTTGGATGTCAAAAATGTCTTCCTTCATGGTACGCTTCAGGAGACAGTTTATATGCATCAACCATTGGGGTACATGGATCATACCCGTCCAGATCATGTGTGCCTATTGCGTAAGTCCTTGTATGGACTTAAGCAAGCTCACCGGGCTTGGTATAAGCGCTTTGCTGATTTTGTTACATCTATTGGTTTCACCAATAGTAGATGTGACAACTCTTTGTTCATTTACAGAAAGGGATTAGATATGGCTTACATTTTATTATATGTTGATGATATCGTTCTTACTGCTTCTTCTCATGCTCTCCGGTGCTCCATTATGGACTTTCTTAGTTCTGAATTTGATATGAAGGATCTTGGTCAATTAAATTATTTTTTGGGTATTGCGGTGACTCAACATAAATGTGGTATGTTTCTTTCACAGCGCAAATATACCGAAGAAATAATTGAGCGTGCAGGAATGTCATCATGTAAACCGTCTCCTACTCCGGTTAACACTAAGCCTAAGGTTAGTGCTACTGCTAGTACTGTTTTTGATGATCCAACTCTGTATCGGAGTCTTGCAGGACTCTACAATATCTCACTTTCACCAGGCCGGATATCTCTTATGCCGTCCAACAAGTTTGCCTCCATATGCATGATCCGAGGGTTGATCATATGTCTGCTCTCAAACGGATTATTCGATATGTTCAGGGTACTTTGGATCATGGTCTTCATTTGTACCCATCTTCTTCTTCTACTCTTGTATCTTACACTGATGCAGATTGGGGTGGGTGCCCTGATACGAGAAGATCTACATCCGGGTATTGTGTGTTTCTGGGAGACAACTTGGTCTCATGGTCTTCTAAACGTCAACCCACATTGTCTCGTTCTAGTGCCGAAGCCGAATATCGTGGGGTGGCCAATGTGGTTTCCGAATCATGTTGGCTCCAGAATCTTCTCTTAGAGTTACATTGTCCGATTAAAAAGCCACTTTAGTATACTGTGACAATGTAAGTGCTATTTATTTGTCGGGTAATCCAGTTCAACATCAACGTACAAAGCATATTGAAATGGATATCCATTTTGTTCGAAAGAAGGTTGCACGCGGACAAGTCCGTGTTCTTCATGTGCCGTCCCGTTATCAAATTGTAGATATTTTTACACCGCAAGTATTGTTTGAAGATTTTCGTAACAGTCTCAACATCTGTAAACCTCCCGTTTCGCCTACAGGGGTGTGTTAAATATAGTATATATTGTTAGTTTCCATATATTGATTAGCCTCCTATTCTCTAGCCTAGAATTAGTCTTTGTATATGGTTAGTTTCCAATTATCTAGCCTAGGATCATGCTACTGGATTATGTAATTGGTGTATATATTCTGAGTTCTGTTAATGAGAAAAAGAGAGGAAGATATTCCTTCAGAATACCATACAATCTGAAGTTCGAAAGTTAAATGGATGTGTTCGTCAAATTGAATACACGCATTCAAGTGGTGCATCTAATGAAGATATAGTAAGTGTTTCTCATTATCTGAAAGTATTTTTATTTTTTGTAAATTTCTTTCGATTTTGATATTTCAAACCTCATACTCAAACTTACATATAGCTGAATTGAGCAAAAGAGATGTTTGCACAAGAACCGAAATACAAAAAGGGATTCAGATTTGATCACGTTTGGAATATTGTCAAAGACTATGAAAAGTTCAATGACAACAACACCAACACCAACAAAGCACATGTTTCACAACTGCCATTTGAAAATTTTGACTCATCGCAGTCAGACAATCCAACTCTCGAGTCTACCCCGTCAGCATCTCCTGGTTTGTCATCCTTCTCGCTTAATTTAGAAGACACTGATGATGTTGATGGCACTCAATCTCAACGACCCATTGGAGTTAAAAAGGCAAAGTTGAAAAGAAAAACGGACGAGAGCATGTCATCCATTGCCAAGTCAATCTCAAAAAATACTGACAAAATTTTTGAGTATTTGGAAAATCGCACTTTTCGAATAAGCAACGTCAAGTTGAAGTTTGTATGACTTCCGAGCAAAATGAAGCAAAAAAATTGTTGGTGAAGGAAATGAAGGAAGAAAATAAGATTTTGTTGAAAGATGTCGACTCTATCAAGGATCCAATCTTACGTGCGTTCTTTATCGGTGAGCAGACGAGGATCTTACGAAAAAGGGCTAGACAAGAAGGTTCTTCTGTCACATCTTCAGATATCAAATCATATTTGAATGATATCCTACCTCAAGGAGTAGATTTACGAGATTAGTTGTATCACATTTAGAAATTATATATATATATATATATATATGTTGCATGTAGTAAGTAGTAATGTATGTCTTTACTTCGTTGTATGTAGGTCTTTTTTTTTTGAAAAAATGCATGTAGGTTTTTTTAATTATCTAATGAAGTATTTCGTATGTTTTTTTTTTAATTTTGGTTATATATGCCTTTAATTATTTACAAATTAACTTATTTTTTTTAATATTAAGATAAATACTTTAAAAATAAAAATAGGTACAATCCACAACTTTTTTTTGGTGAACATACAAAACATATTTAAATAAATCATAAAATTTATGTATTAATTAAATTAATATGGATTATTTAAAAAAGTATTAAAATAATTAAAATAATTATAAAAATACATTACAAATAAGGTAACTGTTACTTATAAAAATAAAATAATTAAGATAACTCTAATTATATGTAAAGATAAAAACAAAAAATAATAATAATAAAAAATGGTGCCATGAACAGTGACGCACCAAATTGGTGCGGCACTGTAGCTGTGCGCCATCCACGTGGGATGGCGCACAGCAAAATGGCACTGGGTTGGAGCTGAGGTGGCATCCCAACCAGCGCCATTTTGGCACTGGTTGGAGATGCCCTAAGACATTGAGCATATGCATATTTCAAGCTTGCTCAATGCCTTTACATAACTATTAAGCTCGAACCAGACCACCATTACATACTTTATGATGCCGAGAGGGTTAGTAAATGAACTCTACCAACATGACCTACATCCATCATCACCATATTGTATGTTTTCAAATAAGAAAATGGTAAAATGACCCACTTTTAATGTATACTTTAGACGCATATCCTTATTTTTTAGTTATTTATGACTCTTCTTTGTCTCCCCAAGTGTAGACCCCACATTAAATAAAATACTATAAATAACTAAAACATAATGACATGCGTCAAAATGTGTGTTAAGAGTGTTTAAATTATCATTTTCCTTTCAAATAAGTGTTCCAGTCTTATTAACTTGATCCCTGATTCGAACATCAAAACAATACAGTCACCACAACAGATATTTCGAACATCAAAACAAGGCAGTCTTTTGACCAGATGGCATGTGCTCCAACCACGTCATGTGCATCTGAATACCAGCGGCTCATGTGACGAGGAAGGAAGAAAACCAAATGTTCTTGTCTTGAGCGACTGCTTCACTTCCATCCTCATTTCCCCAAATCCAACCACACACTAGAATTTCTTCTCTTGACCATCTCCCATGTTGTTTTCCCCCATTTTGTAATTAATGATTATGAGATACCCAATAATTGAAACAATAGTTACCCAATTTGTTTTTTGCAATAATTGAAACAATAGTTACCCAATTTGTTTTTTGCAATAATTGAAACAATAGTTACCCAATTTTATTCTTTTGCAATAATTGAAACAATAGTTGCCCAATTTGTTTTTTGCAATAATTGAAACAAAATCAAGTGTTTGTATCAACTAATTGTTGAAATGTGAGATGAGTAGACTGAAATAATAAATCACATTGGATAAGTAAAACTTTTAAATTAAGTATATAAGTGATTATTTCTCATCTAATAGTATTTAGGTCCTTTGAGAAAAAACTCCACACTTAAAAGATGAAAAGTGGTTAAGTTGAGGACAATATCAGTACTGGGGAGATCAATGGCGTGTGGAGAAATGTCGCAGGCGGCTATTTTTGGGTAACGTACCGCGAGACGAAAAAATTCAACACTATTTTGATTGTGAAGCATTCCTCACTTGCTTACCTAACACAAGTGATAGGTTAACTAATCATTTGTTTGCTTTCATGCTCCTTGTGCTACATAAGATTTATTTTTTACTATTATGCCATTCTCATCAACCGGGTGATGGAAAAGATGATGTTGAAGATGTTTACTTGAGTTGGACTTATCTAACGATAGGAGAGATCTTCTCATTTGGTAAGTATGAATATAGGGGCTTTGGTAAGAAAACATCTTAGTCGGTACTCCAACTAAATACCAGTCTTACAGCTAAGCCTAGGCTTAGCTAAGCTAACACTCCAACCAAGCAACCCCTAATATCCTACACCAAAAATCACTAATAAAGTTTTTAAAAAACTAATAATACACCTAACTTTGGTATTGGTAGGTAAATTGTTAACCCAAAACAAAAATATATGTTATCATAACAAACAAAAACACAGTTTTTTTTAACCTAGGAGGATTTGGTGGTGGCGCATTGGCACGAGACGCATCACCTTTAACTACTTGACTCGAGTTTGAGTCATGAGAATAGAATCCCTTCAAAATCCTGGGTAAGGGGCGCTGCCACTCAATGTTCCTACAACCCGGAGTCCGAGACTAGTAGGGTGAAGCCTCAAATACTCAGGCACCGGAAAACCAATACACAAAAAAATAAACCAACCTTATACTCACAAAAACAAAACAAGAAAAAAAAAAAAAAAAAAAAGGAAAATGATAATCTAACAAACTTTAGACGCGTACTTTATTTTTTTAGCCAATTTATAATGTTTTGTTAGATGTAGAGTCATACCTAGGGAGACTCAAAACAATATAAATGAACTAAAAAATAAAATATGCGCTCAAAGTGTGTTAGATTTAAAAAACATAGATTTTAAGGGTCAAAACAACATATTTAGATAAAAAAAAAATTTACAATGGTTTGATGAGCAGCTACCCAACCGTTCATTGTATTTGATGCAACCTTTGTAAGAAATCATCTTCATAGAACTTCATAGAAAGTTACATATAAAGCCTTTTCGACGTCACGAACAGCAAGAGATTTTATAACCATGTACACCAAAAGTTGGCTCAAAGGTGGACTACATTACAAACAAAAATGATTCTACCATAAATATATTCAACAAAAAACACGATATATTCAGTTGGAAGATACCTAACATTCTAGGAGACGTACATTTGTGTAGCAAAAGGTATAGATTTTTCTGAGATGTGTGCCACATGAATTTCAAGGGAATCTACACCATTATTATTCCCAAATGTGCAAGATATAATGGTCCTTCAGCATAGTCTACAAAATTTTCCGAGCCTCTAGGAATTATCGAAATGCTCCCTTACTTCGCTGCTTCAAAGCTAGAACATTCCCAACATGAACCTCGCCGCACTTTAACTCTTCCATCTTATTCACTTTTTTAAATTAAAGTGAATCTTAAGTGAACCACTGGAGCGTAGGATTGAATGCAAAACCTCTACAATCAAGATAGTCAACAAAAAAAGATCAAATACTAAACATATTAAGGCTGCATATAGAATTGAAATATTGTAATGACTGAGATCATGGGAGGAGAAACTCAAGATTAATCAATAATATTAATTTGGAGAAAGCTCAAAAGATTTTTACCTTAACAGATATTGTAGATTCAAAGAACGGGAGGGATTCGAAGAATGTCTTCCAAGCCTTACCATTTTGATTGGATATGAAAAACGGTCCCTAGTATCAATGATGTCTGTGATCTCCAAAGCTACAACATTAGTAAGGAAATTTACCATCCACAGGTCTTCAAGAGACCCATAATATTCATTCATTTGACAGTTCTTAATCTTTTATTGAAAGCATTGTGGGAGCTTTTCTCCAATGTAGGAAGCCAGTTCATCTTCTCTTGATGCATAGACCTGAATGCAAGACAACAGACAAATGATTGTAGATTAAAAATCCAACAAGACTGTTGAGCAAAATTCTAACCAACAAAATTTAACTAGTCTATCGAGTTACGCTGTCAAAGATAAGATCTTCAAGATTAGGCATTATCCGAAGTATGCCTAACAGATCTCTTCCATCACAGTGGCTGCCGAATCGAAGATAGGTTAAATTGGTAAATGTTGGAAGACGGCTCATAAGATCTTCATGTGGGAGAACCCATGAAAAATGCAAAATAAAGAAGCTCAAAATGCAGCCAAAACAGAATTCAAAGATAGCAGTTCTAACAAGTAGTCATTACCACAAGAAGGTCGGCAGTTATACTAAGTTTCTTTACATTAGCAATGTGCGCAAGTAGATTGCAGGCATTGTGGCATACTTTTACGTCATCCATCAACAACGGATTTTCATACAATGCCACATCGATCAATGCTTCTTCTAGTACTGGCATGTCAAATAGAATGTATGCTTTTGGTATTCTGTTAGTCCAGCGATAAAGGTAATCAAGATTCGGTGCATTAATCTCGATTTCCCGACAATACTCCTTAAAAGGTAGAAACACCGGGTATGCAATTCTCAAGTGATTTATAGATGATACTAAGATTGTCAACTTCTGATGGTTATAAAAAGTACAACTCTCCAAAACCAAGCGTTTAAGAGCGGGGAGGCTGGAAAAGAACCGCCGGGTCCATTCTTCATCATACAAATACATACCATTAAGCTCAAGAGTTGCAAGAGATGGAAGAGAAATCGAAGTGGCTAGATTCAAAAGACCCGAGCAAGATGATATACACTCGTAGGAATCACATCATGATGCAGATTATAAATATCGATATTAAGTTCATGGAGATTCTGATTTGCAACAGTGGATATCCATGAATGTACACGGGATTCATCAAAGTTAACACCACACGTGAGCTTGAACGAACGCAAGATTGATATTTGATGGTTAAGCAAGACATTATCAACACAATCAATGAAAATATCGACTTCTTCGTCGTCGGACTCATCACAACGACTGCCGGTGTACAAAAATTCGAGGGCCGGAACACCTGTCCACAACCATCTCCATCTCTTGGACAAGATGCTGGTGCTCACAGCTAATCTTGTGGGGAGTAGACAGGATTTCATTATGAAGAATCGAGTTGGGCAATTCGCTAATCCTATCTTTAGCCACACCCACACCCACATTGTTAATATTCTCCATCAAGAATGAATCACAACAACAAACAACAAACAACAAACTTGAAATTTCAATTATTTCAAATCAAACTCAATGACTACCGACAAACTCTAATCACAACAACAATCACATTGTTTTCCATCAAAAATCAGAACAAGAAAAAACTAAATATATGTTACCAAGCAGAAAACCTAGCAATTTCAACTCCTCTAATAATGCGTTTTAGTCCAATAAACTCAGAGAAATGAAACGCTAATCACAAGAGCCATGCGATTATCAAAGGAATTTGATAGAGAGATTAGAGAAAGGAAGATCAAACCGATTTTTAATGCTAGGGTTTAGGGTTCAAGCTCTGTAGTCTGTTGTTCTTCCCTCCTAGCTCTCAAGTATATTTCTCCCCTTTTTGCACCTATCTTTTGTGTACACTTATTTTCAAGCACCTCCAGTTGAGCCCTGTTTGGCGCCAGCTTAAACATTGTCTTTATTGCTCCATGTTTTTCCAAATATGTTTTGGAAGATCTCATGGCCCACCTGCTTTGATGCTCGTCATTTTTATTTTTTACTTCAATGGATGTTTGAACCACGACCTTCCGAAACTTTATCTTGTAACAAGTGATATATTTACCATCTCACCAGAAATGCTTTGACAACGTCATATGTATGTTTTTACACTAATTCTCCAACTCAAATAACTTGTGATAAAGGCTTAAAAAATACTCATCATAAAAAGACTAACTTATAGTCAAAAGATAAGTTATTAATTGTCATACCATTAAATTGCTACTAGACCAGTTCAACAGGCGGCCTTTTATTAAGACCTTGTCTAGGCTTGCCCAAGCCTGAATTTAAATATGATGGGCCTAAGTCCGTCCAGGCCCGCAATGGACCGATCTTTGGCAGACTTAAATGTGGTTACCTATTTTCATAAACTAAATATATTTAATAATTATGAAAAATAACAAATAAGGAGGTGGCAGAGTAGTGGTTAGAACTTTCCTTCGTATTCAAAACTCGCAATCAATATTTCTTTTTACATAAATATGTATAAAAAAATATCTACTTTAACCATGGGTCGAGCCTAGGCCAAGTATCCAAGCCCGCCCATTAGTTGGTTGGGCTTTCACGAGCTCGAGCTTGGGTCGGGGCTTATATAAGATTTTAGCACCCAAGCCCAGCCCAAAGAGGACGGGCCCGAGCTAGGCAAGCACCCGACCCGTTGAACTGGTCTAATTGCTACGGCCGCAATTTCTCAAAATTAACTCTAAAACAGATGAATGTTTTTTAAACCACTAAAATTAGCGAATCACTATAAGTGTTTTTATCAAGGTAATTGATTTTAGGTCTAGTCAGCCATATTTTACTTCAAAAAAATTTGACCAACTCATAGTAGTTGGCATTAAAGGTCTATTACTGAAGACTTGGGATTTATTGTAAGAGTACTAATGGTCTATTACTGAAGAGTGAAGACCTTGATTAATTGTACAAAAAAAGAGAAAGATCCTTGGGTTTAAAAAATCAAAAGAACATAATTAAATATATTTGATTTCGACACTAATTCATTGTAATTTACAAATTCCTACTTGGGCCGATTTCATCAAACTCATCACAAAACGCAATTCTGGCGTCAAAATAGACCTCTAGCGCGCGACATTTAAAAAATTATCAGATCATCTATGAATCATTAAAGTATGCTCTCTCCCCTTAACACATTTACTGGTTTGAATCGACTTGATTGAAAAAGGTCGTGGGGGCATTTCTTCCTTGTGTGATGGCATTCATCTTCACTAGAGCATAGGACTGCATGCAAAACAACAATCAACATTAGACTTCCAACAAAAAATGATAAGCAAAACTTTAATGAAAGGATGTAATATAGTTAAACTAACACTAATAGATCTATAAGACCCAGAGGACGTTTAGGAATGAAAGGGTGTCTTCCCAGCCTAACTATTTTGATTGGATGTGATAAAAAATCCTCATCAATGATTTCGATGATCTTGAAAGCTGCAATATTACATAATAGGAAATCTATCATGTGCAAGTCTCCTGAGAACCCATGATAAATACATTGAAAAATCTTAATCTTTGATTGAAAACACGACGGGAGCATTTCTCCAATGTGCAAAGTCATATCATCGGCACTTGAGGCATAGACCTGAATGGAACACAATAGTTAAATATAGTCAATTAATAATCCAACAAGATGTTTCTACAAAAATATAATGAGAAAAAAAAAAATTAACTATTTGAATTATTTGCCTTGTCAACTCTGAGATCTTCAAGATTAGGCATAATTCGAAGCATGCTTAGTAGATCTCTGCCCCAACAATGCTCGAGGAGCACTGAGAGATGGGTTAAATTGGTGAATGTTGGAAGATGGTTCAAAAGATCTTCATGCGGGAGAACCTGCATAGGATGCAACAATGGTCAAGAATTAATAACCAATTGGTATATTTAAAGAACTTTAAAATAAAAACTCAAGAAACAACTCCCAAAACAAAATTAGAAAATTAGAATAGGATAATTCGAACAAGAAGCGGCAACTACGTACCTTAAGAAGTTCAGCATGTATAGAAAGTTTCTTCACATGAACAATTTGCTTGAGCAGATCACAAGCATTGCGACGACATAGCCCTTTGTCTATCAATACTATGGGATTGTAATAATTTTCTGAATAGATACAAGCGTCTTGTAGAACTGGAACATTAAGTATGTATTCTCTTGGTGGTTTGTTAGTTTGACAGTAAAGTTCATCAAGTTTCGGCGCACAAATCTTGATTCTCCAATTACCGAGCTCATTAGGCTTAAAGTATGCTTTTGTAAGTGTCAAAACCTTGAGGGAAGGCGCTGAGATCACCAGTTCATGATGGTTATAAAAGTAACATTCCCTCATAACCAAACGTTTGAGAGCAGGGAGGCTGGAAATGAAGTGTTGTGTCAAGTTTTCATCAACAAATTGTGCACAATGAAGTTCAAGGGATGCAAGAGATGGAAGAGAAATCGAAGTGGGCGGTTTAAAAAGGGACAACCAAAACGATAGATTTAGCACCTTGAGGGACTGACATCGATAAACACTCGACGGAATCACACAATGATCTAGTTCACAAAAATCGACATAAAGTTCATGGAGCTTCGGATGAACAACACTAGAAATCCATGAATAAACAAGAGATTTAGCAATGCCTCCATCACATGTGAGTTTGAAGGAACGTAAGTTAGAAATTTGATGGCGAAGTAAGACATTATCAACATAATTAATGAACATTGTGGTTTTGGCCTTG
The DNA here is from genome assembly GCA_039657345.1 of Stephania japonica. Classification (NCBI taxonomy): domain Eukaryota; kingdom Viridiplantae; phylum Streptophyta; class Magnoliopsida; order Ranunculales; family Menispermaceae; genus Stephania; species Stephania japonica. The sequence goes on from CM077556.1 coordinate 75,824,778, forward strand.
TCAAGGTAAGAATAGATATTATAGCAAGTATGCAGAAACTCGAGCTTCGGGACATTAGTCCACAACCATCTCCATCTCTTAGACAAGACAGTAGTACGCACGACGCACTTGGTTGAAAGTCTAGACAGGATTTCATTAACAAGAAACGAATCGGGCAATTCGCTAATTCTATCTTCTGCTATACCCATACTGTTTTGCATCAATCTGCACAACAAAACAACTAGAATTCACAAGACTAATCACTCATCAACAAAAGTCCTAATCACAAAACTAAGAATCCCCTTAATAACAAAAAAGAAGATCAAACCGCAATGGAGAAACCTCTTCTTGTCGATTGAAGACGCCGCTTGCTTTTGCGATTTCTGTTACTATTTAGGACTCGAGTTAATAGTTATGCTACTATTCCCTTCCCGCAAAAGTTTCTAAAACAAGGATACCGATTTTGAATCGGAGAATGTTTGTTTTTGGTCTTAAAATAAAACAAGTCTAGAATTTATTTATTCTATTTTTTTTTTTGGGACAAAGAATGTTTCGAATTACATGTGCGAGGCTAAATATTGATTAGGAAGATGGTAAATACATCACTAGCCAAAAAAGGTAAGACCGTGAGAGATCGTGGTTCGATTCCAACTAAAAAAATAAAAAAAATAAAAAAATAAAATTACACCAAGTGAGATTTATTTGGTGTAGGTTTGCACAAACATAAGTTAGCCCTAAACTCAAGATCCCAAAAATCCTACAACCACGTAAGTTACGTACCTCTCTCTCTAGTCGATCAACAAACTCATAGTAGACAAAGATGAGAGTGAACGTGAATGTGAACCCTACAACTTTCAGCTTTCTTTGAGAGAACCAGAGATTTCTTCTGTGTATAGGAAGGGACTCAGGTTCCAGGTGCGGGGGTTCAACCGTTCAAGTATTTTTTTGTTTTTTTGGTGAGTCCGTTCTAGTATCTTTCCAAGCCCCAAAAAGGACAGCAGCTGCATGTACCACGGGCGTAGCTCACTTTTTTTAAAAGAAAAATGTGAAAACCACCCTTCATATAAAAGGAGTTTATTTCTCACCCACAATCAGCTCACCCCATCCATGCATACCCCAGTCACTCAACAAATTCTCTCTCTCAAATTGCTCACTTCACATTCAATGAAATCCAAACGAAATTACATTGATTGGATGTCATGGGTGCATTCCCAAGTTTCCAACCTTTTTTCATCGATTTCTAGATTTTCTTGAGTTTTTTTTTTTGTTGTTTTTTATTTGATTTTTGTGTTATTATTATTAGGTTTAGGGCTTCGATTTTGGACTTGAATATTATATTTTAGGGGATTCTATGCAGAGAGCAAGGCAAGAAGCAAAGAATCTCGTGTGGCACGGGACAGAAAATTCCCGTGGGGTGAGAACAATCCCCATCGCCTTGATCCAAATGGCAGGGCAAGATTTTGTCTTGTGTCATGCTCCACGTGGGGCAAAAAGCTAAGAATCTGCACCCCTTTAGGGCGAAGCCAGCGGGGAGTAGGATTCCCCGACCCAGTGCAAACTCTCTCTACTAGACTCAAACCTTATTCTCTTGGTGGAAATGTTAGACGTTAGCCACCGCCATATATACTCTTCAGTGGTTACATTTTGATTTTGATTTTGATTAAATTATATTCTTGGTTAAAGTTCGCATCAAAATTGATGATGCTAAGTAAGCCGGTCTCAAGTTTGAATTCGTAAATTAGGAAAAAAAAAAAAAAAAAAAAAAAAAAAAAAAAAAAAAACGGGGTTACCATAAAAAAAAAAGATTAAACATTATATAACCACTAATTACATATTGTAATTTTTTTTTTGGTTGAAAATGTAATTCATATTTTGTTATGTGCATAAAGACAGTTAAATGTAATTCTTATTTTGTTGTTTTTTATTCGATTTTTGATCGCTATATATATGCAGCTAGTGTTGGAACTTGAGAAAATGTCTCGAATGAGTTTGAATAGAAAAACTCTTTAGTCTCACATTGCTCACTTCAAATAGTACAAACTCTTTATATACAAACATCTTCTCTAAAGCTTTAATTTAGATAAACTCATGCATAGAGCTCAATTGGCATTCATTGGGTAATAGGTGTACTACATAGATAGGGCTTTGGGCATTTGGGCTTAGATTTGTTAGCCTTGTAAAATCAAATATTTTTTTTAAATAGTTTTATTTCAAAATTAATTGGTGATAGTTAATTTTGTTATATTGTAAACACATGCGACTGTTGAATAATATTGACGAATATTATTTTCGGATTTGAACAGCCACCTTGGTTTGAATCAGTGCTTCAAGTTCTATTTAAGTGGAACTAAAACACTGAAAACTTACTGGTTTTTATTCGGATTTAATTTTTTGAGAGAGAAGAAGAATTACAGTTTGACAGACATTTTGAACATGGTGATTTTCAGTTCGAAAAAGCATCCGATTGTATCCTGAGGGCAGATCTTCAGAGAAAATTATATCACCGAATTCAAAAAATTTCTGTCTTAAAACATTGCTTCCGTGCATCAGCATACATTATTCTGGACAACAGCTAGAACCCTAATTTCAATTTGGTTGCTTACATTTTGAAAGTTAATACAAGGAACCTGTGAAGCTGTGCTCTATTGAGTTTATTGGGTCTCTATTGTCGTTATTTTTTCACTATCAGCTACATCAGTCAAGCAATGCCAAAGATATTAGTAGTAATGCCCACAAACGGGTGCTGTGTAACTGCCAAAAATATTAATAGCAGTGCATTTGTTTTTTTTTCTTGAGGTTAGTAGCAACGCATACTTAGGGCCCCAAACATGATTGCTATATATATAAAGGGAAATGCTACACTTACTGATAAACACACTCACCTAACCACACTCACCGATATAACACTACTTAGGATGTGAGCTTAAACGTCCTAAGGTGAATGACACTATCACATATGCAAGTGTTATTAGGTGACTGTTCAGAGTGTTTAAATCCCTCTGCAGCATTGAAAATGGATAAGTTAACCTATAGGTGGTTGGTGAATTGTGTTGGAATAGATCCCGTACCCCTACTCGATTTGAATCTTAAAGATCAAAAAGAGTAATTCATATAGCATATTTATGAACTAAGGTTGCATTCTGGTGCATATTTTAATGAGGCCGGCTATGTGCACCCTAGTCATCACTCAGGGCACCCCATTTTTTCCAAATTGTATGTGTAATGACTCATGTGCCCTCCAACCCAAATCTACAACAAAAACCAAAAAACCAGAATTACCAAGGCACCCACCCCATATTTGAGCTCGGTCAATCCCTATACCCCGATTTTGTCGACGGTCGGTCACGACGTTATTAGCTGAAAGAGTTAATACAAGGTTGATATCCTCATCCATTTTTTAGTTTTTGAGGATTTGAATCTTGTGTTTGGTGTGTTTTTTTGTTGACAATGGTGGTGTTTGATGATTCTCCTTTACATAGGGTTTGGCGTAAATCGTTTGGTGTTTTAGTGTACAATGGATGAAAAAAACGCAAGTGAGGATGAATCGAGGCAGTTGGAGGTGAGTTTTAAAGTTTTTTTATGTCTAGGGTTTCCCAATATGCGAATTTACCACGTACACGATTGTTTCGGCCATACAAGACCGAGATTTCTGTAAATATATCGGTAACACAAAACCGAGACTTAAGCGTAATTCTCGGTAGTAGATAACTAAACATTTTTTGTAATGGGTTGCTAGTGGACTCGATGGTCATGTGCCAAGATATATTGAATGGTCTCGGTTGTGCCCTACCGAAACTATCATTTATGTGTCGGACTTGTACTATCGAGAATTGCGTTTTTAAGGATTTTCTAACTTTTAACACCGAGCACTTATGATATTTGACTTTTTCTTGCAGGAAGTACTATCGACAAGTGCATTTGAAGATATCTCTTATCTTTTCAAACGAGAGGCACCATTTCAAACTAGAAAAGAGGCGCTCGAATGGGTTCAAGAGACAGGTCGTGCTAGAAAGTTTGTCCTGGTTACAAAGAAGTCTAATGCCAGAGGGAATGGACGTAAGGGAAGGGTCACAATTGTGTGTGAGAGATCCGGAACATATAGGGGTATTTCCCAAAGAGTTGAAATTGCTAAAGCTGAACTAATTGAGAAGATACCACGTAAGTGGACAAACGAAGAGGAAGAGGGGGACAACACAAGACCGAACACCGATACGAAAAAATGTCAGTGCCCTTTTCTTATTCAACTTAAGGAACACCTGGACTCATATTGGTATGTAAGTGTGGTATGCGGCATGCACAACCACAACTTTGCGAATTACTTGGAATGGTACTCATATCCTGGAAGATTGACTCAAGATGAGGCTGCTATTTTGGATCAGATGAGTAAGGCTAATGTTAGGCCATGACAGATCCTAAATACTTTGAGGCAAAGGGATAAGAACAATGCTTCAATATTGCGGACAATATACAATGCATAACAGGAGCAGAGGGAGCATTAGGAGGAGCAGAAGGAGCTACAGGAACAGCAGGACCAGAAGGAGCAGCAGCCACGACCGACGCTCCATCGACATCATCTCTAGAAACAGTAGATTTCCCTCGAGCCATATCTGATAAAGAAAGACATTGTAAGCATATAATCTCTTGTGCAGCAAAACAAACCCAAAAAAAGTATTTTCAACACTGAATCGGTATGGCATAACCAATAGCAAAACAAAAATGTCAGTATAACATAACCGAAACCTAAGGCAAAATTTCGATATGACGAAACTGAGATCTATCATCAAGTATCGGCATTTATCCTCCGAGACTAAACCTACGCATAAGTAATATACGAGCTTCAGTTTATTGGCACCGAGACCAAAACAAGAATCTCGGTTACTTGTGTCTGAAATGTAATGAAATTTTATATGGGTTAAGTGCACGTTTGGATACAAACGAGAAATGCTCATAAGTCTCGATATGGTATTTTCGAGATTAATGACCACATCACGGTCCTGTGTGGCTGAATATTACGAGTTTGCAAGAAAACCCAGATATTGAAGCATTTTCATGGACGACTACAAAGAAAACGAACCAAATGAACATAAAATCGAACAAAAACCCAAATGTACCTTACTTTCCCTCTCGATTTCACAATGACCCCAAATTCGAACTCGTCCCTAGCCGCTGACCACTTCAACTGGGCAAAAAAACCTGTCCAACTCGAAAAAAGCAGGAATATGTGGGAGAGAACGATGAAAAATATGAGATTTAGTTGATTTCGCCTCCAAATCATGATGGCAATGAGAGCATTTGTGGGAAATGAGGTTTTGAAAAAATGGAAACCAGTACTAGGTTAAACTCGAAATAGGTGGGGTGCCTCAGCCTTAGGGTTCAAGGGCATTTTCATCCAATTTGGGGGTGCCCTGATAAATTCGATGGGGTGCCCTGAGTGAGGACTATGATGCACATAGCGGGCCTCATTTTAATTAGGAAGCGGCTAAAAAAACCCCACTAATTGCTAAACGTACCTCAATTTTATGAAATTACCCAACTACCCTTTTATATAAAAGGGCTTTTACTCACCATACCCCACTCACCCATACCCTAGTCACATCTCTCAAATCGCACTCACCAAAAACTGGTCAAATCTGACAAAATCCGAGCAAAACGACATGGATTCGACGGCATGGGTACATTCATCATCTCTTTTAGTGCCAATTTCGAGGTTTTTTTAGATTTTTTTTTTCGTTTTGAGTCGTTTTGTTTGTGAATTTATTTTTGGGTTTAGAGCTTCGATTTAAGGCTTGAATCTTATATTTTGGATACAAAGTTTTAATGAAATAAAAAAATATTAAGTGATTTCGAGAAAAACTTACTATTTCTTTGCCATTTTCATGTATTTTTTAGGAGTTTAAAAGTTTTTTTGTTTGTTCTGGTCGCCCGCGGGTTTCAAACTAACAGAACGGACACCTTTGAAGAGGTGTCGAACGAACAAAGCCGACACCTCTGAAGACATGTCAGACAAACCGGACCAACACCTCTAAAGAGGTTTCAATTGGATCCCTCTGTCATCCATTGAAACCAAATTATATTCGCATTATCGATTGGAGTCGGCCGAGACCTCTAAAGAGGTGTCGACTGTGTTCAGGTGTCGGGTGAAGGTGATGGGGTAAGCAAGGGCATTTAAAAACAGTGGGGCACACGAAGTAAAAATTCAAAATTAGGGCACGTTTGGCAATTAGTGAGATCTATTAAGCCGCTCCCTTTAATTATGGTCAATGAGAGGCATTGCTTTTTAACTAGTTTTGATACTTCATCAATAGTTTGGTTGGTGAAGGCATCTCTAGGTTAGCATAACTACTAAATTACAATTAACACCCAAAACCATTTGATCTCAATTATCTTTTATCCGTGTTCGACTCGCAAAGATTCTTGATGCAGAAGAGCTCTAATCTTATGCTTCACCACGTGATGATCAAATTTTGTTTGTTTTATCAATTTGATGATACGGTCTTAGAGGGTGAATTGAACTACATCAGCTCCCAGATAGGCGTTTCCTGTTTAGCTGGTGAGCATCTGTATCAGTCATCTCCAGTAAATTAGTCGGACTGCTTTCTCCAAACTCTCTCTTGAGTGACATACCGACTCTTCAAACTGAAATATGAAGTTGTGACGACATTATAATTAGAGGAGTGCTGGGGTGCTCACTACAAACACGATATGAGTATGCAACTTACTTATTTATTTATTTTTAACAATTTTGTAATCGTAGTGAGTGTCCGTAGTAGGTAACCTTAATATTACCCTCAAACATAAAATTATAAAGAGTACAAAAAAAAAAAGTGATACGTGCTTTTAGTGAGTGCCAATAGTGGGTCACCTTAACATTTCTCTTATAATTATACCTCATAAATTCGCCATTATCATTTTGCAAGGTTCCACAACACAAATCAAACTACATAATTATAAGAAAAACGTATCATTGAAGGTAAACCGACGAAACAAGATGTTAATCTCCTCATTTCTTCCCCAGTTCAGAATTCCTGGAAACAAGAATTGCATAAGAGTACTACGGCTGAAAGAAACACACAACAGTAAAAGAGGCCTAAATTAAATGGTTGGTGGCCTATACCTTTGGATGTGATCAAGTATCAGAAGCCGTGGGCCGGGAGGAATTTTCACATCTCTGAGAGCGCTGAAAAAACAAACCAACACAACGGGTGAGCAACTCCGCTAGTTCACAAAATACATATATATATATATATATATATATATATATATCTAGGTTCGACTACATAAATCAAACTCGTCCATTGTGCTTGATTTAGTACAATTGATGTTGAGCTTTCCAAACCACTAGTTCTCTGTAAAGTAAAAGGAAGTATTTTACTTGCCTATCAGTCAGCAGAGGTAGGGTAGTGTCTGTTAGCAACCCTTTCTTAAAGTTTCTCTCATAATCTTGGAGGCCAAGACTACTCAACATACATCTGGTCCTTGAGTAGTAGATGTCTTCAGTCGGTGGCTGAGAAAACTTCTGTCCAAGCTGAAAATGTCCAAGAAGAAATTTACCGCTTAGCAAAAGCAATGTCTCAATTGCTATCAGATGACATCTGAATCTCTTATAACCTCAAAGATCAAAAGAAGACCCGACAAGAATCTAGGAAAAGAACTGTATGTTATTCATCCAATGAGAAAACAAAAATTTAGAATCCTATTGTACAAGCTAATTAAGCAAAATGAGAAATCAAATGAAAAATAGGCTGTTCACGTGGAGGGAAAAGAACCACAAATACATGGATCAAATTCTTCCATTGCGCTTGATTAAGTGCAATTGATGATGTGTTGTTCAAATCATTTAAATCCCTCCTAATTAATGTTTCCCAAGTTTGATTCGGTCTACCCCTACCACGCCGAATTTCTTCAATTTCTATTGAGTCAAATTTTCTAGTGGATGGCATTTGTATCACTCTCTAACTGTCATTGTATTAGTATGCTCTCTAAAGACTATCCATACTGTAGTACAAATGCATTATATATTTTGCAACTGAGAAATAATTTTTCCTACCACCAAAAAGCCTATTTTTAAATGTTCTCATCGACCATGCGAGGCAACAAATTCAGCAAGTGCAACTACACTGGTAATGATGGGACTTGCACTCTACAATCCAACTTGCATGTACACACAAAATTATAAAGCTATAGTTCAACAACTACAATTATTTTTCACAAGCATTAAACCTACACTACTACAAAAATAAACAAACAACATAACAAATACATGTACACAACAAACTTGTATTACATGTCAATCCATGGTTGGCTAAATTACTTCTAAATCATAAGCAGAATAAATAAATATGAGTATCATGATAAGCCATTTATAGAGCACAACTGCACAACTGCACAACCATAAATAAAGTGTAGAATTTAAAGCCTCGAGCTCACACTCTGAAGTTGGTTGAGAGAACCTAGTTAATTAATCCTTTTGAGTGCTACATCTGACACAAAAAAAGTTGTAAGAATGACCATAAAGGATTTACACAAGAGTTACAAGAGTGGGTACTTGATGGAGGAAGTGTGTGAACAAAACGGTAGAAACATAGATTTGGCTATTGTTAATAACAACAATAAATATCACATCAGTTGGGGCTGGCTACATGTATCAAAATCTTTCATTGTGCTTGATTTAGTGCAATCAAATATCATGACATTACAAGAAAGGATAAAGAACAAGAGTCATGATTTTTTGGGTCATTCATCAAAAAAATAAAATACACTGAATCATGACGTCTCAACAAAATAACCCTAGAGTTTCAATCCCAAATTATTTGGGGTTAGCTACATGGAAAAAACTTTTGTACTCGACCAAATTAAAAGCAGGTGATGGCGACCTTTCAAGTTACTAAACTTGGAATCATACTATTAAGAGATTGAAATCGGTTCCTCTTCATTGCTATTACTAATTAGTTGGCTTAGTCGGCTTAGAGATTAATAAAAGCCCAAATCTCTTAGCAAAAAGGGCAAACGAAATTGAATTTTGAGAAATTTGATAGTAGTGCATATTAGTTATTAAAGAAGCAGAGGCTTAATCTTACCTTGAAAAGACCACCTTGAACAAGAGCAAAGAAAAGGCCTGAAGTAACAGCATTTGCAGCCTGATTTGGTCCTCCCATCCCGCTGACCAGAGAAAACATGGCTCCGGATCCAAAAGCGGCAACCATGCTGGAGAAGAATAATTTACAAGTAGATGAGAAGAAGCAGCACCAGTATGTCTAGTAAATGTTAGGCAAACATTGGTTTACCTGGTCTGGACGTCTTCTTTCCCCCTAATTCTCTTCATAACACAAGAGATTCCAGCATTGACGCCCGTCATGACAGCAAAATTGCGAGCTTGCACCAAGGGGCCACCACTGAGAGCCTGCCGAGCAAGAGGAAGAAATAATCAATAAGAAGGGGAAACGGAAAATTAAGGGTCAAAGAGGAAAAGAAAGAGAAAGACCTGAGCCTGCTTGAGAGAAGCCATGGCTTGAGGGTTGAGTCCGGCAGCCTCAGGAGGAGGAGTTGGAAAAGGGGAGGAGAGGTCGGAGGTGAGAGTGCCCATGAGGGCCCCAATAGCACCACCCTGGACAGCGCTGGTGGCGGTGACCACTGCAGCCTCCACAGGCATGGACTGCTTGGAGAGCCACTCGCGGAACCCCTTCTCCACATCCTTAAACCGCGCCTGCAATTGAAGGAGGGGGTTGTTGAAAGAGGACACTACTAGGGCTTCCTGTCCTCTTTTCTCTTCCATCATTTTCTCTCTCTCACCCTACCTCAGTGGCGCAGAGAGCTTTGGAAAGCACAGGCACCCACTCGCAAATCAAGGTTTTTCACTTGGCTGGCTACGGAATGGAATGTGTATTTTCTCTTATGTTCATCCAACGGATGCCAAAGCCTATATCATATTTGACAAAAAAAAAAAAAAAAAAAAAAGGAAGCATGTCATACAAAATTAACTCTTGTTTAATTATTTTGAAAAAAAAATCCACAATATCGAAGGCTACTGTAATCAATTAATGGAAAAGATCGGAGAAATTTCTTTGAATCAAATTGGGGATGTCCCAAGAAAATATTAGGCCATCAATTATTTTTTAAGAAAAATAGAAATTTCATTAATCATTAATGGCTCGATACAAGACCAAACGTAGAATCACTTGCCCTAATAAAAGTACATTGATTTGCTACTCCTATTTGTTGATTTAATCATTAGGCCACCAACTATTGAAGAAAAGAAAATCCTAATATGACATGAATGGAGATATCAATTAATACATTGCAATGGAAGATGCATCTCATATAAAAGTGTATTTACATGATTTGAGGTGCATCTATAAGTACCGTGTATGTGCATGATTATATGTCGCAATCAAATTTGTTTGGCCACGTGGGTGGATGAGGTTGATAAATCGTAGTTGTATTTGAAGTTTTAATTATATACAACTAATGATCATAATTAATAAAAAAAATTCTAAAAAATAGCCTAATCCTATGCTAAATATGTCAAATTGTGTGTGACAAAACAATTTAATTGTGTTACAAATGCTATTGTAATCAATTAATTAGAGATTTTGTTAATCGCTTAATCTTATCATAATTGTGTCACAATAGCCTAATCTTATCTTAATTGTATTACAATCGCCACAAGGAACCGTTAACATTTTTTTAGCAAAATAAAAGCGTTAGTAGGAAGAAAAACAAAAAAAAAAGGTTATAGGAAGAAAAGGAAAAAATTATATTGTTACTCGACAATATGCATAGAAAAAAAACTATTTTTTTTTTAAAGAAAATCTAATTGAATACAATCTCATTATCAATGTTATTACTTCCAATCCCTAAAAAAAAAACTAATCTCTAGTGCACAAATAGACAATTTACACAAACAAAGATTAGGTTTTGACAGAGCAACACATTTGGCATGGTCAAAACCATGAAAAACAATGCACAAAATGGAAAATAAAAAAGGAGAGAGAGCGCCTAAACATGAGCCAAGACCCATCTTTTCTAACATGCAGACTACCAAAACAAAAACTTTGCAACACATCAAGCTTTACTCCCCCAATAAAACATGGCATTTACTTTCTGAAGGAAGGAACCAAAAGACCTAATCGCTTCGAATCGTTAATTCATGTTTTAATGCATGTTTCTTTTATGGCATTTAGCTCTTATTTGTTTTAATGTGTGTTTCTTGTAGGCACCGAGGGGCAGCGAAGAATCTAACAAAGAGGAATACTCTTGGTACTCAAGGCTTCTACTCGACAATTATAAGTTAGTACCGTTGTTATACATCTTTTCTTTTGGGTCTTGGACACTCTGAATATATCAGTGGTACTACAAAAACATATCAGTTTTCAATTTTTTTTTTTTTTTTTAACCATGCGTATCCAGTGGTCTAACTAGTGTTATGGGCCCGAGATTGTGGAAAGAGACCAACAATAGCCTGACGTGTTTGGCTAGGGAATCGAACTTAAAGACCGTGTGCCTAACCACACAGTCCCGCCTTTGCCCTTACCAAGGTATAGAAGTAGTCGACTACATCCAAATAAAATCCCTAAATCCCTAAACCATTAAAATTTTCATCTCGGAAAGCGCAAGAAAACTTGTCTTCAAATTAAAAAAAAAAAGAATTCGCTCAAATTGCCGAACAAGAAAACTGTGGTAAACCCTAGATTACAGAACACGAATCAAAATGATTTACAGAGAAGAGAAAATCTCACCTCCATGGCGGATGGTAGCGGCGAATTGGAGTGGGTTTTAGGGTTTGGGGGATCGTATAAATGTTGAAACCCTAACAGAGTGAGTACAAGCAATGACAACCACTTGATCAAACACAATCACAAATTATCCGAGCAAGTGGTCACAGTGACGTCACTTTACAATGAATACAAACAAATACACTACCAAAGCCCAAATGCCCAATACATACTTTACGATTTACGCATGTGACCTCATACATAACTGTTACAGTGATTCTCTCTAACAAAGAGAGGTGGATTGAGTAAATAGTAACATTTAGTGCTTAAGTGTGGAATATATATATTTTTTTTTATTGACTTGAGTGGGAGACCTCCAAAATCTTATCTTTTGACAGTGATACATTTACCATCTCACCAGAGATATGTTATGGCATATGGTAAAAATTTAGGTTGAATTAGCTGATCACCACATGGAAAACCAAAAAAAAAATTCATTCATGAGGGCAAAAAAAAAAAAAACCTAAACTAGATAATCTCTCGATTCCTTAATTTAAATTTAGGTGGGGAATGATGTTGAAATTGTACTAATTCAAGCAAACCATCACTGTGTTGTGGTATACAAAAATTCTCAAGGTGTATCGCACAAGTTTTTTTTTTTTTTTTTTTTACCATCTCATCTAAGAGGTTTTGACAAGGTGTATCGCACGGTTAGTTAATAGAAAATTGATGTAATGACTATGAGTGAAAATTTTAAATAAAAATTATTACAACTTTTATTAAAAAAATAAAAAAAATAAAATTTTGTATCCAAAATGTAAAGATCATAAAGTATTGTGACAATGAGTGAAATAGACCCATTAAACACACTCCGAAGTCGGCCCCCACGTTTAGGACAACAAAAGCATTTTGAACTTAAATAAATAAATAAAACATTTTGAACTTTTTTTTTGCTTTTTCAATGATCACACATGATCCTGCAGCTATTACGAGAGGGACACCGGACGCTACATGGACAGTGATAGGCCGACCTTCGATTGATTTTCAAACTAAAGGATTAAATTGAGTGATAAAAGACGAGCATATGAAGAAAGATTTGTCTTCTACAAATGAACCTATGTTATATGTGACACAAAAGCCCATCAAATCAGGACTACAATTAGCAAAAAATTTCATTGTCCACTAACTGAAGTATGACAAAAATTGTTTCAGACTTGTTTGGTGTAGTCAACACAAAAAGATCTTCACACAAGTACACTAAAATTAAAGGCAGTGCATGTAGCTTCAAATACAGGACAATGGCTCGAAAGGAAGATTTACATGCGCAACTATTCATCAAAACAAAAGGAAGATGTACATGCCAGATAACTAAAGATCCATATGTCTACCAAAACTGTTCCCCGAAATGCGACATGTTGTAATTATGAATTCCCCGACTTTTGCTTAAGATATTCTGAAATTCACATCTATCATGATCAAATTCAACGAATCCTTGGGTTTCAAAGATAAAATGTTGTTGTAAACATAGTGCTTCAGGTCTTCCATGGATCCATAGAGACTCACTCACAGATTCATCACAAGCCTTGATTGACAACACCGAAGAGGCTTTGCGTCTACGTAAGATATCATTCATCTTTGAAGGATAGCAGAACTGAATAAAAAACAACAAATCAACAATCAATATTGTGAACAAAGAATGACAAGACATTCACTAAACAATGTACCTTTTGACCTCAAGAAAAATGTACTGTAAGAGCCAGAATGAAACTACTACAATGCTTAGCTTTCTTTCTTTTTTTTTTTTTTTTGGTGCTTAATGCTTAGCTTTCTCAAAGCAAAGATATTCAAGATTGGGCACAATTTGAAGCAAGCTCGAGAACCTTACCAATTTACCATAAACATTTTGCAATAAGCGAAGGGCGACCAGGAATCAAAGAAGGCATTTGCAGCCTTACTAAATTGTTTGGATTACTTGAAATATCAGTAGATGTAGTGATTTCCATGTCTCCAAAGCTTCAAACTTATCTAATGAGACATGCGTTGTGCACTGAGTCTTCTGCAGCCTCGACATTTTCATCGATTTGAATGTTAATGATTGATCTGTGGGATCTTTTCTACCATGCCGGAAACAAGATCATCTTTACTTGATGCAAACACGTACCTGAAAGTAAAACAACGTAGTCAAATGTCAATGGAACAGCAATCAAGAAGATGTTTACTCAAAAACTCAACCACTAGAATTTAAGTACTCCAATTATTTGCCTGGTCCAAGCTCTTTTCTATGAATCCATGCAAATTGTAGTACTGGCATGTCTTGGAGAATGTGTTCTCTTGGAAACTTGTTAGTAGAGCAGAGGAGATAATCAAGTTTGGGCGCGCAAATTTCAATTGTCCTTCAAAGTAAGCCTCTTCATTGCTCAAGTGATGAAGGGAAGGAGCTGAGACTACCAACTTTTTATGGTCATAAAATGCGCAATAGTTGGGAACCAAACGTTGGAAAGAAGGGACGGTGGAACAGAATTGTTGGGTCAAGTCTTCATCTGCAAAAGTCAGACAACTAAGCTCTAGGGTTGTGAGAAATGGGAGAGAAATGGAAGTGGGAAGGTTGAAGAATCCCCCATAAAGCGTTATTTCGAGCACAGTAAGGGATTGACAATTGTAAATACTGAGGAATCGCAAAAGGCTCTTCGGTGCAAATGTTTAGAGATGTAGTTCATGGAGAGTTGGATGTGCAACAGAGGATAACACGCGATTCATCACAACATATGATCACAATCGCGTGTCATGCGTGCCAAAAATAACTCGTACTCGAGTTACCAATCGCACTTGATTGTAGTAGTGGTAAATATGGATTCGAAGCTAGAGGACTTGGGTTTATTCTGAGTTAACTACAAAGGGAAATTTGGGGGTTTTATTTTAGAGATTTTTAGAAAAGAATTAATACTACTAGAAATTAATACTTGCAAGAGTAAATTCAATGAGAGAAATAACCTAGGTCTTCGATTCCACAAGTCAAATCAAGATTCAATAGCATGCCATGGTTTTCGATCTTTTCCAAAAGATTATTAGTTCAATTCCTCCTAGATTAGCCATAGGATTTTGACATCCGTCAAAACTACCTAATTCCCCTCTTCTCAATAGATATGACATCCACCACTAACTACTTCCCTAGTTAACACACAACCCTAGATATCCACCAATAAAGTTTAATGCCTAAATCGAATAAAAATATGTGGGAATACTAATCCTAAATAACTGAATCGCATCAGCTTTCAGTTTAACCTAGATTTATTTGTTTCATACCCAAGAATCGAAAGGTTTTGACGGTACACGAGTGAGTGATTGTCATTTATATCAGTCCAACCATACAATTAAGGATACGATTGAACCAATTAGAAGATGATTACATCTAAGCCTACCCCATCTCAAATTCCTGGATCCGCCCCTAATCTGTGGCTCATGTTGTTGCTAGGAGATGCTCTTTAAGCATACTGTGAATTGCTCTTAGATAGCACAAAATCACGGAACACCTAGCAGAAGGGCCAAAAAAACTTGGGGTCTATTTCGCAACTCTTTTTGTTTTGAGAACCCTTTTTTTTTTTTTTTTTTTTTTTTTTTTTTCAGGTCAAGGAGTTTTTGTTCACTTATTTATAGTCGGGGGATTGAAATGTCTCATAGGCCTGCACCACTACAGCTTCAACCATTATAGTAAATGGTGGATCCACTACTCAAATCTTATTAACAATGCACAAATTGATATTTGTAACTAAAAGTCTAAGACAACCAAACTAATACGTAATGTCTCAATCTTAGTCCATTGTGATTTTAATGAAAAAACATAGCTTGCATGGCACAAATAATTGGTGAAATTGGATAAAGAGAACTACAAGAGGAAGTTATCTCTAAGAAAAAAAAAACATAAGCAAAGTTTCAGATACCCTAACAATAATTATATATATATATATAAAAAAGGTTCAAAAACCATTCTATTACACAAGTCAAAAAGTAATTCTCTTTTTGTACTTGCAAGGTTTGAACTTTTGGCGCGCAAACTCAATAATACCAAACTACATGCATGCTTTATTTTCAAAAACAAACATAAATCACCAACTGTAAATATAACTAACAACAGCTAGATTGATCAGAGTGGTAAAAGATAAAGTTTTCATTTCAAGTCTCCTCAAATCAATCAGTTCATCAATATATTTGAAAATGCCATTTTTGAACAACAGGACTGAAAAGAAATGCTAATAAAAAGTTGAGAACGGGCAAAACCAAAGCAAACAAAAGGTGAAGATTTTTCAATTCTCCATCTCTAGCATTTTGCAGTAAATTGGACATGAATGAAGGATTGATCTTCAATTCATGAAGTGTCTACAAAAATTACATCAGGGTTCAAGCCTGTTTGGTATGTGGCAAAAGATCTTCGCATATGTATGCTTAAAGCGATATGGAACTTCAAATGCAGGAAGATGTATACAAGCCAACCAACCATTCACAAAAAATACAGGAAGCTATACAATCAAAACAGCTTTCTAACACTGCAGTAAATAGTGAATTTATATATCAATTATAACTATTCAACAAGAGAGTGACATTTGTCATTATGACTACCAAAAAAGCTGAGATATGAGGGCACCAGCAATGTCTGCAAAATAATTCTCTGAGGCTCTAGGAATCATAAAAATGTGCTCCCTTTCTTTGCTTAGAAACGCTGAAACTTCACATCTATCCAATTCAATGCTATCCATGCATGCAATTCAAAGCTAGAACAATCTTCAAAACGATCTTTCCTTTAACTCTTCAAATTACCCATCATGACTGATTCGAATTATCGTAAGCCCAGATCGAAAACACAGAGAGGTTTTTCTTCTATAAGCAACGTCATTTGTCTTCACTGGACTGAAGGACTAAAATCAAAACAATAATAGAGATTTCCAACTTTGATAGCCAAACACATGCACAATAGTTGTTAAAAGTGCGATACTAGTAGTTATGATTCACAAAGAGTGCCTTCAGCAATGTCTGCAACAAAATTCTCCGAGCCCCCAGGAATCACCAAAATGTGGTCTCATTACTTTTGCGAAGATCTTTGAAAATTCATATACATTGGATTCCATAGGCATCCATTAGCTTCAAAGCTAGAATGTTATCACATATGAACTTAACGATGCTTCAACTCTTACGTGGACACATTATACTCACAGATTCAACACATCACAACCCTTAATTGAGAACACCGAGGGGGCTTAATTTGCTTCTACGCACGATGTCATTCAACTTCCGGAAGAATAGGACTGATGCAGAAGAACAATCAAGATTGTTCGCACAAAATTAAGATGATATTCACTAAACAATGTATTGTACCAGCCAGAATGTAACTACAATAATGACTAGCATTCTAATAGATATTCAAGATTAGCTAGGCATAATCAAAAGCAAGCTCAAGAAATCTTTACCGTAAAAATATTTTCAAGATTCAAGGGATTGCTAGGAATCAAAGAACGCATCCGCAGCCTAACTATATTGTTTGAATCACTTGTGCCTCTAGATTTAATTACATCCACGATCTCCAAAACAAAAACCTTATCTATTGAGAGACGCATCATGCACGAGTCTTCTATAGATTCAACATTTTCATTGATTTGAAATTTCTTAATCTTCGATAGAACACACTGTGGGACCATTTGTACAATGTGGGAAATCAATTCATCTTCATTCAAGGCAGCAACCTGAACATAAATTACAAATAGTCAAAGGCTAATGAAACAATCAACAAGAAGATGTTTACTCAAAGTCTTACTGCCAGAATTTAATTTCTCCAATTATTTGCCTTGCCAAAGGTAAGTTGTTCAAGATTAGGCGTGATTCGGTGCACTCTCAGCAGATCTCTATTATGACAGAATCCGATGACCTGAAGGTGAGTTAAATTGGTAAATATTGGAAGATGGCTTATATGATCATCTGGGAGAACCTATGAAGAAAGCAAGAACAGCCACGAAGGATCAGTAAACCACAAAGAACATCTGAATTGAATAATTCTAAAACAAGGTAACGAACTCAAAATGCAATCATCACCTCGAGAAGAGCAGCAGCTATATGAAGTGTTTTCACATTAACAAGAGCCTTCAGTAGATTGGATACATTTTGGCACACTTCTTCTTCTCTTGATACCGGATTTTTATGCTCTTCTCTATCAATCCATGCAACCTGCAGTGTCGGCATGTCGTGTAAAATGTATTCTCTTGGAATTCTGTCCAAAGTGCAAATGAGGTACTCAAGTTTTGGCGCACAAATCTTGATCGTCCGGCCATATAGGTCTACTAAAGACTCACCACCTCCAAAGTGCGCCTCTTCAATTCTTAACTCACA
This sequence comes from Stephania japonica, assembly GCA_039657345.1. NCBI lineage: Eukaryota > Viridiplantae > Streptophyta > Magnoliopsida > Ranunculales > Menispermaceae > Stephania > Stephania japonica. Next base: position 75,842,840 of record CM077556.1, read on the forward strand.
AAGAGAAGGCACTGAGATAACCAATTTTTTATGGTCATAGAAAATGCAGCTGCCAAGAACCAAATGTTTAAGAGCGCGGAAGCTCAAAAAGAACTCCTCCCTCAATTCTTCATCCTCAAAAACCACACGGTCAAGTTCAAGGGTTCTAAGAGGTGGAAGAGAAACAGAATTGGGGACTTTGAAAACATCCCAATAAGATCCTATCTTGAGCACTGTGAGGGATTCACAATTGTACACACTCAGAGGAATCACACAAGGCTCCTCAGCATAAAGACGGAGATAAAGTTCATGGAGCTTGTTATGTGCAGCAGTGGATATCCATGAAACAACACGAGATTCGTAGCAAGCACTGTCGCAGGTGAGTTTGAACTTGCATTAGTTCGGAATGTGATGGTGGTGAAGTAAGACATTATCAACATAATCCATGAAAAGTTTGGCTTAAAAGGGCGAAACACACTATTACTATCGGTACACTCGAATTCGAGTGCCCGAACACCAGTCCATGACCATCTCCATCTCTTAGACAAGATGCTGGTGCTCACAGCTAGTTTAGTTGGGAGTCTAGAGAGGTTTTGGTCTTGTAAAATCGAGTCCGGCAATTCGCTAATCCTATCTTTGGCCACAATATCTGTTAAGGAATATTGACAATTAGGAAATATGTACAAATCACTCCCGTAATTATGTGCTACATTTTTAGATGTTTTTTTTTTTTTTTTTTTTTTTTTTTTTTTTTTTGTTTTGATCTATTACATATATGTCTCTGTGTATATAGAGATAAATTTTTTATCAAAAAAAATAAAATATAAAGATACAATTATATACAAAAGGAAACATTTAAATAAGGTAACATATAATCACGAGAGTGATTTGTGCATAATTCTTAATTGCACAATATTCCTTAACAGTATCCACGTTGTTTTCATCCATCAAAAATCACAACAACAAACAAGTACAGATTTTAACCAAGAAAGCCTAGTAATTTTTTATTCATCAAAAGTGTTCTAATCACAAGAACTAGGCACGCAAATAGCAAACAAAAATCCTAAACAGATGGGAGAAAGAATATTAAACCGATTGTTCCATAGACATTTTCTCTAGATTCATTTTCGACATCCCCGGTTTAGGGTTCAAGCTCGGTACTTCTTTCCCCTTTACGGTTTAGGCACTTCTACGTTTCACCTTTACAAATCAACGCACGTGCGCATAATAAAATAAATAAATTAAATTTTGAAATAGTTGAGCAACAGATTAAAAATCCATAACCAACTACTTTTTTTTTTTTGGAAGATGTTAAGGTGACCCGAGTTGGACACCTAGTTAGAGGTGGCAAAAAGTGTCCGAACTTGTTTGTCCGCATTTATCTGGACACGTTAAAAGCGTGTCCTGACATAATTTTTTTCAAATTAAATATTGGTCCGGAAATGTTTTCTTGTCCATTTTAAAAAATGGGTCTAGGTTCGGACAATTTTTTTTTGAAAAATAGATACCTGTTTAGCGATTAATTTTTTTATTTTTTTTATAGGAATATTTGGAGATTTTCATAATATTTGTATTATAATTTCACTAATGACGATGTTATTTTTTATTTTATTTTTGAAAACACGATGTTATTTTTATATGAAAACTTGTAAGACTTGAGTTTTAAATATATACCATGTCTTTTTTGTAATGATAGAATGTATGGTGACATAAAAATCATGCATTTTTTGAATAATTAAGTAGAAAAAAAATTATTTTTTTATATTTTTTTCTGTTCGGACCTATTTTTAAAACATAAAGGTCCGAACAAAAAAAAATGTCCATTTCAAAAATGCGCATCGAAATATGTGTGCACACACATTGATGCACGATGGATGAATATCATCACTGGGTATCTATCCCGAATGTTCCATCACTCGGGTCATCCTAATATTTTTCTTTTTTTTTGTCAAATCATAACCAACTACTTTGCCTTGTAGTAGCTATATGCTATTAGTATTAGTAAGTTGACCTGGGCCTTCTTGGTCACAACTCACAAGTTCAAATCTTCTATTTTTCGAGGCATATCTCTTTTAGGTGGGGTGTGATAATCTTAGGTCCCGTTTGGTTCATTTTCGCTCTCTTATAGTGTTAGTTCAGATTTGTCTCCTTAGAGTTAATTCCTTAGAGATAATATTTTCATGTTTGCTTCAACTTTAAACTTGCAAAGGAAGTTTCAAATTTTTAAACAAAAAAAATATGAATTGACATAACTAACTTTCAAACAAGAGAGAGATGTGTAATAAAAAAGTCATTAATGAAGGGTAATTGAGTGTCCAACTCCCGAGAGATAACTCCCCTAAAGGAAGTGGGGGAAGATATTTCGCACTCAAAGGTATAAGTTGGGAGATAACTTGCAGAAAAATTGAGCAACCAAATAAGATTAGTTTCCAACTTCCTATAAGTTATCTCCCGGGAGATAACTCTACCCCTAATCAAACAAGACCTTAAACACTGCTCAAAAAAAAAAAAAAAAAAAAAAAAACCAAAACCAAAACCAAAACCAAAACCAAGAAAAAAACTACTCAAACTATTGGAAGAAATACTACTGAATGTTAAAAAAAAGGACATACTGCATGCACTCGTAGTCTGATACTAAACCTAACATATGCGTTTCAGTAAGTTGATGACAAAAAGCTCCCTAAACCAAAAAAAAAAAAAGAAAAAAGGACTAACCAAATCTCAAATTGAAAAAATTAGTTCATTTTAGACCTATGTTAGATGCACCGTGATTTTGCCGTTTGAGTGGTTGAGGCATGCAAATTGATGTGTGTGTCGAGGCCTTTTGGAGTAACCCTCATGCTTATAAGTTGAAGGTGATTAAGTTAGAGACAATATCGGTACTAATGAAGATCCACAGTGTCACAGAGAATGCCGCAAGCAACACTTCAAATGAGTAGGATATATATAGAAACAAAAATGAGGAGCACAAATCACCGGAACCAACCAACCAACCCAATCAATCAATTAAAAATATTTCTAAAAGCCAATTTTTGGCAAAAGGACGAAAGGAAACGCTAATAAAAAGAAGTTGAGAAAGAGAAAACCAAAAGTGATTCGTCAATTCTCCATTTCTTTGTCAATTCTCCGTCTCAGCATTTTGGGTCACGACACGATAACCCAAATGCAGGAAGATGTACAAGTACAAGTTAACCATTCACCAAGAACACAAGGAGCTATACAACCAAAACAGCTTGCTATCACTGCAGTAAAGAGGGGATCCATATATATATAACTATTCAACAAAAAGACTGATTTGTAATTATGATTCCCAAAAAGCAGAAATAGAAGGGCATCAGCAATGTCTACAATAAAACAGGGCCTCTTGGAATCATCAAAATGTTTTCCCTTATTTGCCTAGATTCGATGGAACTTCACACCTATCCAATGATAAAGCCAGTACCATCTTTAAAACATTTTTTCCTCTAACTTTTCAATTTACCCGACACTGACTGATTCGAATTATCGTAAGCCCAGATTGAAAACACTGAGAAGCTTTTCTTCTATAAGCAACTTCATTAGTCTTCTTCACCGATTAAAGGTCTGAAATCAAAACAATAATAGTGATTTTCAACGAAAAATGAAGATTGCTACAAAAGGTAAAGCAAGAACAAGAATAAAATACAATGATTAGTCTTGTATAAGGAGATATTCAAGATTAGGCATAATACAGAGAAACCTTAAAAGATCATTTACCTACATAGATCTTCAACACTCAAAGGACGTTTAGGATTCAAAGAACGGCATCTTAGCCTTACCATTTTGACTGGATTTGAAGACGCGCTCATAGTATAAATGATATCTGTGATCTCCAAACCTACAACATTAGTATATAGATACTTTATCATCCACGCGTCTCCTAAAGATCCAGTAAATTCGTTCATTTGAATTTCCTTAATCCTTGATTGAAAACAAGGTGGGGGTGTTTCTTCAATGAATGTAGGGAAAAAGGGTTCACTGAAGACAGTCACCTGAATGAAGACAATAGTTAAGCATTGTCAATGAAAAATATACAACAACAAAGCCTCGTCTCAATTTAGTTGGGGCTGGCTACAATTACATGATATGAAAGCAATTTCACACACACACACATATATGTAACCACCAAAATGAAACAATTAAAATGTTTTGCCTTGTCAAAAACAATTTTGATGCGTTTCAAGCAATTTCACGCCATTCTTTTTGAATTGGCTTTATATATCTCCTCATAATGGTGAAAAAATTGTTTCATCGAAGTGACAATCAATGAAACTTGCTATAAACAAATCCCTTACTAGGGACTCAAGGCATTATATATAATTGTTGGAAACCAACATAAATCAAAAGTTTTCTTTTCAAACTCATTTTAGTTTTATTTAAATATATAAAATAAAACATAAACTTAATAATAAAAAAAACTCAAATATGAGATATTTCGTTGTTTGTCTAAAATGAGTTGTATAAAACTTTAAACGAACTAAATATGTTGTGTCAATGACTTCATATCTCAAAATTAAAATTATAAACTTGATTTTTTTAAAAAATCAATTGAATAAATTATTATAGCCAATATAAATTAAAAATATATAAATGCACATACGACTACTTAGCTGATGCATAAGTTGGAAATATTTAGTATAATAATGAATAATCCCATATGTTTTCATAAATAAGATATAAGAAGAAAGCAAGGGTTTTCGCAACAATTTTATTTTGAGATAGTTTAACCAACAATTTGCCTTAAAACTAACAACACAACTGTAATAACCAGTTGATAAAATCTTTTGTTCCACAATTGATGCCCACATGAGTGTGTAATTGATGATCATGGATGATCAAATCGATTACTTCATCTTATTAATGTCATTACATCATACGACAATATGTATTTTATCAATATGCCTTTTCAAATAAAATCCAAAAGGTAATGCTGAGAATTTAAACTCTTAGATGAAACAAATCATACTGAGTAACTTCTAGATAAGACATTGACAACATTATAGTTGTATTAGATATTGCATAAAAATTAGCCTACGCTAAGTTTAAATTCAAGAAATTCTCTTTATATTATTATGTACATGTAATACAATAAGCAAGACATGTATTATTCGCCTTTATTTAGCTTAGAATTTGAACAAATCTTAATGTGTCAATTTAATTTTAATAGTAAAATTCATAATTTTGCCTCAATTTTGAAGGCATGGTAAAAGGTCACAAAAATATTTGGGTATTATGAACACTCATTATCGATAATGTATTGCCCTTTCTAGTGGTGCACCACTTTTATTCCAACCTTCAGTGGAATTATCAATATGAATTTTACCGTATCTTTTTACCTTTTCCACGGCCCTAATTTGTTATTACGACCATGGTCATAGTATGCAATATATGCTTCTTAATTTGAAGCTTTACCAATTGGATATGAGTGATATTATATTTATAATATCTCATTATTTTACTCAGCTACTACAAGACAAGAATTCAATCCATAATTAATACTTAATGGATTGACTAGCGCGCTCGATAATTTGTTGCAGTAATACATCGAGGCGAGCCACGTGACCTTTATTTGTCTCATCAGTCATATTTCTGCATAGCCTCAACATAGAGGTAATTAAAATTATGGAATAAAAAATGATATTTAACTGATATAAATTTTGTAGCGTGAGACCCAGCCGCTCATTTTGAGTCTTTTGGAGCATCACCAATTTTGGCCTTGATATAGATAGCTCCACGAGGTGAAATGATAATATAAAGTGAAATATTCACTTTTCAAAATCTCTAAACAGATATTTGACGAATAAATATTAGTATTATACGCATAGCCTTGCATAGATGCTTTATATATAATTTGAGCATCCCATTGCCTTGACAAGTAATTATTATTGTCAATATTGTTAAGGCGATTAATTCAATTATAATTAAATAGAAATTTTATGAAAATAGAGATAAACTAAATAGTTTTCTTTTTATACAAAATAGATAATATACGATTAAATATATGTTCACAACTTGATTATTAATACACAAAATGTAATACTTGTATGAGTTGGTGAGAACCTCTAGGTTGGGTGGTGAGACGAAGTCTACATAAAACCATGTCTCCTCGAATGGGATAACTTGTCTCCCTTTCAATGTTTAGTTTTACCGGGGACAAGGCTAACTCACTATCAACCCAAACTCATAGCACTATTTGCATTATAAAAATCAAGAATAGAGCATAACTAATCGTTTATAATATAGTGAGAAAACTAGTTATGTCACATATTGACTTTTGATTTCTGATGTAGAAGATCATGCAAGACGCAACTATAGAGCATACTTTCGCAGTCGGTGATGTTATAGAGCATAGTGTATGAATAAAATATGCATATATAAATGATGCATGTAATGAAAAGAAAGTAACCATGATAACATGGAAATACATTGAACTTATTTAAATTAACGAAAATTATACCTTCTTAGCTTTGTTTTCTTAGCAAGTCTTCTTGAACTTCAAGATCTCCTTTGTGCTAAAGCAAGCTCGTGCCGATAATATGTTATAAATTGAGATGGAACTTGCTAGAACTAGAGAAGGAAAGTATCCACTACATTACACACAATCATTTTCGTTCACCATATATCATTTTCGTTTTCAAAATAACCTAGCTAAGCGCTGTCCCTCTTCTCCGCCAAAACATACACTTCGATCTGTCCCTCTTCCCGGTCTCTCTTCTCCGCCTCTTCCCAGTCTCCCCTCTTCTCCGCCATCTTCTCTGCTCCGCCATCGCCTCTGCTCCACTCTGCAATCAATCGTCGCCTCCACTCCGCTCTGCTCTGGCCCACTCCGCTCTGCTCCAATCCACTCTGCCGTCATCGCCTCTACTCCGATCGTCACTTCTGCTCCGCCATCATTGTCTCTGCTCCGGTTCGGTCCTCCATTGTCCCCTCTGCGCTCCGGTGCACTCTGCCATTGTCACCTCTGCTCCTCTACGCACCGCCATTGACGACACCTCTGCTCCAGCTAGGGCTCGTCGCCCATGCTCTGCTCTGCCCTCCGCTATTCTCCACTCCACTCAGGTCCGCTCCTTTGTGAGGTAAAATCCCAATCCCTCGTTTTCTCACAAACTTGATCTTCCTTTTCTTCGATTTGATTGAGAATTGTTTTGTTATTAGAAAAGAGAGTCGTTGAATTATTACTTCTAAATAATGTGCATTTGTTGCAAAACAATCATTCCATGTAATGCAATTGTTTGTAATGCTTGTAAGTGATTGCGGCGGGACCGAACCGTCGAAAATCACATACATTTGTCCACTGATACTATTTAATTTGTTTTCTTTTGTGAGCTTTTGAAAGCTAGAACAATGTGAATGTATTTTTTTTCTTCTTATATCCATTTGATTATTGGTTTCTCGCTTTTGCCGCAAAGATTTGAGTTTTTTGATGTTTTTGTAGTGTGGATGTCCTAATTATTACTATGTATACTTGGATATTTTCAATCATGAATGATTTAGTCAAGCAATGTGTAAAAATTGCACGTAGAGGAGATAGTTTCCTGTAGGAAATGAGCATCCATGGTCGATTATGTGAAGTTAGCACTTACGAGGCGGCAAAACATTTTGAAATTTTAAGGGTATAGGGGTCTTAACTTTGTAGGCCTGTTGGGTGGGTGGTAGTTGCATTGAAATCGAACTTGATCTCATTTTACATGTTTAGTTGTTGTGCTTTTTCTTCTATCGAACCGTTTCTAAACTTGAATGTGTACCTATTCCTGGTAATATGATCAGTGTATTTCACTTTCTTTTTTTTTAGAAGTATGCCCCCATATTGTGCATTGGATGCCTGGCAGTCTTGAGCGGACCTTTTTCAAGTTTCCCTTTAAGCTCTCTATAGTTGTCTCTGAAATCAGCTTGAATCTGTTTTGGTTATTTTCACTTTCTAGCGCTGGAATGCATTGCTTTTCAAACTCTTGGTTCTCTTGATCATTTTAATGATTTTTGATCATTAAAATGAACAGTTGGGAGAACAGTTGGGAGAACAAAAGCTAAGCATGATTTTAGGCTATTTGTGTCAATCATACTTTATTCATTTTATAAATCATAGCTTGTGCTTGACACATCTCCTCTGGAAAATGTTCCATCATTTCTCCTTTTTTTAGTAGTCCAAACCACACTATTTATAACTCACCTCCCCCACTCTTTCATCCTCATAAGAATATAGATTTTTGTAAAACTATGCCTTTATATTCTTCTTATCTTTTTCTATTGGATTATTTGTACAGCGCAGTGTGTTTTCTTTTGTCAATTACCATATAGATTTATCTTTTTTTTAATGGTGCCCATGTGAAGAACTCTTCTACTAGGGTCGTGATTAATTGGGTTCTGTGTATTCTTTGAGGTTTTTTGGTTATAGGACATTCAACAATTAACTTCACTTCATACACTAACCATATATTCTTATGAGTTGTGAAGAGATACTTTGCTTACAATAGGGAATGCAACATTTCGTGTCATTGAAACATCTGAAAATTAAAAACTGCAATAGGTTATTTTCTTGACTGATTTGAAAATCCTAGTGCATTGTCTTTTTTTTTGTCAAAGAAATCCGTTATAAATTGAGATGGAACTTGCTAGAACTAGAGAAGGAAATGTTATGTTCGGACATCTGTACGTCATTTAAGAAGAACTACTAACTTCTACTACTACAAACTACTATAAAGAACTACAACTACAAAGTAGAAGAGAAGAAATGAGGAAGTTGAAATGAGAAGTTGTATACAACTTGGTGTGTTTTTACAATAAGGTTGACACCCTTTATATAGACCCTTTGTGATGATGATAAATGTACTTAGACAATGTTTATAAGTAACACATACATCATATGTCATACAACTCTTCACAAGCAACATTGACAATGCATAGAATAATGAGTACATTGTATATGGATGTAAGTAAGAGCCACGTGTGATACTACCACTCAATGTAAGAGCCATGCTTGACAATGATTGGTCATACAAAATCTTGGTCAATTGTTCATCCATATCATAATACTATCTACAGCCCGAAAGAAGGGACTTGTTCAAATACAAATGATAAAAATTAAGACAGGGTTTTTATTACACATGCAATCAGTATGTATAACTACAAGGATGAAAAGTAAAAAGTATTTGACCATGCCCCACCCCTAAACACTATATAGGACTAACTACAAGGATGACAACTAAAAGACGTTCACCATTCCCCGCCCCTGAACACTGATCTTTATTGCTTGAAGCTTTCTTTTCGATGAAGCTTTCAACTGCTGCAACTTCTTCTCTATCTACAGCAAACACTTTGATTAGCCTTTGCAACTTTCAAGTTATTCTTGCCCAAAAAAAAAAAAAAAAAAAAATGCCTTATATGGACCTTAATAGAAATTATAAATATTCAAGAAGGCACTAGCAGCAGACTAACCTTCAATCGGTGTTGACTCTGTACGGCAAGTTTTGCTCTTGTTATAACTTCATACGGGTCGATCTTTGAAAGAGGACGGGTAACATAATCAATCTTCGAAGCTTCAGGCCTATAAACATGTTCTCTAGAATATGGATGGACAGATTTTTTCCCCCTACTGTAAGTCAACAAATTGGTCAGCAAAACCAACCTATGCTAAAGGCAATCAATTTAAAGAATGAACAAACAATTAATAGTAATCCGTCTGCTACAACATCATACCGTGATAACTCAGCTAAATCAAGATCATCTTCTCTCCATTTGATACAGATCACTGGCCTATAAATAAACACGCAAGTCGGAGAAAAATAAGAAACTCAAAAAACAAATTTGAAACAAGAGAGAACCACATTTCAAGTTTATAGAAAACCATTAAGGTGTCAAAGCAATGGAGCGCGACTAAATAATTACTTCTTGGATGCTGGCTGCTGCTCTTCATCAATATTTCTCATATCCTCAAACCTTGTGCTCTTGTTAAATATAGGGCGACTCTGCAAAGTTTTACAAATTATTAGTTACATCAGAACAAATTGTGAAGCAATCTCTTGCTGTCTAGATGGAGAAAGTTTTTTGTAGCTAGTACAACATATGTAAATGGATTGAGCTATTCTGGCATTACCCATTTGTCGACCAAATCCTTGGCAAGCTTCCTATTAGTCGCGGTCTCCTCATCTGATCTTGAAAGAAACATAATAACCTTTCCAAGGCCACTTTTCTTGAGTTGCTCTCTCCTATCAGGTTGATCTAGATCAATTGGAAGCTGCATATATTAAACATAGTGAAACCAAATCCATCAGTGCCAATGCAGAAATTAATCCGCGCAAGTGCAAATTTTGGTTATATAAAATTGCAGATACTAAGCTTGTGGAGACAGTATGATTATAATTGCACATACATCAGTCAATATGTTGAGAATTGCAGCTCGAACATTTGTGTTTGGTAAGCTCCCATCGGGTAGGGGTTCGAGCCAATTCTTCAAAAGGGAAAGGGCTCCATGATCTAGAAACGCTTGCTGTAGTTGTCGCCTGCAATGAAAGCATATATGAATACCAATTGACGAATCGTAACAGCAAGATCGATTGAGGATTTAGCAGTAACCATTACTTTGAGAGAAGCTCAGTGAGTCGAGGTAGTTTCTTTAGTTTATTGACAGCAGGCTTCGACTGTCTATTCAGTTCCGCATCTTCTTCTGCAGTAACTTCAAGCTCGGCCAAGTGATGCTCAACCAGCAAACCAATTTCAGCGGCACTTTTCTCGTTTTTCTTCCTTTTCTTTCCCAATTCGAAAAGCTGATTTATTTCATTGTCATCTTTGCTCTCCTCAGCCTGCAAAATTTCAGCAAATTCAATACATTGAAATAGAATACAAAATCTTTAAGCAAATTCAATATACTGATTACTGTCCCATTACACCTTCTTGGTCATCCTGTAATTTCATTCATATTAGAAAAGTGATTGCAATCTTCTTTTTCTTTTTTGGTTATGAATGTGATGGCAATCTTTATGTCCAAAAGAAGAAACTTCTTGGAACACATATCTATCGATCCTATAGGAACTACAATCAAACCCTATTGGAACTGTATATTGTCCCTAATAGCATTGCAAATTTACATTAAAGAAAATGAAAATTGAACTTTGTAATGAATTCAAGCAAGATGTATATACCACATGAGAATCTGGCCCTGCAACTATATCCCGAAGCACCTTCATCTCGTCGCGACTATCCCCACCAGGATACATGGATGATCAAGGATTAATTTGCAGAATCGAAAAGTTGAAGTCTTCTTTGATTGAAGGAACTAATGGTTTCGATGAGAGAAATTAAAGTTAATTAGGGACTTGAAGGTGTGAGAGTGTGTTGAATTCTTGATGAATTGGATTGTCTTGATTGCGTTTGTATTTATATGGCTCTTGGTAGTTGCGTCTGAAGTAAGTTGAATTTGTGAGTCATGACGGTTAATATACCCGCCAAATCACAACTACACTGGACCGCCCGGTCCACCTAGCTTTTTTTTTTTTTTTTTTTTTTTTTTTTTTTTTTTTTTTTTGGTGTTGGAGATAATTATGAATCAGATTAGTATTAGAAAGTCGTTATTGGATTAGGATTTGTATTAAATCATTAATAAGATTTGAAGATATGAAAATAGATTAGATTACATATTATACAAGCGTGGGAACTAAGCACAGCCAAACATATATGAGTTATAACGGTTAATTAATAATTCTGAATTATGAATTAGATTAGATTTATTTTTTTTTGAAGACAATTAGATTGGATTTAGAAAGTCGTTATTAGATTAGGATTTGTATTAGGAGTACACATTCCGTTGGCTATATATATAATAAAAAAAGCCAATACTCACATGCATATGCTCATTTAATTTTCAGCGTTGATATACAATCAGGTTCTGCTGTTTTTGCCATCAAACTAGCAAAACAATGAGCTTGTATCCTGTTGATGATGCCCATCTTGCTACTTCGTTTTCTTCGACCTTGAGGCGAAGCATAGGAGATCATGATACCCATCGCGGTACTTTGTTTCCTGCAATCTCTAGGGGAAGCACTAATGGCAGCCATCAAGATGCTCAACAAGTTCCTCATTCTTTTTTTGCTCAACTTATTGATGTAATTTTCTTCTTTCATAGCCTTGGATTTTGTTTGTTCAACTGCAAGTACTGATTCGTTGAAGTTGAGTACTACTTGATAAGCTTTAATTAATGGAAATTGCTTCTCTTACAGTCAGTTGCCATATTGGATGCTCGTCAAGACTCCAACACATTTGGATGGAGGAATTCAAGAGTGCGACGTCGGCCTAATCCGATTCAGGTATTAATTTCTTTTAGAGAGGTCGACTTTGATTACGATTACTTGAGATAATGAAGCACTTATTTTTCAATTCCACCATTCTCTTATTGAGTTATTACAATAATTTAATTTGCAATTGCAGCGAGGTGGTAGGATCTTCTCAGATGAAGAGATGACGGCTGTCCAACATAGGAGCTTCTTCGAGGAACAATCCAGGGAAAGGAAAAGCGGGTGGTCGGAAGAGGCGATACTGAAATCTTTAAAGACAAGATCTCTTAATGTTTCTCAAGAGGCTGAAATCTGCAGCATATGCATAGTATGTAATTGTACAAGCAGCTCAATATCTCTCTTCCTCTCTCTCTCTCTCTCTCTCTCTCTCTCTCTTTTTGCTTCTAATTCAAATGCAATTGTCTTTTAAGTTTTACTCCGATTCAAATGCAATTGTCTTTTGGATTGTGATTTACAGGATGGATTGAAAGTGGATGAGAAGATTGGAAGCCTGAGTTGTGGACATGAATTTCATATAAATTGCATCAAAGATTGGTTGATAGTTAACAATGCATGTCCCATATGCAGAAGGACAGCTTTGGAGAAGTAGAGCGGCATGGAAGAACAAAAGGACATATGATCAATCGTGGGCTCTATGGCTTACTGTTGATTGACTTTTTGTTTTTTGTATGCACTTTGTTGATACATTTTTTGTCAATTAGTCTGTATGTGACTTTACTGTAAACACACTGAAAACAATTTGTCAATTAATCTGTAAAGTTGATTCTCTTTTGTGATGCAATTCTTATGTCAAGCAAATCTGTAGCCTATGTTTCTTCTTATGGATGGTTTGTTTCCTTTATGTCCTAAAATGTAAAATGTCTCATTCTCTAGACATTGGAGTTCAAATTAAAAATCTCAATGAAGGATTGAAATAAGAGATGAAGAATTTAATAAGACATTTAACAAAAAGAGTAACTGTTCTTTTACTGGTCGTCATTGAAGGGTTTGCTCAAGGAAGCACTTCAATGACGGATCTGAAACCTAGAACGGGAGTTATCTTGTAGGAAGCAAACAAAAAAAGAGCTGCAACTCAACTGATTTAGGTGTCCCTCTGTTGGGATCCAGTACTATGTCTATGATTATCACATTTCCTCCCTTCTCTTTTGAAACAATAGCTTCTCTACATTGCTTCAATATCTTCAAGCAATCCTCGTCGCTCCAATCACGTAAAATCCACTATACATTTCCATTGCTAGTTTCCAACATGATGTCAAGTGGCAAGATTGCTGGTAGACTGTTAGAATCTTGGATTTTCTCTTTATAATGAATGGATTGGAAACTAGCAAACAATTGTCAAATAAGGTTCGATTAGATCTACTGTTTGTTTGTAACAATGGCCATTTCCGATACAACAACAACAACAACAACCTCAATCTCAAATTAATTGGGTTGGCTACATGGATCAAACTCTTCCATTGTGCTCGATTTTGTGCAATTGATGGTGAGCATTCCAACCCATTCAAGTCCCTGCTAATTAAAACAATGGCCACTTCTGATAAAAATAAATAAAATAACATAATGTCAAAGCTGTATTTTCATATTCATCAGCTCAATCAAGATAACTGCAGCTCAAGGTTTTTGGGCATACATAAGCAGAATAGCCAAAAAAAAGTGTTCTTCTTTCACTGTTTGAATCCCAAGTATGATCAACAAATAGAACTAGCCTATTTCGAAAGAATGTTAAACATTCACTACAATCAGCAAAATCTCAAATGAATGAGATTCAAAGATGAGCTAGTAATATTTTATGCAGGCATCTCATATTTCTCATTATATTGGCAGTCAAAATGAGTCAACTTGCTGAGCAAATGCTACTTAAAGAGCAACAACAACAACAACAACAACAACAACAACAACAACAACAACATAGCCTCAGTCTCAAATGAATTGAGATTTGCTATATGGATAAAACTTTTCTATTGTGCTCAGTTTAATGCAATTGAAGTAAAAAGTTTAATGCAATTGAATGCTACTTAAAGAGCAAGAATCAAAACTCTACCAAAAAAGAACAAAATCTACCCAAAAAAAGGAGCAAGAATCAATTCTTTAACATAGTCCCTTAATTGTGCCTGTGTCTGTATTTAGGTTTTTTGACTAGCATTTGTTGTCAAGGGAAACATCATTAACTATGCTCTCTATAATTGGGATTATGGACTTGGTAGTTTACAATTAATATCGTATCTGTTTTTGCAAGAGAAAAGACACATATTATGCAATAAACAAATGAAAACATGGTCTTAAAAAAATACCAAAAACATTCAGTGATGGTCTTAAAAAAATACCAAAAACATTCAGTTCTTCAGCACATTTTGCGAACCAAATAAACAAAAAACATGAATGGATTTTAAAACTCTGCTAAGAATGCTACAAAGGTAACCAAGCAACTATTAGAGAAACCAGCATAAGCAATAGAAGCGGGAATTCATTGGATGAGATAAATGAAATCAACCTTTAATGACATTAGAGAAAAAAAATCATTCTATCAGTATAATACTACATTTGCCATTACAAAGGAATGGAAAATCATAGATTCTCCTAATAATTTCCTTAGCATTACATGCTTGCTATAATTCCTTTACATTCTGTTTTAGTTGCTAAAAAGAATTCCAATTTTTGATCCACTCAAACATAGAAGAGGCTTCTACTAATCCTACTCAAATGAATTCCATCTTACCGCTAGCTATTTTAGTTTACTATCTAACCTTCTTCGGCGCTACAACATCCGAAATGTCCTCTTTTAAGAAAGGGTGAGACAGCAGCCTACCCGCATTCCATCTTGACTTGCTATTTATCACAAAGCATCTCTTCAAGAAGTCCTGTGCCTCTTTCGATATCCCAGCAGGTATTCTAGGTGATTCGCTGCCAAATCCAATCTTATCCAGGAAATCTTTCAAAGTGATGCAGCAATCCTCGTCTGCTTGTCTCGAGACCAATCGAGCGGGAGAGGCAGTGCATCCTGACCCCATGTTGATCTCCTTCTCCAGCAGTATTGGCAGGCACTACATTGGCAGGCACTACCTCTGTTGCTGTCAAAAGGCTCCTGCAAGTTCGAAGAAAGTGGTCATGTTATTTCTCTTTTCCGTTTGTAATTGATTCCCAGAAGTTCTATAAAAGGAACAAATTGTAAACACATAGACAACTTTTGCAGCATTGAAATTAATATCAATAGAACAGTAGCTATTCTTGAGTTTACCATCTTGTTGTTCACTCCTTCCATATTGTTTCCTGCTTTAGTGGTATCAGAGCTGGTTAATCTCTCAACTATGGCGGAAAGTGGAAGCGAGAGAACCCACTCCAGTGGCGATGACCATGGAGCGCAGGCCCTCCGGGTTGTTACGTCGTTGGAGCAGAGGCTCAATGACTTCATTACAGAAGTTAGGTGCGCGATACCAGCCCTGAACCCCCAAACTATCCCCGCCCCACCTGTTGCATCGAACCCAGGGCCTGCAGAGGAACACGATGAACTGCGAGGGTTCCCTGTTAACCGACGTCGAGGCGATGGTGGTCGAGGAGATGCCCAACGCTTTGCCAACTAAAGGAACCCACTACCCCACCCTCTTCCTCACTATTCCGACTCTGACTCTGACAATGAAGACCCACGATATCCACGACACCGTCCACAACACAACAGGGGCGACCATGCTGATTATAAGATAAAGATCGACATGCCTTTCTTTGATTGTCACCTTCATGTTAAAGATTTCCTCGATTGGTTGCAGACGGTGGAGAAGTTTTTCGAATATACCGATGTACCGGAGGACAAACAAGTAAAGATTGTAGCATACAAATTGCGAGGCGACGCTTCGGCATGGTGGGATCAATTACTTAGCAATCAAAGGCGAGAAGGGAAACACCCCATTCGGTCATGGCCTAAGATGCGGCGTCTATTGCGTGGTCGATTTCTACCAGCCGACTATGAAGACTTCCTTTACCGTCAGTACCATCAGTGTGTCCAAGGGTCTAGACCAGTTGCAGCATACACTGAGGAGTTCTATCGACTCAACGCTCGCAACAACCTCCACGAATCACAAGCACAACAAGTCTCACGATACCGAGCAGGCCTCAAAGACTCCATCCGTGACCAACTCACCCTGCATCGTGTGTTTACTCTATTAGAGGCATCTAGCCTTGCCCTTCAAGTGGAGTCACAGCTGGGCAGGCCAACCTCAAAACCCACATATTACAAATGACCTTTTGAGCCTCATCCTCCCTCCTCAACACCTAACCCAACAACACATTCGGCACCATCATCGAGTACTATAAAAGGAAAGGGGCCAGAACAGCCCAACTCTATGGAGTCCACCAAATCTGGTTTTCCCCATGTCCCAAACCCATATGCTCGCCTATCGGGACCCAAATGTTTTCGCTGTAACCAACCTGGCCATCGATCGAATGAGTGTCCCCAATGCAAACAAGTCCACCTTGCTGATGATGCGCTACATGAGACCCTTTTTGGGGTTTCACCAGATGATCGTGGAGAGTCCAAAGTCGAAGTGGTGACTGGCGATGAGGGCGAGGCCCTTAATTGCGTTATTTAGCACTCCCTCCCCAGTCCTCGTGAGCCTACAAGCACACAGCGACACCAAGTCTTCAAAACTCGATGCACTATCAAGAGTAAAGTTTGCAATGTGATTATCGATAGTGGGAGCAACGAAAACATCGTCTCGAAGGCTTTGGTGAAGGCATTAGCACTGCCTCTGATTCCTCACCCATCCCCTTATAAGATCAACTGGATAAAGCGGGGTACCGACGCTGAAATTAGGGAACAATGTCGTGTACCTTTCTCCCTCGGGCACCACTATCAAGATGTCATTCTTTGCGATGTGGTTGATATGGATGCTTGCCACCTCTTACTCGGCAGGCCATGGCAGTATGATGTACGTGCCGTGCACCGTGGTTATGAGAATACCTATGCTTTTCGATTGGTATGAGAAGAGAATCCTCCTTGTTCCCCTACCACCGCCCTCTCCTATCCCTTCACCAATACCTCCATCTCCACAACTTTCCATCCTACCCGGCCCTGCTTTTGCCGATCTTCTCACCCATACCAAACAACTTGTTGTTCTATTGGGTAAGCATTGCCCTCCCACCACACCAACATCGCCCTCCATTGTCACTGATTTACTCACTGAATTTAGTGACTTAACCCCACCTGACCTGCCTAACTCCTTACCCCCTCCCCGAGCCATCCAACACAACATTGACCTCATTCCCGGGTCTGCCCTCCCAAACCTTTCGCACTATAGGATGAGCCCCCATGAACACTCCATTCTTCAACAACAAGTGGAAGCCTTATTACAAAAGGGTCTCATCCGCGAAAGTTTAAGTCCCTGTGCTGTCCCGGCTCTTCTCACTCCAAAAAAAGATGGATCATGGAGTATGTGTGTTGACAGCCGGGCTATCAACAAGATTACGATTAAATACCGTTTTCCCTTACCTCGCCTTGAAGACATGCTTAATTCCCTAAGTGGTGCCACAATCTTTTCCAAGCTCGATCTTCGGAGTGGTTATCACCAAATCCGAATCCGTCCCGGGGACGAATGGAAGACCGCCTTCAAGACTCGTCATGGTCTCTACGAATGGCTTGTTATGCCTTTCGGCTTAAGCAATGTGCCTAGTACCTTTATGAGATTAATGACCCACATCTTGAAACCATTACTTGGTATTTCAGTTGTGGTTTATTTTGACGATATATTAGTCTTTAGCAAGTCCATGGAGGATCATCTTTCTCATATACATGCTGTGTTCAGCATCCTTCGATCAAACAAACTATATCTCAACATCAGTAAGTGCTTTTTTTTTCCAAGAAAGTTTACTTTTCCTAGGCTTTATAATCAGTAGTGCAGGGATCGAGGTTGATGCTCATAAGATCGACGCTATAAAAAATTGGCCGACACCCACCTCTGTCTCGAATGTTCGATCTTTTCATGGTTTGGCAACCTTCTACCGGCGGTTCATTAGAAACTTTAGCAATTTAGCCAGCCCCTTAACCGACTGCTTGAAGTCCCACCATTTCCTTTGGGGCCCTGCACAAGAACACAGCTTCAACACCTTAAAATCCAAACTGTGCAGTGCACCAGTCCTCGCTTTACCTGACTTTCGAAGGTGTTTGAACTCGAAACAAACGCTTCAATGGTGGGAATTGGAGCTGTTCTGATGCAAGAAAGTAAGCCCGTGGGATTTTTCAGTGAAAAATTATGCAAGGCACGCCAAAAGTGGTCTACTTATGAACAAGAATTCTATGCAATAATACGAGCTTTACAACATTGGGAGCCTTATTTGATATAATGAGAATTCATCTTACATAGCGATCATTCGGCCTTACAACATCTCAACTCTCAAAAGTCTCTCGGTCGAATGCACGCTAGTTGGGTCATGTTTATACAAAAATTCACATTCATTTTTCAGCACAAGAAAGGCGTACAAAATAGAGTGGCAGATGCTCTTAGTCGACGTACTCACTTACTGATCACGCTCTCTTCAACTTGTATTTCTTTTGAGTCCATTAAGGAGTTGTACGCCGATGATGCAGACTTCCATGAAATCTGGGCTTCTTGTTTGTCATCCCGTGCTGCTGGCGACTTTGCAATACATGAAGGATTTCTCTTCAAAGGTACTCGACTTTGTGTTCCTAACACTTCTCTTCGTCTTCTCTTGATTGAAGAACTTCACTGTGGGGGCTTAGCGGCACATTTGGGCAGAGATAAAACAATTCTGCTGGTGGAGGAAAGGTATTATTGGCCACACCTTAAACGAGATGTCACAAAGTTTGTTGCTCGATGTGCAACTTGCCAATCCGCCAAAGGAGCTTCTCAAAATACTGGCCTTTATCTCCCATTGCCGATACCTTCCAATATTTGGGAAGACTTATCCATGGATTTCATTGTCGGGCTCCCACGAACGCAACGCCTTACAGATTCTATTTTTGTCATTGTCGATCGCTTCTCCAAAATGGCCCATTTCATTCCATGTCGCAAAACAGTTGATGCCACACACATTGCTACTATTTTCTTCAAGGATGTGGTCCGACTCCATGGTGTTCCTAAATCCATCACCTCCGACCGGGATGTCAAATTTGTTAGTCATTTTTTGCGATCCTTGTGGCACAAGTTTGGCACTCAATTGAACTTCAGTAGTGCCTATCACCCTCAATCTGATGGCCAAACTGAAGTTGTCAACCGCACAGTGGGATCCATGTTACGCTGCCTTGTTGGTGACCACCCCAAACAGTGGGATTCTTTTCTTCCCCAAGCAGAATTTGCATTCAACTCCATGGTTAATCGTTCAACTGGTTTCAGCCCTTTCATGATTGTTTACACTAAGCCACCATCAATGCCAGTTGATCTCGCCTCTCTACCACACTTCGACCTCCAATCTGTTGAGACCATCACTGATAAACTCCATTCCATTCAGCAGCGTGTTATTCAAAACCTCACTGACGCCTATGCCAAATACAAGTCCACAGCGGATGCTCATCGCCGCGAGAAGATTTTCCAACCTGGTGATTTAGTAATGTTGCGTCTCAACAAGGAAAGGCTCCACCACATGCCACACACTAAGCTGCACCAACGTAAAATTGGCCCTTTCCCCATCAAGCGTCGCATCAATGATAATGCCTACGAAATTGAGCTGCCCGCTGATGTCCCTTATCCTCCAACCTTCAACGTTGCCGACATCTTCCCTTTCCATGCCCCAGATGATGCTGATGTCCAAGTCTCACGCTCGAGGTCGAGCTCTTTACAAGACGAAGGGACTGATGCAGCAATCCTCGTCTGCTTGTCTCGAGACCAATCGAGCGGGAGAGGCAGTGCATCCTGACCACATGTTGATCTCCTTCTCCAGCAGTATTGGCAGGCACTACATTGGCAGGCACTACCTCTGTTGCTGTCAAAAGGCTCCTACAAGTTCAGAAGAAAGTGGTTGTTATTTCTCTTTTCCGTCCCATCACAGTTTGTAATTGATTCCCAGAAGTTCTATAAAAGGAACAAATTGTAAACACATAAACAACTTTTGCAGCATTGAAATTAATATCAGTAGAACAGTAGCTGTTCTTGAGTTTACCATCTTGTTGTTCACTCCTTCCATATTGTTTCCTGCTTTACAAAGTCTCACCAGGTCTGCAACTAAAAGCGGGCTGCCCGCATAACATCTCCACCACAATGCACCCGAGAGCCCATATATCGCAGGCAGGCCCCTTCTTGCTATCAGTGATAACCTCGTGCGACTTATATCGCGGAGCGCCTTCCAAACACGGCCTCTCTTTCCTTCGAAAAAGCTCTCTTGATATCTGTTTAGCAATCCAAAAATCAGCAATCTTGGCAATCAAACCAGCAGAAGCAGAGGCAGAGATGGTTTGGAATTAATTTCAAACGTTCAAAATTTTATTTTATTTTATTTATTTACTTGGTGTTAACCACACTCTGGATACTAACTAACTACTCTGGGCTCAAGCCTTAGTTGGCTCATAAGGAACTTTGGCTCTCCCAGCGGAGGGGGTTCCGCTCATAGGATTCAAACTCGAATATATTTTTGGTGTTCATAGGGGCTTATACAAATGTCTTTTTTGTAGCTAAATATTATATTTGGCTTTGAATTAAAGAATCCATCACTCAAAGAGCAAAAAGTTAGTGATAGTTTTTGGCAACAACCAAGGTTTGTAGTTGAATATGATCAATAGCTGCGAAACAATTGTTTAGGGTTATTGTTTCGTAGCTAACTTAAGATATTTCATTTATAACTTCAATCATGACATTTTGGTCACGAAATTACTTTATGACTAAAATTAGTCTTTAACTGCAAAGTCTAGCTTTTTGTCACTTTAAATATGCACTCAAATACTTAAGTTCTAAAACGGTTTAGCTACAAAAGATTTTGCAGCTAAAAATACCTTTTAAAATATAACTATTTGATAGTTTAGCTACAAAAGTTTAGTCAAAGTTTGTTGATAAAAAATTAGCAAGACACTAATGCAAAAATGTAACCACCAAAAATATAACTATTTGATAATTTACCTTGTCAACGGTAACTTTTTCAACATTAGGACTGAAGCATGCTTAGCAAATCTGCGCCACGACAAGGCTTTTGACGACACGAAGAAAAGTTAAATTGGTAAATGTTGGAAGAAGCACAAAAGCTGTTCATGCGGGAGAATCTACGCAGGAGACAAAAAGGACCATGATGGATCAGTAAACTTTAAGAACCTAGCTAAGGATAAAAACTCAAAGATTGAAAATGGAAAAAACAAAATTGAATAGCCGTATGCAGCCATTACCATAACAAGGTTAGCAGATATATGAAGTTGCTTTACATGAACAAGTTCCTCAAGTAATTTGCAAACATTAACCAGGCTTGGGTTGTCCAGGATGGTAGGAGGAGAGCACGAGAAGTTGATATAATTGGGGGGACGCGAGTTCGAATCTTGCCCGAGGTAATAGGGTCGGGCCACTGGGGTACACTATGGCCGATTGCACCAAGGCGCTGTGGGACTAGTAGCGGAAGACTGGCTGTGAGAATGAATTTGTAAAGCTCTTCCAAATCAATTCATGCCACTTGTAGTGCAGGAATGTCTAATAGAATGTATTCTCTTGGTAGACTGATAGTCGAGCACCGGAGGTCAGCAAGCTTTGGCGCACGAATCTCTATTATCGGACTATATTGCTGAAAGTATTCAATATAGAAAGAACGCTCCTCCTCAATTCTCAAGTAATTAAGTGAAGGTACCGAGATTGATAATTTCTCATGGTTATAGAATATGCAATGCATAGGATCAAATCTTTGAGAGCAGGGAAGCTGGAAAGGAACTGCTGCGTCGAGCCTTCATCCATGAGAACCATACTACAAAGTTCAAGAGTTCTAAGAGATGGAAGTTGTATTAATCATTCACAGCCATGAATGATTACTAAAACTTCTATTTTTCTTTGAAAAAAAATAATAATAACTGATATCCAATCTTTACATTTCACATATTCTCGCAAACGTTACTGTACAAACTGTCACAATATTGATTACTTGGTAAATGAATACAATAATTGCTACAACAAAGCCTCAATCTCCCCCTTAGTTGAAGTCGGCTATTTGAAAAAACAAATCTTGATGATAAACCTTATAATAAAACGTTGCCAATCAACTCTATGAGAGGCAAAGTTAGTATATTCTTAAATAACTATCCAGTCAGTTATTTAATAGGTTATAGTTCTCGATTGTGATTGTAGTTCATTGTGTGTTTTCTTTCTCATCGTAAGAGAACTTGTTAGGTTGTAGAACCACAATTGCAATACTTGATCCGGATAGATCATTGTGACTTCAATAGAGAGTTCAAGTACGCCTCTGCACTTTAGTCAAGTTTTCACAAATTCATTCACCAAGATCAAATAACAAAGCAAACGAATTACACAGATACTCATGTAAACCAACAAATTACGAAATTACAAGAAAACATGCATAACTACTGATTATACTAATTAAGAAATTACAGAAAGTACAGAAGGTCCGTTGTTTGGTATATCAAATTAAACAACAAAAGATCAACGTCGGTCATATAAGTATACATCATACATACATCAAGTGATCTTCAAATATATATATGCACCCTAAAAGCTGGATCATAGAATAGGGTAAGATGGCATAAAATCCATTAGTCTACCATAATTACTCACCAAAATGTGATTTCATCAGTAGTCATGATTTCCAAATACTAGAGACATAAAGGGCCTTAACAATTTCTACAAAACTGTCTTCCCAACCTTAATATTTTGACTGGTTGTAAATACAAGTCCTTAGTATGAATGATATCTGTGATCTGCAAATCTACAATATTAGTTAATAATAACCTTATCATGCACAAATCTCCTTCAGACCCATCAAATTCATTGACATGTTATTCCTTAATACTTGATTGAAAACACTGCGGAAGCGTTTCTCCAACCAAGAAAGTCACATCATCCTCACTGAATGAAAAACAACAGTCGAATTGCATAAGTTTGTAAATGAAAAATCATCAAAGTCATATCATTCTTGTTCTGAATTTATTGACCATCTTCTGTTGTTTTGTCCTTTTGCGCGCAGGATTTGGGAAGAAATGCTTGGCGAATTGGGCTCTGCTTTGGTGCTTTGGATGAACCAAGTGGGTAGTATTGCGCACGGGAGGCGGAGGAGTTTACTATGCAGATCGGGCTCCCTTGCGATTCTATGGTCGAAATGGTCAGAACGGAACTCACGCCTATTCAATGATAAGGCTAACACATGGGAAGAAGTGTGGGATTCGGCAAAAACATGCTTGATTAATTAATTTTATTTAGGAAGCATTGGCAACGGCACTCAAAGACTATGTGGAACGAGAGACGCCATTGTACTTTGTCGAGAGACTCACTAATCACTACAACAACGATAAGGATGAAGGTCCGGAGTTGTATCTAAAGAGGGAAGACCTCAACCATGAGGGAGCTCACAAGATCAACAACGTCATCGCGCAAGCAATGCTTGCCAAGCGAATGGGAAGAACTAGCATCGTCGCTGCCACCGGAGCCGGACAGCATGGCGTCGCCACTGCTGTTGCCTGTGCTAAGCTCGCCTTGGATTGTACAATTTTCATGGGCACCCAAGATATGAAGAAACGATCCTTTAATGTCTCTCAAATGGCGCCCAGGTACATAATTGTAATTTAGGATTTAAGGATCACTCTTCCTACATCAAATTAAACACGATTTTTGGATTTTTTTTTTTTTGAGGAGTTATTTTTGGATAATTAATGAGAGGGATGCCTCAGACGTTTCTAGTGATTGAAAAATAATGTACAATTCAGGGGGAATGTGTAGCTTCAAGAAAAAATATCTTTTTATCTCAGCTTGCATCATACGGGGTAGTAAAAAGTCAAAATCTGTTACTACAATAAAATTTGTGTTAAAGTAATAAATTACATTTACATGTTCTAAGAGTGTTGGGGTTCCATCCGAGCGTGCGCTGTACGGGCATGTGGATCTCTGCTAGTACCGATATTGTTCCCAACTTAACCACCTCAACATTAGGTGTGGGGTTTTACTCTAAAAGGCCTCGGTACTATTAGAGAAGAGGTAATCACTAATATACTTCATTTAGAAGTTTTATTTTCCAATGTGGGACTATTATTTCGGTCCACACAACCCAACAATCTCCACCTTGGACCGAAATCCATCCAAGATGGGCACACCGCATGATCCGTCGTCGCTACCATCTCGAGGGAGAGCAACTCGAGGCACACATGCGACCGCTAACAGACATGCCTTGTTCCAGCCGCACCATCGGCTCTGATACCACTTGTTGGGGTTACTCAACAAGAAAATAACCCCTTCAACTCGAGAAACAGATGAATAAAATCTACTAAGCCACGAACTATGCACCAAATCAATCACACCACAAAGAACACAAGATTTAACGTGGAAAACCCTCCAAATCAGAGGAAAAAAAACCACGGGCCAAACTCCTAATAAATCCACTATATGAATAAAGAGTACAAGAATCTCAATTGAGGAAAATACAATATAACTCCTTCAAAGAACTTGAATGGTCACACCAAGATTTTGAAGAACTCCACCCTCAAATTATACCCTTTCTTGATCACCAAGAAACCACCAAAGACTTCGCCGCGAGTCTTCAGATTCAAGATCTTGATGTATCTTTAATGTAGAGAAAATTGTTGTTGCATTCACTGCCTTGAACGCACAATGTAGAAGAGAGAAGGAAAAATTGCCAAAACATACAAAAAGCTGGTTAATTAGAAGAATCACTCAATTCCTTAATTCACTCCAATTTTCTTTCCTATTTTCTCTCTCTCAGATTCCTATTCAAACTCCAATTTGTTGCTTTATGTGTTGGACTTTTTGTTTTTATTTTGTGTGGGGCCAACACAAAAACCAACAATCTCCCCCTCCAACACATGAGGAGATCTCAATCATATTCGATGCTCAATAACAACTCAGCCCCACCAACTTGGTGCAGGACTGATGCTTCTCACGAGTCACCACCTTCGTCAACATATCAGCTGGATTCTTATCAGTGTGAATCTTCTTCAGACTCATCTCATGATCATTCACAACTTTTCGAATCCAATGGTATCGGATATCAATGTGTTTAGTGCGGCAATGATAAGTAGTATTCTTGCTCAAATCTAGAGCACTCTGACTATCACAGTTCACTGCATACCCATCTACTTGCTTCAACTCCAACTCTTGAAGGAATATCTTCAACTAAAGCATTTTTTTGCTTGCTTCAGTTATAGCTATATATTCTGCCTCTGTCGTGGACAAAGCAACACACTATTACAATTTTGACTGCCAAGATACATCTCCCCCTGCAAAAGTGAACACATACCTTGAAGTAGATTTTCTGCCATCAAGGTCACCTGCCATATCTGAATCTGTATATCCCTCCAAAGTAGGTTTCGAGCCCCCAAAACATAAAGACATTTTCGAAGTACCTCTCAAATATCTCAAAATCCATTTCACTGCTTCCCAATGAACTTTTCCAAGATTTGAGAGAAATCTGCTGACCACACCAACTGCGTGAGCAATATTTGGTCGGGTGCAAACCATCGCATACATCAAACTCCCAACTCTAGAGGAGTAAGGAATATCTGACATCTTCGCTATATCTATAGAAGTAGAGGGACATGATTTCTTGCTAAGTATGAAGTGATTAGCAAGAGGTGTGCTAACTGACTTAGCATTGTTCATATTGAATCTGTTCAAGACCTGCTCAACATACTTTTCCTGTGACACCCATAACTTTTTGGATCTCCTGTCATGAATAATCTGCATGCCAAGAATCTGTTTTGCCGGCCCAATGTCTTTCATATCAAAAGAACTAGATAATTCTTTCTTCAAGTTTCCAATCAAGGAAACATCATGCCCCACTATCAACATATCATCAACATAGAGCAACAAGATCACAAGCTTCCCATCTGAAAATTTCTTGAAGTAGACACAATGATCTGCATCTGTTCTAGTGTACTCTTGACCCATCATGAAAGAGTCAAATTTCTTATACTACTGCCTTGGAGCTTGTTTCACCATACAAGCTCTTTTCAACTTGCAAACCAAATGTGTTTTTCCTGTTACTTCAAATCCTTCAGGTTGATCCATATAAATCTCTTCCTCCAAATCACCATGAAGGAATGCAGTCTTCACATCTAACTGCTCAAGCTCAAAATCCAAGCTAGCATTCAGACCCAAAATCACTCGAATAGAACTCATCTTCACAACAGGGGAAAAAATCTCATCAAAGTCAATTCCTTTCTTCTGATTGAACCCCTTCACTACCAAACAAGCTTTATGTTTTACTAGCTTATCTCCATCTGTCTTCAACTTGTACACCCATTTATTCTTCAAAGGTTTTCTACCTTTTGGAAGTTCCACCACCATAAGTATTGTTCTTTTCAAAGAACTCATCTTCCTCTGCATTGTTTTCATCCATTGAGCTTTGTCTTTGTGAATCGAACTCCATGGAAGCTCTCTCGGCTCCCCTCTTCGTAATTGTAACATAATTCGAACCGGGGTACCTAGTAGAAGGAAGCAACCTCTCTCGGACCTTCTAAGTGAAGGTTCAACTAAAGCTTGTTGGTGGAGAGGAGTTTGCTCCCCCTGCTCAAAGATCATCAACCGGTTCTGCACATCAACCCCATGTTCTTCAAATGAATCTCCCTCATGTGTGGCATCAGTAATGGAAGAAGACTCCAATCCATAAACATCATCATCATCAACTATGATTTTCTTTGATGTCTTTAAATCTGCTATGGTCTCATATTCATGAAAGACCACATCCCTGGATCCCATAACTTATAACCAAACTCTGCATCTCCAAGTCCCAAGAGGATACACGAAACAGTTCTATCATCAAGTTTCTGTCTCTGCTCCTTAGACACATGCATAAATGCCTTGCATCCAAACACCTTCAAGTGATAGTAAATAACATCTTTCCCAGACCAAACTCTCTCTAGAACATCAAACTCCAATGGTGCTAAAGGAGAGCGATTCATCAAGTAGCAAGCAGTCCTGAGAGCCTCACCCCAAAACGACTTGGGCAACTTAGCCATTTTTAACATACATCTGACTTTATCAAGGATGGTTCTGTTTGTTCTTTCAACAACACCATTATGTTGAGGAGTACGCGGAACAGTCTTCTCATGTCTGATTCCATGTTCTGAGCAATAATTCTCGAACTCCTTTGAAGTGTATTCTCCCCCGTTATCACTACGAAAGCACTTCAAAGATACGCCTTTTCTCGTTCCACCATCATATGAAATTTCTTGAGGTACTCAAGAACCTGACATTTTGTTCTCAACACAAACACCCAAACCTTTCGTGAAGCATCATCAATAAAAGTAACAAAGTATCTGCCACCTCCCATAGTTTCCACATCAATGGGACCACAAATATCAGAGTATACTAACTCAAGTAAATTTCTTTTTCTTTCAGATGATGAAGAAAAATAAATTCTATGTTGCTTACCGAATAAGCAATCATCACAAGGGTTCAAATATTTACCTTTGGTAAAAGGAATGTGAGACTTCTTTGCCAACACCTGCAACCCTTTCTCACTCAAGTGACCTAGCCGCCTATGCCACAGATCTAGTGAAGAATCATCTTCAATTGCGTTTTGGTCACCTCTGACGGTCTTCAATTGAGTCTTGTAAAGTGTATAGCTCAATTTTCCTCTAGCAACAACCATTGAGCCTTTGGTGAGTTTCCACTCCTTGCCTCCAAAGATGTTGTAGTAACCATCTAGGTCAAACATGTCGCCTATCTTTCGTAGATATTTGTAGTAACCATCTCCAATGCCAACTGTATCTAAAAACGTATCTTTGCCTTACCAAAATTCCCTGTTCGATAAATAAAGAAGAAATCAAATTCGAGAATTAACAACCCATTCACTATCCGAACATGTCGCCTATCTTTCAAACAATCTATAATAAACATAAATCGAACATGACACTGTTATCACAAACAACTAAACATGTTAATTAAACAATAAAGAAGATTAATAAACAAAGTGTACCAGAGGATTGCACAAAGACATCTCCAATTTCCAACTATTCATCTAGGAGTTCTGTCAATACAACCGGTTTGCTCCCCAAAGCACCAATCAAAGAACCTTCAAACCGCAAATTACCTCTCTTCTAAAAAATTGCTTCAAATCGATTTCAAAAAAACCAATTTTTTTTTATTGATAAATAAATATAGAAGAAATCCTTCCTAACTATCTAATTAGTGTGCCACTAATTTGATAGTTATGTAACATGGAAGGATGCTGGTGCTCTTTTGTTTGAATTTTAAAACGAAAATAAAAAAATAAAAATCGAAAAACAAAAACTATTTTATGAATGGCTAAGTCTTGAACAAACCAAAGTCCCCAAGTATTTGTCAAAGATTGTTTACATTAGGGTGATTTCCTTGATCATTCTCACTCACTAAAACAAAGTGAAGTGCACAAATATATTAAGTGAGAGAACCAAGTCTTCACCTATGTGGGACTAAAGGTTTTGTTCTTTTCCAATACAAAACTTGAACTTCAATGTTCAACAAGCACAACCAAGTCTTCAATTGCATCTTATATAGCACCCAACAATCTCTACCTTGGACCAAAATCCATCCAAGATGGGCACACCGCATGATCCGTCGTCGCTACCATCTCGAGGGAGAGCAACTCGAGGCACACATGCGACCGCACCGCGGCTCTGATGCCACTTGTTGGGGTTTCATCTGAGCGTGCGCCGCACGGGCATGTGGATCTCTCGCTAGTACCGATATTGTCCCCAATTTAACCACCTCAACATTAGGTATGGGGTTTTACTCTAAAAGGCCTCGCTACTATTAGAGGGAGGTAATCACTAATATACTTCATTTAGAAGTTTTATTTTCCAATGTGAGACTATTATTTCGGTCCACACAACCCAACAAAGAGGGCCTTAAAAGATAGTTGTTCAATTTCATTTGCTCAATGTTTTAAGGTGGAATCTGTGGAGGTAAGCTTCAAAGACGCAACATCGAAGACAATTCGAAGAGGATACGAAGCCTAGAAAACAGTTACTACTTGTTTGGCACGGTGGTAGGGCCTCACCCATGTCTAAGCATGGTTTGAGAGTTTCAATCCGTGATAGGGAAGGAGACAAGGAGGCAAGCTATGAGACATGGGGAGGTAAACCAGATGTTCTAGTCGCTTGCGTTGGTAGCAGTTTGAACACCATAAGAATGTTTCATGAGTTCTTGGGTGATGAAGAGGTGAGGCTGATCGGGGTCGAGGCTGCAGAGTTTGGGCTAGATTTAGAGAAGCACTCGGCCACACTTACTAGAGGAGATGCAGAGGGGATGTAGAAGTGTACCATGGTGCCACAAGTTACCTTAAGTTACCTTTTACAAGATGAGGAAGGACAAATACTTTGGCCTCACTTAATTGGAGTAGGGTGAGTTGATAAATTATTGATAATGACTTTTTTTTTACATCAAAGTATTTATAATGACTTGTCGATTGATGTGATTATGTCGTGCATCACCTAAAAAAAATGTGATTATATGCACTGCACTTTGAGTCCTTTTTTTTTTCGACACTTTTAGTCCTTTTGTGGGCCATCAAATGAACCGTACCACATTTTTTGTGATCTAAAAAGGACTACGTATAGATACTGTTACGTACTATTTATCCTTTTGTTTTGTGGGACATTAGGTTTTACTCCCAACCCATGGGTACGTTGTGTGGTGAGAATGAAACCCGCGTGTCCCAAAGGACGCTGTGCCTAATCGCAGCCCCTCACAGGCATTATAATGTTAATCAACTAAGGTTTTTTTTTTTTTTTTTTTTTTTTTTTTTTTTTTAAGTACTATATTAGCAATGGGTAAGTCACACTATTTAACACATAATAGTAATGGGTAAGTCACACTATTTAACACATAATAGTCTACACATAATAGTCTTTCGTGCCGCTTCCACTCGTATATAATACATTAAAATTTATGTATTTATATCTAAATGTGGGTATGAATAGTTTGTATGGACCATTATTTATACGTTGTAGTTTATTTTTTTATTATTGTTGTAGCAATTCTTTTTTTTTAGATAATTGTTTACATTCGATTTTCTTTTCTCCTTACTTATATTTAATTTTTTTTTTTCTTTTTGGTCTACAGATTCAATTATTTTCTTGAGAGTCAAAACATTTTTTTTGACAAAATATTAATTAGAGTTAGATAGCAGGATTAATCATCATAAGCGCTAGATTGACATCGATACATCGATGGACACATGGACAAGCCTTATTTGAATTGTGAAACGCACTTTGAATTATGTGAAATACGGATCCACATAAACACTACATGAGGTTCTAATTAATTTTCTGCGATGTGCAGTTTGGAGTACCCAGCTGTTGGGCCAAAGATGAGCTTTCTCAAAGACTAAAAACACAAAAGAGATAAGTAATGTGTTCTAATGTATATATAGATTAGTCGATTTCCTGCCCTTTGCACAGAATTATTAAATTTTTTCTAAAAAATTGATAAATTAATTTACATAAATATAGTGTAATATTTTAACAATTAGAATTATAATTCATAATAATCAACTCATTCTTCTTATAAATAAAATATACAATAAGAATAAGATTAATTAAGGTTTAGGATGATTTGAATCGAAGATGAAGATTGATCTGAACAGATTTGTGTTGTTTTTTGGATAAAGAAATTTTATTAATCTGTCAAAAAATACATGTACAAAAAGAATGGAGAAACAAAAATAATCTTACCTATCTACTTACAAAAAGTTCCCTTTGTATACCTATATACTATGCAAAAAAAACCTCGACTCTTTAGAAAATAGAACCAAAGTTACGAAGGATCGTAGTTATGAGTCTTATGACCACCCATCTTAGCCCACTCAAAAAAGAATCTTATAAAAGCCACCATCCATATATCTACCCCAGCCCTTTACTCAATTAATATTCAACTGTTACAATAATTGACGTATACAATAATTGACGTAGGCAAAAGAAAATATGTAGAGAATGATCCGCATAAAAAAATCGGCATCAAAAACAAAAAACTCAGAGATACCCCAGCAGACTAGCAGTAAAAAAAAACAAAAGACACTAGCACGTCAAGTTGCATCTTACCCCATAGCTAAGCCGCTCACATAAAATGATCTAAGATGTTGTGTTAATTCATCATGAGTTTGTTGAGACTCCAAGCCTAGAACAGATTTGTGTTATTATTGCTATCCAATTGGATTTGAAAATTTGGATTTGATGAAGAAGAATAAATGAAGTTAGAGTTGGACATACCAAATGGAGAATTGAGGGAGATCGCAAATTGTGGGGTTTGAGTGAGGGCCAAATTTATATGTATCGCTCTTAATTGTAATGGTCTCTTCATTTTTTGCAAGCTAGTTAGGCTTTTCGTTGTCCAAAATATTGGGCGGATGAATATATCCTAAGACAACCAATAATACAAAGAAATAAATAGAAAAAAATAGGAAACATGAGAAAAATAGAAAAATGGAATGGTAAGAGAAGAGAGCTTGATAACTTTCTCTCCTCTCCAACTTATATATATATACACACACACACATATATAGATTTGTTTTTTTAAAAAAATTGTTGTCGCATTGTGACGGCCCCAATTTTTGAAACAATTGGGAACGCCTGGTTTAGACCCGTATAGGCTCCCGAGTCGATATTCGACAAGCCTATACGGCCTATTTAGCCTCAAATCGTTCTTTTACCGTTCAAATTGTAAGTTTTTTGATAACAAAGCTTGTAACGACCCTAAAAATTTAACCTGTGCCACGTGTCAATACAGGTGATACGTGGGCCCACGCGTGGTACATTCATCAATTCTCAGACGTCAACGCCAAGTTATGTTAGTTTTGTATGGTGTTTATATTATATTGTGCAATTTCAAGTTTGTAACGGGCAAAGGCATTGTGTACGAGCGTTGGTAGTCTAGGAAACAAATTTAATTAAAAACACTGACAAAACACAAATTATGAAAGTATAAGCGCATTGG
Organism: Stephania japonica; assembly: GCA_039657345.1. Classification (NCBI taxonomy): domain Eukaryota; kingdom Viridiplantae; phylum Streptophyta; class Magnoliopsida; order Ranunculales; family Menispermaceae; genus Stephania; species Stephania japonica. Next base: position 75,875,184 of record CM077556.1, read on the forward strand.
CACGTAGTTGCGATAGAGTGCGTGCGACGGGTGAGTCGCGGTGTGGTTTGAGTTCGACAACATTAAGGCGGAGTTGGAAATGACCAAGTGTGGAGCACAAGTCATGTAATGAAGTCACATATGAAGTGTTGGAGTTGTTGGGACAGCTGAAGGGAGGACCCTTGGATGCGCCTCGAGATAAGTGTACATAAGTGGATGAGGAGAGGGGTATAAAACCCAACACCCACCTTTTTTCTCTCTTCCTCTTTCATTTCTCTCTCTTCCTCTTCCCTAACTCTTTTCCCAAGCAACCACCGAACTAGTGTGGCTGGAGCGGCGCTAGAGGCAGGAAGTTTTCGACGATTCGAGGTAAGATTCAAACTCTCCTCGTCGTTCTCTACGCGTTGGTGCGTAGTTTGCGTGTTTTTGTCGTGGTGAGTTTTGGATGCCACGTCGAAACTTCGAAATTGATTGAATTTTTTGACGTCCTGACGATCCCCGCGACGATTAATAAGTAATTTACAAAGGTTGTAATCAATTTGGGTGAGTTTTGGATTTTTAGTGTTTTTTGAAAATTTTCAAGGATTTTTTGTTTGGATTAAAATCGTGGTGATTAATGGTGGAAATGAGGTGTTGATGATGGTGGATTGTTTAGTTATTGTTATTAATGTTGTTGTGGAAGAAAAGAAAGAAGAAAAAAAAGGCTTTGTTTGTAAATTTTTCCAGCGAACAACCAAGGAAGAAGAAGGAGAAACGGGTTGGGTCAAGGTGACCCGACCTGGTTTGGGTCAGACCGGGTTTGAGTTGGGTGGACCGAGTCTGACCCGGGTGGACCGGATCCAACCCAGGTGGACCGGGTTTGACCCGGTCAGCCGATCTGCCTTGACCCAGTCGGGTCAAGTTAGACCCGACCCGCAACCCACCCACCTATTATTATATTAATAAATAATTATTTATTTCAATTAAACATATTAAAAATGATTTTAATTGAAATAAATTTCAGAAAAATAGAAAAACTTCAGGAAAAATTCTTGAAAATTCTAAAAAATTATATTTTTCATCAAATAAAGAGAAATTTGGAAATTTCTACGAAAAGTGAAATATTCGGGATTTTTGCGAGACATTATGTCGGGGTTTTTGCCTTGAAAAAATTTAAATTGGTAAAAATAGCTAGAAATTTGGAAAAATCATAGAAAATTAAGGAAATTGATATAAATTGCATTATCAGGATCATTGTACACACGGGGACCGTAAGGGCGTGTCGGAGTCTGTGTTAGCACGAATTAGCTTGGATCGAGGTAAGTAAACCAGTGAGAAACACTACAATTATTTCTTGAGCTTTGAGTTATTTATTGATATTGTTTCAATACCTTTTTGATATTCCATTCACATGAGTTGTCTTAAAGCAAGTGTGTCAAGCGTGATCCTTGCAGAATTCTGGGTTTGCGTTGTATTATACCAGGGTTTACGGCTGGGGATACATGATTGGTTGTAATGACATGTACGGGGTGAGAGTTCTCCACTAGATTGTTGGGGACTCTGCATTCACGTAGGGTCTTAGAGGAGATTCTGTCCTCGACTCCTAGCCATTAGGAGATTTTGTCCTCGACTTAACGACTTTAATTTCTCGGGACCACTTGTGTCTTTCCTTTGTATTCCGGGACACTCAATTTCGATTGCTTATTTATTTATTCACGCTCTTTATATATTCATGCACTCCTTGTCCTTTTCTTTCTATCTGCATGAATTGACGGTTCATTTATTTAATTCGAAATGATGTATTTATTGTTGTTCCTGTTTGGGGTTACTTACTTGGGCTCGTCATTCTTGTGTTTGACCAAGTGCAGATCCGCAGTCCAGCAAAGGAAAGGCAGTGCAGTTAGGCGATATACTTTGAGCGGCCCTCCTCTGCTGACATATGTGACTTTTTAGTTATATTAGTTACTTATATTATTTTTTTTGTACATAGGGTTGTGGGTTGAGAGATTTTTTTTTTGGATATTATGACTTGAATGATACTCTCTTTGCTTTACACGGTATATATGATATACGGGGTTCCCACACCCTACGTTTTTGTCCTAACTTGGAGCTTTCAAGGTTAATTGATTAGTTGAGATTTATTGCTTCCGCTTTATACTTTGATAACTCGCTAATTAATTAACTTCACTTTTAAATGAATAATAAATGATTGAATGGTAAGGATAGGCTCACTGGCCCTGCGCGATTCGACGGGTTGGCTCGAGGGTTCGCGCGGGTTCAGGCCGGGCGGCGCCTGATTCTAAGGTTGTGGAATTTGGGGCCGTTACAAAGCTTATTAGTCGATACGTAGCGGAATTCAACTATCATCATACAATAACTCAAAAAGAAATTAGGATTTTAGTGAAACCTCGAATACAAGATAAACATGCACAGACTGGTGACCACAATATGATAAATGGAGGTACATGATATCCAAACCTCACAACTCAATACTATCCAATATGTTTTCAAAACAACACATATAACTCAAAGTAAATACATAGTAAGCAGTAAAGCAAGATATCGCCCTCGAGAAGCACTCAGAGGAAGTCACCTATCACCGGTCCCTTGTCCTTACTGTCACCTGTCCTAGCTACACCCACCGTCACAAACAAGACGGTGAGCAATTGAGAGAAATTGAAAGTAATATCAAAAGAATATAACAGTAATTCAAGATTTAACAAATAAAGTAGTCCAAGAATCATACGGTAATCGAAAGACATGAAATATAAACAAGTGTATGATAATCAGACTAACAAAAAATCAATCGAAATTTACTTGTTCCAAGAATCAACAGAGACCCATAAGTGGTCTAAATCATGGCATAACAACAAAGACCGCGCGAGGTCTCCCTGGGCATCGACACAAGCGAAGGCAAAACCATAATGGGAGACACAAGCCCCCAGTACTTAGTGTCACACGATCACTAAGGATGGTCACACATTCGTGCGCACGAGTGCCCGCGTTTTATCCCTCTAGTGCAGGGCTGAGTACTATGATACACACTTATGCCAAGAACACACAACCAAGGAATAGGATGAGATGTCAAGCATGAGATCAATTCCACAATCACAATTAATAGAGGAAATATAATTACATAATATTTTCTTACTGGCTTACTAACTTACCTGGTATGTCGCGTACCTGCCGTGCTCTCGCGATCCTAACCCTTTGTGCGGGCCCCAAAACTACCTGTCAATAGTTTGAATCCCCAAATATTGGGTCTACAATCAAAATATTATTTTTTAGATTTTTCTTATATTTTTCTGGATTTTTTCCTATTTTTTCAACATTTATTCTATTTTTATTTCATTTTTTTATATTATTTTTCTGGGTCGGGTCGGGTCGGGTCTGGCCCCCACCCGACTCGGCCAGCCCTGGCCAGGCGCTGGGCTTGGCCAAGCGTTGGCCCTGGTCCAGTTTCATAGTTATTTTCCATTCTTAATGCGGCATAGGAATCGCACATAACACAACACACAAAAATACGTACACAGTTCAGGCCTTACATGAGAAACACCAAAACGTCCCCAACATACACATTTTCACTCCTACACAACACACACATTAGAGACATCGTGTCTCACACAAATTCATGGAAGACGTTCTCAAACAACCCCGAACTACACCCACACTACGAGTGCCTCTTACACAACGCGATCACGGCGGAAAAACAGTAAACAGAAGTTATACAGCCACGCCGTGAGGAAGTTGTGTGTCTCACAACTTCTTCACGACAAAAAACTGAATGAAATCAATACTAGACACCGTGTGAATGCCGCGTATATAACACATGACAATGCACACATGGTGTCACTCCACTTCTCTTCTGTCTTACGCATACGTGAGAGACGTCACCGCACTACAGAGTGCACGACGTCTCCACGGCGTGTTCTGGAACACAGACTTCCTAAAAACACCGAACACCAAAACCAAAACCTACTCTTGGTAATCAACTCTTACTTGTTTTCGGGCATTAAAACTTCCCAAAATCGACTCTAGATCATCATAGGATGCTCGGATTTGATTGAAAACCCAAAGTAAACACTCAAATCTAAAAACCCAACCTATTTAGATCAAATTAAATAAATACAACAACACCGGCACCGATGCCTTGTGTTGATCGCTCCGGGGGTTGTTGATACATTGGTGGAACACCAAACTCGCCTGCGGCAAGCCACCCTTGGTCATGACAATGACTCAATAGTGAGATTAACCCAAGAGAACTCAAAACAGGGGAAAATGGAAAGGAAATTACAAGGAGAGAGGATATCTCACCTTTTCTGATGAGTCCCTGTAGCTCCAGCAGCTCTCCAACGGGGTGGACAGCCCTCCAATGGTTGTCCCCCAATTTCTTGCTCACCAAGTTTGAGAGGAGAGGAGAAGAGAAGAGAAAAAGAGGATAGAAGAGAGAAATGAGAGAAAAGAGAGAAAAGTGTAGGGTTGCTCCTTATATAGACCTACATCTCATCCCCCCCCATACACACACATGCATCTCGAGGTCAGTCTGACTAATACCACTTTAGTTGTCCATCTATTCTAATACCTCTCAATGTGACTCCACTAGGTGACACACACCACTTAACTAACCAACTCACTGGCCTGTTTCTTACGTTCTCGCACTCCAAATACCCCACGACTCACAAGTCGCGTGTTTTGGTCTCGTCAAAGCTTTCGTCGTTAATCGACTCAATTATCATTAATTGACTTATTTATTAATCATTTTCAATGTTTTAAAGTCCTGGGTATCCGTACCACAACTGTCGATGCCTGTTCGGTCAGTTTTCCTACTCGTTTACCGACTTCACTGTCTGATCACTCAAATACGAGTATAAATATATGGTACACATCATCATTCACAAATAGCCAAATTTTCGGGTCGTTACATGTATATCAAGGCTCTGTAGACCGGAAGGAATTATACCGGCAATGGAAGCCTCTCATGCAGTGGCTATACTTGAGAAGCTTTGCCCTGCTTTGCTTAAAGTGGTTGTTAATGTTAGTGGAAGAGGAGACATGGACGCTGAAATGGTCATTAATATATCAAACATGCAGACACCTATGGCCTCGACAGTTACAAATTAAAGATTAATTGTACAGCTAATAATATATAATTAATTAGTTTTTCGCATTTCGTAGCCTAAGCTTTCCTAATATTTTCTTGTACAGTTGTACTGGAGGGTCACGGGGCATTTTTTTCTATTGTTATAAATATAACTGTAACGTAAATACAGTGATATTATTATTAGGAGTTTTTTTTTGTCCAACATATTATAAGGAGTTAAGCCACGAAAAAAATGTGAGTAATGTCCAAATTAATTATGGGTTGTAATTAATGTAAATGTGGGTAGTAAAGATGTGTGAGATATTTATAAATATTTCTACCAAAGATTAATTGCAAAGATTAATTGCAAATGTGTGTGATATTATTTCTACCAAAAAAATAAAATAAAATAAAATAAAAATTGCAGAGGTAACTATTTCTATTTTCTATTTTTTTTTGTCAAAAGGTAAGTATTTCTAGTTGAGATGGAAATTTGTGATAATGCTATATAGAACTCAATGCCATTTTAGCATTATTATCTATTTTTACTTATCTATTTTTTTAACTTTTTAAAAGTAAATAAATCTTTTTTTTGTAAAGACATAAAATATATTTTTATTACAAATTATTTATTGTTTAAATAATTTGCTAATACACATAAAATAATTTATTAATTAAAATGAATCTAAATAAATAATAAAAAAGCATATGAGTAGGAAGTTGTTCAATTTTTACAAGGCACAATCAAAGGTGAGGAGAGTGTGGTGACTAGTTCTTGAATGGGCAACAAGTGTGAAGTGAGGTTCATTCTACAATGTCAAGGTAAGATGGAGTGTCCACTTCACACTTATAAGCCTTATTTTTCTTTATAAGTAGTCAATGTGGGACTATCTCAACATGGATTTGACCATTTTTTGTTGGGGATTTCCACAAAGCCCTTGGACAATGAGCAATTAAGTCAACCATCGGCTCTGACACCATGTTCCTTTTTTATCATATAGGGGCCAAATCTAAAGGGAGAAGAGTGTGGTGACTAGTTCTTGCATGGGCTATAAGTGTGTGAAGTGGGGTTCACTCTAAAATATTAAGGCAAGATAAAGTGTCTACTTCACACTTATAAGTCTTATTTTTCTTTCTAAGTAGTCAATATGGGACTATCTCAACACCTCCAACAAGAAGTACTAAAAATTTATTGTTGGATTGAAGTTTATGTTTGGAAAGGTGATGAAGTTGAGTTGATATATGTGACATTTACATTAAAATGCTCTGAGATAAGGTTTAAATAACAAAAACATTATGTTTGGATTAAAGTTTATGTTTGAAAAGGAAATGAAGTTGACTTTATGTTTGATTCAAATTTATGTTTGGAAAGGAAATGAAGTTGGTTGGAGATGACTCTATAACTACCACGTTTATTTGGTGGCACAAGGAAAAACCTCAGAACATGACAATTAGCTATGATTTGTTCGCAAAACAAATAACAAAAACATTATATTTTCAAAAAAAAAAAAAACAAAAACATTATGATGTAAAACATTGTGATACGCCTTCTAAAACAAACTTTGTGATACTATAGCAAATGGACGTATCAAAAGTGTGATACTTTCACTAGAACAATTTTGGTCTTTAATAGAAGTTTCAAAACCCTTATTAATAATAGGGGTTATTAAATTTTATGTGAAAAATGTGTTCGATGGATTGTGTTTTAATATAATAAATTAAAATTTTTCACATAATTATTCACAAAATATATGATTTTTCATGGCACCATGCATTCTATAACTACAAAAAATATATAATATATTCAAAACTCAAGTCTTATGTAATGACCCTCAAATTTAACCCGTGCCACGTGCCACGTTTCAGGACTGTGACCCAAACCATCGTGACTGGGCGTACTTGTTCAAGCCTCGGGAGTTAACACCGAGATATATTTTATTTTTATTTAGTTTTGTACTATTATTTTATACTCGAATGTGAATTTCAAATGTCCAATGTATTGTTCCATTTTATTCATCGCGTCAAATTTGCGAGTAAGAGTTCGCCTAAGAAAACGTGTCGATACGGGTACTAAACGAATTTCAGGTATACAAACACAGGAAATTATTTTAATAAAATTATAAGGAAATTATGAAAAATGTGAAAATGTGTATTAAACCATAGTTGAGATGGTTCAAGTAAAAAACTTGAGCTGAAATGCGACTTGCGCCGCGAACCAATGGGGGAAATGTCTGACAACGAAAAAGTCAAAGGATAAGTACAAACAATTGGGTGTTCAATTCAAGTCATAAAAGTTGTTGGACAACTCAAATAATGATCATTGGATGTCCTCGAGATGTGTGCATCTCATTAGATGAGATTTGATATATAAATACCACTTTTTGAGGAGTTTGACTCACAATTCTCACACAAGCTTAAACAAATCCAAAAATTAGGGTTTAAAGGGGAGAGATTTCTTGATGATTTCATGGGGAATCGAGGTGTGTGATTGCTCAAAAATGATCAATGAGGTGGAATCTTGGTTGTTCTTTCGATTTTGAGCATTTTGAGCTTTGATTTAGGGCTTTTGATGGAAAAATGAATGGGAGTGGAGACTCATTGATTTTATGGTTTGGTATAATGAAATTGAAGATTATGATATCATTTATGAGTTTTTATTATTGGTGTTGATGGTTGTTAAGGAATTAATGAGATTTTGATGTTTTTGGTGATTATGGTGTTAATTTGTAAAGTGAAGAATTATTGTTGTATTGGGTGCTTGGGGACCCTATGGTGTATTTGAAAGCCCTTAAGATTAAATGTGGAAGTGGATCGAAACTTAACGATGAAGGCATGGGGTTTGAAAACCCCCACACATATTTTCGATCTGGCACCGCCAGTGGCGCCCGAGGCAGAGACCAAAAAAAAATAAAAATTGGACAACTTTGTCCAATTTTCCTTAGACTTCTTAGAGCCTCACCTGGGGATCTCCACTAGTCTGAATACCTCTAATTCAACGTAAAAACTTATGAAAATGGGTTCCCAAATGTTAAGGAATGTCAAATTATAGGTGGGAATATACCGGGGATCGGGTCGGGGTATTGCGAGTCAAGTTGACATTGGAACCTAAATTTGAAATAAAATTTATAAAATAAGTTTATAAGACTCTAACACAACCAAAATTGACCAAATGAATACCAGGGATCTAGTGGACTAGAGACGAGCATTTGAGGACTGATTTGGTGACATGTAGGAGCTGTGAAAGACGGATTTTCACGACGATTGAGGTAAGTAAAGCCGGTTAGGAAATGCATAGTAATTCATCATATATCTTGCTATCACAGCCCAAATTTCTAATCCTAGATTTTAGCAGTAATCAGGGTAATCGACTCGTGACGTGACCCAAGAGCGGGTACACAATCCTAACACTCAGCTCGAAAGTCGAGTAATATATTATATTTGATGTGATGCTTTCCTAATGAGTTGTATATGTGTAGACTATTAAGTCATTTCTAGTTGTCATGTATAGGTGTGAGTCGCGAACGAAGGCACGTCTCGAGATGCGTGCGAGCGCGAGATGCGAGTAGTAAATTTTGGGGTGAATAGCTAAACAAACTTTAAATTTTATTTAATGGGAGTCCATACTTATGTTACTGAATAAATTTAGACTAATTGAATGTTTGGCAATTTAATAAAACATGCCTATGGGTTGATTATAATTATAGTGAGATTCTAGAACAAATATTAAGTGGGTTAAATTAGACTTGCATGTAATTAGTTTTAAAGGTCATGGACAAAATGGGAAATGTCTTATGACATGTGTAGGTAGAAAACAAAATGCATGTTATTTGTCATATTAAAAAGGACAAGTGGTGGTTAGCAATGATGGAGTGGCTTATGAGATGGAGTGATAGAGACCTTAGATGTCTATTGAGATACCCATTTAAAGATCTAGATAAGAAGCAATGACTCAACCCTCAAGCTTTCCATTTGCTATCTAACTTGAACAAAAATAGAGAGAGAGAGAACGTGTTGAAGAAAAGGGAATGAGAGAGAGAGAGAGAGAGAGAACGTGTTGAAGAAAAGGGAATGAAAAGGGAATGAGAAGGGAAAGTGATATCGGTGGGGTATGAGAGAGAGAGAGAGAGAGAGAGAGAGAGAGAGAGAACGTGTTCAAGAAAAGGGAATGAGAAGGGAAAGTGAAGGGAAGGTGATATCGGTGGGGTATGAGAGAGAGTGAGAGAGAGAGAGAACGTGTTCAAGAAAAGGGAATGAGAAGGGAAAGTGATATCGGTGGTGTATGTTAGATATGGTTGGAGATTTTTAATTTTTCATGAAAGATCGACGCTAAAGAGTGGAGATCTAGCTTGGTGGAGCTATAGAAGCTAGATAGAAGTAAAAAGGTAAAACTCCATTAAAGCACTTGGAATGTTCTTTCTTTACCAATTCTCTACAAAAAAGTATGTTTCTATGACGGCCCCTCTCTTAATTTAGGGTACCACTCAGCCTAATTCCATAATTTAGCCTTAATCACAACACGTAAGACCTAATTACATATTATATAGCCTTTACTATTTATATGTCTCGTGGATTGTGTCCAGGATAAGTAATTCAGTATCCTACCTGACGCGCGCCGAACGCGTCAATAAAATATATTTTTCCTAAACCAACTATTTTGCAGAATAGTGGCAAAGGATCGATCCCACAGAGATTGGTTTTCTTTCTAAGGTCAAAAAAATAACAAAAAAAGGAAATAAGGGGATTTAGATAAAATGAGTTAATTACCTAATCTAAATATAAACAAAATAAATAAAAACAATTAAAAAAAAGTTAAAAACAATTAATAAAAATAACACTTAGGTCAAGACATACAAGTTTGGTTCGATAAAAAGATTGAATTTGGTCATCAACTTATGTCAAAAATACAAATCAAATTATCCTAGTGTACTATAGACCCGGTGACGCACTCGGTTCCTCGCACTTCATGATCTCGGCAGCTAAGGTACGACCGTTGACTACTTCTCTAACTAAACACGCAACCTAATTACTAGTGCTCCAGATTTAACGCATTGGCCACATTACTTCGATTCGTGAAGGCACTACACCTAGACAACCGGATCGCTAGTGTTTCCGATTTAGCCTATATCCCTAAGGTACTTGACCAGTCCCAAAAGGGTCTAATCAATTGGTATGGTCAATTGCTACTAGTGTAGTCTTGTCGCACAAGGACGAGTGCTTACGACTCACTGACATGTAAATCAAGGTTTAAACTAGTGTTTAACCTAATAAAATAATAATGAAAAGCTTGAAATTAAAATATATAAATCTCATAAATCCATTGAATATGCGTAGTCAAATCTCCTCGCAATTTTGCCTAGACTATGAACTTAGCCCTTCATGGTTGAAGAACTCAAAGAATAAAGAAAAATCAAAGAAATGGAGAGGGAGAGGATCGGAAGAAAAAGGAAAAGAGAGCCGATCCTCTTTTTTTTTTTTTTTTTTTTTTTTTTTTTTTTTTTTTCTGTTCTGATCGTTCTCTATATCTCCTCGTGATCGATCTATATATATATATATCCTATATGAATAGATATATAATATAATATAAAAATATAATTTTTTCTAAACAAATCTAACAAATCTATCCACTTTCAATTCTCTTCTTCTTGAACGGCACGAACACGCCATGTCGCATTCTTCACGTGTGGGCTCACTGATGCTACCTCGAGATGCGCGTTAGCACGCTTTTCAATGTAAAACATATCTAGGCATATGAATACTCCATTTTCACAGTTTTTCAGCCCGGTTTCAATCGCGTGGTCTATAATACCTAAAAATGATAAATACAAATAATTAGACTAATATTTTGGAGACTTTACTATAAAAACACTAAAATACATAAAAATACTATGACACTATTACCGACTTATCACTACCATTTATAAATATTCAAAGTTAGAACTATCGTTCAACCCACAAAGTATCCCAAGTAAAAGACATAAAAGTGTAATACAAAATATCAAAATACCCTACGTGAATAGACATCAACTCAAGTCAGGGCTAAGAGGTAGTCATTAATCTTCTCTTTACTTGGCTTGGTGCTGCTCGAAGGACCTACACCCACTGTCACAAACTAGACGGTGAGTATAGTGATATTTAAGTAATAACTGGGGAATTCTATACTACATTTCCAATTTAATAAACTGGTATTTAAAAGCATAATATAGCTAAAAGATGTTGAACAATCAATGCAAATAAATACCACGGTTAAACATGAATAGTTAGACTAACACAAGCTAAGTCGACATGATTTACATTCGGTCGGCGGTGAGAGATATCACTTAGCCTTTACCACTACTATATGGAGCTATGCTCAACATATATCAACAAATAGCGGAATTGTGCTCTACGCGTGTAAATCATCTATACTTGCCGACAACCCCGTGGCACATACCACGTGTGTTGCCCAAGTAAAGTGGCAAGTGCCGGAGACCCCAAGGGACTTAACCCCCGTGAATCCGCGCATCTCTCGTGCAATGGACACTAGATAATCCTTACTTTAGTTTTCAAGAATTGATAATCCTATAACTCTATGATTCCAAAACAAGTTTAGCTACAAAGCCAAAGGAAATGAAATACAAGTCCAAAGTAAATAAATAGACATAAAGCATGTTTTTCTATGTAAACATTAACCTCAGTCAAAGCCAATCATCAAGCAGTTAGAAAATAGAGTCAAATGATATACTTCACAAGGCATCATGCTATGTTAACATTTATAATTAAAGGAATTACAGAAAGCATGATGTGGGAGTTCAAACAGCAAGTCTACAAATAGACTGATAGATAGTAAATAGACGGAATGAAATAAAGTAAAGAATCCTCACAATTTCATTTACAAGTCAAAGTAGTAGTCCTAGCTATTCGGCCTCCCAACACTTCGTAACCCGCGTTCCTAGACTCCCGATATGCTTCCCTATATCCTTAGTATGGTTAAATACTTATTTTAGGGTCTGGGTGTGTTGGTTGGGTAGGTCTTGTACTCTTGCTAACTAATGCCCCCACCACGTTTATGGATCTGATGCACCAGGTTTTGAGACCATTTCTTGACTGCTTCGTGATAGTCTTCATCGACGACATTCCAAAATTTCCAGCACAATGTACAACTCTGAATTTTTTTTGTGTCATGAGCATACATAATGAAGCAAAGTGATTAAGTGGGGTCTTTTATACTTGTGGTTTCATCAAGTGTGCACCTCCACACTTTTATGTCAATCTAATGGTCACTAATGTTTCCTAACCACATTAAGTTTCCAGCCAACTAACACACTTTGATAACACATGCTTCATTGGAGTGTGTGCTGACACGTATCTTGAGGTAAGTCTAATGTGTGTTGCATTTTTAATTGGGACTATAGGCCTCATATTTAATATACTCAATGTAATTAACCATAGGGTATATAAATAATTCATAACACATATATGTAAATGACTTATGAATTTCCAAAACAAATCCTACCCGGTCCCACGGTTCACACGCAACTCGATGCGCTTCTCTGCTCGTCGACTCGTCAACACTATCGAACTTAACTATTTCAGGTATTAGGTACACACATACATTACACTAAGCATTCACCACATCAAATATATCATATACCTCGACCACGTGCCTCGGTCAGTGCATGTGTCCCAATTTAGGTCCACATCAAGGGTCGGTGACCCCGATAACAGCCAAAACCTAAGATTAGAAATTTGGGCCGTGATAAAGATATACCCAACCTTTGTATCGACTACATCAAATTGTTGACACCAACTGCCTATCTATGACTTCAACCTTTGTTTCTTGCAATATAAGGATATCAAACTTACATCTTTCAACAACTTTTTTAATCAAACTTCTCTTACTAACAACACGTAGACCTTTAACATTCCAACTCATGATCTTCAATTGTGAACAATAGCAACCCACCTCTTAGTCTATAAGGATATCTCTATTAAAATTGCCTTTTGTCGGTTGTACTATAATCTACTAAGCACTGTATTCTTCTTTGTTCTATCTCTGCAGGAGTAAGTGATTGTTTTTGAATTGTTATACCACAGGTGTTCATAAATGCAGTATCAACCACTAATGGAACCACATCCATTGTTTATGTGTGTTCCTCATCTAGCTGTAAGGTGCTGCAACAACTGAACCATCCGACCTCATTTGATTTGTTGCATGTATATCGACAGTTTCATCAGACTCCCTTATTGTTCCCTCTTAAGCAAATAACCTGTGAACTACCTCTATCCCTTATTCTATTACCTCATTCACCTCCCCTCCCCTTGTCTGGCATAGCCTGATGCAATGAACTAGTTTCCCTCTCTCCTTCCACGACATTCTTCTATGTCTGTGTCTAGCTCTTGTACATCCCCTTATATCGATCCCCCTCCTCGGATTCACTACTCCTAGTGGAACTCCATTCTCTTTCTAGCTCACTATTATAGGTATCCAGTTCCATTATGGTATCTCTCCATAAATCTTTCCTTCCCTGAAATCAATCATTCTCCATGCACCTCTTCTAACACTGGTCTCCTCCATCATCCCCTCCCCACTAACTCCTGCAACTGAGATCCCTTCATCTAGTCTGTCGGTCTGATCATCCATCACTTGGGGCTTGTCATATCTTTTAGCGGCAACCACCATGACCTCGAGAAACTCGGGGTCCGACTCATCTCCTAACCTAACTTGGCTTATCTGAGTAATAGTCGATCCAACTCCTGTATGACCTTGTTCTAGTGGGCTTTGAAATTAGGCCTGATGCAAATTCTAAGAGTTCCTCCATGAAATCTTTTTTCCAAGTAAATTGGGTTGGACCTGTTACTGAGATGTGGGTTTTATGGTACAAGTCCATTGCATTAGATGGTCCACCATGTTCATATATGGGCGGTGTGGTGTCCACAATCACATATCTTCCCATGATTCCTGATTTCTCAAAGCAGATTTCTGGGATCATTGTTAATTAGATTTAAGCCTCTTTGGACTTTCAGTTTATATGTCCGTTGCATTCTCGACTTGGATGTGTGCGATCGACAGTCGTGATTGAACAAGCGCCAACTCATCCCCTCTTTGTACTTGATCCTCATTTAATGCCATCCAATGCATCTGAGGCACATTTAATGCCACGCCATGTGTCAACTGAAAAGTCGTTCCACCTACGTGTTGTCTGGCTTGACACATCCCTTCCTTCATGACGCCAGTTGCCATTTCGATAAAACAGTGCCTAAACGCCACCCCTCTGTCAGTGATAGGCATGGTGGTCACATCACTTCTCTTCATTGTCCTTTATTAGATACCATACGGCTCTCATTTCCCTTAACAATTGTCTCCAGTGCTTCATTCATCACCGCCCCGCGAACTCACAAGGTGGCTGTAATGGCCGAAGTTAATTCATCGTTATTTAATGACGTGTGCGTAGACGTGGTTGACCGCTAATATGCTCGTGGGACCTGCAGATTGGCCAGGACGTGCCCAGAGCTAGGTAAATAGTATTTTTGTGTTGTTGTGCTTTAATTTGTGATGTTTATGTGCAATTAGGGTTGTTGACATCATGCTGTATGTATTTTATTGTGTTATTGACGTGCGAGATAGTGTTATGGGTATTCGCCTCGACTAGCGTGCAGAACGCAGGTATTGGGTAGGCGAATGACAGTACATTAGCTTGGGTAGTCATATACACATGGAAAATGATAAAATACAATTAATAATTAATAAATAACATCATATATGCATTCGTGGCACGAGAGTACGCGAGGGACGCGATGGTATGTGCGGGAGGAAGGTATTGGAACACCCGAGGTTAGTTGTTTTGTTTAAGCAAAAACAAGTCAAGAGAGAGTGTCACCCACCCAAGTCATCTAAGGTGAACCAATTGACCTTAAGAGAAACCTTAGATCAAGCCTTGAGATTCACAAATACATTGGATGCCATTGGGGAGTATAAATACCAAGTTTTCTTACAACTTATCACCTTTTCTCTCTCCTCCTCAACACAAATCCGAAAATGGTGATAGTGAATAGGTTTTGTGAACTTATGGAGCACATTTAGAGCATTATACGACAAGGGTTCTACGGTCTGAGGTTAGAATCTTGTTCTCCATCTCATTTCTTACGTTTCGGTCACAAAAGTCTGGATTTTAATGGGGGTTTCGGGATTAAGTTTGAGCGCAGTAGCTTAGGGTTGTGTTGCTATAGTTGTTGTGGTTGTTTTTGAGCAACAAGTTGAGTTGTTGTTGAGGTTGTTATTAAAGTTGTTGTTTTTGGAAACAAAATAGGGTTTTTGGTCAAATTGTTCAGGTTTTAGTTTCAGTCGATTTCCGTCGAGGGGTTATGTGTCACGGTTCAATTTTCTAATCTTGATTAACTTGCTTAATTAGGATCACCCACCCGTGATGTGGGGCCCGCATGAGATGCGCACACCCATTGAGGCATGTGGCCGAGGTAAATTTTATATTTGTACTGGTGTATGCCTAGTGTTGTGTATGTGTGTAGATTAACTAAGTCAATATTTGCAGCTATTGACGTCGAGACGAGAGCGGGGACGGGCTTCGAGTTGCGTGCTTGCTGAGGTATCAGGTTACGAGACTGTGGTAAGTCTAAACTTAGTTAAATACAATTTAGAATAAATTAGTACACAACCTTGGTAATTAAATTAATGCACATTAGATCTTATCCTATGGTTTTATTTTAGTAAATCACATTTAAATGTCCTATATTTGGTATTGAATTAAACTAACCTTAAGAAAACCTCGGGATCTGTGTTGCCATACTCCCATGTTGAGAGTCATTCATGTTGTGTCACATGAGAAGCTAGACTGTTTAGTTAGTCACCACTGAATTTACCTCGAGTTACACACTACATACAAGATTATGATAAACCATATAAATACCCATAGATTAGTGGGTTTCTCATTTTTCCCAAACAATTTACATGCAAACACAGAGCTGCAACTGAAGAGAGAACACCTGAAGGGTTCAGAGAGGGATTTGAGCTGAGTCTTAGAGAATATTTGAAGATCTAACTAAGGTAACCATTACCACCTCTTTATTTTCATTAAAATGAGTCAAATGGGGGGTTTTTGTGTTTAAATTGATTTGAGCTGTGATTTTTGTTTATAAAGTACTTTTCTTCCATATTATGTATGATTCAACAGTTATCCATGGTTTTGATTTAGATTTTTGAAGAAATTTGGGTGTTTGGGTGAAGATTGTGTAAAAAGTCCATACATGAATCGATCCGGTTTATCCGAGGTTCTCTTGTATTTCTGGGTAGTTTTTTAGTCTAATCTAATATATTATGATCATGCATGTTGTTTTGACTAAGTGGTGGCTCCCAGAATGCCCAGAAAACCAGAATTTCCCTCTGGAAATTCTGAGTTTCGCATTGTTCAGCACGTTAGGCACAATGTCTAGTGCGCTACCTGTTCTGGGGAAGATAAAACACTGTTCACCTCAAGAACAGTAGCGCGCTGGGTGCTACACTGTTCACTTAGGAACAGTAGTGCGCTGGGAACATGGCCAACGCGCTGGGCACTGTTTACAACCCACTTTTAAATTAAAATATTAAAAGACTAAATTAACCAATCAAGTATACGACCTATACAACTGACACACATCGACCCTAAGTATTATCTAAACACACCAGGACTTAGGAGAGCGTACTGGGAGTCCAGGGACGCAGATGTCGGGTGTCGAGAGGTCGGATAGCTAGGACTACTGCGTTAACTTGTAAGTGAAACTGTGAGAACTCTTTACTTTATTTCATTCCTATTATTTACCATTTTCAGTCTATTTGCAGACTTACTATTTGTACTTTCTCATCATGCTTTCCTGGTTCTATTCATTATGAATGTTGATATAGCATGATGTCGTATTTGGTATATCATTGACTCCATGTTTCCTTATATGCTCAATGTTTGTCTTGAAATGTGGGTAATGGATATTTAGAAGAGCATGTTTTAGGTTCAATTGTCATATATGAATTTGTATTCTATATTCCATTGGGGCTTCATAGCCTAACTTGTTTTGAAACCTTAGAAACCTAGGAATGTTAATTCTTGGAATGTAAAGTAGGGATTATCTAGTGTCCATTGCACATAGATGTGCGAATTCACGAGGATTTCGGTCTTTCGGGGTCTCCGGCACTCGCCACTACACTTGGGCAGCACACGTGGTATGGCCCACGAGGTTGTCAACAAGTATAGATGATTTATACGTGTAGAGCACAGCTCCACCACTTGAGGTTATTAAATAAAAAAGTGATTATTATTATATGTTGAGCACAACTCCATACAGTAGTGGAAAAGCCTAGGTGATAGTTCTCACTTCCGACAGGACGTAGATCATCTTGACTTAGCTCGTATTAGTCTAAGTATTTCTATTAACTGTGGTATTTACTTGCATGATTTATTCAACGTTCTTCTGCTACATTATGCGTTTAAATACCTTTTGTCTAAATTTAAAATGTAGTATTAGAATTCCCTAGTTATCAATTAAATATCATTATACTCACCGTCTAGTTTGTGACGGTGGGTGTAGGTCCGTCGAGCAGCACCAGGCGGGGTAAGGAGAAAATCGATGACTTCCTCAGAGCTTTGAGGGCGTAGCTGCCCGTACATGTATGTTATTTTGTTGTATTATACTTTACTTATGTTTTTTACTTGGGATGTTATTAGGATGAGTGTTAGACTACTCGACTTTTGACTTTCACTTTCTTTATATGTTCGCTGTTTACTTGCATATATATATATGGTGATTGTCATTTCCTAGTCCCCACACTTAGGATTAAAAAAATTTGCTTCCGCTAACATATGTAAGACTTCCGCTATAAATTGTTAAGACTTTTGCTAACTAAACTAACTGTTTAAAATAGAAAATATAGGTAGTTAAGGCTGACTAATACATAATTGGGTCCAACGTGTCGTAATTAGGGCTTAATTACGGGATTAAGCTGGGCGGTACCCTATATTAAGAGAGGGGACGTCACATTATGGCAGTAAATAGTTTCTATATGTATATATGCGATGTTAGGATAGATTCGAACCGCCGACGAATCGAGGGGGCTCAAAAACCCCTAATGGGTGTCACTTGTTCAGACGCCGCCAGGGGTGCCGTGGGGAGAAAACTCCTACGGTGTCACCTGCGGCATCCAAACCAGAGACTATAACACAGCCCAAGCCTTAGTTCACGCTGTGGGGTTTTGTTCTTAGCAACGTAGGTCACAACATCCAACACGCCGTGGGATTGTTGAACACGGTGGCGCCACCTACGGCGTCTGGAGTAGGAAATGAAATAAAAATCTAAAAATGAGTTTTCTAAAATGGTTTTTTTTAAACGAAATGGGTTTTAATTGGGGTTTTATCGAGGATTATAATCAATTAAATGAGGATTTAAATTGATTAAAAGGGATTCAAATTATGAATTTGGAATTTAGGGAAATTTACGGATAAATTTTGGTTATCAGGCTTTGGATTGCGTGACGAGTGATTTGGCACGCATTTTGAGGCGTGAATTGGATGGCATTGGGATTAGTTAGAGTGCGCTTTGAGGTGTGTAGTATCCCAACTGAAATTACTTGAATATTTACTTCTTTTGACTTTTGAATTCAATTTATGTTATTTTAATATTCTATTCCTGGTTGTGATTTTAATGGACGGAAGTTGAATGAGGCTCCTTCGTGCCATTCCAGTGTGTATGCCCACTAGGCCATAACACGTGTGTCAGGAAAACTCGGTGAATGGTTCGACCCGGAAATCACGTCGGGGCACGTATGGGTGAGTCATAGGTATTACGTTGACCACCTAGCGTATCCAGATACTGGTCCTACTTGAATGAGACTCGCTGACAGTATTATGTGGAAGACTCTGAATTATGGTGCTAGTCTGACCCTAGGCTGTAGGTACACACATTGAGCTTTCACTATTATCTATCCATGCGATGATCACAGTTTCCTGTATTTATTTCCGCATATTTATTTAATAGCTTTATTTAAATTTCAATATTTACTTTCAATATTGCTCACTTAATTTCCTTGGGAATACTCACTCTAGACTTGTCATCTGCCTTTTGTGATGGCTTGAGTGCAAATCCTAATAGAGTCAAAGCAAGGGCAAGCTACTAGAGTACCGTTGATTCAGAGACTGTAAGCCTGACTTGTACGTTTGTATTATATATATTTTGGTTTTGTTTTGGGAACAAGGGATTGTGAGACACTTTAGAACCTTGTAATTGGTGTTTTGAGACATCTGAGGTGTTTTATTGATATATGGTTATCATATGGGTTTTATATCACATAATTCAATTATTATTATCTGAGATAATATGCTTGTAAGACTTTCACTGATATTTCAAGGTTTGGTAATGATTTTAATTGATGAACTGAATTCAATAACAACTTAAACAATAACTAGTGACCTAATGAGTTTAATAACGATAAAAGTGGATAATATTCAATGTAAGTCATAACTGGCGTTGGTAAGCCAGACTGTGGACTTACATTGGCCCCGTGGTGGTCCATTGGAAAATTGGTACGTTACAGTGGTCGTCTTCCCCAACAAGGAACTATAATTTTCTCTGGCGAAAAATCCTCTCGTCTCCCCACGCTTTCAACAGAGCTTTTTGGAGGTTCTATTGACCCTTCAAATTGTTCCCCAATCATTCGAAAATGTATAATGATTCCACTTGTTTAATGGTAGAGCTTTGATCATGATCCAACAGTTTGATCCCCCATCGTTGTTCCATCCAATGGAAATCAGGGTTCCATGGATGGATTCATAATATGAGATTATGGCACATCTCGCGTCCTTCATGAACCACCTCCATTTCCTCCCTGCTATCGCAAACCAGCACAACCTTGTCCTATCCCACCACTTGGAGTTCCACCTTTCGGGTAAGGATTTCTCAGTCTATCCCCATGGAGTTCTCCACAATCGTTTGAATATAAACATGGCAGTTTGACATTTAACTACAGGCATGGTTTTATTTGAATTTGTATGATTATGCCTTTCCTTCCTTGTATGTACGTCTACGACCTCCTTCCTTGCCCTTGGTCGTGTCTTTACAACTGACCTTGGCTTCACCATTGTTCTCGCCTCCACTGGTACCTCTGTTCTAGTCTCTAGGATGGTTCTTTGTTCCAGGGCTTGTCGCCTCCCCGAGACAATGTTTAATACTACATTCTTCAGTCTCAGCCAGGCTTGCCATTCTCGACCCTCCAGGATAAGTACCATTTGCCATCCTCCCAAGTATAACTTGTGAATATTCAGTGCCCTTTCCCTATCATTGCACAAAACTTGAATCATCATTGTAGTAGATCTCTCCCTTCTAAGCTTGCGTTCCTCTCCATCTGGGTTGTGTAAGAACTAATCGATCGTTTGTACACACCATGAGTTGAACCCCACTTCAACCTCTTGTTTAAAGCACACATTAGGGGTGTATTCAACATCGGTGATCGTTTCTCAAGCCTCTCATCTGATCTTTGTTCACCGCTTCCTGCTGATGACCTCAACCCTGGTTTCTGAGTCGTTCGTCACCTCCATAGTTGTCTTTTGGTTGACAAGAAAGAAAGTATTATACTTTTGATACTAAAAGCTAGAGTTTTTAGTTTGTAACTGTCGAGGCCATATAGGTCTACATATGATACTTAAAAAACTAGAATTTTTTACTACAAGTGTCTCCAACATTGGTATGACCCGAGACCTCCTCAATGTAAGCAATACTTCATCCATCTCGCTAGATATGGTTGATTGGTGGGGCAAAAAAATAGCATACTTTCGATACGTCCATTTGCTAAGTACTATCACAATGTTTTACATCGTAATGTTTTGTTCTTTGTTTTGCATAGGCTTAATTGGTTAAAATATCTTAACTTTTTACGACTTTTGTTATTATATTCTAACTATTTTAAATTTGTTATTATATCCTAATCTTTCTAGATTGATAAATTTATATCTTAAGGCACTTTTTTACTCCAAATTTGATGTGATGACACATAAATAATGAGTTTAAAAAGTCACCTCATCTCCTCTAATCACTAAAATAATTATTAAACTTATTATTTAAGCTTATTACTTAAGTATCACTTCACCAAATTGAAGTCAAAAAGTGAGTTTAGATACAAATTTATCAATTTAAAAATATTAAGATATAATAACAAATTTGAAAAGGTTAAGATATAATAATAAAAGTTGTAAAAGGTTATAATATTTTAATTTAACCAATTTGACCGTTTGCAAACACCAAGAGATATTTTGAGGTCTTTTCCTTGCGCCACCATATGAACTTGTGGTAGATGTAAAGTCATCTCCGACCAAGAAATTATTTAAAGCTATTTATCTCAGACAATTTTATTGTCATATATATATATATATATATCGATTAAAAAAAATTCATTTCCTTTTCAACCATAAAATCCAATCCAACACCTAAATTCTATTTTCCTACTCATATGCCTTTTATTATTTATTCATATTCATTTTGATTAATAAATTATTTAAATAATAAATAATTTGCGATAAAAATACATTTATTTCTTTAGAAAAAATAAAAAAAGATTTATTTATTGAAAAAAAAATTAAAAATAGATAAGAATGTTGAAATGGTACTGAGCTATAGTGGAGGGCATAATCTTACGTAGGGGTGGGCAGCGGTTTTCAAAAAACCGCCCAAACCGCTCAAACCGACCAAACCGCACGGTTTGGTTTGGTTTTTGAAGCTCGCGGTTTGGTCGCGGTTTGGAAAACGACCAAACCGCATGATTCGCGGTTTGGTCGCGGTGCAAAATGCCAAAGCAGCATTCTCACAAATTT
Organism: Stephania japonica; assembly: GCA_039657345.1. Lineage (NCBI taxonomy): Eukaryota > Viridiplantae > Streptophyta > Magnoliopsida > Ranunculales > Menispermaceae > Stephania > Stephania japonica. The sequence continues at coordinate 75,897,039 of CM077556.1, forward strand.
CCAACTCAAATAAAAATATATAAGGTGATAGAAACCTAACAGAAGACTCAAGAAATCAAGAAAACATTCAAGAAGAGTTTCTGCTCAATTGAGATAGAGAGGAGGAGCTCATATCATATATATACTCACTGAGATTATATCTACACCATACACGTGTATACACGTGTTTCGTCTCAGGACACATTATAACTGAATCACGTGACTACCATGTGTTTACAATAACCTCACTACCACACTTCGTATAACACCTAAACTTGTATCTTAATGAGCTTCTCTCACATTTGGAAAGCTTAGGCGACAATATGCGAGAAATTTGTACAATTAATCTTTATTTTGTAACTGTTGAGGCCATATTTAGGTGCCTTACTGGTTTGATCTATTAATGACCATTTCAGCGTCCTTATCTCCTCTTCCACTAACGTTAACAACTACTTTTGCTGCATTAGGCAAAGCAGGGCAAAGCTTCTCAAGTATAGCCAGTGCATGAGAGGCCTCCATTGCTGGTATAATTCCTTCCAGTCTACAAAGCTTATGATATGCTGCAACATTTTAGAAATCAATATCAGAACACATTATTAATCTCTATTGAGTTAATTAGTTCATAATAGTTAAGTTAGTGATTCATGAGTTAATAATATTTTACCTTCTACAGCTTCTTGGTCTGTGACACTGTAAAACTGGGCCCGCTTTGTGTCCTTGAGAAAGCTCAGCTCCGGCCCCACAGCTGGGTACTCCAAACTGCACATTAGCATAGGGTTTACATGGGCCCGTTGATTCAAAGCACATTTGATAATACAAAAGTTCTGTCCATGTCCATTGATGTCAATGTAGCACTTAAAGAATTTGATGTGGAATAGGTCATAAAATCAAATCCTGCTGTCTAACTCTAGTTAATATTTTGACTTTTATGAAAATAATTGAATCGATGTGAAGAGAAATGAATCGAACGTAAACAATTATCCGAAAAAAAAAAAAAGTGTTGATTAACACTACAATGACCTGTGAGGGCAGCAATTACGCACTGCGTCCTTTGGACATCCGGGTTTCACTCTGTGCACACACACTAGTTGGAGTAAGATCTAATGACCCACAAGAGGATAGTACGCAACAGCAGTGCCCCGAGTATCAATAAAGTACCCAATAAGATCATAAAAATTGTGGGTAACGTTCATTTGATGAACCACAAAAGGAGCAGTGCATATATAATCACAACAAGTGACAGGTCATTAATTATCAATAGTTTGTTTCTAAACAAAAGTCATTACTAATAATTTCTCAACCCTACCAAAAATAAAAAAAAATAATTTCTCTACTCACCCTACTCCAATTGAGTGAGGCCAAAGTATTTGTCCCTCCTCATCTTGTAAAAGGTAACTCATGGCACCATGGTACACTCCAACATCCCCTCTAGCAAGTGTGGCCGAGTGCTTCCCTGAATCTAGCCCAAACCCTGCGGCCTCAACCCCGATCAACCTCACCTCTTCATCACCCAAGAACTCATGAAACATTCCCATAGCGTTCGAACCGCTACCAACGCAGGCAACTAAAACATCTGGTTTACCTCCCCATTTCTCCATGGCTTGCCTCCTTGTCTCCTTCCCTATCACGGATTGAAACTCTCTAACCATGCTTGGACATGGGTGAGGCCCTACCACCGTGCCGGACAAGTAGTAACTGTTGTCTAGGCTCCCTACCCATCTTCGAATTGCCTCCGATGTCGCGTCTTTGAAGCTTCCCTCCACAGATTCCACCTTAAAAAATAGAGCAAATGAAATTGAACTACTATCTTTTAAGGCCCTCTTAGAATATGTAAATGTAATTTATTACTTTAACACACATTTTATTGTAGTAACATATTCTGACTTCTTACTACCCCCGTAAGATTTTACAAGCAGAGATAAAAAGATATGTTTTCTTGTAGCGATCGTGTTTTCTTGTAGCGATCGTGTCTGAGTCATCGCTTTCATTAATTATCCAAAAATAATCATAAAAAAAAATTACGCAAAAATTAACCGTGTTTAATTTGATGTAGCAAGAGTGATACTTAAATCCTAAATTATAATTATGTACCTGGGCGCCAAGTAGCTTCATTTGAGAGACATTGAAGGATTGTTTCTGCATATCTTGGGTGCCCATGAAAATTGTGCAATCCAAGGCGAGCTTAGCACAAGCAGCGGCCGTGGCGACGCCATGCTGACCAGCTCCTGTAGCAGCGACGATGCTAGTTCTTCCCATTCGCTTGGCAAGCATCGCTTGCGCGATGGCGTTGTTGATCTTGTGAGCTCCCCCGTGGTTGAGATCTTCCCTCTTTAGATACAACTCCGGGCCTTCACCCTTATCATTCTTGTAGTGATTTGTGAGTCTCTCGGCAAAGTACAATGGCGTCTCTCGTCCCACATAGTCTTTGAGTGCCGTGGCCAATGCTTCCTAAATAAAATTAATTAATCAAGCATGTTTTTCTTAACAAAGAATTACGTATCATTTTCAAATAAACTTTTTGTTATTTGGATGACAGAAGCACTCCATTGTCACTTCAATTGTGTTTCCTACGACTATTTTTTTTTTTTTTGGGTGCCTTTACGACCACAAATTTAAGGGTAGCAATAACAACCATTTTTTTCTAAAAATTCTATATATCCAAACTTGCTATGTATAAAATCCACTTTAATTAATTCTTTATTTTAAAAAATATGTGCTTTAATCTTTGTGATCTTTCAACAAAAACATGCATCAACAAAGCACATTAATTTTTTTTCCTTTTTACGAATTATTAATTTTCTTACCTTTTAGTTTTGATGAGGCACTACCTACTAAGACAAGGTTGAGGTTCGACTCAGGTGGAGTGATTGCAATTTGTCCCAACATTAAAAGTTGTTAGGACATCAAACACAAGTTTTTTTGTGTTAGTGCCACCCTTAAATTACATAAAATACATGATATTGAGGTGCATCGATCGAGAAAACGATCAAAATACAGTTAGAATTAATTAAATTAATAACTAACACCTAATACAAACCTGAAACTCTGCATCTCTAATAGCAGAGTAAAACTCTGCTTCAAGCTTGCCCAAGCAACTAATCAGGGTCTCTGGCACATACTTCCCACCATACTTCCCAAACTTCCCACTATTGTTCACTCCTACTCCTCCCTTGTTGATCTCTTCATGGACTAATCTTTCCAACTCTTTAGGTGAATCAATCACCATAGAATTATGGGTCCTAACTACCGTACTTGACGTCGTTGATGAACGGATTGAGGTTCCTCTAAGCTTAAGGGAGGATTAAGACTTAGCATCGCAGAGGGATTAATGGAACTTGTATTATTTTCCCCAAAGTTCAAGTGAGAACAAGGAGGATAGGCACCGAGGAATTGAAGACTGTGAACCATTTTGTAAAGCTTGCTAGATCTCTTTTTTGATGTGTGTGTGTGTGTGAGAGAGAGAGAGAGAGAGAGAGAGAGAGAGAGAGAGAGAGTTGGTTGGTTTGATGTCTTTGGTCTCCAGTTCTTGATGCTTATATAGATGAAATTAACATTAGTAAAACGTGCTACTCTTTCCGCGGTTGCAATAAATGAAACGTGCTACTCTTTCCGCGGTTGCAAGAAATGAAAATGTGGTTTCTTGGTCGTCCAATATTGATTATTCAAAATTGACATGTTAGATAGTGTCACGGGGTCACTGATGAGGAGTTTACCCTAAGAAAATTTTTCTCATTCAATACCACTTCGTGGTGCCTAAGGACCAACTTAGTACAACACTCCAATAACTTTCACACTAACAAGCAATAATAGGCACAAAGGTGAGCTTTACTGATCTTTGAATGATGGGTTACAACTCTACCACCTTATGCTTCCCCAAACATAAGGGGCTGGCTTTATAGAAAAATAGCCTGAAATGGTTACATAACCGAATGGACACATGTCCTAGTTTACAAGCATCAAAGACTAAGTAAACCACACCACACTCCCATGTAGTCAAGCAATCGCCTAACTGCTTGCCTCCTTTGCTACCACCTGGCCTCGTAACTGCCATGACCACTTGGTCAATAGGCACATCTCCAATATGCTAGGGACTTGCTTGGACGTGCCTTGGTCATGCTCCAGTCATGACCAAGGTAGTTGCCTAACCGACTTAGGAACTGCCATGCTTGACTCGGTCCATCCATGTTTAGGAATGCTCCTTGATCTTAAGGTCGTGCTTGGTCGTACCTAGCTGAGCCTAGGCACCTTGGGTGCGTGCCGAAGCCCGACTACGTCCGGGTCCTACCGGCTCGGAGGTGGTTGCATGATGGTATTTGGGCAAAGCCTTGGCATGCACGCCCAAGGCCTCATCTAGGGTCACTCTTGCCTTCCTACACATACTACCCCCATGGAGAGGTCCTTCCCCTATAGTAGATGTTAAGCCGTTCTTGGCACTCCAATAAGGAACATCCAAAAGTGAGACCAATCATACTTTGACCTGGTCAACGCCAAAGTCAAGAAAAGTCAACCATGCTCCTATCAAGGTCTTGCCTTACCCGTGCCAAGGCATGACCTTGCTCGAGCCAAGGTATTTGCCAAGCTTAAGGTACGCTCAAGTCGCTTCCGTGCTCTCCCTAAGTCACCGCTGTGCTCGCCCCAAGGAGAGTGTCTTGCCCGCGCATGCTCACTTAGGTACGCGCGTCGTACCCGCTAAGGTACGCGCGCCTTGCCCGCTAAGGTTTGTGTCGTGCCACACCATGCCCGTTAAGGTACGTGCTAAGGTATGCGCCTTGCTACACCGTGTCTGCTAAGGTATGCGCCTTGCCATACCGTGCCCGATAAGGTACGCACTTTGCCATACCGTGCCCGCTAAGGTACGCGTTATGCCACCTCGTGTACCACCGTGCTAAACCTTGCCCACGTCGTGCCAAACCTTGCCCACTTAGGTAAACACCGTGCCCACTTAGGTATGAGCCATGCACTGAACCTCAATCCGTCCCTTGAGTCCTCCGAAGCCTCCCGAGCCCACCGAGACTAAGTCATTTGATGAGTTATCATGCTGCCCAGCCCAGCATGCTCCGGTCTAACTATTGGGGTGGTAACAAACCTCCCCCGGCCAAAATGTTTGATGCCTTCATCGAACTGCTCGGTTCCTACCGTTTTTGGTAGTCTGTTATCTCCTTCTCAAACTGCCATAGGGTAGTGTCCCGCTCCCAAATAGGTTCCTCCACATCAACCCACTTGATCAAGTAGAAAATCCACCGATTTTTCTTACTCTGACCATACACCTCGTGGTTTAGAATTTGCTTGATCTCCCCTAAAAATTCCTTCCATATCAAGGGTGGAGCTCGTCTGACTGCACTCCGCCCTAGATCCACCTGATTTGAGTGGAAAGGCTTGAGGTAACTTACATGAAATGTAGGGTGTACCTTCAACCTCTTTGGTAGCTTGAGCTATTAAGCTACCCTCCCAACTCGCTTGACCACCTCAAATGTTCCCTCATATCGCTGAACCAAACCCTTGTGTGTCTCCTTCTTGTTGAATTTCTTTAGGATTTTAGGAGTGAGCTTCAACAAGACCAAGTCTCCTTATTGGAACTCCAAGGATCTCCTGTTCTGGTCAGCATACTTCTTCATCCGTAGAATAGCTTTAGCCAAATTGTCTTGAGCTGCCTCCCGTAACTCTTGCTTGCACCTTGCAAAGTGATAAGCCGTTGGGCATGATCCCATCGACTTTGATTTTGCTACCTCGTGTGGGGTAGTTGGCTGTTGTCCCGTCGCCACCTTAAAAGGACTCATCTCCGTAGCCGAACTCCTATGAAGATTGTAGCAAAATTGGGTCGAATCAAGCAGGTCCACCCAGTTGGACTGGCTTGCATTCACATAGTGTCTGAGGTAGTCCTCCAACAAGGCATTGATCCTCTCTGTCCGCCCATCCGTTTGAAGATGGTTGGCTGTCGAGAACTTCAATTCTGATCCCAGCATATTGAAGAGGGAAGTCCAAAACCGCCCTGTGAACCTTGTATCCCGATCACTTATAATATCCTCTTGAATCCCCTAATATTTTGCCACATGTTTTAAGAACAATTCTCTAGCCATATCTGCATCACAATTCTTCGGAGCAGCAATGAATGTTTGCATACTTCGAGAATCGATCCACCACCACCATCACGCTAGTCATCCCCTCCGTCTGGGGAAGACCAGTGATGAAATCCATAGAAATGCTTCTGAAGGGTTTGTTTAGTATTGGTAGAGGCTCCATCAAGCCTGCTACCTTCCTCCTCTCTGTCTTGTCTTGCTGGCACACATGACAAATCCGCACGTACAGATCCACGTCTTCCTTCATCTTTGGCCAAAAAAATGAACGGGACAGGAGGGCAAAGGTACGCTCCATGCCTGGATGTCTTGCCCACCTCGCATCATGAGTTTCTCTCAAGAGTTCTCGCCTCAATCCGCCTGTACTAGGAACATATGAACGTCCTCCTTTAGCATAAAAGACTCCATCTTCGCACCAGAATCTCCGAGTAACACCTTCAACTACTAGTTTCACCACTTTCACATAAACTGGATCCTTGCTCGTCTTCTCCTTGATTCGAGGCAAGAATTGGCTTTCAAGTACTATAATTGCCGAGACCACCTCAACTACCACCTTTCGACTAAGAGCATTAGGTACTGAATTAAACCTCCCAGGCTTGTGTTCGAACTGTACATCGTACTCATGCCAAGAAGTCCAACCACCTTGCTTGCTTTTGGGAGAGCTTCTTCTGGGTCATAAAATATGTGATTGTCGCATTATCTGTGCGCACAATGAAACTCATCCCAAGCAAGTAGTGTCTCCAAATTCTGAGGGCATGCACCATAGCAAGCATCTCCTTATCGTGGGCTGGATATCGATGTTCAGCATCCTTCAGTTTTCTGCTCTCAAAGGCAATGGGGTGTCCCTCCTAAACAAGCACCGCCCCCAAAACCCTATCAGATGCGTCGGTATGGACTTTGAAAGGAAGTTTAAAGGTTTGGTAATGAAAGCATTAGTTCAGAGGCAATGACCTGCCTCAATTTCTCCATCGCCTGGTCGCACTTCTCTGTCCACGACCATGCACGATCTTTCTTCAAAAGATCTATTAGCGGTGCCACCTTCCTCGAGTAGCCTTCCACGAACCGTCGATAGTAATTCGCCAAGCCTAGGAATAATCAAATTTCAAGGACCTTTGTGAGGTTTGGCCATTCCACAATTGCACGAATTTTCTCCGGATCCATAAACAGCTTTCCTTAACTTACAATATGACCAAGAAAAGTGATGGCTTGCCTTGCAAACTCACACTTTCCTTCTTTACAAACAATTGTTTAGCTAGTAAAGTAGTTAAAACTTTCCTCAAATGATCAACATGATCTTGGAGGTTCTGACTATACACAACAATGTCATCCAAATAGACTACTACAAACCGATTAACAAACTCCCTCAATACATCATTCATCAAGTGACAAAACGTTGCAGGGGTGTTTGTAAGACCGAAGGGCATAACAAGATATTCAAACGAACCATACCTCGTCACCATGGCCCTTTTTAGTTCATCTCCAGCAGCAATGCGAACTTGGTAGTACCCTGATCGCAAGTCCAACTTGGTAAAGTACGAGGCACCAAACAAACGATCGAATAGATCCGACGCCAAGGGGATCGGGTACTTGTTCTCATTGTGAGCTTGTTCAAAGCCCTGTAGTCGACGCGCATTCGAAAGGACCTATCGTGCTTCTTCTGAAATAGGACTGGGGCTCTGAATGGTGCCTTGAATGGCTGAATGAACCCCGCATTCAGCAACTCCTCCAACTGCTTTCTCAGCTTTTCTAACTCCTTAAGAGCCATGCGATAAGGGGTTTGGGCTGGCGACTTTGAGCCTTGTACAAGCTCAATTGCATGATCAATGGTTCTCTGTGGTTGTAGGTGCTTTGGCAACTTTGGAGGCATGACATTTTCGAACACCTCCAGCACACCAGCCACCATATCAAGGACCTCCACCGCAACTCTTGGCTTCATCTCCACCAACGTTGCCAAATAGGTCGGCTGCCCTGCACTTCCTCAGACCATCTTTGAGTTGAATTGCCAACAGATGGGTTTGGTTGTCACCTTCCTTCCCTGTAGCATCACCAACAGCAGGTACAAAGCAAATGTGGGACTTGTTCATGATGAACAATCCCCTTAGGAAAGGCATGAGGGCAATACTCCCCAAATAGAGAAAATCGTTCCCTAGAATGATGTCAAAATCATCTAGAGGAACCGCCATTAGGTTGATCTTTCCTTCCCAGGGTCCAACCTTGATATCAACATTAGAGGTCATACCTTGGATTTGTTTGGCCACGAATTCACTGCCTTCATGCGACTGGAATTCTCAGCAATTGTAAGCTCCAGCATACCCACCATATGATTTGCACGAATGAGTATGTCACCCCCGAATCCACCATCACAAGGACCTTGTGTTGGTTCACCATCGCCTCCACATAGAGCAATCCCTCTGATTTGCTTGGTTTTGTTTGTTGAATGGCATTCAACAACTGTAGTGGGTTCATCCGAGTCTTTCAGCGGTATTTTCTACAATCAAGGCAGAAATCTTTTCCTTCTTTGGACACTCCCGTGCCCATGAGGCCCATTGCAAATGAAACAACCTTTTGAGAATGATGAGGGTTGTGCATCTGCTTTGGGTGCCGACTTTTAGTTCAGCTTCTTCAAAGGAAACGACTTCTTCTCGCCTTTCTTCGAGTACTCCTTGTGGGGCTTTTTCTCCTTGTTCTTCCCTTCCGAAGGTGAAGAACTAGTCTTGAATCGACAAGACTATCAGCAGCAGCTATCGCTCCAGGTAAGTCCTTCACACCTTGCCTCCTCAACTCGGCTTTGCCCATGTCTGCAAGCCATTTGTAAAATTGAAGAGTTTATCCTCTTCTGACATATTCTTAATGTCCAGCAGCAAAGCGGAAAACTCCTTCACGTACTCCCGAACGGAACCCGTCTGCTTCAGCTTACGCAAAGCCTCCCTCGCTTGCCAAACTGCATTAGTAGGCAGGAATTGATCATTCAATTCCCATTTCAGCACCTCCCACTCGATGATCTTTGGCCTCCCAACAGCTTGCATCATCGTCAACTCTGGTTCTCCACCAAAGCTTTGCATCTCCCTCCAAGTACATTGTAGTTAGGATGACCTTTTGATCATCCAGTCCGCACCATGGCAAAGTACTGCTCCATGTCCCAAAGAAAGTTCTTTAGTTCTTTGGCACTGCGCTTACCAGAGAACTTCTTTGGTTCCGAAACTTTAGGTTTCGGTAGCTTTGCCGTTTCCCCAACGTCTGAGGTCCCACCCACAGACTTTTTGAGTAGACTAACCTCCACAGCAATCGTCTCTGCTGTGTTAGTGGTAAGTTCACTAACCGCACGAAAATCAGCAACTAGCTCATCAAAATGAGCCTCCCAACTAGAGATCATCCCCATATGAGATTCCTCCCTAGCCACCAACTAAGCAACGATTGCTTCCAAGCCTCCAACTTGCTCTGCCAAGGAAGAGCTTTGAGCCTCCTCCCTCTGCACACTGAGTGTTGCCACGAGTTGCTCCAAGTGAGACACCATCTCATTTAGATCAACAGCTGTTCGAGTCGCCATCATCGCCAAATGGGGCTCTGATACCAATTGTCACGGGGTCATTGATGAGAGGGTTTACCCTAAGGAAATTTTTCTCACTCAATACCACTCAGTGGTGCCTAAGGACCACCTTAGTACATCACTTCAATAACTTTCACATTAACAAGCAACAATAGGCACAAAGGGGAGCTTCACTGATCTTTGAATGATGAGTTACAACTCCACCACCTTATGCTTCCCCAATAAGAGGTTGACTTTATAGCAAAACAGCCTGAAACGGTTACATAACCGAATGGACACATGTCCTAGTTTACAAGCATCAAAGACTAAGTAAACCACACCATACTTCTATGTAGTCAGGCAGTTGCCTAACTGCTTGTCTCCTTTGCTGCCACCTGACCTCGTAACTGCCATGACCACTTGGTCAATAGGCACATCTCCAATGTGCTAGGGACTTACTTGGATATGCCCTGGTCATACTCCAGCCATGACCAATGTAGTTGCCTAACCGCCTTAGAAACTGTCATGCTTGACTCGGTCCATCCATGTCTAGGAACGCTTCTTGATCTTAGGGTCGTGCTGGAGCCTGACTACGTCCTGGTCCTACCGGCTCGAAGGTGGTTGCATGATGGTCTTTGGGCAAAGCCTTGGCATGCACGCCTAAGGCCTTCTTTAGGGTCACCCTTGCCTTCCTGCCCATACCACCCCCAGAAGAGGTCCCTCCCCTATAGTAGATGTTAAGTCATTCTTGGCCCTCCAATAGGGAACATCCAAAAGTGAGACCAATCATACTTTGACTTGGTCAATGCCAAAGTTAAGGAAAGTCAACCATGCTCCTGCCAAGGTCTTGTCTTGCCCGTGCCAAGGCATGACCTTGCTCGTGCCAAGGTATGTGCCAAGCTTAAGGTATGCCCAAGTCACTTCCATGCTCTCCCCAAGTCACCGTTGTGCTTGCCCCAGGGAGAGTGCGTTGCCCGCGCATGCTCATTTAGGTACGCGCGCCTTGCCCACTAAGGTATGCGCCTTGCTACACTTTGCCCGCTAAGGTACGCGCCTTGCCATACCGTATCGGCTAAAGTACGCACCTTGCTATACCGTGCCCGCTAAGGTCTGTGTCGTGCCACACCGTGCCCGTTAAGGTACGCGCTAAGGTATACGCCTTGCTACACCATGCCCGCTAAGGCATGCGCCTTGCCATTCCGTACCCGCTAAGGTACGCTCCTTTCCATACCGTGCCCACTAAGGTACGCGCCTTGCCATACCGTGCCCACTAAGGTACGCGCCTTGCTATACCGTGCTTGCTAAGGTATGCGCTAAGGTACGCGCCTTGCCATACTGTGCTCGCTAAGGTACGCGCTAAGGTATGCGCCTTGCCATACCGTGCCCGCTAAGGTACGTGTTGTGCCATTCCGTGTCCGCATCGTGCCAAACCTTGCCCACGCCATGCCAAACCTTGCCCATACCGTGCCAACCCTTGCCTACTTAAGTAAACATCGTGCCCACTTAGGAATGAGCCATGCACTGAACCTCAATCCGTCCCTTGAGTCCCCCAAAGCCTCCCGAGCACATCGAGATTCGGTCATTTACTGAGTTATCATGCTGCCCATCCTAGCATGCTCTGGTCTAGCTATTGGGGTGGTAACAGATAAGTATATATCATTAATTAATGACAACGTGTATCTAAGTGATATCGAGTTCAAAATCCTAATTATAGTGTTCTTTTAAAACCATTATCAGGTCAGATTTACCATTTTAATATTAGTTAATCCAATGTTCACTTCGTAGGATTAGGTAATCATTCAAATTACTCAATACACATTACTGGCGACTATTCTAAGTGACTCTTTTGGGCTTGCTAGTTAATCTTGACGTGCTTGCATAAGGGTATGAAGAAATTACCAATAAATCACTTAACTAAGTCGGGTGTTAGTCAAGTGAATAAGAGGCCAAATTGGGATTAATCACTTAATCCAACTACACATCCTATGTATAAATTAAATCGTTAGACTTACGCTAGTTGGGTGTAGAGAAGCGAAATGGTCTATGTTGAATTTTTCCGTCTAGCGGTATGTTACCCGCAAGGCTGCCTGCGATAATTTTTCGCGAGCCATTGATCTCTCGAGTACTAATATTGTCTCCAACTTACCACCCTTCAACTCTTAGGTGTGGGGTTTTATATCAAAGGGCTTCGATACTATTAGAGGGAAGACAATCACTTATATACATCATTTAGAAGTTTCACTTATCCGATGTGGGATTATTATTTCGATCCACATATCTCATTACTCCACTTTGCACCGAAATCCATCCAAGGGGTTTTCTCGACAAGTTCTGATCGAACTGTCAACTCTGATAGCATGTTAAATTCTCACAGCCGCGGCACACAAATGGCGAAACCATGGATCTTCTCCGTTAGCACCGATATTGTCCCCAACTTGACTACCTCAACTTTAGGTGTGAAGTTTTATTTCAAAAGGCTTAATTTGGTTCTAGTTTGGAGGAGTTAATAACTTATAAACTTCATTTGCAAAGTTTCATTTAATCTACGTGGGATTAGCTTTCTGTCCACACATCTTCAACACTCCCCATGGACCGAAAGTCACATGATCCAGGGGGCTCTTTTTTTCTCCTATGTCTCATTTGAACCATGGACTCTGATACTATATCAAATTCTCACGTCCATGCCATACACACGTGCGCAAGCCCGTGAATTTCCTCTACTAACACCAATATTGTCCCCAACTTAACCACCTTTCAACTTTAGATGTGGGTTTCTATCTCAAAAGACATTCGTACTATAGTTGGAAATAGTTGATCAATTATATGCATATTTATGAAGTTATATTTAATCGACGTGGGACTAAATTTTGGTCCACACATCTTCAACACCCCCTATGGACCGAAAGTCACATGATCTAAGGGGTTTTTTTCTCCTAGATCCCATTTAAACCATGAGCTCTGATATCATATTAAATTTTCTCAATCGTGTCGTACATGCATTTACGAGCTCGTGGATCTCCTCCGGTATCACCGATATTGTCTCAAACTTAACCACCTTTCAACTTTAGATGTGTGGTTTTGTCTCAAAAGGCCTCGGTACTAATTGGAATGAGTTAATCAATTATATACTTCTTTATGAAGTTATATTTAATTGATGGGGGACTAACTTTTGATCAACACATTTTCAACACTCCCCTATGGACCGAGTATCACATGATCCAGGGGTTTCTTCTCCCAGGTCTCATTCGAACTATGGACTCTGATACCAAGTGTGCTAGCCCGTGGATCTCCTCTGCTAGCAACGATATTGTCCCCAACTTAACCACCTTTCAACTAGTACTGAGGATTTGACATGGTATCAGAGCTCATGGTTCGAATGGGACTTGAGAGAAAAGAAACCTCCTAGATCATGTGACTTTCGGTACATAGTGGAGTGTTGAAGATATGTGGATTGAAAGTTAGTCTCATATCGAATAAATATAACTTCAAAAAAAAGTATATAATTAATTAACTCCACCTTACTAGTACCGATGCCTTTTGAAATAAAACCCCATACCTAAAGTTGAATGTGGTTAAATTATGGACAATATTGGTGCTAGCTGAGGAGATCTTCGGGCTCACGTATGTATGTGCGGTGTAGCCGTAAGAATTTAACATGGTATTAAAGCCCATGGTTCGATTGTGACCTGGGATAAAAAAAATGCCCCTCCTTGGATCATGTGACTTTTGATTTATGGGGTAGTGTTGAAGACGTGTGGACCAAAAGTTAGTCCCACATTGATTAAATGAAACTTCAAAATAAAGTATATAATTGATTAACTCCTCCCAAATTGAACCGATGCCTTTTGAGATAAAGCCTCACACATATGAGTTAAAGTTGGTTAAGTTACAGACAATATCGATACTAGCATAGGAGATCCACAGGCTCGCACAGGCGTATGCGGCGCGACCATGAAAATTCGACAGGTGGCCAGTATCAGGACCCAATTCCCGAGGGGCCCAGGTCTCCCGACCTAGACCATTGTCAAACACTTCGAGATGACCCATTGAGATGGGTGATGACCTAGTAAGCCTTAACTTGTGGAAAAAAACCAAGATATTCTACAATAGACTAACCAAGGCGAATAGGTGTGGAGATAAAAACCTTCCTAGTCTATTGATGCGTGCCGAACACGTCAATAAAATATTATACCTAAACCAACTGTTTTGTAGATAGTGGTAAAAGGTCGATCCCACAGAGATTGGTAGTCTTTCTAAGGTAGGAAAATAACAAGAAAGGAAATCGTGGGTTTTATAGAACAATTAGAACTAAATACATGTAAAAATAGTTTTGTAAAAGTGAATTCAAAGGTAGAAAGTAACCTAGGCTTTTAGCTTCTCGAACTTGTCTAGTGGCACATGGAATTCATTGGTTGTCAATCCATACAAAAATATGCAATTCAATTATATTCTAGTGTAGCTATAGTCCTAGTGACGCACTTGGTTCCTCGCACTTCCTAGTCTCGGTAGTCAAGGTATGACCGTTAACTCATTCCCTAACCAAACACACAACCCTAGACTTACACGAATTGGGTTTAATGCTTTGATTACATTAATATGATTCGTGAAGCCACTATGTCTAGACAACCGGATCGCTAGTGCTTCCAATTTAACCTAGATCCCTAAGACACTCGATCTGTCCCGAAAGGAACTAACCAATCAGTATGACCAACTGTTACTTGGATGAGTCTACTGCGTAAGGACGGGTGTTTCGACTCAATAACAAAGGGTAGTCAATCTAACATGCAAGTGAAGATCTTTTCACAAACAAAAAGATCTATCCCTAGAATAAACTCAGTGCCAAAAGAAATATAATATAAGAGAAAAACAAAAGAATATAAATCAAATAGTTCTCACAATGAATCCATGTCGCTAACGACTTGTTCGATCCACCTTCGGCCAAGATCAATGAGTTTAGCCAAACATTGTCAAGCAAAAACCAAGCTTCCTATGAGTTATGGTGTAAAAAAGAGGTAGAAAATCGTAAAAAACCTAACTTCTCTTTATATAAATCCCATAAAGTTGGTTTCAACCTAAAAAGTCAAAAAAAATAAGAATTTTCAAGTTTTTGGAGTCCATGTCGTGCTTGATGCTGCGCAGCATTAGGAAGCAACGACATCATTTAAAGCGTGTAAGTCATTATGCCTCTATTCTGGACGCTGCAACTCGTGCCGTGAGCATTTTCCCTCTGTGGCATCACTTATGGCCAAATTTTCAGAACTGACTTGCAATGAGATTTTGGACCACTTAGAGGCCGAATTTGAAGAAGCTACGAGAAACATGAAAACTTTCAACTCGGGGTCTACTTTCCAACAAAAGAAACAACAAGTCATTTAGATTTGAAATGAGGAAGTTATGGCTTTTATACTAAAGTAGGGTCATTAAAAAACTTGACCAAACTTGGCCAACTTTGGTGTCGCTCAATCCCGAACTTTGCATTTTCTTCCCCGAGTGTCGTTTTCACCTCATATTCATGTTATAAGTCCAAAATACTAGAAATCCATAAAAGTGAAAGTTTGTCACCATAAATGAGATAATTAGACACTTAACAATACATAATTAGAAACTTAACAAACTCCCCCAAGCTTAGAGCTTTGCACGTTCCGAGCAAAGGAATGAATGAAAACAAATGCTCTAATATCTAAACTCCTAATACTACAATAACTAGTCTTAATAATCCTATGCCCATCACCAAGTTAAGTGGAGTTCCTTTTTTATTTAAATACCTCTAAATTAACCATTCTCTCAAAGAAGTTCAGAGTTAAGATTTATCTAGAAACGGAGTCCAAACACCGATAGAAATCACACTTTCAAGAACTTGACTTAGTCAAGACAAAGATCTTCAACTACTCAAGATTTTTCAGGGCCATTACACTCAAGCACATAGGTTCACGATTTCTTTAAAAATAGTGCATCAACACTGAAAAGGGTACCATATGCGAATAATTCAACCACACTCTCCATTATTGTAGACTTAAACACCAAAGGAAAATAATAAGACTTTAAATTGAGAATTTCAAGATTCAAAGCATTGGAGTAACTCACTTAAACTAGCTATAAGCACTCGGCCAAATCTTTTTACTTAAGGAGTTTTCATAGACTTCCGCCTTAATTAATTTCATATACTCTCTTTTTTTTCTCCAAAAAATTTTAAGTAATATGGTCCCTGCTCCATTTCCTATGGAAACTGCTTTGCTCATTATTTCCCACCACAAGATTCTCTGCTCCATCTCCTATGGAATCTGTGGGACTCTTAAATTTTTTTTTTGAAAACTCTTATTGATGCTTATCACTTTCACTATGATTAAGCAAGTCATCCAATGTAAGTTAAAGTATTATTAGTCTTAATCATTATCAAAAAGTAGTTCAGTCATATGAATTTTGACTCAAGTGGGCTATACTCGCATTCTAGCACCTTAAAAATCTGATTACTTTCAAAATAGGACCGCCTGCCCTCTTTGAGTATCTAACATAAAGCCTAAAACTCATAATAGCTCCCTAATAAGTAATCTCAACAATGTCAAGCAATGCTCTATATTAAATGTTTCTCTTTGTTTTCAAAAAGGTCCAAGTCTCAAAAGTGACTTAAATGAACTCAAATTCACAATCAAAAACACTCAACAAAATTTTGGGCAACTCTAAACTAGACTTAATGATGTAACTAAAGACTAAAACATGTGTATACTACTATAAAATAATACTACCCTAAATAATGTAATACATGACATGTCATAACAAGATAATGAATGATGGAATGATAGAATAGAAATAAATATAATGAAGTGAAAAAGGATAACACCACCATACCATACCGCTCATACCCATAGAATATGCATAAAAATAAAAACGGTCATACCTGACATTCGCAAATTCCAACAAACAACCAATCAATTCCACAATACCTCAATACTTGAAAATACCCCCAAACTTATCTCAAACCTTATCCTCAAGGTTTAAAACAAGAATGTGAATGTCAAACCATAAAGAGAAAATAAAAGAAGTGAAATGGAACATGATAATATATAGTGAAGTAGAGATGATAAGTAGCGAGATATAATGTGACAACCATCAAATTTAATTGGTGATGCATGTTGTGTTTTCAGGACCGTGACCTACTCGTTATGATTTGTCATATTACTTAAGCCTCGAGAGTTGACACTGAGGTATATTTTATTTTTCTGTAATGTTTGTATTATTATTTATACCCAAATATGAACATTGTATGTCCTAGTGTATGGTTATTATAGTATTAATCGCCATGGATTTTTGTGTGAGATTCGCCTAGGAGAAAATGAATTTTAGGGTGTAACACGGATAATTAAACACAAAAAATGATAATTTGTAAATTATTAGAAAATAATAAATAATTAAATAAAATGCGGGAGCAAGGTTATGTTTGGGAACGCACGTGGTGCGAGTTGAGAGTTGAAACAGGTACGAGTATACGTGTCGTGAGTGAGAAACGACTTGGTTTTGAAAATTGAGTCACCTATTAGAGTTATTAAGGTGAGTTAGAGTTGTTGGATGGGGTGAAAGGGAGACACAAGTGTGCCTTAAGATCCATGCATGTGAGGAGATAAAAGGTCGGTATAAAAACCAACTTTTCTCTCTCCTCTCAATCCATTTTCATTTCATCAACGTGAGAACGAGAGAGAAGGTGGGTTTTGAACATTCACGAGTACGTTGCAACGTTGTGGATCGACCAAATACGTGTAAAAAGGTAGGATCCCTACTCATCTCGTGTTTGTGTTCAATTTGACGCCAGCTTTGCGAGTTTTCATCGCGACGATTTTAAATGAATTTTTCGGAAAAATATTGGAAATGAGTTTAGTTGATGATTTTGAAATCAATTGAAGGTTTTATTGGTGGATTGGTGGTTGTTTTTTGGATTGGAAGTTAATTGGAATTTTTGTGGATTTTTGAAGAAATTTCGTGTTATTTACGAATTGGGGTGTTTTGTCGGGGTTTCGACGGGAAATGAGTTGGGTTTTATATTGTCACAAAGGTCCCGATGAGTTTGGGATAGACTCGGAACACGGCGACACGAGTCGAGTTTCAGAAAACCTCAAATATAGTGTTCTGTTGAACACGCCTTGAGGGACGTCGTGAGGAGTTATCTCCCACGGCGCTACTCACGACGTCTTAGGTAGTGTGCATGGAAAAGACGTCGTAGGGATGCCGTCAAGAACAAAAATGTCACGGCGTCTTGGCGGCATGACACTGTTCACAGGGTCAAATTTATAAAAATTTTGAAAAATTTCGGGGATCTTTCGGGTATCCAATTGGGTCCAAATACAACCCAATACCCCAAAAATTAACCCAATTACACTAGTTTAATAATTATGAAAAATTGGGATAAATTAGAAATTTTAATTTGAATTGGCAGACTTTGAGAATTCGAGTGGATAGCTTAGAGGTACACGAGGATAGGAGTATTGAGATTGATTGAGGTACGTTATCGTATGATTTTAAGCTAGTAGAAGGTATACACTAATTCATTACTAGTATTTCTATTTGAATTGAGCTATTGTTGGAAATCCATTTTTTATTTTCTTACTTTAGTGTCTTAGTGTAAGTGTGTTGCGAAGGTAATCCTGAGTCCATATTAGTGGGTAAGCATGAACACTTCTACGGTTGTGTTGTCCCACCCCACTGTAGCGGGTTATACCCCGAGTACTGGATTGTTTGGGCATTGCGGTGTATATGGTTTATGGGTCACTGTTGTGACAATAAATGTGGTGCTTCGGTCCTGCATTGATATTGACCACTTATGGGCCTATCCTTTGATTATGCAGGACACTCAAATTTTGTTGCTCAGCTTATCGGTCTATTTATCATGCTATTTATTACATTTTCTACCTTTCAATACCGAATGATACTTGGACTATTTATTTGATAAATTTTGAATTACTGTTTACTTTCTTCGGCATTACTTTCATATTTTTCACGCACTCACCATCTAGTTTGTGATGGTGGTGCAGATAGAGGTGAGACGAGAAATGGGAAGGAGTTGATGCTAGGTGATATCCTCTGAGGACTCTCAGAGCAATCCTTTCCTTTACTCACAATAGGTTTTGTTCTTTTGTTTGTGATTATCGTATATATGTTTTGTTAAACACTGGGACATGTATCTGGGGTTGAGAGATTAGGGAAATCATGTATGATCATTTTGCGTAGCTTTGATCACTAGATATGCATGTATTTATGCACTTCTCAAGGTTTCCACATGATTAGTTATCTATTCGTAGTTATAGTTATTATAGTAATTTTCGTAACGAATTTCCTGATAACTTTATAATCCTATAACTCACATAATTAAATGGTTAAATAATGATGTATATAAGGATTTGAGGCTGACTATGATGCATAGACTTCGCGAGTAAAGACTCGGAGGTCCACATAAGTTTAGGCCAGGCGGGGCCCAAATTTATGGGAACTAGGGTCGTCACATATAACATGCCATAAAAAAACAGATAACCTATTTGACTCAAAGCTCTCAAAATATAGTAACAGGACAAAACAAAAGTGCACTCACACACTCAGAAAATTGCTTAACTATAAGCATCATCACCTCTATCGGACTTGACAGCAAAAACCAAATAAACTAAATGTAAAAACTTACCAAATTCCAATTAAACTAATCGTAGACATGAAGGTCATCATAGAGAGCTACAACAATGATATCGAGCTCTTTCAACTCTGGTGCCTTAACAAAAGGGAATCAAACACCTGCAAATGTTACAAATCGGGATAATGATACGTTCACCAAATAAATATAAAAACTAGCAAATGAAAACAAAGGGATAGAAACTTGGGCTGCCTCCCAAGGGCACCTTTGTTTAAAGTCATTGGTTCGACTTGGCGTAATTAATCTCGTGATACCCTCTCCTTTCGAGATGTCAACAACAAACGACACATCTAAAGCCTTGGGCAATAAAACATGCATGCCCTCCTTCAAACTCGGGAGCTCATTCGGACCTCTAACATAAAAGATTATATTGTATCATGATCGTTTGACACAAAGGTGTTAACAATGTAGAAAATCTGCGAACGCTCCTTTACTTCCACCCCCTTTTTCAACTCAACAAGTATGCAAGGGAGGGTGGGTGGTTTCACCAACACTAGAGGTCGGTCTTCCTAGCTCTCCTTTTGAGGTTCCTTTGACCATTAATAAATGGCTTCAATTTCTTTCTCAACTTCATCCTCTACATTCCGTATAATGATAATGTTTGGCTCACTTGGAGAGACTTCAAGTTCTTCTGTTGTTTCACTCCAATAGTCCTCAACCGGTGTAATCTCATTTACCTCAACACACTTTAATAGAATTGCACTCACGATCTCCGCTGATATCTTCTGGAGAATTCACTTGATTTCTTCTTCAACTTCTTGATCCTTTTGTTCAATCCATTGGTCTAATTATTGCTTAGTGAGGTACATATCTTGCTTAGTCTCTAAAAGAAACCTTATTTGTGATGGCCCCAATTTCCCGTGCAATTAGGTACGCCCGGCCTAAACCCATGCAGGCCCTAAGTCATCACTCGACAACCTAACGAGCCTAGTCAGCCTCCGATTTAATTAATATAATGATTTATGAAAGAGTTATTGCAATAATATATAACGGAAGACTAAACAATTATAATAAACTAAATATCAAGGAAATAACTTAATCAAACGAAAATCAAGAATTCTATAAGTGTGAAAAACCCCGAGCATTCATGTACAATTCCATAAGCATATATACATGTTACCAATCTCACCAAAAATGTCAAGTTCAATAATCTCAAAAAAAATAAGTATGAAACGATATACAAATCAACAAAACATTAACACATACTATAAATTCTTCCAAGTTTCGTCGCTAATCCTCACAAAAAGTCGCCTAGGCAGGGCTCCTTGCCTCTACTGCACTACTCTATCTGCACCCACCATCACAAACTAGACGGTGAGCAACTGGAGAAAACAAATGTAATGCCAGAAGAAGATAACAAGAAATTCATGATATAACAAGTAAAGCGAGGAAATATCATGCGGTAATAGAAAGACATAAATTTAAATAAATCAAGTGCATGATAAATAGACTAATAGATATCAATCGAATTTCAAGTGTGTTCTAAGGAATCAAAAGAGGCCTATAAGTGGTCTAAATCATAGCATAACGGTGAGGACCTCGCGAGGTCTTCCCGGGCATCGACACAAGCGAAGGCACAACAATGATGGGAGGGACTCAAACCCACCCACCCAGTACTCGGTGTCACACGGTCACTAAGGGTGGTCACACACTTCTGTACATGAGTGCCCGCGTTTTATCCCTCCAGTGCAGGTCCTAGTACTTTTGAGACGAAACACTTATACGAAACACTTACGCCAGGAAACACACAAGAAGGAATGGAATGGAATACCAATAATAGAGCATAACAAGACTAAATAAATGATAATGAATCACATGGCATTTTCTTACTGGCTTACAAATCATACATAAGCTTTTAGCAAATGTACTTACCTGAACTATTGCAAATCGTATCCACTCTCGTAAATCCTAACGCGTATCCCAGAGTTTTTCGCCACCTGACAAGGTCAAAACTCTAATTAATTGGTCGAGTCAATAACTAATCTAGGTTTAAACCCTGGTGTTTTCCCAATGTTTTGATGACTTGAATGACTCGAACAACTCGATGAAAATTGATCGAAAAAACTGATCAAAAATCCAATGAAAACACAACGACTCTCTTGGGTTTTGAAATCACATGTATAAGCCTCATCGCGAATCATAGGCTCGGCTTAGTCATATGTGGGTCACGCCATAGTCTCGAGGACCGGCGGCGTGACCATGACGTCATTACCGTTCAGTTAACTTAAAAACATAATATTGACGTCGCTCGATAATAACGACTCAATTCGAACTCAAAATGACCATACACCGACGAGTAAGGAACCTCGTGGGTGTGGTTCAACATCTGTAGAGTACCATCACGGCATGTTAAGGCCGGGGGCACGCTTAACGTCACGTTAACGACTACATTACGTGATAGTAAAACAAAACCAACGTATGAACTCCTCGATAAAACAACTTGCCACTATCCATATGGACACTCTGGGGCTATGGGACAGGCACAAGAGTTTGGCGTGACCTCCAATGCTCCCCTAGTCACGGCATCCGACGGCAATGCCACCCGTGATGGCGGTTTTTCGGTGAGGAAGAAAACCACATACCAACGTGAAATCAAGACCAAACAGTTCAAACGAAACCGATTCGGATACACCGAAGGATAGCGAGGTACCAACAAAGGCAAGCCATGGTCCCCGATAGCCTCTCAGACGTGGTGTCCGACCCACAGCGCCGCCGTAGCGGCGGTTTCTGACAACTCAATGAAAACTGTCCAATGTGAACACCCTACAACATTGCCAACTAAACCACGACTCACACTCATATATACTCAAATTCAGCAAAACTACGAGGACGTGGGGCTTTGGTGGACCAGTAGGAACCATCCACGACTGTCCCCAACACTAGCAGTCACTCCGGCGGTCTCCTAAAAACGTGATAGCAATACAGTTAGAGAAAGAGTTGGAAAAATGGAGCATACGGGACTGCCGACTACAAAACTAATCACAACCTCTATCAATGCAACTGTGGTGTGCTCTAGGGCTGTCGGGAATTCCAGTGGGTCACCGAGAAGTCATCCCCGATGAGTCCCTATCCCTGCAACACCGAAACGGCTGATAACACACGCACACAACATCACACGTAAATAAAAAGTGCAATAGGACAGCAACCAAATCCCATCAAAAATCACCATGTCCGCCTCACATGGAAGCCTCCGGGAACGTTAAGACAACCACTACCTACCCCAGTCACGGCGGACCATCGTTGCAAGCAAGCCAGCTGCGAAACAACGCCGTACATGCATGAGGCGTGAACGAGAGAGAGAGAGAAGAGAGAGAGAGAGAGAGAGAGAGAGAGAGAGAAAGAAAGAGAGAGCACGGACTGAGAAGGACGACTTTATCTACTCTGGTGACCGTCCGAGATGCCAATGCCGTGGAGGGTGGCGGTGGTGACGGTCAAGACAGGAGGAGGAGAGGTGTAAGGGAGGAGACCGAGAATAAGGTCCGAGAAAGAGATACGTGCGTGACCGAGAGGGAAAGAGAGACGAGAGAGATGACGAACCTCCGGTGAGGGCTCCGATCACCAAGGGAGAGGGGAGGAGTTGACCGAGAGGGAGTGAGAGAGGAGAGTGGGTGGCGGCCCTATGAAGGAGATGATGAATAGTGTAGGTAGGGTTTTTTTTCTCACGTTTATATATATGTTATTTAGTCAAAATGACCATTTTACCTTTACTTTCATCTTAAAACACACTTACATCTCGAGGCCAATCCCATGACACCTTAAATTAGAGTTGAGTCACTTTAACAACCTCTATCCCATAGTCGGTATGTCATGTAGCTAATCAACTGCCGCATTTGAACGACGTTCCTCGGTCCGTCTTTCCTTATCCCGACTCCCATAGTGCGCGTAGTTTCGCCGATTCTAGCAAATTAAAAATTAAATTACATAAATATTCATTTAATTGTATTCTTTATTATGTTTTAAGTCCCCCGTGTACCCGTAACCTATCTGTCGATCTTTGTTCATCCAATTTTCCTACTCGTTCATCGACTTTATTGTTCGGTCACTCAAATACGAGGATAAATATATAATACACATCACCATTCACAATTAGCCAAATTTTTGGGTCATTACATTATTATATCCCTTGAAGGTTGATTCCGCATGGAACTATATATGTCAGGTTGTGGTGATGAATTACTCCAATCGTTAAAGGGACATACATTATTGCTAGGAGAAAGCCAATCGGAATCATATCTTTCTCAATGTATTCAATGGTTCTCCGTTCCAATTGAGGATTTTGTGGACTTGGCCTAGACTTTAAGAAGTCAGGTTGTGGTGATGCATAACTCCAATAGTAAAAGGGACATACATTAGGAAAATGATGACAACCCGTAAAAAGATTACAAGCTTTGACAGGTTCTTGTTGCACATCAAAGGGCCAACTAGAAAAATATTGTGAAGAGGCAGCCATGGTGGAGTTTTCAGCAAACATGCTAGAGACAAGGGTATAGAGAAACTAAAAATAAAAAAAATAAAATAAAGAAAACCAAAGAAAGAAAAAACCAATCCTCGGCAACGGTGCCAAAAATTGATGTGCGCCGAACGCGTCAATAAAATCTTATACCTAAACTAACTATTTTGTAGATAAAGGTAAATGGTCGATCCCACAAAGATTGATAGACTTTCTAAGGTAAGAAAATAACAAGAAGGGAAATCGTGGGTTTTAGAGAACAATTAGACTTGAAGACATGTAAAAACAGTTTTGTAAAAGTGAATTCAAGGGTAGAAAGTAACCTAAACTTTTAGCTTCTCGAACTTGTCTACTGGCACATAGAATTCATTGGTTGTCGATCCATACAAAAAATTTGCAATTCAATTATATTCTAGTGTATCTATAGACCCGGTGAAGCACTCGGTTCCTCGCACTTCTTAGTCTCGGTAGTCAAGGTACGACCGTTAACTATTTCCCTAACTAAACACACAACCCTAGACTTACGCGAATTGGGTTTAATACATTGATTACATTAATACGATTCGTGAGGCACATCACCTAGACAACTAGATCGCTAGGGCAATTGACCGATCCCGAAAGGGGCTAACTAATAAGTATGGTCAATTGTTACTTAGATGAGTCTACCGCGTAAGGATGGACATTTCAACTCAATAACTAAGGGTATTCAATCTTACATGCAAATGAGGATCCTTTCACAAACAAAATAGATCTAACCCTAGAATAAACTTAATGCTAAAAGAAATATAATATAAGAGAAAAACAAAAGAATATAAATCAAATAGATCCCACAATGGATCCATATTCTCTTTATATAAAATCCTTAAAGGGTTTCAATGAGAGACACAAGATGTGCCTTGAGATTCGTGTGGGTGAATGGATGATGAGGGGGTATATAAACCCATCACATTTTCTCCCTCCTCCCTATCTCTTTTCTCTCTCAATCGAACTAACCGAAAGAAAGAAACGTTGGTTTCGAACTTTCTGAGCGTAGAATGATGTTGAGGATTGACCAACCACGTGTAATAAGGTAGGATCTCGACTCCTCTCGTGATTACATACGAGTTGGTACTAATTTAGTGAGTTTTCGTCACAATGACTTCGGGCAAGATTTTCGAAAAAGTTTCAAATGAGTTTTGGTTGATGGTTTTGTGATCAATGGAATGATTTAAGGGTATTTGGTGAATTGGTTTGAGTGTTTGAAGTTGGTTGGTATTTTTGGAAATTTTTGGTAATTTTCGTGTGATTTTCGAATCGGGACTTTGATTGAGGTTTCAACACAAAGTGAAGTGTGTTTGGTGTTGTTTTGGACCTCCATAAAAGTTTAGTATAGGCTCGAAATGCGACACAAGCCGGGGTTCCGAAAAATCTCGAAAACGAATTCAGGGACTCATGCGGTGAGGGATGTTGTGGAGCATTTATGCTCACGGCATGAAAACCATAGAGTCTGGGGAAGTGACGTTTTAGATGATGCCGTGGGCTAAAACCCTGGCGGCGTCATCTATGGCGTCTGAACCAGAGAAGTAAAAAATACACGCTTTATGTGACGTCATGGGGATTTACCTATGGCGGCGTCGGGAATAGTAAAAATAGACAATTTTTAAATAAATTTCTAATATTTTGGGAAAATCATAGGGGGTTATTTATGGTCCCGGAATGACTCTAATTGAAACAAATTTTGGTTAAATGATTGCCAGACTTTTAAAATTCGATTGGTATGAGTTATAAGTTTGCGCGAGGATCGACGTTTTACGTTATTGAGGTACATTTCGTATGTTAGTAAGCCAGTAAGAAGGTACACATTAATTCATTTTCTATTGTTGATACTGCTTTTAAATTGAGCTTTTTGTTAGAATTCCGTTCCATAGTTCCTTGATTGAGTGTCTTGATGTAAGTATGTCGTGAATGTACTCTTGGGTCCATATTAGCTGGGCTAACGTGAACACTTCTGCAGAAGTGTTGTCCACCCCCTAATATTGGGCTTTACCCCGAGTACTGGATTATTGTGGATATATCGTGGATGTGGTATTGGTTATGGAACTAGATGTGGATATGGTTGTGGTATTGTTGTGGAATGTTGCGGCTATTGATCACTTATGGGCCTCTTTTGACTCGATAGACACTCAAATTTCGTTGTTATGCTTTCCAGTCTGTTTGTCATGCATATTTCATGTCTTTCAATACCGCATGATACCTAGACTATTTATTTGGTAAATCTTGAATTACTATTTATGTTTTTTTGGCTATACTATTAATTTTTCATGCACTCACCGTCTAGTTTGTGATGGTGGTGCAGATAGAGCAGAGAAGAGCAAGGAAAAGGAGTTGATGCTAGGTGATATCCTCCGAGGACTCTTGGAGCTGTTCTTTCATTTACTCACAGTAGGTCTTATCTTTTTTTGTTATGATTATTGTACATTATGTATTAGATAGCACTGGGATATGATTTAGGGATAAGAGACTAGGGATATCATCTAATACTGTATTATTGAGCTATGATCACCAGATATACATGCATTTATCCATTTCTCATGGTTTCCATGATACGTTATATATATATATATATATATATATTTTTTTTTTTTTCTGATTTTCCATTTACGGAGTTATTGTTGATTATAGTGATTTCCTCTGCGATTTTACTAATAAGTTTATAATCCTATAACACACATTTAAATGATAAGAAAATGATGAATATGAGGATTTGAGATTGACTAAGATGCGTAGACTTTGTGAGTAAGGGTTCGAGGATCCATGTAGGTCTAGGCCGGGCGGGACCTAATTTTATGGTGAACTGGGGCCGTCACAACAAGTCTAAGCGAGAAACTTCATAGAGTCATAGCGAATTGAGGTCACTGAAGGCCCCTGACCTCCAATCCGAGGTACCAATCATAATCAATCACCGTTATATCAGTTCCACAAGCATTCAAGAGATAGAGTAACAAAAAGGGCGTGATAAAAACAATTTCTAATGAAGAAATAATTAAGCAGATTCCAAGTAGAACATTAGCAATTACTGAAATGAATCCTAGCATATCTACTAGCATGGAACATTGATAAATTCCACGTTGATAAAACTTAATCATAACCCTTGCGAATTAATGTCACGCCATCGTCGCGAAGATAAAGGTTTTCAGGGTTAGTTATCATTTCCCCAACTCTTGTCTCGGCGATGTACTTCGTTAAAACTCAATAAATTTTGGAAGACATCCAGAGCCATCCTAGCGTTATGGGATTACTCGCAGGCGCTGGGCGAGATCGTTGTGTTTCGAATCGAAAACAAAAATTATGATCCAGTGATTTGCCAGTACCGTACGTTGTACATCACGACACTAGGAGATCGTTGGACTCATTTCAACATTTTCAGCCAACACTGTATCACCTGTAATTATGGCGTTGATGCGGTGCGGTGCGATGCGGTGCTAGGTATGAATCCAGAATTCCAGAAGTGAAAATTCAAATTCAAATTTTGCAACACACGTCGACCCTTAAGGGTGCAAACCTGATCAAAACATCAGTAAAACACATATTTTAATCCCATAACACTTTCCATTAATCACATTCAAGATCGAAATTCAATTAACAATTGACACAGATTTGGGTAACTCTTTTAAATCCAAACATAGGTACAAGATTTGAATCACCAAATCAATATGAAAATCAACAAAGATGGGGCTGATATGAATTAAATCAAAACCCAAATACCATGATTTATCTTCCACCCAAAACCCTAACAACTATATGAATCAAAAGGGTGGATTATAGTATAGAATGTGAGTGATTTACCTAGCTTGGTGACAACTTGATTGAGTTCTCTCCTCCACCAAATCCACCAAGAAAGGTCTCCTAAGGTTCTCTCCAAAATCTCTCCCGTAGCTTATTCCAAACAAGTGCCTAGGAGCTATTAAGTGCTTTTGATAGTTTGTTAGAGAAGATAGGGTTTGGTTGACCAAATTCAAACCCTACATCTCATCAAGTTATGTTTAAGTGCTAGAATGATCCTAATGCCCTTATTTAGTCCATCCATTCTTTTATCTTACAAAAGTACCCTTAATGTGTTCTTACAATTTTTGCCATTATTTCTTGTTTAAATTATTTAACAATTGTTTCCATTGATCACTCCTAAGTCAATTAAATAGGATATAATACACATTTTTCACACAAAACACAAATGTCTTATATATTTACCCAAATACCTCCATCACTAGGGTTAAATTATATTTTTAGAAATTTGGGGCATTACAATATTTTCAATTTTAGGAAGTTTCGTCCTTGAAACTATGATGGAAGGTACGTCCATAAATTAAACAAAGAGCGTATCTAAACATAACCCATTCTCGAAATGTCTAGTACAACTCGTCAGTTGTTTGATGTTGCCTTTTTCGTTGTCTAGTTCTTTTGTCTCTTTTGCATGACTCATAAGTACTTGCTTATCCAAACATTTGGATATTGTTACCTTAGTCCAATCGACCACATATTTTCAGGCCTCTCCTTGAGAGTTTTAGTCTTAATCATTTCACTTTAGCCCAACTGCTAATGATGTATGCAATTACGCGTCAAAATTGACGATGTTCCGCACTTACTGCTGGAGTCATGATGCAAACCTAAGCATATCCTCCAAAACTAGGATCAATAGTTGTCACGACCCAAATTTCTAATCCTAGTTTGGTATCTATAATCAAGGTCATCAACCCGTGCAAGAATAGGTACTCAGATCAACACTCGCGCGGAGACCGAGTAATATATTATTTTTGAGTGGTGGATACTTAGTGTATTGTATATGTGTAGACTAGTAAGTAATGTAACTACGCAATTTTAATTATGTTGTTAATATTATTTATTTTCAGATGTGGACGCCAGCACCGATCCGCTTGGAAGTCGCATATAGGCATAGGGCACGCCTGACTAGGTAAATAGTAAATTTTGTGTGATGTTTTCCTATTTGCGATGTTGAATATTCAAATTATTTTAATTTACATCGCACGTGTGTATTTATATTGTTGAACCGATTGAGATAGTATGGCGGTATTCACCTTAAAAAATGTGTACATACGAGTATTGGGCGGGTGAATTATGGATACGCTTAGTCGGGCACATAAATAAGCAAATTAAATGTAACAAATAATAAATATGAAATCATAGTCTAGCCGAAAAGTATCGAGATAATACGCGACGACACGAGTCGTGGTACAAGGGGTACCAAAACAACGGAAACCACAATAATTGAGGATAAGACCAAAGGAGTGAGTGAGCCATTGGAGTGATAATTGTAAGTTGGATGGCTCAAATCATGACCACAAGATATCTTCATGATTCGTATGTCATATGAGTTAAGATTTGAGGTGATAAGGATTGATTTTCTTGTTTAAATACCAACTTTTCTCTTTCCTCTAGCATAAATCCAAAAATTGAGAGAACAAGTGAGGTTTTTGGTGAGCTTTCTTGAGAGGTTTGGAGAGGATTCCATCAACAAATCCAGATATCAAGGTGTGGATCAACCTCTTCTATCAATTTTGTATCAATTGAACCAAGTTTTGTGGGTTTTGGTGCAAAATTGGATTTGATAGTCAAACTCACTGATTTTTGGTATATTGATGTGTTTTAGAAGAGGCTTTGATCATTATGTGTGTATATATCGAGGGTTGTGATAGTGGTGGAGGAAACTATAGAATTTTGATTATTTATTGAAAATTTTGATGATAAATTGTGGATTTGTCGACTTGCTGGTATAAGTTGTTGTTTGCGGATGCCCTTGGTAGGTTTGGAGGCCTATAGGAGAACGGAATAAGATCAGAGCATGACGACGAGGCTGGGGGTTTCGAGAACCCCTAACTAACCAATCAACATGGCGCCACCCACAGTGTGTTGGGCAACATTAGGCTATCCAGCTTGGCGTCGTAAGGGGCGCCGTTGGAATTTACCCCTGCGACGTCGTGGAAAGGGCTAAAAAAAGAAATTTGGCAATTGTGTCAAATTTCTCTCAGACTGTTGGCCTATCCTGGGGATCTACGCCAGGTAAAATGCAAACAAGTATTTTAGAATCACGCTTTAAACATGAATTTGGATTTCCAAGGTTTAGGGAATCAATGATTTGTTCAGACACCAGGGATTTAAGAAGCTATAGCCAGGTGTCAGACGCGCAATTTGAGACGTAAATGTGGATTGTTGCAGAGGGATTTGGAGCGCGATTTGAGATATGTTGTAAACTCAATTGAAATACACTTGAGTATTTACTTTTGCTTCATTTATTGCATTTATTTCCTTTTATTCAGTCTATTCATATTCATTGTTACTATTTGGATGATTGGTTGAGTTTACTCCCGCCGTGTTTATCCGTTGTGTTTTTGTACATAGCATGTGTACTTAGAGTCCTCGGTGGATAGTCGACCGAGCTTATTTTCGTCGTACATGTGTCGGTGCGTCGTAGTACTACACCGGCTATCAAGAGGATCAAGAATTGTGCTAGTTGAGTGCACTCACTGGTGGTACTTGAGTAAATCCGAGTATGCTTGTAGTCTGACCAGGAACGGGCACATACATTTAAGCTTTACATTATTTACACATGCGACAATCAATTTACAGTTGCATGTTTACTTTTTTGCATGTTTATTTAATTGTATTTATGGATTTTTTTACTTTATTATGTAAATTGCTCAGTGAAGTTACTTGGGATTTACTCACCTAGATTCGTCATATATTTTGTTGTGATGATTGAGTGCAGATCCTAGTACGAGCAAGTGCAAGAGGATCCTTCGCGACTACTTGTGCCCACTGTCCTCATTGACTCGTACGCGTTATGATATTTTTTTATTGCTTTTATTTTGGGATATTGGGGATACGTGAAAGACCGGTATATGTATATTCTTCATTTTGAGACATATTGCTTTCTCGTATACATTGTACATTACATCGGGTTTTCCACTTTAAGTTAATGCTTAGTATGACATGAAGTTTACATACCTTACCATGCTATTCATGTTTGATAAGTCTTCCGCTAAAAATAATTCACAATTATTACGTTTAAAACATATGAAAATGATGATTTAGCAAATTTGATTGACAATAAAGCTAATGAAATGAATGAATTGGTCAACTTTATAACTAAATGATATAAGTTAGCCGCAATGTAAGGTATGTGATGTGGTAAAGAACGTTTGTCGCTCGTGGGACCCAGCAGGACGATGACATGGTAAGGTTGTGGGGCTCGCGGTGCACCACGTGGCAGGCCTTAGGATTTAGGGCTACCACAGTTGGTATCAGAGCGTACGGTACAAGGAACTTAGGGAAAAGTTAATGAAATAGGATAAAATTTAATGAACAAATCTTTGATGTGGAAACCCGATGTACTTGCTTTAGAACTCTAGTTGGGAAGTGATTGTGAGACAGGTAATGTTAGGGTTATATATGTGCTATGTTTTAATTGTATATTACATATGATATGCGTGTATATATATATATAGAGACTGATCCGACACATGTTTATCGATGCAAATTTTAATGGACGGAAACCTTGACGTTACACTCACGTGCCTAAAGTATGGACCACAGATTTGTTGTACATCGGGCTTAAGTCATGGAGATTATTTATATGTTGAGTGCTTATGTTGCAGCGATGCCAGCTCCCACTTTAGCTCTGGCTGCACCTACTACTTAGGTAGTCGTAGCGCTCTGATTACAACTCATACGCCTGTTGGGGCAACAATTTCGGAGACACTCACCGAGGGGGTTGCGCCTGTAGTGGTACCTGTGGAGACGTCGGTTCCTACTATAGCGACAACTAAGCAGCGTGCTATTGCATCCACTTCTGGTAGGGGGACATATGCAGAGGTCAAGAGGGTCAAAGATTTCATAAACATTCAGTTTGGAGATTTCATAAGCTTTCAATTTGGAGATTTCATACACTTTCAGTTTGGATATTTCTACGAGAGCAGGTGACCTGGAGGCTTCCGAGAGGTTGTTACTATCACACCAACGGCTACATAAGCTATTGATGGTTGAGGAGAAAGACCAGGCACAATTGTCGAGCTTTTGTTTTAGGGGTGAGGCAGTGGTCTGGTGAACCACATATACGGATACTTATCCAAATCCTACCTATCACGACCCAAATTTCTAAACCTTGGATTTGGCCATAATCGGGGTTATCGACACGTGACGTGGCCCAGGGCGGGTCCACAATACTGAAACTCAGCTCGGAGATCAAGTAATATATTATTTATGTATGTTGGATGTCTAGTATGGTGTATGTGTGTAAATTATGTTAATTAATGTTCAGTTCGACTATACTGTCAATTCGACGCGAATGGGGACACTCCTTGGAGTGTGTGCAAGTGAGGGTATCGAGTAGAATTACCCGAGGGTTGCAAAATTGGGCTAGAAAATATTAGTTGATGTCTAATCAACTTTAGCCTAAGTTAAATTATAGAATTAAGTTGAAATATGTGATATTCGACGCGTGGGGAATGTGCCTCGAGTTACGTGCGGATCGGGGCACCGAATGTCGAATAGTTGAGTGTCAGCATGACCACTTGGGAAAATTTTATAAATTAGAGACCTCAGGATAGGCCTCGAGATACATGATGCACAACAAATTATAACAAAAGTATAGATAACAAGAGATGAGTGGAGTTCTCATCATTTCCACAAAATATATACATGCAAATCAGGATTTCCAGAGCTGAGGAAAGATCTGAGCTGAGAGTTTGAAGCTTGAGGCTAGGAGATCAGAGTTTGAGAGTTAGGTAAAATGAGCTTAAGTTTTGGGTTTTCAATATAAAAAGATTTCTGGTTTTTTTATTTTTTTTTATTTATACTACTGTTTTGATCGATCTCTCTCTATGAATTGAGGTTCTGAGTATGTGTAATCGAGGCTTCAACTGGATTTCTACTTAAATTTCGGATGTTTTGAGAAAATTTGAGAAATGAACATGTATGTCTAAATTGGGAATGTTCTGTCAAATTGGGTGTTTTATAGGTGGTTCTCGATCTCATGGGGTTGAAGATGAGTTGGGAGAGGAGAAAGAGTGAAGAGAAAACAAGAAAAAAGTGTGTGCGTGTGCGTGTGCGTGTGCGTGTGCGGTTCTGGGCAGAGACGAACACTACCATGACGAAGAGGGGGTGCCGCACGCACACACGTGTGCGTCCGGCCCTGGGCCGGGCTGAACCGGCCAAGGCCCAGCCCAGTTGGTTCGAATTGGGACTAACCCGGTTGGTTTGGGTCGGACCCGGTCCAGGGCCCACCCCTAATTAAAAATTAAATTAATAAAAATAAAATAAAATTTGTATATATTATTTTTTTGAAAAATAGAGAAAATAGTTAGAAAATATCAAAAAAAGTGGAAAAAATTATAAAAAAAATATAAGAAATCGAGAAAAGGGTAGAAACGTTATTTCATGACTTTTTGAGTGTTTTTGGCACCCCAATATAACCTGGGAAATGTACCACAACTAGAAAAATGGAATTTTAAGATAATACTATAAATTTACATAAGGTGTTTTTAAATAATATAAAAGCACTATAAATGGACTTCAGGGGCCAAGGGAAACGTGCCTACAGTCCGGGTACACGGGTTTGGGGTGTCGGGAGGCCGGTTGGACTAGGACTTTTGCGTGAAAGGTGAGTTGACAGACTGGACACCTGTTTTATATTTCATTTTCGAGTTTTTCTCCTTTGGCTTATTTATGTATATCATTGTGATCTAAATGCCATGTTTATTGTTACAAATATGATCTTTTGTGAGTATTTGTTGTGGCATTCTTTGTCCTATTTATTGATGTTTTGTCAGTATCTTTTATTGAAAATCTAGATATAGATGTGCGCGACTCACGGGATATGAGACCCGAGGTGTCGGGATCAATTTAGTTGGTGTCACAAAAGCGTGCAAGCAAGAATCACGAGCCGAGGCTAAAATGTCAGTTGTGGTGTGCGAGACGTAAAAAAAGGGTGTGAAACACATTTTGGTTTAGATCATGCATGAAATAAACATGTTGGAAGGATAAAAGTGGATGATGACATATGGTGATGTCATAAGGTATTGATTAAGAAGATATGATCGAATTGAAGTTATATATTTACGGATCGGTTATGGTGTGAGGCAGTATAGAGAATTGGATGTGATAAGAAGTCTATTGGATCAACTTCGATAGGCGTGTCAACAAGAGATAAGCCAATGTTCACACAAAGTGGTCCAATTAAAATGAGTGACCAAATTCCACTAGCCATAGATAATCCTCAACGAGAGTGCGCATCAATTGGGGAAGCCGTGTACATCAAGACATCAGAATTAATTAGAGGAAAATAATAATCTAACACACTTTAGCTGCATACTTGAGGCGCACACTGTTTGTTAGTTATTTA
This sequence comes from Stephania japonica, assembly GCA_039657345.1. Lineage (NCBI taxonomy): Eukaryota > Viridiplantae > Streptophyta > Magnoliopsida > Ranunculales > Menispermaceae > Stephania > Stephania japonica. Next base: position 75,931,128 of record CM077556.1, read on the forward strand.
TGTCTCTTTCTTGTCTCCCTAGGCGTAGGTTCCACATCTAACAAAACATCACAAATAGTTAAAAAACAAAGTGTACGACCAAAGTGTGTTAGATTATCATTTTCCTTAATTAGAGGAGTCAAATTTTCTATTCGTCTCCTCTCTCTCTTTGTCGATCTCTCTCTCTCTCTCTCTTCTTTGTTCTTTTATTTTCTTTTGTACTTTTGTGTTTTTCAACCATGAGACATTAATCTCATGGCCTAGGCAAGACTACGATGGAGTTCGACCACTACCAATAATGGATTTGTGAGATCTCTTTGATTTAATATTTCATTGTTTTTCTTTTATATTCTATTTCTTTTGGCATTGATTTTATTATAGGGTTAGATATGTTTGTTTGTAAAGGGCCCGTGCATGGATACCAGGTTGACTACCCTTAGTCATTGAAGTTGAAACGTCCATCCTCATGCGGTAGACTCATACTTGTGACAGCTTGCCATACTGGTTAAGTGCTTAGGGATCTAGGCTAAATCGGGAGCACTAACGATCCGGTTATCTAGGTATAGTGCCTTCATGAATTGCATTAATGCAATCAACGCATTAAATCGAGAGCACTAGCGATCCGATTTTGTGTTTGGTTAGAGAAGTAGTTAATGGTCGTACCTTGACTACCGAGACTAGAAAGTGCGAGGAACCGAGTGCGTCACCAGGTCTATAGCTACACTAAGATCCAATTGATTAACTTATATGCATAGATTGACGACCAAATCAAATCTTTTGTTAAACCAAACTCGTATGTCTTGACCTTGGTAATTTAATTAGTTGTTTGCAAAGTTATTTCCTTTGTTTATTTAATTTCTTAATAATTAGATTAGTTAATTGAATCACTTTTAAAACCTCCAATTTCCTTTCTTGTTATTTTCTTACCTTAGAAAGACTACAATCTCTGTGGGATCGACCATTTACTACTATCTACAAAATAGTTGGTTTAGGTATAATATTTTATTGACGCTTTCGGCGCGCGTCAATTTTTGGCATCGTTGCCGGGAATTGGTTTTTTTCTTTCTTTGGTTGGTTTTTTTTTATTTTTTTGTATCTAGTTTTTTGCTCATAACAGTTTTGCAGGTAATTCCACAATGGCCTCCTTCCATAATTATGGTCGATTCGAAAACTCTTACTATCATGGTATGAATGGGGTAAGTATATCATATAATGAACATCAATTTTCTAACTTGCAATCTTTTATGCAACAGGTCGAGGTTTGTGATTTTTGTGGAGAATATTTTCATCCCGCATATGCTTGTTCTTATCTTCCAAGCCAAGAACCTCTTCTTCAAAATTCGGATCAACAAAACACCTCATTGGAAGATATGATGAAACAGTTATTAGCTAAGGTGCAACAGATACATGAAGATTTTACAGAACTTTAGCATTTAAACTCAAAGTGAGAAGATTTAGGAACTCAATTTAGTCAAAATAAATGCTATATTTGAGAATATGATTGATAACGAAGAGTTGTCTCCGTAACCAATTTTTGACTCAGATGAGACCTTGAATGTTGTTACATTAAAAATTGTGATGTTGGATGAGTTTTCGATTGTGGATGAGTATTTGAGCATACCAAAGAAAGAACCTGAAGTCTCTCCAAGGGAGTCAAAAATTATCATTGCAGAAGAGGAGGAAAATAAGATGAGACTTAAGTCATTTCGGAAAGGCCGGAAGAACCGCAAAAGGAGAGTAAGAAAGACCAACCTCTGGTGTTGGTGAAACCACCCACCCTCCCATGCATACCTATTGAGTTTAAAAAAGGAGTGGTAGTAAAGGAGCATTCGCAGATTTTCTAAATTGCTGACTCATGTGTGTCATACATCAAGACAGGCATATATGTCTGCATCCTGAAAGCTTTATAGACAACTCTTGTATTTGGTGTGACTTTAAGGGTGACTTGGGCCGATAGACTTAGATGTGTGTCAAAACTTTCTCACCGAATGGGCCAGTCGTTATTTTCCTTTCTTAAAATACCAGTCTGGCCGACGTGAAAAGATATATGTTTTTTATAGACTAGATTTTCAGAATCTATATTTCTCAATTAAAAAGGTCATCCCTTTAAAAAAAAAAAATAAAAAAAGATCATCGATTATTATAACATCAATCGATCGTTGATATCAATGACAATCTTCAAAAAATAAAAAAAAAAAAAAAAATCAATGGCAATTTTTCGTTTTATTTTTTTGTAGTGCTGGGACTGTGGGACTGTTTGAGAGTCCGCTTACTTTTTTTTTATCAAAAGGAGGCTATATGGCTTTGCTGCTCTTTAACTTCTGCAAACTCTGGAGAAAGATATATACTCCTTAGATCCTCAATTAAAAGAGAGGTTATTTCAGAACAACATCAATATTATGAAAACCTTGAGGAAACTTCCTTGCATGATTCGACACAACCATGCACGTATCCCACCCAGACTTCCCATGGCCTGTGTGTGAATTTGCATGGACTGTGGTGAGTTATGTGGTATATAGGGGGAGACGATTGATCATATCCTTAGAGGATGTGACTTTGCATGGACTGTATGGTCCCAGCTGTTTGTTAAGCCTGCATCCTTAATTGAATTTCTGGGTGCTCCCTTTGATGTTTGGTTTACTAAGAACCTGGAGAATCCCTGTTTTGTCAACGAAATTCAATGGGATATGCTCTCTGAGTGACTTATTGACAATTGTGGAATGCTCATAACAGTGGAGTTTTTGTGGGGAGTCTTTGAACCCCAAACTCAACTAGTTCATGGTATTGAAGCAAAGAGACCGCTTACTTTAGCTTTGTTTTCAAGACGCTGATCTTTGCACTTGAGAAATGACGTAGTCAGTGAGGTAATAAGTAATAACCGAGGCGCGTTGTCAATTGCTGGTTGATTGACCAATTCTTTGAATCATGTATATGTATATTTGTTTTCTAAAGCGGGCCCTTCTAAATATTTTGCCCTCGTGTTTTCCGTTCCTCTCACCTTTTTTAAGTATTACTAGGTTCATGAACGTGACTAAGACATGTTTTTGTTATTAAAAAAAATATGATTCTAAATCTTTAAGGCTAACGTAACACACAAAAGTTAAAAGTATAACTATTGATCAACAATTAATCTACCTCTGAGTCTAACACACAAGTTTAACACTATACTCAACAGATTTCATTGTTTAACAAATGATTGAACTAAAGCATGTCATGGTATCTATAAGCTTACTACCAAGTTGGGCATTGTATCCATAAGCTTACTTTTATTAGCTCAATAAAGCAACACGCAAAAATTTTAATTATTTCTATCAGCACTCACTGTGATGGAAGATCAGCATCAAAGGTAGTTTCACTGAGAATTCGATCAAAATCTTGAATATTTAACTTCATTTCACGTGACAGTTTATCTTGTGAGCAAGTAGCCTTATCATGGTGTTTCTAATCGCCGGAACCGTGATATGAAACTATGACTGTGTAAATATAGATAGATAGATAGATTGATAGATAGATATGGCGATTATATGATCTAGTTATGTCATGGAACCGAAATTCTACTTTGCATTGAATGATATGTTTTCTTCTGATCTGAAATCGACCGTGCTTGTGATTTCTAGGGCATAATTTAGAGAGATTTTGGTAAGAAAAAATTAGTGAAGCTGATGATGAGTTCTATTTGTTTATAGACAGATGAGACTATGAGTGTGTAAAATGATATAGATAGATAGATAGATAGATAGAGAGCTATGGTGATTATATGATCTGCACCCCCTTTCTGAGTTTTATTTATTTTTAGATAGCCTAGCTAGACTTCTTGATTCATAACTTATCTCAAACTTTTGACTCAAATAGGCAGTTGAGTTTGAACAAGGGTTGAGGTTAGGATTGCACTCATTTTTTTTTGCAGTTTCAGTACTTCTTTTTTATCTTTGAAATACCTTGAATGCTGTATTAATTTGCTTCTTAAGAAAGAAGTTTTCACGGTTATTTTCAATTAAAACAAGCGTGAATTTGTGTATGAATATTTATTTTGACTTTTATGAATGCTATATTAATTTGCTTCCTAAGAAATTTTTTATTTGCTATTTATTTCTACTTTGCTTTTCAGGTTTTATACTGGAGCGCGCATATCATAAGCTCTTCCTTCTCAGGTACTCAATACTCTTTGTATAAACTTGGGATATGATTCCCTCTGTCTCATTTAATATCTTGTTATTACGCTAGAGATCAATGTGTTTGTCCTGTGAAGTTATTGACATGGGTATGCTTATTTGTGTTGGTTATGGTCTTCTATTATCATTTTCATGGAATCTACTGCACCAAGTCCTAGACTGGTACCATAAAACCACTAGTTCAAGTTCTGATTTTTATGGGTGGTTGCAATGTATGCATAAGTTGTGTTTGGTGGTGTGTTCGGTCTCCTCTCTATGGTTGTAGAATTAGTTCCTAAGTTTTAGGCATTTGGATGAAGTACATATGAGCAGGTTGCTTATAATGACAATGGGTATTCACTTCCAAGCATAAAGTTTTACTATTTGCACTTAGTTTCAAATATGAAAAAATTAGTGTGGTCTACTTTTTGAATTTTCTTGGTTGGTTTATTTTTGGAGAAGTAGAAAACTACTAATTTATATGTGTGTTTCTTCAGTTGCATTTTAGAGAACTAGAATCAAACACGAAACATTTCATGGATTTTTGTGGTGTTTTTTTATGTTTTTCTTTGCGTTTCATCACCGAAACAGTTTTCACAAGCGATGATGTAGTTTCAGCCCAATCTTTGAATTTGAAAAGCTCTGAAAAGTAATCAGATTTGGTTAAGCTGATCTCTGTGAGTTGGTTTTTGGTTTGAAAGGTGTCCTATGTTATCATTGATTTTGTTGTTTTTACACTTTTTGACTGTTTTGAAAACTATTATTGCTTCCTAAGAAAGTTTTTCTATTTGCTATTTATTTCTACTCTGCTTTTCAGGTTTTATACCGGAGCATGTACATCATCTGCTCTTCCTTCTCTGGTACTGTACTCTTTACTGTTTAGGCTAAGTTCTACATTGTAATTATCTGTTTAAAATTTTACAATAGATGCATTACAATTGAGAGATTGTTCAAAGTTGAAATTCTCAATTCAGGATCTTGAGTATCTCACTCAACTCGAGTTTCTAAGTTTCAAAATAGGCTTTAGACAAATTTCAAAACATGGTGGAGTAGATTTCCCTTACTAATGATTGTATTTGGGTAGCTTCTTTGTTTTAGATTCTAATAAGCTATTCTTTTAGAGAATATGTGTTTGGGCATCTTCTTTTAGAGAATATGTAACATATGAGCATCCTATTCCATCCAGTGATTTGGTGGTTTAACTTTGTAATTAATTTGAAAATAAGCTATTCTTTTAGAGAACATGTGTTTGGGTAGTTTCTTTGTTTTACATTCTAATGTGAGGTTTCAATGTAGTAATAATTTTCAATTGAGGTGTCTGTTTTTTCAGTTAGTTATATTCCTAGGACATGTACCAAAGTTGAGACTTGCTCAATTAATGTCTCCTGAATTGAGTGCTCGCGATCGTGAAGGAACTTGCATTAGATTTTGGCCTGATAGAAAATGTGCCTTATTCGTTCTAGATTTCACTTGCTTGTTGTATTAATTATCTTTCATTATCAGTTAGTGATGATGAATTAGCACTGCATCTACTTTACTATTTTCAAGTGCTTAACTTGGTAAAATGTCACATGTATATGCAGTATTTACAGCTACTATTCAGATTGACTACAATACAATTGATGGACGAATTAGAGAGCTGGCATTTCTAAATCCCGAGGTATGGTAACCTCTGGAATCGGATTCTGTAAAGATTACTTCAATTAATTAATCGGATTTGAACATTTGGTCTTAACTTCTGAAATTCTGATTCAATAGACTTAATGTTATGACTTAGGTGTCATCTAGCATTTCTTGATGTGTGGTTGAATGACTTGAATCAGTGAACAATTTAACATAGTTTAAGCTAATAATCTCACTGCACATTAACTGATTTTCTGGTTTTTGTGTATTTTTTATGTTATGATAACATTAACACCAAAGATGGCTGTGGAATGTGGTTTCTTGAAGAGAGGGTTATTTATTGAGTGTTTCAGTAGAATTTATCATCTAAGTCTATCATGTTGACACATACCTAAAACTAATTTTCTTTTAACCCATGTGATGGTTAGCTTGTGATTTTCTTTTTGTATATAGATTAGTGCAACTTACTCTAAGTTTTAAATGTTGTTTCTTCCTTAAGAATCCCAAGCTTTTGACTCTTTTGTTCATTAATTAATCACGAAAAGGACTAATATGTGGAAACAGTTTGCCTTGCCCCTGGTAAAATACATTGGTATATTGTTTCTTGAGTTTAATCATATTTTCCGTGGACTTGATTCCATCTGATGTGTTGTTTCTTCCTTAAGAATCCCAAGCTTTTGACTCTTTTGTTCATTAATTAATCATGAAAAAGTGTTTTATGGAATAGCTTACATGTTGAATTATATTTTCCATCGTCAGGACTATCTGCTGCTAGAGAGAAGAACGACATCTATATTCCACAGGATCGATATCTGCAAGAAGAGGCAGAGAAGAAGGTTTACATCTTACACAATAATTTGATTGGAATTTATACCCTTATCAAAATCTTCAGTAAACTTTATTCCTTCTATTTTGCCTCCACTTAGGCCATGACCGAGAAAATAGAGCGCATGGAACTTGATTCAGAATCGAAGGACAAAGTATGATTAATTTTTCTAGATTTCTTTTTAGATGCATTGAGTATAGATTCCTGTGGAACTAACCAGTAGAATAATCACACGTTGTGACCAGCAATTGATGGAACTTCAGGAACTTAGCAATTCTCAACAGCTATATACAACTGAACTGAGTGATAAACTCGAAAAGACTCGGGTAATCAATGGTAGAGTGTAGGGGAAATTCTCTTTTGCGGTGCAGCTATTTTCTTCAATTTAACAATTTTCGATTGTTCTACTTTCCACGGAGAACTTGAGGAGACTAAAAGTTCACTGCTTGATCTAGAAAAAAAAATATGGACAGGCACAAACAACAATCAAGGAGAAGGAATTCCTGAGCTCCAATCTCCTCAAATCAGGTAAATCATATATTAGCCAGATCGCTGTTGTTTTGCGTTAATATTTTGCGCCTTGGTCTGCCTTAGCTCCTTAAGTGCAGGGCCCTGAACACTTGGATGTTGTTCTTGATCTTATTTACTTCACTGGTTGCTTGTTATTGATAACACATAAGTCTCATTGTCTGGCAATTATCTATATGTACAGGTTTTTTTATTTTTTTTATTTTTTTGTTAGATGTGTCAAAGAAACATATCAAGTAAAGATTACAAGGTTAATATTTCAATTGTGTTGGGAAACATATAATGAAGCAACACTTCTATATTCAAGTTGCATGAGATTTGAAGAACATGGCTATTTGTGAGAGATGGATTTCATTGACATGTCTCGCTTTTATACCAATATTTTTTCTTTTTGCAGATCTTGAGGGATTTCTTAATATGGATTGACCAAAACCTAGGACACTGGGGTCCTCTTGTGTTGTAAGTCAAGTGACAACGAACAATATATTTGATTCATTTATTTTTTATCCATTTGGGTGGTGCCAAAGATAGCCTGCAAAAGCCTTAGTTCGAAAACACAAAAGAATAGAGTATATGGTATACTGAAGATAACTTTGGATGCATTAATAAGATCTCAAGGATTATGAAAGCACATGATCTATTGCGTCTGCATTAAATCGATCTAAGTGGAAGAGTCTGATCCATGTAGTTGATTCCAACTAATTAGGGATTGAGGCTTTGTTGTTATTGTTGTAATCCATTTGGGTGGTGAATTGCATACCACAACTTTTTGTTTGTATGCTTCATTTGCTTACTCCTTTGTCATGGAAATCCTATTCCTAGCAAAATTACTTAAATTTGCGTAAGCCTTTCAAACGGCGACTTTGGGACATTTCTTTTCAAACTGCATAATGTTAATACATGCTCAGCATAAAAAATAATACACTCTCTGTATATATAAGTAATACTTGCCAAAGAAATGAGTTTTAGCTATGTTAACTAATATTCTGTTTGCATTGTCTACAGGGTTATTGCTTACGTTCCCTTAACTATTCTGGCAGTCCCAGCTTCAGTACTGACTGTAAGCATTTTTATTCTTGTTCTATACATCCTTGTATAATCAAAGTTATTTGTGTTAATCTTTTTATTCTGTAAGCATTCCCTTACCTTTTCTTACTTCTGAGTCTCTGACCAAACAAAATGCCACTTCTACTTAGGTAAGCCTTAGCTTTAGGGATTTTTTTCATACTTTAAAAGGCAAAACAATTTAGTTGTTAAGTTTCCACCAGCCCGATGAGCACCGAAAAGAGAAAAAGAGAAAAGGAGAGGGAGGGAGAAAGAACCTTCTTCAAATTTGATTACCACTGTTGACAAGATTCCAAAATCAGCATGCCATTCTTTTATTTCTGTCCCAACTCCTTAGAAATTAGGTTTTGTATTGATATAAGTTTTTTAATCTACTCAATAACTCGACTAAAGAAGCTCCATGGGTTGACTTGTTCCAAACATAATATGACACATAAAGGAAATCAAAATGGACAGAATATGAATTTTAAAAGGCAACAAGTGATGGATGATGTTCCAGCGTTCTGGGTCTAATATGGTTCCCAACTACAAATCAGACAAATATTTTCATTCATAAGGAAGAAGGTTCACTAACAATCAAGCTTGATGAGTTTTATTGCTATGTTTATAGGCTATGGCAGAAATTCGAGGAAAAGTGGAGAATTTGAAAACCATGTGTTGTTCTAGTCTCGACGCTTTGGATGGTTTGGCCAGAGAGATTAATGATAACTATAAGTCGACTTTCACAAATCTGAGTTTGGAAGTCGCTAAAAACTCGTCTTTCATTGAGTAGGTAAGTCCAATTCTATATGGATTACTGTGTTTTACTTGCATTCCTATCTTGACCAAATTTAGCATTTTGCAGATATTAGAAAATATGGTTTTGGAAGCTTCTGCGGTACTTGATGACTTCAAAACAGTCTTTGCAATGAAAGAGAGCATTTAGCTTCGTATTCAGGCAGGCAGCAAGAGGTATGGAGTTGGGATTTTGTTGCATTTCAGCACCTGTTCAATACTAATGCATATTTCATCGACTTTTCAAGGTATTTTCTAAAAGAGAAATTTACAAATGCAATTGAGATCATTCAGAGTATGGAAGTCGGCATGGCTTTCAGGGAATACGTCAGTTTCATATCGTTTTTGCTAATTTAGTTAACCATTTTTTCCCAACTAGTTACCAAATTTAAATCAAACTATTAGTGAATTGCTTCCTAGGCAATTGAATTACTGATTAAAATATGTTTGCTCTATTTATCACAAAACAATCCTTGTGATTAATGTCTAACTTAATCGCATTGGATAAGACAATACTATCTGGTATCCTGGTATTTGATATTCTTCACCCTCTTCATTCATTGGTATGCATTTTTCTTTATTTGTTCTATTGTCACTTTCTTTTTTGTTTGCTTCCTTTTTTCTTTTTTTAATAATCCAGTGCCATCTCCATAGGATGATATATGGTGCATTGGCTGGCAAAATAGTGGTATGCAGTCCAAGGATGGGAATGACACAATTCTTTTGGGAGGTATGCTTTGAAAACTCATTGGCAGCAGTTTTACTTTCTATTTCATTGCAAAAGCATAACTAAAGATTCTGGTTCTAGTCAAGAGGATGCAGCTTTGACAGAGATGATTGATCCAACATCTGGAGAAGCACGAGATCAAGTTATAGCAAAAACGTTGGAGAAGCAACATTGCTAATGAGTTTGCATTTATATGTTGTAAGAGAGAAACCTAAACTCAATTGTACATTGCCAACATTGGTGAAGGACATGTAAAGGCTCAGATTAATTATAAAGGCTCAGATTAATTATATGTAATTTAATTATATGTAATTTAATTATATGTAATTTGCTATATGTTGCAGTAAACAACGTTTATTTTTAAAAAAAAAATGTTTGGAAACCTTTTCGTGACGGTTTAAAACCGTCATGAAAGGTTTTTTCTGTTATTTTGGGTTTACATAAGATGACGGTTTTTAACCGTCACGAAAGGTTTAGATAAGATGACGGTTTTTAACTGTCACGAAAGGCCTTGAGCTTTTATAACAGTGGATAACATGACGGACTTTGTAACGGTTTTAAACCATTATTAAAGCCTTTCATGACGGTTTAAAACCGTCACGAAAGGTCTCTTTTGTTGTAGTGTGAGTGAAGTTTCGCGATGCTGGGGAAGTAGGCCCTAGCCACAAAAAGTTGGTTTTCATCTTCTTCACCATTGAGTTCTTCATTTCTTTTTTGTGCTCTTCACACCAAAGGCAATAGCTTCTGAATTCTAGCTCACATGATTTCTCCTCTTCAAAAACAGTTATTTCAGGATTACTTGGGACTTTGTTCTAGCAAAGATTTGTGAGGAAAATGATATATTAACTCACCATTAAGTTAATCATTAATGATAAATAACAACAGAGATCTCTAGAAACAAACTCGACAACTAAAAGGCCAAAGGATTTGCTTTACTTCCAAATCATGGTGCACTTTCGTCTCAGCCTTTGGCGAAATAGGTTGACTTATAATAAATCGAGTAACTACCTTTATTAAACTAAGAAACAATAATAAAAAAGGAGGGAGAAGTTTAATAAGAACGTTTTATAAAATCTACAGGAACATGCATTGCATCACCTTCGTCAATAGTTTCATTAGCACATCCTTTACAAAGTTTCCAATGGCATTCTACCAGCAGAACAACTCAAAATCCATTAATAAATCAAAACAAAGTTCAAAACTTGCTAATATGAAATTGTGACGGCCCCAATTTCTCCATGCAATTGGGTACGCCCGGCCTAGACCCGTACAAGCCCCGAGTCATCACTCGGCAACCTGACGAGCCTAGTCAGCCTTCAATTTAGTCAATTTAGTAATTTATGAAAGAGTTATTGCAATAATAAACAATGGAAGACTAAACAATTAAAACAAAGGGGAAATAACTCAATCAAAGGAAATTATAGGAATTCTATAAGTGTGGAAAACCCCGGTATTCATGTACAATTCGAAATGCAAAGGTACATGATACCAATCTCATCAAAATTTGCCAAGTTTAATAATCCGAAAGCATATATATATAAAACGATATACATAAAAGCAAAACATAAGGAAACCTATAAAATAGTCTCCAAATCCAAATTCGCTAATCCTCACAATAGATCACCTAGGTAAGGTCCCTTGCCCTTGCTGCTCTCCGCCCTATCTCGCACCCACCGTCACAAACTAGACGGTGAGTAACCGAATAAAATCGAATGTAATGCCGCGTAAAAACAACAAGAAATTCATGATAATTCAAATAAAGTAGTCTAAATATCATGCGGAAATAAAAAGACAGAAATTAAATAGACAAAATGCATGATAAACAAACTAATGGATATCAATCGAGAGTTAAGTGTGTTCCAAAGAATCAAAAGAGGCTCATAAGTGGTCTAGTCCATAGCATAACGGCGAAGACCTCGCGAGGTCTTCCCGGCATCGACACAAGCGAAGGCACAACTATGACGGAAAGGGACTCGAACCCATCCACCCAAGCTCGGTGTCACACGATCACTAAGGGTGGTCACACACTCGTGGCGCGAGTGCCCGCGTTTTATCCCTCTAAGGCAGTCCTAGTACTTTCGAGACAAAACACTTACGCCGGAATCACACATACAAGAAGTATGGAATTGAAGGCCAACAAGTAAATAATAACAAACACAATGGCATGAAAATGAATCACATGACATTTTCTAACCGGCTTACAAACATACAAATGCTTTTTAAGGCAAATGTACTTACCGAACTATCGTGACTCGTATGACAACTCCGAGATCCTAACGCGACTTCCCGATTTCCTATACCGCACTCCAATTATCCAAATCCAGCTTGAATAAATGCCAAACAAATCAAAATTACCACCCGAATTATACCTAAGATTATTTGTCATTAAATTAGCTTCAATTTGATACATTATATCAATTTTCACGTTTTTCGAGGCTAAAACCCCGACTATATCCCGCCAACATTTCCGAGAGAATCCCAAAACTCATTTATGAACTCATTTCCTAATTTATCATATTTTTCTGAATTTTTCAATATATATATATATTTGCTATTTTTCTTCTATACATATACATATATATACATATATATATACATACATATATATAGATATATATATGTATATATATATTATATTTATATATATAATATTAGATAATGATGCACGTGTGCATCTTCTTCAATTTTTATTTTTTTTTTTTTTTTTTTTTTTTTTTTTTTGAGTTTTGAAACCGAGAGAGAGTGGAGGAGAGAGACCACCGACCTTCGGTGAGGTTCCGGCGAATGTGCTCCGGCCAAAGCGTGGGTCGAAAGAGGAGAGGAGAGAGAGGTGGCGGCGGTGGTGAGGGTGTTGGAGAAGGAGATGAATAGTAGGGTTTGATTGTTGAAACGGTTTGTATATATATAACATCAAATGACCTTTTTGCCCTTCTCCCTTCACTTCATACATTTAAACACATCTACCCTTATGGGTCTTTTACCACATCATCTCATCTTAGCACACACACACATCTCTAGGCCAATCTCATGGCTCCTTACCATTAGGTTGTGTCACTTTTACAATACTAATCACATAGTCCGCATGTTACATATTTAACTAACTCCCACGTTCAAACGACGTTCCTCGGTCCGTATTTCTCCGTCAATTGGCTCGTCGTGTCCATTTTCTCGCCACATCCCGTTAACTAATTTATTAAATTAATTAAAATTCATTTAGTTATATGTTTTACTCCCCCGTTTGACTAGTCGAAACCTCACTCAATTAAATATCGTCCGACCGGCGCGAGACTCGTAAAATACTAACATACTATTACACAAAATCAAAGAATCATAAAATCACTTCGCGTCAACTCCCGAAGTTCGAAATATTGACCAAGTATTCACGTAGCCGGGTCACAATTTTGACAATTGCCGTACAAGTCGGATTTAAAATTTGGGGTTGTTACAGCCTCCCCACTTATTAGAATTTCGTCCCCGAAATTTATCTAATAAGTAAGCTAGATTAACGCTCTTCGCAGCTCCTAACTAACCGATAAAAACTCGAGTGAGTCATTTCTTGACTCCGAACCGTTCGTGACCCTTCAAAGAAGAGACCTTCGTGTATTCATAATCTCCCGAATCATACTGAAGCTCATCGTGATACTCGACAAGTATTTCTTATGCCACTCCCGGGCAATCTTAAGTCTCAAATAAAATTTCCCACAACTACCCGTGATGCTATCGTAACCACGAGGAGATCGGGGCAACCACTAACGAAATCCATATCAATATGTTCCCACTTCCATCAAGGAATGGGTGGGGCTGCTGTAGTCCTCCAGTCGTCGATGCCCACCTTTTACGCGCCGGCATGTCACACGCTCGAACAATTCCGACACCTCGAACATCATTCCCGGTCACCAAAATAATGTCGCATATCGGCGCACATCTTAGGTCGACCCGGATACACAACCAAACCGAAACGATAAATCTCCCGAAGTAACTCTTCACAAGCATCGACCCCAATGGAATCCCCACGCCGCCCGCGATACTTCTAGCATGAGTCTGTCGACCGACTCGTCTGGGCAATATGAATTATCCACCATCTCATTGCACCGCTGGTATGACGCATCGCCTTGCTGTCCCTCACGCACAATGCCAAATGAGACGGTCCACAACATCGTTTGACCACGTATCTGGGTTTTGGTAGTCGTCGGCACGTCCGCTGATCTCATCAACTCGAATGCCTCACATAAACCACGCTCGTAGGTTCTTTAACATATAACTACCTCTGCATCCAATCCTTTGCAGCGCAACGCATCAGCAACAACGTTGATCTTCTCGTATCCACAAATCAACGCATATAATGTTTATATCTAGTTCGCACCTCTCCCAAACCGTGGCTTACGATCGCTTCAGACAACTTAGATCCTCTTTCTCGAACCGTGGACTACCTCAAAGTCACTTCGACAAATCGCTCATCATCGCTGAATTGCAAACCAATGCATAGTCACTTCGCATGACTCAATAAGCTATAACCAACTCGTGAACTCTCGCGAATGTCACTTCCAACAGCTTTGATTTTATCTCGCCTTTCGATCGTAGGTCCCAACCAATTCAAACAACCTAATTCAACTACGGTCTCTCTGCAGACGCTCCCGTTTTCCCAAAATGTTAGGAATGCCACGACCTCGTCGCAAACATCGCCCACTACCACGACTCAAGCTTGGTGATCACGACGTAAGACGCTACGATCGCGACTCGTACGCCATACTCGTGAAAACCTCCCAACCTACTCGCGTCTCGACGCAAGTTTATCTATACCCAGCAAGAAAATAGATTCGACAAAGTTGTAACCGTGGCCACCATGTACACTACGTGTCCATGCATCGTAAGATGAATCACAACCACCGGTCCCGCCTCTCTTTAGGTGTACTTGTGGCTAGTTTTGGCACCATTGTGCCCAAACTTACCATCTCTTTCGACTCTTATCTAAGTTAGGTTTGTCTCATCCTAGACAACACCGCTAAGTTTAAACGGTAATACTCTAGCCGCATCAACCCTAACTCGTCACATGACGTCCAACGTCTTATTTAAACACCTAAAGCTTCATTTAATCGGTTCCATGCATGTCATATGATAACCAGGAAATTTTTTTATCTCCGTTAGTATCACGAACCACTATAAGTTATTGTTCATTCGCCACGTGCACATCCTCGCACAAATCGCACATCGTTTCTAAAAATGTCCAGGTCGTCCGCATTGGTAACACAACTTCCGCTTTCGAGAACCACTATCATCGTTCGAATTTCTCGTTCGTTTCCCATCATGTTTCCCCGATCGGCGCTCTAATTACAACTCGTGTCGATCGGTTCAATCTTCTCGTGACTCTTCAAGAACAACTCGTTACGGCCACGTCGCACCTCCATAGAAATGACAGGTCGTGCCTCTTGAACTCTCGCCATTGCTCGACCTCAATAGTCGTCGTAATGTCATACACTCGTCGGTGCACGAGGTACAACCGCCATAATCGGTGTCATTGAAGTGGTGGAAGGAAGCAAAGTCATGTTCGTCACCCCGGTGTGTTTGCCTCTTGAGTAATGGTTACTCTAGCCGCTGATGGTACCGATGCAACAAAGAATCGACGCCCTCATTATCGCCAAAATCTCTTCCAACTATCGCTCTTGAGATGCGACTCTCTCTGCGTCAAAGTCTAAAACTCGTCGATGTTAACAGCTCGAGTACTCGACGTCCCGCTGTCGTCACTAGGACCCTTCTGATCCGCCATCGCCCTCTCATAACGAAAGCGTATTTCGGATCAGTGGATAGTTACCGATACCATATAATACACACAACAATCGTAATATATATAAACATCACATCAGACTTATCCCACTCCCCAACTAGGATTCTAAGTCAAGATCATAGGGTTTCCACTCTAAGTTCAACCGTTCCTAACTTCCGCTGGTTTAAATGGCTTGTGTTTTATGAATTTGAATCAAGAGTCCTGGTCTTTAGAACCAGTGCTCGATACCAACCGCGACGGCCCCAATTTCCCCATGCAATTGGGTACGCCGCCTAGACCCGTACAAGCCCCGAGTCATCACTCGAACCCGACGAGCCTAGTCGGCCTTTCAATTTAGTCAATTTAGTAATTTATGAAAGAGTTATTGCAATAATAAACAATGGAAGACTAAACAATTAAAACAAAGGGGAAATAACTCAATCAAAGGAAATTATAGGAATTCTATAAGTGTGGAAAACCCCAGTATTCATGTACAATTCGAAATGCAAAGGTACATGATACCAATCTCATCAAAATTTGCCAAGTTTAATAATCCGAAAGCATATATATATAAAACGATATACATAAAAGCAAAACATAAGGAAACCTATAAAATAGTCTCCAAATCCAAATTCGCTAATCCTCACAATAGATCACCTAGGCAAGGTCCCTTGCCCTTGCTTCTCCGCCCTATCTGCACCCACCGTCACAAACTAGACGGTGAGTAACCGAATAAAATCGAATGTAATGCCAAGAAAAAACAACAAATTCATGATAATTCAAATAAAGTAGTCTAAATATCATGCGGAAATAAAAAGACAGAAATTAAATAGACAAAATGCATGATAAACAGACTAATGGATATCAATCGAGAGTTAAGTGTGTTCCAAAGAATCAAAAGAGGCTCATAAGTGGTCTAGTCCATAGCATAACGGCGAAGACCTCGCGAGGTCTTCCCGGCATTGACACAAGCGAAGGCACAGCTATGACTGGAAAGGGACTCGAACCCATCCACCCAGTACTCGGTGTCACACGATCACTAAGGGTGGTCACACACTCGTGGCCGCGAGTGCCCGCGTTTTATCCCTCTAGTGCAGGTCTTAGTACTTTCGAGACAAAACACTTACGCCGGGAATCACACATACAAGAAGTATGGAATTGAAGGCCAACAAGTAAATAATAACAAACACAATGGCATGAAAATGAATCACATGGCATTTTCTAACTGGCTTACAAACATACAAATGCTTTTTAAGGCAAATGTACTTACCTGAACTATCGTGACTCGTATGACAACTCCGAGATCCTAACGCGACTTCCCGATTTCCTATACCGCACTCCAATTATCCAGTCCAGCTTGAATAAATGCCAAACAAATCAAAATTACCACCCGAATTATACCTAAGATTATTTGTCATTAAATTAGCTTCAATTTGATACATTATATCAATTTTCACGTTTTTCGAGGCTAAAACCCCGACTATATCCCGCCAACATTTCCGAGAGAATCCCAAAACTCATTTATGAACTCCTTTCCTAATTTATCATATTTTTCTGAATTTTTCAATATATATATATATATATATTTGCTATTTTTCTTCTATACATATACATATATATACATATATATATACATACATATATATATAGATATATATATATATATATATTATATTTATATATATAATATTAGATAATGATGCACGTGTGCATCTTCTTCAAATTTGTTTTTCTCTTGACCAGAGACGCAAGCGTCTCTTTTTTTTTTTTTTTTTTTTTTTTTTTTTTGAAACCGAGAGAGAGTGGAGGAGAGAGACCACCGACCTTCGGTGAGGGTTCCGGCGAATGTGCTCCGCCAAAGCGTGGGTCGAAAGAGGAGAGGAGAGGAGAGGTGGCGGCGGTGGTGAGGGTGTTGGAGAAGGAGATGAATAGTAGGGTTTGATTGTTGAAACGGTTTGTATATATATAACATCAAATGACCTTTTTGCCCTTCTCCCTTCACTTCATACATTTAAACACATCTACCCTTATGGGTCTTTTACCACATCATCTCATCTTAGCACACACACACATCTCTAGGCCAATCTCATGGCTCCTTACCATTAGGTTGTGTCACTTTTACAATACTAATCACATAGTCCGCATGTTACATATTTAACTAACTCCCACGTTCAAACGACGTTCCTCGGTCCGTATTTCTCCGTCAATTGGCTCGTCGTGTCCATTTTCTCGCCACATCCCGTTAACTAATTTATTAAATTAATTAAAATTCATTTAGTTATATGTTTTACTCCCCGTTTGACTAGTCGAAACCTCACTCAATTAAATATCGTCCGACCAGCGCGAGACTCGTAAAATACTAACATACTATTACACAAAATCAAAGAATCATAAAATCACTTCGGCGTCAACTCCCGAAGTTCGAAATATTGACCAAGTATTCACGTAGCCGGGTCACAATCGATCCTAGGTTCACTTGTCAACACAAGTAAGCACAAATTAATAGCCACAACCTATAAGAAAACAAACAAGTCGATTTCCAGTAAATACGATAGAACTAAAGTCAGAAGAGATAGCTAGGTTGGCACAGTAACATATTCAACTTGACTTATTGAATCTTGTTTTATTTTAATTCTCATAACACCTTCCTTTCTCTAAGCAAAATAAAAAGGGAAATTGGTTTCTCATACACATACTTTAAAAGTGTAAAAGGAAAATAGAAATGACTAAAGAAACAAAAAGACAAAGAATAAAACAAACACATAGTCTTATCCTCATCAAAAGACTCCCTCTATAGGAAAAGATTTTCTCATCATAACCTTTAAATACAACCCGCTATTAGAAACCTTCGGATATTAAACATCAAAGATGAAATTTCTAGAGCAACAAACTAAATCTTTCAAGCGTGTGAGATCACAATAGAATAAAATGGTGCCAACCAACTTAGCCTCTAATTGTCACAATGCAATCCCAAATTTTCTATTCTTCCACTAAACTAATTTACTAACAACCTATAACTGATTCAAGAATACACCATACATGAGGCTTTGATGTAACGACCCAAATTCTCCACGACCCAACCTATGGGTATTTTGGTAATTTCATGATAAAAATATGCTGGGTGTTTGATGTGGAAATACAATTCTAAACTTGTCAAATTAAATGTGTTAGGGAGTAAGTAAAGTTTTATTTTAAATAATAAAGTTCAATTGAGATTATGACCCAAAAGGGCATTTTAGACAAGTTGTAAATAATCACAACCCTAATCCCTAACCCTAATGCTATTTAAGCAAATCAAAGAGAACCCTAGCCCCAATCTTGTTAAACACCCACGTAGAGAGGATGAGAGCAAGAGGAGGGTTCAAGCTCAAGAGAGGTACAACCTCACTTCCCTCCTTGATTTCTTTATTATTTATTGAAGATTTGGAGACCAAAGGGTCGATATCATCGACAGCGGAAAGCATGCGAGGAAAATAGAGAATAAAAGAAGAAAGGAAAGATTTAATCTATGTTAGAATGAGATTTTGGAAAGGATTTGGAGTCAAAGACTCCATTGAAGGCATGATGAGACTTTAATACTCTCTAGATTTATTGTCTTAGTGTTGGTATTAGCAATGAGTGTTGATGATTTTCAAAGTTTATTCAATTTTTCTTAGATCTAGTCTTGAAATGGGTTATACAAATTTTTAAGCTTTATGATAACGAGTATTATGGATGAATCAATCTTATTTGCCATAATTTGACAGTACATGAAAGGGTTTCCCTATGATTTTAGCAAATTGAACGCGGTTGAAGTTTATTGATATGGATTTGGTATTTAAGGTTGAGTTAAGATTTAAAAAGAAACTTTGAATCTTTTCTTTGGGAAATAAACTTATTCGATAAATTTGTGGACTTTGACTGAATATTGTCATTTGGGAATTTAAAGTCAAAATTAAGTCTTATATAGTGATTTGGATCTTTTTAATTATAATTAATCGAACGTCTTCAATTTTTGTTGGAAAAACTAAGTCTTAACGGATTTTCCTTGTTTTACATCACCGCATTCTTATTTTACTCAAATCATCGATTCTAATTTTAAGTGTTGATTTTAGAGTCATGAATGACCTTTATTAGTGAAGTCAACTATAAAATAGGGTGAATTTCTAAGGTCTAGACAATTGATGTTAAACTTGTATGGTTGTGGATATATAAAATAATTATTCTTTCAAATTGTCTAGATTCGCGAGACAGTTCACATCGAGCCCAAACGCGAGAGGATTGAGATTAGGATTCACGGCGAGTGCAGGTAAGTGAGGAGCTTGCTCAATTATCAAATATGGCATGATTACTAGTTATGTTTAGGATTCACAATTTGAATTAAAGACTTGGGATTTATGGGTTGTGTCGTGGTATTGGCTCGAATCTACGTATCTATGGAATGTAAATGCACTGTTTTTCTCATCTATATTATTCGGGGCCCCAGGATATTTGTGGAGTTCCACCAAGGGCCTTATTAGCAAGTAAATCTATATGAATACTTCAGAATGTTGTGGTTACACCGAGGGCCTTATTAGCAAGTAAACCACAGGATGTTTGTGGAGTTTACCACCGAGGGCTTTACTTGACTAATTGAATTCATAAGTATGTCACGTAGGGCATAAGTTGGAATTCTTTCTCTTGTACTCTTGAGACATAGGGATGTGTATCGGTGATGGCTTAGACGAACCTACTGTTGATTTGATGGGACGAACGAGAGGGCACATAAGGCCTGTGTGCTAGCTAGTTGTTTCCATCACCTAGAGAGTAGGAGAATAGGTCACCGGATTCTTGCCAATACCTAGTATGCATTGAATGAAACATCGACTTATCGTATTACTATATTTTATAGTACATAATCTCGCGAAACCCCCTCATTTGCATGAAAGCTTGAATTTATATAATGATTTGTCAATCTCTTTAATGCTATGCATGATTATTGTTGTTACAACTTGATGGCTTATGAATATGTCGTATTTGCTATGAAAGGATGAATTCCTATTTATTTGTGGCTTACAAACCTTATGTCCATTATAGTACTTGATGGTTCATTATAAGTCTATCTCTTATGAAATCCTGCTACCATGTTATTATTCAATGAATCCTTGTTTATTTTCAAGTACATGCTAGACTTTACATGCTTATTAGGTATTACTTGCATATTTGATGGTTGAGCGGGTTTTTCGCATTCCTGAGCTCCGTTGGTTCTTTTAGCTCACCCCACTTACATCTCGGGTATCCACGACAACGATAGGTTGAGGCAAGGTAGAGACGAGCTTGAAGTCTCTTCTTGATGTAAGCCTTTGTTGATATATATTATGTATATTTGATTTTGAAACTATTCAACTTGGGGTTAAAATTAAAATAGGTCTTTGGGTAGCTTGAATCCTAGTTACCTTTAGTTGATCAACTTCAGAGATTTAATAAACTTGTTTAGTTTAAATAAGCATGAACCCATGTATAGTTTTATTAATGTTCTATGAACTTAAATCTATTGGCTTTAGGATATCTCTTTATATTTATTCCACAATTATTATCCTTTATTTAGCCAATGTGTATTCCGCAGTTTTATTTGTTTAGGCGTGCCAGACCGTTATTTGGACTTGGGGTATCGGGTCCAAGTGGCGGTCTGGGCCGGGCGCACCGACCCTAGGTCAGGGGCGGGTCGTCACATTTTATAACCAATATTCCCTAACGTAGGTTTTGAGCTAATCTCGCATCCAATGACATACAATTTATGTAGTATGTCGAGGCACAGTTCAATAAAAATGGTTTAGTGAATTGCACTCCATTAACAATAAAACTAATTTAAGATGGCGTGAACATGCAATTTCACAGGCACAGTAGATCTCAGATAGAAAACTAATCACTCTAGCAGTCTAACTAAGCAAATATCAAATTAGTATTAAATAAACCTTTGGCATGGACGGCTCCAATTGCTTCATAAGATCATCAATATGAGCCGATTTGTTATCGTCCTGCACAAGATCCAAATGAGCAACAATTAACATATAACAAATATACATTTACACTATACATATCGATAAACTACAACCTCCAATTGATCCTGAACGTGGTATTGGCCCTCGAAGTTGTAATTCCCAAACTATCCATGAACCACACCAACAAATATCACAATTACAGTATAGGAACGAAAAAACCTCTAAAAGTTGCAAATGCTGAGGAGATCCTTATCGAAAGCAAACCTAAATCCTTGAAAATGAAACCCGTAGATTCAAACCAAGACTGAGATAAATTGAGCGCAAACAACTGGTCAATCAAAGAATGATCTGGAGAGCTCGGTTAGGATTAATGGTGTAGAATGAACAAAGATCACATGAGAAGTGAACCTGCCATTTGTGGAATGAAAACCATTGTGGAGGTTGAGCAAGAACACGAAAGGGATTAGCATGGAGAGAATGACGATGCCAAGAACAACGAGAGTGAGGCCTCTCTCTCCTTTCTTCATCTCCCACAATTGTCGCTCCTCGGAGCAGCGTATGATTTTCATTTTTTATTATAGTAGTAGATTATCCAAACTTACAATTAAACTTTCAATAAGTAATATAATTAATAGCCTTGCTAAAATTGAGCGAATAAAGTACTCCCTCCAGTGAAAAATGTAAGTCGTTTAAGGTAAATGCACAAGAATTAAGAGAGCCTTAATTACGAGTGTAATTTACATATATGTTTTTTGACATTAAATGAAAAGAAGAATTGAAGAATCATAAATGTTTGGATCGCATAAAGGTAAAATTGGTAAAAAAACAATAAATACACTTTTGAATTCTGAAAATGACTTACAATTTTGAACAAGGGGTTTTTGATAGAACGACTTGTGTTATTGACCAGAGGGAGTAATAAACGTAAATCATCATTTGCTCATAACACCTTTAATTAGTGATGAGACGTAATGAGTTACAGTGCAGACCTTTTTTATCATGTTGTTTCCATATCTATAATCTATATTTATATTTATAACCCTCGATGTGTCAACTAACTACATAATGGCTTGGAATGATGAATTGCACAGATCTCGAGGCGATTGTCGGTGATCCCTCATCGCACTCCGCAAAATAGACCTGAAGTAGGGGCCTCCAGGGAGATCACTTCGATGCTTAAGTTAGAGAGGAAATTAGAGACAAAGGATTTTTAGAGATTTTAGAGCATACCTTTCGTTCCTAACCTAATTTTCTATTTATAGGCTAGGGAACATACCAAGTCAAAACTTGTCTTCTCTCTCTCCTTCCTTTTTGGAATTTATAGGATTAGGTAAATGTTAGGAGATATGGGTTCACCAAGAATCCCATTTTTCCATACTTATCAAATCGACGAAATCTTTCCCTAACCCCTTTATGAATCCCATTTTCTGAGGGTTTAAATTTTGGAGATCTTTCATTAACTGCTTATGAATCTCATTTTTGAGGGTTTTATATTCGGGAGATCTTTCCTTTATTGTTTATGAATCCTATTTTTCGAGAATTTTTATATTCGGGAGATTTTCCTTTGTATGTCATTGAAATTCGTGCACTCCAATCTCGATAGAAGATATTATATATACTATATCAACCCCTATAAAAGGTGTTTAATTTGGTGATTTCATCGCTCCAAAATAGTTATTTTTATAATTAAAAAAGCTGAGTTTTCCATGTGGGTCTCGCATGTAACATCACCGTCCCCTAATTCTTCAGTTTCTCAGTCTTCCTCTTTGCGTTTTTCGTTTCTATTTCCACGAACCCCCTGAAAAAATTACATCCGTACGGTTATTTTTTTTTAAAATTCGTAAATTACTGTGATTTTCTTTTTTATTCTTTAATTAATGTATATCGTGTTTTCTAAATGCGTAATTGGGGTGACGTGGAACGTGTTGCGTAGCACCTACACAAATGGCACCTTTCCAACAGGCGCCATTTGTGTAGTGCTGATGTCCATTTCACCACCTCCTCGTCCTCCTCATCACCTGCACAAATGGCGCCTTTCCAACAGGCGCCATTTGTGTAGTGCTGCTGTCCAGGTCACCACCTCCTCGTCCACCTCATCACCTACACAAATGGCGCCTTTCCAATAGGCGCCATTTGTGTAGTGCTGTTGTCCAACTCACCACCTCCTCGTCCACCTCATCTACCTCATCTATGCAACCCCCCACACATCACCTCGTCCACCTCATCACCTCCTCGTCCACCTCATCACCTCACCACACCCACACATCTCCCACTCTCTCGCCACACCTCACGTCTCCCACACTTCTACAGGTCTCCCACGTGACGCCACACATCCCACATGCTGCTCTCCCCACATGGCATGCTCTCCCCACATGGCATGCTCTCCCCCCACATGCACACCACGCATGCATGCAGTGCATGCGTGGTGGCATCTCGTATGCATCTCGCATGCATGCGAGACCACGAAAGACCCGCACGGTCTCGCATGCATGCAATGGCATCCCACGCATGCAGTGCATGCATGCGTGGATGCCACGCGTACACAACATCACGGGTTAGCAGAGATTCTCGCAGAGAATCTCTGCAAAAACCGCCCCCTACAACCCCTATCGACGACCCCTACAACCTCTATCGATGACCCTACAACCCCTATAGACTACCTAGGCTTTGAAAGTTGGTTGGTGACGGTGGGAAGATTTAAAATAGAGAGAGAGAGGCAGTGAGGTTTTCATGAGAAAGAGGGTTCGAGTAAGTGTGGAGCAGTGAGAAGAGAGGAAGAAAGTGTAGAGAAGGTGTGAGAGAGATCGAGAGAAGCAGTGTGAGGGAGAGGAAGAGAGTGTGTGGGAGATTGAGAGAGGACCGGCGACGGCGACGGCGACGACGAATGCGGTAGTGTAAGTGAAAGTGTGTGTGGGTTGAGTTTGTGAGCCGAAAGAGAGAGAGAGGGAACAGTAGAGAGGGAGAGTGTGAGAGAGAGAGAGGTGACAGAGGTGTCGTGAGAGAGAGAGGTAGGGAGTGACGTGGAGGGTGAGAGTTTGCCGAGAAAGAAAGAGAGAAAGGTAGAGAGTGTGCGAGAGAGGGTGAGGTGCCGTGTGAGAGTGTGAGAGAGGGGGTGAGAGGTGCCGTGAGAGAGAGAGAGAGGGTGAGAATGCCGTGAGAGAGAGAGGGGGGAGTTTGTGAGAGAGAGTGAGAGAGAGAGGACGAGATAGTGAGAGAGAGTGAGAGAAAGAGAGGTCGAGATAGTGAGAGAGAATGAGAAAGGTAGAGGTCTTTGTGAGAGAGAGAGAGAGAGAGAGAAGAGATAGTGAGAGAGACAAGTGAGAAAGAGGGTGAGAGAGAGGGAAGAGAGTGTGTGAACAACATAGAGAGAAGGAAAGAGTATGTGGGTTTGGGTTGGGTTTCGATTTGGGATTGTGTTGAGTTTGTTAGATGAGAGAGAAAGGGAACAATTGAGCGTGAGAGTGCTTGTGTTTTCATGTATTTAGCAAATGATTCGTTGTTGGGGTAACGTTTAGCTGATATAACCGATATTTTTAATTATTCTTTATATGAATATTTTATTGTTGTTTAGTTTTCTTTTAAATAAAATAACTAAATTTATTTTTTTTTCACAGGGAATATTATTTTTTTTGTAGGTAAAGGAATATCAAACTGAAGAACAAACCGACCGGAAGAAAATAGTAAGAACAAAAATTTATTTATTTATTTATTTAATATATTTATAGTGTAATAGATTTTTTAAGAAAATGTGTTTATTGCATGGTGTGTGTAATTTAAATGTTTTATTTTTAAATAGCTAGTAAAAAATGTGAACATCATAGTTAACAAAATGTTTCAAATATTAAACCCCATAGAAAAATTAATTTTTTTGTAGTAGTGGTCGTAGCTTATTGTGTGTAGTGATAAATGCTTGATAATTATTTGACATATTTTACAAGTGAGTGACAAATAGACCCAAAGATAAATATTATCTGTGTTATTTATTATCAGTGTTTGATTATTGCGACAAGATATCAATTACAAGTTAGTATAACTAGATTTTTCATTTAAATATTATTTTGTTTAATTTTTGTGCCTTTCATTATTTTTTCACGTTAATTTAATGAGTTTCGTTTTGGTATAAAAAAATTTAATGAGTTAGAGAACTTAAATAAAATACAGTTAAACTTAAATAAAATACAGTTATTTATTCTTGATTATTATTCTGATCACTTTTCCATCAATTTGACAAACTTTGTTTTATTCGGGAGGCCAAAGCTAGCTAGAGTAGATCTAGCTGGGTAACCAAACAATGTACCAAAGCTCCTTCAACCAACAACTAGAAAGAGAAGAAAAAATAAAGTTAGATAGTTTAAAATTCATTTATAATTTTCTTCATTACAAAAATTAAAGAAATTAAAAAAATTGAATACAACCTTAAAAAAAGCCATAGGATGTTTGAAGCTTGTAGCGACTTTGCAATAGGCTCATGCATCTTACATGCACCCAATTAATATGAAGAAAATAAGTTGAAACGTATAGAATGCATTAGGATTAATCAACAAATGTAGGTGAAATGCAAATCAAAACCTTTGTAGAGATTGCATGTACTGACATGGATGAACCCATGAAATTAAGAGACGATGCAGAATCGAGATGAAGGTCAAGGCGCAACAATGTTAAGAGGAACTCTTTGATGATTTGCGACGTGATGAAATAGAAATTAGTTGTGAGGTCAACGTGAGAGATACTACCGTGAGCCTAGGAGATAGGGAGAGAAATTGTTGGGTTTTTAACTTATTATCTTTTGAAACAACGTGTGTGCATTGGGGGTAGGATGTAGGGGTTCCGGTGTGTGTTCCACGTCCGTGTTCGAGTACGTAGCAAGATCCTTATCTTTTTTGTGCCTATCTTCTTATTTTTGATATATTTTTTGCCTATCTTTTATTTATTTTTGATTTATCGAAAAAAAAATAAAAACCATTTAATTATTATTTACTTGTACAAAAGACAAAAGTCAAAATTAAATATTATATTACTGTTTCGTCCCTTTTGAGTGAAAGCTTAATTTGTTAATTAATTATATTCTTCTTCATCTTTTTTATAGTTTGGTAGTTTCCCTTTTATTGAGTATATATATTGTAAGTAAAAATACATATTTACTTACAAAGCTATACATATTACTTTCCTCTAAAATTCATAAGCAAAAGTTAGTATTTTTACTTGCAAACAAAAGTAGTTTATATAAATATATTTTTGTGAGTAAAAGAAATCCTATAACTCACTAAAAACTATTGCTGAATTGGGTCGATATTCACTTAATAATTATTAGCTTTTGCTTAGAACTCATGAGTCATAAGTACAAACAATACTTTTAGTTACAATTATATCAATTTTTTTTACAAACTTAAGAGTCATAAGCAAATATGGACTTTTACTTACACTTTTTATATTCATAATTGAAAGTTTTGTAATTAAAAGTCGAATTTCTTGTAGTGAACATCAGTAACAAAATACGTAATCTCGCATTCACAAGTGTCCTCACTCTGCTCTCTAGTGCTGATAGTAGACTATAGGTGCTGCCCCGTCCGGATATAGTTATTTTCAATTGTTCGGTCAACTATCGTACAATGAAAAAATCATGCCACTACTCATCTTTCAATACGTCGGACTATTCTTCTCCCTCTTCTCTGGCCACGACCATGCAAGGAAGTAGCTAACTTGCTAACTGTGACCACAATTGATCATATTCGAACTCACTATCTACCACTTGAAGCTTCGATAACCATTGATTAAGAATAATAACATTATAGACGATATATTTACTAAAAACAACTAAGCATTAGTGTATAACATGACCCTTTTACAAACAACATCTCGTTAGAGAAGCATAAAACAAGAAGTGATTGTTGTCCATACAAGTATATAAATGATGTAATGTGTGTTGGCGATCAATCATACAACACCCGTTCAAGAAGTGTTAACTCCTTCCATTATAAATTAAATCAAAGTTAAAGTGAAAAACAAACCTCCGTTTCTCCTCCTCACAGCCAAACTCGAACAACAAGTTCTCAAGCAAAATTCAAACACGAATAAGACTTCTTACCGCCCAAATGCCGTAGGCACCATCTTCCTCTTTGTCAAATCGAAATCACTTGTACATGGAGTGCTCAAAGTAACTAATGTAACACGGAGATGGAGAGAAAAGAAGACCTTTGAGAGTGCAGAGAGAGAGAAGTTGTTGAAAAATTACTACAAGATGCTCCATTTTGATATAGGAACAAGAATAATTTTTGATGAGGATTTATTGAAAAGTTCGGTCGTGCCTCAAATCCTCATTTTGATCATTTCTTCGCTTGATATATATGTAATTTTTTTACATTATCAATGCGGTAAATTATGTAGGTCATGGAAGGTAGGAACATCCCGTTTCACTTTTATGCATTTGGAGAAATTGTTAAGGTTTCGCAAGGCATTGAGTACAGCAGACCCTCATCAATGACCATGATTATTAAGTTTGGAACGAGTAAACATGAGTTGATGGATCACGTGTATAACGCGTTTGATATTTCGTCCACTGAGACTCTCATTACGATGACGTATCGTCACGTAATAACTCATCCATCAGGTTCACAATATTTTATCCCCGTGTCGTTGCAAGACGAGACCCACTTCAAGTTGATGTGGTCAACAAGTGGCGAATCTACCATTATCAATGAAGGTAGAGATTTATTTAACCTTCGAGCCAATCGAGCCTTATCAAAATTCTACTTGTACATTCACAAGTGGTAGAAGAAAATGTGGGCATGACATGCCCCGCATCAATGATGGAAAGATTACGTATGCAATCGCCTATAGGTGATGTTGTGCAAGATAGATTTGTTACTTCGATTGATGATGACATTAGCGCCCCCAGTGATGACCGTAACGAAGACCACGACAACGACATTAACGAGGACGTATGTCCCCTCGAGGATGCTGCGCCATCTGTTAATTGGGGAAGTATAAATATTGTTACAGACGACCCAACCTACGAACCTCCAGGGGCGGAAAACTTGCAAGATGATGAGCAATTTGCAATTGACGAGGATGAGTGGATGGAAGAAGCAAGCGATGAAAAAGATTACCATCCATTGCCGGTGTATAATGAAATTGATTGGGAAGTGGCTAATTCTACTGCAACCCAACGTTCTCATCATTCGACTGGATGGGACATGCCTAATTTTGAGTTGGAAAGAGGAATGTGCTTTGACAATAAGAAAGACTTGTAGCATGCCATAAAAGTGTGGCATGTTAACAACTATTGTCAATACCTTGTTATGGAGTCAACTACAACCTTATGGTCATTGAAGTGCAGAAGTGCGCCGGAAGCTGGGTGCATGTGGCGTCTTCGTGCTTGTTTGTGAAAGAAGAAACAATTGTGGGAGATCACTCAGTTAGACGAGCCGCACAGTTGTATAAATCCCGGCATAGAACGCAGTCATACCCAACTCGACGCCAACATGCTTGCACGTGAGATACAAAGCGTTGTCGAAATAGATTAGGCAATTGCTATCAAGGCCTTGGTACAAATGATTAAGCTAAAATACGCACATGAAGTTCCCTACAAGTGAATGTGGGATGCTAAAAGGAAAGCAATTGCAAATGCATTCGGGGATTGGGACGCGTCGTATGCTACGTTACCAAGATGGTTGGCGGCTGTACATAATAAGAGCCCAGGGACGAAGATTGAGTGGTCACATAGACAATGGGCTGCAGATGAGATCAGGACAGAGCATCCTCAATTTCGTCGTGTGTTCTTCGCATTCAAAGCATCAATCGAAGGGTTCAAACATTGTAGGCCTCTTCTACAGATTGACGCGACATTCTTGTATGGCAAATACAGTGGTAAGCTAATGATTGCCCTATCTGTTGATGGTAATGGACATCTACTTCCAGTTACATTTGCAGTTGCGGAAAATGAATCAACCGACTCGTGGGGGTGGTTTTTTAGAATGTTGCGCAAACACGTGACCGATAGAGATGGTATTTGTATTATTTCTGACCGTCACTCTGGCATTCTCGAGGCTGTTAACATACCAGCAAATGGTTTTTAATGGTAAATGAGCTTAGTTTTTTTGGGTCTTCTAACGTGACCGATAGAGATGGTATTTGTTGATGCTTTCATTGTATCATTTCGTATGCTCTATGTCTTCATTTGATGTTTTTAATGGTAAATGAGCTTTAAATAGCATGCTATTAGGATTAGAGACTTTATGAATGAGACTATGGACTTTGTACTCGACTTGATTAGTCTATTAGCTTGTCCATATGCCTTTACCATTCTATACGGAGTCATTTTTGAATAAATAAAGTAGTGGTTGGTGAAAATAGTGACAACAAACCATGACATACTCACTTAAGTAGGTTTAAGAAATCAAACCTAATTAGTAAATTTAGTTACACATTTGTTTGTTCATTTCGTAATAATTGATTATGACATTTACATTTGTTTCTAACTTACTCTTGAACCTTAAAAAAGTCATGTCAGGCAGAAATAATGCATCGTCATCCGGGACGGATCTAGTGGACGATCCAAATAGACGATCTCGGTGGTCGCAGAGATCGTCCATCTCGCGACGTGGATCGTTCGCCGATGCGATCTCCCACTAATGATGCTTGAGTCTCAAGGCGTCAAAGAGCAAACTCTTTCGACAACGGCTTGCTCACCTGGCGCTTGCTTACCTTCGACAACTTTTTGTCCAACAACAACTTTCACACCATCAATCACAATTATTTCAGCGGTATCCTCGTCCGCCTTATGCGCGGACTCCCCACTAGGGCCCTCTTCTTCAAAGCAATCGGGGCCATCTTTATTTGGCCATGATGATCCAACCACTCAACAAAGCTTACTCCTCTTTTTGGCGTCGCAACTCCCTCCACCTATCGCTGGTCACGTTACTTCTAGAGAATCTACCCACGCATCTCCCTCCCATCGCCAGCACTACCAAAGATGTCCCGATTGCTTCCTTCGAATCTAGTATGCATGCCTCCCCGTCGAGGAGTCATGATCATGTCAAGCCTGCATCACATTCGTCCAATACTTCAAGCACCCTTCGAGTGAGCCATCTATTAGTGGTGTCTCGCGTAGATCACAACAAGACGATGAGCCAGCTAGGGCCCCGAGACGTAGAAGTAATGATGACCGAGGCGCGGGGCGGGTGTTTTTAACCGTAAAAACTACAAAAGAATTGTAAGTCAATGAAATATTATTACATATATATACTTACGTTTAATGAACTTACTATAATATTGGTCTAACTTTTTTTTGTAAAAATGTAGTGGTACTTTCTTGCATCCGTCATCCGAAGTGTCAAAGCAAATGACGCGGATATATAAATTCGATTTACATAAGGATGGCTACTGTTGGGATACGGTTCCCAACCATATCAAGAAGCAATATTTTAACGATTGGGCGGTAAGAGATTTTTAAATAAGAAAATTAAGTTTCTTTTACTTAGCATATGTTGAAGACTTGACTTTCTATTACTACAGACTCATTTCGATTGGAGACGATCAGATGATGCTATGGTCAGACGTTTGTACGACAGCCAGATTGTCACTCGTTATGCTGACTTTGTTAGTAAAATGGTGAGGAAGCCGACAAAACCAGCACATGTATCTCTGGAGGTTTTTGAGCATTACAAGAAGATGCGGTCTACTCCAGAATATAAAGCAAAGTCAGAACAAGCGAGCCGAAATCGAAGATCAAAGGTGGGGGGACCTGGTTCGGGTTCGTCTGTGCACGGAGGTGGAGCCATATCCATCTATGAGCATTCGTTGAGACTGGTATGTTTTGGGGCATACATACATAGATACATACATACATATGTATACATTAGATTCATATAAGTTTCAAACTTAAATTTAAGTTAAACATATTTTATAGGAGAAGAAACTCGGTAGAAAGCCGACTGCTTTGGATTTATGTTTATATCTCCATACAAGGAATCATGATAACGTTACTTTCTTGGATCCGAGAGCAGAGACGATTGCCGTAAGAAACTACTTGACCATAACTATTTTTTGTTAATTATAGGTATCAATGACTTATATGACTTGTCAATGTTTAAATTCTTAATACAGCGCTATACACGAAAGGACCACAGAGCTTTCACGATTGCGAAATGCACACTCCAATTGATGAAACAATTATATTTGGAGATTGTGCAACGAAAATGATAAAGGCCGGAGATTTGGTCTTGGTGGACACCGTCAGGGTCTAAGATGCGTAGACATGATGAAGTTGGATCTTCTCGTCCTATATTGAAAGATGATGAGCCATTTGACCAATTCAATAAGGAATTCGAGGAGATGCAAGCAATGATACTAAAGACGCTTAATGACACGTTTGTAAATCGCGATCAATTACTTGAAATGCAAGGACGGTTACAACACATGGAACAGGGTTTCATGGAGAGATCAGCTGCACAAAAAAGGCAAGATGATGTTGATGATGATGATGATGATGCCGCTCACAATGACTCAACGACCGAGGATGATGAATGATGATTTCTTTTTCACAACATCCAAAAAGGTTAGATTTTTTTGGTTCATTTTTTACTTGATACTTATAAGTTTTTTTATTAGGAACCATAATAAATCTTATGAATTTATTAGGAACCATTATAGAAATATAAATCATGTAAACAATTTAAGTCTACCCCTTTGTCCTGTATATTTTATTTGTGCTTTATAGAAAATTTTGTAGCTGTTTAAGTTTTGTTTCTATTTGTGTCTAACATGTAGGCTATTGAATGTTCCACAAATTTCTATTTCATTGTTATAACTAAGTCGTTAAGATCCTTAGTATGAGTGTCCTTAGCTGTGGAATTGGTTTATCGAATTCCAAATCAAGTAGGAACTCATGTTAATCTTTAGTATATGATCAATATGCTCTATTTTAGGATTGAAAATATGATTCAAAGTTGTTAGTTATTTTACCGTTGCTTGTAGGACTTAGTCTAATTTAGTTACTCTATTTTTTTGTTGAATAAGTCTAGTTCAAATTTCGATTGTATTTCCTTAATTTTCTGATTTGTTGTTAAGTCAAAGCACGTTGGATATGTGTCCACAATTTGCGCTTATTAGAGGTTTGATCAAATGCCAATATAAAGGCAATCTCAATTTATGAATAAAACTATCTTCAGAGAGTTCTTCTACTTAAATACTTGTATTCGTTATTACTCTGTTTTTCAGTTTTACCCAATATTTAGGAGTGGACTGATTTTCTAATGCAGTTGTTACTCTTAGGGCTGCTTTGTAGTTGTTTTATCTGATTTTGGTGGTGGGCAAGTACTTGTTCTAGATGTAGATGCAAATATGGCCATATGCTATCTGTTTTGATATGAGCTTTGGTGGGCTAACCATGAGTTCTGGTTAGTTCTGCTCAATATTGCTATGTTTTTCTATGTTTGAGATAGGTTTGCATTGGACATGTTCTCTTAAATATATATGTATTTCAGTCTGCAGTTCATGTTTTTATTGTTTTGTCTATAATGGTTTGGTTATAAGCTCAACATTCATATAATGATAATGGTGCTGGTTTCATTATTTGGACTTCTTTTATGGTGATGGCATCAAAAATATTTCAGGAAGTCCATGTAGCATGCAATCATTCGAGTTTGGAAGGGCTCATGTAGTCAGGCCTAAAGGGAGGCACAAGTCACAATAGTTTGGCTACATGGCATTGGAGATAATGGTTCAAGATACACCAATATGATTATGCAATGTCATTCATCTACTTGTGTTAATATTGGAAAGGTAACTCAATTCTATTTTTAATATCTTTCTTTTGTAATAAATTTGTATACAACATTTGATTATTGTCTCTAAATCTCTTTATCATTTCATATTTGAAACCATGCTTTAGAGAATGTTGATGGATCTTGTTTTAAAGGTGGCTAGCTAGGCTGCATACATTTTAAGGCCTGAACTTGCAAAAGCTTACTTGTATCTAGTTGATTCTTTTTGAACTTGTCAAATGGTTGCCACATTGGTGTTATCCTTATACATTGCAGCTTTGTTTGTGCCATTGTTAGTTGTATGTGTGAATTGATATAATTTTCTATTTCAACTATCTATTCATTCATGTTTTTAATAGTGTTGGATGTCTTAGATTACCCTGACCAATGATTGCACGGTGAGGCCTGGGCAATTTGAGACAAAATTGACTAGGCCCTAGTTCTTAAAAAGCTTATTAGGATCCTTAAACTATATATCGCATCATCTTTGCCTTCTTCTCTGTGGTTTTGAGTGATAGTCTCGTTTTCTTATAAAGAGAAACAAATGAACGGAATGTATATTAGATATGATATGATATAATGATATGATATGATATAATGATTTATAATAAAGAGAAACAAATGAACATAATGTATATTTGGGTTTACAACCTTATATGGTAGGTATGCAAGGAAGGGAACATTTCTATTAGATGCTAATAAAAAATTTATAAGTATAATGAACAATTCTTTTATTATTAGAAGGTTATAGTAATGCTTTGAAATATTTTGAGAACTCTTTTAAAATATTTCAAAACGCGTACTAATAATTAGAAGGTTATATGCTGATAATAGTGACTTGGAAACTGAGGTTTCTGCATTTGACATAATATGATATTCCCTCATGCGTGCTGAATAGAATCTTCCTCAGAAGTACTTCTCGGCCTTAGAGAAGGTATGATTTAATTTTGTTTCATCTAATATTTATGCCTTTCGCCGTTATATTGGAGGACACATTGGTAGTGAAGTTATCCTTGATTTTTTCCTATTGCGCATTAAATAGGTAATGATGTGTTCTTTCCAGCCGTGGAACTACTAATTCCTTCACAAATAAGATAAAATCATACAAATGATTAAATGGGTCCTAGGAGAAGATAATTAATCATATCAGTTTCAAACATCAAAATAATTCTAAGAATTTGAACACTTAATGTTCATTCATTTTAACAATAAGCACAAGCCATCCTAGTAACATGCATTCCTTTTCAATTGGTTAAAAAAAAGAAAAGCATCGAAAGCAATTTTGTTCGTTGATGTTTAGTAATGAAAATTTAGGATGAATCTTGGGGTACTATGTTGGTGCCCCCATGTCACACCATTCTTGTTACTTTATTACTTTGATTGGTAAGTGTCTTATCACTTCTTAAAATGCGACGTATCTTCAGTTTGGTTGATATGCAGGACAAGTGTAAGCTTGGATGAATAAATGTCTGCATGTTGCATTTATTGGGAGCTTTATCTCGCTCATTCTCGATTTCATGATTCATTTGAAAAATTGAGGGCTGGATTTATGCACGTGTTTTCGTGTGTAGGTGGGCTTGCATGTACATACACAAGAACTAAGACTGGATTCATGTACGTGTTTATTCCTTCCCATTGTTTTTACGGCGAAACATTAATTTCTTCTTCGTTGGTTGATTAAGAACTGCATGAGCCATGCATAGCGTTTTGACATCGAGAAATTCACTAGAGTATGCATCGGATTTGGGTAGTGCTTTTGGTTTGTGACAACGAGCTCTTACCTTGTTCCCATGCTAATTTGTCTAGCAATGTTAGTTAACCTTAATTATCTCGCTAATCACAAACTTGGTCACATTTATTTTCTTTCAAGCGCTCCCAACAGGTTTGGCAATGTCTTTCAAAAAGGCGATCGATTCGGTTTAAAACACAATGGAGTACCCAATTGTGGATGCTGATGTAAGTGTGAGCGCACACACAATTGGAGGGTTTATCTGGAACACGGTCATATGCCATCTCTAATCAGGTAAAACCCTCAAACCACTTTAATGTTTGTTTTCAAATTCCGTTTCTTTTGTTTGATATGTTAAATCCCTGCTTATAATGTTTTTTCCTTTATGGGTTGTGATGTAACAAATTAAGAACCATTAGAATTGTTTGTTTGCTCGTTTGCAGTAACCCTTCGAAAGAGGGATGCATAGGATTGAGAACTTAAAGTTTCAGTCATAATCCTACCAAAAAAAAAGTTTCAGTCATAGTTAGTTTTTATCATTCGAAGCATTTGTAGAACTCTCTTATTGCCTAACTATTTGTAAAAGTTGATTTCTTCTGTTAACTTAATTTTAAGCATTCCAAATGTGGTTTGTAAGATTGTTTATTGTGGTCATGATTTGATGATTTTGTTTGGAAGGTGAGAAATTTATTTGTTGTTGTTAGATATATAGTTGTAACATAGATGATGAGAAGACCAAGTTTTTTGTGTTCATTAGAGTTTTTGACAAAAATTTGGTACTTTTTGGGTTGCCATTTCGGTTGAACTCATTTGAATTTTTTTCCCTCAATGTTCTTCGATCAAAAGATATGCTACACTATTATTGATTTTTTTATTTTTGTTGAACAGGTTGCAAAGAAGAAAAGTTGCAAATTCGAATTCGAAGGTGTACTTGTCTTGTCATGTTGCATTCATATGTAATTGTTACATGCGTAGTTTTCTTTTTTTTGAAAATATATGGTGTAGCTTTTTTTTTGAAAATACATGGTGTAGCTTTTAGTTGCTACAATATTGAAATTGTTATTTGAATTTGAATTTGAATTTAGATATTGTTGGTATTTTAATTTTAGCGCAATGAATTTGATTGCCTCAAAGTTTGTATACCTCAAAGTTTAACTTATTTTCTTTTTCTTTTTCTTTTTTTTTTTTTTTTTGTAGAAACTATGATATATATGATGAATGGAGTGTATTTTTATGATGATTTTTTTGGAAACTTATTTTGTGTTCTCCTATTTTGATTTTTTTTTTGGTATTGATATGGAAAGAGACAATTATTGATACACTGAGTTTATGTATTCAAATTTGATTAAATTCTATTGGAATATTTGATTAAATTCTATTGGAATGTTTGGAATGTGTTAATTCAATTGTGCCGTGAAATGTATTAAGCAACCACCACTTGGAATGAATTAGGAATGTATGAATTCATTGTATATGAATTTAGGGTTTATGATATATAAATTTTGTATTGTTGTTAATTTAGGGTTTAATGTAATATATATGAATGTATTAAACCACTGTAAATATAAATTTTGAATGAATATATATACCTATTCCAAACCCGGCTTAGCTCCAATAACACCCGATAAATCAAATTATCACCGAAATTATAATCCTCAATTTCTATTTATTTCGTCAAAATACTTTTTTTTTTTCATATTTTTCTCTATTTTTCTGAATTTTTTTTCCATTTTCTCTTTTCTCCTTTTTTTTTCTTTTTTTTTCTTTTTTCTTATGCCCCGTCGCCAAAAAAAATAAGAAAAAAGGGAGAAAAAAAAAATGGAAAACAAAATCCACGTGGGTCATCAAACGAATGGCACCTTGCGATGTGGCATCCACATCGAACAAATCACGCATTTTGCAAACGCGAAATTCATTACTTTTGTAATTTTAAAAAAAATTAACTTATTTAAAGAATTTAAAAAAAAAACAACATTACTTTTTGAAATAACCCCGAACCCCCTTATGCTACCATCTCTTCGTCTCCTTCTATATGTTATGAAACCATCAACCCTCAACTCTCATGTCTCACGGTCTTCCTGCTCTCCATTGCCAAGAGTCCCTTTATATTCTCTCTGGATCTAATCATCGACACTTTTGAGAGATTTTGCTTAGCCTTCTTATTGTCTCTACCCTGTCTTGTTCTCCTAATGAGAGTATAATTACATCAGATTTCGGGCTTTTTGATGCCTGATTGGTTAGTTCTGATCAATTGAATGTTGGATTTATCAATTCCTTGAGTTTCATTTTATTTTTTTTTCCATTGCATTTCACCACGAAAGAGAACAGTTTTACATGCCCATGTGAAATCTCTAATTGCTTCTCTTTATTTTAGACATAAACATAGTTGTTTTACTTGTGCACTTGATGTGCTTGAGATTTTGTCAAAATGAACCTTTTTTTATTAGGGTCTTGATGTGTTTGAGATTTTTTCATATATGAAAATTAATTTTCCAATTGAGCAAGGATTGAGAAATTTTATTAATGTGCTGATCTTTTTCTTATTCAAAATAAAAACAATTGATATTATCATAACTGTTAAATTTTTGGTTCCATCTCAATTTGTTAGGATTGATCAAGAACTGAGTTTGTTGAGATGGTATGGCTTGAAGAAAGCTTGGCTTGGTTTTGGAGAAGATTACGATGGTTTCTTGTTTTCATTTTAACTTTTGTGGTAGTAATTCCTCTACTCCTTGTTTGATTCTCATTTGTGGACTTGTGCTTGGTAGGTTTTAAATTGTACTCAAACAAAAGAAGCAATAGATTTGATTTAGGAATTGAAGAGTATGAGAGTTCTGAATCTTATCTTTTGAATAATGTCAGTCTGTTTGTGGGTTGTTGAGCTCTTCATCTGCTTGGATATGGAATGTACTTGGCTTTTTGCCAAAACTGAGATCATCAACTTATATAGCTTGAAGAGAACCCCTTCTTTTTTAGAAAAATGGATAATGTAATTGTGACGACCATATTCCTACAAACTAGGCCTCGTTCGGCGTAAACCTACTTGGATCCACGAATCAGCCCTTGCAAAGTCAATGCAAACCTAATCAGCCTCCAATAGTTATATTCTCATTAGTCTTCTATTTTTAAAGTTGAGTTATTAAGTTATGAAAGTTTTAATTTTGAATAGCGAAAATAAACTTAAGCAATTATAATAATTCTAATAAGGATAGTTGGAAAAATCTAAGATGTGGAACCCTGCAAATATATAGACAGTCGTGCATATCTGGTTATAAACAATAAGAAAATGCGATAATACATAAGTCTATATCTCTCGAACCCAAAATATCTCATGTTTCATCAAAAACATCAAAAATATATAAGCACAATAGAAAAATGCAAAACCAACTAGTAGCAAGAGGAGAAATCGCTTTGAGAGTCCTCAGAGGAAGTCACCAATCATCGACACCTTTCTATTGCTCATTCGCGGAGCTGCACCCACCATCACAAACTAGACGATAAGTACAATAAAGTAGAAAGTAATAACTAGTAGAATCTAAACAGTAATTCATATAACCAATAAAAATAGTCCATAAATCATGCGTGAAATGAAATAAATAAGAAAGCAATAATTGCATGATAGACAGACTAAATTAATGAACAACGAATTGAAGAGTGACGAAATGCAAAAAGATAGATGCCTAAGTGGTCTCAACAATCTTCAAACTGTGGTTCCACAACCTCTTCAAAAGTGCCTGAAGTAATCCCAAACATACTCTAACAGTGGTCCCAAGGCCACTTCCAACAGCTTGAGCGATAATCCTCAAACTGTGGGCTTAAAACTGCTTCCAATAGCTTGTGAGTC
Source organism: Stephania japonica (assembly GCA_039657345.1). Classification (NCBI taxonomy): domain Eukaryota; kingdom Viridiplantae; phylum Streptophyta; class Magnoliopsida; order Ranunculales; family Menispermaceae; genus Stephania; species Stephania japonica. The sequence continues at coordinate 75,969,857 of CM077556.1, forward strand.
AAACTGTGGGCACTTGGCCACTTCAAACAGCTTGAATCTACCACTTCCAACCACCTTATCGTAACTTTGAACTATGAACAAACTCGAATCACTTCTAAAAGCTCCTTACACAACACCAACCACCTAGACTCTTGGTCATTCGATGTAAAGGAATGGGTACCAAGAAAAGCAAGTAAATCGATAATAAGAAAAAGATGTAACAACCCCGAATTTTTAACTGACATGTGTTACACGTGTCAGGATTGTGACCCGGCTACGTGGATACTGGATAGTATTTCAAACTTCGGTAGTCGACGCCGAGGTAATTTTATGATTCTTTGACTTTGTATATTAGTATTTTAGTATTCTACGGGTCTCGAGCCGTTCGGGCTATATTTTAATTGAGTAAGGTGTCGCTTAGTTAAACAGAGTTTTCGGGAACCGTTTTAGTGGACATTAGTAATAAACAAAGTCAAATGAAATATATGACATAAGTTGAGGAAATACAATGTTAACAATAAAGTATAACTTAGACATGAGGAGACTTATTCGAATACCAAGTGTGGGACTGCCTTGAGAACCGTGTCGAACGCAGGACACAGTGTACCGAGTAGGCGGGAAATTGTGCGACCTTATTTGTAATTTAATAAAATTAATCTAATGGGTTAATATAAGATAAGATTGTTAAAGTGACACAAGTGAGTGAGGAGAACCATTGGATGGTCATAGAGATGTGGATATGTGTTAGATTAAGAGGATGAGCCAAATGACCCATAAAGGTAGTTGTCCAAGAGATGAACAAGTGTTAGTCTAAGGGCAAAAGGGTCATTTCACGTTGTTACACATATATAAAAACAAAAGAAACCCTAAAACCATAATGTACACTATTCATCATCTCCTCCAAACTACCACCGTCACTGTTCACTCCTCCCTCTCGCCACTACCTCCGCCTCCCACCTGCGACACGGACCCCGACGAGGTGAGCCTCCCTCTCCAATCTCTTTCGTTCGTCACTCACTCACGTCTCTTTATCCCTCTTGGCCAGCCCACATTGCTCTCGGCCTCACATGCTCTCCCTCACCCTCAGCTGTGTCGCCACCCTCGACCACGGCAACTGATCCTTCCACCACCACCGAAGACGCTAGGTGAGCTCCTCTCTTCCCTCTCTTTCTCCTCTTCCTCTCTTGACAGTCACGTTCTCTCTCTCACTCTTGATTATCTTCTCTCTCTCGGCTAGTCACCACCGCCACTCACCACAGTGCTGGGAACCTCGGCCACTCACCAGAGACATCAAGGTGAGCCACCTCGACCGTCCTCTCTCTCTCTCTCCACTGTTTTGTGCTTCCACTTTACTCACTGTTTTCACGTTTGTGGATTGATGTTGGGACTGCTATGGTGACGATTTTGATATGCATGTTGGGCGGGGTGTGTGGCTGTGTATGTACACACCCCAGTTGGGGTGTGGGGTACCATTTGGGACTGTTTTTCATGGGTGGTTTGTGCGTGAGTTTCGATTAACATAACAATGTGTGTAGGTGATGTGGGTGTGTATAGGTGGCTGTTTTGGTGTGGATTTTGTGCAAGGGGTGTACACTGTGTGTACACCACAATGGGGTGTATACAACAGTGTGTGTACACCACAGTGGGGTGTACACAACAGTTGTATATGTGTGAGAATGGACAAATGTGTATATAATATAGTTTCAAGTAATAAAGTGACGTATTAATGCATGTGGACATGATAAATCACAGTGGGGTGCACACAACAGCGGGGTGTTGTGTGCACAAAACAGCGGGGTGTGTAAAGTGTGAGTATGCACACCAGTGGGGTGTACAAAACAGTTGTGTGTGTGACCATAATGTGTATTATTGTATGTTTGAGAATAAGTAAACAAGATTATAAATATGGACACTTGTTTTAAATGAACATGGACTTATAATAAGGCCCAACAAGGGCCCAATACACTCATTTTAATATAGGTCCATAACAAGTCACAATTGGTGTGTATATGGGTTGTGTAAAACCCAATAAAAGTTTAATATAATAGGCACAACTTAAGGCCTAAAACAAATACATAAAATGTAATAATGAACCCATATATCCAGGCCCAATAAGTGTCCACATATTAAGCCTACTTAGATGGATATAGGCTTGACACATGGACCCAACAAGAACCTAATCGGTGTGTAAAGGGTGTCGACTATAGTATGGGTTATGTTAATTAAATGAATTCAAACCAAGTTTATGGGAATCACCCTAAAACTAAACACGAACTCTAAAACGACAATCAGGGTTTGATTCGTTGACAGGTAGTTGAGAAAAACACGGGAAACGCGTTAAAGTCTCGGAGTGAGTACCGGGTCACGCTAGTTCAGGTAAGTACATGCATGCCTCGTATGTGTGTACGTTAGTAGACCAACAAGAAAATAACATATGATTTATACCTCCTCTATTTATTGCTATTGTTGCATTGATCCTTTGCTTGATATTCCATTCCGTTTTCCTTAGTTGTATGTTCTTGGCATGAGTGTGTGTCTCGAAGGTATCATGTGGTCCCGCACTAGCTGGGACAATGAGGGTGCCCTCTGCGGGGTAACCGACCACCCCTAGTGATGTGTGTCTTGGTACTTGGATTCGAGAGGTGTTGCGATGCCTCTCGATTTCACGCTGCGCTAGTGTTGCGACATTGCCCGGGAAGATCTTGCGAGATCTTTGCCATATTGCTGTGAAATAGACCACTCATGGGCCTCTTTTGAATCTTAGAACATGCAAATATCGATTGTTTATCTATCAGTCTCTTTATCATGCATTTGATTTATTTACTTTCCAGTTATTTCATTACCGCATGATACTTAGACTGCTTTCCTTGTTATAATCATAAATTACTGTTACATTCTTCTGGTACTACTAGAAATTTTATTTAGTTACTCACCGTCTAGTTTGTGACGGTGGGTGCAGATAGGGTGGAGAGCAGCAAGGGCAAGGGGCCCTATCTAGGTGATCTATTGTGAGGATTAGCAGCGACATCAGAGAGACTCTCTAATAGGTGTTTATATTTTTGCTGATGTGTATATCGTTTTATACTTATATTGTTGGGATCATTGAACTTAGTATTTCTTTTGTGAGACTGGTATCATGTATATATGCCTATCGAATTGTACATGAATACCCGGGGTTTTCCACACTTATAGAATTCCTAATTTCCCTTTGATTGAGTTATTTCCCTTTGTTATAATTGTTTTAGTCTTCCGTTATGTTTTGACGCAATAACTCTTTCATAAATTACTAAATTGATTAAATCGAAGGCTGACTAGGCTCATCAGGTTGTCGAGTGATGACTCGGGGCCTGCACGGGTTTAGGCCGGGAGTACCCAATTGCACGGGAAAATTGGGGCCGTCACCGAACAATAGAAAATAAATTACTATGCATCTTTCTAACTAGTTTTACTTACCTCAATCGTTGCGAAAATTGGCTCTTGCAACTCCCACACGTCACCAAAGTCAGTCCTCAAATGCTCGTCACCAATCCACTAAATCCCTGTTATCCATTTAGGTTAGTTTTGGTTGTGTTAGAGTCTTGTAAACTTGTTTTATAGTTTTATTTCAATTTAAGTTGCGAATTCCAAAATAACTCAAAAATATCCTAAACCGATCCTGTCTCTCTTCCGACTATTGTACTATATTCTCCAAGCCCCCGGGATCCATTCCATGTGTTTTAGAGTGACTTAGATGTATTTGAATAGTTTTTAAATCCCAAATCCCAAAATAGCACTTAAACAGTTGTTGTCAACTGTGGGGAGCGCTCTTCTAGGCTTAAGAAGCGCGCTCCTAGTGTTCTTCCTCAAGAACATCGAGCACTGCCTAGAATAGGGAATGTACTTCTCGACCTGGGGAGTGTGCTCCTCGCACGTGGTGGCAGAATTTCTAACTCAAAAATTCTACTCCCCAACGTCCCGAGACCGTCTTTTTCGTCGTCGACCCCACCCTCTCCTTGTAGGAGATCTACAAACACCAGCAAAACATCCGAATTACAATAATTTGCATCACTTTAACAAATTCGTCAAAATCATCAAATTCGCCAATTTCATCAATTCCACCAAGACCCATGAATTAGACTCATTAAATTGATAAAATTGACTCTAATTACATAATAGAACTCATTAAAATCAATGAGTTTGGTTTAAAATTTGTTTTTCATCAAAAACCTTAAAACTTGGCTCATTTTGTTGGAAATCAAAAGGAAAGATGGCAGCTCACTTTGTTGGTTATGTTTGTTGATGAATTAACCACTAATCTTCCAAGATTCCACCAATTTTTCCTCTTTTCTCTCCTCCAAAAAGTCAGATTTTTTTGCTCTTGTGTGTGAGAATGAGTTGTCCAAAATATCCAAATTGATATTTATCCTCTTGATCTCATCAAGTGTACACATATATCCTAAGGCCCATATTTGAGTTGTTCACCTCACTTTAATGACTCTAATAGGACACTCAATGGCTTAGTCTTATCCACTTATCCTCCGGTTATCTGGTGTTTCGCACTTTGGCACGGATCACAAAGCGCGCCAATCTAATTTTTTGATCAAATGGCTAGACTATGGTTTTATCATTCACATTTAACTTGGTCGTTTATAAAAACTATTTCCTTGACTCAGTGTACCCATATTTCACCCGTCTGGTACCCATATCAATACATTTTTCTTGGCGAACCTTGCCTGCAAACTCGATGATTGAGTCCATTCACTTGGACATGAATATAAATAGGTAGTACACATCATTACACAAATATAACTTATTTGTGGGTCATTACAGTAATATTGGGAGTTTGTTTCATGTTTGAACTGGTATCAACATTAAAAAAAAAATCTTAAATTGATAGATTTAATTTTGCTCTTGATACTAGAACATAAACACTTGATTCTCAATGAGTATCAATGTAATAGTAGTAGTATACTTTTAAATACTAATATGAATAGGGTTGGAAAAAAAAAGGAGCTTGGAAGGAAACGAGTCCGGACATATCCCCTAATAACGATTAAAAATGGTGTTTAGACCTGGATTCAATTTTGAAACAGATACCCTTATTCTGTCTAGACCCATATTTTTGTAAACCTTACAGGACTCCTTTTTGTCCGTTTTTAAATATAATCAAGTAATTTTAGTTCTTACACATATTTTTGTCAAAAAAAGTAAGACTACATATAACTTGCATTTAATTACTAGCATATAACAAAATGTGAACGTATTTAAAAAAAATATCATTTATTTAGATAAATATAAGCCATGCTACTTTTATTACTAATATATACTAGTAAAATAATAAGATAATTATGTGGATTAATTACAAAATGAGTACCCGATTTTTAAAAATATTACCTGGATCTAGAGGTATTTTTTAAATGGACAAAAAAAAATGTCCAAACTTTTTAAAGTAAAAAAAATGTTCGGACTTATTTAAAATGAAACAAAAAAGATGGGCAGCATGCTAACAAAATTAGTATATATATTTTTATGCGAAGGGTGAGTAAAATAAAGGGGAATAGGTTGTTTAGTCAGATGAACATTTAATGGGTTATGCCTCATGGATCGATGTTTTTGAGTATTTTGCAGAGGTAGCGTTGGGAAGAGTGCTGGGGAAGAGGAGGACGAAGTAGTTGACTTGGAAAGTAGGCAATGATATTGTGTACTTATGGTTTGAGAGGAATATATAAAGGAGTTTTTGAAGAACACGAAAGGTCGATTGAAGTTTTGGAGCAATAACCAATTGGTGGCCCACTCATTTTATATGGTGTTTGAGAGTAGGTTCGAACCTTAATGAATTGTTTCTTTTTTATCAAGAAAAAAAAAAATTTTGGGAGCAATGTCAAGTGATGGTAATGAAAATATTAAAGAGACTGATTGGCAACGATATTTTAGATTTTTTTTTGGGGCCATTGTGATTTGGTAATGATGTATGAAAGATCCCTCATCCACTGATTTTTTTTTTTTTTTTTTTTTTTATAAAGAAACTGAATTTTAAGGCCTAGTAAAGTTAGGGACTGAGATAAATTGCAGTGAGTTGGAACTAATTTTATTTAATTGTCTAACTTTTTTTAAGTTATCTCAAGAGTTTGTAGACACAATTATCTTTTATTAATTATTTTTTATTATCCACATATTCACTGGGCCAGGTACCCATTCGGCTCGCCCAACATGAGCCGAGTTTGAATTTTATTTTTACTATAAAGCCCAATGCAGACCCGAGCTTGCTAAAGCTCGACAATCAATTGGGCAGGCTTGGGTTTGTAACTTCAACCCAAGTCTGACCCGAGCTTGGACAAGGCCTTAAAAAATTAGACCTGCCTAAGCTAGGCCCAATCTCACCTCGGTCCACCCATTGTACAAGTAGATCCATAATTTTAAAAATTTATAACTTTCTTACAAGTTTAAAGTTGAACTAAGCATAAAAATATGACATTTCACTGTAAATTAACTCGATCATATTGTAAATTGGCAAAACGAACTAAGCTAGGCTCAATTATGTTTGTACTTCCTATTCGAAAATAAGAGACAATATGTGTCTAATCACATTATAAGAATAATGAGTTGGTTTCTTTAAAAAATTAAAAAAAAAAAAAAAAAAAAAAAAGTAACTGAAAAATACCAAGTGAGCATACCACATCAGGGGCCTTATGACTCGACCAATAAGCGGTAACCTTGCGCTCATACGTCCTCGTCACTTTTCTATGAGGTAATTTAGTCGTCAGATAGAATATATATTGTCTAGCTATAATAGGACAAAGATAGACATTTTTGAGGTTGGTCGTATCAATTGACTTGATTCTACGTCGATCATATCCATAATTTTTTTTATGTTTTTATATATTTTAGTAAGAGAAAATTATAACCCAACCCACTTTACCGCATATGTAGGGCGTATATTTTATTTTTTAATCTATTTATGATATTTTTTGTTAGATGTGGAGCCTATATTGAGAGATAAAAAAAGTTGTAAATGACTAAAAAATAAAGTGTGCGTCGCAAATGTACATCTAAAGTGTGTTACGTTATCATTTTTCTTTAGTAACTCACTCCAACTAGAGTTGAATTTGAGATATCCCCAACCTCATCTTTTAGCAAGTCCTGAATGATGTTATTAATTATTATGTGACATTTTTGATAAATGAAGTAGTATATAGGGAGTGGTTATGTGCACCCAATAAATTTGTAAGAGCAAGCCACATATTTTTTGGTTCTCTAATTCTAATTATGCTCTCAACCGAAATGTTCTGGCTAGTTACCCCTCACAACTCCCACAATCCCTCACATGTCACTCTCTCTTTCTCATTGTGCTCCTCACCCAAGCCGAGAACCTTCGACTCCAATAACCTCCTTCGGCCACTGCCGACGTAAATTTGCAAATTTGCAACCCACTACCATTGTAAGTGTCGATTCTTTCATGCTTTTTATGTTGGTTTGTGTGGGGTTCCATTGTAAACTGAAAAGGATAATTTGGGTTTCAACATTTATATTGGGGTGCCCTTATAGACACAAGGAGCACCTAAATCCAGTGGCTTGACCTTACAAATTTATAGGGTGCGCACAGTAGTGCCCAAGTATATATTATGAGAATGTAAATAAACAAATTAAATCTATTAGAATATATATACCAAATATTAGCATTGTTGGTCCCGCGTGTATCCGTGGGTTCGAGGATCTCACTAGTATCGATGTTGTCCCCAACTTTATCATCTTGCACTCATAAATGTGGCATCGATACTATTTAAGAGAGAACCACAACTTAAATACTTCTTTATAAAGTCACACTTAACCGACGTGGAACTATAATTCGGTCCACATATTCTAACAATTTCCACTTTTGACCAAAATCTATCTAAGGTGTCACATCCCATGATATGTCATTGCTACATATCGAGGAGAGGCAACTCGGGGAACATGCGACGACCAACAAACGTGCTTTATTTCAATCGAACCATCATCTTTGATACCACTTGTTGAATCCGCCTGCACTTATATATGTGTATCTGTAAATCTTACTAATACTGATATTATCCTCAATTTAATCACCTTTGAGTTACAGGTTTGAAGTTTTATTTTCAAATACCTCAATATTATTTGAAGAGAGAATCACACTTAATTACGTATTTCTTTATGAAATCACACTTAATTGTTATGGAAGTATAATTAAGTCCACTCGTCCCAACAAATATAATTGTACGATTGTCATCAATCACTTGAAACAAATTTTTATGGTACTCATATATCTAGTGGCGCCAACTAACCATGTTTAATTATTGTTTATTAATATTCCACAGTTGAGCACCATTTTTTTTTGTGAAGTTGAGCGCCATTTTTCTTTTTTTTTTGATCTCTATTAATTTCAGCTTAGAAAAAAAAACCAAAAAACAAAACAAAACAAAGAACTCCGCTTGAGCACTTGGTAGTGTCACATTTCACATGTGTTTTTTTAGTCCCGCTAAAGGCACCCCACTTATTAAAGCACTAACAATTTATCATGACACCTCGATACTTTTATCAAAATATCATTTTCATTTGATGTGCGAGCACTCCACCACCAAATCGAATGAAACTCTTATTTTCTCCCTTTCATCACCATATCAAGGTTTCAATTTACTAAATCCCCTCACTTTCTTACTTGTTTAAGGTAGATTTATTATTTTTATGGTCAGAAGATGTGTTTAACTTCAATCCCGTAGTGTTTGATCACACAGAGCCGTGATCTGTTTTTGATCTCGGACGTCTATTGTCGAAACTATTTTGTAAGTGTCGGTTAAAAACAATCGACACCTAAGTAAGAAATACCCTTAGACCACGTGGCTGTGTATCACCGAGAATACTGGTTTTGGTCTCGGTGGCCTGTTACCAAGACATTAAGCTATATCTCGGTTGCTTCCAACGGAAGTGTAATAAAAAGCTACGTTTGAGATTAAACTCGGTTGGTAATAACCGATACCTTTTGTTAGTTATCGGTTATAGGGTACCGAGATACTACAACATGTCTCGGTCCTATGTGACTGATAAATTCGTGTCCGTGGTTCACCTTCAAAAATGAAAAAAAAAAAAAAAAAAAAAAAAAAAAAAAAAAAAAAAAAAAAAAAAAAAAACCTCACAAAAACTATAAAAACTAACTTGTTGTGTTCGATGTTCGCCTCCTACTAATTTTCTTTAATCATTAGACTTTAAAAATACTTAAAACTCATTGAATCTTCGGGCTGTGATGGATCGACAAGTGCAATTGACAAGGGTCAGTGCGCACTCTTTGATCGACAAATGCGATGTCCGATCCGCATGAATCTACTTGACTTCGTAAAAAAATTGAGTTTTCAAAAGTGGGGTGCTCTGAGAGAGCATTTGAATGGATATGTAAATTATTGGATTGGATGAAGACATTTTTGTCAATTGATTATAAAATTAGTTTTAATTAAAAATAATAAGGTGTCTTAAGAAGATTACGTAGTACCGTTAGTGCGACTCAAAAGTTTTAGTGCTTTAAAAACTACTAGTACTAAAAAATGTTTGCACTGTACCACATGCCTGGCACGCCACTAAAGTCTAGCACTTCACCGACAGGCACTAGCATTTACCAAAAAGTAAAAACTCTACCAAACGACTACCACCCCAGTATATTGCTCGCACTCCACTAAATCGTATTATTCTAACACGGCAAAAACAAAAAAATAGTAATGAAAAAACAACAGACAAAACAAAACAAAAATACCACCAACGAAGGCTGACCTCCACTAGTGAAGGTTCACTAAGCCTAGGACATCTGTTGGGTGATACAATTAATTTATTTGTCTTATCATGTATGCAGCAATATTTAAAGAAACCACATTTTTACTCGACTTTTACTAAAGACACGCTTACCTTTTAAGAATTCAATATATCTGGGGCATCTATTTGGCACCATCCATTAATCCATTAAATTGAGGCCATCTATTTTTGAACCTAATCCATTAGCTAATTAAAAGATCATTATAACATTATATTTATTAAGAAATTTGATGTTTCGCCAATCCAACGAGACACGTGTCATGGATCAATACCACTCTTGAGATTCACGAGAACTGCAGATATGGAAGCGACACGAGTCGCCAATCTAATGGGACATGTGTCACATATCCGACGGACTATAACACAACTACTCCCTATAAATAGCTACTCAATTTCTCATTTGAGGTACGTTATGTTACATGGCTCATTCTCTCTACACTTGATCTACTACAGCCTGCTCTCTGACTTAAACATAAAAGTGACTTTGGCTGGCACCACACCGGTGTCTGTTAAAGGCCTCTTAGGTGTTATTGTTTCTTGCAGGATAAGTCGAACTCCTTCGAGTACCAAGCGGTCACACTACATGTGCCTTAGCCATTTTTTTGAGTTAAATCAGGCTAGACCACTTTTAGTTTAAACAAGTCTATTTTCATACTCAGATGTCAGTGCATGCCCACGTGAACACCTTAGATAGGCTAGGACACGCCTGTTAAGTAGGAATAGTTATTTTTGTCTGTTGGTTGCATAGTTGCGTTGTTAATCATTAATTCATTCATTATTGCTTTCCATGTGTGAGTTTTATTGATACATCGTATGATGGTGTGTGATGGACATTTACCTCATAAAGTGTGTCAATGCGAGTTTCGAGTAGGTGAACTATGGATACACTAAAAAAACATGACTAATTCATGTGAAGAGGAGTAGTTGATCAATTAAATTGGAAATATAAACATAGGCCAAGTCAAGAAAGTCGAAACGATAGGCTATATCAGGATGGCATGGGGACAACGAATAACCGGGTAATTGGAGATCTAATTGATTAAACAAAGTTGTCCTATCTAAGTCATTAAACTGTAAAGGACAGTTTAAATAGGAACCATAGATTGTTCTCTAGATAAGTACACAATCTCACCACTATAAATTGTGGACTTGGTGGAATTTTACAACCAAAACCACCATGGTTGTATACAAATCCTTAATTTGGACAGAGGGGAGTTGAAATTCAGCAAAAACAAAGCTATAGAGGGTTAATTCAAGTGGATCAAAATCAAGGTAACTAAGTGTTCTTACAATTGTACATACTTTCTATGATTTCAAAACCAATTTTCTAAGATCGCCTACTGTTTTCTCAGTCTTCGTAATGTCATTTAAGTCAATTGGAGCTACAAAGTTATGCTTAGAAAGTGATTTCCAATCTAAATTGTGTTTTTGAACTCAAAAGTGAATACATGTTTGTGGATCTTAAATTGAATGTATGAGTTATCCTTTGGCTTTTGTTGATGGAGTTTTTGGGTTTCCCTACGAGGAGAGGATATGTTGACGGCGATGGAGAGGACCTCGGTCGTTGGGGAGCAGGATTCCCGATTTTAGAATCCTGTTGCCTAGCGCAGGGAGCACGCTCCCCAATCTAAGGAGAGTGTTCCCCATTCTGGGCAACTCGTGTTCTTAGGGAAAAACACGTAGTATGCTATATCTATCACATAGCGAGCTACATGTCCAGGAACGCACTTTCCACACTCAGAAGTGCACTCCCCAACAATGGGCAATAACTTTTTTGGGAATTTAGATATAAACTTAATCTAAACACCTTTAAATCAATCTAAACGCCTATAAATTGACTTCAAGGGACTCGGGGACTACAGTACGATGATCAGGGCGTGAGGGGGTCAGACCAAGGTGTTTTCAGGGATTAGATAGCACGTTTGAGGTGCGTAAACCCAATCGAAAATTACTTGAGTATTTATCTGATTTCCTAGATGTTTGACTCTATTCAGCTCAGTTTATTCATGTTCTATCTCTTATTCAATTCAGTTATCTATGCTTGTATCTTTGTTTGAACGACCAGTCAAGTTTACTCCTGCTGAGTATTTTCGTTATGTGTTCATGGAATGCTAGACCATAGCATGTATACTATGGGTCCTCAGTGGAAAGTCAACCCAAACTACTTTTTCGATACACGTGTCGGTGCGTCGTGAGTCTACACCAGCCACTAAGAGGATTAGGTGATGATCCATTGGGTGCGCTCACTAGTGGGATCCTGGGATATCTAAAGTATGGTTTAGTTTGATCGAGATGGGCACACATGTTAGCGCCCTATTGTTATTTATGCATGCAATGATCAATTTATAGTTGCATGTTTAATAAACAATATTTATGGATTTCCTTTACTTATTATATGAATGCTTAGTGAATTTTTTTGGGATTTTACTCACCTTGACTCATCATCTGTTTTCATTGCGATGACTGAATGCGTATCCTTCTAGGGATTTTCAACCCTGATTCGACATACTACTCATAGGTGTTTATTTTTAATATTTTGATTTATTTTAGGTATTAGGGGGCTTGAGACGCCTGTACATGTATATATTTACTTTTGTCACCTTATATATAATGTACTTAATTTTTGGGTTCTCCACAGTAGGACATGACATGTTCATCGAAGTTTTGTATATATTTAATCTTCTCATACTATTTAAGACTTCCGCTATACTTTTAAATGATTTTTAACTATAAAACACACATCATGCTCTAACTTGATAAATGATGAATAAATGGAAAACTTAATAACTAGAAAACAAGTTAGCATAAACTTCTAGAGATGTTGACGTGGCAACAGGCATCAGCAGAACGTGAGACCAAATGGGTCGGTGACATAGCAGGCTATGGGGCCCGCAACCCGGTGGCCTCGGGACGCGAGGCTGCCACATATTCATTGGATTCTGTAATGAGTGGCGTATGGTCGAAGTGGGCGATATGGTGGCCACAGGTGCGGTTGAGATGTTTTGTGATCTTTTCCACCATCGTGACTATACGGAGGTTTAAACTTACTTAAGCCCGCAATTTAGAATCAAGATCAAGCTTGTGGAGGTGAATGGGTGTCTGCTACAGTTGATGGACCCAATTTAAGTTGTTTGAAGTGACATAGTTAGGTCTAGGATCTATCTTGAAAGTTAGGTTTTGTACTTTGTTTCGCAACCGGATGGACTTAAAACATTTAGATGTCTTTTTCTTTGTGATCTCGACACCCATATATCGTTGAAATGTCTATTGGTTTACTTGTCATGCAATTATTTTTCCTACCTTCGTGATATCCCAGCTGTTAGACTAAGTGGTTAGTCACTCTAACTCCGACCGAGATTTTGAAGAAAACAAACAAGGTGAAAATGTACTAATAAATATCAGGTGCATTTCAGTTTTTGTTAAAGATTGCAAAACATCACATCACGGGTATTCAAGTCATACAAGTTCAAGACTCGACATTCATGAAGGAATGAAGACGAAAGATCAAACTACAAGTTGTAATATTGATGTAAGGTATACAAGTTCATTCACGCAAGCCAAATGCATTAGTTCATGCATATCGAGTTTTTTTAAATGAATTTTTAAATGTCAAGTCATTACTCGAAATTTCAAAATGGAACTTTAACACATGACTCGGTCTATAAGTTTAAACAATGTTAAACTATGTGTTCATGTTCATTTGCATTTTGAAGATCAGTGTGGAAGTTTTCGAAAAAGAAAAACTTGTTTTTGAAAGGTTTTTAAAAAGAAAACTGCAAATTTGCAGAAAAGTCCCTCGCACGTTATGAAACCGAGATTTTCCATTTTCGGGATTTGTAAAAATATTCGGACCACCCAAATAAGCTTAATGACCCATATTAAACATATATAACATGTTATATGAGGGTTGGTTGGGTCCCGACGTGTTTAAGGGTCGCTAACACAAGGGACAAAATAATTATTTTGAGGTCCCTGCAATTAGCACGCAAAGTTAGCGCTATGTCTCAACATTAGCGCGCTAATTGCATTCCTAACAGCTTTTTTAAAAAGCTGGAAAACAAACTTTAATTTGAATTCTTGATTAATTATGGGCCCTTGGATCCCTAAAACAGTCACAAACTGATAAGATGGGATGTCTAACACTATAAAACCACCAAGAACATTGTTTTGAGACAACAAGGAAGAAACACACACAAAAGCTCAAACTTACAAAAATGACAATATTGATTTGTGTGAAGAAGACAAAGAAGATTCTTGAGGTTGTCCATTCACTCCAAAATTTAGCACTTTTGAGGCTTTCAAAGGTGTACAAGAATCTCCTCAAAACTGATTTTTAGGTCACCTTCTTGGTTGTAAGAAAGTCCTTGGTCTAGACTCTTTTCTTGTGTTTAATCTACATAGTTTTGTGTGTTTGAATTGAAAATTATTTTGTTGTGTGTTTGAATACTTTCATCTTGGGTTTTGCACTTAAACTTATTTTATTAAACCCTAAGATTGGTTTGAAAAATAATTTTGCACTTAAACTTGATTTTTGTTAAATTTCTTGTTCTTAGCTTTGAAATCGGTTTTGCACTAATACATTAGATTTTTGAAACGATTTCATATTTGAGACTTGCAAAAAATCAGTGACATATTTGCATAGTCCATTTATTTTCATACTTGCATGCATTAGAGTTGTTAGGCTCTAGGAGGTTTGCTAGTGTTTGAATTTGATAACACTTTACTTTGTAAAGTGTATTTCATTATTTTCAGCTATTTATTGTAATTGAATGATTATAAGATTTAGTGGAATCTAAGTCAAAAGGGAAGACCTAGTTGAGGCTTAATATTTGTGATTAAGCATTCTAGGCTTGTATGCTTAGGTTGTAACACTTATTTGAAATATAAGTAGGGGTTTAAAAATCTTAACCGGACAGTTAGGTAGTAGATGTAGATCATTGGATCGAACCATTATAAATTGTGTGTCATTTTCCATCTCTTCTATCCCATTCACTTGCATATCATTCACATTCGTGTTTTGGTGAGCATATAGCATCTTAATTATTGAACTAAAATTAAAAAAGCGATAACTTCTTGATACACCTAATTCACCCCCCTCTTGGGTGTGGTTTCACCAGCATGATTATTTCGACTAACTAATTATTTGACATTTGCAATACTGTTAAGATGCTTCTGGCTTTTACTTATCTAACACTGTTCATTTTGTGTATACTATTGTTCTTATATCCCCAAAATGACATTGTTAGGTTTCATGATGGATGGATTACCAAAGCAATAAAATGCTTGAAGACTCTTGCTAACTCACATCTTTCATAATGTAGCCCTTCTTTGCTAATTTTGTAGGTTCTTTTGGTATTATATTATGTATATGATGTTTTGAACACTTAGGTTAATTTGGGATTGTGAGACATACTTATGCATATATGTTTGTATATGTACAATGTTCCATAATATAAGTTACCCCTACTTTATTTGATGGAGTTATTTAACTCGCATTTGATTTTATTTCCGCTGCTTAATTGTAAACCTTGCAAGAATATAATAACTCGACTTTAAAACATTAAATGATTAATAATAATGGAAATGGAAGTTGACTAGACTTGTGTTGACCATGTACGGTGGAGGTTGACTAGACTTGTGTTGACCATGTAGAGCTGACTCGGCAGTCCATGTAGGCTTAGGCTGGGCGGAGCCTAGTTTCTGGGGAACTGGGGTCGTCACAATATGCATTTAATTACCTATCTTTCAAATAACAAGTGGTTTTCAGGATTTACTTTTACTTATTGTACTCACCGTCTTTTTTTGTGACGGTGGGTGCATATCCTTCAAGTAGCAGGCCACGGAAGGAGAAGATCAACGATTATCTTTGAGCCTTCGGCATGCTGCTTCTCACTATTTTATAGGTTTTGATATTTTGTGTATTTATTTACTTTACGTCTTGATATACTTTTGAGTTGTATATAATTGGGTTGAGCAATAGTTTCCAAACCTGACACATGTCTATCACACTTTTCATTTGCCATATCTATTATATATTCGTGTGATCATTGCTTTCTTGGTTTCCACACTTAAATTTATTTCAGTTGCTTCTGCTAAAATGTTAAGACTTCCACTGAATTTAACAAACCACTAAAAAGTTTTAATAAACCTTAAAAATCATGAATATCGAGAATTGAGTAATACTTATCCTGAACTAGGATAACAAGGTTAATAAGACAAAAAGAATAATTAATACGTCGTTAAGTCCTACATAGCTGAGAATAGGGCTTAATAATGGGATTAGGCCAGGCAGTGCCCTAAATTAAGGAATCAGTTGTCACAGAGTCATGGGAAAGAGGTTTGTTTAATAAGTCTTGGTTTCTACCTTAATGGATTTTCAACATCTGAGCATGACCTACAGATGTTATCATAGATTGAACTGCGTCAACATCTCCGATGTTGTATTTGTTTTCTTTAATTTGCAATTTACTTTATTAGTAGCCTAGATTTCAATTTTACAACACTATTAAGTCAAAACAATTTTTAAGTGTAAGACACTTCCATTGGCATTGGACACCCATCTTATAAGATACACTATTTAATCAATAATATATAATTTGTTCTAGCAAAAATCCCTTGTTAAGAATTCTAAGTCGTTTTTGGAATTCGAGAGTGTATTTATTATTTTTTACCCATTTTGCCTTTATAGAATTCAAATATTTATGATTCTTCAAATTTTCAATTCATTTAATGTAAAAGGGCGTATATGTAAATTACATTTGTAATTAATGTTATCTTAATTTGTGTGTTTTTGTCAAAACAACTTATATTAACCGTAGGGAGTGTATAGAACATTAATTTATGAGATGACTCAAATACATATATACTCATGCAACGAGAAAAATTATCCACAACTCGTTACTCAATGACCCAATCAAATAATTAATCAGTGACATCGTGATTACTCCCTTCTTTTCATATTATCTGTCACATTTTGACTTGTGCATAAGAATTAAGGAGATAATTATTTCATCAATAAGATTTTATGAAAAGACTAAATTCCCTCTCATAAATGACTTTATTTATTATATGTATAAAAAAGTAATTGATGGTGTCATTAACTAAATAGAATGGGGTTAAAATTGAAAATAAAGTATATGTTTTCTTGATTCCTAATGTAACACATATTGAAGAACAAATTTTTTTTCTAAAATGTGATAGATAATATGGAATGGAGGGATTATTAATTAACTACTTGATTTGCAAAGAAGAAATCAAATGCAAAAAATGTAACACAGACGAGCCAATTAAAGTGCCTTTAGTGAAAGGAAGCTACTAGGGGTACATATAGTTAAGACACCAACTTCAGGCACCTAGCGATCGTGCGCCATTGATTTTATGACCTAATAGGCGAATATATCTTCGCATTTCGAAGATTTTGCTAAAATATCCTAACATTTTAATTTTTGTAAAAATATTGTAACTTTTTTATGTCAATCAAATTGTATCCTTGCTTGTACTTATTATGCGTTAAACTACAATTAAAGTGATGTATGATCATTAAATTGCATCCACATTGCATTACATGAGATAATATTCTTAATTGAGTGCACGATTTTTTATATTTTTAAGTGTAATTTACTCAAATAATATGAAGTGAGGATACAATTTACAAGAAATCAAAAGGTTATGATATTTTTGCCAAAATCAAAACGTTAAGATATTTTTGCAAAAATCTTGAAATGTTAGGATATATTTGCCTATTACAGTTTTTTATTGAATACAAAAAAAGAAATTTTTATAAAGACTATTTTTTTTTCTTTTTTTGATATGTTCTTTCATATATAGGTCTCAGTTTGTTGATTACCACGCATATCTTTCTTCATCTGTGTATGTATCCGATGACATCTCACTCGTCGCAATAATAATAGGAAAAAAAAACATTTAGCAGGCACATCGTCTCAGCTTTGCTAATTAAGCCTCGGTCGGGTGCCCGATCTCATTCATGCAATCAAAATAAAATTTTTCTCTTCAAAAATAAATACCAAACTGTTACAGCCCGAATTCCTAACCCTTGATTAATTCCTTAATCAGGATCACCAACCTGTGATGTGGGACCCGCGTAAGGTGTGCATACAGACCGAGGCACATGATCGAGGTATATTGTATATTTGTTGTGGTGTATGCCCAGTGATATGTATATGTGTAGACTAAGTCGGTTCATGTGGTTATAGGCGTCGAGATGCGAGCAGGGTTCGTGCTTCGGTTGACGTGCGAACTGGGAAACCGAGTAGCTAGACATGCGGTAAGTCTAAGTTTAGTCAAATAGGTGTTAATTAATTAATTTCATAACATAAGCTTATGGTATACACATCAATTCAAATAAATTATTGCTTAGCCTGTGTTCTATTTAAATGAAATCAAATATTAAATGTCTATGGTCAAATTTAATTACAACCACCATTGGATATGTCTAGGGATGTATGCTAGCACACATTCCCACTACTTGTGTCAACAATTAAAGTCACATTGGCTGGAAATAAGTGATGTTTAGGAGTGACTTATGACCACAAGATCAACATAGAAAATAGAGTTTGCACACTTGATGAACAACATAGGTATATATAGAGAAAGTTAGTGCATTCTCTCAACATGCAAACAAAGGGTTATCCATTTGAAAAGGAACTGGAAATCCAGCAAGAATTGGAGCAAGAACAACTCATTGAAGCTTAATTTTTGGAGAGCTAGAACTTCTCAAGGAAGTTAAAACCCTAGGTAATGCATTTTATCCTTACAAACTTACATACATGTTTTTGATTTGGGAAATCAAAGGGCCTTTGCCTAAAATAGCTTTGAATGTGTCTATTTTATAGTTTTGAATAA
Source organism: Stephania japonica (assembly GCA_039657345.1). NCBI lineage: Eukaryota > Viridiplantae > Streptophyta > Magnoliopsida > Ranunculales > Menispermaceae > Stephania > Stephania japonica. Next base: position 75,988,490 of record CM077556.1, read on the forward strand.
AAAAGAGCCTTGAACTTTATTACCAACTTGCATTTTCGATTTTCATGAATTTTGCCAACTTTTGAGTTTTTCTTATGAAACTGATTTACGAATTTTTGAATTGGTAAACATGTTTGTTCGTAAATTCTGAGGTCATTTTCAAATTCCTTGTTGAATTTCACTTAAGACAACACTAAGGGTTCAAATTCTCAGTTTCGTTTTCGGATCAAAGTTTGGGTTTTTGAAGTTTTTGTGTTCTTCCCTAAAACCCCTTTCATGCATGTTTAGATCCTTTATAAATTGATGTTTTGAACTATAATCGAAGTGCCTGGTGTATGTTTGTGATGAGGAGGAAGTTCTAGACCCTTGTTGGAGGAGAACAGGGGTCTAGGGCGATGGGAAAGATGAATCCCTGGTGGAGAAACCCATAAAATTGTTATAGGTTTTCTGGGTTTTTGCACTTAGCGCGCTGGGCAATCTAGCCAGCGCCCTGGGTACCCTTGCCAGAAGGAAATTTTCTTGTTGTCCTGAAATTCATGTAACTCTTAACCACAACATAACCCACTTTAACAGCCCCACTTAACCAAATACCTATCTAAACACCCCAGGAACATAGGGAAGTGTATCGAGAGTCTAGGTGCGCAGGTTCAGGCGTCAGAAGGCCGAAGTTAGCTAGGATAATTACTTGAAGTGAGTAATCCCACATGAACTCTTTATTTTCATTTCAATTCATTTGCTCTATTGTTGGACAAACTTTATGACTGAAAATGCTATTTTGTGATCTTGATATCATGATTTATTTCTACTCTTTCTTGTTAAGCTTTGCCATCATGATATTACCTTGCGATTAAACTTGATTGTTTATTTTCATTACATATGTCCATTTTTATCGAGAAGTTGTGATAAAATGATAAATAACATGCTATTAAGGGTAGATAACCTTATGAATGGACTTGTACTCTTATTTATTTTGCTTCGTAGCACTCTATTCTTGAATTCCTTTACCGAGTCTTTTTATTGGCTTTAAAGTAGTTTTAGAATCTAGGGTCCATTGCACTTTTATAGAGTAGGCGGCTCACGGGGTCATGTGACCTCGGGGATGTCGGCACTCTCCACTTTACTCGTGCGACTCACGGTGTAATGAACCGGGGTGTTCAGCGAGATTTATGATAGATGATATTTATACGTAAAGCACAGCTCCGCCATTTGAGGTTATTAGAAAATGATATGATAATATGTAAAGCAAAGCTCCATACAAATAGTGGAAAAGGCTAAGTGATAGTTCTCACCGTCGACCGAACCTAGATCAGACTGCTTAACCTGTGTCAGTTTCATTTGATTTCCTGATATTTTCTACCATATTTACTTAGAGCATTCTTTAGCTATCCTTATTCATTTAAATACCATTCATTTATTTTGGAAATGTGAGTAAATAGATCATTTGGGAGTTACTGTTATACTTTTGTACTCACCGTCCTTTTTATGACGGTGGGTGCAGATCCGTCAAGCAGTAGGCCCATCAATGAGAAGATTGGCGACTACCTTTGAGTTTGGGGAACGTATTACTGACTGATTGTAGGTTTTTAATATTTTGTATATTTTACTTATGTCTTTCGTACTATTGGGATGCATATATATATTTGGTTAAGCGTTAGTTCCCCGACTTTTGACTGTCACACTGTTTATATGTTTTGTCACATAGTTCATATATATATATATATATATTGATCGTTATTCCTGGTTTCCACACTTAGATTCATCAAATTGTTTCAGTCTATTTAAAAAGACTTTCGCTAAATTATAATAAGACTTTCGCTATAAATTGTTAAGACTTCCTCTAAAATAATTAACTGTTAAATATTTTAAACAACTCTAAGTTATTGAGATTTGGTAGGGTTAGTGTATTATTTATCCTGAACGCGATCAATTTGGAAAATAGGTTAAAAAGGTTAACTAATACGTAATTGGGTCCTACATGTCGTGAATAAGGCTTAATTACGAGATTAGACCAGGCGGTGCCCTAGATTAGGAGAGGGGCCATCACAGTTGGTATCAGAGCCAACGTTCTTGATAAGTAATACACAAAATTGAATAAGACACAAATCTTAGAAGTGGAACCAGATGATCCTTGCCTAGAGACTATTTTGTTGGGAATCAAGTAAAAGTGAGTTAGGGGTAGTTACATATACTTGTTAATTTCATAATGTATATATAAGAGATATCCTACGTAGTAGTTGATGCAAGTTCGCTGTCAACGTGCAGACGTCGATGACAGATGTGCGTGAGGCTAGTGATACCAGAGCTAGCGGCGGTCAACCCCCTATTATGTTAGAGCCTATTAGCGAGTAGCAGCACAGGGACAACAGATGGTTGATTTCATGACCTTCATGAAAACACAGATCACTGCACTTATTCAGGCCGTCGCCACTACTCTTACGGCTACTACATACCCAACATTAGAGCCTACTACCACACCTGCCATTGTTCCAGCGACAGCACCAGTACCAGAGATGCCCATTACTCAGAGTACAATAGCGATGTCGACTCTTTCGATTGTGGCCATTTTGACAGTAGAGGTAGTAGAGGTGACACCGACTCCTACATCTACGCTGTCAGGCTTAGTAGTAGGGACTCAGCTGGTGAAGGATTTCCTCTACCTTAAGCCTGTGTACTTCGACGGTGTTAGAGATTTTGAGAAGATAGAGGGGTGGATACTGTTATAGGAGAAACTACGTCGGATTCTTGGGATTGAGGATCGACTACGACCAGAACTGTCTTCATATACACTATAAAGGACACCAACGTCTAGTGGCACACCACCATAACTACTGATGGAGATTTTGAGTCATGGAAGGCCTTCAAGACCATGTTTTATCAGCAGTACTTCCCACCGACTGTGATAATGAGACTGAGGAGAAAGTTTATGAGTCTGAGACAGGAGGTGGATGAGTCAGTCATACACTACCGAGACAGATACGGATATCTGAGACAATTCGCTAGGGATTTAGTCTGAGATGAGATGGAGGACGTGTACCACTTTGGAGTTATACTAAAGGCATACATTGGTTATCACATGTGGCAATATGGGCGCTAGGACACTCACCGAGATATATGAGCATACACTTTCACACGAGACATATTATTTGTGTCAGGTCGCTGACGGGACTACTTTGAGTCAAACATTAACCCCCGAGCAGATAGCCGAATATAAGAGGAGACAACAGAGGGGCAAGGGTTAGAAGAGATGGAAAAGAGGTTTTTAGGAGTCAGGGACATATGTGCCACGTGCACTAGCCACACACTACACTTCATACTACACAGGCGCGTAGAGTTCAGATAGCACGCACTCCTTACCACTACCACCGGTTAGACTAGCGTTGCCAACACCAGTGAGAGCTGCATACCCGACACCACCAACACCACAACTACAGGAGCATGGTGGTCGAGGCTAAGGCATAGGTACGTAGAGGTCGAGATAGACCCTGTCAAGGACCGAGATCGATATAGGGTCAGGGATAGAGACCGCCACCAGGACAGGGTCGCAGTGAGATTGCGAGCGTAGATAGGTCATGTGCTACAGATGTGGACAGGTCATGCATATAGTGAGGGCGTGCCCATAGTCAGCCGTCGTGTACCCACAACAAGGTCGTGAAGGAGCCCATGTGGTGGCTCAGCTAGACGCCAACACCACATGAGGAATCATCGAGGGTACGGTTTCCATTTTTGATAGGGACTTTTATGTTTATTTGATTCCGATTCAACTATTTCGTTTATTGCGGGTCGTATGGTATGCATTTTAGGATTGACACTGGTTAGCCTTGGAGTCCATTTGATTTTGAGTACCGCGGCTGGGAATAGGGTTATTCGTAATAGCCTAGTAGAGGGATGTCCAGTAGAGATAGGCGGGGTAGAGTTACCTGCAGATTTCAGAGTACTCGAGTTATTGAAGTTCGACGCATTATTTGGGATGGATTAGCTAGTGGCATACCACACACATATCGACTGCTACCGTAAGGTTGTGATATTTGAGATCACAAAGCGTTCGACATTCATTCATAGGGGTAGTACACCGAGAGCCGGTACCACGAGAGGTCGACTAGCGTTTAGTAGAGAGATGGAGACCTTATAGTCTTATACACCATAATAGAGAGTCAGGGACCCCGACTTAAGGACATACCGATCGTTAGAGAGGTTCCCGATGTTTTCCCCAAGGATTTACCAAGACTACCGCCACTGCGAGAGGTAGATTTCATCATCGAGTCAGTACCAGGCACCCGACCTACCACCTTACCGCATGGCCCCAAAGAAGTTAGAGGAGTTGAGGGCTCAACTTAAGGATTGGGGGAGAAGTGGTTCATCACACCTTCTATGTCACCGTGAGGAGCGCCAATACTTTTTGTGAAGAAGGATGGTAGTTTACGACTGCGCATCGACTACATACTCCTGAATAGGGCCACAGTCAGGAATAAGTACCCGCTACCGAGGATTGATGATCTGTTTGAGCAGCAGAGAGGAGCACAGTTTTTCTCCATGATAGACCTGAGATCAGGGTATCATCAACTTAGGATCAGGGACGAGGATCGGTCCAAAACAACATTTAACACTAGATATGGACACTACCAGTTTACGATCATACCATTCGGGTTGACCAACGCCCCTGCCATATTTATGGACCTTTTGCACCGAGTATTCAGGCCATTCCTTGACCGGTTTATGGTAGTATTCATCGACAACATTTTGATCTATTCGAGGATACGAGAGGATCACGAGAAGCACCTCAGAGAGACATTGCAGACTTTGAGGGAGCAGCATTTATACGCCAAGTTCAACAAGTGTGAATTTTGCTTTCAGAAGTCAAGTTTCTGGGTTACGTTGTTGGAGCAGCGGGGATTGCAGTAGATCCGACCAAGATTCAGACGATTATGGATTGGCGGCACCGACGTCAGTGACAAAGATCAGGAGTTTTCTAGGGTTAGCAGGCTATTACCATCGGTTTGTAAAAGATTTCTCGAAGATCGTTTCACCGATGACTAGGCTGACACATAAAGACGTCGTTTTTGAGTGGTATGAGGAATGCGATAGCACATTTAAGCCGTTGAAGAGGTTGTTGATGACCACACCAGTATTACTACTGCAGAGGTTGGACAGGGATTCCTAGTGTACACCGATGCTTCTCACACGGATATTAGTTGCATGCTGATGCAGGGTAGAGGAGTTGTTGCTTACGCTTCGAGACAGCTGAAGATGCATGGGAAGAACTACCCGACAGATGATCTGGAGTTGGCAGCGGTCATATTTGCGTTGAAAGTGTGAAGACATCATCTGTATGGAGAAAAATTCACACTCTTCACTGACCCCAAAATTTTTATGTATTTCTTCACACAGAAGGAATTGAATATGCGATAGCGCATGTGGTTCGAGTTCTTGAAAGATTATGACTTTTCCTTGGAGTACCACCCAGGAAAAATAAACGTTGTCGCCGACACACTGAGTAGGAGAACCGACTAGAGATGTCAAGTTTCTCAGTTGTCACATGGCACATGAGTACGTATTACTCGAGGTAGCTGCGACAGCGAGTCAGTCAGAGATTCTTATCGACACACGAGTCATGATTTGCATGCAGATGAGAGTACAAGTCGTGTCTACACAGAGAGTTGCAGGAGGTTAGAGGGCTGAGAAATTGTACCATCGATTCAGCGATTTAGTGCAGAGTTCAGATTGTTTGGAATGGACAAAGACGTCGGATCAGTGTTTGAGGTACAGAGACAGATTATGGATACCCAAGGTATCAGAGCTGAGATATGAGATTCTTCAGGATTCGCACCGTTCTCATTTCACCGTTCATCCAGGTAGAACCAAGATGTACCACGACGTGCAGTGACACTTTTGGTGGCTTGGGATGAAGATGGACGTATCTGACTACATCAGGAACTGTAGGATTTGCCAGCAAGTGAAGTCTGAGCATCGCAGACCTTGAGGATTATTACAGCCACTTCCCATTCCATAGTGGAAGTGGGAAGACATTTCCATGGACTTTGTTAGAGGATTGCCAAGGACAGCCAAGAAGCACGATTCGATGTGCGTCACAGTTGACAGACTGACTAAGTCTACTCACTTTATACCAGTTGCTTCGCATTATTCGTTTGATCAGTTGAGTGTACTATTCGAGAGAGATCATTAGGCTGCATGGAGTACTGTTGACGATTACGTCAGACAAAGATGCTACCTATACGTCCTGGATGTGGCAGTATGGAGGAGCAGTATGGTACGCGCCTTCAGTTCAGTACAACATTTCACTCTCAGACTGACGGGCAGACTAATAGACTAATTCAGGTCCTCGAGGACATGTTACGAGCTTGTGTGTTAGAGTTTCACAGATCTTTGGAGGAGTACCTGTTATTGTGTGAGTTTGCATACAACAACAATTATTAGGCCCGCATCAAGATAGCGCCATTTGAGACTTTATATGGTAGACTGTGTCGCTCGCCATCGTGTTATGCTGAGCTAGAGGATAGGGAGCTAGTGGGGCCTGATATTGTTGTTGACCACACAGAGAAAGTACGACAAATTCGTCTGAGACTTAAAGGAGCCCAAGAGAGACAGATGAGGTACACAGACAGGTACCACAACGATCTTACTTATCCCGAGGGAGCCTACGTATATCTTAAGGTTTTCCTCATAAGGTTCTTCAGAGGTTTGGTGTGAAGGGCAAGCTCGCACCGCATTTCATCGTGCCCTTTAGGATTAGGAAACGGGTTGGAAAGGTTGCATACAAGTTAGAGCTTCCTCCGTAGACATCAGACGTTCATCCGATTTTTCATATTTTGATGCTTCGATTGGCTGAGTCGAAGGTAGATGCACGACCAACGGTTGACTTGAGTCAGATCGACCTGAGCGAGGATATATCATATGAGGACCAACCTATCCAGATCTTAGATCGAAAGGTATAGCAGTTGAGGAATAAGTCTATCTTTAAGGTGCTCATCAAGTGGTAGTTCCATAACGACTCGGAATTCACTTGGGAGCGGGAAGACTTAATGATATATATAGGAAAATTTTACAATGGAGACTAAATATATAAGCATGCTATGTGAACCTCTCTAAATGTGTTGTGCACTAAATCTTTGTGCATTTATGTCAACTTGATTAATGTGTTGGATTTAAATCTAATAGTTCTAAATAGTGTACCCATGACATGGGTATATTTTTTGTTCCCATAGTAGAATTACCTATATATATTGATATGAAAGAAATTAACTTATCTTTACTTGACTTAAACTCTCACCCTCTTTTAATAAGGGAGCGACTAAATGAACCCCACAAATTGCTTCACATACCCCAGTCTTGTGAAATTACTCAACTACTCCTTCATATAAAAGGGTTTTTACTCACTATACCCCACTAATTACTAAACGTACCCCAATTTTGTGAAATTACCCAACTACCCCTTCATATAAAAGGGTTTTTACTCATCATACTCTACTCACCCCATACCCCAGTCACCTCTCTCAAATTGCACTCCCCAAAAATTGGCCAAATCCGACGAAATTTGAGTAAAACCACATAGATACGATGACATAAGTGCTTTCATCATCTCTTTTAGTGTCGATTTTGAGGTTTTTTTGGGTTTTTCTTATTTTTGAGTCTTTTGTTTGTGAATTTATTTTTAGGTTTAGGGCTTCAATTTGAGGATTGAATCTTGCATTTTGGGTACAAAGTTTCGATGAAATCAAAAATATTAGTGATTCCGGGCAAAACTCACTATTTTTTTGGCTATTTTCATGTATTTTTCGAGAGTTTTGAAGTTTTTTTATCATTCGCGTCACCCGCGGATTTAAGACTAACAGAGCCGACACCTCTGTAGAGGTACGACGAACAGAGCCGACACCTCTGAAGAAGTGTCGAACGAATCGAGCTGACACATCTAAAGAGGTTTCGGTTGGTTGCCTCCGTCACCTACTAAAACCAAGTTATCTTTGAATTATCGGTTGGAGTCGACTGAAACCTCTTTAGAGGTGACGGTCCGGTTCGTCTAACACCACTTCAGAGGTGTTGGCTCTATTATTTGTTTGACACCCGTGTGCAAGGATAATAGGGTAATAGGGTGAGGGTGAGGGTGAGGGTAATGGGGTACACAAAGTAAAAAAGTGGGGTACAATAAGCAAGGGGTATTGGGATGAGGATAAGGGTGAGGGGTGAGGGGTGAGGGTGATGAGGTACTTGAACTAATAAAGTGGGGTACAGTAAGCAAGGGTATTTTTAGAATTTTAAGAAAAAATGGGGTACACTATGTAAAACCTGGGGTATACAAAGTAAAAATTTAAAACTGGGGTTTGTGGAGCAATTAGTGGGGTTTGTTTAGCTGCTCTCTTTAATAATACCACATACCAAATCATACCACCCACTTGGTTGGTTCAATAATGAGATTTTGACACACTTAAGTCATACACGATTGTTTAAAATCTGTACAATACATTTTTAGATGTGCTAGTACCAATAATAGATGTTTATCCCACAGGACCGGCTCTGAAGGGGGCGAGCAAGGCGACTGCCACAAGCCCCCACCCGGCCCCCTTGGGACCCACATTTTCTAAAAAAGAATGTGTATATATATTAACATTTTAAATTTAATTTTTTGCTTTAAATAATTACAAAATTAATTATTACGGTGGATCAATTGATAAAATTTTTTAGCAAATTATTTATGTACGTTTTAAATTTATTTATTTTTCCTATTCTACCCAACTCTAATTTGAGATTTAGGTGATGTTGTTGTTACTTTCACTACAACATATTTTACTGTTAATAACGGTAGCAAAGATAACGGGTTGGGTAGGCCGTTATTAATGACAAGAAAAGATAACGGTAGCCGTTATCTTTAGTTTTTGATAACGGCTACCGTTATCTATAATCTAATTCAAAACACACAAAATGAACCCTCTCTCTCACGCTCTCCTCTCTCTGTCTCACACTCTCCTCTCTCTTAAGACCTCTCGCTCTCCTCTCTCTCAAGACCTCTCTTTGTCTCACACTCTCCTCTTTGTGCTCAAGCTTACGCTCACGAACTCTCTCTCTCCCGACCCTCTTCACGACTCTCTGCATTTCTTCGATTTAGGGTTCATGATCTCGCTCTAGATTTCTCACTGCCGATTGAAATCTCGCTCGCTCAACCTCACCAGATCGCTCTTGGCTTCGACATTTCGGCGTTCGCTTTGTGGCGATTCACATCAGGTGGTTTCATTCGTCAGATCCTCGTTCTAATGTATGGAATCATTTCAATCTCATCAATTCCTTCAACCATTGATCTTTGCTGCCATTGTTTTGTGTTGTGTTGTTGTTGTTTTGAAGCATTGATTGATCGATTCAACTGTATGTTGTGAAGAATCGATTCGTGATTTGGAGGTTCGGTTGATAATTAGTTTTTTTTTATATAAGAAAGAAACTCATTTTACCCCATATGAGAATCGAACCCCCACCATCTCATAGCATTAACCCATACGTTCCATTGGGCCACCAATCCATTGTTACTTTGATAAGTAGTTGTATCAACTTATTCTCTCATAGTGATTTAACATCTCATTTGCATTCTGTAATTATGAATGTGGTTACACTTTATTTATATTTTTTTAAATTATAGTTGGACTTTACTTAACTTGAAATGTTTTGAGGGAGTTGCATTTAACTATACTTATATTACTTTTTTGCCTATAGCCTGGTCTAAATAATGAAGACGACTAGTGGATGTCCTCCACATTCTATGAAGGTAATTGACCAGTGGCGACGAGTGGCCAGTGCATGGCAATAACATTCAATGATAATTATCTTGATGCGGCACTTTCGGCCAATCTATTGTTCTTCACTTTTTTGGATCAAGATTGTAGTTTTTTGTTGCTTAGGTAGATTTAGTTTTCGTCTACCGCCTACGTGCGGATTTAGTCCGAGTCCATCATAGATCTTGGTAGAATAATCCAAGTTATAGATCCTGGTAGTTATGTTAGCTCATCAAGACCATATGCTCACCTAAACTTTATGTGTTTGTTGTGTTAATCCACCTAAGTCTTATGGGTCTATTTTGATCAATTAGATATGTCGATTGAGCTTCAATAAGCTTGTAATTGCTTCTTATGAGGTTGTAATTGAGATAAGATTGTATTTTAATATATGGGGCAAGTATGAAATTGTTGTGAATTGAATTGAGACTTGCTAGAACTAGAGAAGGAAAGTAGAAGAACTACTAACTTCTATTACTACAAAGAACTACAAAGAACTACAACTACAAAGTAGAAGAGGAGAAATGAGAGAGTTGAAATGAGAAGTTGTATACAACTTGGTGTGTTTTTACAATGAGGTTGGCACCCTTTATATAGGCCCTTTGGTGATAATGATAAATGTACTTAGACAATGTTTACAAGTAATACATACATCACATGTCATACAACTCTTCACAAGCAACATTGACAATACATGGAATAATGAGTACATTTGATATGGATACAAGTAAGGACCATGCTTGATACTACCACTCAATGTAAGAGTCATGCTTGACAATGATTAGTCATACAAAATCTTGATCAATTGTTCATCCATATCATAACACTCCCCTCGGATGACAATTATGAATGTGCCTCGTTAAAACTTCCACTAGAAAAAACCCCAGTGGGAAAAATCTAGTAAAAGAAAAAGAGTACACATTTCTTATTAATCTTAAGATGAGTATAATATTATTAGGATTGCCTCATTAAAAAAACCTTGCTAGGAAAACCCAATGGGATAAAACCATAGCTAAGGGAAAAAGAGTGCAATACACTAATCAATAACTCCCCCTCATGTGAACATGGGTGAAACTTGTTCAGTTTCTTTACTTACAATGTCTATAAGTTTACGCAAGCCAATACCATGTGTAAGCTTTTTAAATGTCGTAGTTGGTAAGGCTTTTGTGAATAAATCAGCAAGATTATCGCTCGATCGGATTTGCTTGACATCAATTTCACCATTCTTCTGAAGCTCATGTGCATAAAAGAATTTTGGTGAAATATGTTTTGTTCTGTCCTCTTTTATGAATCCTTCACTTAATTGTGCAATACATGCTGCATTATCTTCATATAATATGGTTGGAGAATCTTTTATTGAAGGCAATCCACATGATTCTTGAATATGTTCAATCATGTTTCTCAACCAAACACACTCACGACTTGCTTCATGAATTGCAAGTACTTCAGAATGATTGGAAGAAGTGGCAACCATAGTTTGTTTTACTAACTTCCATGATACAGCAGCATTACCACAGTGAATACATATCCCGTTTGAGAACGGGCCTTATGGGATCTCGATAAAAATCCAAAGATCAAGATAACCTTGGAGATTCAATTTTACCCTTCTCGAGTAAAATAAACCCATGTCACTTGTTCCTCGAAGATATTGAAAAATGTGTTTAACACCATTCCAATGTCTTCGAGTTGGTGAAGAGCTATATCTTGCAAGTAGGTTGACAGCAAAAGCAATATCGGGTCTTGTACAATTTGCAAGATACATAAGTGCACCAATTGCACTTAAATATGGTACCTTTGGACCAATTAGCTCTTCATCACTTTCTTGAGGTCAAAATGGATCCTTATCCACTTCAAGTGATCTGACAACCATTGGAGAGCTCAATGGATGTGCCTTGTCCATATAAAATCTTTTTAATAATTTTTCAGTATAATTTGATTGATGGACAAGTACTCCACTTGAAAAATGTTCAATTTGCAAACCAAGACAAAGTCTTGTTTTTCCAAGTTCTTTCATCTCGAATTCCTTTTTCAAGTATTCTGGATGTTCTAACGATGTCGTCGTGGTTTCCCACTATATTTAAATCATCAACATATACAAAGAATAATCACAAATCCCGTTGATGATCTTTTAATGAAGACACATGGGCAAAGTGGATTATTTACATATCCTTCTTTCAAGAAATAATCACTAAGACGTTTGTACCACATTCGTCCGGATTGTTTCAACCCGTACAAAGACCTTTGTAATTTTATAGAATGCATGTTATGAGGTTTTGATTTTATTTCATCGGATATTACAAATCCATCGTGATTTTCATATATATCTCACTGTCTGTGAGATCCGTACGTATATGTCGTAACGACATTCATTAAATGCATATCAAGCCCTTCGTAGACCGCAAGGCTTATCAAGAACCGAAATGTGATTGCATCTATAACAGGAGAATATGTTTCCTCATAATCGATGCCAGGTCTTTATGAGAAACCTTGAGCTACAAGTCTTGCTTTGTACCTCTTAACTTCATTTTTTTCGTTTCTCTTTCGTACAAATACCCATTTATATCTAACAGGCTTTACGCCATCTGGCGTTTGGACAATTGGTCCAAAAACCTCTCGTTTCTTTAACGAGTTTAGCTCTGCTTGGATAGCATCTTGCCATTTTTGCCAATCAGGTCTTTTTTGACATTCGTCCACTGATCGTGGTTCTGGATCATCATCATTTTCACATATTTCAAATGACACATTGAAAGCAAATATATCATCAGGAACAATTTTATTTCGATCCCAAACCTTACCAGAGTTTAAGTAATTTATTGAGATCTCATTACTTTCATCTTTTTCATCTTTTTCTAGAGGAAGTTGTTCCACATCAGAATCAACTTGTTCTGACAAACCCTTATCAAAAGATTCTGGTGCTTTCTCAGGAGTATTTCGATTTGTATTTATTTTTACTCCCGTTTTTCTCTTTCGAGGAATTGTATCCTTTGAACCAACCGGTCTTCCACGCTTTAGGCGTTTTGTTGGTTCTTGTGCATTTTGTTGCACAGAGACATCAATTCTTGCAGGAGCATTTACAGCTGGAATATGTGATTTTGTCACTTGTTTTGCATCATTAAATGCATCTGGTAATTGATTTGCAATTTGTTGCAAATGAATGATCTTTTGAACTTCAAGTTCACATTGATTTGTTCGTGGATCATAATGTGATAAAGTTGATGCATTCCAAGCAATTTCGCGCCATTCCTTTTGAATTGACTTCTTATCTCCCCCTAATGGTGGGAAAATTGCTTCATCAAAGTGACAATCAACAAAACGTGCAGTAAATAAATCCCCTGTTAAGGGCTCAAGGTATCTTATAATGGACGATGAGTTAAATCCAACATAAATCCCAAGTTTTCGTTGTGGATCCATCTTAGTTCTATTGGGAGGTGGTATAGGAACATACACTGCACAACCAAAAATTCTTAAGTGTGAAATATTTGGTTGTTGACCTAAAATGAGTTGCATGGGGGAATGTTCATGGTATGCAGTAGGTGTGGCGGCCCCAATTTCCACATTGGTCCGCCACGGGAGGCCACGCGGGCCCACAACTGTCCACGTCACCACCAGTTGTGTCCCACGCCCAATTTATCCATTATCGATCAATTCATCATTAAGTTTGATTCAGCTTAATATCATATAACCTCAAATTAACAGCGGAAGCTTAAATGAACAATATGAAAATTCATCTCGTGTTTTATTAGCAAAATGCCTAAGTGGAAACCATATCAAATATACATGTCCTTTGAGATCCACAAAATATCAAGAAGCTACAACCTATCTCTCAATAATCCCAAAACCCAAAGATAAAACAAGTAAATATAAACATACGTACGAGTAGGGCTAGAGCTATCAATCAATGTAGTCCTCAAGCTTGCCCTTCCCTCGACTCGTACCCGGATCTGCACTCGAGCCATCATAAAAAGACAGATGACGAGTCCAGAGTGAGTAATCCCAAGGAAATTCACTAAGTAATTACGGAAGTAAAAGTACTGGAATTTAAATACCATAAATAAACATGCGGAACAAAAGAAATACATACAACTGTGAAAGGATCATCGCATGTATAAATATAGTAATGAAGCAAAGTACGTGCACGTAAAAATCGACTAAGTCATACTTCGAGCCTCTCCTTGGGTACAACCCTCAAACACACCAACAAAGTTGTCCCCGGACCCTCTAGGTGGCCTGGCGTAGACCCACGACGCACCCACACGAGCCTACCATACCCGGGGTAGCCTATTCACCGGTATATGCATAGACAAGTGCTATGACTTAGTGGACTCTATGGCCGTAACGAATAAACACCAGTGTGGGAGTAATCTCATAAAGGCTCCAAGTAGAAGTAAACTCCACTACCGTACAAACACCAAGCAAGAGAACTCAACCACCGTAAAGCGAAGTAATGGAATAGAATAATGAATAATCGGAACTGAATTCAAATAAATCAAATTGTAAATACTTAAAGTGAAGTTCAATTGGGATACTACACACCTCAATTCGCACTCCTCGTTCCACAAATCAACCCCGGTCCAATACCTTCAAATCCCCGATATCACTCCCGGTCCGATTCCCGACTAAACCCCGACTCCAATTACTATTTCGAGACTCCTGGAATTCATTTATGAGTATTAATGATCAATTAATGGGTTCATAATGTTGGTTTGACTCATTTTGTCATTTTCCAATTTTTGGGGTCCAGAGAACAATTAGCGCTAATGAGATAAATTAGCGCGCTAATTTATCTCAATCACTATTCATCATCTTCATTACTCAAATACGTGATTAGCGCGCTAATTTCCCCAATTAGCGCGCTAATTGCGCTCAGTCCAGAAAATTTCCAAATTACAAGTTTTGACTCCAAACTCATAAATTCAATTTCCATGTTTCCATAAAACATTAATGACCTTAATTACACCATTTAAACACAAATTACCATAATCAAACCCCAAAATCCACCAATCATGGAAATCTCATTTCAAAACCCATTTTGGAAAATCCTCCAACTTCTCCCAAATTTACTCAAAACTCACAACCACCTCATGCCATTTTCATACACACTCACTCCAACAAAACCAAGTGTTTCATTCCCAACAAATTCGAATTTCCACAAGCTCCAACCCACACCAAAAATTCCACAAAAATCCAAGTTTAATGTGTCCATACCTTAGGTTCTTGTTGTAGGAAGCCACAAATCACCTTCTTCACACTTTGTTGGCTGTTTTTCCTCTCCTCTTCTTCCCTCCAACGATTTCTCTCTTCCTCCAAGCTCTCTCTTCAATCTCACACTCTCACTCTCCTTGATCGGTCAACACAAAAACATATATATACTTGGCTTTTGATCAAGTGTGTGCACGAATCTCGAGAAGTATCCAAGGGTTGCTGATCACCCTGTGTCACTCCAACTCCATTCATCTAATCTTGACACTTAACACCCTCTTGTGCATCTCGAGAAGCATCAACTGTTGTTGTTCATTCTCCTTAACTATAGGATCAATTGATTTCCAATTAATTTATCACATAATAATTCCTATGTTATTCAATAAATTTCCAAAATTTATGGATAAACTCACCGTAGTTTCCTCGACTACCCGGCACCTCGTGCCTCGTGTCCCGTGTCCGCACGCACCCCGAGGTCATTCCTCACTCGTCAATCAATTACATTAGCATACATATTGCAATGGAATTAGTTAATTTATACCTTTCCATCACAATTTACCACAACAAGCATACAAAACGGACTGTATACCTAGTTCGAGTGCATTCCAGTCCTCATCATGTGGGTCCTCAAATTGTTTCGCCGGCATCCACATCTGCAATGACGTCATAATTAACGGCAAGTATTATTTGGGCCGTTACAGTAGGCCTATAACGAATGATAGATGCTGCATGAAGGACTGCATGTCCCCAAACTGAAGTTGATAACTTAGTTCTCATGATTAAAGGTCCGGCAATTAATTGAATGCGTTTGATTAGAGATTCGCGCAAACCATTTTGGGTATGCACATGTGGAACGTAATGTTCAATGGTAATTCCTATAGACATGCAATAATTTTTAAATGCTTGAGATTGAAATTCCCGGCATTATCAAGACGGATGGTCTTGATTGGGTTGTCGTGGAATTGTGCTCTTAACTTAATGATTTGCGCTAAAAGTCTAGCAAATGCAACATTGCGGGTCGAAAGCAAACAAACATGTGACCACCTGGTTGATGCATCTATTAAAACCATGAAATATCTAAATGGTCCACAGTGAGGATGAATAGGTCCACATATGTCTCCCTGAATGCGTTCTAAGAAAACTCGGGGATTCCACAACAATTTTACTTGGGGATGATTTAACTATCAATTTACCTTGAGAACAACTAGCACAATTATAATCACCAAATGAATATATTTTGTGACTCCTTAAAGGATGTCCATGCGAATTATTAATTATTCTTCGCATCATTGATGATCCTAGATGACCAAGCCGGTCATGCCATAAAATGAATGTCTTTGGATAATTAATTTTCTTATTTAAGACGACATTCGTTTCGACATGCCTTATATGAGTAAAATATAATCCAGAGGATAAAGTTCGAATTTTTCTAACACTTCTTTTTTCCCATTTGAAACCAATGTGACATAGAGAAATTCTCTATTATTTTCGTTCATGGTTTCAATGTGATATCCATTTTGTCGAATATCTTTAAAGTTCGAGTAAATTTCTTCTCGGATTTTTCGAGTATAAGGCATTGTCAACATGAATTGTTGTTCCCCTAGGCAACATAATATTTGCTCTTCCGTGAGCCATTAATCAAATTGGAGATGCCGGATATTGTTTGAACATTAGCCTCAAATAAGTTCAAATTAGAGAAATATTCTCTCGTTTTTAAGGATTGTGTGCGTTGTAGCACAATCAACAAGTCATATATCGCTCTTATTTGATTCATGATTTGAACACATGATTTGTTGATCCATCTAGACAAATAATGTTTGGCAAATTAGAAAAAGAGTCATATTTCATTCATAATAAGAAACTAGTAAGCATATCAAAAATCAGTACATAGAATTATTTAAAATCGTTACATATGATCATTAAAAATATCGAGATTAGTGTTTGGATCATCATGAAAATTTGGGGCATCCATATAATTGATGTCCGAAGAGTCATCTCCGACAGTGAAGTTCATCTCAACTGTTTTGCCCTTTTCCTTTAAGGAGGCTTGATAAAGATCAATAAAATGCTTAGGCGTGCGGCATACATGAGCCCAGTGGCCTTTTAGACCACATCTGTGACATGGTTGGTCACGATTACGAGCATGCCCATTTTCAGCAATATTTTTGGCATCATTCTTATTCCATTTATTTTGGAACTTATTGCCACGAAATTTAGAATAGGGCTTGCCACGATCTTTGCTGATTGATCCTTTCTCATTTCCACGTCTGTGGTTTTTCTTTCCATGACCCTTTTTATGGTCATTATAGGATGCTGCATTTGCTTCATTAATTGAAGCGGAACCAGTTGGACGGGAGTTGTGGTTCTTCAATAGAAGCTCGTTATTTTGTTCAGCCACCATGAGACAAGAAATTAATTCTGAGTACTTTTAAATTGGCGCGCTCGATATTGCTGTTGCAACAACAGATTCGAGGCATGAAAAGTACTGAATGTTTATTCCATCATTGCCTCATCAGATATATTTTCTCCACAAAGCCTCAAACGAGAGGTAATATTAAACATGGTGGAGTTATATTCACTGACTGTTTTTGAAATCTTGCAGCCTAAGATTCAGCCAGTCGTTTTGAGCTTTTGGAAATATCACCGTCTTTTGGTGATCATATCGTTCTTTCAAGCTTAACCACAAGGTGAGAGGATCTTTTATAGTGAGATACTCACTTTTCAAGCCTTCATGGAGATGATGGTGAAGGAATATCAGTGCTTTCGCACGGTCTTGCATTGATGTTTCATTTCCTTCTATATAATAGTTTCTCCTAAGTCTTTAGCTTGGAGATGTATCTTGGCATCCAGTTGCCATGGCAAATAATTATTTCCAATGATATCAAGAGCAACAAATTCAAGTTTTTGAAGGTTTGCCATAGTCTGAAAATATGTCAAAAATTGAGTAAATAATTTTTCTCTTTTAAAAATAAATAATATACGGTTAAATATATGTTCACAACTTGATTATTAATATGCAAAATGTACTACTTGTATGAGTTGGTGGGACAACCTCCAGGTTGGGTGGTGAGACGAAGTCTACTTAAAACCATGCCTCCTCGAACGGATAACCCGTCTCCCTTTCAATGTTTAGCTTTACCTGGGACAAGGCTTACCCACTATCAACCCAAACTCATAACACTATTTGCAATATAAAAAATCAAGAATGGAGCATAATTAATCGTTTGTAGTATAGCGAGAAAACTAGTTATGTCACATATTGACTTTTGATTTCTGATGTAGAAGATCGTACAAGACGCAACTACAGAGCATACTTTCGTAATCGGTGACGTTATAATGCATAGTATATGAATAAAGTATGCATATAAAAGTAAAGCAACCACGATAATATAGAAATAAACCGAACTCATAAAAGTTATACCTTCCTAGCTTTGTCTCCTTAACAAGCCTTCTTGAGCTTCAAGATCTCCTTAATGCTAGAGCAAGCTCGTGCTGATAACGTGTTGTGAATTGAATTGAGACTTGCTAGAACTAGAGAAGGAAAGTAGAAGAACTACTAACTTCTATTACTACAAAGAACTACAAAGAACTACAACTACAAAGTAGAAGAGGAGAAATGAGAGAGTTGAAATGAGAAGTTGTATACAACTTGGTGTGAAATTACCTATTTTGGGCTTCAAAAAAGAAAATGTTTTTAGGGCTATGTGTTTGAGATGTTTCAGTGATGCACGCTATTGAGTATTCATTAAGCAACTATTTTTGTATGATTTGCATCATCTTACATAGTTGAGCAGGACTTGTTCTAGCTTTCTTTCACACTGCGTTTTTTAGGATTTCTAAGCCTTGTTGACATTAAGTAATTAGGCAGTAGATTTGTTATTTTAGAATACTAAATCCTTTTGACTGTGGAAATAAAAATCGTTGCCACGCTTAATCATAAAAGAGAAAAAGGTTAAACAAAAATTATTTAGAAGAGTTATTAGCTTATAAAGTTATAGTTTGAAGTAAGAACTTTATATGGGTGCGCGCAAAGTACGTATATTAACCACTCATAATTAAGGGCCCAAAGTCATACTTTTGCTTCGGCACCAATATAAATACTTAGAACCGGCCATGGTTAATGTGGATACAAATACCTCCTAAATTCACCAACACACACTCTTCGCCCTGATTCCTAACCTGTTCCTCGTCTTCAACACCATCTCTAAAGAAGCTAATAGTGTGTACTAATTTCTAGTTATGATTTATATTAGTTATTTCAAAAAAAATGTAGTAAGCTTATTAGGGGATACAAATAATAAGGCTAAGGGGGCCTAATAGTCGCTCCAAAAAGCATAATGCTCTTCTGACAAAGAAAAAAAAAAAACATAATGCTCGACTGTGGACAAAAGTTCTGGAAATCAAGATTTTGATAGGCCTTTGAACTTTTAATCTTCTCGGCCCATTGATTGGAGTGGCTTGACGGCATGGGCTCTTCAGCATTGCCATTGGGCTGGGCTGCTACCTAGACATACCTTTAAGAGGCCCATGGATGAATAGAGTTAGTGAAATCCAGTCCAGTATTTTTTCCTACTCAATTTACTTACAAACCCTCACCCCTATAACTTATATCAGTCCCCATTTAATTTAAGGGAGCGACTATTAACCCCCCACTACCCTATATCAGCTCCCGTTTAATTTAATACATTTTTAAACTAAAATATCTTTAGGCAAAATTACATAAATAACTCCACTCTAAATCATGAATCCATTTCTTTTTCCCCTACTACTTTCCACTCTCTCCATTCCTCAACTTTGGCCTCGCTTGGTTCATTTTTGCTAACTTATGGACGGATTTTCTTACGGATGGAGATAAATCCCTGGAGTTAACTCACATTGTAATTTCATATTTCATGTTTGGTTCAACTTTGAACTTACAGGGAAGTTGCGAATTTTAAAAATAGTAAAACGTGGGAATTGGCATAAATACCCTCCAAACATATTTTTAAAATAAAAAATACATTATTATTTTCACGACATGCACTACTATTTATTGATTCAGATATATAAAAAAAAAGTTGAACTAAATAACAAACATAAATATTATTTACAAAAATACTAAACAACATTAAATAATTATAAATATTTTTTATAATTGTTTTGAAATAATATTTTAATAATTATTAATAACAAACATAATAAAATACAAATAATGACAATTTTTTAAAATATTTCTCTTGCTTGAAAAGTACTTTCTTTTTTTATATACTTTCTTTTATGAGCTATTTATTTAATCTTTATATTCATGGATTAATTATAATAACAAGCATTTTTTTTGAAACATTAATAACAAGCATTTGAGTTCTTCTAAAAAGAATAACGCATTTCTAGGGTTAAAAAAGAATAAAACATATTAAAGGTAATAAAGAACTAACATAACACTACACTAGTGAAGGTTTATGAAGGGCAGTTTTATCAATATCCTTTATGGCCTGTTTGGTTGGAGTATTAGATTATCTAAGCCTGGGCTTAGAGTTAAGACCATTGTTTGGTTGAAGTGTTAAGTAAGCACTACAAAATGCCCTCATGATTTGAACAAAACCCTAGATTACATTCTTCTTCACATCGATCAATACTCGCCTACATTAAATAGGGGCATTTTAGACATTTCACCCACTTTTCCTTATGGGTTTATACTTGAACCAAACAAATATAAAACTCCCATCTCTCAGAGAGATAATCCCTCAACTTACACATAACTCCAACCAAACGGGTACTTAGAGAGATAATTCCTCTAGGGGGTGAGGGAGTTATCTCACACCTTTGGGTGTGAATTGGGAGATAACTTGCATGAAAATTGGGCAACCAAACAAGATTAGTTGCAACTCCCCTACAAGTTATCTCCAGGGAGTTAACTCCACCCCTAACCAAACAAGGTCTTTACTTTTCATCCTCTACACCCCTTCTAAATGAAACCTTAAACTCATCCCATCCTATCCCACTCACTTTCTCTTCTCCTGCAAATTTCACTTTTTATACCCCATCCCAAATTAAACCATAAACTCATATCATTTTCTCTTCAATCTACTTTCTAATCTCTATACTCCTCTCCATCTTTTTGTCCATACACTCAACAACTTACCATCAAATGCAACATCTTGAATGGTTAGAACATTTATTTGTGTAGAATCTTAGGTTTTAATGATCAAAAAATTAATATTGGACTGTAATATGGAGCAAATTGAGGAAGATGATATGCAACAAAGTAGGTTGGGTTCACAAAGATAAAAAGGATTTTCTTGGGGGTTGGGGCATATATAAGCAAGGGATACGTCATAGAGTTTACTAACATTAAGGGAGGTGCTTAGAACATGAACTTATTTATTGAGGGCAATAAATAATATTAAATTAAATAGGGGTTGATATAAGGTATAGGGGTGCTAATAGTCACTCCTTAAATAAATCAATATTGTATATATACCAACAATATGCTCTTTGAGTTTTAATTTGGGACTGAGGTTATGTTGTTGTTGTTGTTGTTGTTGTATGTATAAGCTCTTTGAATTTTATACGCAACTGCAAGGCCCAAAATAAGATAATTTATTTGGGACCTTTATTTCTACGAAGTAGGAACCATGCATAAATATAGCGATGGACGCGCGCATCTAAAGCCAGTGAGATATAAATGTATGTACATGTAATATACGGTTGTAGTCTAACGCTTTTTATTAGGTTTTTTTCATGCACGTACAAATTAATTAAGGTGTGACACTTCAAATTATTCAAAGTCGGGTTTCGTCAACGCACTGTCTCCCACCAATGCATCATGAACTGTTTCAAAAGACAAAACACTAACGAATAAGTAATGTCACATTTCCGGTGTTATTGCAAACATACATTTATATAAAACTCTTATAAATGAAGCCATTATGTGGATCTATATCAAGTATCTTCTGCATTATATATGGCCCAGTTGAGCTTTAAGACTACAACTGAATCTGTTATGTAGATGTTATATTCGATTAGAATGTCTTCATATAATGCGTGTCTACCGCATTATGTGTGCATTTATGCTTATGATGTGAAATATGATTAGTTGATATCGTTTGAATTAAAGGAGATTGATCGATTCAAATCAAAATTGATCGATCATTAGAGAGTTTACTAACAATTAAGGGTGGTGCTTAGAACATGAACTTACTTATTGAGGGCTATAAATAATATTAAATTAAATGGGGGTTGATATAAGGTATAGGGGTGCCAATAGTCGCTTCTTAAATGAATCGATACTGTATATATAGCAACAATATGCTCTTTGAGTTTTAATTTGGGATTGAGCCTAAGTTGTTCTTGTCGTTGTTGTTGTTGTTGCTGCTGCTGTTGCTGCTGTATGTATAAGCTCTTTGAATTTTATACGCAACGGCATGACCCAAAATAAGATGATTTATTTGGGACCTTTATTTCTACGAAGTAGGAACCATGCATAAATATAGCGATGGACGCGCGCATATAAAGCCAGTGAGATATATACATGTAGATAAATGTATGTACATTTAATATATGGTTGTAGTCTTACGCTTTTTATTAGATTTTTGTCATGCACGTACAAATTAATTTAGTGTTACGCGCCGTCTTCCACCAATGCATCATGAACTGTTTCAAAAGACACAAACACTAAAGAATACGTAATGTCACATTTCCGGTGTTATTGCAAACATACATGTATATAAAACTCTTTAAATGAAGCCATTATGTGGATCTATATCAAGTACCTACTGCATTATATATGGCCCAGTTGAGCTTTAAGACTACAACTGAATCAGTTATGTATATGTTAGTCGACTAGAGCATTATATGTGCATTTATTCTTATGATGTGAAATATGATTAGTTGATATCGTTTGAATTAAAGGAGATTGATCGATTCAAATCAAAATTGATCGATCATTAGAGAGTTTACTAACAATTAAGGGAAGTGCTTAGAACATGAACTTACTTATTGAGGGCTATAAATAATATTAAATTAAATGGAGGTTGATATAAGGTATAGGGGTGCTAATAGTCGTTTCTTAAATGAATCGATAATGTATATATACCAACAATATGCTATTTGAGTTTTAATTTCGGATCAGGGCCGGTTTTGCATGGGGGCCTGGTGGGCAACCGCCCCAGGCCCCCAAAGTGAGCAAGGCCCCCATTTGGCACTAAAGTAGGGGTATTTTTGTAATTTCATATTTTTATTTATTTAACTATAGATTATTAAAGGTACAATACGTTGAAACTTCCAAAAAAAAAAATCTGCGACTTCAGCAACTCTACAACTTCTCAACTCCCCTTCCATTCGACACGTAACCTATTCAGCTATTCTCTCTTCCCCGTCAAATCAAGCAAAAAGTCTTTTCTTCTTCTTCTTCGCTAGATCTCTCAAGTCTCACATTTATACTAGATCTCTCTTTACAGCAAACTTGAAAAAAAACATCTCTCAAACAAGATCTCTCCTCAATCCTCATCATCCTCAAATTGAGGACAAAGTTTAAAGAGTCCTATAGAATATCTTTCAGTAACATCTCTCACAGTCTCACATCATTGGTTGTTCAATGATCTTCAATTGAGCACTCCTCTGCAGCATCATCTCTCACTCTTTGGTATATTTCTTCTTTTGGGGTTACAAACTCTTTTAGTATACTTTTAAGTTACTACTATTACTTTTTTTAGTATAATTACAGTTCTTATTGTGACTTGTTTATACCTAAAAATAATTGATTTTTGGTGGCGGTGAAGTACTCATCAATAGACCTTCAAGTCTTTTAGATCAATTTTTTTTTAAGGTTTAGATTTCTTAGCGCTTAGAAAATTTTTTATTAGTGTAAGATACGTGATGCATAGAAAATATGCTTTCGGTTTTGATAAACTTAAGAAAAAAAAGGAAACAAGATGAGTTAGCCAAATCTTTACAATAAAGAATAATTAGTCTTGAACTTGTTCGATTTTATTTTTCATGCTAGTGTTTTTTTTTTGGCACATCTTTTTTTATCTCAGTATAAGCATCAGTTTTATTTATACATTACTTTTTCATTTTTGTCACTTTATGCGACTAGACTAAATTGGTTAAAAGTATCATTATCTTTCACAACGTTTAAGTGACATACATCATCAAATTTATAGTTTAAGAGTGACAAGGATACAAATCAATTAATATAGAAAAGTTATGATACAATAACGAATTCGAAAAAGTTAGAATACAATAAAAAAAAGTTGTGAAAGGTTATGATACTTTTAACTAATTTTGACTTGTTACAAAACCCTTTTTTAACTCTACCGGTGATAAGTGTTTTACTTTTCATTGTCGGTCCCAAGTCTGAAGAGAGGAGGAGGAAAAGGCTAATTTTAAAATTGTTGACTTTAAGTTCATTGCATGCTATTCATATATAACTCACTTAATCTTTAATTTATTTATTTTTAAATATATTTATTTTTATATAGAAGGCCCCATTTTTAAAGTTTGCCCCAGGCCTCCAAAATGACTGGGCCGACCCTATTTCGGATTATCTTGTTGTTGCTGTTGTTGTTGTTGCTGCTGCATGTATAAGCTCTTTAAATTTTAAACGCAACAGCATAACCCAAAATAAGATGATTTATTTGGGCACCTTTATTTCTACGATGTAGGAACCATGCATACATATAGCGATGGGCGCGCGCATATAAAGCCAGTGAGATATATATATATATATATATATATATATATATATATATATATATATATATATATATATATATATATATATATATATATATATATGATAAATGTATGTACATTTAATATATGGTTGTAGTCTTGCGGTTTTTATTAGATTTTTGTCATGCACGTACAAATTAATTAGGAAAATTATAAAATGACCCATTTTGGGTGCACACTTGGGACGCACACTTTGTCTTTTAATTCATTTATGGTGTTTTGTTAGATGTAGGCCCACACCTTGGGAGACAAAAAATAGTCATAAATGGGCTAAAAGACAAAGTGTGCGCTCCAAGTGTGCGCTCAAAGTGTGTTAGATTATCATTTTCCAATTAATTAAGTGTTTACGCACGGTCTCCCACCAATGCATCATGAACAGTTTCAAAAGACAAACACTAAGGAATAAGTAATGTCACATTTCCGGTGTTATTGCAAGCGTACATGTATATAGAACTCTTACAAATGAAGCCATGCATTATGTGGATCTATATCAAGTATCTACTGCATGATATATGACCCAGTTGAGTTTTAAGACTAGAACTGAATCAGTTATGTAGATGTTATTCGACTAGAATGCCTTCATATAATGCGTGTCTACCGCATTATATGTGCATTTATGCTTATGATGTGAAATATGATTTGTTGATATCGTTTGAATTAAAGGAGATTGATCGATTCAAATCAAAATTGATCGATCATTAGTTCTCTCTCTCTCAAAAATCGATCATTATTAGTTTTCAAAATGTGTTGACATTATAGGCTTCTGCGGACAAGTACGTAGCTTAATATTTTTAGTAGTTAATTAGCTTATATATATAATATTCATATGAATATATATGACATGGATGGTTTGAAACAAATATATATTTTTTTAATACATGAAGAAAATAATTAATGACTAATATTAACATATGGGTAGTCCAGTGGTTAATGCAATGGAGTAATAATTAATGACTAACATGTATAAATCGAGCCACCATATAATGGTTGTCTTTTTTTTTGGATAAGAAAGAAACAATTTGTTTCCCTGGGTTTGAACCAATGACCTCTTACTCTCAAACTCCATACCAAACCATTGGATCTCTCTCGAGACTCAAAACCACACTTGCAAGTAATTTATAACTTCATACAAAATTAATCAATGCTACATATCCACTTGATTGATTGAGAGATTATACTAACAATTAAAGGAGGTGCTTAGAACATGAACTTACTTATTAGGGCTATAAATAATATTAAATTAAATGGGGGTTGATATAAGTTATAGAGGTGCTAATAGTCGCTCCTTAAATGAATCGGTACTGTATATATACCAACAATATGCTCTTTGAGTTTTAATTTGAGACTGAGGCTATATATGTTGTTGTTGTTGTTGTTGTTGTTGTTGTTGCATGTATAAGCTCTTTGAATTTTATATGCAACGGCATGGCTCAAAATAAAATGATTTATTTGGGACCTTTATTTTTACGAAGTAGGAACCATTCATAAATATAGCAATGGACGCGCTCATATAAAGCCAGTGAGATATATACATGTAGATAAATGTATGTACATTTAATATATGGTTGTAGTCTTACGCTTTTTATTAGATTTTTGTCGAGCACGTACAAATTAATTTAGTGTTACGCGCCGTCTTCCACCAATGCATCATGAACTGTTTCAAAAGACACAAACACTAAAGAATAAGTAATGTCACATTTCCGGTGTTATTGCAAACATCCATGTATATAAAACTCTTTAAATGAAGCCATTATGTGGATCTATATCAAGTATCTACTGCATTATATATGGCCCAGTTGAGCTTTAAGACTAGAACTGAATCAGTTATGTAGATGTTATTCGACTACCATGTCTTCATATAATGCGTGTCTACCGCATTATATGTACATTTATGCTTATGATGTGAAATATGATTAGTTCACACCAAAAAAAAAAAAAATGATTTGTTGATATCGTTTGAATTAAAGGAGATTGATCGATTCAAATCAAAATTAATCGATCATTAGTGTTCTCTCTCTGAAAAATCGATCATTATTAGTTTTCAAAATGTGTTGACATTATAGGCTTCTGCGGACATGTAGCTTAATCTTTTTGGTAGTTAATTTGTAGCTTATATACATAGTATTCATATGAGTATATATGACATGGGTGGTTTGAAACAAATATATATATTTTTTATACATGAAGAAAATAATTAATGACTAATATTAACATATGAGCAGTCAATTGGTTAATGCAATGGAGTACTAATTAATGACTAACATATATAAATCGAGCTTTCTGGGCCATTGGGGTGACTCCCGGTCGAGCCACCAAGGCCCCGTGTGGGACTAGTCGCACCCAAAAGGGTGTGGACACCGACACGGTTATCAAAAAAAACATATATAAATGGAGCTACCATCACTAGAACAGTTTTAGTCTTTAATAGAGGTTTGAAAACCCCTATTAAAGATATGTGCTATTAAATGTCATGTGAGAAACGTGTTCGATGGGTCGCGTTTTAATTGCTAATACAGTTTTAGCATTTAATAACACTTAATTGATGAGGGGTTTTAAGCAACCTCTATGTAATATCTGTATTAGCAATTAAAGCGCGACCCATCGAACACGTTTCTCACATGATATTTAATAACACCCATCTTTAATAGGGGTTTTCAAACTTCTATTAAAGATGAAAATTGTTCTAGTGCATATAATGGCTGTCTTTTTTTTGGATAAGAAAGAAATAATTTGTTCCCCCAGGGGTTTGAACTCATGACCTCTTACTCTCAAACTCCATACCAAACCATTGGTCCTCTGTCAAGACTCAAAACCACACTTGCAAGTAATTTATAACTTCATACAAAATTAAACAATGAGCTACATATCCACTTGATTGATTGAGAGATTGTACTATATATATACAACTAGCTAATTGACGTATATATATATATACAGTACTTGGAGATGGATATAATATACAATAACAATATCGAAGTCATTGGATATATGTTTTTTTTATAAGAAAAAAAGAAACAAATTGCTTTTATTGGGGTTTGAACCCATGACGTGTTACTGTCGAACCACATATCAAACCATTTGAAATAACCCAACCCGTTATCTTTGCTACTGTTATAAACAGTAAAATATGTTGTAGTGAGGCATCGGATATGTTGGCCATCTTATTATGAAGGTGTAGGCGTGTAGCCATATAATCGATCATAATTGTACCATGCATGATGATGCATGCATGAATCTTTTATTAATTTCAAGCGTGCTAGCTAGTAGTTAGGTATAGCCATATACCATAGATATGTGCGAGATGAACTAAATTCATGCATGAATTTCCCCTTTAAGTGTCCGTGAAAAGAGCTAGCGAGAGGGGGAATTTTACTCAAGTCATGCATTAATTGATATTTATGATTGTTTTAGGGACGAAGAAATGAAAAACATGCACACCCAAATACTTTTAACAAAGAATAATCAGGAGATTTGTTATACAGTTTCTCATTAGGAGAGAGATTCACTAATACTCTGGTAGGAGGACGATTAATGAGGAAGACAGTTGTAGAACACGAATCCCACCAAAACTTTAGAGGAAGATGACATTGAGCCAACAAGGTAAGACTCGTCTCAACAATGTGACGATGCTTATGTCCAGCTCGACCATTCTGCTCATGCACATGAGGACACGAGTGCTGGAAACCAATTCCAGAATCAAGAAATGGCTTAAAAGATCTGTACTCCCCTCCCCCCCAAAAAAAATCAGATTGAATGCGCTTAATTTTGGTAGAAAACTGGTTTTCAACAAATTACTTAAGATGAACAAAAGCTTGGAAAGCATATGATTTCAATTTCAACGAATAAATCTAGGTAAATCGAGTACAATCATCCATAAAGTGTACATAGTAATTGTACCCATCAGGAGAGGTGACAAGAGCTGGTCCCCGTAAATCTGTGTGAATCAACTCCAATACAGACGAAACCTGACTCAAAGACTGATTGAAAGGTAATGCATGACTCTTACCAATTTGACAACTGGAACAGACAGATAAAGGAGAACAAGGTATATGTAACCCTACAACACCTTCTGCAATGTGTTATAAGCGGGATGTCCCAAGCGGGAATTCCACAATGCAGACGAACTCTTATTAAACGCAACATAAGCAGAATGACCTATAGCGGAGGAAGGGAAATCAAAGAATTGATACAAACCATTTCAAACAATGTCGTGAAGAATGACAATTTTAGTTCTGGAATCCTTCACAAAACATTTATCAGCATGAAATTCAATTAGAACATCGTTGTCACGAGCTAATTGAGACACACTAAGAAGGTTTTTCTTAATATGTGGGACACATAAGGTATTCTGAAATGATAAATTGGAACTAACATATGGTAAAGTAGCAGTACCCACACCAGTGATAGTTAAGGAATTACCATTACCCACGACCAAAGATTGATCACCTGAGTAAGGCATATAATTGTTCAGCTGATGTTGATCAGCAGTGACATGGGACGTAGTTCCACTATTAGCATACTATGATCCATCAGATCCCTTCAGAAGCCGTGTAAAATGAAGTTTGTTGATGTGGGGGAACCTGTGCAGGAGGATTGAATTGTAGTTGTTGGTATGGGAGAAAGGGAGTCAATGATGGTTGTGGAGGACTTTCTTGAGACCTAATGAACAGATAGTCGCCTCTGTAATAACAATGTGCAACTGAGTGACCTACTTTGCCATTGATTTGGCAAGTAGGTTTGCTTGAGTTATGTCCCCTAAAACCACTACGACTTTTAAACTGACCATCATGACCATGTGCATTAGCTCCTCGGTTACCTGATTGAGCATGGGGAGTATTCTGAGAAGAGCTGCCAATTCGAGACTCACTACCAGACTTCACCTCAACAGAATGTGCTGAAGGAGTGTTTTCCTGAATACTCAACGAGTTTAATCCCATCGTGCCATTCAATTTACTCAAAGTTGTTTCAAAATTAAGCAGACACGCCTGAAATGATGCCCAACAGATTTCAATCTTATCCTGAAGTAAAGTGATGATTGGCAAATACTCAGATTCTAAGCTTAGTAAAACATTGGAGATCAATTCATCCGTAGCCATCAGAGCACCTGTTGTTGCTAGGTTATTTGCCAGCTCTTTCATTTCAGACAAGTACTCAGTCATCGTTTGAGAACCCTTCTTGCTCACCTGAATCTGCCTCTTATACACCTGGATTTGAGACCGACAATGAGATCCACAATACTCTTCAATTAATCGCCATGCATCAAACGCCGATGGGGCCCCATATATGCTAGACACTACACTGCGATCCAAAGAACTAATTAACCATCCTAGACACACTTGATCTCGCTCATACCACGTCTCGTAATCAGTGTTTGGGAGACCCGAATCCGTAAGAATCGTCGCTGGTCTTGGTAAAGTACCAAGAATATATCCATCTAGGCGACATCCTCTGAAAAATTACTGGATCATAGACTTCCAAAGCAAGTAATTAGTATGATCAAGCTTCATCGTTACTGTCACGGCCCAAATTTTTAATCTTAGATTTTGGCCATAATCCGGGTCATCGACCCCGTGATGTGGGACTCGCGTTAGACACGTGCACTGACGAGGCACGTGGCTTGGTTATATTTTATAATTGATGTGGTGAATGCTTGATGAATTGTATGTGTGTATCTTATACTCGAAATTATTAAGTACAATAGTGTCAACGATTCGACGAGCGCCGAAAAGCACCTCGAGTTGCGTGCGAGTCGGGGTACAGGGCATTGGCCGCCGGGTGGTTGAAGGGTAGTGTGACTATTCATAGGTCAATTAATATGGAATATACGTAAGTTATATAGGTTGGGGTGCTAAGGTTAATAAATTGATTTGATTGAACCAAAGTTCTATAGTATGATAGGAAAATTAAGGAACATAGGATGGGCATTGAGATATGTAATTGAGTATCTCAAAGGCAATTAAGTCATGAATCTGTGTCACACTGAGAGTTGGACAGTTGTGATAGGAACCTTTAGATTGTTCTCAAATTCGCATAGCATAGTTGATGAAATAAAAAACATATATATACAAACTGATGAGTGGAGATTTTATTTATGCAAAGAGAGAAAACCAGGGAATTGAGGAGAGAATTGATTTAGAGAAGGAACAACTGGAATTAAAGTTATGGAGTAGGGAATCAGAGGTTCCATCACTAGATCTAAGGTAATTCATCTCTTAAATTCAGCAAGTTTCCATTAAAATTGGTTTTTTATGGAGTTTTCTAACAAAAATTTGATTTATCATACATACATTGAATTTCGATTGATTGGGATTTAAATGGTATCAATTACTCAAACAAACTAGTTTGAATCGAATTAGTGGAGATTTTTTGTGAGAATTTCGGATTTTCGATTTTTGGGTATTTATTTGTGATTTTTCAAATTTTTGATAAATCAATTAGATTGGTATGTTTGGAAGTGGTTTGATTGATTTTGAGGTTGAAGATGAGATGGGAAAGGAGTAGAATGAAGAGAGAAAAAAAATGCGTGTCGAACTAGGAACCAGAGGGCCCCTGGAAGGGGACAACGCACGCACGTGCGAGCACGCGTGCATGCGTCCCCCTGGGCCAACCAGACCGGTCTAGGTGGGCCCCCTAATTAAAAACTAATTAAAATTAAACAAAAATATATTTTTATATATTTATATATTATTTTATGGAAAATAGTTGGAAAATTTCAGGAAAATTGGAAAAAATTATAGAAAATATAGAAATTGAGAAAAATGTAGAAAAGTGGTTTCGGGACTTTTTAGGTTTGGTACCCCGATATAACTCGAAAAATGTGTCACAATTAAATATTGGAATAAAATTCTAATTTGGTTTAATATTATAAATCCACTTAATGTAACTTTAAATAAATTAAAACGATATAAAATGAACTTCACGAATTAAAGGGAATTCTCGAGAGTCCAGGTGCGCGAGTTGGAGTGCCGGGAGGTCGGATTGACTAGGAATTGGCATGAATTTGTGAGTATACCTAATGGCAATTTACTTGGCATTTCATTTCTATTAATTAATTTATTGTTCTTGTACGGTTTCTTTGGACTGCATTACCATTTGTACTCTAATATCATGTGTTGGTTGTGATCTATGCTCACTTAATGAGTCTTTGATAGCATAATATCCATTTCATTGTCGCCTTCATTGACTCTATCTCATGTTATGTCTATTTTCACTGTTTTAATTACAATTTGAATGATAAATAGCATGCTATTAGTATAGTGAATGTCATATAAATATTAATGTGGACTTGTATTCCTTGTTTGTTAGGGTGTATAGATATGCATATGCCTTGAAACTCCATACTTGGTCTTTCTTGAAAATATAAAAGTAGTTGTTGCAAATTAAGTCCCGTACTTGATCGAGGTGTGTGCGACTCATGGGGTTCGAGTCCTCGTGGATGTTGGCACATATTATCTAACACTGTTCCTTGAGGTGATCTACACACTAGGGTTAAAGTCTCTGGACTCACTTGGGTTAGAGTCCCTTGTGATTTTGATTATGGAGTCGGATTGATGCAGTTCACTGTTGACGGGACCTAATTCACCATTACTTAGCTTAATATCAGTTTCACTTGTTTAACTATGCTATTTACTTGCATATGGTTTATTTTTTAGCTTTCTTAGTTATATGCTTTTAAATACTAGTCGATTATATTTGGAAATGCAATTTAAACTTGTCATCGGGGATTACTATTTATTTCTTGTACTCACTATCCTTTTTATGACAGTGGGTGCAGATCCATCACCAGCCGACCAGACAAGGAAAAGATAGGAGATTTTTCCTAAGCAGCGGCGCAGTAAGACTTTTATTGTAGGTCCATTTTGATATTTTGTATGTATTATATACTATATGTCTTTTATTACATTGGGTTGTACATTTGGGTTGAGCATTAGTTCCCCCACCAGACTTAGACTGTTTTATTATATTTTTGAGGTTATCTGATATATATGATGTCATTTCCTGGTTTTCCACACTTAGGTTATTTTTCAATTGGCTTCTGCATAATATACAAATTTAATTCTGCATTAATTTTATAAGACTTTCGCTAAATAACAAACCATGTTAAATAAAGTTTTAATTAACACTAAATATCATAAGTTGAATAGAATACGAGATGTATAGGTTGTAAGGCTAACTAATACGTAGTTAAATCCTACAAGGCTAGGATTAGGGCTTAATTACGGGATTAGGCTGGACGGTGCCTTAGATTAAGGGAGTCGTCACAGTTACCATCTGGTTTAGGGAGTTACCAAACGGAGCAATCAGTTGGTTGTTCGGTGTAGATCCATATGTGTCGTGCTTCGATGTAAATCCACCACTTGCCGACCCAGATCCAATACCCAACACCTCAGATATGATGTTCTCAATCACAGATCTAGTGACCAACGACACAGATCCAACCTCTGGTGATGCAGACTCTGTCATGGCCCAATTTTGCTAATCTTAATTAACTGCTTAATCAGGATTTTCGACCCGTGACGTGGGGCCCGCATGAGATGCGCACACAGACCGAGGCATGTGGCCGAGGTAAATTTTATGTTTGTTTTGATGTATTCCTAGTGTTTTGTATGTGTGTAGGCTGACTAAGTCAGTATTTGCAGTTATCGACGTCGAGACGTAGTCGGGGACGCGCCTCGAGTTGCGTGTAAATCGGGGTATCGAATATTGAGACTTGCGGTAAGTCTAAACTTAGTAAAATATAATGTAATCAAATTAATGTATATTAAATCATATCTATAGCCCTAAATTAATTAAATTGAATGACATATATATATATTAAAATATATAAATATATATACATTTTATAAATAAAAAAAAGGATTTGAGAAATGACAAAAAAGGGCATTGGCTTATATGGAAAAGAATAGGGTTGGAGGGGTAAAATAGTCATTTAACCCCCAAAACACCAAATAAAACCCCCACCGCCACTACCGCACAAAAAAAGAAGGAGAAGAAGAAGAAGAAGAAGAAGAAGAAGAAGAAGAAGAAGAAGAAGAAGAAGAAGAAGAAGGAGAAGAAGGAGAATAAGAAGAGAAGATCCGAGAGAGAAGGAGAGATCGAAAGATCGAGAAGACGGCGATATTGGCGAGGTAAGTTTTTGTTGTTGATGTTGTCATTGTTGTGGTAGACGTTAATGGTGATGTTGGTGAGGTTGAATAAAGTTGATTTTTTTGAAATCAATGCATTAATGGTGGATTGTTGATGCTATGATGTTGATGTTGGTGTTGGAGTTGTTGTCGTGTTGGATTGAAGAAGTAAAGAAAGAAAGAAAGAAAAAAAAAAAAAAAAAAGAAGCGAGACGAGAGCAACGCAGTGCTCAGCAGTCTCTCAAGAAGAAGAAGGGGGGGACCCGGTTGGACCGAGTCAAACCCGGTTAGACTGAGCCAGACCCGGTCTAGCCCCAAAAATAGTATAAAATAATAATAAAATAAATAAATAAAAATTAAAAAAAAATAATAAATACTATATATATATGTAATATATATACATACATGTATATATGTATATGTATACATAATATATACATGTATGTATATTTATATATACACATACACATGTATATCTACAAAAAAAAAAAATAATAATATATATATATATATATACATATATGTATACATACATATATATATATATACACAAATACACATGTATGTATATATGTACATATACACATATATGTATATATACATAAAATATGTCTATGTAACAAAATATTAATAAATAAATAAATAAATGATATGAAATAACTTTTCAGGGACTTATGGGTGTTACGGGAGTTCGAGAACACTAGTCGGAGTGTCGCGAGGCCGGATAGCTAGAGCTATCCTGTGACTTGTAAGTGAAACTGTGGGAACCCTCTACTTTATTTCATTCATATTAATTCTCTTTCAGTCAATTTGATGACTTGTTGTTAGTAATCTACCATCATGCTTTTCCATGCTCTATTCAAGTTGAATGTTGAAATAGCATGATGCCTTTTGATGATTTCATTGATTCATTTCCTGACATATTTATTGTGAATTGTGTTATAATTGATGTTAGAAATGCATGCACTAGGGTTACTGTGATAATTAGTTTTGTATTCCATTCTCTTTGGGGCTTCGTAGCCTAACTTATTTGTTGATATCGTAGAACCTTAGAAATAAAAATCCTTGAAACAAAAGTTGGAGATTATCTAGTGTCCATTGCACGAGAGATGGGTGGATTCACGGGGTCACTGGACCTCGGGGTTTCCGGCACTCACCACTATTACTTGGGTGGCATCACGTAGCTTGAACTACGGGGTTGTCGGCAAGTTCTATATATATATATATATTCAAAAATTTACTAAGCATGTTGAGAGTATCTCCATACGATAGTGGAAAAAGGTTGGTTGATATTTCTCACCGCCGACCGGACGTAGATCATCTCGACTTAGCCTGTGTCAGTCTATCTAACTTGGTTAACTGTGATATTTATATGCATTACTTTCTCAGCACCTTTTTTCTGCTATATTATGCATTTAAATATCTGTCTTTAATTTGGAAATGAAGTATAGAATTCCCCGGTTATCACTTAAATATCACTATACTCACCGTCTAGTTTGTGACGGTGGGTGTAGGTCCGTCAAACAGCACTAGACCGAGCAAGGAGAAGATCAACGACTACCTCTGAGCTCGTAGCGCGTAGCTGTTGTACATGTAGGTCACATTTTTGTATTATGCTTATATATACGTCTTTTGCTTGGGTTGTTTTTGGGACGAGAGTTAGTTCACCTGACTTTTGACTTTCATTTTGTCTATATGCTCGTCGTTTATTGCATACTTAGATTGTGATTGTTATTTTCTGGTTTCCACATTTAGGATTTATATAAAATGCTTCCGCTAATACGTTAAAGACTTCCGCTAATTTGATAATTCTATAAAATAATAGGGAATATTCTTATCCCTGAACCCAATTCATGAGATAATAGGTAGTAAAGGCTAACTAATATGTAATTAGGTCATACGTGTTGAAATTAGGGCTTAATTATGGGATTAGGCCGGGCGGTGCCCTAGACGAAAATAGGGGCCGTTACAGTTGGTATCAGAGCCTAGGGATTAGAACCTTAGGGACATGGTATAGAGTTGTCTAAAATTATGATACCAACGTTACAGTTGGTATTAGAGCTTAGGAATTAGAACCTTAGGGACATAATATAGAGTTGTCTACAATTGTGATACCAACGTTACAGTTGGTATCAGAGCTTAGGGATTAGAACCTTAAGGACATAATATAGAGTTGTCTAAAATTGTGATACCAACGTTACAGTTGGTATCAGAGACTAGGGATTAGAACCTTAGGGATATAATACAGAGACTTGTTCTCAATAAATAAAACACAAACTTTAGAAGTGGAAATTAGATGAACATTGCCTAGAACTATTTTGTTGGGAATCGAGTGAAAGTAGTTGGAGATTGTTATATGTACAAGTATAATTATGTGTGTATATACGCGCTATATACGTAGTGGCTGATGAAGAGTACGTCACCAACGTATAGAAGTTGATGTCGAATTCTCACGAAGATAGAGATGGAGGAGCTAGCAGCAGTCAGAAATCTGTTGCATCGGTGGAGGACATTCAGAGGTTATCTTATCAAGTAACGGCTCAGGGACAACAACTTGCGAAGTTTACCACATGATGGCGCAAATGACGATGTTGATACCGGCCATCCCTAACATGTTTGCAGCTACTACTACAACGCCCCTGACTTCAGAGACTCAGATTGCATCGACATAGCTTGTAGTACATCGTCCGCCATAGTTGTCGATTGTTGTTGCACCGATAGTTGTACCAGGCAAGGATACACCCACGCCCACTGCGTTTAAGGAATCTTCTACTAGGGTTGAATAGGGATTTGATTTTGAGAGGCGGAGACAAAGAGGCAAGGGAGTGAGGATCGTAAGCGAGAGATTTCAGAGCTCAAGTATTTCAGAGCTCAAGTATCATGAGACCAGCTGTCACTCTATATCTCACGCAACTCCACCTATCTTGCCAACTTCATCTATGCCAACAATACCATCTCAGTAGACATAGTAGGTGCCAAGAGGCAGAGACCGAGATGCGCCAAGGCATGGTCAGACTAAGATTACACATGGCGGTCAGAGGAGACAACCGACATGTTATAGATCAACAGGTAGGGCACATCGTGCGAAAGTGTACACAGCCAGCAAGTTATCGACAGGAGACACCACAACCACAAGATCGAGAGAGAGCCCACCTTCTTATAGGACCAGACCTAACTGCGGTGCGAGACCGAGTCGAGGGAAAGTCCTGATCTATTTTTAATGCATAAACTGGTTAGGCCAGTTGATGGTAAGCCGACTTAGTTCGTATGTTGCATAGAAAATTACGCCTAACAAGATTTTTCTTGAGTATTATGACCAAAGTGTCGTACGTATGTATGATGAGCATGTGATCGCGGAGCGTGACTCGCCCACTAATAATGTTGTGACGTGCGGACTTTGGGGCTCGTATCATTTAAATCTTGGCTAGAGTAATGATTAAATGACGAAGAACTAGGAGTCAATTGACGAGTGACTACACCTTAGGGATGAATTGCAATTGTTTCAATAAAGTCGTGATATCCAAGATCCCAAGGCGTACGATTTTTGTTCATCGAGGTAACACACCGAGTGCTTGTACCACGACACGTCGATTAGCTTCTAGTGATATGATGGAGACTCTAGTAGCTTTGTACGCTGTAGCGGAGAATTAGGAACCCCGACTTGAAGACATACCAGTAGTCAGAGACTTTCCTGATGTCTTTCTGGAGGACTTACCAGTTCTACCATCACCTTGAGAGGTAGACTTTGTAATTGATCTCGTACCAGGCATCAAGCCGATCTCGATACCACCCTATCGCATGGCTCTGAGAGAGTTGGAGGAGTTGAGGAGTCAGATTCAAGATTTGGAAATAAGAGATTCATCACATCATCTATATTGCCATGGGGAGCAGCCTATCCAGATCCTATGCCAAAAAGTACAACAGCAGTGAGGAACAAGCCTATCTCGAAAGTACTCGTCAAGTGGCAGTTCCATAACGACTCAAAGCTCACTTGGAAGCGGAAGGATTATATGCGAGACCGTTTATCGTACTTTTGTGAGTTAGGTATACCTTAATCTGAATTAATTTCGAGGACGAAATTTTCATTTTGTTGGGAATATCTGTCACGGCCCAATTTTGCTAATCTTGATTAACTGCTTAATCAGGATTTTCGACCCGTGACGTAGGGCCCGCATGAGATGCGCACACAGACCGAGGCATGTGGCCGAGGTAAATTTTATGTTTGTTTTGATGTATTCCTAGTGTTTTGTATGTGTGTAGGCTGACTAAGTCAGTATTTGCAGTTATCGACGTCGAGACGTAGTCGGGGACGCGCCTCGAGTTGGGTGTAAATCGGGGTATCGAATAATGAAACTTGCAGTAAGTCTAAACTTAGTAAAATATAATGTAATC
Organism: Stephania japonica; assembly: GCA_039657345.1. Lineage (NCBI taxonomy): Eukaryota > Viridiplantae > Streptophyta > Magnoliopsida > Ranunculales > Menispermaceae > Stephania > Stephania japonica. The sequence continues at coordinate 76,026,669 of CM077556.1, forward strand.
AAATTAATGTACATTAAATCATAGCTATAGCCTTAAATTAATTAAATTGAATGACATATATATATATATTTAAATATATATAAATATATATACATTTTATAAATAAAAAAGGATTTGAGAAATGACAAAAAAGGCATTGGCTTATATGGAAAAGAATAGGGTTGGAGGGGTAAAATAGTCATTTAACCCCCAAAACACCAAATAAAACCCCACCGCCACCACCGCACAAAAAAGGAAGAAAGAGAAGAAGAAGAAGAAGAAGAGAAGATCCGAGAGAGAAGGAGAGATCGAAAGATCGAGAAGAGGGCGACATTGGCGAGGTAAGTTTTTGTTGTTGATGTTGTCATTGTTGTGGTAGACGTTAATGGTGATGTTGGTGAGGTTGAATGAAATTGATTTTTTTGAAATCAATGTGTTAACGGTGGATTGTTGATGCTTGATGTTGATGTTGGTGTTGGAGTTGTTGTCGTGTTGGATTGAAGAAGTAAAGAAAGAAAGAAAAAAAAAAAAGGAAGAAGCAGAGATGCTGCTGTTGCAACGTCTCTGCTGAAGAAGAAGAAGGGGGGGACCCGGTTGGACCGGGTCAGACCCGGTTAGACAAGATTGGACCGGGTCAAACCCGGTTGGGCCGCCCGGTCCCAAAAAAAAATAAAAAAAATAAAATAAATAAAATAAATAAATAAAAATAATATATATATGTAATATATATACATACATGTATATATGTACATGTATACATAATATATACATGTATGTATATTTATATATACACATACACATGTATATCTACAAAAAAAAAATATATATATATATATGTATACATACATATACATATATATATATATATGTATACATACATATACATATATATATATATACACAAATACACATGTATGTGTATATGTATATGTACACATGTATGTGTATATGTACATATACACATATATGTATATATACATAAAATATGTCTATGTAACAAAATATTAATAAATAAATAAATAAATGATATGAAATAATTTTTCAGGGACTTAGGGGTGTTACGGGAGTTCGGGAACACTAGTCGGAGTGTCGCGAGGCCGGATAGCTAGAGCTATCCTGTGACTTGTAAGTGAAACTGTGGGAACCCTCTACTTTATTTCATTCATATTAATTCTCTTTCAGTCAATTTGATGACTTGCTGTTAGTAATCTACCATCATGCTTTTCCATGCTCTATTCAAGTTGAATGTTGAAATAGCATGATGCCTTTTGATGATTTCATTGATTCATTTCCTGATATGTCATATTTGTTGTGAATTGTGTTATAATTGATGTTAGAAATGCATGCACTAGGTTACTGTGATAATTAGTTTTGTATTCCATTCCCTTTGGGGCTTCGTAGCCTAACTTATTTGTTGATATCGTAGAACCTTAGAAATAAAAATCCTTGAAACAAAAGTTGGAGATTATCTAGTGTCCATTGCACGAGAGATGGGTGGATTCACGAGGTCACTGGACCTCGGGGTTTTCGGCACTCACCACTATTACTTGGGTGGCATCACGTAGCTTGAACTACGGGGTTGTTGGCAAGTTCTATATATATATATTTCAAAAATTTACAAAGTATGTTGAAAGTATCTCCATACGATAGTGAAAAAAGGTTAGTTGATATTTCTCACCGCCGACCGGACGTAGATCATCTCGACTTAGCCTGTGTCAGTCTATCTAACTTGGTTAACTGTGATATTTATATGCATTACTTTCTTAACACCTTTTTTCTGCTATATTATGCAGTTAAATATCTGTCTTTAATTTGGAAATGAAGTATAGAATTCCCCGGTTATCACTTAAATATCACTATACTCACCGTCTAGTTTGTGACGGTGGGTGTAGGCCCGTCAAACAGCACTAGACTAGGCAAGGAGAAGATCGGCGACTACCTCTGAGCTCGTAGCGCGTAGCTTCTGTACATTTAGGTCACATTTTTGTATTATACTTATATATACGTCTTTTGCTTGGGTTGTTTTTGGGATGAGAGTTAGTTCACCCGACTTTTTACTTTCATTTTGTCTATATGCTCGTCGTTTATTGCATACTTAGATTGTGATTGTTATTTCCTGGTTTCCACATTTAGGATTTATATAAAATGCTTCCGCTAATACGTTAAAGACTTCCGCTAATTTGATAATTCTATAAAATAATAGGGAATATTCTTATTCCTGAACCCAATTCACGAGATAATAGGTAGTACAGGCTGACTAATACGTAATTAGGTCCTATGTGTTAAAATTAGGGCTTAATTATGGGATTAGGTCAGGCAGTGCCCTAGACGAAAATAGGGGCCGTTACAGACTCCATGACTTGCTTACCAGATCCCAACAATTCGCCTATCAACAAGATCGTCCGAACACCTGACGGTCTTGACCACGATCATTTATGGCGTTAGCCAAAACCTCTCTGATACCATCTTGAACTCACAAACTCATTGAAGACCCACTAGGGTTTCCTAGACATGCTGTGCAAGAATGTGAAAGAGAGAGAGTCAATCACCCTCTCTTTGTGTACTTACTCTCTTATATATACTCCTACACATTACATCACAACCCTTATATCTTACATCATAGCCATTGGATCTAGGGCATCCTAACTGCCACATCAACAGTCACACTTGTATAACGCATCATACAACTCATAATTCACTCACAGTTATACACCACGTGACCCATACATTAGTGGTTTAGTCTAGCAAAGTGCATCTCCAATGGTATCATGCATGGGGATTTGAGGTAAAAATGGATCCACCTAATTAAGACATAATGAACATTCAACCCAAATAAGATCTCTCCAGTTGAACTATGGATTGTGAATGTCTAGATATATATAGCAGGGAATTAAAGTAGAGGGTGCATGTCTACTCCAATGTCTACTTCTAGACATTTTAGTAGACATTCTCCCCATTGCCACATCATCATTTTTTGTTATAGAAGTTTAAAAACAAAACAAAACAAAATTCATATTTCATATAAAAATAAAATAAAAAGCCAAAAAAAGTCCCAATATTTTTGAGGTTAAGTGTCTATATATCTAGTGAAAATGTGTGCCACATAGGATAAACATTTTCCCAACATCCATGAGGTGGCACCAATCTATGGTCTCAATGAATATTAATTGCTATTGGAGATGCTCTAAGCCTGGTCGTTTCGTATATATACCTAATGAGTAACTAGTTTCGCTTGTAAATATACCCTACATGGATCCGGTTAGGAGGGTATATATATGTACACACAACCCCCTCAAATTTTTTTTTGATAAAAAATTGTATTCATATTTTATTCAACACTAAGGTCAAGTACAATCATATATAGCTACCTCATCAAGAGGTCATTTCATACATTTGGTCATTTGGCAAGTACATGTATGGGAGAGCTGCAACATGACTACCCCCATTCGTTTGCCTACGAACCTTAAACCTAAGAATATAAAGGTTCTAATAAGGGAAGAAAATCAAACTTCCAACTAGGGAATAAGGAAATCTAATCCATCCAATGAGAGAACAAAACTACTTATTTAATAAAAATACCAATAAAAAGTATCAATCCAGTAGCAGCAGGCGTAAATCCATACATAAACGTAAATGAAGATGTAGAGTTAAAAAATCAACTTGTACCAACGTTGAATCTGATAACAACAAAACGGAAGGAACCATTCATCAATCTTAGATCTAATCAGACTTTTTTATTTGACGAACAAAAAGGAAAACTGCATCAATGGAACCATCGCAGATCAAAAGAGAAGATCGACGGTGGTTCAAAAACTAAAATCACTTAAATGAGCAAAATATTAAGAAAAAGAGTTTTTAGAGAGTTTAGCTACCTCCTTCCTCAAATAAATAAATAAATAAGGTTTTGCCTATTCGCACCCCATGTTTTGCTATTTGCACCCTATTTTTGATTTTTTTCTTCGTTCACCCCACTTTTTACTTAGTTTACTCCAATTTTTCTCTCAAAATTTCAAAATATCCTTGCTCATCCTATCACCTTTAATCCTCTCTATTTCTCGATTTTAGTCATTTGTAGAACACTTGTACTATATCACCAAGTGTCGTAGGAGTATTTTTTTAATAAGGTCAGATATGGACGCATCGTGTCCTAGAAGCGAAAAAGTGTCGCCAGCGGGGTTCAGTCGCACTGTAACAACCCAAATCTTCCACGATCCGATTTAGGGGCAATTTAGTAATTTAAATACTAAATGTGTGTTGGATTTTCTTTGTATTGGACTATTGGTGATATAGTAGAATATCATAAACCTCGAGATGTGCATTTTATGTGGTTTGAAGAAATTTCAAAATATATGTCTGTTCCCATTAAGGAAACTCACCAGAGAATAAGATATAAAAACCTTTTCTTAAACATGAAGAAAGTTATATTCGGGGGTGAGATCTCTAAAGTAATGAAACCCCACTAATTAGGGAAAGATATGTGAAATTTTCCTGGTCAAAAGGGGCGAGATCTCCAAATTTATGAGATCACATTAATTAGGGAAAGATTTGTGAGAACTTTCCTGGTCAAAAGGAGCAAGATCTCCAAATTTATGAGATCTTATTACTTAGGGAAAGATTTGTAGAGACTTTCCTAGTCAAAAGGTTAATTAAGTTAAACTAATGAAAACGGGCCCAAAACATATTAAATAGGAAGTTAGACTTAAGGCCCAAGTGGGAGGACACTTTAGTTTTTAACACAACGTAACCTAATCCTAGCCTATAAAATGAGAGGTTGAGTAATCTTAGCCACCATTTTGTTGCTCTACACAATTTGGAAAGAGAGGGAGATTAAGGGAGGAGATCTTGGAATGGTGAGAATGAGTTTTGAGAAGTCAAAGAGATCAAAGAAGTTATGCGCGAAGGTTAACATCGAGCCCTAATGTGAAAGGATAGAGATTAGGGTTTACGGCGAGTTCAGGTAAGTGGGGAGCTCTTATCTATCAAATTTGGTTTGCTACTAGTATATTTAGAATCACGATTTTAACTAAAGGACTTGGGATGGGGTTGTTGCCTACCTTGTTTGACTTCATGTAAGGCCTCTTGGGGGCCATAGACATATGGTGGAACCAAGTCACTTTACATGCTTAAGGGCCTCTTGGGGGCCGTATCTAGCGATGGAACCAAGTCACCCATTGCAAAGGGCCTTTTGGGGAGTTATGGATACACGATGGAACCAAGTCACCCGGGCCTCTTGAGGAGCCGTGTACACACGGTGGAATCAAGTCACTCATGCACATTTATTATATTTTTGAAGATTGGTCAACAAGGGAAGACAATGGGAAATGAAACAATGAACTTACATTTATATTATCACTTTATATGTATCTTTCTTGTAACCCTTACGCATGCTAAACTTGATTTCTTATATTTTACAACTCATGAATTCTTTATCATTGCTTAAAATGCTTTATAAAATATGAAATGCTTACTCTTTATGGAAATTGCTACCATGCTACAAATTGTCAATACTTATTTGGATTTCAATTACATGCTAGCTTTATTTTTCTTTATAGGTATTCCTTGCATATTTGATATTTGAGCGTGATTCTTCTTTTATTGGGCTCCGTTGGTTCTTTTAATTCACCCCACTTACAATACAAATCCATTAACTAGTGCATTAAAATTGAGATAAAGAAGAGACGAGATTGAAGTTTTCACTTGATATGAGCCTTGGGTTGATATATATTATGTATATTCGATTTTGAAACTATTAAACTTGCATTGTAATTAAAATAAGTCTCTTGGGTAGCTTGAAACCTACTTACCTTTAGTTGATCCACTTGATAGTTTTAATAAACTTTGTTTACTTTAATTCAATACGAACCTATTTATAGTTTCATAGATATTCATGTGAACTTAAATTTATTGGCTTAAGGATATCTATTTATATTTATTCTGCAATTATTATCCTTTGTTTAGTCAATTTGGATTCTGCATGTTTGTTTGAGAGGCGTGTCAGACTATTATTTGGGTTTGGTTCAGGTATCGAGTCCAAGTAGCGGTTTGGGCCGGGCGACCCGACCCTAGGTCGAGGAAGATCGTCACACGTACAGGGCCGAGACCTCTAAAGAGCTATCGACCAACTCCGACCAAGAACTCTAAAGAGGAAACGGTTGAATCCGATCGAGATTGTGATGAGAACTCGATCTCAGTGGGTGACGGAAGGATCCAACCGAGACCTCTTCAAATGTGTTGGTCCTATGTGCTTGAGATATCTTTAGAGGTGTCGGCCTTGCCTTGTTTCCGACACCTCTTCAGAGGTGTCAACCATGTGTATCCGACAGCCGTGGGCAATAAGAATGAACAAAAAGGTTCAAAACTCTTAATAAATACATGAAAAATGACAAAAAATAGTGGGTTTTGCTTGGAATCACTTCATATTTTTGATTCCATCGAAACATTGCAAGCAAAATGCAAGATTCAAGTCCTAAATCGAAGCCCTAAACCCAACAGCAAACCCCACACAATGCCGACTCAAAGAAGAAAAAAAACTCAAAATCAACAGTAAAATAGATGAAGAATGCACCCTCGACATCAAATCGATGTGGTTTTATTCAAATTTTGTCGAATTTTAGGTTGGTGGTGAGAATGCGATTTAAGATAGGGGTCACTGGGGTATGCGTGAGTGGAGTGACTAGGTATGTGTGATTAAAAACCTTTTATATGGAAAAGTACTTGGGTAATTTCACAAGGTGGGGTATAAAAAATAAAAGGTGGGCGCGAATAGCCAGGGCCATAAATAAATAAAGATCGATCAATAACTTTTCAAGATTAATTTAGTAGCTAGGCGGGTAGTGGTCGAAAAACTAGCTAGCTAGTTTTATACGTATATATAACTAAATTCATTGTATATTTATATTACCACAAACCTCATGTTGTGAAACTCTACATCTTACATATATATAATACATATTTCTTTTCTTATTTTTTTTTTTTGAAACCAATACATATTTCTTTTAATTTTCTCTATTCATATATAATACATATTAGAAACCATACAAAAAAAACCCCAAACCACATAATCAAAGATTCAAAATCATAAGAAATGAAAATGTAATATGATATAAACTGATAAGTATTAAAAAAGTAAATAAAAAAAGCCCCCAAATTTTCTCAAAAACTATAACTTTTCCTTTTGGTGCTCTTCCTTGGTACAATGTTTTGAACTACCACCGATTCTCTTTTGATTAGCGGTGGTTCCAATAATTTCTTTGATTTGTTTTTATTAGCTAAATAAACTCAGATCTTTTCAGATCTGATAAGATGATTAGTTTCATCTCCGCTGCGGCCATCGAGTTCACTATTAGCAAAAGTCACGTCTCTACATCTGCATCATTTCTGAAGATAGTGCGTGGATTTACGTTTATGGAGTTAGTACTCGTCATTAGGGTTTTTTCAATAAGTAGTTATTTCCTTCTCTTGTTAGAAGGTTTATATTGTCTTCTCTCATTAGAAGTCTTGTGTTTACTTCCTTGTCAAAATTTTTATTTTTCGTTATGGTTCGATCGATGTATATGTGTACTATCGTGTTCCACACATTTGTCAAGAGAATAGTCACTGATTATAAAACTATTTCATTTTTACAGTAATAGTTCTTGAATGCCAACCTTATGGCACTTGAATGTTCTTTTAAACAATTAGGATTAGCGAATCAATTTGCTATGGTGATTGATTCTATGTCTCATCATATTCCATTGAATGTATTGAGAACCATTGATGAATAATGAAATTTCTATTTCTTCAAAAAAAAGTAAATAAATTAATAAAAAAATTACTTATTTAATTAGAGAAACTTAACACATTGATTTATTTTTGTTTTATTTTTTTAACTAGTACAAACTCCCTACGTTCCACAATATAGGTCACAATTTTGCTCGTGCACAAGAATTACCTTATCATGACAAATAACTTCATTTATTGTATGTATCGTTAAAAGATGATTGATGATGTTATTATATGCTCCCTCCAGTAAAAAATATAAGATTTTGTACTCAAAACAAACATATTAATAAAATATTAATTGTGAGTTTAAATCACATTATTACCCATATTTAATTATTTATTTCATCCAATGAAAGAAAATAAGTGTTTAATTATAACTAGTTTTAGACATGGACATTATCCCGGAATACTATGAATCTATATTTATTTTTTTATAAATAAAAATTGTTTAAAAATAAAATATAAAATATATGACAAATGATGTGATAAAGTTGTTATTGAGTAAAAAAATATGAGAAAAACAAAAACAAAAAAGTGAAAATAATGTACTTAGGCTATTAATTAGGTGGCTATTAATTTCAAATCTATGTAAAGTTGACATGTGTCATCATGTACATAGCTTTCTTATAGATATATAGATTAAATGTTTGAGTTAAAAAAAGGGGGTAAAATAAGTATAAGAGGTACAAAGTTCTCTTGAATTCCGAAAACATCATCCCCAACATGCAAGTTGGGGTGGGGCGGGGATGGTATTTCCCATCCTCGCCCTGTGGAGATTTCCCTTCTCGCACTGTGTGGATTCCCACATAACATAAAAATGCAAATGAGTGGCGAGGGGAATTGAACTTTGCCCACAAAAGCTCTTCCATTTTAGAGTAACCATCATGCTAAACTAAAAACTCTATTTTTATTTTAATATTTATTTTCGCTAAACTTGCTTTTATAAATGCATTTCAATAGTAAGTAACTATGTTGCTACTTTATTTTACCTTATATTATAGTTAACTTATGTGAAAATGTGAAAAAGTGACGAGGTGGGGATCCCTACAGGGCGAGGAATGAGGGTCAAAATTTCTCCAATGAAAATTTTAAGTGGGGAACCATTGCCTCGCTATAAGTAGGGATGAGGATGGAGATTGCATTCTTCACCCCAAACCCGCCCCACTTGCAACCTGTTAAAAGTGAATAAACTTTTTGCCACCCCCTATTAGGATAATGGGGGGCATAAAATGAGAGAAAATGGTGATGAGGGTGCACTAATCACAGTGAGAGGCATAAGTGTCATTTTATAGTAAATTTTTTTTTTTTTTTTTTAAGTTTGACTTTTATGCTGGGATGTGTATACTATTTTTTTTTTTAATTTAATGTGACATATATAGGGGAACAAAAAAAAAGTGTCAAAAATGTGACACATACGCAAGGAGTAATAAATATTCATTTTTATAAAAAAAACTTAGTCTCATTATATTGGGCAGTTTTTCATAAAAAATTATTTTGGTTCCAGTTGTAAAATTACGATATAGGAGAATACTTGTATGAGATTAGAAACGAAATATGATTTTTTTTTCTTTTTTCTTTTTTGATTTTTTTCTTACTTAGTCTATTTGAACATTTAGAGTCCAGTCTCTAATAGAGTGTTTGAAAATTTTTTATTTTAAAATCATCCTCAAACAATAAATTACTTTAAATAATAACTTGTAATACTCCTTTGATATTTGTAAAAATTTCAGAAACTTGCTTATATGAGTCTGAGCTTTAAAAGTCTAAATAGATTGAGTTGTGCTATTTGGACTCTTAGAGTCCGAACTCCTAAGGAGTTTTTGAAAATTTTTTATTTCAAAGTCAATCTCAAACAATAAATAACTTTGAAATAACAACTTATAACTCTCTTTTGATATTTATAAAAATTTATAAAATTTTTAATGAGTCCAAACTCTAAGAGTCGAGACGGATTTTACCTTTTCATTTAAAGTTGTAACAAAATAAATCATTGAAAATACGAATAATCATGTCAATCAATGGGTGAGGCAGAATCCTAGCCTTGACAATTTGTGCAATAAATGGGGAGGAGAAATTAATGAATGCGTTATCCTAATCAATTTATTTCCTCGTCAGCGCGACGCAGTAAACCGTCGATACGCCTAGAGATTCTTCTTTCAAGGATCTGAACCTCACGAACTACGAGGCGCATTAAATCATTCACGTAACCCATCATTGATTTTCGCTCCGTTTGCGTAGATGGACTGATCATCTGCTCTGCTAGCTTATTGACAACGATCGGCCTTTTATACGTCTATATCCTCCCAACTGTACGTGTACGTAATTTACATACTACAATAAACACTGAAAATGAGAGGACTCTCTTAAGCATACCAGTGAGTATATGATATACTAATGTCAAAGCCAAATCTAAATAGTACCCCTTTCCATCAAAAATATAAGTTGTTTAAGGTTAAGGTATAAAAATTAAGAAAGTTTTAATTAACGAATGTAATTTATATATATGTCATTTGACATTAAATGAATGGAAAAATTAAAGAATCATAAATATTTGGATTGAAAATTGAATAAAAAAGCAATAAATATACTCTCAAATTCTAAAAAACGACTTACAATTTTGAACAAGAGATTTTTGTTAGAACGACTTATATTATTGACCGGAGAAAGTATAACTGAATTATTGTTTGGTAAAAAGTAAACGGAAGTGATATATATGGTGCCACATATATTACAACAAACTAGATTATTGACCACAAATAACTTTATGTTGTTTGTTGATGAAAGCATGAACTTTCTACAACTGTCAAATCTATAACAAGCTTGTTTCTGTCAACAAAAGTTTCTACCAAAGATAGTTGTAAACAAATAACTCACTTGTAATAGATATTTCAATAGTTTTGACTTGCAGTAGTAAAGTTCTTTTTCTACTACATCCAAAATGTGATAGAAATTACCAAACTGCTTGTTGATTAAACAGTAGTAAAAAGTATAATGTGGACCGATGGTAAAAAAACTACTTTCTTGTAGTGCCAGCTAAGACATGCAGGTCGGACACACTCATCGTTTGCCTTGTGATACATCTTAGGATTTGTACACAACCAATAATCAAGGGTGTGTTGGACAAGTGCGTACTTTTGTGCGTGTTCTAGCTGAGTTATCAAAGCATTTTAATTTTCAAGAAAAAAAAGTAGAAATGATTAAGTAGAAATGGAATCAAAAAGTCAATCAGTACCGCACGTCTATATAGATTAGTAGAGAAGGTTTCAAATCAACGGCTTATATATATATATGACCGAAAATTTCAAAACAGAAATGTTATCAAAAGTTGTAAACATTAAGCCCTTATATTATTAAAAACAACATACACAACAAAGGATGATGATAATCCATCCAATTCAAGTCTCAAAACTAAAAGTCTTGCAATACAACAAAAACATGAAGTACAAAAAAAAAAAAACTAGAGCAAAACATAAAATGAAATGAAAATGAACCCTAACCCTAACCCTAACCCTAACCCCAGAGAGATCAGCAAATAGTTTTAAAAAAGGTGGGGAGAAGTTATAGCATAATATATCAAGTACTATATTATATAGTTTTATATTCTTTGTTTGTCATCATAAAGTCAATACCCGAACCAAGTTCCCAAATAGGTAGTGAGACGTAGCCCATGCCATTAATTGCTTTGCTCGGACAGACACGTACCACCCGAGGATGATCTACGGTGCGTTCTTGACTTCTCCTCTATTTTTACCACCTAAAATTCATCATTCATCATTCTTTCTCCCCTCCACCTATGACCTTCAGCTCTGTTCTCTCTTTTATGATACTGCAATCACAAAAACAAATCACAAAAAATACTGAAAAAAAAAGAGAACAAATTGGGATACAATGGCATGCATTTTTTCTTGTACATAGCATAATATATATAGCATCCAAATTAATGTAATACATATATTATATAGTTTTTTAAAATTCGAAAAAAGTTACTCTAGTTTTATAGGGAAAAAAAATCCCAATTTTTTTTTAGGAAAAAGACACCCTAGTCTTGCTTCTGAAGAACAAACCCTAATGTAAAAGTAGCTAACCCTAAACCCTAAAATGAACAGTGAGGAACTCTAATAAAAGACAACAAGTTTAAAAGAAGATGAAAATTTGAACCATATTTTTCAGAACTAACCTATATTCTCTTGGGGCAGTTCGGCTGTTCATGCATGCATTAATTGGTGGTGACGATGGACGTCTTGATCCGCTCGACGGTGCAAGTGATGAGATTGTTCACGGTCGCTACTGATCCAAGTGAGAGCTTTGCACTTGGAGCTGAATCAACAAGAATCTGAAATGCAACAGTTAGGAGAGTTCCTCCTGAACCAACTTCACCGTTCCCACCTCGGTGAATTGCTTGAGGTCCATCAGGAAGTATGGCGAAACCCGATGGAAGAAGCGCAACATAATCAGAGTCTCCACCACCAAGAACCAGATTCATGGCAACAATATCCACCGGAGCATAAACCACGAAGGAGCCGGATAGATCGGTGCCACTTTCTTGCAAGATCAACATGTTACTCTGGCTTGAGTTTTGAGACTGTATTTTAGGGCAATTAAAAAAATTGTGAGTTGCTTCATCAAAAGTGTATGATTCAATATGTTACAAAGTGTGGACATCAATGAAATGAAGGAAATGATTGATACTCATCAGGGCTTACATTTACACGAAGAAGGGAGACGCAATTGCCAGGATCTCGTCCATTAGCGATATGAGACATTTCTTGAACCACTGCACCTTTTGAGAGTATATCCCACTGTGATCATGCACAACATAACAACAAAGCCTTAATATTAAATTAGTTGGGATCAAACGCTTCCACATTCAGTTTGCTTTAATGCAATTGGGAAATGAAAATAAAAATTAAATTAAGAGTCACGCTATGTGCACCCCGGTATCCTCTCGAGGTACCTCAACTTTTTTATTTTATTTTATTTTATTTTTGTTGGTTCTAAAAGAAAATGACACATTTGCCTAGGGGTGTTCAGAGTAATCGGTGTAGTGCCCATAGCGCGAAACTACATTAACTTATATTACATTTCAGGTCTCGGTGGGAAACGACCGAACCCATGGTCTTAAACACACATGACCAAGACATAGGTTGTTATGTCAGTTGGTTTCGACTGAGAAATACACACATGTCTCGGCACAAGGCCACCGATACCACTTGTATAGTCTCGGTGGTCACCCATCGAGTTTGGTGTTTGACTACCTTATTTAGGCGTCGGTTGGTATAGACCGACATTGTAATACGAATCTTGGCAAAACATGATCAATACCACTTTAACATGTATTTTTGGATAGTGTGGTGCGTTGCTTCACAAAGTAGGGTCAATTTGGTAAAAGTATCTGGGTCCCTGATCAATGGGGTGCCATGAGAGGATACCGAGGTACACATAATGCAACTCAATTAATTTCATAATCACATACCTCGCTTCGAGTGTTCTCGTCTCTGAGGAAGTCGAAAACTTTTTTCGGCGGGACGGGAAGCCAAAATGAAGTAGCTGCACTAAGCACAATGCCAGGAGGCCTGCCTGGGTCATCAATGCTCTTTCTGGTCATCACCCTCACATCTTCAGCTCCACTTCCAGATAGGGTAGTCCATGTGTGTGCTGTGGAAGCACTTACACCAGAACAAAAGCTCATCACCATTCTTTCTGCCAGCTTTAACATACTCTTCCTGCCTTCTGGACTTGTTATCACTGTTTAAAAAAAAAAATCAAAAATCAATAGCACTTAAGGCAATTTCAAACATTTAACAATATTGTATTGAAATATTGAATTAATATTGTAATTAAATTCCTTCAAGGGCTGTAATGAACAGTTGGTTGATTACCACCAACATCTCCTGCAGGGATGGTACTAGCCATAACACTTGCAAGGCGTTCACATTGCCGTTCCAGGGTCGAAATCCATCGCCTAGCGCCAAATGCAATGGTGGAGTTAACCAAAGCTTTGTACATGTTATGAACTGCCCTATCATCCACTTCTACATGCTCAACCCATGTGACCTGAGAAATAATTTACAATTCCTGTAAGCTAGACCATATGAAATTTTTACATATAAATGTAATGCTGAGGTATGAATTTTTAATTTAATTGATTATGTTGGAAATTAATTAATTACCTTTGAATATCCATTTGGCATTTCCTGGATTAAGCATCCAGATGGCCTTCTTCGACATCTCATCGCGGGGTTGGGCCTCAAATGATCCAAGGAAACATCAACTACTGCCCAAGTCCCTTCTGAATGTTGTTTACAATACCTTACAAAGAAGCTTTCTCGAGTTGGAACAAGAGGTGAAGGGACTTGAAGTTCTGCTGTCATCTACATACATATGTGGGGAAAAAAAAAACTTATGTTTATTGATGTACTCATTGTGTCGATTATAATTAGTATATGAATTTGATAAACTTCGGACTTACACATCAAATTGTGACATTATATATAAAGCATGAATGCATAGATGAAAGTAAGTAAGATGTTTAACTTTTATCATTATACAAAAAAAAAAAAAAAAAAAAAACCTAGAAGTTGTCCCTTTCTTATACGAAAAAACCCTAGATTTATGCATATACAAATTAGATATCTACATAACATGTCCAAATGCACATGACAAACAGATCTATTAATTATTTGTAAAAAAATAGAAATAGATACATATAGAGTAACTATATATAAATATATAGTTGAAGAATTAGTACCACTTGTAAGGCACCATTGTAGTTTCCTGCTATGCCTGTTGACAACACCTCTATAGTCATGGCTCTGGAAACAATCCCAGAAAACAAAGTAGTCCATTGATTCTGTTCAGGAAAAAATCCCATAAATTTATACTTAACACAAAAATAATTAACTGAAGAATGAACTGTATATGTATGTAATCTTCCAAAAAAATATGGAAGTAAATCACTTAATTAAACCTACCACATCCATTAGAATCTCAACTAGGTTAATGTGATTCATGATAACCATAGAGCTCTCTCGAGAGGCTTCAGATTTCAATCCGTAAGGCTTAGGTCCAATTCCTCTTGGAAATGTCCTCATGTACTCCTCTTCATTAAGAACCTCGAGATTACTGTCCTCAACGCCTCTCAGCCACAAGGGATCCCCAAGTTGAGCCATGCGTATGAGCTCCTCCATCGCAGCCACCGCTAGCTCTATGATCATCGGTTTGTCCGCCTCAGATGGCCCTGTGACAGATCGAAGATCGCCGCCACCTCCAAACATCGGATCACTTCCGATACTCGATTGCAAACCAAAGTTGCTAACCCCTAGGTCTAGAGAACGCTGGCTTCCTGAAGGAGATAAAAGAGGGTAGGACACCATAGGTTTACCAACATACTTAGCGGCAATCCCAGAGATCCTGTCAATCTGTAAACATAAATAGCAGATCTTATTAATTAATTAGGTCATTACAACACACCGAAAATTATGCAACCGTGCATTAAATATCCAAATGTATATCAGTTCTTGTGCAGATTCTACCTCTTCTCTTAGCCTGGCATTTTCAATCCGCAAGTGTTGCTCATCAAAAGACATTTCGCCAATAGCTGTTGGGCCTCCGCAATTAGGGCACGAAGCATTGCTTAGAGCCTCCTTATACCTTATGTTCTCGGCTCTAAGCTTTTCGTTTTCGGATCTCAGCTGTGTATTCTCATGGCGTTCGTGCTGGGTCTGTGAGAATATATATATATGATCAGGACAAGATATGGGCAAACATATTCAGTAAGCAAATTATCAGTTCTTTCCTGAAATGTTACAAAATTATAGGTGGCCACAATTAATTAGAGGACTTGCAAAATCCGTGGAAATAATTGCATAGGATCCCATATATATCAAAGAGCATAATCAGTGCCAATAATGCTATCTGTACGTAGCAATAATTTGATCAATGTATTGAGCTCTCTTACCTTCATTTGAGTGCGCTTGTTTTGGAACCAAAACTTGACTTGCAAAGGTTCTAACCCTAATTCTCGGCTCAGCTCCTTCCTTTGCTTGTCATCTGGGTGAGGACACTCTTTGAAGAATCTGAAAATTAACACACAAGAAAAAATGAAAAAAAAAAATAGGGGGATTTGTAATTAGGGTTTGTATTAATTTTTTTTTCAAAGCATGCCAGATGTATCTATGTAATAAGCTTGGGCGCCTTACGCTTCCATTTCTTGGATTTGATGCTGAGTATGCCGATGGTACCGCTTCTTCCTCGGTCGCTGGCTAGGGTCTTGATCATCCCCAGAAGCTCCCTCAACGTTCTCGCTCCCAGACTTGCTCTCAAACTCGTCATCCCTGATTCTAGGGATCTCGCTGTCACCAGTGTTTTGAGTACTTATATCTTGAAGGCTGTGATGGTGATGATGACCGCCGTTGAACATGTTTGGAGTGTACATGTTATGCACTACAAGATCTTCTGATCCTCAGTTTCTAATAGTTTCTCAATCAATCTTAAGAAAACATAACACACAAGATTTAGAGAACATGAAGAGAGAGAGGGAACAAATAAGATGAAGATACAAAATATATAACAGAAAAAAAGGAAAGAACATAAAAGCAAAAAGCCAAAAACAGTACGTCTCTATCTACACACTTATGTATGTGACGCGGTTCCTGCGGATTGAGGAGCTAGATGAGTTTTTTTAGTTCCTCAAAAAACGTGACAAATCTTCCTCGAAATTGTTAATCCCCATCGTTTAGCATGTAAAATAAAATACCAACGCCCAAAATCACAAAACACAACGCTAATGGAAATGGAAACTGAAAAAAAAAAAAATCAAAAACATGCATAGAGGAAGAGACATGAAAATTAGTTGTACCAGTGATGAGACTTTTTAAACTACACATACAAATTAATGAATAGAACATTCAAAACCCCTGATAAAACCAAGCTTAATAAGAAATTCATCAAGAAATTGAACTCCTAAAAAATTTAATAGTTAAGAAATCTTCAAAGAGAGATCGAGTAGAGTAAAAGACTAATAATAAGATCACTTTTGGAACAACAAATGAATGAAACAATATTTAAACCCCTACCCATGATGTACAACAAAACCCATTAAGAAATTGAACTTCCAAAACATCTTACAGTAGTGTAGAAAACCATGAGAGAGAGAGAGAGAGAGAGAGAGAGAGAGAGAGAGAGAGAGAGAGAGAGAGAGATTGTGTCACATATTAAGCAGAAGAATAGAAACAAACCCAAATTGAACAAGTATACCCTTCTTATATATTCAAGTAAGACATTTGGTCTACTATAAGTTTCACTACAAACCCTAATACACAATGTTTTGCTCTTTTTTGGACTTTTTTGAAGCTATAGTTTGCATAGAGAGGGCTTTGACTATAGTTGCAGCTGGGCTTTGACTTATTGTTGCTGCAGTTTTGGCTTTTTGTAGTATCTAGAGGCTGACTCTCGATATTAGATTCTCTTCCTCTAACACAGCAAAGAAGAGACCCCCGTTCACAGGCGCGCCCGTGGATCTCTGTTCTCACGTGCCCAAGCACGAGACCCAGTCCCTTAGAGAGAGAAAGTTGAAGAAATAACAGTGTTGACGATGTCAAAGGCCGAATTTCAGTCGGAATTCAATCACACAAAAAAGTAACGCTCCATCACGAATGTCTCGCCCGAGAAATCCAAAACACAAACACTACTAGACTCGCCTTGTTAAAAAACGGGGAATATTATTATTATTATTATTATTATTATTATTATTATATTATTATATGTACCGCCACCAACAACAAAGCCAAAACGTATATAACGTTTAATTTACATATCACAAGCCATATATATATGTATATGTGTCTGTGTATGTGTATGTGTATGTGCATGAGAACGTTTTGTTTCAAAATTAAGGAAATAAAGACACACATAGACCCAAAACGAACGGAGAGAATAAGGGGAAGAGAGAGAAAGGGCCTTGAAATAAACTTACTCATCAGAGATCGAGAAAGGTTTCAGATCTGCTGCAAGAAGTGGGGATTATTTGCTTGTTGATTCATCGCTGTCGCGATAGTAAAACTAATATGTAATAGGGTTTTGATGAGTAAGGGTTGAGAGAAAGATATGAATATATGAAGAGAAAAATACAGGGTTATTATAGCTAGAGAGAGCCAGAGAGAGCCAGAGAGAGATGGGAAGAAATAGAGAGGGGGATTGAAGAAGAAGGAAGGGTGAGAGAGAGAGAGGAGGGGAACAGGAGGAGGAGAGGAGTTATTGCGGAGAGTATAGAGAGGGTGCGATAGCATTTATGAGAGGGAGAGGTGTTAATGCCCTCACACGCTCTCTCTCTCTCTCTCTCTTCACAATGCACATCGAGAGAATTTAAGAGATGGAAAAGCAAGCATTTACGTTTACTTTTTTCTTTCTCTCTTCATCACCTTATTCTCTTCACGGGTGGAAAAAATATTTACATAATTTCTTCTCTACGTGCGTGGTTTGATTTTTACATGTTCATGCAGCTTTTACTTAACTCCAACTCCACATATAGATGGCCTCGAGTGGCTTTGCCGACTTCGAGGAGAATCTCATAACATACGAGGAAGTTAATTACTGAGTAATACTTGTGTGAAAAAAGTTGACAGAATGAGTCAACATTAACACATTATAATCAAGTCAAGACTGAAAGTGACGTTCTTTTATTAGAAATAAAAAAATAATTAATAATTTTTTTATTAATTTTATCTGCTAAAAATAAAAAAATACCAACTAAAAAAATTGCATAATTTTATCAACTAGAAATAAAGCTCATTCTACATAAATATTTAGATAATTAGTTTTTCTTTATTAAAATAAACTATCGTTTAGTTAAATTTTGACCATGTATGTTGACCCTTTATAGGACTTGACAATGCCCCGTGCGTGGATTTAGTTGGTGCAGTTAGCATCGGATACCATGTAGTATATCTAAAAAAAAAGTTTTGACCATTAGTGTGTTTTTATCTCGAATCTCGTGAGTGAATCAAATGGATTATGAGAATATTTAGATCATTAATGAATTTTGCAAAAAATTAATTAATAAAAAAAATATTGGTTACACCGGACTAATTAATTGATTAGATTTTAGGCCTTATTTGATTGCAATAAAAATATATATTCTCCACGTTATAACATGCTCTTTAGTAAATCTTATAACGATCGTTTCATTGAGTATGTGGCTTTGTTTGGTTGGGAGAGTGATATATCTTCCAGAAAAGTTTGAACTAATCTTGTTTGATTTGGCTTTGTAATGTCAACTTAGGAAGTTATGAGAAATGAACACAATTACCCCTCATTAATCACCACTCTATTATATGTTTTATTATTTGATGGCTATTTACGACAATTCTCATGTTTTATTATTTTTAAAATTTACAACTTTTCAAGAAGTTCAAAGTTGAACCAAACATGAAAATACGAACTTTCCTGCAAGAAAACTTCCTTGAAAGTTGGCAAAAATGAATCAAACAAGGCCTCCGAGTTTTTCTTCACAATTCTCTAATGTGAATCATTACGCGTAATAAATAGATAATATTCTAAGGTATTTAATTGATTAGTTTTTATGATTTCATCTCCATATATAGCGCATCCATATCTCTTGTACTTAATTTCTTCTCATTAACCAACCACGTGGTAACTCATATCAATGATTTGAACCAACCAATTGGATGACTCAATGGTTTGGTATAATACTTAGGAAGTAAGAGGTCATGAGTTCAAACCTTAAAGGAGGCACATTTGTTTCTTTCTTATCAAAAAAAGAAATCAATAATTTGATATGTGGTTACCTTTGGAGTGGTCAAGGGCTCGAGTTTTTAAGAGGTAACAAGTTGGTTTTTATTTATTTATTTATTTTTTAAGGGTTTCATTCAAACACTTAGACCATTTTGTACAACCATATATAACTATCTTATCAGGAGGTTGATTTCATCCCCATATATACACTAAGACCATTTTGTACAACCATTTATATGAAAGTTGCGCCATTACATGAGTTGCTTTTTTATAATTAACGAAAGAATTAAAAATATTCTTCCCATTAAAAAAACAACATTTCCTTATGAGGGCCTGCCGGGATTCTTAATAAAAAATGTTGATTTTGGCAGCTTAATTGTGGCATTTTCCTCAATCAAATTGTTTATCTTTTGGCTTCCGATTGGGGCTTTAATTTAGAGCAAGCTTTTCACGCAGGAGCAATGTTTGGACATTGTAAGCAAGCCCTAGTTTGATTGGGGTGGAGTTGGAGGAGTGAGATGATTTGTAGTAGGGTTGCAAGTGAGGTGAGAATTCCTCATTCCATGCGGCGTCTCGCCTCAGTGTGGTTTCCTCACATTTTGCCCCTCGCGGGGTGGGGCATGGAGCAAAATCATGCCCCGTCACATGGGGCGAGGCGAGGTGGGGATTGCTTTCGCCCTGCGAGGGATTCCCCACCCCGCATCCCATGGGATCCCTGTGGAGATTCCCCGTTCCCGCCTCTCACCTCACTCCTTGCATAAAGTTTCTCATTTTTTAAGTTTTAACTAAAAATTTATGTAATTTTTTTATTATTAAAAACTAATGTAATGGTATGAAATGAAATTCAAGATCTCCAACTTTAAAACATATAACTTGTAACATTACTCAATTCTATTATATATATATTATATATAAGAATATATTAAAGTACAGTTAGAACTCCTACAAAAAAAGTATAATTAGAACATATTAATGAAATATATTTTTCATATTAATTTAAGAAATCTTTTATATTTAATTAAGTATGATAATTCGTAACTCATGAATCAACATAACAATATAAAAAACAATATTAAATTATTCTATTTGAGAAAGACAGTTTCCTTAAGAAAATAAAAATTGAAAAAGTAGTTAAGCGATAAAAAGGAGAAGGAGTGGAAATCAAAATGAATATTTTCACATAATTGATGGGGCGTGGGGTTTCTCGCCCTGGATGATCCTTGTGGGGCAAGGCATGGGGCGACAAAGTTCTCCCCGCTGAAAATTTTCAAAGATAAATCCCCGCCCGCGCCTTGCCGGGACGGAGATGGTAACTTCAATCCCCGCCACGCCCTGCCCTCACTTGCTGAAGATCACCCAAAAGGGGGTGAATTGGGTTACCGAGTGGTTATCGTCTTTTTAAAATTTTATGCTTAAATAACAACAATGACACACACACAAACGATAAATAATTGTGTAATGCAATCAAGAAGGGGTAGAAGAGATGAAAATGAGATGCACGATATATAGTGGTTCGATCAACCAATCTACATCCACTACCTGACCTCCCCGGTTAGGATTTCAACCCCCACTTATATTACTAACAAGTGAATGTCCCTAAGCTTGCAAGCTTAGTGAAGGCCTAGCCTTAACTAGGTTTTTACAAGATGCCTTACCGCAAAAAGTTTTATATAACTACTTACACTCAACTAGGATTTCCCCACCTAGCAACAACTAGGATTTTCCTTTGACCTTGCCTCAACTAGGTTTTTGCCTAGCATCAACTAGGTCTTCACTTTTAACTTAGGTCCCACTAAGTCTTACAATCAAAATTTTTTCAAATACAATAAAGTTTCATTTTAGAAAGTAAAGCGACAAATAAGTCTAATTCTTAAAAGCCACCTAGAGCTAAACCACTCCTATGCATGTGATAAGTTGTTATTTATGCATATTATATATAGTTTATTTATATATTCTAGCGTTGATTCTCTGAAATATGGGCTTAATTATCTCTATTTGTCATTTTTAGGACTTTTAAGGTGTACACGGTTTGCTCGTGACTGAAAAATACTCAAAATAGAGTATTTACTTGAAGAAATCGGATACCGGAGGATATGTTTTGGAATGTACACAAGAGTAGGTAAATGAGAGTTTCGGATGAAACCACACCTAAGAGGGGGGTGAATTGGGTGAATCGAGAAGTTATCGCCTTTTTTGAATTAGTTCAATAATCAAGACACTATATGCTCACAAAACATGAATATGAATGCTATGCAAGTGAATGAGATAGAAGAGATGGAAAGTAACACACGATTTATAGTGGTTCGATCTAATGATCTACATCCACTAACTAACCTCCCATGTCAGGATTTTTAGTGGTTCGATCCAATGATCTACATCTACTTATATTGCAAATAAGTGTTATAACTTAAGCTTACAAGCCTAGAATGTCTAATCACAATTAGGACTTCCTACCTAGCCGTAACTAGGGTTTATGCCTAGCCTCAACTAGGTCTTCCTTTTGACTTAGATTCCACTAAGTCTTACAATCATTCAATTACAACCAATAACTGAAAAATAATCAAATACACTTTATAAAGTAAAGTGACACCAAGTTCAAATACTAACAAGCCTCCTAGAGCTTAACCACTATAATGCATGCAAGTATGAGAATAAATGAGATATGTATGTCACTGATTTGTGCAATTCTCAAATATGAAATCGTTTCAAATGCTAATATATTAGTGCAAAACCGATTTCAAAGCCAAGAACAAGAAGTTTAATAAAAATCAAGTTTAAGTACAAAATTTTGTTCAAACCAATCTTAGGGTTTAATAAAATAAGTTTAAGTGCAAAACCCAAGATGAATGTGTTAAAAATACAACAAATGATTTTCC
The DNA here is from genome assembly GCA_039657345.1 of Stephania japonica. NCBI lineage: Eukaryota > Viridiplantae > Streptophyta > Magnoliopsida > Ranunculales > Menispermaceae > Stephania > Stephania japonica. The sequence goes on from CM077556.1 coordinate 76,049,036, forward strand.
AATTCAAACACATACAACTATGTAATTTAGGCACAAGAAAAAACTAGAACAAAGGACTTTCTTACAACCCCTAAGAAGGTGACTTGAAATTTTTTTTTGAAGAGGTTGTTGTACACCTTTGGAAGCCTCAATAGTGTTGGATTTTAAAATGAATGGACAGCCTCAAGAATCTTCTTTGCCTCCTTCACAAAAATCAATATTCTCCTTTTGTAAGTTTTGAGCTTTTGTATGTTTTTCTTTCTTATTGGAACAAAATAATGTTCTTGGTGGTTTTATAGTGTTACACATCTCATTTTATCAATTTGTAACCGTTCTAGGGATCCAAGGGCCCATAATTCATCAATAATTCAAATTAAAGTTTGTTTTTAAGAAAAAAGTTGTCAGGGATACAATTAGCGCACTAATATGATGACATAGCGCGCTAATAACAGTATTAGTGCACTAACTGCAGGGACCTCAAAATAATTAATTCTGTCCCTTGTGTTAGTGATCCTTATTCGCGTCCGGGACCCTACCAACCCTCATATAATATATTATATATGTTTGTTATGGGTCATTAAGCCTATTTGGGTGGTCCAGATATTTTTACAAATCTTGAAAATGAAGAATCTTGGTTTCATAACATGCAAGGGGTTTTTCTGTAAATATGCAGTTTTCTTTTCAAAGACATTTCAAAAACAAGTTTTTTTTTTCGAAAACTTCCACAATGATTTTCAAAGTACGATATGAAAATAAACACGTAGTTTAACATTGTTTAAACTTATAGATCGAGTCATGTGTTAAGTTCCACTTAAAACTTCAAGTAATCACTTGACATTTGAAAATTCATTTGAAAAGCTCGATGTGCATGAACTAATGCAATAGACTTGCACAAATTAACTTGTATACCTTACATCAATGTTACAACGCATAGTTTGATCTTTTGTCTTCATTCCCTTTTGTATGCTGAATCTTAAACTTGTATAGCTTGAATGCTCGAATACCCGTGATGTGATGTTTTGCAACCTTTGACAAAAACTGAAATTTACTTGATATTTATTGGTATAGTTTTACCTTGTTTGTTTCCATCAAAATCCTGATCAGAGTTAGAGTGACTAACACGTGTCTTATTGTGATTGGTCCAGCGCGCTGCTACGTGTCGTTCGCCCATTCTCCCAGCCGCGTCACACAGCGAAGAGCAGCCAACCACATCGCGCCACGTCACTCATCCAACCATCCTCTCTCCCATCCTCGTTGATCTTCCTCGGGATGCGTGCTCACACAAACTCTCAGATCTTCGCACGACTTTATGCGAGCTTCTTCTCCATTTTGGCCCACCACGTGTCCATGTTCGGTTGGTCCTGCGCATCACTATTCACCTTCCAGCCAATGAGAGCCCGCCACGTGTCGCCTAGCCCCTCACCAGCACGTCACCAAGCTCTTTCTCGTGCAATCACAGCGAGCCACGTTAGCAACACCAACAAAATCGTCCAATCACGTTACGACACGTGGCAGAGTCCAGAAAAACACAAAAAAGTCACATTATATTGTCCTCGGTGCACGTGTCATGTACCAAACTTAAAAATAGGCATTGGGGACTAGAATTTGAGAGTTTTAATTAAGGTTTTTGGGGGGATCTATTATTTTCTTCTTTTCTTAGTGACTTCTAGTATTCTCTCCTCTTTTTCTACACTTTATTTTTATATTTTAATGTGGTTTATGAGGACGATGGCAGGCTAAACTCATCAGTCTAAACCTGAAGTGAATCAAATCACTCTTTTTGGCCTCAAAACATATGTGAGATCTATTTTATTATTTATTTAATTTGTTTTTCATAGTATTTTATTTTCTTTGGTATTATTTGAACAATTGAGGTTAAACACTAGTTTAAACCTTGATTTACATGTCAGTGAGTTGTAAGCACCCGTCCTTGTGCGACAAGCCCACACTAGTGGCAAATTGACTTTACCAATTGATTAGACCCTTTTGGGATCGGTTGAATACCATAGAAATTTAGGCTAAATCGGACATATGAGTGATTCGGTTGTTTAGGTGTAGTGCCTTCGCAAAGCCCATTGCAGTCAGCACATTAAATCTGAAACACTAGAATAGGGTATGCGTTTGATTAGGGAAGTGGTCATTGTTGTACCTTGACCATCGAGATAGAGAAGTGCGAGGACCTGCGTATATTACCGAGTCTATAGCTACACTAATTTACTATGATTTGCATGCTTTGATTAAATTGAGGACTATATATAAAATTATGCCAAATTGAGGAGATTTGTGATACTGATGGTTTGGATTGTTCTTCCCCTCTTGATTGATTCATTTGCTTGATATTTTAATTACTGTTTTTAGTGAAATTAGAGATTAACTTTGTGAATACTTTAAGTTAGTTTTAGTTTCGCACCCTAGGTTAAAAACTTGGTCTTCGTGGTTCAACCTCATGTTTGTCACTACTGCAATTCTTGTGGTCATTGGTAATCTCATCGGGACTATATATATCTATATATTTATTTTGATGCATTTGACACACGTCAACATGCAAGTATGAACTCCAACTAGATGACAATAAAATCAGTTAGTTATGCACAATGCTTAGTTAAGAAACCTACAAAAAAAGTATCGATGAAAATGTGTGCGGTTTCAAATCAAATGAACAAGTGGTTTTGTTAAAAATCAAGATTTAGCACAACTTGTTCAAATATGTCTTAAGCTCAAAGAGATCAAGTTTAAGTGCAAAACTCAAGACAAGTATGCTAAAAAACACAACAAACGATTTCTAAACAATATTCTAGTCACAAAGTATAGATTAAGCTCAAAAAGTATGGGAAATCAAGAAACCTCACAACCCAAGTATGTATTATGAAAAATTAGATTTAAAGCACGAGTTGTAGGCTTTAGAACACCGAATTCAAGATCCAAATGCAAGCCCTCAAAAGTTTCAAGTGATTGTGTGCACAAATTTGACGAATTTGGGTGTAAACTTGGATTTTGGAAATTGTAGAAGCAAGAGTTGTGTATTTTGTGTTCTTGGTTCTTTTGGTGCTTGGTCAAACCCTTTTTATTGCCCCATGATCGTTACATATGATCCAAGGGCCCAAAATGATCCCCAAATTCAAATTGAAGGTGTGGATCAACACTTTAAAAAGTTGTCAGATTACTGCACAACGCGTTGGGTAAATTGTCAAACGCGTTGGGTAATTTAAAAATTACCAAATTTATTGCACAACGCATCTCAAGCTTAGGCCGCGATCAGCGTGTAGTGGGGTGCAGGGGCCTAAAAATAATTATTTTTTTGATTTTATAAAACGACCCTCTTACGACCCTACAACTCTACTAAAACATGTTTAGTAAGGTCCATAAAACATGTCTAGATATTCCAAATGTTTTCACAAACCCCAAAAATAAAAAATCCCATATTTATGAAAAACATAGGGGCTTTTCTACAAATATTTTTAATGTCAATTCAAAAGCTATCTAAACACATGTTGGTGCATTCAAAAATAATTTCGACACTTTGTGCACCTCAAATACAAGATATAAAACTCATTTGCATGATTTAAATTGTTTTGAAACTCATGAAATTGAAAAACACATAAATCATGACTTTAAGTTCTTTAAAACTTGAAATTTTTGAAATGTATGATTTTATGCATTTGGCTTGTAGGAATGTAACTTATATACATTACAAATGATGTACATATGATTTCTTGTCTTTCCAGTCCTTGCTTACTTGTATGAGCTGAGCCTTGAACTTTTTCGGCATCATGTTGTCACTTTGACTTATTCTTGTAGAAACTCCAACTTTCTCTTTGAACATGTGATTTTAACAAAGTTTGATGTTCTGAAACACTTGACAAACTCGTTAGTAACAATTTACATTATTTGTTGATATCAAAATCTCAATTTTAGTTGTAAGTGATGAAACACTTAGTCCAACACTTGCAACCCTAATTTGTAGGGAAGTTGCAATTAATCTTGTTTGGCTGATTTTATAAACTCAATTGGTTAGTTATATATGTATATATCTTTTTTTTGAAGGATATCTATGGCAATTCTTATGCTTTAGTATTACTTTTTAAATTTGTAACTTCCTTGTAAGCTTAAAATTGAACCAAACACGAACATAAAAACTCCTCTGTGAGTTAACTCTCCCCTTGAGTTAACTCGTCCTTTATAAGTTGACAAAAATAAACCAAAGGAGGCCTGAGCGTATGGGGCTTAAATAAATTCACTTGCCCTCACTTCCCTCAAATCAATATATGAGAGTTTTCTTCGAAAAAAAATTCAATATAGAGGGAAGAATTGACTATTGTACCCCTCATATTTGTCAACGAATTTATAAATGAGATGAGTATAACATTCCACTTTTTTATTGGATGTTTTCGAAGAGACAATATAACAGTCACTTTACCAAAATATCAAAATATTTCTGGTGAGAATGGTAAAGATAACAATTACTTAAAGATAAAGTTTCGGGAGGTCATAGTTCGAAATAAACAAATAAAAAGTCACTTTACCAATCACTAACAACTCATGAACCGAACACACAGAAAATTAAATCTCCAAATTAAGGACAAGACTAGTAATTTCTTCTTTTTTTGGGTTATATTTAAAGACTAGTGTTGTAAACTAATTAAAGGCAAAGCCAGAAAGGTAAAGATAAAGAACTAGAAAGATAACAAGAGAAGAGATAGGGGAGAAATAGAGAGAACTTTCATTCCAATATATGGTGTCCATTACATAGATGTGAGCTCTTTATATAGGTCATCAAATATCATAAGTTACAATTACATAATGGTGAAATGTGTAACCACACACATAATGGTGGAATGTGTAACCACTCACACATAATGATGGAATGTAAATGGTTTGAATAGGAAGAGTCATCCACATCCATTTCATTTACAACACTCCCCCTTGGATGACACTTGTTAAGAGATTGTGCCTCGTTAAAACTTCTACTAAAAAAAACCTGTGGGAAAAATATAGTAAAAGAAAAAGAGTACACTATTCTCATAAATATTAAGATGGGTATAATATTGTTAAAATTGCCTCATTAAAAACCTTGCTAGGAAAACCTAGTGGGATAAAACCATAGCTAAGGGAAAAAGAGTGCAATATACTAATCAATAACTCCCCCTCATGTGAACATGGGTGAAACTTGTTCAGTTTCTTTACTTGCAATGTCTTTAAGTTTACGCAAGCCAATACCATATGTAAGCCTTTTAAACGTCGTAGTTCGTAAGGCTTTTGTGAATAAATCAGCAAGATTATCGCTCGATCGGATTTGCTTGACATCAATTTCACCATTCTTCTGAAGCTCATGTGCATAAAAGAATTTTGGTGAAATATGCTTTGTTCTGTCCCCTTTTATGAATTCTTCACTTAATTGTGCAATACATGTTGCATTACCTTCATATAATATGGTTGGAGAATCTTTTATTGAAGGCAATCCACATGATTCTTGAATATGTTCAATCATGTTTCTCAACCAAACACATTCACGACTTGCTTCATGAATTGCAAGTATTTCAGAATGATTGGAAGAAGTAGCAACCATAGTTTATTTTACTGACTTCCACGATACAACAGTATTACTACAGGTAAATACATATCCCGTTTGACAACGGGCCTTGTGGGATCAGATAAAAATCCAGCATCAGCATAACCTTAGAGATTCTCTCGAGTAAAACAAACCCATTTCACTTGTTCCTCGAAGATATCGAAAAACATATTTAACACCATTCCAATGTCTTCGAGTTGGTGAAGAGCTATATCTTGCAAGTAGGTTGACAGCAAAAGCAATATCGGGTCTTGTACAATTTGCAAGATAAATAAGTGCACCAATTGCACTTAAATATGGTACCTCCGGACAAATTAGCTCTTCATCACTTTCATGAGGTCGAAATGGATCCTTATCCACTTTAAGTGATCTGACAACCATTGGAGAGCTCAATGGATGTGCCTTGTCCATATTTAAAAAAATTGAATAATTTTTCAATATAATTTGATTGATGGACAAGCACTTCACTTGAAAAATGTTCAATTTGCAAACCAAGATAAAGTCTTGTTTTTCCAAGTTCTTTCATCTCGAATTCCTTTTTCAAGTATTCAGATGTTCTAATGATGTCGTCATGGTTTCTCACTATATTTAAATCATCAACATATACAACAATAATCACAAATCCTGTTGATGATCTTTTAATGAAGACACATAGACAAAGCGGATTATTTACATATCTTTCTTTCAATAAATAATCACTAAGACGTTTGTACCACATTCGTCCAGATTGTTTCAACCCGTACAAAGACCTTTATAATTTTATAGAATGCGTGTTATGAGGTTTTGATTTTATTTCATCAGATATTACAAATCCATCAGGGATTTTCATATATATCTCACTGTCTAGATATCCGTACAGATATGCTGTAACGACATCCATTAAACGCATATCAAGCCCTTCAAAGACTGCAAGGCTTATCAAGAATCGAAATGTGGTTGCATCTATAACAGGAAAATATGTTTCCTCATAATTGATGCCAGGTCTTTGTGAGAAACCTTGAGCTACAAGTCATACTTTGTACCTTGTAACTTCATTTTTTTCGTTTCTCTTTCGTACAAATACCCATTTATATCCAACAGGTTTTACGCCATCTGACGTTTAGACAATTGGTCCAAAAACCTTTCGTTTACTTAACGAGTTTAGCTCTGCTTAGATAGCATCTTGCCATTTTTGCCAATCAGGTTTTTTTTGACATTCGTCACTGATCGTAGTTCTGGATCATAATCATTTTCACATATTTCAAAGGACATATTGAAAGCAAATATATCATCAGGAACAATTTCATTTCGATCCCAAATCTTACCAGAGTTTAAATAATTTATTGAAATCTCATTACTTTCATTTTTTTTTCATCTTTTTCTAGAGGAAGTTGTTCCTCATCAGAATCAACTTGTTCTGACAACCCATTATCAAAGGATTCTTGTGTTTTCTCAGGAGTATTTTGATTTGTATTTATTTTTACTACCGTTTTCCTCTTTCGAGGAATTGTATCCTTTGAACCAACCGGTCTTCCATGCTTTAAGCGTTTCGTTGGTTCTTGTGCATTTTGTTGCATAGAGACATCAATTCTTGCAGGAGCATTTACAGCTGGAATATGTGATTTTGTCACTTGTTTTGCATCATTAAATGCATCTGGTAATTGATTTGCGATTTGGTGCAAATGAATGATCTTTTGAACTTCAATTTCACACTGATTTGTTCGTGGATCATAATGTGATAAAGTTGATGCATTCCAAGCAATTTCGCGCCATTCCTTTTAAATTGACTTCTTATCTCCCCCTAATGGTGGGAAAATTGCTTCATCAAAGTGATAATCAGCAAAACGTGCAGTAAATAAATCCCCTGTTAAGGGCTTAAGGTATCTTATAATGGATGATGAGTTAAATCCAACATAAATCCCAAGTTTTCGTTGTGGACCCATCTTAGTTCTATTGGGAGGTGGTATAGGAACATACACTGCGCAACCAAAAATTCTTAAGTGTGAAATATTTGGTTGTTGACCTAAAATGAGTTCCATGGGGGAATGTTTATGGTATGCAGTAGGCCTATAACGAATGATAGATGCTGCATGAAGGACTGCATGTCCCCAAACTGAAGTTGATAACTTAATTCTCATGATTAAAGGTCTCGGCAATTAATTGAATGCGTTTGATCGAGATTCTCGCCAAACCATTTTGGGTATGCACATGTGGAACGAATGTTCAATGGTAATTCCTATAGACATGCAATAATTTTTAAATGCTTGAGATTGAAATTCTCCGGCATTATCAAGACGGATGGTCTTGATTAGGTTGTCAGGGAATTGTGCTCTTAACTTAATGATTTACGCTAAAAGTCTAGCAAATACAATATTGCGGGTCGAAAGCAAACATACATGTGACCACCTAGTTGATGCATCTATCAAAACCATGAAATATTTAAATGGTCCACAGTGAGGATGAATAGGTCCACATTTGTCTCCCTGAATGCGTTCTAAGAAAACTGGGATGATTTAGCTATCAATTTACCTTGAGAACAACTAGCACAATTATAATCACCAGCTGAAAATATTTTGTGACTCCTTAAAGGATGTCCATGCGAATTATTAATTATTCTTCGCATCATTGATGATCCTGGATGACCAAGCCGGTCATACCATAAAATGAATATCTTAGGATCACTAATTTTCTTATTTAAGACGACATTCGTTTCGACATGCCTTATATGAGTAAAATATAATCCAGAGGATAAAGCTGGGAATTTTTCTAACACTTCTTTTTTCCCATTTGAAACCAATGTGACATAGATAAATTCTCTATTATTTTCGTTCATGGTTCAATGTGATATCCATTTTGTCGAATATCTTGAAAGCTGAGTAAATTTCTTCTAGATTTTTTAGAGTATAAGGCATTGTCAACATGAATTATTGTTCCCCTAGGCAACATAATATTTGCTCTTCCAGAGCCATTAATCAAATTGGAGATGCCAGATATTGTTTGAACATTAGCCTCAGTTAAGTTCAAATTAGAGAAATATTCTCTTCTTTTGAGGATAGTGTGCGTTGTAGCACAATCAACAAGACATATATCGCCATAATCTGAACAAATAACTTGATGACCCATTTCTACATTGAAAAACAATATGGTATTAAAGAAATACCCTTTTCATAATAAAATACGAATATCTCAAACTTTTTGGATCATTAGTCAACAAAAGCATAGTAAAATATCACAAAAATATTTGGGTATTGTATATATGACAATATTTAGGCGATAGCCTTTCATATGTGACGAAAACGTGTCACAATTATGAGCGTTCATTGCCAATAATGTATTACCTCTTCTAGAGGTGCACCACTTTTATTTCAACCTTCAGTGGAATTATCAACATGACTTTTACCATATCTTTTCACCTTTTTCACGTCCGTAATTTGGTATTGCGACCATGGTCATAGTATGCAACATTCGCTTCTTGAAGTTGAGCTAATTGGACGGGAGTGATATTATATTTATAATATCTCATTATTTTACTCAGCTACCATGAGACAAGAATTCAATCCATTATTAATACTTAATGGATTGACGTACGCACTCGATAATTTGTTGCAGTAATATATCGAGGCGACCCACGTGGCCTTTATTTGTCTCATCAGTCATACTTCTACATTGCCTCAACATAGAGGTAATAAAATTGCAAAATAATAAATGATATTTGATTGATATAAATTTTGTAGCGTGAGACCCAACCGCTCATTTTGAGCCTTTTGGAGCATCACCAATTTTGGCCTTGATATAGATAGCTCCATGAGGTGAAATGATAATATAAAGTGAAATATTCACTTTTCAAATCTCTAAAGAGTCTAAAGAGATATTTGACGAATAAATATTTATACGCATAGCCTTGCATAGATGTTTTATATATAATTTGAGCATCCCGTTGCCTTGACAAGTAATTATTTCTAGTGATATCAAGAGCAATAAATTCAAGTTTTTGAAGGTTTGCCATAGTCTGAAAATATGTCAAAAATTGAGTAAATAAAAAAATAATATACGATTAAATATATGTTCACAACTTGATTATTAATATGCAAAATGTACTACTTGTATGAGTTGGTGGGACAACCTCCAGGTTGGGTGGTGAGACGAAGTCTACTTAAAAACCATGCCTCCTCGAACGGGATAACCCGTCTCCCTTTCAATGTTTAGCTTTACTGGGGACAAGGCTTACCCACTATCAACCCAAACTCAACACTATTTGCAATATAAAAAAATCAAGAATGGGGCATAATTAATCGTTTGTAGTATAGCGAGAAAACTAGTTATGTCACATATTGACTTTTGATTTCTGATGTAGAAGATCGTACAAGACGTAACTACAGATCATACTCTCGTAGTCGGTGACGTTATAATACAAAATGTATGAATTAAGTTATAAATGAAATAAAACTCAAATTATGGTGCCTTTATATTTCATCAATAAAGAAATAAAACTCAAAATGAACGTTTCATGTCTTTTTAGAAATTCTAGCATGTAATTAAATGTATATACATTATTATGAGGCGCTTATTGCAATAATGGGGAGGAATTCAATGGTCTCCTATCTTTTAGGAAACCTAACTACTGTGTAACGTTTTATTCCATAATAAACACTTTCAAAACTGTTAAATACATTTATTCTTAAGAAAATTATTCATCTTCCTCAATTAATCTTAAGAAAACATCAACGAAATTGGGAAGCCAATACCAACACATCATCACCTACTCACTTGATCGCCATATTAATTTGAACAATGAAAATTATTTTTCATTAATTTGGGATTTGTTGTATGGCTAAAAATATGGGCCATATTAAGGCCAAAGAGATTCGATGGGAGCAGTCCCTAACAACATACATGTTTGATTGGTGTGTTTTCATGTTGGTTTTTAACTTTCAAGAAATTGAGGACCAAACCAACCATAGATATTCACGGTTATCTTAAGAAATTGACAAACACAAACACATAAGAAACCATGAAATCAAAAATGATATTTTGTTACCTTCAAATCTTTGTTACCAAGACAATGACCTCCTTCCAAGCTTTGTCTCCTTAGAAGCGTTGTGTATCTTTGATTAGACCTCTTTGTTAAGAGCAACATCGTGCTGATAACGTGTTGTAAACTAATTAAAGGCAAAGCCAGAAAGGTAAAGATAAAGAACTAAAAAGATAACAAGATAAGAGATAGGGAAGAAATAGAGAGAACTTTCATTCCAATATATGGTGTCCATTACATAGATGTGAGCTCTTTATATAGGCCATCAAAGATCATAAGTTACAATTACATAATGGTGAAATGTGTAACCACTCACACATAATGGTGGAATGTGTAACCACTCACACATAATGGTGGAATGTAAATGGTTTGAATAGGAAGAGTCATCCACATCCATTTCATTTACAACAACTAGAACTTTTTGGTAATTGGTATTAGAGTAGCATGTTAAAATGTGCACATGACTATGCTGTCACACTTTTCGTGTGTAGATTACGCTGTTGAGTTCTTGTATTGAGATGTGTACGATGTGTAGATAAGTGGCTGTGACGAAAAGCCCTTTCCTATAAATACTATAACAGAACACTATTCACAGAATAAAGAAACCCTAATCTTGAGCTCAAGCTCTTCTTGATTTCTTCGTCTCATTTGTTCGTTCTTGGAAGATTTCATGTTATCGAGCTCAAGATCAACTGATCATGGCATATCCATTCGTGACAACTATGGAATAAGAGTCCTATAAATCCTGCAATTTCGTCATACTACGCGTCCATGAGAGCGTTGTCTCCGTTAGGTCATTCATTAGACTAATCCATAGTGATCAAGCTAGATGCAGACAACTACGTCTTATGGAAGTCATTTTTTCTTCCACTCGTCACCAGAAACCATTTCGACAGGATCTTGCTCGGAGCAAAACCATGTCCAAATCTAGTATATCCAGTCACGAGTACTCCGAATCTGAAGTATATGGAGTGGAAATCTCAAGTTCAAGTTCTTCTCTAGGTGTATCTTGAATTCGCTAACGCCTGAGATGGTTCGTCAGCTCATCGAGAAGAAGTGTACCAAACCTATTGAAACCTGGATTGCTATCGCCTCTTTGGGTGGAGCGACATGTAGTGTAGCGGCCCCAAAATTCGTCATTTCATACGTCGCAGGCCCACAACCCTGCCTAGAATTGGTCCAGTTGTGTCCCACGCGCACCGTGAACATATGTTAACTAAAAATTTCGATAACTTTCCTCAAATTTATTTAAACTTGTTAGCTAGGACTTTAAATCATCTTGTTAACCTCAAAATATTTAGCGAAAGACTTGCAAAAGTAAATAAGACATATATGAAATGTAAATTATGAGAGAACATTATTTCTATTATGGAAAACCCATCCAAATTTCATAAATATATAAAATCAACCATGTTCAAGTAAAACATCAAAATGGACCTCAACAGGTCATATACATGTCTAAGTATCGCTCATGCCTTAAAACCCAACATAAATCAAAGAAAAGTAAACAAATATGAGTCAGGAATAAGTAGTCAATCACAGGAAGTCCTTTAGCTTGCACTTCCCTCTACTTGTATTGGGGTCTGCATTCACCATCACAACAAAACTGATGACAAATCCAAAGTGAGTAATCCAAAGAAACTTTACCGAGTAAATAATATAAATAAATGTTAGAAATCAAAATACTATTAAATAAACATACGAGAGAAAAGAATTAGGCAACTGAGAAGGATCCTCCCATGTATATCTAATAGTAGTGAATCAAAGTGCGTGTATGATTTAGGTCAGAATAGCACCATACTGCGGACTATCACCCCAGCACCGCCAGTGAGTAAACTCGAACTGACTGAAATCCTTAGTCCGCTCGATAGGCAGCGTAGACCACGATGCACTGACATGTATATAGGAAAAATCAGCAGTCAGGTCGACAATCCATCGACATACCTCTAAAACACATGCTATGGCCTAGTGTGCTACAATGCCAACGTAATAGAATAAACTTGGCGGGAGTAAACTCAACCAACCGTAAATAAATACTAAAATGAGTTTAAATAAACAACAAGACATGAATTCAAATATTCAAGCAGTAAATACTTAAAGTGAATTTCAGTTGGAATATTACACACCTCAAATCGCGCTCCACTAGCTCACTAACGCCAATCCAATACACGCCACTAAATGTATGTCAACTACCCTTCAAGTCAACTTAAAACCTGATTTTCGATAAATCTAATCAAACCCCAAACCTCATAAATCCTCAATCCATACTAAATCATCGTTAAAAACACCCATTAAACCTTTCTTATAGGTTCTATGAACCCCCAGGCACCCCCAATAGGCCAAACCTTATTTAAAAATTTATTTTTCTGTCACTATTCTCGCACCGAGAGTGGTGCCGTCGTGAATAAATGTTTACGACACCCAGGACAGTGAGACTTGATCCTAGCCCCGTGATTCACGTCGTCACGCTTCCACCCCTACGACATGATATAAAGCGTAGGGTGGTCCCTGGACACCGTGGGTGGCGTCGTGGGCTTCAAACCCCTACAACGCCCCTGGCGACATCTGAACCAAAAACGCCTTCTGAGGTTCTTAGACCCCTTCGGCTCGTCGCCGCATTTCGTGCTCATCACAAACACTCATTAAACACCCAAATAACCTGTGACGGCCCCAATTTCCCCGTGCAATTGGGTACGCCCGGCCTAGACCCGTACAAGCCTGAGTTATCACTCGGTTACTTGACAAGCCTAGTCAGCCTCATATATACTCAATTTAGCAATTTATGAAAGAGTTATTGCAATAATACACAGCGGAAGACTAAACAGAAAATAACAAGGGGAAATAACTCAATCAAAGGGAAATTAGGAATTCTAAAAGTGTGGAAAACCCCGGTATTCATGTACAATTCAATAAATCAACATACATGATACTAATCTCAATAATAATACCAAGTTCTATAAACCAAAAACATACATATATAAAGCGATATACAAATGAGCAAAAACATATAACCTACTCTAGGGTTCCTCAAGTCCAAATTAGCTAATCCTCACAAAAAGTTGCCTAAGCAAGGCTCTTTACTTCTACTGCATTCCGCTCTATCTGCACCCACCGTCACAAACTAGACGGTGAGCAACTGAGAGAAATCGAAAGTAATGCCAGAAGAATATAACAGTAATTCATGAATTATCAAACAAGGCAGTCTAAATATCATGCAGGAATTGAAAGACATGAAGTTAAATAAACAAGGTGCATGATAGGCAGACTGGAAACAATAACAATCGAAACATGCGTGTTCTACGAGTCAAGAGAGGCTATAAGTAGTCTAAAATCCACAATAATACCACAACAATATCCACAACAATCCAGTACATGGTATCACACAATCACTAGGGGTGGTCAAACACTCATGCGCACGAGTGCCCGCGTTTTATCCCTTCTAGTGCACGCCGCATGTACCTTCGAGACACACACTTATGCCAAGAACACACATACAAGGAATATGGAATGGAATGCCAACAAATTGATAATAGCAAACACAATGGAATGAAGATGAATCACATGGTATTTTCTTAACTGGCTTACTAACGTACACAAGTTTTTGAGACAAGTGTACTTACCTAAACTAATCGCAACCCGTGTAACAACACTCTCGCGTTCCTAGTAAGTATCCCCGAGTTTCCTGCTACCTGACAAGGTTGGAAACTCTAATTAATGGTTTGAGTCATTACTAATCCTAGGTTGATACCCTAGCATTTTCTCATTGTTTTAATGACTCGAACGCTTCGTTAACTCAATCGGTAAATCAAACCAAAAATATAACGAAACACAATGACTCTTTTGGGTATCATAACCACACTTATGTAAGCCTAATCATAGGTCTTAAGCTCGGCTCAGTCGTATGTGAAATCACACCATAGTCTCGAGGACCGGCGGTGTGTCCACGACGTCACTACCGTTCAACCAACTTGAAACACAACTTCGATGTCGTCCAACAATTACGACTCAATACTAAACTTAACATGACCATACATCGGCGAGTAGGGAATTCAGGGTATGGTCTAACATCCGTAGAGTGTCAACACAGCATGGAAAGGTCGTGTGCACGCCCTATGCCTCGTTGACAACTACTCGACGCAATATAAACAACTCACGCATATCTCCGCCATTACTACTCATCATCATTGATATGGACACTCCGGGGCTATGAGACTCCATGACGAGCATGGTAAGGTCTCCGACAGTTCCCCATGTCATCGCGTCGATGACAGTACCGCCACGAAGGGTGGTTTCCGGCGAGAAGGTTACAATACGTATGAAATCACATAAAAGCATAACATAACAATAACACCGCTCTTTTTAGGCCAATCCAAGAGTTGTGAGACACAAGTATGATCGTAACTTGGACCCCGACTTCTCCGGTCATGGTGGTACAGCGATGGCATCGACCATGGCAACGAATTTCGGCGAGGACTTAAAACAGTCCACACAACATAACAACAACATCACCTAGTTTCAAGACACTTAAACAGTTCTAACACGACCAAATCGATCACAACAAGAATAGCGAGGCATCATCGAGGTCATGGAGAGGTCCCCGACAACCCCCACACTCGGTGGTTTGGCCAGCAGGGCCGCCCACACATGCATATTCTAGCGAAACGTATTATAATAACCAATTTATGAAAACAGTGCACAATCGATCACGAAACCCTATGCGACGCAAATGTGGGTGCTCCGGGGATATGGAGATTTTGGGGCACCACTAGGAACCATCCCCGACCACCCTTGACCAGAGCCACCGCCTCCGGCGGCGGAGAAACATGACAGCAGTGAAAACAGTTGCAAAAACAGTTTCACAACAATAAAGAAAAACAGTGAGAAAAGAGAGAAAGAGTGGAAGAGAGGGAGAGAGGAAGATCTTCGGCGAGAGGGATGAACCCCAACCACCTCTGGACCTCCGACGACCGGTGGTGTGCTCGGCCAAGGCAGGGAAGAATGGACCGAGAGAGGGAGACAGTGAGACCGTGAATGAGAGGGAAAGTGAGAGAAAACAAAACGAGAGAGAGAGTACAAACCGAGAAAGAGTGACGGATCTTCGATGAGCTCATCTACTGCTGGGGTCCCGGGGACCAGTGCCGGTTCGTCGACGGTGAGAAGAGGTGGAGGGTGGCGGTGAGATGAGGAAGATGAAATGAGACCATGAGTGAGGGAGAAAGGGAGAGAGAGAGAGAGAAACGTGTGAGCAGAGACCGAAAGAGAGGTGACGAGCCTCCGGCGTCAGCTCCGGTGAGGGTTCCGGCGAGAGGTTGGACTGGTCTGACGAGGGAGAGGGGCGGTGGTGTCGGGAGAGAACGTGAGGAGCGGTGTGTGTGTGGAGGAGATGGAGTGAATAGTGGATTAGGTTTTGTTTGTTTATATATATAAGACAAGTGTGAAATGACTCTTTTGCCCTCCAATTTACTTCTAACCCACCTCAAAACAGTTGCCCTTATGGGTCTTTTGTCCCTTTATCACATCTCAACACACCCACACATCTCAATGCAAATCTCATGGTTCTCCTCATTTGAGTTGTGTCACTTTAACAATTTTCGTCGTGTAGTCCGTATGTTGCGTAGTTAACTAACTCCCGCGTTCAAACGACGTTCCTCATTCCGTATTGCCTTGCCCCGACTCCCGTAGCGCGCGTATCCTTGCCTTGTCTCGCCAACAAATTAATTAAATAAATTAAAAATTCATTTGTTTGTACTTTTTTACTTGTTTTTCTCCCCCGTTTAACTAGTCGAAAACCTCACTCAATTAAATATCGCCCGACCTGCTCGAAACTCGTAAAATACTAAAATACTAATACACACAATCAAAGAATCATAAAATCACTTCGGTGTCGACTCCCGAAGTTCGAAATACTGTCCAGTATTCACGTAGCCTGGTCATAATTCTGACAAGTCCAACACAAGTCAGTTAAAAATTTGGGGTTGTTACATAACCTTAATTAACTAAAACCCCTCGACAAAACCTGTCCGAGACAAAAACACCGAGTTTTCTTGACTAACCCTAAGTCCAATTGAAAATCATAGCAACAACAAAAACAACACCAAAAACCTTCCACTGTTGCTTCAACACAACCCTTTAAACCATAGCAACACCCTACAAACTAGTGTGCTCGATTCCCGACTCAGAAACCCTCATCAAAACCCTAGAAAACACATCTGATAGATAGAGAACGGAGAGGAGAGTTTGGGCCTAACCTTTATATTTGATTTCCACTTGATCTAATACTTCACATGAGCTCAAAAACTTCACAAACCCTAGTCTCCTTAGCTTATTTTCGTCTAAACACAAGAGGGGAGAGAAAAAGGTGGTGAGAATATGGAAATGGAGATATTTTTATACCAAATTTGTCATCTCAACTGTTTGTTGATCTTAAGACTTGATTTTGTGGCTATTGTGGGGTCAACAAGTCATCCTATTGGTGACTTCATTCGGGAGTTACTCCCTTGTTTTCATCCTACTTACCCCTTGTTCAACACAGACACACCCATCCTCAGGCGTTCTAATACCCAGTCTCGGACTGTTTCGCGTACTAAATGCATACACTCGCGTCACCAATGTATATACAACGTTTTATATTAATTATTTATCATATTTTATTATTTATTGTGTATATGAACCCCGGCCTAATGTACTAATCATTCACCCACTCGACCCTACTGCATCTACACGCTACCCGAGACGAATACCCATCACATTATCTCATTCGGTATAACCAATATAAACACACATATTGCGATGAAATTTAACTAAATTGAACATATACATTGCAAAACATAACAAAATACACACAAATTAGATTGTATACCTAATCCGGCGTGTTCGCCTAGTTGCGGGGTTCACGAGCATTTGAGCTATCATCTACGTCTGTAATAACGTCATAAATAACGTCAATTAATAATTGGGTCATTACCGTTCTTCCCAACTAGTTCAAATTTCTTCCCGAAATTTAAATCAAACGAAATTCTTACCGGCAAATAGTTGAGGGTATCTATGTCGCATAGTAGACTCGAGCTCCCAAGTGAGTCCTTCGGTCCCGTGATGGTACCATCACACTAATACTCTAGCATCCTCTAATCTCAATTAGAGAATGTTCAGCCTGTAACCCTAATTAAGCCCCGATAAACCAGATCAGACCTAATTAAAGTCAGTAGCCTTGTACCTATTCAATACAATAACCTGCATATCTTGATACTCGATAAAAAAAATATTACAAAACGCAACATAAATTTAAAACTTTTCGATAAATCTAAAATATACAACACCGACATAAACCTCAGTGTTATGCTCATATTCCCACCCTGATTATTACAAAATCATACCACAATACAATATATATATATATATATATATATATATATAACAGGGAAACTCTTAGAGAAGATACTAAACTCATGATCTTCTCATTTCCTGAGTTTCAAGTCTTAACGTACGTCAATACCTAAAAATGTTAAGGTATATGAGCTCCTACATACTCAGTAAGCGACTTTCATACAAACTATCAATTATCAATTACTATCAAGAAATAATATATAACAACGTGCAACCAAATGCATATTTAAATGATCATTTGAATCAATATAATTCACACATAATAGACGCAAGTTCATTGGTCTATTGCAATGTACCCATGATTTGTACTTTCAATCTCAATATTTGAATTGAGTCACCCTCTCACATTCTTCAAGAACCAGTCACTGGACATCTAAACAATTCTTGTCAATGTGCCGCCAACTCATAAAAACATAGAGTCGCACTCCCTCATTATCACTAAACCAATCATTGTTCATCTTATTGGTTTATGATTGATGAGCCGCCAACTCAAATGGAAAGCATTGATCGGATAATTTCCAAGTCACTGGGGGAGCGGTGATGGGTAGCAACTCCACTACAGTTCCAAACCCTAAGCCGATCCCTCCCGCCAAACCTCTTTCTGAATTCATTTTTCATTTCAAAAAGTTTATGTAAAACAAAACCAAATCATAGTATATTGCCCCATTCCCCATTCTGAACACTATGTGCTCTAATAATACTATTTTACATTACATAATTGATAAAAAGTATGAATCTCACTTATCTATCATGAGCTTTCTATATTTTACTAACTTGTACGACTCCCCGGAGTCCTCAAATCTTTCCACATCGGTCCATTACCTAAAATAGACCAACTGTTATCAACTTATGTCTAATATTCATTTATTACCATTCCTAAATTGGTCCCATTCGAATCCAAAATCTCGGGACCTAGTTTCTAGCCTATTTTGACTAATTCACATTTTTCAAGGTAACAACCTCGATATAAAGTTTCCTCTAACTTTCAAATTCCTCATTTTCAATAAAAATCTCTTACTTTCTATTAATTAGTCAAAATACTGTTTTTCCTTTTTTTTCAATTTTTGTGATTTTTTTCATAATTTCTTTCTTTTTTTTTGCTTTTTTTTTTTTTTCTTATTTTGGTTTTGGGCCTGAACCGGCCAGGTTCAGGATCCACTGTTTATCTTCCTCGCGAGAACAAAATGATCTGTTCTTTTTTTTTTTTTTATTCATCACTGGGGTTGGCTCCCAACCCTAACCCCAGCTCGAACTAATAAGGGAGACCACTCTCTTGCCTTTACCACTCTTGGCCATGGCTCTCGCCATGGCCGAGCTTACTCACCACCACTGCATGAACCGAACCCAACAACACCAACATCAAGTGAAACAACAAACACAACAGGACAAGCTTACCTTGATTTTGTCTCTACATCGCTAGCTCTCGGCCTCCTCTCGGCTCCTTCTCTTCACGCTGTCGAACCTATCTCTCTCACACTCTCTTTCGATTTCAACACACATATATATATAGTAAGAGAGGTGATTGGTTGGAGAGGACAGATATATATATATATGTGTGTGTGTGTGTGTGTGTGTTGAGATCGTCGCACCTACGACTCAGTTGTGCGCGCCATCGAGTACCCTCGGCGTGTACACTACTGTACTACCTACGCGTCTCATCCGTGACCTCGCTTGTTACTCAGTGCTCGACTATTTATCATTATTTATTTATTTTCCATTTTATTATATATATCCATAATATATATATAAATATACATTTATGCCTATAATTACGTAATTCACGCCAACGAGCACACTCGGGTGTCAACGTTATCCTGCGTCTTATGTGTGTCCACCTTGCCCTATACGTGGTATTAAGCATTCCCTCATTAGTTCAGTTATTCATTTATACATAATAATACAGTCCATACAAACACAATACATTACACCATTCCACTCACGCATTAATCGAGACAAATCAGGCTTATCCACAAAACTAACTCTTATTAATTAAGATTCAGGTTAGCATTAATCATGTGTTTAAGGTAACGGGTCGTTATAAATACCTTTGGGATCTTCTTATTCCACATCGACTATATCCTGCGATCCATAATCTCCATCGGCTGCTCCTTGTAGGTCACATCAGGCCAAACATCAATCTGTCTCACATCAACCATCGATTTTAGTCCCGACCTAGCTAGCCTTAACATAGATACTTGAAATACTGGATGAACCTTCGCTATTATTCCCACCCCAATTAAGCCCCGGTATTATTCCCACCCCAATTATTACAAATTATAGAGCAATACAATTTATATATATTACAAGGAAACTCACTGCACCGTAGAGAAGATACTAAACCCTTGGTCTTCTCCTTTCCTGAGTTTCAAGTTCTAGCGTACATTCATACCTGGAGATGTTAAAGTGGGTGAACTCCTACATGCTAAGTAAGTGACTCTCATACCAACCATCAACTACAAATTAATATCAAGGCAATGTATAACAACATGAATCAAATGCATATCTAAAGGAACATATGAATCAATATAAATAATATATAACAGATGCAAGTTCCTTGGTTTATTGCAATGTACCCGTGATTTGTATTTCCAATATCCGTATTTGAATTGAGTTGCTTTTTCACAGCATCAAGAACCAGTCATTGGGCAACTAACCAGTTCTTGTCAATGTGCAGCCAACTCATAAAAACATAGAGTCGCACTCCCTCATCATCACTAAACTAATCACTGCTCATCTGATTAGTTTATGACTGATGAGCCGCCAACTCAATAGGAAAGCATTGATCAAGATAATTCCCAAGTCTCTGGGGGCGCGGTGATGGAAGGCCACCCCATCACAGCTCCAAACCCCAAGCCGATCCGTCCTGCCAAACCTCTTTCCGAATTATATTTTCATTCAAAACATTTTTGTAAAACCAAAGTCAAATCACGGTACATTGCCCCCATTCCAAGTTCAGTACACTACATGTTCTATTAATACTATTTTACATTGCATAATTGATAAAAGATACGAGTCCCATTTACCTGTTCTGAGCTTTCTATGTTTTATCGACTTATACAACTCCTCGGGGTCCTCAAACCTTTCCACATCGGTCCATTACCTAAAATAGACCAATTGTCATCAACTTGAGTCCAATACTTATTGATTTACCCTTCCAAACTAGTCTCATTCGAATCCAAAATCTCGGGACCTAGTTTCTCACCTATTTTTATTATTTCATGTTTTACGAGGTAAAAACATTGGTATAAAGTCTCCTCCGACTTTCGAATTCCCCATTTTCCATAGAAATCCCTTAATTTTTATTTGTTTGGTCAAAGTAACATTTTTCCATATTTTTCCCTATTTTTTTGAAATTTCTTTTCCTTTTTTTTCTTTTGGTTTGGGTCTGAACTAGGCCGAATCGGGTTCGGCTCAACTTAACCGAACCGGCCCGGTTCAGCACCTTCTTCCTTACGAGAACAGAGCGTCTGCTCTGTTCCTTTTTTTTTCTTTTCTTGATTAGGATTGGCTCCTAACCCAATCCCAATCGATTCGAAATCTCCAACCTCGATAGGGAGACACTCTCTAACCACCACCGAAACATAACCTCAACAACAACAACCGACACACAATAGCCTCAACAACAACAACATTAACTCAAACTCACCTCAACGTCGACGTCCACGAACTCCCGAGCTCTTCTCCTTCTCCTCCTCTTGGTCTACCATTCTCTTCGATCTCTCTCTCTCTCTCTCGATCGATTTATAGAACGAGAGAGGCACTTTGGATTTGGCAATTGTCCAAAATGTCCTTAAGGGCTCTCAATTCCTATTTAAACCAATACCCTTTATAGTAATTTCACATTTTTTCAATTTATTATATATATATATATTTATATATACTAATTTATATATAAATATATTTATTTATCGATATATTGCGCCTAAAATTCCGATTGGCATGCCAACGAGAACTCTCGGGCGTGCACACCATCGTACGTCCTATGCATGTCCCTCGTGACCCCGCGTATCACTTTGCACCTGACAATTTACTATTATTTTCTATTTTAATATATATTTATATATATCCATAATATATATAAACATATATTTATGCTTGTAACTACGCCAATAATTACATAATTCATGCCAACGAGTACACTTGGGCGTCAACGCTATCCTGCATCTCATGTGTGTCATTTTTTATCCACACATGGTATTAGACATTTTCTCATTGGCCCGATTATTCATTTATACATACTAGTACACACAAAAAAAATAATACATTACGCAAATCCACATACACATTAATCGAGACAAACCGAGCTTAACCACGAGCCTAACTCGGATTAATTTGGATTTGGATTACTGTTAATCACGTGCTTAATGTAACAGGTCGTTACAGTCTCCCCAATTTAGCAACGATTTCGTCCTCGAAATTCAAGTTATGTACAAGTTACCAATGATTTCAAAGAGTAATGGAATTCACTATTCCATTATATTTTCTATTCCCAAGCTTTCTCATTCCTTACTTGTCTAATATATGTGGTTGCACTACCCTATCACTAGCACAAAGCTTATCTCAACTTTATTTTGAAGAATAAACCTAACTAAATTACCGTTTCATTCTTCTCTTTCAGTTTAATGAAATGTGAATAACACTATTCCATTAATTTCACTTAACTTGAATCTCTATAGCCCGTTCATAGGTGAGATTCCTAAGATACCATTTATCTTTTGATACCTCTAACAACCTATGATATTTGTCACATTTTCTCTTTTTCTTAAGGATTGTTGTAGCTCAAGCATTGACGAATCCACTAAGGATCAACAATATCGTGTTTCCTACCTCTGTTCATCCCATGACTGAACGGAAAAGTCGACATTCATCATGTCTCTTACCTCTATCCACCACAAATGAACAACAAGGTTAACATATGTGTGTCTCTACCTCCATTCCACCCATCGGTGAATGGCAAGGTCAACTATACAACATTCTCATCATTTTCTTTTGATACTTGCTTGAAACTTATAGATTTCGTCAATCTATACACTACAACTTATAGTTTTTTAACCTTATATTTCTCATTTCTTTTAAATTATAGTTATACTTTACCTAGTCTGCTCTATTTCCTCTATGTAGTTCTTTATTACTTCATTCACTCTTATATAGTATCTTCCATTCTTATCTCTCACCCCCATAGGTAGGATAAGAAAGAGCATACTTCATTTTGTAACCCTCGGATTACTAAAATCATTAAAGAACTCACACAAGTTTCTTTCAGTGATTATCATGATGAGACACAAACTCAATCATACTCGTTCAATTAAGATTAATAACACAATCTCTTTGTTACAACACGAAAGAAATATATTTTATCGAGATTGAGACTGATTTTCAATTTGTATCAATAACTTCTTTCCTCAGTGGAAACAAGTCTCAGATTTCTATTCGGAATATTTTAATATTATACCATCTCACATCTCCCATACAACTATTTTGCTCAATCCTTTCGAACTTAACATATGCCCTCACTAACAAGAATCTTGCAGACTAGATTCCCTTATCAATTATAATTCATTGTGCTGATTTATTTCACAGAACAAAATCTACAATCGTGTTTCTTTTCTTTTATCAGGTATAGACAAGAATCTACCAAACTCTTTAGGTTTCACTACTCAATATCACATACTGAATACGTCTCATATCTCTTTATAATCTCCTTATATATCATCATCTCAATCCATTTATAATTTGTTTATATACCCAAATATGATATAGCATTACATATATCAATAATATAAAGAAATTCCTGAGATATTCAGAATCATTCTTGTCTAACCTTCTTCCTGTATCAAATATCCATTTCAAAGTTTAATGCGTCCAACAGAATTTCTATTAAAACATCTAATATAGACACTACTCATTCATAATCAATCTCTAACACATTGAGTAGTTCCAATTAGATTTCTTGATCAATTCCATCACCTATTAATTCATTCATTTACTGAGTTCAATCTAATTCTGAACTCCAAAGAAATGAACTAGTAATTATTAATTCCAACCTCTCAATTGATGATATGCCTGTGCAGGACTTCCATTATTCTTCAATTTTATCAACCTCTCTAATGAGATAATACTGAGAAGTTCCTATTATAATTACATTTCTTGCCCTTTTCTATCATTCAACTATTAACCATCGTCAATCACTTTATATGAGTGATTCCTCATAGTGAATATATCATTTTTTTCTCTGGTGACTCATTTCACCTCAAATTATCTTCACTCTAACTAAATTATTTTTTTCAAACTCTCATAGTTTCAAACTTTCCTCAATTCATATTTCACCAGTTTCACTAGTTATCAAAATTTTTCATCCATCATTTAGTGCTTCCTCTAAGATATTCTAATCTTAGGAATACTAAACGACATTATACCCTTGTACATGATACAACTGTACTTAAAAACCTCTTAATGAATGCATAAACTTACACTTTCTATGGCAGCCCCAAATTCCGAGGCCGCCCCGTGGCTTCCCATTTCCCCTACTAGTGCACCAGAAACTTTTGCCACATCACTCTCAATCCACTTACCTACATTCTCTCATATTTTGTACCATTTAATATAAAATTTATGATTTACAGCGGAAGATTCATTTCTACCAAAAGAATTATATATATATATAGATTTTACTGTTTCACCCTATAGTGGAAATCCCAGAGAGTACTGTACATATGGCGATCAACTATAACAGTTAATATATACAAGTACACGAGTGAACTATAGTCTCCCAGTTCCCAAAATATAAACAAAATATCAAAATACAATGGTCATCATACGTACCAGTAAGCCTCGGCGCAGGTAAGTCAGATGTAATCGCCGAGAATCTCCTTACCCTTGCTAGTACTAGGGTCTGCACTCAGCCATTTCAAAAGACAGATGACGAGCCCAATAATTAAAATCCCAAGGAAAACCACCGTGCATCATAATTAAAGAATGTAAATGGAAACCAATAAAGAGTGTTAAATAAACATGCGTAAAGGAAAAGAAATGCATACAACTGCCCAAAGCTCATCGCATGAATATAAACACACAGAAACACAAATGGGTGTGAACCAGCTATCCAAGATGTGTACTGAGGACCAGGAGCCCTGTTGTGGCCTACACCATCAACCCTACAACTGTGTCCTAGACCACACACCTAATAAGCAACCACACACCCTCGGATACATAGACGAAAAATCTCAACCGTCCCAGTAAGATTGGACTCGAAGATTATCAATAAAAATAGCTCAAATGAATAACAATAAGTAAATGCAGTATTGGTATTCAGTTGGGTTTTACATACCCGAAAATACGCACTCCGCCTTCCCGAACCCGTCAGTATGCCCCACCTAGCTCCCCGATGTCCAAGTTATGGTTTACCGGTCCCTAAAGTCCATTTATAGTGTTTTATACTTTTTGAAAACATATTATATAATTTTATGATATTATATTATATTTTTAATTTTTCAGTTGTGGTACCTCTCCCGGACTGGGTCGGGGTTCCAAAAAAACCCGAAAAGTTTTGTACCTACTTTTCTACTTTTTTCTAATTTTCTATATTTTTATAAAATTTTTTCCAATTTTTCTGATATTTTTTTCAATTTATTTTCCTATTTTATTTCATTTAAAACTATTTTTATTTATAATTAAATAGAATAATAAAATAAAAAATAATATTTAAATAATATGGGGGTGGGTCCCCTGAACCGGGTCCGACCGGACCCAATCGGGTCGGACCGGTTCGGCCCGGTCTAGGTCCCCCCCACCCCATCATCTTCTTCCCAGAGGCGCACAACGCCTATAATTCTCCTCTTTTTTTTTTCTCTTTTTTGTCGATTTTAGCTTCTCTTCATCCCTCCTCTCGACTTCTCTTCACTCTCTCTCCATTAAAGATCCTCAAAACCTCCAAATTCCATTATAAATCAACATAAAACCAACCCAATTCTCGGATTACATGCATGTACCCAAAAATCCAAAATCCACAAATACACCTCAATTTTTTCCCAAATCCGATTCCAATTGATGTAATTTATCAAAACCAAACTCAATAACATCATATTTATCAAAAACAGTGATGAATTCTCTTGAAATTGAAATTTCACTCCAACATTCATTTTAATGGAAAATAACAAAAATAAGAGTTTATTACCTTAAATCTGTTGTTAAATGCTCAAAATCACCCTCCAATTGCTGGCATTCACCTTCCCCAACCTCGATTTCTCTCACAAATCTCCCAACGATTTGATGAAAACGTTTTCCTTCTTTGCATGTTGATCGATCAATGTATATATATAGGTGGTTATCTAATCTACTGTGTACACGCATCTCGAGGAAAATTCAACCGCCACTGATTACTCTGTGTCACACAGTTCTTGAACACCCTATCATGACACCAATTTCCTTGTATCTTTTCGTTGCGTGTCTCGAGGTCGATCCCAAGAATGCTGATTATTCATTCCAAACTATAGGATTCTATTTATTTCAATTTGATTTAACTTATATAATTTATTCTAGGCATCAATAAATTCCATAAATTTGTAAATAGAGTCACACTAAATCCCCGACCACTCGGCATCCCGTTCCCCATGTTCGGCACGCTTCTCGAGGCGGTCCCACACTTAGTGTACCCAATTTAATTTATAATCTAGCCTAAAGTTATGTTTACATTTCATTATAAATTAAATCCTCCACCTTAGCCTATTTAAATAATTTAAATCTAATTAAACCCCAACGCCCGGCCTCACTGCTACCGAACCCCGCATTGGCCTGTCCTACGAACGGACCCCAGCGCTCAACTTCGCCCGACAAATACTACCTTTACACACCGGTGACAGATAGTACATCATTATAAAGAAAATGAAAATATCAATAAATCACCAAAATTAGAAAAACAACAATACACAATCAATATCTAGGTCCAGAACATGTCTAATCTATCCGCGGCGTCCACGTGTTGTCCGAGCTAGCGTCCTAATATGAAATAAGGTAAATAAGTGCGTTAATAAATAACCAGCCGTTACAATTCTTCCCAACTAAAAGAAATTTCATCCCGAAATTTGAGTCAGTTTAGAATATACCATGGAATAACTAGGGATAACACTCTCGCATGGTTGACACCAACTCCTAGGTAAGTCCCTCTGTACCGTGATGCTGCCACCGTACGAGTACTTTCGATATCTCTCTGTTCCTGAGAGTTTGGATCTTACGATCTAATACCGCCAATGGTCGCTCCTCGTAAGTTGTGTCAGACTGAATCTCCACCTGACGCACATCAACCATGGGTCGTGGCCCGGTCTTAGCCAATCTCAACATCGAAATGTGAAAGGTAGGATGAATCCCTGCTAACTCCACCGGTAGATCTAATCTGTACGCCACGCTGCCAACCTTTTCTACAACTCGATAAGGTCCAATAAATCTCAGCGCCAGTTTCCCCTTAATCCCAAATCTCTACTGACCCTTCCAAGGAAAAACCTTCAGATAAATCATATCGCCCACCTCATAGCTCAGACTCTCGTGGTATCTATTTGCGTATTTCTTCTGTCTGTCCTGTGTCGCTCGAAGCCTTTGTCGAATCTGTCGAATCTTCTCTGTATGATCAACAACTATCTCCGGCCCTATCGTAACTGTATCCTCCAGCTCTGCCCCAACACGCTGGTGACCTACAAGGCCTCCCATACAGTGCTTCAAATGGCGGCATCCCGATACTAGCCTGATAACTGTTGTTGTAAGCAAATTCATACAGTGGTTAGTAGTCCTCCCACGAACCTCCAAACTGCAGAATACAAGCCCTCAGCATGTCCTCCGAAATCCGTATCAATCTCTCTGACTGGCCATCTATCTGAGGATGATACGCCGTGCTAAACTGCAACCTAGTGCCAAACTGCTCCTGCATCGCCTCCCAGAATCTCGAAGTAAACCTAGGATCCCTGTCAAATACAATGGAGACCGGCACCCCATGCAGTCTAACAATCCCCTGCTCGAATAGTCTGCTCAACTGAGGGAACGTGTATCGCATGGAAACTGGTATGAAATGTGCCGATTTTGTCAGTCTATCAATCACTACCCAAATCGCATCGTGTCGCCTGGACGTCTGCGGTAATCCACTGACAAAATCCATGGTAAGGTGTTCCCATTTCCACTGAGGAAATGGGTAACGGCTGTAGCAATCCACCAAGTCGTCTATGCTCCGCTTTCACCTGCTGACATATGTGACACCCTCGAACATAATCGCTAACATCAGCCTCATCTCTGGCCACCAAAACAATCTCCGCGAGTCATGGTACATCTTGGTTCTGCCTGGATGAACTGTATAACGTGACTGGTGTGTATCCTCTAATATACTAACTCTGATCTTTGGTACCGCGGGTATCTACAGTCGACCTCTGTGTTGCAAACATCGATCCGCCGTTTCTGTCCAATCAGTGCACTCAGGATCCCGCGCTAAACTACTAAACCGCTCATAAAGCCCATTAGCCCTCTGACACTCCGACACCCGTTGTAGTGACACTGTCGCTACTCTCATCTGACCACAAATCTGGATATCGTGCGTAACTGTAATGTCTGACATGCTCATAAGTGATGCTGCCTCCAAGAGTCCCATATGTTGCATATTGATCTGGCTGTCAACTCCGCATCTACTCAAAGCATCTGCCACTACATTGGCCTTGCCAAGGTGATACTCGATCGTAAAGTCATAATCCTTCAGCAACTCTAACCATCTCCTCTGATGCATATTCAGATATCTCTCTGTGTGAAAAGATAACGCAGACTCTGATGATCAGTGTAAAGGACAAACTTCTCTCCGTAGAGGTAGTGTCTCCAAGCCTTCAGCGCAAACACAACTATCGTAAGCTCCAAATCGTGTACGGGGTAGTTACACTCATGTGGTCGCAATTGCCTGGATAAATAAGCCACTGGTCGTTCTTCCTGCATCAGAACACATCCCACTCCAGTTCCCGATGCATTAGTGTAAACTGTCAAACTCTTCCCTGGCTCCAGTAATGTCAATACCGGTGCAGAAGTCAATTGTTTCTTCAACTCCAGAAATATCTGCTCACACTCCTCAGACCACTCAAAAGGTACATCCTTCTTCGTCAACCTCGTCATCGGTGCTGCAATCGTGGAGAAATCCTATACAAATCGACGATAATAACCTGCTAAACCCAAGAAATTCCTTATTTCAAAAACAGTCTCCGGTTTCTTCCAGTCAATCACCGCCCTAATCTTGTCTCCCTCAACAGAGATTCCTTGACTGCTAATAACATGTCCCAGAAACTTCACTTCCTTCATCCAAAACTCACACTTACTGAACTTCGCATACAGTCGATGCTCCCTCAACGTCGTCAATACCGATCGAAGATGACTCTCGTGATCCTCTCGCGTCCGGCTGTATATCAATATATCGTCAATGAAGACTATTACGTATCGGTCCAGATAAGGTCTCAGCATGCGATGCATCAAATCCATGAAAACTACTGGAGCGTTCGTCAACCCAAACGGTAACACCGTAAACTCAAACAACCCGTATCTGTACTGAAAACAGTCTTCTTAATGTCCGCTTCTCGAATCCGCAACTGGTGATATCCTGAGCGTAAATCAATCTTCGAGAAGAACTGTGCACCCGTCAACTGGTCAAACAAATCGTCAATCCTCAGAAGTGGGTAACGGTTTTTGATTGTCACCTGATTCAGCTTCCGATAATCTACACACATCCTCATCGATCCATTTTTCTTCTTCACAAATAGTACTGGCGCTCCCCACGGTGACATATTCGGATGAATGAAACCCTTCGCCAACAAGTCCTCTAACTGTTTCCTGACCTCCTCCTGCTCCATCGGTGACATCCGATAAGGTCGGCTAGATATAGGCTGGGTCCCTGGTATCAACTCTATAATGAACTCTATCGCCCGTGGTGGTGGTAAACCGCGTAAATCGTCTGGAAAGACGTCGGCAAAATCTCGGACTACTGGTACATCCTTAATTCTAACTGGTACTCTAGTCTCGGGCTCAATAATCGCTGCGAACTCCTCCATCTCCTGAGTAGTCGCTAATCTACCTCTCGTAACGGGTAACTCCGACGCAGTCCCGCTCAATGAAAAGTCTGGCAAACCCGGAATACTAAACTCTACCCTCTTCCCAAAATAGTCTATCCGTGCATGGTACGCCGATAGCCAATCCATTCCAAAGAGTGCGTCGAACTCTAAGTACTCCAGTACTCGAAGATCAGCTGGCAATTGATGTCTGACGACCTCAATCAGGATGTCCCGAACTATCCGGTTAGGGTAAATCTTATCCCCAGCAGCCGTGCTGAGAACAAGATGGGTCTCAAGTGTATGTGCAACTAACCCTAACTCCCCAACTAATCGTCCAGCAATAAATGATAATGTACTACCCGAGTCAAACATAGCATGAACTAGTCTACTGTGAATAGATAACGTACCCTCGACTAGTTGCCTGGTAGCTCCCAAATCTAGCTGTGCCACCACATGCACTCTGTCCCTATCCGTACCTTGATCTCGTCGTGGTGACGGTGCTCTGCAGTCGACCCTCAAGTGTCCCCTCTGACCACACCTAAAACACTTGCGCGTCTCACGCCTCCCAATCTGCCTGTCATCGAATCTCTGACTCTGGCCCTGGTCTCTTTGACCCCTGTCCTGGTGACCCTGATCCCTGTCCTGATATTGCTGCTGCGGCTGCTGTCGCTGCTTCCCGAAAGGTGCAGAAGTATTAGCATACACCACCTGTCTCTCAGCTCCTCTCCGCTACTCAGGACGCCTATCTCGACGACCCTGATCATGTCTCTGTCGGTCAGATTGATCCCTTTGTCTCTTCGGCCTCTGATCAGACCGAGAACTCGCCCAGACCTGTCTACCAGCTCACCCCTATGCCGTAGATATGTCTCGCGAGCCAATGTCCTATCGTAGATAGCTTGTAAAGTTTCGCCTCCACTCGCAACAATTACTCCTCCTATCCTCTCATCTAAACCCCTGATGAAATAATAGATTTGAAGTCTCTCGATGTTTGCCACATCCATGGCATACATCATAAGATACCTGAATCGATCCATGTACTGTGACACCGTCATGTTACCCTGTCTCAATGCCAGAAACTGTTCACTAAGTCGCAACTGCACTTCGGTAGGAATATACTCATTCAAAAACAACTGTCTGAACTCTACCCATGTAGACGGTACGACATGCGTGTCTGTGTAAATTGTCCACCACACCGCCGCCTGACCTCTCAAACAATACCCTGAAATACGTGCCTGATCCGCCTCCGCTACCTCTAGTAACTGATGTAAGCGCCAGTGTGTCATCAACCACCGTCTTGCAACCTCTAGATCACTGACGCCAGTAAAGTAGGTAGGGTTAAACCTCATAAAATCTTTCACCATCTTCACTGTCTCTGACATCTTAATCCTAGCAGTCGAAGTAATGCCCTGCGGCTCCATAGTAGTAAGCGTCACCTCAGTAGCAACAACTGGTACCACAACAGGTTCAACTCTCTCTCTCTCTCTCTCAACATCTCAGTCCCTGTTGCCTGTGTGTCCACTGCTGGTGCAATCAACACTGAAGGGGTAGTTGCAGCTAACTCACCTGTCGGTGCTACTGCAGGTATCCTCGAGCTTCGTATGTACTCCATGAGCTCAGCCATCTGTGCTTGTTGTAGTAACTGCTGATCCGTAACTCTCTGTACCATGGCTCGCAAATCAGCTACCTCTCGGTGGTATGATTATTGGTCTCCCCAGTCTCTTGCTCTATAGTCGGAGAAATAGTGGTATGGGTCTGTCCGTTCATAATAGTCTGCATTGATTTTTGTGTCCGGCTCAGATCCCAATATACGTAGACGTATAGTATATACAAATACAACAATACATATATCACATAACAATTCTAACTTTACCCGTTTCCATTGCTTCCCAACTAAAAGTTCTAGGCAATTCATCAGATTTCCACATCTAATTTGGTTTAAAGTTTATGCTCTTTCGTTAACTTATTTTATTTACGGCCTTATCGACCTCGCTCTGATACCAAGCTGTGGCGGCCCTAAATTCTGAGGTCGCCCCGTGGCTTCCCATTTCCCCTACTAATACACCAGAAACTTCTGCTACGTCACTCTCTATCCACTTACCTGACATTCTCTCATATTTCGTACCATTTAATATAAAATTTATGATTTACAGCGGAAGTTTCATTTCTACCAAAAGAATTATATATATATATATAGATTTTACTATTTCACCCTATAGTGGAAATCCCGAATAGTACTGTACATATGGCGATCAACTATAACAGTTAATATATACAAGTGCAAGAGTGAACTATAGTCTCACAGTTCCCAAAATATAAACAAAATATCAAAATATAACGGTCATCACACGTACCAGCAAGCCTCGGCGCAGGTAAGTCAGATGTAATCACCGAGAATCTCCTTACCCTTACTAGTACTAAGGTCTGCGCTTAGCCATCACAAAAGATAGATGATGAGCCCAGTAAGTAGAATCCCAAGGAAAAGCACCATGCATCATAATTAAAAAATGTAAATGGAAACCAATAAAGAGTGTTAAATAAACATGCGGAAAGGAAAAGAAATGCAGACAACTGCCCAAAGCTCATCGCATGAATATAAACACAGAAACACAAATGGGTGTGAACCAGCTTTCCAAGATGTGTACTGAGGACCAGGAGCCCTGTTGTGGCCTACACCATCAACCCTACAACTGTGTCCTAGACCACACACCTAATAAGCAACCACACACCCTCGGATACATAGACGGGAAATCTCAACCGTCCCAGTAAGATTGGACTCGAAGATTATCAATAAAAATAGCTCAAATGAATAACAATAAGTAAATGTAGTAGTGGTGTTCAGTTGGGTTTTACGTACCCAAAATACGCACTCCGACTTCCCGGACCCCTCAGTACGCCCCACCTACCTCCCCGATGTCTAAGTTATGGTTTATCGGTCCCTAAAGTCCATTTATAGTGTTTTATACTTTTTGAAAACATATTATATAACTTTATGTATTATATTATATTTTTAATTTTTCAGTTGTGGTACCTCTCCCGGACTGGGTCGGGGTTCCAAAAATACCCGGAAAGTCCCGTACCTACTTTTCTACTTTTTTTTATTATTTTCTATATTTTTCTAGAATTTTTCCCAATTTTTCTTATATTTTTTCAATTATTTTCCTATTTTATTTCATTTAAAACTGTTTTTTTATAATTAAATAGAATAATAAAATAAAAATATTATTTAAATAATATGGGGGTGGGTCCCCTGAACCGGGTCAGACCCGACCTAACCGGGTCGGACCGGTTCGGCCCACCTGGACGGGTCCGGGTCGGCTCGGTCCAGGCCCACCCCGTGTTGGGCCAGGGCCGGTTTGGCCTGGCCCACCTGGGATGGGCCTGGGCTGGTCCAGCCCGGCCCAGGGGTGAAAGCGCGCACGCACGCGTGCGTGCGTGCGTGCGCGCCCCCCACCCCATCATCTTCTTCCCAAAGGCGTTGCGCCTCTAGTTCTTCTCCTCTCTTTTTTTTTTTCTCTTTTTCGTCGATTTTAGCTTCTCTTCATCCCTCCTCTCGACTTCTCTTCACTCTCTCTCCATTGAAGACCTTCAAAACCTCCAAATTCCATCACAAATCAACATAAAACCAACCCAATTCTCGGATTACATGCATGTACCTAAAAATCCAAAATCCACAAATACACCTCAATTTTTTCCCAAATCCGATTCCAATTGATGTAATTTATCAAAACCAAACTCAATAACATCATATTCATCAAAAACAGTGATGAATTCTCTTGAAATTGAAATTTCACTCCAACATCCATTTTAATGGAAAATCAACAAAAATAAGAGTTTATTACCTTAAATCCGTTGTTGAATGCCCGAAATCACTCTCTAATTGCTGGCATTCACCTTCCCCAACCTCGATTTCTCTCACAAATCTCCCAACAATTTGATGAAAACGTTTTCCTTATTTGCATGTTGATTGATCAATGTATATATATAGGTGGTTATTTAATCTACTGTGTACACGCATCTCGAGGAAAATTCAACCGCCACTGATCACTCTGTGTCACACAGTTCTTGAACACCCTATCATGACACCAATTTCCTTGTATCTTTTCATTGCGTGTCTCGATGTCGATCCCAAGAATGCTGATTATTCATTCCAAACTATAGGATTCTATTTATTTCAATTTGATTTAACTTATATAATTTATTCTAGGTATCAATAAATTCCATAAATTTGTAAATAGAGTCACACTAAATCCTCGACCACTCGGCATCCCGTGCCCCATGTTCGACACGTTTCCCGAGGCAGTCCCACCTTTAGTGTACCCAATTTAATTTATAATCTAGCCTAAAGTTATGTTTACATTTCATTATAAATTAAATCCTCCACCTTAGCATATTTAAATAATTTAAATCTAATTAAATCCCAACGCTTGGCCTCATTGCTACCGAACCCCGTGTTGGCCTGTCCTACGAACGGACCCCAACGCGCAACCTCGCCCGACAAATACTACCTTTACACACCAGTGACAGATAATACATCATTATAAAGAAAATGAAAATATTAATAAATCACCGAAATTAGAAAAACAACAATACACAATCAATACCTAGGTCCAGAACATGCCTAATCTATTCGCGGCGTCCACGTGTCGTCCGAGCTGGCGTCCTAATCTGAAATAAGGTAAATAACGACGTTAATAAATAACCAGCTGTTACACGTTCTATCCAATCAACTGAATTTATACTAATACTGGGATCCTCATCCCTATTTTATCATACTCAAGTCTTTTCTCTAAAATTTATTCTTGTAATTCATTTCATCCATCATTTTAAATACATATTCTTAATTTTTCATTGTCAGTTGATGTCTTACAATAGTTTGGCACTCTTACCAATATAATTATTTTACATTAGTTCCTCATGAACTATATCAAATATATTTACTACAATCCCTTGCTTTATTGTTAACAGACAACTACTTGAATAAAAATATTAAGATACACCTCTAACTCTAACTTTTTTCGTAATCCAAGTATAATTAAGTAACTATTGTAGTCAAACTATATTTCAATTTCCTCAAGGCATCCTTTGTATCATGTACAATTATCTTCATTCCATTATAGTAATTAATTGAATATACAATACAACTATATCACAATTATCTGTATAAGTTCTTTGTATCCTTCAATCAT
This sequence comes from Stephania japonica, assembly GCA_039657345.1. Lineage (NCBI taxonomy): Eukaryota > Viridiplantae > Streptophyta > Magnoliopsida > Ranunculales > Menispermaceae > Stephania > Stephania japonica. Next base: position 76,084,220 of record CM077556.1, read on the forward strand.
TTCACGTTTCACAATTTTTCTATCTTTGTGTTGAATATAAGATAACTCTTCAATTGCCTTAATCTCACTCAAATCCCTTGACTCATAATTTAAGATTTAACACTTATCCTAGTAGTTTTCAGTTGAACTTAACCATTACACGTACAACTTTTGGTATATGTCAATCTATTGTCAGAGTTCCATATAACTCTGCAACAGTACTTTATGCTTTTGTAAAATTTTAACTATTTTCACATTCGTCATCATTGTCAACTTAATGATAATCTTATCTCAATAGACTTCAACAACTCTTCATTTTTCTATTATTAAATATAGCATGGGATCTAGTGAGTTTCTATAGTCTACACCATAATTTTCTCATATTGTCAAGCCATCGCTTGATCATATACTCTTAGATTCTGATCTTTACTCCATGATAACCAAATCTCAATCAACTATTGAAAACTATTGGTTTCATTTATTTAAATATTTAAGTTGTCAATTATAGGAAATCATTATTACTTTGTAATCCACTTAAAATTAATTTATCACTCCAATTAAGTTCTCAAACTCATACAATTTTCATAATACCCCAAAGTAAAATAGAATTGATCATCGGTTTGGTATCAAAATCAAGTAATTGACAAATTTTTAACTTAAGTTGTGATAAGATTCCAAGAAACTCAAATAAACTATCTTCTTGAATCCTTAACACCATAATTTTCGTTCATCCATCTTGACTTTTCATTAAAGTTTTATTATCAATTTACATAACCCAAACCATTTGAATTTCAAATAATTACTATATTTCTACGAATTATCAATAATAGAATTTATAAATTCCAACAGTTTTCATCATAGATTGCAGTCAATACCAATCTCTTGATATACTGCTTACTTATTCATTCTCAGTATTGTACATCATTCTCTAGATTCTCAATTCTTAACTTTATTGACAACTCATTCTCCTCAATTTAGATTGTACTAGTCCAAAAGATCAAATTAAACACCTCACTAGCTCACTACTATGTTTTCTCAACTTACCTGAGCGGTACACTTTTATCTACATCAAATATCTCTTATGACAAAAGTGTTATATCTATGAATCTTTCTGTATTAATACATCGAAAGATTCTTAAATAATTTGATGTTAAGCCCCTACCCTTGACCTTTCCAGTCCTTAGGCTTATGCAGTTGTTACTCACCTTCCACTTTTATTTTCAATTTACCTTTACCTTACAAGTGATTCTACTTCCTCAACAAGATAGAGTTGATCAAAAACATAAATTTCTCTCAAATCCTTCAACTCTCATCTCTTGTTGTAACTGTTCACTTTTAGAGTAACTTTATCATTTCCTTACCATCTTAACATTGAGTTACACCTCAATTTAGTATCCTCATATTTCATTTCTCTATGTATGGTTCTTCCACATCATCATTTCTTTCTCTTTATTACTCTATTAGTGAGTACAATTATCCACAACAATACTAATAAGTCCTTTCTATTTCACCTTCAGTATGTGCAACTATATCCCAACTATATTGACAGCTTTTCCTTATTATCATACTGTTAGTGCATGCATTTACATCGCAACAACACTAATAAACCTCTTTCTTATATTACTTTCAGTATGTGCGACTATACTACAACCTTACTTACAAGTTTCTTTCTTACTATTCCAATATAGACTAGCACCATATATGGAATCATATACTTCATAATTATTCACAAAGTATGCTTAACTAATGATTATCTAAGCTCAACTAGGTTCTCTTTACCATTTACCACTAATTCCCTCATTGAATAACTTTTCATCCAACTCCACTAGTCTTAACACTAGTATATTTTCTACTCAAAGTGACTCCTCACCTTTGAGTTTCATATAAGTCATTCATTCCATATTTCTTTCATCTTTTATGGTTATTTTATTTGACCTATGTCTCTAACTCCAGAACCCATCATTCCTTCTACACTAATTATTTCTCATTAGAAAATATTAGTGAGGATACAAACCATTAAAGACTATTCCATTGAGGAGTTATATCTAAACTCTTCCCTTTCCATATCTATATTAGTAAGGTTCAGGGTTCTACAACCCTAACCCTCAATATCTAAACAAAAAAGTTGAAGCTTTTAAAAGCAATGTTTTCGTTAATACGCTTTTAACAACGTATACTATCCAACTAACTAATTTGGTGGCCTAATGATTTGGTATAAGATTTGAAAGTAAGTAGTTTTAGTTGGTGCAAAAGTTGTTTCTTAATCATACACTACAACAAAAACAACTTTCGTGACGGTTTAAAACCGTCATAAAAGGCTCTCATAACGATTTTTAAATCGTCACACAGTCCGTCATGTTATGAGACGTCACAAAAGCCCAAGGCGTTTTGTGACGGTTTTAAACCTTCATCTTATCTAAAACATTGTATTGAATTTTTTGGCTTTCATAACGGCTTAAAATGTCACAAAAGGGTTTTCAATTTTTTTTAAAAGGACCATTATTTTCCTGCAAAATAATTTTTTCCCTACAACATATATAAACCATCACCACTACTATACATAAAATTAGATCACAAAGTTATTCATTTGAACTTTTATAAGAAGCAAATGCCACACTTAGTTGTCTTGGAAGAAAATAAACAAAACAAAATTAGAATACACAATTTTAAATTTCCCAAATTCTGAATCATAACCTTCACAAACTGTAATAACAGTTCACTCAACTGCTTATCAAACTTGCTAAACTTCTAATTCTTTTATAGATTTCAACAGCCTTAACGTGTGAGAGTATCATATTGTGCACTATAATCAGTGGTTCCACCTCATAATCCCTCGCAAACAGTTGCCGAACGGTGCAGAGCAGCGATTGGAGCGTAAGTTCCTCTAAGATAAGCAAAATTAGCTGTGGTTGGGTTCATTTATGGTGACCCAGTACTTGACTCTATCACTAAAGCTTCTGACGTCGGCAAAATGCATAAATTCCTCCTACAGGACACGTCACAAACCCATAGTTAAGACCATACTTAATTACTAATGTTAGGACATATTTCAATGTCAACCAGATCAATTCCATCTATTTGATATGGGGTTTCATTTTAAAAGGCCTCGATGGTAAAAACATAGGAGGATTCAGCTTTAACAGATTATATAAAAAGGCGAAAGACCAAGAAAGAAATACAATATTGTAGGACTTAGCCATGACTGATATCAGACTAGTAATAGCAAAATAGTACATCTACAGTCATAATGATGAAGCCAACACTAGTTTATGGATCTTACCATGCTTTAGTGCTTCCACTAAGGAGTACTCATCTCTCCCGCAAGTTCACCCAGCAAAACCATCATTTTGATCTAGGTTAGATAAAAATAGGATCAAACAACTAGAATTAGGAAGCTATTTAGCAGATTTTTGCAACACTGTGATAATCCTACATAGTTCAGTATCAGAGGCACTAACTACCCCTATTTTCATCTAGGGCACCACCCAGACTAATCGCATAATTAAGCCCTAATTACAACACGTAGGACCTAATTATGTATTAGTCACCCTGTCCTACCTATTATTTTGTGAATTTGGTTCAGGGATAAGAAAATCCCCTATCATTTTATAAGAATTATCAAATTAGTGGAAGTCTTTAACGTATTAGCGGAAGCATTTTATATAAATCCTAAATGTGGAAACCGAGAAATAACAATCACAATATCAATATGCAATAAACGACGATCATATAAACAAAGTGAAAGTAAAAAATCTGGTGAACTAACTCTCGTCCCAACAAAACAACCCAAGCAAAAGACGTATATAAACATAATACAAAAAATATGACCTACATGTACAACAGTTACGCACTACGAGCTCAGGTAGTCGCCGATCTTCTCCTTGCCTGGTCTGGTACTACTCGACGAACCTACACCCACCATCACAAACTAGACGGTGAGTATAGTGATATTTAAGTGATAACCGGAGAATTTTATACTACATTTCCAAAGTAAAGACATATATTTAAATGCATAATATAGCAGAAAAAGGTGCTGAGAAAGTAATGCATATAAATATCATAGTTAACCGAATTAGATAGACTGATACAGGCTAAGTCGAGATGATCTACATCTGATCGGCGGTGAGAAATATCAATCAGCCTTTTCCACTATCGTATGGAGATACTCTCAACATACTTTATAAATTTTGAATATATATATAAAACTTGTTGAAAACCCGTAGTTCAAGCTACGTAATGCCACCCAAGTAATAGTGGTGAGTGCTGGAAACCCCGAGGTCCAATGACCCCATAAATTCACCCAACTCTTGTGCAATGGACACTAGATAATCTCCAACTTTTGTTTCAAGGATTTTCATTTCTAAGGTTCTACGATATCAACAATAAGTTAGGATATAAAGCCACAAAAGAAATGGAATACAAACCAATTACTACAGTAACCCTAGTGAATGCATTTCTAACATCAGTCATAATATAGCCCACAACAAAATAGACATATCAGGAAAAAGAGTCAATGAAACTATCACAAAACATCATGCTATTTCAACATTCAATTTGAACAGAGAAAGAAAACATGATGGTAGATTACTAACCACAAGTCGTCAAATTGACTGAAAGAAAAATAATATGAATGAAATAAAGTAGAGATTTCCCACAGTTTCACTTACAAGTCACAGGATAGAGATGGCTATCCGGCCTCGCGACACTCTGACTAGCGCTCCCGAACTCCCGGGACACCCCTAGGTCCCTGAAATATTATATGTATATATATATATATTATATTTATATATACATATAAATATATGTGTATGTGTATATATATACATATATACAAAGATATAGTCATTTATTTATTTATTTATTAATATTTTATTACATAGACATATTTTATGTATGTATATGCATATATGTGTATATGTATACATACATACATATGCATGTGTATACATATATTTATATGTATACGTATATAAATGTATATATTATTTTTACTTTTACTTATTTTTTATTTTTATTTTTTTATTTTTTTTTTTGGTGGGGGGTTTGGACCCCTGGACCGGGTCTGACCCGGTTGGGGACGTACGCACGCACACACTTGCGTGTGCGTGTCTCCCTCCCCCCACCCATTTCTCGTGCGTACGTCCCCCCCCCCCACCCCCACCCCCACCCCCACCCATTTCTTTGTTGTTGCCGAGACACTGCAACAGCAGCGTCTCTGCCTCAACATATATATATATATTTGGATTGAAATCGAGATGGGAGGGAGGGCCTCCGCGGACGAACTACAATCCGTTCCCTCCCCGATGCCACCATCACCGACCACCACATTTCATCAACAACAACAACCACCTTACCTTCGAATCACCTACGTCGCGTCTCGAAGCTTCCGATCTTCCTCCTCAGATGATCTCTCTCTCTCTCGGATTCTCTCCCTCTCTCGGACTCCCTCTCTCGATTTTTTTTTCAATTTGTGGTGTGTGGTGGTAGTTTTGGGGTTAGATAAAAAAAGGTAACTAAATTACCAAAATGCCCCTCAATCTTATCCTCTTTCTTAATAAGTCAAAGCCCTTTTTTGTCATTTCACAAATATTTTCTAATTTTTTTTAAAAAATGTATATATTTATATTATATATTTATAAATATATGTGTCCAATTCAATTTAATTAATTTATGACCATAGGCTATAATCTAATGTGAATTAATTTAATTACATTGCATTTTACTAATTTTAGACTTACCACAAGTCTTGCTATCTGGTACCCCAGCTTGCACGCAACTCGATGCATATCCCCGACCACGTCTCGACGTCGATAGCTGCAAGTACTCATTTAGTCAGCCTACACACATACAAAACACTAGGAATACATCAATACAAATATAAAATTTACCTCAGCTAGATGCCTCGGTCTGTGTGCACATCTCATGTGGGGCCCACGTTACGGGTCGGTGACCCTAATTAAGCAGTTAATCAAAAATATGTTGAGGTAGAAACGATCTTTGCAACAACAAAGAAATTGGGGGTTGGACTGGGTCTGAAATAAATAAAATAATAAATAATAAATAATAAATAATAAATAATAAATAATATATACATATATATATATATATCTATATTTATATATACATATACATATAAATATATATATACACATGCACATGTATGTATATATACATATACACATATATGCATATACATACATAAAATATGTCTATGTAATAAAATATTAATAAATAAATAAATAAATGAATATATCTATGTATATATGTATATATATATATACATACACATATATTTATATATATATATAAATATAATATATATACATATAATATTTCAGGGACCTAGGGGTGTCACGAGAGTTCGGAAGCGTTAGTCAAAGTGTCGCGAGGCCGGATAGCCATAGCTATCCTGTGACTTGTAAATGAAACTGCAGGAAATCTCTACTTTATTTCATTCATATTATTTTTTTTCAGCCAATTTGACGACTTGTGGTTAGTAATCTACCATCATGTTTTCCTTGCTCTGTTCAAATTGAATGTTGAAATAGCATGATGTCTTGTGATAGTTTCATTGACACTTTTTCTTGATATGCCTATTTTGTTGTGGGCTATATTATGATTGATGTTAGAAATGCATGCACTAGGGTTACTGTAGTAATTGGTTTGTATTCCATTTCTTTTGTGGCTTTATAGCCTAACTTATTATTGATATCGTAGAACCTTAAAAATGAAAATCCTTGAAACAAAAGTTGGAGATTATCTAGTGTCCATTGCACGAGAGATGGGTGATTCATGGGGTCATTGGACCTCGGGGTTTCCAGCACTCACCACTATTACTTGGGTGGCATTACGTAGCTTGAACTACGGGTTATCAACAAGTTTTATATATATATATATTCAAAATTTATAAAGTATGTTGAGAGTATCTCCATATGATAGTGGAAAAGGCTAGTTGATATTTCTCACCGCCGATCGGATGTAGATCATCTCGACTTAGCCTGTATCAGTCTATCTAATTCGGTTAACTGTAATATTTATATGCATTACTTTCTCAGCACCTTTTTCTGCTATATTATGCATTTAAATATCTGTCTTTACTTTAGAAATGTAGTATAGAATTCCCCGGTTATCACTTAAATATCACTACACTCACCATCTAGTTTGTGACGGTGGGTGTAGGTCCGTCGAGCAGTACCAGAACGGGCAAGGAGAAGATCGGTGACTACCTCTGAGCTCGTAATGCGTAACTGCTGTACATGTAGGTCATATTTTTTTGTATTATGTTTCGTCTTTTGCTTAGGTTGTTTTGTTGGGAAGAGAGTTAGTTCACCCGACTTTTGACTTTCACTTTGTCTATATGATCGTCGTTTATTGCATATTGATATTGTGATTGTTATTTCCTGGTTTCCACATTAAGGATTTATATAAAATGCTTCCGCTAATACGTTAAAGACTTCCACTAATTTGATAATTCTTATAAAATGATAGGGGGTTTTCTTATCCCTGAACCTAATTCACGAGATAATAGGTAGTACAGCCTGACTAATACAAATTAGGTCCTACGTGTTGTAATTAGGGCTTAATTATGAGATTAGACTGGGCGGTGCCCTAGATGAAAATAGGGGTCGTTACACTAATATACCTGTGGTATATTGTTGAACCAAAGGACGTGATCGGAAAGAGTTGAACCAGGAAACACATCCCCTCCAATTGCAATGCCTTCAATGAAGTTTCTTCAACAATTTAATTGAAACCCACTAGTAAAATTATAATTAATACTTAAAAACCATCCAATTTACATAGAAACCTTCAAATATTCCATCTGTCACCCGTGCTATTGAGCTATACATTTCATTTGACATGCCACCCTGCAAATTTTAAATTAAAAATGTGAAATATGTACATTTTTGCAAGCATGAAATAGAAGACCATATAACCCAAAAGTATTTGAATCCTAGCGTCAGTGTCCGCAACATTTAAAGGAAAAACATACGATATAAAGCCCAACATGAAATTTAGAAAACCCAAAAGAAAATTCTAATTCAACGTAAATAAAATGCAAAAAAGGAAGAGGCATACAGATTTAGAAACAAATCCAACAGATCCAGTCCTGTAAAGCTTGCATTGGATTATATTGTCAATAGTCCTAGTAGTATCACCTATCTTAAAGGCTCCAGCTAGAATGCCTGCAAACAGTGGTAGGGCCAATGACAACCTGATAAGTACAGGTACAAAAATTAGCTACTCAACCAAACAAGACCTGGATGAATAAACCAAGAACCAGTTCGACTAGCTTGTTAGTTCCAAATACGATTCTACGGTTTAGACTTTATATTCAACAATCACAGATTAACATTAATTTGCAAGTGTGAGCACGTGCCAACAAGTAAAACTACTGGTACTATTGGTATCATTTTGTTGAATTTCTATATTTTCATCGACTATTTATGTCAAATTTTCTCACCTTATTGTTTGCTTTGGCATATGCTATCAATTGTTTAGCATCTGACTTGGGAATGCCTTCAGCAATTATAGCTATAACTCTAATCGTAGGTTGCTTAAGAGCAGCCCTGGAAAAAGCAGGAGCACTGCAGTCATCAATATAAGATGGACCATTAACATATCTCAATAATAACTACTTTAAAACACTAGAATAAACAAACAACTTACTTTCTAAATGATGTAAAGTTAATAAAAACATCAGATGTTGGATGCACAGCACAAGCAGCTTCAATCTTCAAAAAATTTCAAATATGGCTCACAGTATTAAAAAATGATATAAAAGGTGATATCTCAATGAAATAATCAGCCTAAATAAGGAAAAGTAACTTCAAGATATGAGAAATAGAAGGATAGTATGAGCAAATGGTTCTATGCCTGCATTGAACAACTGAATTCATCAATTGATATGTCAAACGAGAAGATCAAATTGTTTGTAAGTTTATGAAATAAATCAAACTCGCCTTTCTGGAGGAGCTTGTCGATAATTTTGTCATAGAACATTACTCCCTTTATATTAACATCCCCAAACCTCCCTCCTAATAAAATAAGTAAGAACATTAAACTGTCAACAATCACAACGTTTCTGAAAATTATATTAAAAAACACATATATATATATATATTTTTCGAGCTTATTAGGTAGTATTCTAGCCTACAAAATCGAGAAACGATAAGCATTTATACCCATATAATGCATCCTCTCAATGTCTTCCTTTTAAGAATAAATTAAAGAACAACAGATTAGACATTAAATTAGATACTAATAGTCATGAAATTATATGAAAATAGGCTTATATCTATTATTAATGATGAAATCATAAATAAATTAATCTGTACTTCATATCTATGGTAATGGTCATCAACAATGTCTCCATTGTCTCCCCCAACTATATTCCCTGATAAAGATTTGTAAAAACAAAACGAATACAATCAAATTTGAAAACCCTTCATCATTGTAACTAAATAACAAAATTAAACAAACAAACAAAAAAAACCTGGAATGTGACTGAATACATCCCAATTGCTCACACTCTTCCCATCTTCATGAACAACTTCCTCAACCGAAAACCCCCAAAAAATTAAGACCATATATCCAATAAAAACACTTAATTTTAATCAACTAAATCAAACCCAGTTGACCTGATAAGCTAAAGTAGCTGTGCCAAAGAAAAAACCATTTGGAAATTGGTCTCTGGTGATATCTTCTTCAGATTTCACTGAACAATGAAGTGTAAATAAAGACCAATCATTAGATCCTTGATAATACTGAAGTCCACGTGATTAACTCGCGAGTCAAGTGTCCTTATTTAAATATAAATACAAAAATAAACCTATGTTGTATGAACCGGTATAGTGATTTCCTCTTGACCAAAATAGAGCTTCTGAAATCCCTCAAAACTCGGGTTAATAATACCAGCAAAAGAAGGTGTTCCTCCCTGGAAGCATAAAGTTGGTCGACGATCACTTGTCGTCCGTAATCTCACCCATTATGCTCTATCCATCCATACTTCCCTAGCTTATCAGAATCTTGACACACATGCCTCATGAATTACCTCATAAAACTAGCATTCCATCCTTAATATCCTCCGATGGCAACGAATTAAACAAAGCCTACATTGGCATCACCTTAACCACATTATCTACCTAATGGAAATTGAAACAAAGTAGTAATCAAACAAACCAAGAAATCATGCACCTGAATCTAATTCGCCAAGAGTAATTATCTTCCTTTGAACATTTTAACCTAAAAAAACATAACCAAAATCAAACCAAACACTTCAAAACCAAAATCTGAACAACAATCTCAACAATCAAGCAAAGAACAACAAAAACCTTCTTGCTGAGATGCCCAATTGCTACCAATGAGTCCTTGAAGGTAATGCAACATTCTCATCTCTACAAGAAAAACAAGTTTATGCAAAATTAGACTGAATGTTGAATCCATATCTTAGTATATTGTAGTTCAATTATTTGAGCTAAGAAGCTCAAATAATAGATAATGTCATAATACATTTAGTACTTCCTAATAGAACAATATCAACTTTGAAATTGTTATAATGCAAAAATAAGATATGATTTTTTGTTCTGCAGAACAAAGAAATAATTTCACTGTAGAAGCTAGGGGAACTACTAAACAAGAATGATATACAAAAAATGAAGTACTCATCGAGTTATTTTAATTCCTCCAATTGAGAAAGCAATACCAACAACATCATACCTGTTTAAGTGAAAATATCTGTGACAGCTTCTTTCGGCCATGGAATTATTTTCCCAAGAGCATTGTCTAGTGTTGTCCAATTATTTTGGTTCCTCCAAAAGCATTTGGTTCCTCCAAAAGCATTTGGTTCAAATACCCTCTCAACATAAACTAAATATGCATTTCCTCTAATAGGTATGCCATCCACAAGATGCATGGGATCATCAATTTCAACCTCTCCTTTGCTGACTATCTTTTTTAAAGACAACCAATCAAGAATCATACATTTCTTGCACGTATATTAGGAGGATTGTTTTGTTGCTACAAGATAAGCAAAATAAAATTATAAACTCGAATAGGCTATTAAGCTTAGATGATTAATATTATTTTTACCTGCCCCGAAGATGGAGGCATTTGTTAGCTACGAATGAGCTCAACTAACTGTTCATGTTTTTCTTCTAATCTACGAAAATCAGCTTGAAGCTTCCGATCCAAAAATTGTGCTTTGAGTAGTTGCACGAACATTAGAAGGGGTCACTCCGAACCCAAAACCTCTCACTCGACCCTAGTGTTCAGGACCAAACACTTGCGCGATCGGATCCTTATTTATTGATTGAAATGATGAAGCTAGTGATCTCCTTTGACATTCATTAATTTTTTCCTTCAACAATAACTAAGTATTAACAAAAATAAAATATCACTCAAATAAAATAAAATCAACAAGTTTATAATCACTTAATCATACCACTACTCCAGGAATTTCATCATTATGTGGTTGCGTTTTTTATTTTTATGGCCTTAATTCCATAAATCAACTCTGTTTGTATCGGCCCTCCAATTTTTGCTTTCTAAAAGAACAACAAAATTGTGAATAATTGTGAGACTTGAGGACTCAAGGTAATACTTACATGAAAAATTAGTTGCATAAAAATAATAACCATTCTTTGAAAAGATTCATATATGGAATACAGTGCTTACCATTTCTTCGTCCAAGCGAGCATATCCCTATCGACTCATGGTGTGGGCAAGTTAATGCTTTGATCTAAGTTCCTTGAATTTCTTGCTTGTTTCTTTGAAGGCCGTTTCATTCAGCTAAATCAACCCTTTCAGGTTGGAGTTTACTATTAATCTCATCATCTGACCAACCATCTTCAAATGCTTGCTTTAGATCGCTTGTCACTTTTGATTTCCAAGATCGCCAGAGAGTTCCAATATGCTGCACTATTTTCTTCTTCATATCGTCTTCTAAACCATCAAATCTTAGTTTTAATGATATATGTATATGTATATGTATATATATATATATTGATTGAGAAATTAAATAACTAATTTAATAATAATATTAAAAATCTAACCTTCAATAACTTCCACAATTCTTCCTTTCCTCTCTGTTACAAAGTGTTACAAGGCGGCATAATGATTCACACCATATCACGCCCCAGAGCGCCCATATAAGAAGATACCTTGTCAGAATTCTCTCCAATAGGCTGACCTCTATCATTAAAATGAACCACTTCACGAGTTTGTGAAGCAAGTGTACTCATATTGAAGCCTTGTTGGACCACTCTTGTTTCTTTTTTGATCATTTATAAAAATATCATACTTATAACCCTTTTTACTTATTCACAAACCTATAATTTTATACTTTATGGTCACACATTCAAGAATCTCCCCACACATCACACACCCCCATCTGTTATGTCTACCTTCATGTTGAGTGGCACTCTCTCTTGACTGAGAAGCGCCTAATGAAGTTGATGCTTAAGCAGCAAATTCAGCTAGAGATGGGGTTGAAGATGGAGCTCGAGATGTGGCTAAAGATGGAACTGTTGATGGTATACGAGAAGGAGCTACAAATGGAGCTCGAGATGGCATACAACGAGCAAAAAATGGAGCTCGAGATAGAGGTGAAGATGGAGCTCGAGGCGAACCTGGAGATTAAGCTGAAACTGAATGTGTAGGCCTAGGTGAAGCTCCAATCCTTACACCGGCATTTAGGTCCCGAGTTAATAATGCTTCGATAGCTCGTTTATCAATTTCAGCCCTTTTTTGTGCTTTTTGAAACTCTAATAACAATTTATGAATTTGTTAGTGCCACCATAAAAATATAATTATTTTTATAAAAATAATGTATTGAGCTTTTCTATTTTTACCTCTCCCTCACGCACCTCAACTACACCTTTTCTCTTATCATTGCGTCGCCCCATTTTTTCTAAGTATGCCACAACCTGCCTAAACATTTGCAAAAAATACACAGTTCAATCCTAAATTAGTAGGGGACAACATAAATAATAGAAAACATTTTAAAATCTCAAAAAGGTAGGTTACTTAAAACAATTTTGAGGGACATTTGAAAAGGAAACAATACATCTATTACTCAAAGAATATCAAACAAGTGTTTACACAAACAGAGCATAACATACTACAAAGTATTCTCTCACATACAAACTAAAATTACATATATAGAACATATTTCCTAATACTAGTAACTGCTGGAAACTACCTTAGACTTAGTCAAATTAAAAAAACTTACACAACACCCACAATTGTCACAACAAAACACACAAAACATTGAAACTAAAAAACAGTTGAGAAAACAAGTAAATTTAAAAACTACCCACTTCAGGATGCACTAATTTTAACATACCTCCATGCTTAATCACTATTGCAAAGGGTAGGGAATAGGGAAGGACAAATATATATATATATGCCTTCTCTTTTTGACTCCTTGCAATTCAATAATTTTCAAGTGTTCAAAAGTTCTTTTTTTTTTAATTTATGAACTCAAATTTTCAAATCAAATGAGAACAATACAAGTTTCCTCAAACTAGATTCTTATGTTTGAATCTAAAAACTCTCATTGCATCAAGATTTCAAGGCAACCAAAAGAGTAAATAAATTTGTCCAAATCAACGACGAGACTAAAGTCATAATAAAAGTGTTCAACCCACAAGCAATTTGATTCCACCGGTTAGCATCAAACCATCTTAAAATTTCAAGAAACAAACCACCAATTATTTAATAGTGAAAAAGACAAAATTATGTCAATTGAATCAATGGTTTAATATAAATAAAAGCTAAGGTCTCATAGAGCTCTAGTGGACCTTCCCAACTCATTTCCTATCCAAGTCACATAAACTTAGACTCATAAATCCTACTTCAATGCAAAATTAAGATTAATGACATTCTAGCTTAAGATTAACCAATTTCAATGAGATCTCATAAATCTCTAACTAATATATGAAGTTAAAAGTGTTAAAAATATCACCCAAAATACCAACTCTAGTCGAGAACTCACCACTCTAGCTTCTAATCACCATTATCCTAATAACCTGTAGAAAGAGAAGGCATATATACATGAGAAAAACATCAAAAAAGCATTATGCTAAAGCAAGTTGTATCAACAAACTAGCATTGTAAACCACACATTTTAATGCAAATCTCGTTTTTGCTCAATTTCTCAATCTAGGGTTTCACTTTTTGAACTGTTTGTGTTGGTGAATTATGAGATGTGATTGGGGGATCAGTTGGTTTGGTATCAAATTGATGATATATCCAACAATCCAACAATCAATTGATGATATATCCAACAATCCAACAATCCAAACCCTAAACCCTAACTATGAAGAATCCACCAATCAAATCAAATGCATGAATCAAAATCACACAAAACTTCAAAATCATCCAATATATCACCATAAATCAATAAGTAGGACCAAAAACTAAACAACAAAGTTATGCTAAACCTCCAAAAAATCCATCAAAAAAATCTAGAACGCAAAACGAAATTACATATCCATACCCGTGATAGCACGAATCTGAAGAGGAGAAGCGAAGAGGCCTTGAGTCGCCTTTACAAGCGAATCTGGTGAGGTCAATCGAAGATTGAAAGAGAAATCTGGTGCCAATTGAAATCGATCGGATGATGCGAAGAAGGTAGGATCTGGTGAAGTTTTAGGGTTTGAGGAGAGGGGGGTTTTAGTTTTCACGAGAGTATATATCCCTATAATAATGGTAACCGTCATCTAAGGTTTTCTTTCCTATTGTGATCCATTGTTCTAATATCAAAACTCCTTAATGTTGTAGTGATACCGAGGCTTGTGAGTTAAGACCTCACACCTAAAATTAAAGGTGGTTAAGTTGGGGATAATATCGGTACTAGGGGAGATTGCCTGTGGGTGCGGGTATACCGCTTGCAGATATTGTGCTTACAAGTGATAAAATTAATATGGTAGGAGAGCACATGGTGCTCGCGCCCTTAATTAGACCGAGGCCTTTTGAGATAAAGCCCCACACCTAATAGTTGAAGGGTCGTTAAGTTGGAGACAGTATCGGTGTAAGCGAGGAGATCCACGGGCTCATGCATGCGTGTGCGGGCCGTGAGAATTCAACACCTATAAGAAAAACAATGTACACTATCCATAACTAACATAACTCTATATGCACAAATGGATAGATTAATTATTTGTTGCTAAGGAAAAGAACTTCAAATTAACAACCAATTTCCCGCTTCTAGATCTTTAATGGAAGTTAAGGTGCAATTGTTGAAGATGTATGGACCGAAAGTTAATCCCACATCAATTAAATATAACCTCGAAATGAAGCATATAAGTGATTAACTCTTCTCAACTAGTACCAAGGCCATTTGAGATAAAACCCCACACTTAAAGTTGAAGGGTAGTTAAGTTGGGGACATTATCAATGTTAGCATAGGAGATCCACGGGCTCACGTACCCGTGTGCGGCGGTCGTGAGAAAATTTGACAACAACATCCTAGCTCATTAGGAAGGAATAGAGCTCTAGATTGGATGGTGATTCACGGTAGATGTCTGGAGGTTGGTTCACACTATATTTCTCAAATGTCAAGCGTGTGTTGCTTCAATTCTGATGGATGATTGGAGGGTGGTAACCTATATTATTTATTCCCACATCGATTTAATATAACTTCGAAATGAAGCATATAAGTGATTAACTCTTCTCAACTAGTACCAAGGCTTTTGAGATATAATCCCACACCTAAAGTTGAACGGTGGTTAAATTAGGGACAGTATCGATGTTAGCGAAGGAGATCACGGGTTTGCATACACATGTGCGACGCGATCGTGAGAAAATTTGATAGCAACATCCTAGCACATTGGGAAGGAATAGAGCTGCAAATTGGATGGTGGTTCATGGTAGATGTGTGGAGGTTAGTGTCAAGCGCTTGTAGCCTCAATTCTGATGGAGGATAGGAAGGGGTCACATATATTATTCATTTCCACATCGATTAAATATAACTTTGAAATGAAGCATATAAGTGATTAACTTTTCCTAATTAGTACTGATGCCTTTTAAGATAAAACTCTACACCTAAAGTTGAAGGGTGGTTAAGTTGGGGTCGGTATATATATAAGCATACAAGTGATTAACTTTTCCAACTAGTATCGAGACCTTTTGAGATAAAACCCACACCTAAAGTTGAAGGGTAGTTAAGTGGGGCATATTTTTGATGTTAGTGGAGGAGATCCATGGGCTCAAGTACGCGTGTGCGGCGCGGTCATGAAAAAATTTGACAGCAACATCCTAGCTCATTGGGAAGGAATAGAGCTGCAGATTGGATGGTGATTCATGGTAGATGTCTGGAGGTTGGTTTTCACACTATATTTCTCAAATGTCAAGCGCATGTTGCCTCAATTCTGATGGAGGATAGGAGGGGGGGTCACATTTTTTATTTTTTTTGATGATTTGGATGTCACATATATTATTCATTCCCTCGCCTTTGTGTAATTCATAACATGCTCATCGCCTCCCTTCGACTAAAAAAAAGTATATTGACCATGATATTGAGATACAATAATTATAAATGGATCATCTTTCTCTTAGGAGACATCCGATAAATGGATTCGTCTTGTATTTATTTCAATTTCAATACTTCCACGTAGTAATAAATCAAGAATATTGATGGTCTCATCTACTTTACTTAACACAAAATTAATGTTTCAGAGTTAAATGATGCAATTATTTTATTTATTTCGTTGCTACAAAAATATTGCAATAAATGGATATATATGCATGTATAGAAGTGGTCTTATATGTGGAGTATATTTTTGACATTAAACTAGAAGTATATATATATATATATATATATATATATATATATATATATTGTTGTAAAATTACTTTGAACAAAGCTAGGAAAGTAAAGTAAAGAAATAGAAATTGAACAAGAGAAGAGATATGGGAGAAATAGAGAACTTTGATTCCAATATGGTATCACATTACATAGGTGGAACCTCTTTATATAGGCCCTTGGTAAGACCAAATGGCACAAGTTACATTTCAATACAATTACATGAATTTAGAATAATAATAGGTGGAATACGTAGAGTTGTCAATCCACATTATTTACAACACTCCCCCTTAGATGACAACTTGCTAAGAGAATATGCCTCGTTAAAACCCTTACCACAGTTGGTAAGGCTTTTGTGAATAAATCAGCAAGATTATCGTATCGGATTTGTATGATATCAATTTCACCATTCTTCTGAGCTCATGCGTATAAAAGAATTTTGGTGAAATATGTTTTGTTCTGTCCCTTTTATGAATCCTTCACTTAATTGTATATATATATATATATATATATCCACATAATTCTTGAATATGTTCAATCATGTTTCTCAACCAAACACATTCACGACTTGCTTCATGAATTGCAAGTGCTTCAGAATGATTGGAAGAAGTGGCATATTTTGTTTTACTAACTTCCATGATACATAGCAACAAATACATATCCCGTTTGAGAACGGCCTTACGGGATCCGATAAAAATCCAAAGATCAGCATAACCTTGGAGATTCAATTTTACCCCTCTTGAGTAAAATAAACCCATGTCACTTGTTCCTCGAAGATATCGAAAAATGTGTTTAACACCATTCCAATGTCTTCGAGTTGGTGAAGAGTTATATCTTGCAAGTAGGTTGACAGCAAAAGCAATATCGGGTCTTGTACAATTTGCAAGATACATAAGTGCACCAATTGCACTTAAATATGGTACCTCTGGACCAATTAGCTCTTTATCACTTTCATGGGGTCGAAATGGATCCTTATCCACTTCAAGTGATCTAACAACCATTGGAGAGCTCAATGGATGTGCCTTGTCCATATAAAATCTTTTTAATAATTTTTCAATATAATTTGATTGATGGACAAGTACTCCACTTGACAAATGTTCAATTTGCAAACCAAGACAAAGTCTTTTTTTCCAAGTTCTTTCATCTCGAATTCCTTTTTCAAGTATTCGGATGTTCTAACGATGTCGTCGTGGTTTCCGACTATATTTAAATCATCAACATATACAACAATAATCACAAATCCTGTTGATGATCTTTTAATGAAGACACATGGGCAAAGCGGATTATTTACATATCCTTCTTTCAAGAAATAATCACTAAGACGTTTGTACCACATTCGTCCGGATTGTTTCAACCCGTACAAAGACCTTTGTAATTTTATAGAATGCATGTTATGAGGTTTTGATTTTATTTCATCGATATTACAAATCCATCGTGTTTTCATATATATCTCTCATTGTCTAGAGATCCGTACGGATATCTTCAACGACATCCATTAAATGCATATCAAGCCCTTCGAGACTGCAAGGCTTATCAAGAATCGAAATGTGACCGCATCTATAACGGAGAATATGTTTCCTCATAATAGATGTCAGGTCTTTGTGAGAAACTTTGAGCTACAAGTCTTGCTTTGTACCTTGTAACTTCATTTTTTCGCTTCTCTTTCGTACAAATACACATTTATATCCAACAGGTTTTACGCCATCTGGCGTTTGGACAATTGGTCCAAAAACCTCTCGTTTCCTTAATGAGTTTAGCTCTGCTTGGATAGCATCTTGCCATTTTGCCAATCAGGTCTTTTTTTTTTACATTCGTCCACTGATCGTGGTTCTGGATTATCATCATTTTTACATATTTCAAATGACATATTGAAAGCAAATATATCATCGGGAACAATTTCATTTCGATCCCAAATCTTACCGTAGTTTAAATAATTTATTGAGTAGTAATAAATCAAGAATATTGATGGTCTCATCTACTTTACTTAGTTGATGCAACAAAAATTAATGTTTCAGAGTTAAATGATGCAATTATTTTATTTATTTCGTTGCTACAAAAAATATATTGCAATAAATGGATATATAAGCATATAATAAGTGGTCTTTATAATTTTATGTTGCCTTGATAAGTGAGTATATTTTTGACATTAAACTAAAGTATATATATATATATATATATATATATATATAAAATATATATATATAGATATATTTGTGTGTTTAGCGGGACAAGTGTCAGAATGAAGATATTGCGTAGTTAGGTCACATCATTTTTCGCAATCGGTGACTCTATATGAATAAAGTAAAGCAAATTAATCTACTTTACATATCGATCACATCCATATGGCAAAGTAAAGTAAAGAAATAGAAATTGAACAAGAGAAGAGATATGGGAGAAATAGAGAACTTTGATTCTTTATCACATTACATAGGTGGAACCTGCCAAATATAAGGCGTTGTATATGTCCCATGCATATATTTATTTATTTATTGGTGTATATGTCCATTTATTTATTATATATATTAGCAGTACTCTTCATTTTTTATTTTATTTTCAGAAGCAGTACTCTTCATTACTTTTGGCGTTCCCATACCTTTTAATTGTAGCTTATCGTCATACCAATAAATCATAAATGTACCATTCTTAAACCTTGACAGTAATTTCCCAACATATATGGGTTGACGACACACTTTGGTGCCATATATGTAGAAAAATATATATCTTATATATAATTGCAATATTCCTTAAGATCTTTACGAGGCTAAAATAGCCTTATTGATAAAAATGCCCTTAATTACTAATGTCTCATTGGTTGAAATAATTTTGAGAAAAATAAAATCAGGGGTAATTTAGTAAATCTTGATCAAGTTAGCTATTGATATGTTTTGTAATCAAATGGCCCACTAATGGCCTTTGGTTCAAGAATTAGTGAAGCCTTCCTCACTTGCTTACTTAATACAAGTGATAGGATGGCTAATCCTTTGTTTGCTTCCATACCCATTGTGTTAGGTAAGATTTATTCTTGGACTGTTATGCCCTTCCACGTATGTCTTTATCTTTCTCTTATTTTATCCAAATTTCAACAACTCCTCTCAATTCCACCAACACCAACAACAGCACTCTTGTCTCATTCACCAATTCAACAAACAAAAAATCCTACCCAAGAAGTTTGTGAAATACACACGTCGAACTAAAACAAAAGACCTGCCATCATGAATACCAAAATGAAATAAAAAGGACCAGAAACTGTTTAAATTAGTGCTTTATGTCTACTTTATTTTTATTTTTATTTTTATAATTCTTGTTCATGTTCGCATTCCCAAATTTCAGAATTTGTATTATTTTGTTAGCACAAAACTATCTAGTCCTATATTTTAGTTAGTTACTATTTTTTAGTGTTTAGATTAGATTAAAAAGTATAAGTTCTAGTTATTTTAAAATTTCTTTAAAGTTGATTTTGTTTTTGATTTATATTACATACATTGATTAAGTTGAATTGAAGAGAAATCGAAAATTAATGTTTTAGTTTTATGCGGGTTATTGTTGGGAGAGGTGAAACAAGGATTTTTGGTTTCCATTGTTGATTTCTCTCCAAGTGCAGAATTTTTATTTTTCTTCTTTATCTCATTCATTGGTTTGAAAACCAACAAAGTTGTATCATAGCCCTATTCTTAAGGAACTTGTGGTTGATTTTTGAGAAAAACATATTTTTGTATCTTATATTTCTTTTATGGATTCAGATCCAATTCTTAAGAAGCCTTTCACTACACTTGTACCACCGTGTTTGATGGTGAAGGTTATCGTGTTTGGGTGGCCATGATGGAGACACATCTAGAGAAAAATAACTTTAAGAAATTATTGAGGAAGACTGCAAAGTTCTTCTATTACAAGCAAATCAAACCTAGGCACAAATCAAACTTCACAAAGAGCATAAGTCAAGAAAATCAAAGGCTAGAGAAATGTCATTTTGTGACGGTCCAAAAACCCGTGGTCGCCACATCATGCGTCGTGGGCCCACAACCCTGTCCAGTCACCGACGTAACTTGTGTCCCAAGCACACCACATCATTCATCAACCTCAATTTACGGCTAATTTTTATATAATTTTCATTTCAAGTTAGCCAATGGACTCATTTCATCAGTTTATAATTATAATTTACTTATCAAATATAGTGGAAGACCTATTAGATATGATTAATCAAGTAAATAGAAAATTCATGTCATAAGAGCATCAGCTTAATGTGCAAAAACCCATAAAAGATGTAGATTGTATATATGATGATCAAAAGCCTCAAAATATAAAATATACATGTACTGATGTCTCATAATATTTCCCAAATCCAACATGAAATCAAAATATCAAAAACAAACGTACGAGTCAGACCTCAATGGTGGGTAGTCACAACAAAACATATGACTAGTCCAGAGTAAGTAAACCTAAGAAACTTTATTAAGTAATTACGGAAACAAATGAAGCAATCATAAAGACTATTAAATAAACATGCGGAAAGTAAACAAGCAACTGTTAATTGATCATCGCATGAATATAAAATTGTGAAGCTCAAATGTGTGTATAAGATCCTGGTTAGACTAGAACTATACTTCGGACTATCCCCAAGTACCGCTAGTGAGTAAACTCAAACATGACAAAAATCACTGAATCCGCTCGATGGCCAGCGTAGACCACGGTGCACCAATATATGTATAGTAACAGCATCGAGTTGATTATTCACCGACTACCTCTAATATATATGTTATGGTCTAGTGTGCCATAAGCACGCAACAGAATAAAGCTCATCGGGAGTAAACTCAACCAACCGTAAAATAGTAATCTGAAAATAAGAATACTGAATAAAGAGAAATGAATCAATAAGAAAACAAGTAAATACTCTAGTGAATTTCAATTGGATTACTGCATGCCTCAAACAACGCTCCAAATACCTCTACTCAATCACTTCATGCCTCCAAATGCGTGTCAAATACCCGTAATGATATCCTAAATCCCTGATTTCTGAATAATTCACAAGTCCTCAAACTCAAAAATCTCCAATTTCACATTAATATGTCAATTCTACCATTTTTAAATCACATTATACTCAATATAGGTCCCCGGGATAGACCCACAATAGGCCAAAACAATTAAACAAAGTTGTGAAATGAACTTTAAATTTATTAACTTTACTGTTCCGACGCCATGGGTGCCGCTGCCATGTGTTGGGCACCATGGCGTCGATTAAAATGTTATTATGGGTTGGTCGCTACCCAAAACACAGCGAATGATGCCGCCAAAAAGAGAAGGACCACAACGTCACTTAAAATGTGTTGTTGTGCAGTATGTCATGGGGGTTTTTCGACACCCTAACTCATTGCCGTGGTCCGAACTTGGTCCAACCTCTTATAGTTCTCCCAACCAACCATAAAGTAACATAAAACCACGATAAAACTTGACCAAATCAACAAACCTGACGATTTTCTGTCAAAACGTTAATAAAAGCTCAAACACCAACTAACCAACAACAAAACTCTTAAGAGTTGTTCCAACCCGAACTTCAAAACCATAGCAACTCGAACAAATCCAATGAGCTCGACTCACTCCTCGAAACTTGAGCGAAAACTCGCAAAAGTATACCCAAAAGTTAAAAAATGATGAGGTGAACGTGAATCTAACCTTGGATTTTCGATACTTAGCCAATTGTTCCTCCAAATCACCACCAAAAGTCACAAAAATTCTCACTAACCACTCAATTTTCAAATTGCTACTTTGAATGAGAGAGAAAATGTGGTAAAAGTCACCAAAACACCCCTTTATATACTCCCATTTTCATCATATATGATATGTTGACCTCTAGGCATCTCCAAGGGCCTTGATTTGGTCAATTGGTCCACCAATTGTGACACAAATGTGTGACTTGTCTCTTGCTCTTATCCTTTCTAAGCACCAATTATTGATCCGTCGAACGTTCCGGTACCCGACCCAGCACTGCAACGCATGTTATTCGCGTACAATCTCGCCTCTAAATGATTAGGTCACGATTTATATTAATTATTTAACAAATTATATTTATTTATTATATGTGTATCATTCCCCGACCTAGTGTACCTGTAATTCACCTACCCGGTACCTACGTCTACACTTTTTGAAGGCAAATACCCATCACATTATCTTGCTCGGAAACAACAATATAAATACACACATTGCGATGTAAATTAAGATAATTGAATATACATATCGCAATTTAGGCAAAACATCACGCAAAATATACCATTTACCTAGTCGGGCGTGCCCTGGTCTGTTTGCGACGTCTATGGGAATTTGAGTTAGTGTCCACGTCTAAAATACATAAAAATAACGGCATAATTAAAATTGAGCCAATACAATTCTTCCCAACTAGGAAAAATTTCATCCCAAAATCTAAAATAAAAGTAGTCTCGTATCATGAAATATTTGATGATAATGCTTCCGCATAGTAGACTTGAGCTCCTAGGTGAGTCTCTCGGTTTCGTGATGCTGCCAATGAACCAAAACCTTAAGGATCTCCCTGTTCCATAGAGTTTGTATCTTGCGATCCATAATCTCAACATGTTGCTCCTCATATGTCACATCAGGCCAATCCTCTACCTATCTGACATCAACCAATTGTCTAAGTCCTGATCTAACAAGCCTTAACATAGAGATATGAAATATCGGATGAGCCCAGCTAACTGTGGCAATAACTCCAATCTGTATGTCATAATGCCAACTCGCGCCTCGACTCTAAACGGTCCAATAAACCTCGGTGCTAGTTTTCCTTAATGTCAAACCTCTAATGACCCTTCCAAGGAGAAGTCTTCAAGTATACCAAGTCATCCTTCTTGTAGCTCAAGTTTCGTGATACTAATTTGCATACTTCTTCTGTCTATCCTAGGCTGCCTGAAACATTTGTAGAATCTACCTAATCTTCTCGATATGATTAACAACTATATCAGGTCCTATAGTTGTTGTGTCCTCTGGAGCAGCCCAACTTATTGGTAACCTGCAGGGCCTACCACATACGTGGCGGCCTCAATTCTCCATAAAACTAGGCCTTCCTCAGCCTAGACCTACGTGGACCCTCGAGTCCATTCTCACGAAATCAACGCATTTCTAGTTAGCCTCAAATCCTCCGTTCATCATTAAGTTAAAATTTTAAAAGGTGAGTTATTAGATTATATCTTGATCAGGTGATTCACAGCGAAAATAAATTATAATCAACAAAGTAACTCAATAAATAGGAAATCAGAAACAACCTATAGTGTGGAAACCTTGAAATGACTGGATAAACATGTAAATCTGGTGACAACAATATGATAAAACTTGATATCTCTAGTCACTAAATCTCAAAATGTACCCCCATTGTATTCAAAAAACATAATATACGATAATCACAAGTAAGAAAGGCAGAACCTACAATATAGCATGAAAGAAATCGCTCCGAGAGTCCTCAGATGAAGTCACCAAGCATCGGTTCCTTTTCTTCGCTAGTCCCCGCCTGATCTGTGCTCACCGTCACAAACTAGACGGTGAATACGTGATAAATTGAAAGTAAAACCAGAATAATATACAATGATTCATGAATAACCAATAAAGCAGTATAAGAATCATGCGATATTGAAAGACAGATAGTTAGCACAAATTGCATGATAAATAAACTAACCAATATTTTAATGATATTTGAGTATCTATCGAGTCAAAGGAGGCCAATAAGCGGTCTATAACCACAACAATTCACAACATATCCATAATCATACCATATCCACAACAAGTCTATAACCATTTCCATAACAAACCCACAACAATCCAGTACTCGGGGAAAAACTCATGATTAAGGTGGGTGGGCAACACTCCTGCAAGAAGTGCTCATGTTAACCCAGGTAACCATGATCCCAGGAGTACCTTTATGACACACTTACGCCAAAGACACTCAACCAAGGAATATAAGAATGAAATTCCAACAAATGGATCAATTTAATAGAAACAAAAATGATGGAAAATGAATTACTATGCACATTCTTACTGGCTTACTAACGTACCTCAAATCACGCAAAAACTACGATCCTCGCGCGACTTTAACTTGTCAAATTTGATTTCCCGAATCCCTGGCAATCGTTTAAACCCAATTTGGTTGAATTAGAGTCATTCATGACCCAAGAGAAACCCCCAAAGTTTCCCAAAAGTTTTGAAAATTATTTAAAATTTTCTATTTTCACTATTCTAAACATCGTGGATGACACCGCCACGTTCAAATCCCCACGACGCTATTTAAAATGCCGAATTGATGACTCCCTGGTCTGGACATCGTGAGTGATGTCGCCAAGGGTTTTGACCCACGACGTCACCTAAAGCGTCAAACCCCCAACATCTCTGGTTTGGACGTCGTGATTGACACCGTGGGAGATTATACTCCACGGCATCCCTCACGGCGTGATACTCTAAACCTTTATCTGGGGTTTTCCTAAACCCTGGCTTGTATTGCCACATTCCGAGCCTATCCCAAATACTTAAAGACGTCCAAAACCATTCAAAACCACCTTCCCTTTGTGTCAAAACCCCGACAAACCCCAATTCAAAAATTACATTGAAAACCCCCCAAAAATCTTCAAAAATACCAATAGTTCCCAAAAATCCTTAAATCAACTATCAAAATACCATTTGATCAACCCATTGATCATAATTTCTCAACCAAAACCCAAAGAAAATCAAAACCCCAAAACATTGTTCAAATTTATCGTGACAAAAACCCTCAAAATAGGTGTCAAAATGTAGGAAATCACATGGGGAGTCAAGATATCACCTCATTACGTGTAGTTGGTTGATCCCCAACGTTGCTCTGAGCTCAAAAGTTTCGAAACCCATGTTCACACCATTCTCACGTTTGGATAAAAATGGGAAATGAAGGAGATAGAAAAGTTTATGGTTGGCTTATATACTCCCCGCATCACTTCTCTTATGCGTATCCTTAGGCAGATCTAATGGCTCTCCTTCAATCTAACCACTAACTATGAATCAACATTATAACTTTAATAGGTGACTTGGACCTCACAACTAAACCATTTTCACTCAACCCTCGTGTTCTCGGACCAGTACCATATCACGACTCGCACGTCGTGTATTCCCGATACTCTAACATATTCGAGTATAATTATTTATTTCATTTATTATTTTCCAATAATTCACTAATTATCATTTCATGTGTTTAAATACCCGAATTATACCTTTTTGTCTGAAAATTCTTATTTTTCCTAGGCGAAACCTCACACACAAATCTAATATGATAAACAAAATAAAATCACACACTAGGAAACACGACATTCATATTCAAGTATAAATAATAGTACAAACATCACAGAAAAATAAAATATACCTCAGTGTCGACTCCCAAGGCTTAGGCAGTATGACAAATCACGATAGTCAGGTCACAGTCCTGAAACGTAACACATAGTACAAATTAAATTTGAGAGTCGTTACACATACAGTGCTTTAATGGTGCATCCCTATATTCACCTGATAGTTGTTGTAAGCAAACTTGTAAAATGACAAATAATGCTCCCACGATCCTCCAAACTGCAAAATACATGCCCTGAGCATACCCTCTAAAATTTGAATCAACCTCTTTGACTGATCGTCTGCCTGAGAGGATGGTATGTCATACTGCAAAATACATTCCCAAATCATATGCTCCTGCATGTTTTCCCAGAACTTAGCATCAATCTGGGATCCCTATCAAAAAATAGATATCGGTACTTCCTAAAGCCTAATGATCTCTCTCTCAAAGATAATGTTCAATTGTAGGAAGGAATATCTCATGGAAATCGGTATAAAGTGCGCCGATTTCATCAACCTATCAATCACTACTCAAACTACGTTGTGTCTCCTCGTAATCTGCGATAGGCCTCTACAGAGTCCATAGTCACGTGCTCTCATTTCCACTTGGGAATGGGCAGCGGTTGTAGCAACCTAGTCTCCTCTACTCAGCCTTCACCTGCTGACATATATGAAAACTCATGATGTAATAACCAACGTCAGCCTTTATCCCTAGCCACCTAAACAACCGTCACAAATTATGATACATCTTAGTCCGATTAGGATGAGCAGTATACCATGATTAGTGTGCGTCCTCCAAAATGTAGTCCCTGAGCTCTTATACGCAAGTATCCATAACCTTCCATGTGCCTTAAACACCCGTATGACGACTCAGACCAATCAGCACACCCCGAATCCTAAGCCAGTCAACTGAACAACTCATATAGCCTGTCAACCTTCTTACACTTAACAACCCGTTCTAAATACACACTAGGAACTCTTATCTGACAACAAATCTATAGCTCAGCAATAACCTTTGTCACATGCATCACCGACATTGCCTTAAAAGTTCGTGCTCATATGTCATATGTCATAGAACTAACTGGCTATCAATGTCGTTCCTGCTCAATGCATCAACTACAACATTCGCCTTACCCGGATGATACTCAATGGCAAAGTTATAGTCCTTCAATAACTCGAGCCATATCCTCTGTCGCATGTTCAGATCCTTCTGAGTGAAAAGGTACCAAAGACTCTATGATCTCTGAACAACACAAACTTCTTTCCATAAAGATAATGCCCCCATGCCTTTAGTGCAAACAAGACTATTGCAAGCTCCAAGTCTTGCACTGGATATTACCCTCACGGGTCTTAAACATCGAGATAAATATGCCATTATGTGTATGCCCTGCATCAGCACGCATCTTAAACCAATTCCCAAAGCATTGGTATGAATGAGAAAGACTTTCCCTACCTCCAACAACGCTAACACTGGTGCGTAAGTCAGCTTACTCTTTAGCTCCCAAAATGTTTCCTCACAATCATCTGAGCAATCGAAAATGACATCTTTCTTGGTCAACCTCATCATCGGCACTATAATCGATGAAGAATCATGCACAAATCATCAGTAATAACCTTCCAAACCCAAAAACCTTGAATATTAGAAACATACTCATGTGTCCTCCAGTCAATGATCGTCTAAATCTTTTCACCACCACAGACACTCCATGATCATTAATGACGTGTTCGAGGAACTTCACCTCACTCAACCAAAAACCACACTTATTGAACTTAGCATACAACCTGTGCTCTCTCAGTGTCGTCAAAACCTCCCGTGCTCTCTCAGTGTCATCAAAACCTCCCTGAGATGTTTCTCGTGCTTCACACGAGTCTTGTTGTATATCAGGATGCCACCAATGAAAACAATGACATAACGATCCACAAATGGTCTCAAGACCTTATGCATCAAGTCGATGAAGGTATTTGGTACATTACTCACCCAAACAACATGATTCTAACTCAAACAAACCGTATCTGGTACTGAAGGTGGTCTTCTCAATGTCACATTCTCGAATCCTTAGCTGATGATACCCTGAGCTTAAATCAATCTTCAAGAAAAACTTAGCTCCTGCCAACTTGTCGAATAAGTCATCGATCCTGGGAAGTTGGTTAACGGTTCATAATCATCACCTGATTCAACTTCTTATAGTCTACGCACATCCGTATAGTATCGTCCTTCTTCTTCACAAAAAGGATTAGAGTTGTAACAACCCAAAATATATAGTGTCTGTGTGGCGACGTGTATTACCTATTTTTACACATGTCTATGTGACAAGACGGTGACGTCGAATATCAAGTAGGGTTTGCTTAGGAAAACATGTTGAACAGGTATCGAGTAGACAAAATACAGGTACAATAATTAATTAATATGGGAATACGTTAGTGTAGAAATGCCCGAGATAAGGCCAATTTTGGTACAAAAGAATATAAGGATAAAGGGGAGTCTCAAAGTGTGTCCCAAAAGAATGGTTGAGGCTGGTGTAGCATAGACCACAAGATGGGCCATGGGATACTGGTGTGAGCTAAGATGGAGGTCACACATAAATAGGAGTGTCAACTCTCTCTCACTAATTTCTTCATTTATCTTGTTCATCTCACATGAGAATGGATTGGATAAGGGGGTTCGACGATTTTGAGCGTAGATTTACACCAGGGGAGTGTGCAACGACTCGAACGATGTGAGATCATGACTCCCTATTAAATTCTAATCATTTTGGCATATATTTATGTATTTTCATTTGAGTTTTGGATTCATTGGTTGGACATTTTTAGGTTTTATGGTGGTTTTGAGTGGGTATCGATGTCCCTACGAGGTTGAGATAGGTTCGAACACGGCAACGCAAGACGGGGTTGTAAAAACCCAAGTAGTCACATTTTGGTTGTGACACCACGAGAGTCGTCGTGGGGCTTACATCTTAGGCGGGGATGTCCAGCCCCTACGCTTTAAATGAAGTCGCAGGGCCTGGACCCCATGCCATGACAATATTCACAAACCCAAATTTTTGAAAATTTTCAAAAACTTCGGGACTTTTCTCGGGTATACAAATGGGTCTGAATACGACCCAATGCCCTGGGAATTAACCCAAAATAGTAGAAATGGGTAATATTTGTAAAATGGAAAAATTAATGGAAATTACAATTTAAACAAAAATAGACTCTAACGCGACCAAATTGGATCGAAAATGATTACCAAGTACTTAGTGGACTGGTGATGAGCATACGTGATCAGCTTGCTAACGTGAGAGAGCCGCGAGTGTAGGGTTTCACATCTTAATATGACTAAAACCAATGGGAGTTTTACTGTTATTTCATTTGTGCTTTTACTTGGTTGTTATCCTATTTAAGTAGTATTTCTTTGTGAAATATGATTTCTGAATTCCGTTTGTGATATTTATCCTTGGTGGATTATGGGTTTTATTTTCCTTTGATTCCTTAATGAGTGATTTATTTTCCTTGGATTCCTTGAACTATGTGTGGGCTACAATAAAATGATTCATCCTAAGCTAGGGTGGAAAAAATTCGAGTTCAGACGGGTCCACGTCTAACAACCCCTACTTTAAATAGTATATTCATTGTCCAAACCTGGTCCAATTTAAAATTCGGACAAGACTAGCTTGTCCATACCCGATTTGCTTAAAATTTGAGTTATCCATTTTTTCAGGATTTATCACAATTTTAAAAACTTACTTCTCATATTGGAAACCTTTCAATTGTTAAAATATACATAGATTTTAAACTCGTATGTTGTAATTTAAAAAAGTAACGTCAAAGTCTCAACAAATATTACAAACTATAAATCATTGTAATATTATTGCAAATAATTTAATGTAATTAAAACATTTAATGTCAAGAAACAAATGTTCAACTATAAAAAGAATAAAATTTATTTTATTTTATAATCAAAGATATATTTAGTACATTAATTTATGTGTATTAAAGTAGATTGTTAATCTTAATCTATTTTATAAGTGCTAAGTTCCTAATATACCTTTTTTATCAAAGGTATTTTAACTCTATTTAAAATTCAAACCGAGTTCGGGTTTAGGGCCTTGTCGAGACCCGACTCGATTTTAAATTCGGACAAGAGGTATTTGTCCAGACTTGACCCGAATTTATCAAGACATTGTACGAACCCATTTAATCCAGCCCGGGAAAAACCAGGTCGACAGTTCTTGATACTAAATTCCCAAACCCTATCCTAAGTTGTTTGAAATGGTTTGTTTAGGTCTAGAATCTGTTTGGAAATCAGGTTGTGAACTCTGTGTGGCAATCTGATGGACTTGGAAAACTTAGATTTTTTTTTTGCTTTGCACTCGACACTCATTTATCGTTAATATCTCAATGATTAAATTATCATGTTGTCTTTTATTATTTTGTGATATTCTTGCATGATACTCATTTAGCCGGTATTTGACATTTGAAATTATATACTTGGTTATTACTATTATTCTCTGTACTCATCGTCCTTTTTATGATGGTAGGTGCACCCCGTCATAATACATGGTTAACAAGGGTAAAGAACTGAAAATAGGCAATTGAAGTTTAGGGCCGCTAGGTGATCTCCTCTCGCTTGTTGGGTAGGTCATTACATTATATGTATATTATTTTTGAACACATTGAGATATAGGTTTGTGATATCTTACGACATGTAGTTTGATGGTACTCTCCTCTGACTTAATATGTTGTTGATGATATACATATTGTTGGGTTTTAGGGTTCATGCGCAGCGGAGATTTCAAAACTATTTAAGAAAAACCCCAACAGGATCCGAATCTGATTCCATTAAAACACGTTTAGACTATGAAAACTTAAGCATACCTCAGTCGCAATGTACCTTTCTGAAAGTTAATCAATCTCTAAGGCGCTGCCAACGACGAACACCCTCTATCAGCAGTCCACACATGAACGACGACCGAGATTTGAAATGCTAGCTTCGAGAGAATACCAAACTTTTTAGTTTCTCTCCAAAACGATCCAAAGCATACCAAAACCCTAAGTCATTTTTTTAAAAACGAAAATAGAGTTTCGGCCCTTTTTAATCTTTCTTGTACTTATATTCTAACTCAAAGCGTCTATTTATACAACCTTTGTATATAGACGATTAAGTAAATTACACATATACCCTTACTTAAAGAGGTATAAGTATAATACACTACAAGGACGTTTCTGTCATGAATTTTATCATATAAAATTCATTCTTCTGAATCATTTTAAAATCTCGCAAAACCATTCTTAGTGTGCAACTCAATAGGCTCATACAACGTTGGCAGTGTACCAAAACACATTTTGGTATACAAGTCATAAGCGGCCTCTAGCAAGACATTATGACTACCCAAGTTGTATGAATATCAAATCGATACAACCTAATTAATAGTGTATATAACATCCTTTTGTCACACGATATCATTTTGATCAAACATAAGGCATGGAATTGTCATCCAACATGTTCAATCGTACTAGTCTTGATCTCTAGGTAGACTAAAAACATCCAAGTGACATTGATCAATATCAATTCACTTAGACTAGGTCTTTTAACAGTCTAACACATCGACGGATCCACTGGATATCTCTCTATATACGATAGGGACAAATTCTATCTCGATTACACAACTTCACCACATTATTCACACAGTAACCAATCACAACCTTTATAATCGTCTGGTTAAAAACATCGTTTGATTGCGTCAAATCATTGTATTCCTAATGTTGAAGTCTCTGGTAATCTCAAGTCAAAGGACTGAAAAATATACCTATCATGAGAAACAACTATGACTTAATCCATGTGATGTTCTCATAGCGAGTCGGTCTAGTACTTTGTTCCCTAACAAGTACTCATGATCTTGATTCGTATTCCTATACGTATGATCATCAATCAAGACTCACACTAGTCTAAATTCATTATAGTTCCTAGTATAATAATCGACTAGGGACATTTAAGATATTTCTGTAAATACCCATGGATCATATTATAATGTAAACATGCAAATCAATTATAATAAACAGCAAATGAAATCCTCTATTTTATTAACTAAAATGTATTCATAAAGACTGTTAATGGATTGACCTAGGGCACATTTCCCAACACATATGCAGGGTGTCCACACTCTAGGTTGTCTTAACTAGTGTCTTAGAGTTATTTCATGTAGTTTGAGTAGAAATTGCTTTCGTTGTACTTCGGTAACTCACTAACTTGAATAACACTCATTTAAGATGATTAAATTAATAGATCATGGTAAGGAAGCCTAACTAGTTTTACGTTAACTGTGTGGGTGTTGACTCAGGTTCCACATAAATCAGGTTCTACATAAGTCTAGGTCGGGCGCGACCCAGTTTAGGGTTGTGGAACTTGGGCCATCACAATTGGTATCAGAGCTTAAAGTTTTGAACTTTGCTCTCGATTAATCACAACTAGCATAAGACATAAACCAATGGTAGGTAGGGCAATAGTTGAACTTAGATTGGAACCCTATGATCCTGACTTAAGTCTTAGTTCAGAAGTGAGAAAAGTTGGTATAAATAAAAACTAGACTATGGGTTGTTTGATGTGTTGTATTATTACTATCGGTAAAATAGCCTTATCGAGGACACACTTTCGTGTGGCAGATTGCAATGGTCAATCAGCCCGAGTCTAATGGTGGTGGTTCAAAGGATTCTCAACGGAGGCTAGATGAGGTATCCTAGATGGTTGTATTGCATGGCCAGCAGCTAGAGGAGATTCTTCGACTTTTGATGATGCAGGCCCCAACATTGCCTCCTACTTCTGCAGCACAGGTTACTCAGCTAGGAGTGCGCCAATGGTTCAGGACAATCCAGCGGGGTTTACAGTACCATATATACCAGTCATTCAAGTTGAGGGTACGTCGAGCATGCCCATCGATATGAGTACCAGGGCGGTAGCTGAGGCGAGACAGTCTTGCGAGTTTCAAAGACATCACCTAAAGAAATTTCATAGTAGTACATATCTCGAGGCTGCAGAGAGATTCATGAGGAGCCACGGGAAGATCCATGATGTGTTAGCCACACTTGAGCATATGAGAGCTTCAATTTCATCAACATCCATGTTTGGAGAAGCAGACACATGGTGGCATAACATAGTGGCTACGAAAGGCAAGCTGTCACGGCTTAAACACACTTTAATTCCTTAATCAGGATCAATGACCCGTGATGTGGGACCCACACCATGATACGAGCTCATGACTAAGGCATGTGGCTAAGGTATATTGTATTTTTATATTGATGTATGCCTAGTGTTCTATCTTGTGTAGACTTACTAAGTTAGTTTGTACAGTTGTAGGCGTCGAGATGAGAGTGGGGATGCACCTCGAGTTGCATGCAAGCTGGGGAGCCTGGTAGTTAGCATTATGGTAATTCTTATTTAATGTTAACTATAAATTAAAGGATTATTTATAAGCCTATGGTTGTTCTTAAAATGTAAATCAAAATAAGAGTTCTATAGTTTGAATAAAAAATCAACAACCATAAGACTAGCCTCGAGATATGGGTTTGCACACACTTCCATGAAATGTGTGTCAATATATTGGTGTTAGCTTGCTGATTTTAGTGGAGAGTAGGAGTAAAGGATGACCACAAGATCAACCTAAACATATGACACTTGATGAACCACCCCATATAAATATCAACACTCCATTTTCCTCATTCATTTCATGACTTTTCTCTCCAAACACAACAAAAAAGTCATAGTTGGAAAGGGGATTTTCTTGCTGGAATCGGAGGCAAAAAGGGGGCCAGTTCATTAATCAAAATTCAAGATCAAGTTCTACACCTTAATTACAACCCTAAGTAAAGGTTTATGCATTCAAATTTGGGAACTTTTGGGGGCTTGATCAAAAGGGTTTTTGTTATCAAGTTCAAGTGTTTAAATGTTTGTCTTGACACATTTCTAAGCTATGATTTCATTCTCAAAGATGCATTTTTGAAATTTAATTTTTGCTTAAAAATAGGGTATTTGCGTGATTTCGGTTTTATGATTTTCGAGCTATGAAAGGGTTTTTTTTTTCAAATCTAATAGCATTTTCAAAATCCTTGTGTTTTTCTACTAAATCCGTTGTTAACAATTTCTTAAATCAGTTCTGTTTCGAAAGACTTATGAATTTTTCCAAGTTTGTATGTTTTTGAAATCAATTAATTTGATGAATGCATGTAATATATATCGAAATTTCTGTCTTATTTAAGTAGTGGAGGATGTTTATGGGTTTCTGATGGAGGAGAATATGGGTCCAATAAAGCAAATGGAGATGGCTAAGAGGGGAGGAAGAACTAGAAATTCTAGCCAAAATCTTGAATTCTCCTTTTTCATAACAATTCCCAAATTTCTATTTATTTGGTTAAAATTATCATTTTTCTGAATTTTTTCTAGCATTTTCTAGAATTTCTTCTATTTTTTGTTCTTTTTTTTATTAGGTCGGTCTGACTCGACCCCGACCCTGACTAGGGCGTTGGGTCTGGCTTACCCCATGGGCGAGCTTAACCCAAGCTCCTGTCCCATCCTAGTCTTTTTTTAAACTAGAGATGCACATCGAAACCAGTTTTTCTTTTTTTTTTGGATCGAACTCGGGTTCCACCCCAATTCGATTTAGGAGGGGAGACACTCCCCTACGTCGTCTCCCTCCTCGGATCATCCAAGCCTTCTCTCACTCTAACCAATTCAATAACAACAACAACACCAATGCAATAATCACAAGGACAACAACATCAACAAATACAACAAACTCAACTTTGTCTCCAATTGTTGAGCTCGATCTCCCTCTCTTTCCTCTCGTTCGATCAAATCTCTGCTCTCCTTCGAACTTACACTCTCTCTCGTTTTTGATTTTTCTCTCTTTTTTTATTTCAATTTGTAAGAATCACAAGTGTCGGTGGTGATTTTGATATTTTAAGGGATCAAATGACCATTTTGCCCCATCCTTATCCTCTTTCCTTTATAAAATCAATGCCTTTTTTGGTCATTTCACATTTCTTTTTAAGTTTTTATTTTTAATATATATAAATATATATATACATATTTTAAATTACATATATATATATATTCACCTATACTTTCGTGCCTACAATTCTGTCATGTGCGCCTATGAATACAACCCATGCTTGTCAACCTCGACCTCACGTGTCACTTAATTCCCAACAATTTATTATTTTATTACATTATTTTATTCATTTATACAAATCATTTTATAAACTTAGTGTACCCGTATTTCGCTTGTCCGGTACTCGAATTGACACGTTTTTCAAGATGACTTCTCGTCACATAGTTTCACATGGTATAGTTGTGACAACCCCAAATTTTTAATTGACTTGTGTTGCACTTGTCAGAATTGTGACCCGGCTACGTGAATACTGGACAGTATTTTGAACTTCGGGAGTCGACACCGAAGTGATTTTATGATTATTTGATTGTGTGTATTAGTATTTTAGTATTTTACGAGTTTCGAGCCGTTCGGGCGATATTTAATTGAATGAGGTTTCGACTAGTTAAACAGGGGGATAAAAACAAGTAAAACATACAAATAAATGAATTTTTAATTAATTTAATTAATTAGTTGGCGAGACAAGGCGAGACTACGCGTGTTATGGGAGTCGGAACAAAGAAAAACGGACCGAGGAACGTCGTTTGAACGCGGGAGTTGGTTAATTACACAACATACGGGCTATGGGATTGGAATTGTTAAAGTGACACAGTCCAATGGTGAAGAGCCATGAGATTGACCTCGAGATGCGTGTGTGTTGAGATGGAGAGCCATGCAAGTGACAACACACACCTACTTTAAGATGTAATAAAGAAAAATAAATGAATAAATAAAAAGACCCATAAGGGCAATTGTTTAAAATTGTGTAGGAAGGAAGTTGGGGGTAAAAAGGTCATTTGGCCATATATATATATATATATATATATAACAAAGAAAACCCTACACTATTCATCTTCTCCAAACACCACCGCCGCCCCTTCTTTCTCTTCCATTTCGGCCTCTCCTCCACATCACTCTCGGCCTCCCTCTCGGTCACGCGATCTCTCTCTCTCGGTCTCGGGATCTCTCTCTCACTCTCGTTGTTCTCTCTCGATCTCGGGTTCTCTCTCTTTCCCTCTCACTCACGGTCTCGGCCTCCTTCTCTTTTCAAGCCGTGTTCCCTGGCCTCACTGTGTCGCCATCCCTGGCCAACCTCGAAGTGGTCGGAGGTCACTCCGTTGACCGGAAGTCTCTCTTTCTCTCTTCTCTCCCGGTTTGTTTCCCTACCTTTCGTTTTCTCACTGGTTTTCTTGTCGTCACCGTTGTCCGCCTCTTGCCGTCGCTGCCGTAGGTGACGGTGGTCGGGGACGGACCCTTTGGCCGACCGAAAGTGTTGCCGCTGTCCATCCCTCCTTAGGGGTGAAAACAGTAGTGCATGTGTGCGTGATTGTGTATGACAGTGAGTATAGGTGGGTGTGTGCGTGATTGTGTGTACACCCACTGGTGGGGTGCACAATGGGGTAGTACACCCCACGGTTGGGGTGTGGGGTGTACCATATATAAAAAAAAGAAGAAGAGAAAAGAGAAAGAAAGAGAAAAGAAAGAAACAAAAAAGAAGAGAAAAGAAGAAAGAAGAGAAAAGTTTATGTTAAAACATATAACCTATGAAAGTGGAAATGTATTCACCGTATCGAGGATTTTTATTCGTGTTGTCATGTAATGTGATTCCGTTGTATAGTTGATTGACTTAATTTTGAGTAAATGATCAGACTTGTCGTAATTTCTTATCAATGTTGCGTGGTTTTGAGTTTCGATCATGACGACTATTCTTTATTAATGACGTCAGTGTTGAGTTTTCAGTCAAGGTTTTATCAATCTAGTTTGAATGTTTTATTGAAATCACTTGAATTAATAGCACGTCGTGTGTGGGAATGAATTTATGTTGGAGTTGCGTGCTCATGCATGGTTTCCTCGCGGTAGTAAACGTGAATGTGTTATTTCATGTGTTTTTGTCATCGGGATTTCATTATTTTGTGTTGAGTTTATTTCATTTCAAAACTCATGGCATGAATACATGATTTGGTGATTCGAATTCATGCATACGTGAGAACATACAAGGGTCGGGTATTTGTTTGGTATTGATGTGTGTCGAGAATATTAACATAATTATTAGGATTGTTATTTAGTATATTTATTCTATTTGTAATTAATTAGAATTAGAAGTAATTAGCTGTATAATCAGTTTTTTAATAGCATTTACTCTGTAAATCAATTAGGATCAATTAGGATTAATTAGTTGTTATTTTTATGTAAAGCATTTACTCTGTAAATCAATTAGGATCAATTAGGATCAATTAGTTGCTAATTTTATGTAAAGCATTTACTCTGTAATTTTCTATTTAAACATGCCAAAATGGTCAATCAAAATCATTCCATTCTCATTCATTCTTTCGACTTTATGGTATCAGAGCCTAAATGGCTAAACCCTTTGATAATACCTCTGGTATCGATTATACCTCTGGTATCGATTCTATGAGCTCTATTCGCTCACCCTCAATTCCCTTAACCACTGAATCTTTTCAAAACCTTTCCATCACTTCTCACAAACTGAATGGAAATAATTTCCTACAGTGGTCCCAATCGGTGAAACTGTTCATTCGAGGTCGTGGAAAATTCGACTATCTTACAGGTACCAATGCGAGACCCACTGAGAAAGATGAAGGTTCTGCAAAATGGGAGACAGAGAATTCGATGATCATGTCTTGGCTCATAAATTCTATGGACTCGAGTGTAGGAAGAACCTATCTCTTCCTACCTACTGCTCATGACATTTGGACTGGTGTGAACGAGACTTATTCTGATCTCGGGAATGCAGGACAGTGGTTTGAGCTAAAAACTCGGCTATGGAGGCTAAAACAAGGTGAGAAAACTGTCACTCAATATTATACTGACTTAAAAACCTTGTGGCAAGAGGTAGATATGTTCAGCGATTATGAGTGGAGCTGTGCGAAGGACAGGGCTTTGTTTCAGAAAATGGTGGAAAAAGAACGTGTCTTCGAATTCCTCGTCGGCCTTAATAAGGAATTAGATGAAGTGAGAGGACCCATTCTTGGTCGTGATCCACTACCGAGTACTAGAGAAGTCTTTGCCGAGGTCGAAGAGAGAGAGAGCGGCGGACCGTCATGCTCGGAGGACACTCACCAACTCCCACCGAGCCTTCTGCCCTGTTCTCTAGTCAGCCACCACGCCGCAACGATCGTCGCAGCGATAAAGACCGGCCAATCTGCGAGCATTGCAATAAGCCAGGGCATGTTAAGGCCAAATGTTGGAAGCTCGCATGGAAAGCCACCGAGAACCCTTCATCTAACCTAAGCCTCGTGATTCAAAGGTTTTTCATGCCTCATCCGAAGACACTTCCAAAGAGCCAAAATCTGCCTCAGAGACGTCTGCCTTCAGCAAAGAACAGCTAGAGCAATTGTATCAACTAATGAGTTCTCATTCAATTGTATCCAACACTCCTAACTCATCATCTTACATTGCCTCTTCTTCTTTAGCTCAAAAAGGTACTTACCCTACAACTTTCACAAATTTACTCAAAATTAAACCCTTGGATCATAGATTCAGGGGCAACCGATCATATGACTGGTAGTTCCTCCATATTCTCTTCATATTATCCTTTATCTGGAAATTTGAAAGTTAAAATTGCCGATGGTTCTCTAACCTCTATTGCTGGAAAAGGCTCTATTATTATGTCTCCATCTCTTACATTACTAAATGTCCTGCATGTTCCAAAAATTTCTTGCAATCTCATCTCTCGTTAGTCGTATTATTCATGATTGCAAATGTATTGCTACAATAACATTTCTGGATTTGAATTTCAGACCCTTGTTCGGGGAAGATGATTGGCAATGCTAAGGAAGTAGATGGACTCTATCACTTGGTCTCGGAAAATCCTTCGATGAACAAGTTCGAAACCAAGATGTTTTACTACCTTGTCTTGCGAGAATGACATAATGTTGTGGCATTATAGGTTAGGCCATCCCAGCTTTTAATTACTTGAAATATTTGTTTCCAAATCTTTTTAAAAATAAAGACATTTCATTTTTTTTGTGAAGTTTGTGAGTTGGCAAAACATCATAGATCTGTTTATCCTTCTTTGAAGTATATGCCATCAAAACCTTTTTCACTCGTGCATAGTGATATTTGGGGCCCTTCAAGGGTAAAAATTGCCTCAGTTCTAGATGGTTCATCACATTCATTGATGATCACACTAGAGTCACATGGATTTATCTTCTAAAGGAAAAATCCGAGGCCGCAAATGTTTTCAAAAATTTTCACTCTTTGATTAATACTCAGTTTCATACTAATATTCAAGTTCTTAGAACCGATAATGGCCGAGAATATTTTAATACAATCTTAGGTGATTTTTTGAAAGAAAAAGGAATTATTCATCACAGTTCTTGCGTTGATACTCCCCAACAAAATGGAGTGGCTGAAAGGAAAAATAGGCATTTATTAGAGGTGTCTAGGGCGTTATTATTTGCTATGAATGTTCCTAATCATTTTTGGAATGAAGCGCTCTTAACTGCAACTTATCTGATTAATCGAATGCCTACAAGAGTTCTTAATTACATCACTCCTTTGCAAGCACTAAAGAATATGTTTCCTGAAAATAGATCGTTCACTGATTTAACACCTAAAATTTTTGGTTGCATTGCTTTTGTTCATATACACGGCCATAATAGAGGAAAACTTGATCCCCGGGCACATAAATGCATATTTCTTGGTTTTTCACCAACACAAAAAGGGTATAAATGTTTTGATCCTAAATCTGGAAAATATTACGTAAGTATAGATGTCACTTTTTTTGAAAAACAACCTTTTTTTGAAAAAAACTCAATTCCGGGGGAGAATGATTCTGAAATGAGTTTTGGGAACAAATATCTTTGCCAAAATCGGTTGAAAATAGTTCAATGGAATCAATTATTTCTGTAACTAATCCTAGGATTTCACAACCTATAAACTCACAACCTCGTGAGACCCAGGTAGAAAACAACTTGGAACCACCTACTGAACTTAGTGTTTATTCTAAAGGGAGGACTCAACCAAGTAATATTCCACCAGCTCCCGAGGTGGGTCAATCATCGGACTCGACCGAGGTCCAAGGTACGACTGCTCTCTCTCCTACTTCTCTTCCAAATTTAGAACCTTCTACAGATTTCTTTGAACCCATAGCCTTACGCAAAGGTGTCAGATCATGTACCACAAAACATCCAATATCCAATTTCGTATCTTATCATAAGCTCTCACCAGATTTCAAAGCCTTTTCCACCAGGATTATGGATGATGAACTACCTAAGTCGATACATGAAGCTCTAGAGGTTCCGAGATGGAGAGAGGCGGTCTTTGAGGAGTTGAAGGCCCCGAAGAAGAATGACACGTGGGATCTTACCTCTTTACCCGAAGGAAAAAATGTGTAGGCAAAGAAGTGGGTGTTTACCATAAAATACCATGCCGATGGCTCGGTTGAGAGATACAAGGCTCGACTCGTAGCACGAGGCTTCACTCGACATACGGCCTTGACTACGAGGAAACCTTCGCTCCCGTGGCCAAACTAAACACCGTACGTGTTCTTCTCTCGTTAGCCGCTAATCTGGATTGGCCTCTCGAGACGCTTTGATGTGAAGAACGCGTTCTTAAACGGCGAGCTAGAGGAGGAGGTGTATATGGAAGCTCCACCAGGCTTTGATGAGCTAAAGAAGGATGGCGAGTATGTAAGCTAAAGAAATCCATATATGGATTGAAACAATCTCCGAGGGCATGGTTCGAAAGATTCACGAGAACTGTGAAACAATGTGGTTACACTCAAGCTCATTCGTAGATCACACGATGTTCTACAAACACAATCA
Organism: Stephania japonica; assembly: GCA_039657345.1. Taxonomy (NCBI): domain Eukaryota; kingdom Viridiplantae; phylum Streptophyta; class Magnoliopsida; order Ranunculales; family Menispermaceae; genus Stephania; species Stephania japonica. Next base: position 76,125,256 of record CM077556.1, read on the forward strand.
TGGTAAAATTGCTATTTTAATTGTGTATGTAGATGACATTGTGATGACAGAGATGACATAGTAGAGTTGGAGTCACCGAAGAACTTCTTATCCAACCAGGTTTGAAGTCAAAGATCTAGGACAACTCAAATATTTTCTTGGAATGGAGGTGGCTAGATCCTCAAAAGGAATAGTTATCTCACAAAGAAAATATGTTCTTGATCTCTTGAAAGAGACTGGATTACTCGGATGTAAACCAAAGTGGCAAGTCCTATCGATCCGAATCGAAACTCGAAAAAGAAGATGGTGCTAAGGTCAATGTGGACAAGAACCGTATCGAAGTTTCGGTGGGGAAGCTAATTTATTTGGCACATACAAGGCCGATATATTGCGCGTTTGCGAAAGAGCTTGGTTAGTCGGTTTATGCATTGTCCATCGAAAAAACACTCAAAGGTGTTCATCTGATTCTTCATTACTTGAAAGGAAGCCCTGGTAAAGGAATTATGTTTTCAAAAAATGGGAGCCGAAGAGTGGAGATCTTCACTGATGCGATTGGGGCGGAAGTTCTACGATAGGAGATCTACCACCGGGTTATTGCTCATTTGTCCTGGGGCAACTTAGTTACTTGAGGAGCAAGAAACAACCAGTTGTTTCTCGAAGCAAAGGCGAGTCCGAGTTCGAGCTATGGCTCAAGGAGTATGTGAGTTGTTATGGCTTCGGAAGATCTTAGAGGAGTCGAAGGTTGAAGGAGATAAACCGATGAGGTTGTATCATGACAACAAATCGGCAATCAATATTGCTCGAATCCCGTGCAAAGATGATGACCGGACAAAACATGTCGAAATAGATCGACATTTCATCAAGGAGAAACTGGAAAATGGCAATATCTCGCATACCCTTTGTTCCATCATCCGAGCAGCTCGCCGATGTTCTTACTAAGGGACTTTTTACCGCTATGTTCGAAGGGTTTCTATCCAAGTTCGGGAATGATCGATATCTATTCTCCAAATTTGAGGAGGGTGTCGAGAATATTAACATAATTATTAGGATTGTTATTTAGTATATTTATTCTATTTGTAATTAATTAGAATTAGAAGTAATTAGTCTGTATAATCGGTTTTTTAATAGCATTTACTCAGTAAATCAATTAGGATCAATTAGGATTAATTAGTTGCTATTTTTGTGTAAAGCATTTACTCTGTAAATCAATTAAGATCAATTAGGATCAATTAGTTGCTAATTTTATGTAAAGCATTTACTCTGTAATTTTCTATTTAAACATGCCAAAATGGATGAATCAAAATCATTCCATTGTGTCATTCTTTTCTGACTTTAATGTGTATTGAGTGTTCGAATACATGGTTATTTCAAGTTATGGTGTGGTTTTTCAAAAATCTAAAAGAGTTGTGTTTCGTTTGATTTTTCAGTCGATTTGCATCGAGTCGTTTGAATCATCAAAACATTGGAAAAAACACTAAGGTATTCAACCTAGGTTTAGTAATGACTCGACCCACTAATTAGAGTTTCCGACCTTGTCAGGTAACGGAAAACTTGGGAATACGCGTTAGGAACGAGAGTATTGTACGCGGGTTGCGATAGTTCAGGTAAGTACACTTGCCTTAAAAAGTATTTGAATGTTTGTAAGCCAGTAAGAAAATGCCATGTGATTCATTATCATTTATTCAATCTTGTTATGCTCTATTATTGGTATTCCATTCCATTTCTTGTTGTGTGTCTCCCGGCGTAAGTGTTTCGTCTCGAAAGTACTAGGACCTGCACTAGAGGGATAAAACGCGGGCACTCGAGCGCACGAGTGTGTGACCACCCTTAGTGACCGTGTGACACCGAGTACTAGGTGGGGTGGGTTCGAGTCCCTCCAGTCATAGCTATGCCTTCGCTTGTTTCGATGCCCGGGAAGACCTCGCGAGGTCTTCGCCGTTATGCTATGGTTTAGACCACTTATGGGCCTCTTTTGATTCCTTCGAACACACTTGACTTTCGATTGATATCTATTAGTCTGTTTATCATGCATCTTGTCTATTTAAATTTCTGTCATTTTATTTTCGCATGATATTTCGACTGCTTTATTTGTATTATCATGAATTACTATTATATTCTTCTGGTATTACATTCGATTTTATTCAGTTACTCACCGTCTAGTTTGTGACGGTGGGTGCAGATAGGCGCAGAGCAGCAAGGGTAAGGGACCCTGCCTAGGTGATCTACTGTGAGGATTAGCAGCGACATCAGAGAGACTCTTTAATAGGTATTTATACTTTTGCTGATGTGTATATCATTTTATATTTACATTGTTGGGATCATTGAACTTAGTATTTCTTTTGTGAGACTGGTATCATGTATATTTACCTATCAAATTGTACATGAATACTCGGGGTTTTCCACACTTATAGAATTCCTCTACTTCCCTTGATTGAGTTATTTTCCCCTTTATTATAATCGTTTTAGTTTTCCGCTGTTTATTATTGCAATAACTCTTTCATAAATTACTAAATGGATTAAGTTGAAGGCTGACTAGGCTCGTCAGGTTGCCGAGTGATGACTCGGGGCTTGTACGGGTCTAGGCCGGGCGTAACCAATTGCATGGGGAAATTGGGGCCGTCACAATAGTCAACAAATTTCATACATGCGACACAATAGTGAATAAAATAATGAATTATCATCTTAGATACGCACCCAATTGGTCAAAATTATTATTTACATCCAATCTGGTGTGTTTTGGCCTGTCCAAGGCATCCTCGTGAACCTGAGCTGGCATCAACGTCTAAAAACAAATAATAATTAACGACTTAATAAAATTGGGTCGTTACTTGGTCTTATCCTTTCTAAAGCACAACTATTGATTTCCTTGGGCGTTCTGATACCCGGCCTCAACTTGCACTGTCGCGTACAATTGCAAAACTAACAACCAAACTATGATTTCATATTTATTATTTGTCATATTTTATTATATTTGTCTCCATAACCCATTCCTAGACTCAATATACCCGTTCCCCATTTGCTTGGTACCCATATTAACACCTTTCCTAAGCAAACTAGCCCGTAAATCCAATGCGTTGAGCACACATTTGAACAATTGAACTTCACATTTGGGTATAAAATACATAATACAAATACCATACAAAAATAAAATACCTCGGCATCGAATTTTAGCAGTTAGACAAGTACAACATAGCTATTAGGTCCCACAATACGACCCTGAAATGACACGTAACACGAGTTAGAATTTTAGGTTCATTACAAACCTTTTTGGTGAAATTTAGTTAACAATCGTCGACCTAAAGGTTTGGTAGGTTCCGACTGACTATACAATTACAGGTTCGTAGGATTTGACCAACTCTCTAACTAGAGGTTTGCTGGGCTATGAGTGACTCTCCAACAAAAGATTCGGACTTGCGAGGCCGAGCCACTCAATGATGCCCTACAAATCACAAGAAAAGAGTGTATTGAGGGCGTAACGACCATAAAATTCTAACTCGTGCCACATGACATTTCAAGGTCATATTGTGGGCCTAGCTAGCCATGGTGTACTTGTTTCGGTCCTTGGGAGTCAACACCGAGGTATTTATGTTTGTTTGGTGATTTATATTATTAATTTATTACCGAACATTAAATTCAATATCCCAAACGTGTGAGGACGTGGTGAGTGTACGTTTGTACCGTTGAACGAGTTCGGTATAAAATAACTCACAAAATGGGTATTTGAGAGTCTGGGGGACAAAAATGAATAAAAACACTGACAAGTACAAATGAAAATAATTAATGAGATTAAATAATAAATTATGGGCGTTGAATGATATGCGGCATTATTGACAAAACACGGGAGGTACAATAGTATGCACGCCTGAGTGAACTCGTTGGTGCACACAACGAAATTGTAGGCACGAAAAATACAATTACATATATAAATGTATATATATATAAGTAAAAAAGAAAATTTTGAAATGACCAAGAGGGGCATTTAGTTGTGAAGAAAAAGAGGATAAGGATAAGGATATTTTGGTCATTTAACCTCAAAATATTACAAAAACTTTTCACCGATTCCCCATTTTCATCATTCTCTAATCAAAATAGTGAGGGAGAAAAGAGTGAGAGAGAGGAGATCGAAAGAGAGTGATCGGTCAATTGAGGGTGTGGAGATTTTCATAATCGATGGAGTGATTGAGGTCGAGAGTTCGGGGAATCCGCACAAAGGTGAGTTGTGATTGTTGTTGCGTTGTGTTGTTGGTGGTTGAAAGTGTTGTTAATTATGGAGAGATTGATGTTTTAATGGTAGTGTGGGTGTTGATGTTATTATTGTTAGTTGTTGTTGTGAAGAGCAAGAAAAGAAAGATAAAGAAAAAAAATTAAAATTAAAATCGAAACAAAGTCTCATGGCTCTGTTTCGTTCATTTAGAGAAGATGAAGTGATGGGCCAGGTCGAACCAGACCTGACCCGACCCGAAAACCCACCCATCATTAAATAATAATATATTTATTTATTTATAATAAATAAATTAAATACGTTGTTTTTTAGAATAAACATTAGAAAATCAGGGAAGATTCTAGAAAAATAGGAAAATCCTGAAAAATTATATTTTGACCAAATATATGGAAATTTGGGAATTTCTATGAAAAGTAAAATTTTTAGAATTGTGGAGAGATTTTTTGTTGGAGTTTTTGACTCATAAAGCGTGAAATTGGTAAAAATAGTCAGAAAAATATTGAAAAATACTTTTTAAAATTGCATGAAAATTATGGGGTTTATGGAAAGATATGATAGGATGGCATTTTTAGTAATTTCTACAAATGGCGAAGTTTGGGCATTTGATTTTTGGCGTTCCGGGGGCATGGATTTTTGGAAATGACGTGGAGATCACAACTCACTGCTATGTTGTGACTATGACGTTTTTCGACAAAATTCCATCGTTTCGCCCTCCGAAACGGCAATTTTGCTATTTTAGGAAAGTTTTGTTTCGCTTATAACTTTCATTAGGAATTTCCATTTTTATTGTCGTTTACGACATTTGTTTCTATTTTTCATCTAGTTTTCAGTTTATGGCTTTTTGGACTTTTTACTATTTTTGGCAAATTTTAGGGTTTTGCTATTTAAGCGATCTATTGGGTGTAATTTGTAGTTTTGGCTGAAATAAAAGAATTTTTAAATTTTGGCTTAAGTTCTGACCTAGATCGAGTTGTTCGTGGATTCGTTCAACTGCTTTAGAATATCTCCGCTGCATCAGTTGGTATCAAAGCCTGCTTTAGTGTGATTGAGAAATCATGCCGCCGAAGAGGAACCAACAGCGTATCGAGGAGGTGTATGACCGTGACAATCTGAATCAACAAATTGGCCAATTGATTAACCAACGCATGGGCGCGGTGGTAGAACAATTAATTGCTAGAGTCGATCAGTTGTTAGGTCAGAATATGAATCGTATCCGTAACCATCGAAAGGAACTTGTTGGTGATAAACCAGTAGAAGATTCTTCTACCAAAGGGGAGGATAAGTATGTTGAGGGACCGAGGAGGCGCTACAGGCCACGTGTAGTCGAGGATGATCGCAATCGATGGAAGTCTGGGATGAAGACGGAGGTCCCAGAATTCCATGGCACCCTTCAACCGGAAGAATTCTTAGACAGGCTGACGTTAGTTGAAGAAGTCCTAGAATTCAAAGGTGTGCCCGAAGACAAGCGTGTGCAACTGGTTGCGACCAGATTCTGCAACAATGCCACGGCTTGGTGGCAACAACAGAAGTTGATACGTAATAGGAATGGAAAGGCGAAGATCACCTCGTGGGAGAAAGATGAAAAAACACTTACAGGCTGAGTTCTTGCCTTACAATTTCCAACGCCTTATGTATTAAAGGTTGTAGAATTTGAGACAAGGGGCAAAGTCAGTAGATGATTACATTACTGAGTTTTATCAGTTAGTCGCTAGAAATAAATTGCAGGAGACTAACTACCAATTAGTAGTACGGTATATTGGTGGACTGAGGGTGCAGATCCAAGATGTCGTCAACATGTTTGATCTGACTTCATTATCTGCAGCGCACCAGCGAGCATTGTTGGTGGAGAAACAATAGCGTCAGGGTGTGAGTAATGCTTCTAGTAATGTTAGTGTTAGGACAGCCAATACTGGAGGTAATATCGCTGCAATTAACCCTGCTAGTAGCACAAATAGACCTAGCACTAGTGGGGTTAAATGCTTCAATTGTGGCGAAGTTAGTCACAGGAAGTCAGAATGTAAAGGGAAGAAGGCTCTCTTTATTGAGAACGAAGAGGAAGACGAAGGGGAAGAGGCCAACATCACTGCAAAACCAACGTTCATAGAAGAGGAGGTCGTGATTGGAGATGTGGGTACTGCCTTAGTTGTAAGGCATTCTTGTATGACTCCTAGAGCTGTCGTTGATGATGAGTGACTGTGGAATAACATCTTTTAGTCCATGTGTACCATCTTAGGCAAGGTGTGCAGGTTTATGATTAATGCAGGCAGTTGCGAGAATATCATCTTAGTTGAAGTGGTTCAGAAGTTGGTCCTTGCAATTGAACAACACCCAAAACCCTACAAGCTAGCTTGGCTGAAGAAGGGTGGTGAGGTGAAGGTGTCGAAACGCGCCTTGGTGACTTTTTCTATTGGTGCTAACTATAAGGATTCAGTCTGGTGTGATGTTGTGACTATGGATGCTTGCCACTTATTACTAGGATGTCCTTGGCAGTTTGATAGGGGAGTTGTGCATGATGGCAGAACCAATAAATACACCCTTATGTTCAAGGGAGTGAAGATTGTGCTAGTACCCGCCAAGGACCCGGAGGAAGTTAAGCCAACTAAAGAATCTAGCAGTTTCCTGTTTTGGTAAGATTTGAAGATGAATTACAGGATTTTGAGGTCGTTTACATCTTGATGGGAAAGGAGGTAGATAGAGATATTGATGTTCGTGAAGCTGAAATTCCTATTGTGAAGGAGTTTTGTGATGTTTTCCCTAATGAGATGCCAGAAGGACTGCCACCATTGTGTGATATTCAACATCAGATTGACCTTTAACCTACAGCGTCACTACCTAATAGACCACACTACCAAATGAGGATGAGGAGTTGTGCAGACAGGTTGAAGAGTTATTAGCGAAGGGATTCATTCATGAAAGTCTGAGTCCATGTGTAGTGCCAGCCCTCCCTACACCAAAGAAATATGGATCCCGGATGTGATGTGTGTGACGATAGAGCAATCAATAAGATTACTATCAGGTATCGCTTTTCCTATCCCTCGCTTGGATGATTTACTTGACCAATTGAGTGGAGCAAAAATTTTTACAAAACTGGATTTGAAGAGTGGGTACCACCAGATTCGCATTAGAGTTTCGGATGAGTGGAATACTACTTTTAAAACTAGGGAGGGGCTGTATGAGTGGTTAGTCATGCCGTTTGGGCTGTCAAACGCACCTAGCACCTTCATAAGAGTCATGAATCAGAGCTTGAGACCTTTGATAGGTAAGTGTGTTGTGGTATATTTTGATGATATATTGATATAGAGTACTAACGAGGAGGAACACCTCCAGCACGTGCGAGATATTCTGACTATCTTGCGTAGGGAGAAGTTCTATGATGCGATGAAGAAGTGTTCATTTTTTACACCGAATGTCCTTTTTTTAGGCTATGTCATTTCTGGAGAAGGATTACAAGTTGATGAGTCTAAAGTAGAAGCCATCCGCACTTGGCCTAGACCTACCACAGTCACGAAGGTTCGCAGCTTTCATGGGTTGGCTTCATTTTACTAGCGGTTCATTCCAAATTTCAGCAGTATCATGGCCCCAATTACAGACTGTATGATGAGCGTGAAGTTTGGGTGGAGCAACGAGGCAGATGAAGCATTCCAACTGATCAAGACACGGTTAACCACTGCACCATTCTGGTGTTGCCAGATTTTCACCTACCATTTGAGTTACATAGTGATGCATCAAGGTAGGCATTGGAGCTATCTTGAGTCAGAATAATAGGCCTGTTACCTATTTTAGTGAGAATCTGCCTTGGGCGAAGTTGAGGTATAACACATATGATGTGGAGGTTCTTGAGAAAATTAATTCTAATGCTTACAGATTGAAATTGCCAAGTCACATTCGCACGGCTAATGTATTTAATGTCAAGCATCTTGTTCCCTATTATGGGGATACGTTTGATGATAAAAATTCGAGGGCAAATTCTGTCCACCATGGGGAGAATGATGAAGTCCAAGAATTAGCTAGTAAATTCTTGGAAAAATATGATTGAAAGATATGACAGGATGACATTTTTACTAATTTCCGCAAATGGCGAAGTTTGGGCGTTTGATTTTTGGCGTTCCGGGGGCATGGATTTATTAGAAATGACATGGAGATCACAACTCACCACTATGTTGTTACTATGACGTTTTTCGGCGAAATTCCATCGTTTCGCCCTCCGAAATGGCAATTTTGCTATTTTACGAAAGTTTTGTTTCGCTTATAACTTTCATTAGGAATTTTCGTTTTTATTGTTGTTTGCGGCATTTGTTTCTATTTTTGTCTAGTTTTCAGTTTAGTGCTTTTTGGACTTTTTACTATTTTTGACAAATTTTAGGGTTTCACTATTTAAGCGATCTATTGGGTGTAATTCGTAGTTTTGGCTGAAATAAAAGAATTTTCAAAGTTTGGCTTAAGTTCTGACCTAGATCGAGTTATTCGTGGATTCGTTCAACTGGTTTAGAAGATCTTTGTTGCGTCAGTTTTAGTTCGGGAATCCTAATGGTCTGAATGCAACTCAATACCGATAAACGACCCAATTGCGCAAAAGAACAATAATTTAGAAATTGTAGAAAATGGGTCAAACATGAGAAAATTGAGGAATACTTGGGATAATTAGGAAAAATTAACAAAAATTAGTCGGAATAATTGTAAGGTAACGAACGGAGTGTTGGAAACTAATAGGGGAACAAGTGAAGCTACGCGAGGGCATTTTTAACGGGATTCGAGGTGAGTAAAGTCAACAATAGAATCAACATGATTACTTTTCTATTTCTTGATTGATTATTCTTGAAATGCGAGCTCTTTGTATTCCATTCTAGTTCAGGTGACCTAGGGTTTAGGTAGTTCAACTATGATGAGAAGTCTCAACGAGTTTAGCAGTCGACATAGACTGTGGCTTCTCATCAGAGCCTATCGAAATGATTTAGCATCCGTCTTGTGACTATGGCTTTCTTTCGGTGGTGTGTTAGGAATTTAGTAGCCGACTTTGTCTGTGGCTTTTCCTAATAGAGTGTGCATTCAGTGGAGGTGACCTTCGGGCCCACTAGTTCATACTGGGTGGATTGGCGGGAAGGCGATTTTGGGCCTACTATGTCGATCGTAAGCTGATGAGGTCTTGTAACCCACGGTTTAATTGGGGCTATCTATTCGCGTATCTGTTTGTTTCTTGATCACTTGATTATCGTTGTCTGAGCTTGTTGAATCTATTTATCATGCGATTTTCTATCTATTTCGGTTTCTTGTTATAACTTGCATGATTTGTAGACTTGTGATTATTGAGAATTCAGTAGTTTATGTTGAGATATCTATTATTGTTGTACTGTTATATTTTGTACTCACCGTCCTTTTTATGAATGGTGGGTGCAGATCCATAGATGAGTAGGGGTAAGGCGCTGATGCTTGGCGATATCCTCTAGAGGCACACTCAGAGTTATTAGCTTTTGCTCTCACTTTGTAGGTATTTTTTCCTTTTGTTGTATATTTTGGCTATGTATCCATTTGTTTTGATATTTTGGGGCTTTGGGGAGTTGAATATGACTGTTGATACATGTATATGTTCATTTTGGGCTTTCAGTTGATTTGTTATATACATGTGATATTATTTGGACAGGATTTTCCACATCTAGGTTGACTGAGTTGTAAACTGTTTTAAGTTAGTGTTAAAAACAATTCTGCTGCACACCTAACTATAATTGAGGATAAAAGTTTAGATAGAGTTAAGGTGAATCAAAAAGAGTGATCTAAGGTGAGTGAGTGAATAATGTATTGAGTAATTGGTAAGTTAAGGCTGACTAGACCTACGTTGACTCGTCGGAGAACGGGCTCGGGGTTCCATGTAAGTTTAGGCCGGGCGGGGCCTAGTTTGTGGTTCTTGGGGTCGTCACAAAGGAATGATGATGGAGTGCACAAAATGAGATGAAAGTGTAGTGGGGTGCATTAATCATATTAAGGGGCATAATGGTTTTTGTGGTAGGATTGACCTTTTTTAAGTTTGATTTTTTTTTCTAGAGTGCTCTAAGGCCATCTCCAACCCACAACACTATCTTTTACACTATTACTTATAAAAATAAAATAATTAAGATATCTATAATTATATATAAAGATAAAAACAAAAAAATAATAAAAAATGGCGCCGTGAATAGTGCCGCACCAATTTAGTGCGACATTATAGCTGTGCGCCATCCACGTGGGATGGCGCACAGCAAAATGGTTCGCTGAATTGGAAAACCAAGCGCCATTTCACTGAGGAGGCATCCCAACCAGCGCCAAAATGGCGTTGGTTGAGATGACCTAAGTAGATGGTGGGGTGGGGATAGGGCTTACAAAAAAAAATCGAGTACCTTTAAGACTCGTACTCTTCATATTATGCGCGCACTTTGTGGACCTCTTCATAAGTACATAGGGATAGCGATTGGACCCATGGGTTTGGGTACCCTTGGTACTCGACCCTAATGGATAGGGTAATACCCGACCCACATATATTGGGTAAGGGTATAGGTTTATGAATAAGATACCCAAATGGATATGGATAGGGTAAGAGTATTAACATCTACCACCCCATTTACCGAATTATCCACCTCATATACTCATTTATATTATATTTTATTTATATATATGTATATTATATAACTCCATGCTGCATTTTTTCTTGTAAAATTTCATGCATTCCTTTTATTTTTTTTAAGGTTAGGGCTAATGAGATTTGTTGTTATTAAAAAGGAAACCAAAAAGTCTCCAAAAAAGAAAAGGAATTAAACTATCAAACTAAGAAAAAAGTATGTTTTCTCAATTCTCTAGTTACATACATCAAAACCATACACATCTAACTACACTTCTCATTTTAGAGTTTGACAATGCACTTCTTCTAATATGATGAGTGTTTTAAAAGATGAAGATGTTATGATTAAGCCGTTAAGGTATATAAAATACACCACTATTTTTCTTCTCTTTTTTTTTTGTTGTTTCATATGGATACTATATTTTACTATTAGAATATGTCTATTTTGAAAGATTGAAGGTGCATTTTTTCCAATTTTCGAAGATTGAAGACTTTTTTTACTTAAATGAAAACTTTAATATTTTAAATTTTAGAATAACTATTAGAGTCGGTGTACATTTTTTATTTATGTTTCGTAATAACTATAGAAATAATATGGTGTACGTGTAGGTTCTATTGACATTTTTCTGCTCAAAATTTTATTCTACTCTTTTAAAATTTAAATTTTTTATATTTTTAATTAATAGTGGGTATAGATACCCACGAGTCTCCTACTACCCAAACAGATAATACTTATACCTGCTTCACTAAAAAAAAATAGGGTAAAATAGTAAAGTATAGGTATGACACTTATAAGATGGGGTGGGTAAGAGTGAAGCATACTTGCCCCATACTCTAGCCATTAGCATCCCTACAAGCACATAAACACAAACACACACGGCGTACAGCCAATCAAATTAAATTGTTTACTGATGGACTTGACGCACACGTCTTCAGACCAGCGCTGAGGTTCGTTCAATCATTTATCATCGACCCAACAGCAGTGTGTAAGAAATGTGTGTGCTCAAAGTACGTTAGAGAATCCGACCGTTTAAATAAAGTGCTTCATTCTAAATAAAAAAAAAAGTGCTTCATTGTCTGAACGTGAGTGAAGGACTCGCTCGCACCATACGCTCCCCAATTGTCCTCCCACTATTTTGGTTAGAGACGCTGAGCTGGACCTCAGCTTTGTGGGCCCACTGGCCCTAACGTGTTGAACAAGAAACAACCACTTAAGATGAAAGGTTCGTCAATTGTGGGCTTTTTTTTTTTTTTTTTTTTTTGTGTGTGTGAGCTTATTTGAAGAAATAATTGCGAGCAGAGCCCACGGAGATGAACAATTACCTAATGGAAGCAACTAGAGGTGCATACTAAAGCCACCAATTTGGAGCACCTGATGATTGTGCACCGTTGATATATCTTGAAATACATGTTTGAAGTGTATTGGACGGCATGACCGCTACGTGTCCCGAGTTGGTATCTTTAATATGTAAACCAAGCATTTTACTTACTTAATTCCTATCCTGTCCAAGTTAGTTAGGTTCGCTTGAAAATGAATTGGGCCTAAGCCACCTTATAAATTCTAAGCACGACTTGAATATAAGTTTAATAATATATTTTAGAATAGTTATTAATGTTGTGGATGAGATTTGATCTTAGAACTTAAAGCACACATTACACAATGTTTGTCATTTGAGATACTTCTCTTTTTTTCAAAAAAAAAAAATTACTTATTTTTAAAACTTTTTATATTAAAATATTTATATTTGGGCTCGATGGGTCGGGGCTTAGACTTTGTATTTTTTACATGAGCTGGTTGTGGGCTTATGTATGAACCCACGTATAAACAGTGGGTTAGGTTTGGGCTAAGGTTTTAGGCCCAAACCTGATTAGGCTCAACTCAAGCCCGACTCAAGTCCAACCTATGAACAGATCTACGAATAAGATCTAATATGATGGCTTGAGTTTTGTCAACTTTAACCAGTGATCTCCAGTTTGAGCTCTGGGTATATATGGAGTCCTTTTAAAACCTTTGTAGGAGAGCTTTTCCGTCATCTATTAATTCTACTCTACCTGGCTCAAGCATATTTGGCATGAAATACAGGGTAAATGGCTTAGCTAGAGAAGAAAAAGGAGAAAGAAATGCAATGTAACAAAAGAAATAAGAGAAAAAAGGCTTGTGATAAGAGAAAGTAAGATAACAAACAAACAACATAGCCTCTGTCTCAAATTAATTGAATCAGCTACATGGATCAAGCTCTTATATTGTGCTCGATTTGGTGCAATTGATGATGAGGTTTAGAGAAAGTAAGATGTGTGTATTAATTGATGATAGATACCATGTTCATTCATTCATTCATTCATACATTTTTATTAACAACTGAAAATTCATACATTAGTTAAAATGTGAGCTCCCACTTTTTTTTTGATGAAGTAAGTTGCATTCATATCAATAATGTATACAATATAAAAATTGGGGTGAAACTGTACAAAAACCTATACCAACCACCCCTTTTTACAAAAATTAAGATAACCAGATGGAACCATTTTGTACACAGCCCATCAAGCCATTAGAATAACAAAATACAGTTCCCTTCCTTTCACCCGAAGACCCCGTCTAAATAAACTAGCCGTTTAAATCGGCCCAAACAGAAATCGAAAAACAAGACCCCTTACTTTATGCCCATTCGATATACCCTGCACCACTTGTATTCGTGAGAGATATGTAGACAAGGCATGCTACTTGCTTCGATACACCTCAAGGCGGGCAACCCCCTGTTGGTCCTCCCCAACTCGGCGCCTCCCACTAAACCAAGTGACAACTAAAATGCAAAAACCCTTATCCCGACATCATCATAAGTTATTAAAATCAAGCAAAGGTTTTCAACTATTCAAGAGCCCATTCATCCCCCATTCCTTGAAAAATTTGTGCCCTGACAGCCATTTAGCAACATTTAATTTAACCCCATCCCACTCCTCTATAGCATTAAGGCATACGTCGTTAAAAACTCTGGCATTGCATTCACGCCAAATGCCCCATAATATGGCCTGCACCCCACATTCCCATAAGATTAGCCTCCTTCCATGTATGTTGCTCCATCTCCCATCTACCACTAGTTCTTCGCATGTGTTATTAATGCCCCAATTCCAATTAAGTTCTTCAACTAGTTTTGTCCATATGTTTCTAGCAAATGTGCAATGTAAGAATAGATGATCCAACCCTTCGCCCCATTTTCCACATATGACACATTGGTGAGGGGAGTGATACATACCCGGCCGTCGCTGTTGGAGTATAGCCACCACATTGACCTTCCGTTGTAGAATTAGACACATGAAAATTTTCACCTTGGGAGGCAACGCTTGCTTCCATATAGCCTTGTAGGAATTGAAATGAGCAGCCACCTCTGAGAATAAAAGGATTGAAACGTGCGATTTGACTAAAAAACCCATGTTGAGTCCGTAACCTACTTCCTTAGATCATCCACCCCGCTGAAAAGTCTTTTGGTTGCTAAGATCTCATTAATGCCTCCAATTGGTCATTGTGTTCCTACTGACCCTAGCCCGATGATTAAGATTCCACTCGATAGAGTCATCCTCGCTCCCATGCACCACAGCTAATTCCCGCACAAAGACTCCTTAGACCGCACCACCTCGAAAGCCATAGGATATTCCAAATAGAGGGGGCGAGCCCCATGCCACACATCCTGCCAAAAAAGAATTTTGTTACCTGACCGCAAAGTGTACTTGAGTATGGCTTGAAATTATTCATATAGAGCGCCAATAGCCTTCCAAGGGCTTCGATATGTCATGTCATGCATTGGACCTGAGTCCCATAAATTACTCCTTATGCCATACTTGCTTCGGATAATCGCCACCCAAAGGAAGTGTTGTTTATGGGGAAGTGCCATAACCATTTGAGAATGAGAGCATTATTCTTGTTGCACAAGTTCCTTATACCGAGTCCTCCCATTTCTTTAGGTAGAGTCACCCTCTTCTAATCAACTAAAAGGTTGTTTCCTCCACTATTGAACCTTTTCCATAAGAAGTTACACATGTGTTGTTCAATGCGATCAGCGACTCCTTGAGGTATCCTGAAGACAGACATACAGTGAGTAGGAATAGAATTTAAAATAGAGTGAATAAGAGTTAAACAACCCCCTTTTAATAAGTACGCTCGTTTCCATCCTTCCAGTTGTTTTGCAATCTTATTAACCACCGGTTTCCAAAAAGCTTTAAACTTTGGATCATCGCCCAATGGTCGACCTAGATAGGTAATTGGCCACGATCCTATCGACACTCCCAAATTAGCCGCATAAGTGGAGACAATGTCAGGCTCAACATTAACACTAAGAATGGTGCACTTGGTTTTGTTCAACATTAGACTTGAAACCAAGCAAAATTTGTCTACAATAGTTAAAATGTTAGACAAGGAATGGTCATCATTCTTTACCATGATTAGGGAGTCATCCGCAAATTGTAGATGAGAGACATCCACTCCCTCTAGCCCAACCTTGAAGCTCGACACGTGTCTAAGTGATTTGGCCCTATCAATCATTCGCCCCACCGTCGGCCACATGATAAACAAGAAGGAGGAGAGTGGATCCCCCTGTCTAAGTCCCCTAAATGCATTAAACTTATCTCTGTTCCTGCCATTAACAACCACTGAGCATGAGACTGATTTCAGACACCCCCTATCCATCTCCTCCATCTATTCTCGTTTCTAATCAAGAATGTAGTCAAGGAGCCACATTCCACGTGATCATATGCTTTTTCAAAATCGAGTTTAAAGACAAAACCATGCCTATTCCCCTTCTTGATGTCCTCTATCGCCTCGTTAGCACTTAAGGTTAGGTCGATCATCAGTCGACTTGCACGAAAGTCCCCCTGTTCTTTGGCAATGATAAAACCCATTATCGGTCTTAAACATGATGTGAGCACCTTTGCAATCAATTTGTATAAACATGTGATGACCCCTATCTTAATCTAGGGCACCGTCTGACCAAATCTCGTAATTAAGCCCTAATTACAACACGTAGGACCTAATTATGTATTAGTCAGCCTATACTACCTATATTTTCGTGGATCAAGTTCAGGAATAAGTAATTCCCCATCACTACTATTTATCACTTTATAAGAATTATCAAATTAGCGGAAGTCTTTAACAAATTAGTGGAAGCATTATATATAAACCGTAAATGTGGAAACCAGGAAATAACGATCACAATATAAATATGCGATAAACGACGAATATATAGACAAAGTGAAAGTCAAAAGTCGGGTAAACTAACTCTTATCCCAATGTACAACCCAAGCAAAAAACGTATATAAACATAATACAAAAATATGACCTACATGTACGGCAGCTACGCACTACAGTTTCAAAGGTAATCGTCGATCTTCTCCTTACCCGGTCTAGTGCTGCTCGACGGACCTACACCCATCGTCACAAACTAGACAGTGAGTATAATGATATTTAAGTGATAACCTGAGAATTCTATACTATATTTCTAAAGTAAAGATAGATATTTAAATGCATAATATGGCAGAAAAGGTGTTGAGAAAGTAATACATGTAAATACCATAGTTAACATAATTAGACAGACTGACACAGTTTAAGTCGAGATGATCTATGTCCGATTGGCGGTGAGAACTATCAGCCAACCTTTTTCCACCATCGTATGGAGATACTCTCAACATACTTTATCAATGGCGGAGTCGCGCTCTACGCGAATATATATATATATAAAAACTTGTCGACAACCCCGTAGTTCAAGCTACGTGATGCCACCCAAGTAATATTAGTGAGTGCCAAAAACCCCGAGGTCCAGTGACCACGTGAATCCACCCATCTCTCGTGCAATGACACTAGATAATCACCAACTTTCGTTTTAACGGTTTTTCATTTCTAAGGCTTTATGATATCAATAATAAGTTAGGCTACAAAGCCCCAAAGGAAATGGAATACAAATCCAATTACCACAGATAATCCCAGGGCATGCATTTCTAACATCAATTATAACATAGTCCACAACAAAATATGGCATATCAAGAAATGAGTCAATAAAACTATCACAAGGCATCGTGCTATTTCAACATTCAATTCGAACAGAGCAAGGAAAGCATGATGGTAGATTACTAACAACAAGCCATCAAATTGATTGAAAAGAGAAATAATATGAATGAAATAAAGTAGAGAGTTCCCACAGTTTCACTTACAAGTCAAAGATAGATATAGCTATTCGGCCTCACGACACTCCGACTAGCGTTTCAAACTCCCAAAACACCTCTAGGTTCCTGAAAGGTCACTTCATATCATTTATTTATTTATTTATTATTTTATTTTATATATTATGTATATATATATACATATATATATATATATATGTATATGTATATGTATATGTATATGTATATGTATATGTATATGTATATATATATGTATATGTATATGTATATGTATATATATATATATATATATATTTTGTTACCATTTTATTTTTTTTATAATTATTTTTTTATTTTTTATTTTGAGGGGAGTTGAACCACTGAACCGGGTTTGACCCGGTCGGGTCCCACCAGGGGACGCACGCACGTACACGCGTGCGTGTCTCCTCCCCCTCATTTGTTTTGATGCAACGTCTCTCTTCTTTGACCCATTTTTTTTAATCTGAGAAGGGAGGGAGGGGAGACGATGACCATGTCGTCTCCTCATCGACGAACTACAAGTTCGTCCATCCCCAATCACCACCATCACCACAATGCCAACGCACCATCCTCGACAACCATAACACATCAACAACAAACAATAACAATGTCTTACCTCCGATCGTCGACATGCATGCTTCGAAGCTTTCGATCTCCACCTCCCTTAATCTCTTCCTCTCCTTATTTCCTCTCACTCCCAAATTCACTCTCTTTTTTTTGGATCGGTTGTGTGGTGGTGGTGGTTTTGGTGTTAGATAAAAAGGGTAGCCAAATTACCAAAATGCCCCTCAATCTTATCCTCTTTCTTAATAAGCCAAAGCCCATCTTGGTCATTTCATAATTTTTTTGATTTTTAAATATATATGTCCAATTCGATTCAATTAATTTATGACCATAGGCTATGATCTAATGTGAATTAATTTAATTACGTTGCATTTAACTAAGTTTAGACTTACCACAAGTCTCTCTACTCGGTACCTCGGCTCGTGAGGACTTAAGGAGCGTCTCCGATCGCGTATCGGCGTCGATAGCTGCAAGTACTGACTTAGTTAATCTACACACATACAAAATACTAGGAATACATCATTACAAATATAAAATTTACCTCGGCCACATGCCTCGGTCTGTGTGCGCATCTCATGCGGGCCCACGTTATCATGGGTTGGTGATCGTGATTAAGCAATTAATCAAGATTAGAAAAATTGGGTCGTGACAAATATTCCCAACAAAATAAAAATTTTGTCCTCAAAAGTAATTTAGGTTAGGGTTATACCTTACTCGAAAAAGGTACAAAAAAGGGTCTCGCATATAGTCTTCCCGTTCCCAAGTGAGTTTTGAGTCGTTGTGGAATTTTCACTTGACGAGTACTTTCGGGATAAACTTGTTCCTTAGCTGATGTACTTTTCAGTCTAGATCTGGATAGGTTGCTCCTCATATGAACAATCATCACACAGGTCGATCTGACTCAAGTCAACCGTCGGTCGTGCATCTGCCTTTGACTCACCAGTCGAAGCATCGATATATGGAAGACCGGATGAACACCTGACATTGTGGAGAAGCTCTAACTCGTACGTAACATTTCCAACCCATTTCCTAACTCTGAATGGCCCAATGAAACGTGGTGCAAGCTTGCCTCTTACACCAAATCTCTATAGATCTCTCCGAGGAGAAACCTTAAAGTAGACATAGGCTACCTCAGGATAAGTAAGATCATTGTAATACTTGTATGCATACTTCATTTGTCTCTTTTGGGCTCCTTTAAACTTCAGTTGGATCTATCGTACCTTCTCTATATGATCAACAACAATATCAGGCCTTACTGACAATTTGTCCTCTAGCTCAGCCCAACACGATGGCAAGCGACAAGGTCTGCCATATAAAGCCTCAAATGGTGCCATCTCAATGCTAGCCCGATAATTGTTGTTGTATGCAAACTCGCACAACGTAGGTATTCCTCCCATGATCCGCCAAACTCTAACACACAGGCCCGTAACATATCCTTTATGACCTGATTGAGTCTCTCAATCTGCCCATCAGTTTGAGGATGAAAAATCGTGCTGAACTATAGGCGTGTACCATACTGCTCCTCCATACTTTGCCATATCCTAGATGTAAAGTTAGCATATCTGTCTAATACGATAGTCAATGGTACCCCATGAAGCTTGATAATCTCTCTCTCAAACAACACGTTCAACTAATCAAAGGTGTAATGTGACGCCACTGGTAGGAAATGAGCAAACTTAGTTAGTGTCAACTACAACCCATATCGAGTCGTGTCTCCTGGTAGTCCTCGGTAAACCTCTGATAAAGTACATGGCTATGTCTTCCCATTTCTATTTCAGAATGGGAAATGGTTGTAAGAGTCCATCGAGCCTACGATGCTCAACTTTCACTTGTTGGCATATCCCATATTTCTTGTTAAACTCTGACACGTCCACCTTCATCCCAGGCCACCAGAAAAGTCTCTGCATATCATGATACATCTTAGTCCTGCTGGATGAACGGTAAATTGGGAACGATGTGACTATTGAAAAATCTCGTCTCTCAACTTTGGCACCTCAGATATCCACGGTTTGCCCCTAAACCTCAAACAATGATCTGATGTCTCTGCCCAATCAACAAAATCTGAACTTTGCGCTAACTCACTAAATCTCATATATGACCTATCGGTCCTCTGACCCTCTGCCATTCTTTATGTAGACACGGTTTGCCACCCTCTGCCTGTCAGGTCCCACTAGGGGACGCACGCACGCACACGCGTGCGTGCGTCTCCCTCCCCCCTTATTTGTTTGTTAACAGTAGCGTCTCTGCTTCGACCTATTTTTTTTAATCTGAGATGGGAGGGAAGGTTTCCCTCATCGACGAACTGCAAAGCAGTTCGTCCGATCCCCAATCACCACCATGACCATAATGCCAATGCACCATCCCCAACAACCATAAGGCATCAACAACAAATAACAAAAATGTCTTACTTCCATCGTCGACGTCGTGCTTCAAAGCTTTCATTCTCCACCTCCCTTAATCTCTTCCTCTCCTTCTTTCCTCTCACTCCCGAAATCTCACTCTCTCTCTTTTTTGGATTGGTTACGTGGTGGTGGTGGTTTTAGTGTTAGATAAAATTAAAAAAAAAAAAAAAAAAAAAAAAAAGTAACCAAATTACTAAAATGCCCCTCAATCTTATCATCTTTCTTTATGAGCCAAATCCCCTCTTAGTCATTTCATATTTTTTCTGATTTTTAAATATATTTATATATATATATATATGTCCAATTCATTTCAATTAATTTATGACCATAGGCTTACGATCTAATGTGAATTAATTTAATTACATTGCATTTAACTAAGTTTAAACTTACCATAAAGTCTCTTTACTCGGTATTTCAGCTCACACGCGACTCGAGGTGCGTCCTTGATCATATTTCCACATCGATAGCTACAAGTACTTAATCAGCCTACACACATACAAAACACTAGGAATACATCAGTACAAATATAAAATTCACCTCGGCCACATGCCTCGGTCAGTGTGCGCATCTCATGCGGGCCCCATGTCACAAGTTGGTGATCATGATTAAGGAATAAATCAAGATTAGCAAAATTGGGCCGTGACGAGACATGTGATCAAGCTAATAGGCCGGAATTCCTTGAGCCTCTTAGCTTGGTGTTTATTCGGAATCAAGCAAATATGTGTCTCGTTTATCACTGCATTATCTCCTCGGTATGGTAAAAGTCCCAAAACATTTAATAATGTTGCTCTTCAATATGCCTCATGATTGTTTAATGAACGCCATAAAAAAATCCATCTTTACCCGGTGCTTTGTCCTCTTCGCAATTTTGTTAAGCCCCCAAAATCTCTTGTTCGGTAAACTCATTCTCCATAGTGTTGGCCAGTTCCTGAGGAAGTCGATCCCAGTCAATTCCCTGAACATGCCATAAGTTCCTATAGCACTCTGTTGCCGCACCAAATTTCAGAATCTAAATCAAAAATCAAACCCTCTATCTCAATCCACTTTATCATATTTTTGCCTTTCTTGCCGACAAGATTTGGTGAAAGAACTTGGTATTAGAGTCACTGTGGTAGCCCCAAATTTCTCGGGCCGCCCCATGGTCATCTACTTCCCTGCCTCAGCATCAAAAGTCTTTGCCACGTGTCTCTCTGCATTCGACTTTATGTAGTTATATCATGTAATTTATTAAATTCACTTAATTTATCATTTTTAAAAGAAATTAACAACGGAAGTATTAAAGTTTACCAAAATGCATATATATATATATATACATAAGTTTTACTGATCAAACCTATAGTGGAAACCCGGCTATACTGTGCATACAGGTGATCAACTATAACAATATGTATACCAGTACAAGTGTGTATCCAGTCTCTCAACCCAAAGGATAATACAAAATATCAAAATATGTAAATATCTACACACATACTAGCAGGCCTCGGCGTAGGCAAGTCAGATGTAATCGACGATGATCCCCTTGCCTCTAATAGTATTAGGATCTGCACTCAGCCACCATAAAAGGCACATGACGAGCCTAGTAAGTAAAATCCCAAGAAAACCACCATGCATAAATAAATAATGAAAATAATTAACAAAGCCAATAAGTAGTGTTAAATAAACATGAGAAAAGAAGGAAAAATATGCAAGAAACTGCTCAAAGCTCATCGCATGTATATAAACACATTGATAGACAATTGAGTGTGAACACAGATACTAAGTGTGAACTAGGACCAGGAGCCCTGGTCGTGGCCCATGCTTCTAACTCTACAACTGTATCCCAGCGCATTAGCCTTAGTGGGCTAATCGAATGTGTAAATGGAGTCCAACTCGGGATATAATCTACCGAGTCCTAGATCACGCACTATACACCGTAGCCAACGACCTCAACTACCCATTGATATATAGACGGAACCATAACCGTCCCAGTAGGAATTTGACTCACAGATTTTCAAGGACATAAAGCTCAATGGAAATAAAATAAGTAAATAAAGTAGTAGTGTTCAGTTGGGTTTTATATACCTCACACCGCCTCAAAGTCCCAAAAATACCCTCGATCCAATCCTCGACTAGTCCCCGACTCCAACAACTATCCCGTGACTCCTGAGATCTAATCTCGGGTTTATTGATCAATTAAATATGATTTAATATCAATTAGTCTCGATTTTCATGATTTAATTAAGGTTCAGGGGGTCATTAGCGCACTAGGTTGAGTATTAGCTCGCTAATTGATCTTCATGCACTGTTCATGCACGAAGATCTTCATCTTCCCAGAGGATTAGCGCACTACTGTTCATCCATTAGCACGCTAATTCCTCTCTGCCCAGAA
This sequence comes from Stephania japonica, assembly GCA_039657345.1. Taxonomy (NCBI): domain Eukaryota; kingdom Viridiplantae; phylum Streptophyta; class Magnoliopsida; order Ranunculales; family Menispermaceae; genus Stephania; species Stephania japonica. Next base: position 76,147,560 of record CM077556.1, read on the forward strand.
TTTTTCAAAAATCGAACTTTCCAACTTGATTCAAACACTCCAAAATTAACATGTAACATCAAACATACTTTAATATCATCGATTTAACCTTCAAACACCAATTTAACCAAAAATTCCACCCAAACATCATATTGAAATGTGCATGCTTTGAAAATGAAATTATCAAACACTCATCTTGTTGCCACAAATCCGATTCCAATAAACATAGTTTCATCAAAACTAGCCTTAAAGCTCACAAATCTAGTAAAAACAGTGGCAATTGCACAAATTTTCGTTGAAATCACATATACCACAATATGCAATACTTCACACCAAAAATCCATGAAATGGGTGAATAGATTACCTCAAATTTGTTAATTGATGATTAAATCTAGCCTCAAAAACTCCCTAGCTGAGATCTCCATACTGATTTCTCTCTCAAAAATCCAAAATTTTGGTTAGAATGGTGTGAATGTTGTTTGCACGTCTTGATCGGTGGTAATATATAGTGGTAATATAATTTAAAGAGCACACGTATCTTAAGGTTCATTAGACGATCCTTGTCCAGACTGTGTCACTCAGCTCCTAGCCACCTTATCATGAAACTAGTTATCTAGTTTTTTGTTCCGTTGTAAATCTCGAGGATCATCCAATGTATGTTGATTTTTCAGTTCAAACTATAAGACTTACAATAATTCCATTTGTTTTAACTTATATATTCTACCCAAGCCATCAAATAAATTCATAAAATGCCAAATATGGTCCCACTACGCTCCCAACTACCCGACTCCCCGTGTCCCGCGCCTAATACACTTCTCGAGGTGGTCCCACACCTAGTGTACCAATTATTCATTAGTTTAGCCTATAGTCACATATGAAATTCCTTGCATTTAAATCATCAACCATACTAATATAATATTGATTGAATTTAGTCTAACCTTAACGTCTGGCCTCACAGCTATAAACCTTTGTGTTGGCTTGTTTCCTAAACTAAAACCCAAGCTCTCAACTCGCTCGAAAAGTAAATTTTAAAATGCACACCTGTGATGACTAATATATCATACTAATAATGATAAAGAAATATTAATACATCACAAAATTTAAGAACTCACAGCAGTACACAGTCGTTTCCTAGATTCGAGGTATGCCTAGCCTATCCGTGGCGTCCACATATCGTTTGAGCTGGTGTCCTAATCTGAAATTGATTAATTAACGGGTTAAAATTATAACGGGACATTACAATTCTTCTAACTAAAAAAATTTCATCCCGAAATTTGAGTTAGTAGAGATGGAATAATAAGGGATAACGCTCTCTCATGGTCGACTCCAACTCCCAAGTAAGTCCCTCCGTACCGTGATGTTATCACCGCACGAGTACCTTAGCTATCTCTCTGTTCCTGAGAGTCTAGATCTTACGATCTAATATTTCCATAGGCCTCTCCTCATAAGTTGCATCAGGCTGAACATCCACCTGTCGCACGTCAACCATGAGTCGTGGCCCGATCCTAGCTAATCGCAACATCAAAATGTGGAAGGTAGGATGAGTCCCTGCTAACTCCACCGGTAAATCTAATATGTACACCACACTGCCAACCTTCTCTATAACTCGATATGGTTCGATAAATCTCGGTGCTAGTTTCCCCTTAATCCCAAACCTCTGCTGGCCTTCCAAGGAGAAACCTTCAAGTAAACTATATCGCCAACCTCATAGCTCAGACTTTCATGGTATCTATCCGCGTATTTTTTCTGCCTATCCTGTGCTGCTTGAAGCCTCTGAAGAATATGTCGAATCTTCTCTACATGATCAACAACTATCTCCGGCCCAATCGTAACTATATCTTCCGGCTCTGCCCAACACGCTGGTAACCTGCAAGGCCTCCCATACAGCGCCTCCTAAGGTGGCATCCAAATACTAGCCTGATAGCCATTATTGTAGGCAAATTCACACAGTGGTAAATAATCCTCCCATGAGCCTCCAAACTGCAAAATGCAAGCTTTCAACATATCCTCTAAAATCCATATCAATCTCTCAGACTGGCCATCTGTCTGAGAATGATAAGCCGTTCTTGAACTGCAATCTAGTACCAAACTGCTCCTACATTGCCTCCCAGAGTTTTGAAGTGAACTTGGGATCCTGGTCAGATACTATGGAGACTATACCCCATGCAGTCTAATAATCTTCTACTCGAATAGTCTGCTCAACTAGTGAAACGAATACCTCATTGAAACTAATATAGAGTGTGCAGATTTCATCAGTCTGTCTATCATCACCCAAATCGCATCATGTCGCCTCGAAGTCTGGGGTAATCCACTAACAAAATTCATAGCGAGGTGTTCCCACTTCCACTGAGGAATGGGTAACGGCTGCAACAATCCTCCAGGTCGCCTATGCTCCGTCTTCACCTACTGATATATGTGACACCCTCGAACATATTCACCAACATTAGCCTTCATCCCCGGCCACCAAATAATCTTCACAAATCATGATACATCTTGGTTTTACCCGAATGAATTGTGTATCACTACCGATGAGCATCCTCTGGTATACTATCTCGTATATCTAGCACTGTTGGTACCCATAGTCGACCTCGGTGCTACAAACATCCATCAAACATCTCGCCCAATCAGTGCACTTGGGATCCCGTGCCAATCCACTGAATCGCTCAAAAGCCCATCAGCCCTCTGACACTCCAATACCCGTTCCAGTGACACTATCGGTACTCTCATCTGACCATAGATCTGTAGATCCTACATAGACAAAAGGTCTGACATGTTCATAACTGACACTATCTCCAACAGTCCCATGTATCGAGTCTCGGTCTGACTGTCAACCCCTCATCTGCTTAATGCATCAGCCACTACATTAGCCTTTTTGGGATGATACTCAATCGTGAAATCATAATCCTTCCACAACTCTAACCATCTCCTTTGACGCATATTAAGATCCCTCTGCATGAAAATGTAGAATAGACTCTGATGGTCGGTGTAAAGCACAAACTTCTCCCCATACAGATAATGCCTCCAAGCCTTGAATGCAAATTCAATTGTTGCTAACTCCAAATTATATATGGGATAATTACACTCATATGGTCTCAACCTCCTGGATAAGTACGCCACTGGTCGTCCCTCCTGCATCAGAACACATCCCAATCCAGTCCCCGAAGCATCAGTGTAAACTGATAACTCTTTCCTATGGTTCAGGTAATGCCAACACTTGTGCAATCGTCAAACGTTTCTTCAACTCCAGAAATGCCTGCTCACATTTCTCAAACCACTCAAATGGAACATTCTTCTTCGTCAGCCTCGTCATCGGCACCGTAATCATGGAGAAATCTTGTACAAACATCGGTAATAACCTGCTAGACCCAAGAAACTCCGTATCTCAGCAACTGTCTCTAGTCTCTTCCAGTCAATCAACGCTCTAATCTTGTCTCCCTCCACAGAAATGCCCTGACCGCTGATCATGTCCCAAAAACTTCACTTCCCTCATCTAAAATTCACACTTACTGAATTTTGCATACAGCCGATGCTTCCTCAACGTCGTCAACACCGATCGAAGATGACTCTCGTGATCCTCTCGCGCCCGGTTATATATCGGTATATCATCAATGAAGACTATCACGTATCGGTTCAAGTAAGTCTCAGTACTCGATGCATCAGATCCATAAAAATCGTTGGGGCGTTCGTTAACCCAAATGGTAACACCGTGAACTCGAACAATCCGTTTCTGGTACTGAAAGCACTTTTAGTGTCCTCTTCTCGAATTTGCAACTAATGATATCCTGAGCGTAAATCAATCTTTGAGAAGAAATGTGCACAAGTCAGCTGATCAAACAGATCATCGATTCTTGGAAGTGGGTAACGATTCTTGATTGTTACCTGATTCATTTCGATAGTCCACACACATCCTCTATGATCCATCATTCTTCCTTACAAATAACACTGCGCTCCCCACGGTGACATACTCGGTGAATAAATCCCTTCACCAACAATTCCTCTAGCTATTTCCTGGACCTCCTCCTGCTCCATAGATGATATCCGATAAGGTCTGCTAGATATAGGTTAGGTCCCTAGTATCAACTTTATAATAAACTCTATCGCCCGTGTGTGGTGGTAATCCGGTAAATCATCTGGGAAAACATCCGCAACTCTCGGACTATAGGCACGTCCTTAATCCTAATAGATCCTCCGATCTCAGGCTGAACGATCGCTGCAAAATCCTCCATCTCTTGAGCAATCATTAATCTACCTCTCATAATAGGCAATTCGGAGGTGTTCCCAATCAACGCAAACTCTGGTAAACCCGAAATACGGAACTCTACCCTCTTCCCATAACAATCTACCTGTGCATGGTAAGCTGACAGCCAATCCATCCCAAAGAGTGCATCAAACTCTAAGTACTCTAATACTCAGAGATCGGCTGGCAATTGATGTCCGATAACCTCAACCATGACATCCCGAACTATCCAATTAGGGTAAATCTTATCCCCAACAACCGTGCTGAGAACAAGATGGGTTTCCAGTGTGTGCATGTATAACCCTAACTCCCCCACTAACCGTCCAAAAATAAAAGATAATGTACTACTCGAGTCAAACATGGCATGAATAAGTCTACTGTGAATGAGTAACATACCCTCAACTAGCAGCCTGGTAGCTCCTGGATCTAGTTGTGCCACTGCATGTACTTTGTCTCTCTCCCGACCCTGCTCCCGTCGTGGAGATGGCACCCGATAATCCGATCTCAAATGTCCCCTCCGGCCGCACCGAAAACATTTACGCGTCAGTCTCCCAGTCCGCACATCATTAGATCTCGACTTCTAACCCCGGTCCCTATACCCCCGTCTCGGCCACCGTGATCTCTATCCTGGTGCTGCTGAGGCTACTACCTCTGTTGTGGTGCTGGAGCTATGGCATATACTGGTTGCCTGTTCATATACTAACCCCTGCCATCTTGATGTCTATCTCTGCCATCCCGGTGGTCATCCCGCGACCTCTAATAAACTGGTCCCACTGTTGTCTCTTCGACCTCCTATCCTGCCGAGAGCTCTACCCAACCTCCACCTCGACCAATGTTGTCATAGGAAGATCGTTCTTCTGCATCAAGAACGTCTCATAGGTCAGTGCTCGCTCAAACATCGCCTAAACTGTCGGAGCCCGGACGATACGATCGCGCTAGCAATGTCCTCCCTCACTCCCCGAATAAAGTAGTAGATCTATAATTTTTCTGTGGTAGCGATATCCATCGAAAACTGTAGCAGGTATCGATACTTATCCATATACTGCATCATGCTCCGGTTTCCCTGCCTCAGGGATAAGAACTCCTCTCTCAATCTCAATCGCACCTCCATAGGTATGAACTAGTCATAAAATATCTCTCGAACTCTGCCCAAGTCGTAGAATCAACATGCGTCTCCTGGTAGTTAGCCCACCACAATGCAACATCTAATCTGAAATAAGTCCCAGATAGTCTCGCTATAAACCTCTCTTCCGTGTTCAACTCTTTGTGTAGGCGCTGGTGTGATATAATCCAATCTCCTGCAGCCTTAGGGTCTCCTCCACCATAAAAATAAAAGGGCTGAAACTTGAGGAAATCCCGTAACGTCCTGGCCTACGAATCCATCACATACTCTGTCACTACCGTCGGGGTAACCTCTACTGCTGCGATAGGTGTAGGAATCGGTGTCTCCACTTCTGCTACTACCGGTGTAGTATCGACTGCCTGAACCTTAGGTACCACCACTTGAGTAAGAGTAACTGCGGTTTTGTGGGTCCCGTAGTCATTACTGCCTCCCTAAACATAGCTAATCCAGCCATTATAGCGGCCTACTATCTTAATACTCATAAGATCTCGAATATCTGAGTTTCATGCGCCGTAACTCGGTCCTCTATGGGAACTGACGATCCTGAAGCCCTCGCGGTATTACTAGACTGTCCCTCCATCGTGTCTTGCATCGTAATGCGTGTCCGGATCAGCCTCGTATACACATATTCGTATAGTATATATATAAATACATATATCACATAACAATCCTAACTCTACCCGCTTCCATTGCTTTCCGACTAAAAGTTCTAGGTAATTCATCGGTTTTCCACATCTAATTTTGTTTAAAGTTTATGCTCTTGAAAATTTTTATCGCGAGGTTCCTCGAAACTCTTGCTCTGATACCAAAATGTGGCGGCCCAAATTTCTCGGGCCTCCTCGTGGTCAGCTATTTCCCTGCCTCAACACCTGAAGTCTCTGCCACGTGTCTCTCTGTATTCGACTTTATATAGTTTTATCATGTAATTTATTAAATTCACTTAATTTATTATTTTTAAAAGAAATTAACAACGAAAGTATTAAAGTTTACCAATATATATATATAAGTTTTACTGATCAAACTATAGTGGAAAACTTGGTTGTACTGTGCATATAGGCGATCAACTATAACAATATGCATACCAGTACAAGTGTGTATCCAGTCTCTAAACCCAAAAGAAATACAAAATATTAAAACATGTAAATATCTACACACATAGCAGCAGGCCTCGGCACAGGCAAGTCAAATGTAATCGCCGATGATCCCCTTCCCCCTGCTAGTAGTAAGATCTGCGCTCAGCCACCACAAAAGGCACATAACAAGCCCAGTAAGTAAAATCCCAAGGAAAACCACCGTGCATAAATAAATAACAAAATTAATTAACAGAGCCAATAAGTAGTGTTAAATAAACATGAGAAAAGAAGGAAAAATATGCAGGCAACTGCTCAAAACTCATCGCATGTATATAAACACATTGATAGAAAAATGGGTGTGAACACAGCTACTAAGTGTGTACTTGGACCAGGAGCCCTAGTCGTGGCCCATGCCTCCAACCCTACGACTGTATCCCAGCAGCATTTGCCCTAGTGGGCTAATCGAACGCGTGAAATAGAGTCCAACTCGAGATATAATCTACCAAGTCCTAGATCACGCGCTACACACCTAGCCAACAACCTCAACTACCCGTGGACACATATACGGAACCATAACCATCCTAGTAGGAATTTGACTCACATATTTCAAGGAAATAAAGCTCAATGGAAATAAAATAAGTAAATGCAATAATGGTGTTTAATTGGGTTTTACGTACCTCACACCGCGCTCAAAATCCCAAAAATACCCTCGATCCGATCCTCGACTAGTCCCCGACTCCAATTACTATCCCGTAACTCCTGAGATCTAATCCCCGGGTTCATTGATCAATTAAATTTGGTTTAATATCAATTAGTCTCGGTTTCATGATTTAATTAAGGTTTAGGGGGTCATTAGCGCGCTAGGTTGGGTATGAGCGCGCTAATTGATCTTCGTGCATTGTTCATGCACGAAATCTTCATCTTCCCCAGAGGATTAGTGCGCTACTGTTCATCCATTAGCGTACTAATTCCTCTCTGCCCAGAATTTTTCAAAAATCCGAACTCTTCCAACTTGATTCAAACACTCCAAAATCAACATGCAACATCAAACATACTTCAATATCATCGATTTACCCTTCAAACACTAATTTAAACAAGAAATTCTACCCAAACATCATATCGAAATGTGCATGCTTGGAAAATGAAATCATCAAACACTCATCTTGTTGCCACAAATCCGATTCTAATAAACATAGTTTATCAAAACTAGCCTCAAAGCTCACAAATCTAGTAAAAACAATGGCAATTACACAAATTTTTGTTAAAATCACATATACCACAACATGCAACACTTCACACTAAAAATCTATGAAATGGGTGAGTAGATTACCTCAAGTTTGTTGATTAATGATCAAATCTAACCTTAAAAACTCCCTAGCTGAGATCTCCATACTGATTTCTCTCTCAAAAATCTGAAATTTTGGTTGAGAATAGTGTGAATGTTGTTTGCATGTCTTGATCGGTGGTAATATATAGTGGTAATATAATCTAAAGTGCATACGTATCTCAAGGTTCATCAGACGATCCTTGTCCAACCTATGTCACTCAGCTCCTAGCCACCTTATCATGACACTAGTTATCTAGTTTTTTGTTCCGTTGTAAATTTCGAGGATCATCCAATATGTGCTGATTTTTCAGTTCAAACTTTAGAACTTACAATAATTCCATTTGTTTTAACTTATATATTCTACCTAAGCCATCAAATAAATTTCATAAAATGCCAAATATGGTCCCACTATGCTCCCGACTACCCGCCTCTCCATGTCCCACGTCCAGCACACTTCCCGAGGCAGTTCCACACCTAGTGTACCAATTATTCATTAGTTTAGCCTATAGTCACATATGAAATTCCTTGCATTTAAATCCTCAACCATACTAGTATAATATTGATTGAATTTATTCTAACTCCAACGCCCGGCCTCACAGCTATAAACCCTTGCGTTGGCGTGTTTCCCGAACTAAAACCCCGGCACTCAACTCGCCCGATAAGTAAATTTTAAAATGCACACCTGTGATGACTAATATATCATACTAATAATTATAAAGAAATATTAATGCATCACAGAATTTAAGAACTCATAGCAGTACACAGTCAGTATCGTAGGTTTGAGGTATGCCTAGCCTATCCGCGGCGTCCACGTATCGTCTGAGCTGGCGTCCTAATCTAAAATTGATTAATTAACGGGTTAAAATTATAACGGGCCGTTACAGTCACCATCCTTGATCCACTTTGTTTTCAACTTCTGTTGGAGGATTTGTTGTTCAAACATAATCATTTTCCCCATTTCCTCTTTCAGCAGCTTTTTATGTATTAAATCCTCCCCACTTAGGTTCCTAACGGCGTCCTTTGGTCCATATTATTTATGTACAGCTCGACCTCCTGCTTTCTGTGATGAATTAAGCCAAAAACTTCTTTGTTCCATACTCTTAAGTCTTTCCCTCAAAAACGCAAGTTTGTGCATAAAGGCAAAACCTAGGGCACCCCGAACGTCCATCTCATTCCACCACCCAGACAGTGATTTACTGAAACTTGGACTAGCCAGCCATACATTTTCGAATTTGAACAAAGAGGGACCCCATGCCACCACATTTGTTTCAAGCATGACCAGGAAATGATCTGAAATGATGTGTGGCCCTATCGACTCTCTTGCACCTGGGAAAACCACCAAGAAGACCCATCCTCTTTATCAACCTTGATAGTAACTCTCCACCATAGACTAACCACCAAGAAGACCCATCGTCTTTAAAAACCTTTCCGTAATTAATGGTATGTGCATCCCATGATATGATAATCCCACCTCTCGACCCCTCGGAAGGTATAAATTCCCATTCCTTAAATCTTGACCCCCATATACTTACTATTAACCCCTTATCAACCCTCATGGTTTTGGTTTCTTGAAGCATGATTATGTCCGACTTTAGTTTACTCAAAAGTTTCCGTTATCAGTCCTCTCTTACCACTCCACCCATGCCTCTTACATTCCATGATAATATTTTCATCTATTAGGCTGGGAAAACCCTGCGATCTTGTCCTCCGTAATTCACATTCGTGTTCAATCTCTCCAACTTTTTGTGTCGAAGAGAATTCTTTGGGTGCCGACTGCCGAGAACTACTTGCCTCGTTGCCCTGCTCCATAATCACAATTTCACACTGTTGTAGTCTATTTTGGATCACTTGAGGAGATGTTGTTCCCTGGTACTCTTGATGGGTTGGGGATTTCTAAGCCGACAAAGTCCCCATACTTTCGATGATCACGTCATGAGTTCCCTGAGCACCCTGATCCTCCAAACCATTTTGTGTTTCCACTCCCTCTGGGGGGATGCCTTCCAACTCAAACAGGCTGAGAGACTCGCCACCGGCGTCAAGATCTGCGTATAACTCCGTAATCGCTCGGACCTCTGTTTCTATTACCTGATTTGAAGGAAGAGGTTCTGGCTAGATGTGCACATTTTCTGCTCTCTCGACCAGGTCGACAGACCACCTGCAACCTCCTTCCCTTCTCGGCGCGCGTGCTTCACCAGATGGGACTCGCCGGTTGACGTTCCCCGTCGACATTCAGCCGTCGGTTGCCCTCTCCTTATCAATAACCGGACTGTGTCGTCCCAGCACGGGAAATCGATCAAGGTAGGGAAGAATGTAGTCTTTGATCCTTTAACTTTGATGAACGCACTTTCTATCATGGATTGAGATTTTGTGGACTCGGCGATCTCAATGAGGCCTCCAAACTTCTCCCCAATTAGTTCAAGGGCCCTGGAGTTCCACACATTGAGTGGGAGATTTGAGATCTCTACCCAAAAATGGCTCCCCCCATGCCGCCATTTCACCACGTCCTTGATTATCGAGTGCTCGGGTCGACGGATCTCTTCAGCCGTCCGATCCCCGTCTTAATAATCCGAGCGTGAGAGCAAAGATCTGTCGTCCCCAAAAGGTTTAAGATTGATGTACATAATTCTGCACGCATGTGTGGTTGTGTGTTAACTGTTATGTTTCACCAATCCAACCAACAGAATTGATTTGATCATTTGCCAATTGTGCAGGAGAAGAAGACAAATAATAGCTCTGTATATGATGATCTTTTATTAGGAATTGATGAAACGAAGTAGAGTGAAGAGTAGAGATGAAATAATGACCTTGGTTAAAAAGGGAAAGATAGTGCAGAAGTTTACATGCTACTGAGTTAGTACACTACACCTTACCCAAGGCCCAATATCGGCCCAACAGTGTTAATTAGTGCACCTCTTACCTGAAGATCAAGGTGAGTTTGTGAAGCATACAATTGATTTAACCAAAAAAGAAGAAGCGTACAATTGAATCAGTTGCCCATTAACAAGAGATTTTGAGTTCGAGCTTAATATCGTGGAAATCACATTAGAAGGTGTTACGCACTTGTAATGGACCTAACCAAAAGTCAATTGAAGCCAATCGTGAGTCCAAATGGTTTTCTTTTTTTAATTATTACAAGCACACTAGGAACATCCTAACTCTATTAAAAGGCCTTTTTGCCTCAATTACAAGTTTATTGGGAGTAATTAAAAGCTTATTGACGCTCATTAGATAGATTTAATTAGTTATATATAGGTAGACTCATGCAACTTATATAGGTGGGTCACGATGAACCCATAAAGCCTAAGTGAGTCTAATAAGTTCAACGGTCCCTAAGATCCTTAGTATACCTAGAAACAAAAAGAAAATCCAAATTAAAAAATAAATAAAAATAAATAAAATCCTTTAAACTCAGATTTTATTTAATCTTTAAGTTCATTTATCTTTGTGCAAAAAAAAAAATAAAAAAAAAACAAAAACACTTAAAAACGAAAGAAAGCTAGGGCTATATGACAAGCTAAAAGCCCAATTTTCCTTAGAGAAAAGGACTTAAATAGCATGTTGCGTAAGGCCCAGTTTAAAGTGGGTTATCTGGCCCATTTCATACTCGCTCTATTTACTTTTGGAAAACGAAAATGCTTGGAAATTTGGAATTTGTTGATAAATATTTCTGTCAAAAAAAAATATATGTTGATAAATATTAGAAAAGAATAACAAAAATGTCAAAACATAGAAAATGATAAAACATGCGACTAATTAATTAATTATTATCAGAAACATTTTTATTATATTAAAATTAAAATAGCTCTAACTCTTAGATTTAATTAAATGGAAACACTTATTTTTCACATTGACCATAAATATATAATCGTCCCTAATCGACTATTTGAAACCCGGGTTATTAATTTCAAAAAAGTTTTATGTCAAACACATAACCACCATGTATGATGTAACCACCACATTGAGCCCAAACTAGCTAGCTTTAATGTAGAATCAGAAGATTCAGAACATAAATTATTTGCTTCTTGTTGTAAACTAATTAAAGGCAAAGCCAGAAAGGTAAAGATAAAGAATTAGAAAGATAACAAGAGAAGAGATAAGGGAGAAATAGAGAAAACTTTCATTCCAATATATTGTTACATTACATAGGTGGAACCTCTTTATATAGGCCCTTCAAAGATTATAAGTTACAATTACATAATGGTGAAATGTGTAACCACTCACACATAATGGTGGAATGTGTAACCACTCACACATAATACATAATGGTGGAATGTGTAACCACTCGCACATAATGGTGGAATGTGTAACCACTCACAAATAATGATGGAATGTGTAACCACTCACACATAATAGTGGAATACAAATGGTTTGAATAGGAAGAGTCATCCACATCCATTTCATTTACAACACTCCCCCTTGGATGACAACTTGCTAAGAGAATATGCCTCGTTAAAACCCTTACTAGAAAAACCCTGTGGAAAAAAATCCAGCAAAGGAAAAAGAGTACATTGTTCTCATCAATCTTGATATGGAGTATGATATTGATAGGATTGTCTCATTAAAAATCTTGCTAAAAAAATCCATTGGGATAAAATCATAGCGAAGGGAAAAAGAGTACAATACACTTATCAATTTTGATATGGAGTATTAATATTGTTAGGATTGCCTCATTAAAAACCTTGCTAGGAAAACTCAGTGAGATAAAACCATAGCTAAGGGAAAAATAGTGCAAAACATTAATCAATAACTCCTTTTTATTCTCCCCCTCATGTTGACATGAGTGAAACATTTTATTATTTTGCAACAAATCTTTGCAAACCAAAATTTACTCTTTTGAGTAAAGTAAATTAATAGATTGAGAACTATTTTGAAAATACTTGATTTCCAAATCAAGGCTAAGTTTTATTTTTCAAGTATCTTCCACCTTGAATTCCTTTTTCAAGTATTCAGATGTTCTGATGATGTCGTCGTGGTTTTTCACTATATTTAAATCATCAACATACAAAACAATAATCACAAATCATGTTGAAGATCTTTTAATGAAGACACATGGACAAAATAGATTATTTACATATCATTCTTTAAGTAAATAATCATTAAGGCATTTGTACCACATTCGACTGGATTGTTTCAATCCATACAAAGATCTTTGTAATTTCATAGAGTGCATGTTATGAGGTTTTGATTTTATTTCATCAGATATTTCAAATCCTTCAAAAATTTTCATATATATCTCACTGTCTAGCGATCCGTACAGATATGCTATAACGTCATCTATAAGATGCATATCTAGGCCTTCAGAAACTGCAAGGCTTATCAAGAATCGAAATGTAATTGCATCTATAACAGGAGAATATGTTTCATCATAATCAATGCCATGTCTTTGTGAGAAACCTTGAGCTACAAGTGTTGCTTTGTGCCTTGTAATCTCATTTTTTTCGTTTCTCTTTTGTACAAATACCCATTTATATCCAACAGGCTTTACGCTATTTGACGTTTGGACAATTGGTCCAAAAATATCTCGTTTCTTCAACTAGTCTAGCTCTGTTTGGATAGCTTCTTGCCATTTTTGCCAATCAGGTCTTCTTCGACATTTATCCACTGATCGTGGTTTTGGATCATCATCATTTTTCACATATATCAAAGGACACATTGAAAGCAAAGATATCATTAGGAACAATATTATTTCGATCTCAAATCTTACCGAAGTTCAAATAATTTATTGAGATCTTATTAATTTCATATTTTCCCTCTTCTTCAAGAGGTAATTGTTCCTTATCATAATCAACTTGTTCTGATAAATCCTTATCAAAGGATTCTTGTGCTTTCTCATGAGTATTTTAATTTTGATTTATTTTTACTCCAATTTTCCTTTTTCGAGGAATTGTGTCCTTTGAACCAACCGGTCTTCCACACTTTAAGCGTTTCGTTGGTTCTTGTGCATTTTGTTGCACAGAGATATCAATTCTTGCAGGAGCATTTACAGCTGGAATATGTGATTTTGTCACTTGTTTTACATCATTAAATGCATCTGGTAATTGATTTGCGATTGTTGCAAATGAATGATCTTTTGAACTTCAAGTTCACACTGAATTGATTTTGGATCATAATGTGATAAAGTTGATGCATTCCAAGCAATTTCGCGCCATTCCTTTTGAATTGACTTCTTATCTCCCCCTAATGGTGGAAAAATTGCTTCAACAAAGTGACAATCAGCAAAACGTGCAATAAATAAATCCCCTGTTAAGAGCTCAAGGTATCTTATAATGGACGATGAGTTAAATCCAACATAAATCTCAAGTTTTCGTTGTGGACCCATCTTAGTTCTATTGGGAGGTGGTATAGGAACATACACTGCACAACCAAAAATTCTTAAGTATGAAATATTTGGTTGTTGACCTAAAATGAGTTGCATGGGGAATGTTCATGGTATGCAGTAGACCTATAACGAATGATATATGCAGCATGAAGGACTGCATGTCCCCAAACTGAAGTTGATAACTTAATTCTCATGGTTAAAGGTCTGGCAATTAATTGAATGTGTTTGATCAGAAATTCTGCTAAACCATTTTGGGTATGCACATGTGGAACAGAATGTTCAATGGCAATTCCTATAGACGTGCAATAATTTTTAAATGCTTGAGATTGAAATTTCCCGGCATTATCAAGACGGATGGTCTTGATTAGGTTGTCAGGGAATTGTGCTCTTAACTTAATGATTTGCGCTAAAAGTCTAACAAATGCAACATTGCGGGTCGAAAGCAAACAAACATGTGACCACCTAGTTGATGCATCTATCAAAACCATGAAATATTTAAATGGTCCACAGTGAGGATGAATAGGTCCACATATGTCTCCCTAAATGCGTTCTAAGAAAACTGGGATGATTTAACTATCAATTTACCTTGAGAACAACTAGCACAATTATAATCACCAGCTGAAAATATTTTATGACTCCTTAAAGGATATCCATGCGAATTATTAATTATTCTTTGCATCATTGATGATCCTGGATGACCAAGCCGATCATGCCATAAAATGAATATCTTTGGATCATTAATTTTCTTATTTAAGACAACATTCGTTTCGACATGCCTTATATGAGTAAAATATAATCCAGAGGATAAAGCTGAGAATTTTTCTAACACTTCTTTTTTCTCATTTGAAACTAATGTGACATAGAGAAATTCTCTATTATTTTCGTTCATGGTTTCAATGTGATATCCATTTTGTCGAATATCTTTAAAGCTAAGTAAATTTCTTCTGGATTTTTCAGAGTATAAGGTATTGTCAACATGAATTATTGTTCCCCTAGGCAACATAATATTTGCTCTTCCAGAGCCATTAATCAAATTGGAGATGCCAGATTTTTTGCCTCAGCTAAGTTCAAATTCGATAAATACTCTTTATATTACAATGTACATGTAGTACAATAAGCAAGACATGCGTTATTCGTCTTTATTTAGCTCATAATTTGAACACATCTAAATGTGTCAATACTTAATTGAGCTATTTTTAATGGTAAAATTCATAATTTTGCCTTGATTTTGAAGGCATGGTAAAAGATCAAAAATATTTGAGTATGTATATGACAATATTTAGGCAACATAGCCTTTCGTACGTGACGAAAAAAATGTCACAATTATGAGCTCTCATTGTCAATACTAATTTACCCTTTCTAGTGGTGCACCACTTTTTATTCTGACTATCAATGGAATTGTCAATATGACTTTTACCATATCTTTTCACCTTTTCCACGTTTATAAATTTGTAATTGCGACCATGGTCATTATATGCAACATATGCTTCTTAATTTGAAGCGAAACCAATTGGACATAAGTGATATTATATTTATAATATTTTATTATTTTACTCAGCTACCACGAGACAAGGATTCAATCCATAATTAATATTTAATGGATTGACGTGCGCTCTCGATAATTTGTTGCAGTAATACATCGAGGCGAGTCACGTGGCCTTTATTTATCTCATCAGTCATATTTCTGCATAGCCTCAACATAGAGATAATTGAAATTGCAGAATAATAAATGATATTTGACTGATATAAATTTTGTAGCGTGAGACCCAAATGCTCATTTTGAGCCTTTTGGAGCATCACCAATTTTGGCCTTGATATAGATAGCTCCATGAGGTGAAATGATAATATAAAGTGAAATATTCACTTTTCAAATCTCTAAAGAGTCTAAAGAGATATTTGACGAATAAATATTTATACGCATAGCCTTGCATAGATGTTTTATATATAATTTGAGCATCCCGTTACCTTGACAAGTAATTATTTCCAGTGATATCAAGAGCAATAAATTCAAGTTTTTAAAGGTTTGCCATAGTCTGAAAATATGTCAAAAATTGAGTAAATAAAAAAAATAATATTCGATTAAATATATGTTCACAATTTGATTATTAATATGCAAAATGTACTACTTGTATGAGTTGGTGGGACAACCTCCAGGTTGGGTGGTGAGACGAAGTCTATTTAAAAACCATGCCTCTTCGAACGGGATAACCCGTCTCCCTTTCAATGTTTAGTTTTACCGGGGACAAGGCTTACCCACTATCAACCCAAACTCATAACACTATTTGCAATATAAAAAAACTCAAGAATGGAGCATAATTAATCGTTTGTAGTATAGCGAGAAAACTAGTTATGTTACATATTGACTTTTGATTTCGGATGTAGAAGATCGTACAAGACGCAACTACAGAGCATCTCTCGTAGTCGGTGACGTTATAATACAAAATGTATGAATTAAATTATAAATGAAATAAAACTCAAATTATGGTGCCTTTATATTTCATCAATAAAGAAATAAAACTCAAAATGAGCGTTTCATGTCTTTTTAGAAATTCTAGCATGTAATTAAATGTATATACATTATTTTGAGGCGTTTATTGCAATAATGGGGAGGAATTCAATGGTCTCCTATATTTTAGGAAACCTAACTATTGTGTAACGTTTTATTCCATAATAAACACTTTCAAAACTGTTAAATACATTTATTCTTAAGAAAATTATTCATCTTCCTCAATTAATCTTAAGAAAACATCAACGAAATTGGGAAGCCAATACCAACACATCATCACTTACACACTTGATCGCCATATTAATTTGAATAATGAAAATTATTTTTCATTAATTTGGGATTTGTTGTATGGCTAAAAATACGGGTCATATTAAGGTCAAAGAGATTCGATGGGAGCAGTCCCCAACAACATACATGTTTGATTGATGTGTTTTCATGTTGGTTTTCAACTTTCAAGAAATTGACGACCAAACCAACCATAGATATTCACGGTTATCTTAAGAAATTGACAAACACAAACACATAAGAAACCCTGAAATCAAAAATGATATTTTGTTACCTTCAAATCTTTGTTACCAAGACAATGACCTCCTTCCAAGCTTTGTCTCCTTAGAAGCTTTGTGTATCTTTGATTAGACCTCTTTGTTAACAGCAACATCGTGCTGATAACGTGTTGTAAACTAATTAAAGGCAAAGCCAGAAAGGTAAAGATAAAGAACTAGAAAGATAACAAGAGAAGAGATAGGGGAGAAATAGAGAAAACTTTCATTCCAATATATTGTCACATTACATAGGTGGAACCTCTTTATATAGGCCCTTCAAAGATCATAAGTTACAATTACATAATGATGAAATGTGTAACCACTCACACATAATGGTGGAATGTGTAACCACTCACACATAATGATGGAATGTGTAAGCACTCACACATAATGGTGGAATACAAATGGTTTGAATAGGAAGAGTCATCCACGTCCATTTCATTTACAACACTTCTTTCATTTTTTTTCTAATTATAAAATTATGAGAAAAAGCCTTGCCCTTTTAATAATCGTCTATTTATTCTAAAATTACAACCTCTAAGGAATAGTTCTAATTTTACAAAACTGCAACCGACCTAATCGGTTATACATATATAATATATAGTAGATCCGTAAAACTTAAGTTGATCATAAAACTTAATTAAATTGATATTACATTGTCAAATTTAAAATTTCAAGACGTATAATGTATAATTGTTCCAAAATTAAGGATATTTGATAAACAAGTGTTACCAAATTTAAAATATGTGGACAATAATTTATAAGTGTTGCCAAATTTCAAAATTAAGGATACATAGTTTACACCAGTCAATTCGTAATGTTTAATTAATGCATCAATATCGACAGTTAACGTTTAAAATCTATAATGCAATTAAATTTATGAAGACTAAACCAAATTTTGACTAAACCAAATGCAATCTCTCGGGGAATCAAAGATGCTTAATTAGACGCCACGAACAGCATTGCAACAAAAAGACTAATGTTCCCAACTACTAATTACTCAAACTCTTTGAAAATGAGAAGTATTAATATATCAAAAAATCTGTTTGGACTCTTAGAGAATTTTTTAAATTCTTACAAATATCAAAGAAGAGTTATAGCTTGTTATTTCAAAGTTATTTATTGCTATATATATATATATATATATATATATATATATATATATTCCTATATCACAATTCATCACATTCATTTTATTGATTATAATTGGTAGCCAAGTGGTATACATGACATGTTTAAGTCCTAGACCACAACCTAAAAAGTTTTAA
The DNA here is from genome assembly GCA_039657345.1 of Stephania japonica. Classification (NCBI taxonomy): domain Eukaryota; kingdom Viridiplantae; phylum Streptophyta; class Magnoliopsida; order Ranunculales; family Menispermaceae; genus Stephania; species Stephania japonica. Next base: position 76,165,934 of record CM077556.1, read on the forward strand.
GTAAACAAGAAATGTCAAAGCCACAACAAAGTCAAAAATAGTCGCATATTAATTAGTCAAACGCTTAATAGAGATGAACCATATTAAAGATAAGATAGGCTGCTTATTTTATACTACTAATTATCTAAAGTTTTCTTAGCTAAGGTAAGAAAAAAAAAAACCCAACCTAACCCTTCTCCCACCACCTATATATCTATACAATACGTAGTGTTGTGATAGCACTTTATACCCATTTTGGCCCCCCTCTCATTTTCTTATACATAAAATTAATTAGTCTAGTTTATTATTTATTTGTGGCAGTCACTGGTTTTATATACAATTAATTAATACATTAATTGCACTAAATTAAGCACAATGCAAGAGTTTGATCCATGTAACTGATCCAAACTAATTTAAGGTCAAGGCTATATTGTTGTTGTATTAGCTAATTTCAAAATAAATTATGTAATTGAATCCATGCTTTAGCTGTTTTTACACTACTACTCCAACATGCAAGTGTGAAATTATCAGTCCAAAACATACTTATTTCCTAACAATGATATATTAATAGGCTTTATTATATGTTTTGTTTCAAAAAAAGTTTATACATACAACAATATAGTTTCGATCCCAAATTAATTGGGTTGTGAAAAGGCTTTATTTTTCATTACTTGTTTACACTTGATGAAAAATTTAAATCAATTATGAAAGGATTATTGAAAGATTTTTTAAGATAGTTAATCACTATAACTAAAAAGAAATTTGACTGTGAAGAACATTGTTCAAGGAGAACACATATACAAAGGTGAGAAAAGTCATTATAACCTTGTTATAATCATATAAAATTTCACAATGTATGATTTTTATCCCCCCTCCTCAATCTTAATGTTGGCTTCGTCCCTGCCTGTCGCACTCCTCAACCTCAATATTGTCATTATTTTGTATGATTGATCCTAGATATCTAAAGTGGTTTACTTTATAAACTTCTACTTCCCCTAATTTTAGCCTCCATCATCTTGGTCTAGTATTTCTAAACTCACAGTAGTGTATTCGATTTTCGTCCTACTCAACTTAAAGTCTTTAGAATCTAATGCATTGCCCTAAAGTATTCTAATTTCCTATTTACTCCATCTCTTATTTCATCCACTAAGACTATCATCTACAAATAACATACATCATGACAACTTATATATTAACGAATTAAATTTTAGTCTCTTTTTTTCTGAAATTGAGCAATACTTATAACATTAATAATTCACTTATTCCTTCACCTCTTGGAGTGATTGATTTCTCTTCATCAGAAAGAGACCTTTTCCTAAACGTTTAGAAAGAGAGAATGCATATGTATCAGAACGCCCTCTCGTGCAAGGCACTTGGACATCAAACTAAAAGTGACAATCAATGATATCCCTGTCATATTACTTGTACTAAATAATAAATATTATTGTGAGACTATGTTGGAGTATATAATCCCACATCAGAAAAATAATAAGAGTTAGTGTGATATATAATTGGTGTAGATTAGATTCTAGCACAAGTCAATTAGTTTTGTAAAGATGGGCTCCAACCCATTTGTATACCCATATGTACATGTGTGACCCAACACTCTTCGGGCTCATAGATTTTTATATGGTATCCGAGCAAGGAGCATAATAAAATTTGTTCACTGCATTTTAAAGCCTTTGAGCAAAATTTAAATTCTATATGGTATCAAAGCAGACGGTTCTATTGGGACCTGTCGAGAAAAAAAATCCCTTGGATGGATCTCAGTCTAATTTGGAGTGTTGAGATGTATGGACCGAAATAATAGTTCCACATCAGATAAGTGAAATTTCTAAATGAAGTATATAAGTGATCATCTTCCCTCTAATAGTACCAAGGCCTTTTGAGATAAAACTTCACATCTAAAAATGAAGGGTGGTTAAGTTGGGGATATTATCGATAGTGGGGAGACTAATGGTTTGTGGAGAAGTGCTATGGGCGGCCACTTGCAAGTAATGTACCTCAAGAAAAAAAAAACTGAACATGGTATCAGAGCAAGGAGCATAATAAATTTGTTCACTGCATTTCAAAGCCTTTGAACAAAATTCAAACTATATAGACTATATGTGCATGTCTACATATATATAGGGACTACTCATGTCCGACTAAGTGGGATCACTCTGAAATATACATGTCATGCATACATGATCACTACCAAGATCGAATTATAATTGTCTTTTCCTTTTAAAAATATAATTCTCAACTTTTTTTTGAGAAATTATTAGTGAATTGAATGCATTAGTACTACTACAAGCACTATAATTGAGCAAACCTTGTTTTATTGCCCCGTACTATATATAATTTATATACTCCATGAGTTTGATTAAGAGATGATGAAAAGAACAAGCACCGAATTAATCAAGTTCAATTCTTTTGTCAAGCCTTGATAGTAATGTCACAAATGACCTGTGAATGGGAAGAATTTTAGAATTAATCAAGTGAGAGGTCCTAAAGATCTAAAGATCTACTAGACTCTATATAACTGCTTGGATATATTATTTTACCAAGATACATAATGGACTTGGACTAAATCAACATGCAGACAGAGATAAAACCCAAACTATGATCCTAACTAGACAACAAAAAAAAGAACCCTAAAATACTAGTCACATATGGAAGAAGAGTACCGGAAGACATGTCGTGTCGCTCTTAAGAAACTTGTCACTGTTGAACCACTGCCACTCGTCGAACACTTCGTCGTCATTGCCACTAACCTCTCACCACTATTGGCCATACCACCATTTGCCACCACTATTTGTTTGTCGCCATTGATAGTTCAAAATGTTGGACAAAACTTGATTTAGAGGACTCAACGTCATCTTACCACTCCCTTCAATCCATACTAGTCTTTAGATCATTCGTTGCCAAGAAAAGAGAAAAAAATAGGAAAAAGTGGAAGGTGGATCTACAAAGGAGAGAAGCAAGAAGGAATAAAGAAGAAACTCATATGGGTTGGCCTAGCCGTAAGGGCGTATTTGGGATTGTGTGGTAGGCGTATGGTCACAGGTTCGATTCCCCGTTTGTACCAAGCTGCGTTTTGGCTACTGGAGTTTCTAATAGATCAGTTTCGGGCCCCTTGGGATTAGTCGAAAAAGGCTCGATACTCAGAGTTATCAAAAAAAAAAAGATGGAATAAAGAAGACTAGTTGGTTGTGACGGAGCAAAAAAGGAATTTTACAGTTTAGCGCCGCAAAGGTTCCTCACAAATTGATATTTAATATTATGCTTGACGTATACAAAAAATTTTATGGAGCAAGTGTAGACATTTTTTGAAGGAAAATGCTAATGTTATTGTCCGCAAATTGATATTTAATATTAAGTACACACATGTTTCCGCACCGTCCGATGCACCATGGAAAGCAAATCATTTTCCTTTTTTGAATTGGCCCAATTTTGTTGCTGGTGCATTTGTTATTGTCTCACTTTGCATGTAGGATGCAGGTGAGGGCTCAGTTGTTCAAGAGAGTGCTTCTTAATTAATTAGAGATGTTTTTTTTTTTTTTTTTGGATAATCTGGAGGCGGGACTCCTTTTATTATATGTAAACATATGTTCAAAAAAAAGATTTACAAAAAGAATCTGGGCTGCACATACACGAGGAACATAAAACATGGTAAGGGTCAATCAGTGCCATCCCAATATCCAAAAACAGCTCAATTAAAAACCATAAACCCTAAACTCTAAACCCTTAATTAGAGATGTTTAGACTAAAAGTTAGTTCCATGTCACAAATAAGTGTGACTTTATAATAAAGTAAATAAATGTTGATCATTCTCAATAAGTACTTAGACCCTTTGAAATAAAATCTCATAAGATGGAGGTGATCATAAATTGGGGACAACATTGAGATTTATGGGCTTGCGCAGGCGTTTACGTGCAAGCCCTCAACAAATACAACATCATTAGGAAGTCTCCTTATATAATATATTATTATTTTGATCCACACATCTTCAACGTCCCACCTTCAAGCCATATCTTGAATTAATATCCACAAGAAAAAGTGTTGGTCAGGGCACAACGTGTCACAAGCTATATATATATGAAAAATAATATCAAAGCATTTTTTGATGAGATGGATGAAACATCAATTATTAAATAACAAGGTTTGGATCAGAGAGGTCATTAGTACGACTTAGTTGAAGTCAAAAACAAAAGTTCATATATATCAAAAATGATTGTTCTTTTAATTTGCTACAAGCTTTTGTTGGACGGTTGTTTTTTTAAAATATTGCTGCACGTTTGTTGTAGTCCTTTTGTAGTCCGTTGATTGTTGCATTGAGATGTGTATGTACGTAAGTAGACCTCCTGAACTTTCATGGTGGCACATACAAACATGCTGGTCATGTCAGCTACTGTGGTGGAGCACAAGTGCCCTTAATTGCCCTATATCGGACCCCCACGAGAGCTCACTTTAATTGGATAAATATGTGTGTACGTGCGGACAGTGATCGATCCACCCATCCATGAAAATATATAAGATCGCAAATTCAGATAGATTCACACGATCGATCGATCTCTTTCACAGTGCTTCAACACACCAAAATCTTACTGTTAAACATGTCACGCACGTCACAGTTTACATGACCTATAGTTCTCCATGTATCATTTGATCGCGTTACATGTATTCCATTAATTATAATTGTTATAAAAGAAAAAATGTTATTTTCTCTGTTTCTTTTGCCACTGCCAAACTAAAGAACCAAAATTATATATAGTACATAATATTTCTCGCCCTAATAGAATTTTTTTTGGTGCCCGCCCTAGTTACCAAATATTAATGATCATGAGATCAAATTCTACCATTTATATAATATTTTGATTTCTCTTGAATTATGAGATTGGGCGCTCGAGAACTAGTCAAGACCGATAAGGATGCCAAGATATATCAAATTAAATAAATGAATAAATGGATAAGGCCCCTGAAATCTACGCATACAGAACGAGAATCTCTCATGTTAAAATGTACTTTTACATGTTTATAATTGATTCATTAGTTTATGTCTAGAAGACTTGATTATATGTCAATCCATAAAATGATAATGGGTCGTGTTGGGTTTATTTTGAATGCCCCTCGCCATAGAAGCTCAACAAATTAAAAATAACGTGGCAGCCAAATTATAAGCAGCTCATCAGTTTGATTAATTAACTTTCTTAATAATTAATAGTAGTACATTTTAGTTAATTAAATTGACTACTCCAACTCTAATGAGCACACCCATTAATGTGATCATGGTTTGTTGGGTCTGATTAAGTTATGTGGGGACGAGTACTACTATAGACCAAAAAAACTTTCATCTCTAATGATCAAAATTCATTGAAACTTAAACACACTAAACAGTAGCTGCAAAACTAAATTTTAATTTGCATATAAATGGTCTCTAGTGCAACTTTGCTTTCAAGTTATTTCAACGCACATCACACCGACTGACCAATCAAAGCTAGTTCAAGTTGTTCAACATCGAATCCTTTTAGTAGAGGTCTTAATTTTGAGCTCGTAGAGCTTCACCTCTATAATAGATCGGCCAAAGTCAAACTTGAATTAATCGAGGCCCAATGGGTTTTCAGATAAGGACTAAATGACCCAGTTGAATGCCTAGTCCACCCTCAAAGTAATGCCTAGGCTCCTTGTTCTAGTTCTAGCGTAGGGGAGCTTGAAATTTTGGCTTTACCAATGAAAACATTTGGTCATTTCCTTAAAAAAAGTTACATAAAAACTTGTATATTAACAATTTAATGATCCCACTTTGGCCTATAAATGTCAATACCTTTCTTTCATTTTCTTCTTGCACGTTCTCTTCCCACACATCATCTGTGATGTATTGGTGCAACTGCTCATCAAGATTAAATTTACTAATGGCCCACCTAAGATTCTGTATTTCATGCCTTATTTTATCTAATCTAGACTTATTTAATTTTGTTTTGAATTATTTCCTCTGTTCTATATATATATATTTGTCAAAAAGGCCTAACAAACATATTTCATTTGTTCCAAATTAAGCTCTCTCTCTTATCTTCAATTGTGGTTCCATGGAGAACTCAGCCAACTTTTCATCTATGAACAAACATGATGAAATCACTAGTGGTGCAACAGAGGACAGTGGTTGGACAGTTTACTTTGACGATTTTTTCTCAGACGCCAACAATAGAGAATACAGCATGAGTAGTACTTCTTCTTTGGTTTCTGATGCAGCTTCATGTGCTGCTTGGAAATTCACCGATATCAATGACCCGCAACTCAATTGGTGTCTGCGGCGGGACTGGAGAAGAGGTCAAAGAGGTTAAGTTTCAAGAAGAAGAGAATATGCAGAGGAGGTTCTAATGAAGAGGATGATGATGATGCCTTGGAGGATACTGCTAGCTCCCCTGCTAATAGCCCCAAGGTTTAATTTAATCATTTTTAGTCATTTTTAGAATAATAATAAAAATGGGGATTTTTAGATGATCATGAAATTCATCTTATTTATTGTTTTTATGAACAGATCAGTGATTTGAGAAAGTTTGAGGCCAACCAAAGAAGAAAAGATGTTAATATTGATGTTTCTGATCAGGTAAATTTTGTTACTTTAATAAATATGAACATACATTTAGTTTGATATTGTTAGACATCTTATATTGATATTTTTCTCTGTTGGGATTTTGCAGGGGAAAACATTCAATCAAAATCAATTTTCAGAATTGCATCAACAATATCATATTGATCAGATGAAAGAGAGAGGTTTCATTGGGAAGGAAAGTGAGTGTACAGAGCTGAAAAAGAGGGGACTGTGCTTGGTGCCCATGTCCATGCTGATGAACTACTTGGGCTGAACAAACAAATTGATTAGTCAAGAATATGTACCGTCCATGTTAATTATTATGTGTATGTCAGTGTAATATATATATATATATATATATAGGCAAAGCAAGGCTTCAAAAGTTAATCAGTTATGTCTGTTTAGAGCATAGAAGCCATGTTGAAATCATAGTCTCTAATGAGTTCATGTAAATGAATCCATGTTTCAATTTCTTAATCAAAAACAAGGATTTTCAGGAAAGCTTGATAAGAACATCACATATATGTAGAAACTACTACTGCAAAAATAATTAGTTCAAGTGATTCATGTGAAAGACAGACTGCAAGAAAATTGCAACTATAAAGGGTTGAGTGATTAGGACTCGACGCTGAGATCTCGAGTAGATACTTCACCTATCCTGCAGATGGGCCTTAGAGAATGTCGATTAGGGCTAACCAAGATGGTTTTCCCTAAACAACCGGCGAGGAGCATCAAATAAATTATGCAATCGGTTATGGTCTTTTACTGTTTAGACTTCATTCAGCAAAATTACCAGATAATTTAGCCAAAAGCTGAAAGCGAAGAGTTCATAATTTGGATACGACATTCCTCAAGCAATGTTTAATGTTTTAGGGTAGTCTAGATTATTTTAAAAATCAAGTAGTTACCAAAACGTAAGTCAAAGTAGCTTATAACTAGATTATAAATTTTTTGCGTGTTGTTTTTTCGAGTGGTTACAAGGTAGTTTGTCTGTGAAACCGAACATTAGTGAAAGTTACATAGGAATGAAAATACGGAGTTATGTCACATGGAAACAGGATATAGAGGTTTATATATACACAGATTTTGCCTGAATTAATGGTGGTTCATACCACTTGGAGGAAGAAAAATCAAGAACATACATAGTATAGAAGAATATTAGTTATGTTTCATTCTCATTCCCCCAATATATTAATATAAATAACTAAAGTACTCTTTTTTTTCAGTAAACTAAAGTACTATTCAATCTCATTTTTATAAGATTTTATTTTTATTTTTTATTTTTTATTTTTCAAATTGGTGATCTTCAAAGTTGTTGCAAGAATCAAAACCTATGGATACAAATTCCTTGTACCCACAACTGAAACAACAGCAAACACTAATAAAAAGCGAGTGGATCAATATTTAAATGAATTCATCTGTCCCAAGTGCAGGCCTTTAATGTAAAATATTTAAAACCGGTAAGGAGGAAGACCCCTCCATGTGCTAAGACATTAAAACTAAAGCAGTACAAAGAAAAAGAAGACTGTTCGTTTATTTCAACTTTAAAGACATTTACATGAATTCGGCTCTGGCCATGTTTGATTTCTTCTCCATTGACTCCCTTGGATTGTTATTGTAGACTTTTTAAATAACTTCATACGTCTATTGCCACATGTTATTGAAGATCAATTACGTACTTCCGCTCTAGATTAGTAGATATATTAATTAAAGGTTATAATGCTAGGCCAGAGCTCCTTCAAAAAAAAAAAAAAAAAGGGAAAAAAGTAACTAGGCCAAATCATATCTAGTGAGATAGATAAGACATCATTTGCTAAAAGACAAAGTTTAGGAAGGTCGTGGTTTTAACTCTGGTTGAATTTTTTTTTAGCAAGCTCTAACCAATATATATTAGTTATTGATTTGATTTTTATCAATTAATTAGAGTTAATGAATTATGTTTACATATAAACTAGTAGACATCTTGTGCTTCGCGCACGGGCAAGACCAAGTGTCAAAAAGTTACATAAAAAATTTTAATAAATAAAACAAAAAAAAAACTTATTAGGTAATGTTTGATGGACTTGAAGCCAAAAAACGATATTATCCAATTTATTTAATATCGTTAAAGCTGCTCACTGGTACTCTCAAACACATATTGAAGGACATCTCACAATCAGCTAAAGAATACTTGCAAGAACTACAAAAAAATTCACAATCTACCCACAAAAATAATGTCATATTTTATAGAAATCATTCTCGATACAATTATAAAGCACAATCAATCAAACAAATTTATACCCTTTTATGATCAATACCTCAATGGCTTGTTATATAAATATATATATTTGATGAACAAACATATTGATCGATGAGATTAATTTCTTTTTTTTTCAGGATCAATACCTCAATGGTTGAATTACAAAATGCATAACTTAAAACTAAAGAAGAATTGACAGCAAGTCTACATTATGTTTGAAAAAATTGCAAAATCACATGCTATAAGATCTTTTCAAGCAAAGCATCGAAAGAAAATTAAAAACAATATAGCACTGCAACAATATATATTTGAAAACCGAGTAGATGGCTCACTGGTTTGATACGAGGCTACTTGGATAAGAGGACGGAAGTTTGAGCTTCACGATGAGCAAGTTGTGATTTCTTTTTTTTTTTTTTTTTTGAAGAGAAAAGCAAGTTGTGGTTTGGTTTCTTTATACATTAGTGAGTAGTAAGAGTTTATGTTGTTTCTAAATACCACTTTCCTATATATATTATTCTCAATTTTAATCTCAATCCAACTGATATCCTAAAAAGTAGCTAAAAACAAAAAGAAAAATAGAAAAAAAAAATCAAAAGGTTAGTACAATTCTTATCATATAGAAATGCAAACACCATCTCATATACAAATACAAACTTAGAATATATATTTTTTTGTTTAAAATCAACTACTCTAACCTCACAGAGGCAGAAGGATGTCTTTTCCATTATATCTTCACTGTCCTTTAGGAGTTGTTGGCAACACCTAAAATCTCTAATTAATTAGTATGTGCCACATTTTAAGTTTGACATATATGTAAAAAAAAAAATTAATGAAAAATTAATAAGAAAACATAGCAAAAAATAGTTGATCAAAGTAATAGGATGATATATTAGCTATTCTGCTGAAAAATAAAAAATAAAAACTCAATAGAAATATAGCTTAAAAATTACCATCAATTGAAAACATAGCTAAAAAAAATAGTATGAAAGTATAGGCCACATTAAGGTTTGCGAAAAAAACATCAAATTAAACAACATATGCAATTTTACTTTACCAGCATGCGAAAAAGGAGTATTTAGCAATGGGACTTGTAGAATATATTTTTATGAAAAGATAGCCAAATAATTTTGAAAAATAGCTAAATAATTTAACAGTGGATATAATCAAAAGATAAGTCGAAAAAATAGGACAAAAAATAGTAATTATTTAACCTAAATATATAGATAAAATTTAGTGAAAATATATGTAAATACATATTTAAAGGAATAGATAAAAAAAATATATCGAAAAAATAGTATAGCGGATCCAAATTGTGTTAGCGAAAAATTACTAAATTAAATTTCACGGATAATTAGCTAAAAAGGGTTAAAAAATAGGCGACTTAAAATATCAAAAATAATAGGGTTAATAGTTATATAGACTTATAGTTTCCTTATTTTATTACTATTGTGATTTCACGGACAAATAGCTAAACATAGCTAAAGTCAGAAAAAAAAAAAAAAAAAAAAAAAAGAAGAAGCTAAACATAGCTCAAAAATCGGCGATTTCGAAACATCTCATCTATTGTAATGTATCATATTGTATGCAATCAACAAAAACATATAAACCGTGATATTGTTGATATAAAAAAATCTGAAAAAAATAGAACAAAGAAATAGAAAAAATAGAAATTGTTACATCATCATTCCACATGTCAATTCATGAGAGCTTCTTACATGCGAGAGCTTCTCATGTATATTATATAGATTAACATATCATTTGAGCAAGTTTGACTTGACTTGCAAGGAACTAATTTAACCAGATTTTGGTCACCATAAAAGCCTTGGATGTATAATGTACGTATATATTGAGCATTATCTTCAAGTGGTTCATGCCTCTTGTCATGTGTGTGGTTCCGATAATTTCTAAATCTTCTTGTAATTAATTAAGAAAATGACTAATAGAAAGAAACAAAATAAAAATTCAAATCATGGCGCACTCAAATATTTGACATTCTAACAACTACGATAATTATAGCCATAATGCTAATTACGATAACTCTAATATCTTACAATGACATATTAGAAATGGATGCCTTTAATCTACTCTAACTAAACAGTTATAACTATTTAATTATAGGTTTTTTTGTTAAAATTTAATTATAGGTTGCTATTAGTATTTTTGTGTTTTATTTATTCAATAAACTATGAACTTGTTCAGATATGTGAAGATTAGTTTCATTCTTCTTGCGGTACATCTCTCTTATGATCGTTCGTGAAATATTTGTGCGGTTGCTGAATTGATATTTTTCTTTGTCTTTTCATATAATAGGTGTTTTTTTAAAATCATTTAATAGATGGTTTGTCTTTCCTTTTTGAAAGTTTTGATTCGTCTTTTCATTTAATCAATTAAGCGGTAATTGATCAATATTTTGGTATGTGATTAGGTATGCAAGAGGTTAATGTTTCGACATTTAATGGGTTGATAAGTTTTATTAATCAGTTATCACTGTGGCTCAATATAATGCACTCGATAGATCACATGACTATGCATAGCTCTTTGCTACAATGACATTAAATACAACACTTTATTGGGACACAACTTTGAGGTATTTCATCCGTATTACGGTTATCTGATCCATCATTGGATTCAAAATTGTGTGTGGATTCACTCTTGCGACGGTGGAGTTATATTAGGTCAATTTATTTACTAAGCAGTTAATTTGTCTTCCCTTGTGATATTTTAAGTTGTTTTCACTTGTTGGAAGTTTTGTTTTTCTTCAGCCCTTAAGAATTTAATTTGCTTTTTTTTTTTTTATTATGGTAGATAGTTAGTGTTGGAGTATATAATCCCACATCAAATATATAATAAGAGTTGGTGTGATATATTAGTGGTATAGATTGGATCATAGTAAAAATCAATTGATTTTGTGTAAGATAGGCTCCAACCCCATTTGTCTACCCACATGTGTGTGCGTGTGTGGCCCAACACTCTTTGGGCCGATAGATTTCTATATGATATCAGAGCGGAACGATCATGGATTCGTATTTGATGACTCAATTGGGCTAGCAATGAGTCTAGATCCGTTTGTGAACCTAGAGGCTATGAGAGTAGGCCTATGCATGTTTATATAGACCTCTAAAAGTAGGTATGTGTTTGACAAGTGACAACTGTTCCAGACCTAGTTGCACTTGAGGGGGAGTGTTAAAATATATAATTCCACATTGAAAATATAATAAGAGTTGATGTGGTATATAAGTGGTGTAGATTAGATCTTAACACAAGTCAATTAGTTTTATGTAAAAATGGGTTCCAACCACATTTGTATACTCACATGTGTGTGTGTGTGACCCAACATTCCTCGGGCCTATAAATTTCTATAGTTAGTGGTATATGTGTACTATTGCATGCGTGCAAACTGATTGAAAGAAAGATTTAACAAAAAAAAAAAAACTGATTGAAAGAGAGAAATATCTGATTATCATAATATTTTGTAGTCACAATGTCGTTTCAAAGTCGTCAATGGTGGCAATTAGATTTTTTTTTGAACGATTATATTAACGAATCAATATATTACCAACTAATTAGGTGGCCGATTTGGTATAGAATTTAGAAGTAAGAAGTTATATGGGTTCAAACTTAGTAGGTGCAAAAATTGTTTCTCAAGAAAAAAATAATAAAAAAAAAAAAAAAAAAAAAAACGAATGAGTATATTTTCACTAGGGCAATTATTGGTTCTATCGAGGAGTCTAATAAGGTTACACCAAAAAAATAAAAGAGTGTTAGGGTTTTTTTTTTTGGTAGGAAGTCTTAGGGTTTTTTGCAATTCGTATGGGAGGTTAAAACTTAAGTTAATTGATTTCTTTGGTTGAAAAAAAAGGCATTGTCTGACTCAAGGACTTAGTTTCTTCTAACCCGTATAAGACCTGTATTTACCAAAAAAAGAAAAAAAAAGGCATTGTCCTAGTAAAGTGTTATTTAAATTATGAACATGATTTTTTGACATTCTTTTATTGCATACACTATTATGTAGCAAATATATGTCTTGTTAGATTATTATCGTCCAATTAATAATATCATTGTAGCAAAACATGCATGCACTTGTTGTAGCAGCAGGAGATTTTTGGATATCTCTCGTGATTTGTGTGTTCATATCTCGTTGAAAATGTACAAGTATGTAACAAATTAAAGTATGTCGCCCGAACACTTTCCATTAATTATTGTCCTTAGTGGCAGTCGAATGGGTGTGTATGCATCATCCCGTATATACATGCATATATAACACCCAACAGTATGAGATTTGGAGACCGTCACTTTGGCTTTAATAGGCGATGGACGAGTGTCGACCAATTATTGTTCAAAGTGATAGGTGGCATATCCGGCTCAATCGCCCATCAAATTACGTCAACTCTACTGTTTAATTTCACTTTGTATCTCCATCAATCTATGTACATATGTGCTGATCATGCTTACATTCATCAACTCGAAAGCATTTTGTACATTTGTATAATGTTCTTGTTGTGATAGATTGTCAATTCTCATATACAACTTTTTTAGTTCGATAATTCCTTGTGAGTGTGTGGACCCCTTGAGTGTCACAATTCCATCAGAGTTACTGAGCGTCCTAACTCTATAACTACAGCAAAAACTAACGCATTTGAAATTTTCTACATTTGTATGATGTTCATGTTGTGATAAATTATCAATTTTCATATACAATTTTTTTAGTTCGATAGTTCCTTGTGAGTGTGTGGACCCTTGAGTGTCACAATTCCATCGGAGTTAATGAGCGTCCCAACTCTATAAACTAAGGAAAAACTAACGCATTTGAAATTTGAAGACAGTAATTGATCCCGTGACTTTTTAGGTCATTGAGCACATCTCATGTACATTTAAGAAGCTTAGTAGTCACTCATATATATTTGATGTTTGTAATAAATATCAATGTTTTTGTTTTTTTGACAAAAAGATATTTCCATTATAGAAATTGCTATTACATTTGATTTAACTATGAAATTATATCAATAGCAGTCTTTTCCCACTCCTTGATAAGATCAAATCGACGTTGCGAAAGTTTGCAAACATATGTGCAACGAATACGTTGGTCATTTACATTCACAACAATAGAATCATAACGAAAAAATAAAACTTCCAACAAGGGAATACGAACAAAAACTTTCGACAAGGCCGGGAAGAAAAACACAAACTTCCAAAAAAAGGAATGTTGGAATATAATCCTACATTTGAAATATAATAAAAGTTAGTGTAGTATAAAGTGGTGTAGATTGAATCCTAGTATAAGCCAATTGGTTTTGTGCAAAGATAGGCTTCAACCCCATTTGTATACCCATCATGTGCGCGTATGGCCCAACACTCTCCGGGCCCATGGATTTCTATATGCTTTCAGAGCAGAATGATCTTGGGCTCGTATTTGAAGAACTGATTGGGCTAGCGGTGGAGTCTAAACCCCTTTGTGGACTTAGAGCCTATAAAAATAATAGGCCTAAGCATATTTACGAACCTATAAAGAGTAGGTCTATGTTTGGCAAGTGACAACTAGTTCAGACCTAGTTGCACTTGAGGGGAAGTGTTGGAATATAATCCCACATTGGAAATATAATAAGAGTTGGTGTGGTATATAGTGGTGTAGATTGGATCCTAACATAAGCCAATTAATTTTGTGCAAAGATGGGCTCCAACCCCATTTGTATACCCACCATGTGCGTGTGTGGCCCAACACTCTCCTGACACATGGATTTCTATATAGTATCAGAGCGGAATGATCCTGGACTCGTATTTGAAAACTTGATTGGGCTGCGGGTGGTTGCTTATAGGTAATATACCGCAAGACAAAAAAAATTCAACATGGTATCAGAGCTGACGGTTTGATTGGGACCTGTCATAAAAAAAATAATAAAAAAAAACATCGATGCTAGCGGAGGAGATCTACTAGTTCGCGAACGCATGTGCGGCGCGGCCATGAAAATTTGACAAGAAAGATAACAACTTATTGAAAAAGAAAACTCAGTGAAAACATCAAATCAATAACTAGCGCAGATCCATACACAAGCATATAGAAGTGGGGATGAAATTGAATTATAGTAGATGCATGTGTGGAGGAGAGGCAAATGCTGCTAATGATAAATCTGACAACTACTAAGCAGAATGAAACTAAACATCTTAGATCTAAATAGATCCAACTTTTATTTAATAAATAAAATTAAATATTGTTATTAGAACCATTGCCAATCAAAAGAGAAGATCAACAGTAGTTCTAACTAAAGAATCACAAAAGAGCAACCAATACTCCAACCTTAGCCTCTGCTTTTCTTCAACTCCAAATATTATTTGGCTTAAAAAATATAATAAATATCAATGTTGATGCTTCTATATTAGATCTCATTTATAAGCAAATTGGTAATTAATTGTTTTTAGGCTTCATAGGCAAATATATCCGAACGTTTCAAGATTTTTATTTTTTTGATATGAACGACATTTTTTTCTACTATAACAAAAAATGAGGTATTTACATGGCGAGAAACAATGTGTTTCTCATAAAATAAAATCAAATAAAACCCCTACCAGTGTACTAAGAGAAAAACGCATCGACCCTATAAAACTACCTCATGTCCCCCACCTTTAGAACAAGTCAATAATGTTTAATAGTTCCAACATGGTTTCTCACCGAATCAACTAGGTTTCAAGATTTTTGTAAGAATATTCTAACGTTTCGATTTTTGGAAAAATATTCTAACCTTTTAGTTTCATGCAATTTGTATCCTTCCTTGTAATTATTATGTATCAAACCACAATCAAAGTGTTAATTAATCACTAGATTACATATCAATGCATTTATATGAAATAATATTCTCAATTATATGCATAATTTTTTATATTTTTAAGTGTGATTCACTTTAAAAATAGGAAGTGAGGGTATAATTTACAAAAAATCAAAAGATTAAAATATTTTTGTTAAACTTCAAACGTTATAATATTTTTGCAAAAACTTTGAAATATTATGATATATTTACCATTTAAAGTGGTTAATTAATAATTGATTTGTTGGTATGCACAAATATCTCTAGTGAGAATGTGAGATAGATGAGGTATCATTTGTCAAAAAATAAGATTTAAGGAGGTTGTAGGTTTGACACATTTGAAGTAAAAAAAAAAAAAATAAAAAAATGATTTGTTCGGTATATTCTTACGTTCAAACCCTCTTAATTAATCAGCTGAAATTTAGATGATGTAAGCAGCGTGACATGTGTACAAAGGACATGGCAGAATGTCAATGGCTTTAAGTTTGGAGAGTGGTGACATGTAACAAATAAAATGTGTTGAATTATTTAAAAAAAAAGTAGTTGAGAATTAATGTTTTATAAAAATAACCAATACGATGATCTAATGGTTTAGTACATTATTTGAAAGTAAGGGATTATGGTTCAAACGTAGATCAATGGAGACAATTATTTTTTTCTTATAAAAGAAATGGCTAATAAAAATATTATCATTATCATATATAAATTCAAGATATACACTGTCAACCTACCAACAATTAGTTGATTTGAGCGATAAGAAATATAATTCCCTTAAATTGAAAGTCTTTGTAATTTAAATTTCATGCATGTGTAATAAACTGAGTTAAAAATTAAGGTCACCTCCTATTTAAAACTGAATAGTACCTGAGATAATTAATGACTGCAGCTGTCAAATACTACATGAAAAAATAAATTTATATTAATTCGTATATATTTAAATAATTAAGAAACATTAAACGCTATAAATTAAACTGCCATTTGCAATCACTCGCATAAAATAATAGACAATATTAAAAACACAACGAAATCCTTGATCTATTTCTTGGAGGATATGGTCAACCATCACATTTTTATACATGAATTGAAAACGGAATCCCAAAAACAAGGGCAGTTCGTCAATAGATACAAATATGCCTATAGTAGCGTTAGCATTAGATTGTTTGGTACACATGTAATTAAATTTTATAAATAAATTTGTTATGTATGTACATGGGCCGGCTTTTGTATTAAATGAAAATCTATCGTTAATAATTGAAGGATCAAATAAACAAGCAATTTTGTTATACTCGTATCTTTTGATAAACTTGTTATATATGTAGATTCGATGAGGAGGCTATGGTAAATAAAAGAAAAAGTACAAAAAACATTGACTAATTCCATTATTAGGTTCATTTAAACGAATTTTGAAGAATCATTTTTCCCTTTCAATTGTTGCAGTTTCTCTTCGATCGGTTCATAGGTATATATATTATATCTATGATGATATGTGGCACTATTTATTCTTTTTAATTATAACATGTAAGTATTAATTATAAGTCAAAGTCTCTCAAGTGAAATGGTAAAGTCGTCACTTGTCAAAAGGCAAGAACTTAGGAGATCGTCGTTCGATTTTCATTGAAGTAAAAAAAAAAAAACATATATGTATTATAATATGGAAGATGTTAGAATCAGACCCAAAGTCACACCTTAATTACGTGTGTAGGCCCCATATAAAAATGGGCATTAGGTATGTAGATCCCGGTGCGTAACACACAAATGTGTATCCCGAGGTACGTTTGGATGGTTACCAAATATGCTGGCCCACATGTTATGTCACTGGGTGTGACTTTGGAGTGATGTCATTCTAGCATTTTCCTTATAATAGTACTCTGAAATTCTATATTATATATTCCTAAAGTATTTTTTTTCTCTAATTAAACAACTCGTGAACTTTCCTTTAATCAGTTTGCGTTTAGGGAAAAAAATACCCCTTTATAATTTGGGATCATAAATTAACTCAAAAGAGTCAAAACCATATGTCATTTGAAGGGACCAAGTTGATGAAATGATCATCAGAATTAGTTGGCACTGGCTATATGGATTAAATTCTCTTACTCAATTTATTGTACTTAGTTGATGTGCTATCATAATCTTAGCCTACAAATCTTTCTTAATATCATAAGTTATTTTAAGTTGGCTTCAAAAGAAAAGTTATTTTAAGTCTACACTTATTTTTGTAATGTCAAGCTTTTTAACCTTAATTTATAAGTCTACGTCGTAATTTGTGTTTTGTCTAAATTGCGCGCAATTGTCTTTCCTAATTTTTTTTTAAAGCAATTGTCTTTCCTAATTTACTTATGAAAATATGCATGTTGATCTTACTTTTGCTTTTCTTTAAATATATGTATTTCTTTTTCCTTTTTTTTTTATGATCAAACTAACTCTATTCAGCAAGTAAACAAAACTTATCCAAGCCCCAACCCAGCTAAGCTGATCTGAAACCGTTGGCTCTTTTGTTAGGTATCAAGTATAACCAATAAGTCACAGTGGACTTCATATTTATTATGTTATCTTTATAAGTTTTTAACATATACTCCATTTGGTTAATAATATAAGTCGTTTTTGATATAAACACACAAATTAAGACAACTTTATTATACGGGGCTTTTAACTTGATAATTTGTTGTTAATTAATTTTTGAACCACCACCGATCCTCTCAACGATTGGTGATGGTTCCAATCAAATCCCTTTTGCTCTTCATCCATTCAATAAATAACATATCTAATTAGATTTTTTTAGATATTGGTTCATCCTTGTTGCAATGCATTTTCATCAATGGTGTTGCGTGATTTGTGCGGCGCGCTGGATTAATTTATCTTTAGTTTTTACTTTATAGTTAGTTTTCTTTACTAGTTGAGAGTTTTTGATTTGTCTTCTCCTTGTTGAGAAGTTTCAGGCCTTTTCCTTGTTGGGAAGTTTTGTTATTCGTTTTGTAGTTCTAATACTTTTGTGTATTGTCATGAGTTTCAACGTTGTAGTGAGCAGTCTCTCATTGTCAAATTGTTTCAATCTCTAAAAAATCAAATTAATGGCAGTTTGTTTGCATAAATAGGATTATCGAATCAATGTACTTGATTTTATGTCTGCCCTGTATTAAGCCATAAATGATTAATGAAATTTCAATTTCTCTTAAAAAAAGACAATGTTAATTATGAGTGTAATTTAAATATATGTCCTTTGACATTAAATGAAGGCATCGGCTATTTAGACTTTTTAACTCTTTATACCCCATTTTTTTATTTTTTTTACCCTCTTGTGAAATGTCTTTGATGCCCTAATATATAAAGATGTTTCACTTCCTCATAACCCACGACTCCTACGAAATTTTTTTTGAAGTAAGAGGAAAACCATGAACTCCACCCCCACACTCAACCACCGACTGACCAAATAAGTTCAAAACCACAAAAAATAAACTCGATAAATTCGTTCTCTAGTCGATTCCCTTTCGTTTGGATTTTTTAGGTCATTTGGTGGTTATTTGATTGTTCTTGGGTTATTGCATTTTTTCAATTTTTAAGGCTTTGGTTTAGCGTTGATTGGTGCATTATAGGGAGGAGAATGTTGAAGGAATCACCAAAACGAAGTAAACCCAAGCTGTACAAGATAATTTTCGGTGTTTTTCATGACTTTTCGTCTGGTTGGAAGTTGGATTTTTTGTGTTGTCACCTGTGATGTGCAGACACACATGAACAAGATGGACCAAGAGGGGGGATGAATTGGGTTACCAAGTGATTATCGCCTTTTTAAAACTTTATGCTTAAATAACAACAATAGCACACATACCAGCAATAAATATCTATGCAATGCAATCAATAAGGGGGTAGAAGAGATGAAAATGAGACACGTGATTTATAGTGGTTCGATCCAATCGATCTACATCCACTACCTAACCTCCCCAATTAGGATTTTCAAACTCCCATTTATATTAGCAATAAGTGTTACAACCTAAGCCCATAAGCCTAGTGAATGTCTAGCCTCAACTAGGCCTTTTACAAGATATCTTACTGCAATAAGGTCTTCTACAACCACCTAGACTCACTTAGGATTTTCCCTTGTCTAACCTCAACTAGGTATTTCCTTTGGACTTAAATCCCATTAAATCTTACAACCAAAGTTTGATAAATACAATTGAAATCTTGTTTTACAAAGTAAAGCGACAATAAGTCCAATTCTTTCAAGCCACCTAAAGCTAAACCACTCATATGCATCCAAGTATGAACTCCGACTAAGATGTATATAAAATCAGCAAGAATATGTGCAATACTTAGTCAAGAAATCGACAAAAAAGTATCAATGAAAACGTGTGCGGTTTCAAATTAAGTGAACAAGTGATTTTGTCAAAAATCAGGATTAAGCACAACAACTTGTTCAAATATAAGCTCAAAGAGATCAAGTTTAAGTTCAAAACTTAAGACAAAAGTGTTCAAGAACACAATAAATGATTTCCAAACATTACTCCAATCAATAAGTATAGATTAAGCCTAAAAAGAGTAGGAAATCAATAAATCTTACAACCTCAAGTGTGAAATCCAAAAATTAGTTTTAGAGTAGTTGTTGTAAGCCTTAGAACACCTCCCTTATGTTGCCTTGACTAACGAATCGATAGCTCCAAAAATCACCAAGTGTATGTGATGAAAAATCTAGCCCAAAAGTATGTAAAACTAGGATTTTTGAAAGTGTTGGAGCACAAGTTGTGGATTTGGTGTTATTAGTGGTTTTGGCACTTGGTCAAACCACTTATATGCCCATATGACCATTACTAGTGATCCAAATGTCTTAAATGATCCCCAAATTCAAATGGAAGGTGTAGATAAAAGCTTTAAAAAAGTTGTCAGAATCCTGCACAGCGTGCTGGGTAGGTGTCTAGCGTGCTGGACAAAAGTTAGAAAAATTTTGACCGTTTACTGCACAGCGCACTGGGTAATCTGTCCAGCGCGCTAGGTGCAAGGGCATGAAAATAATTAATTCTCTGGTTTTTCAAATCGACCTCCTAACAACTCTACGACTTTACTAAACCTTTAAAATCACTTTACACATGTTTAGTTTCTTAAAAACATGTCTAGACATCCTGAATGATTTCACAAACCCCAAAAATAAAAATTTTGATTTCATGAAAACATAGGGGTTTTTCTACAAATAATTTTAATGTCAATCTAAAAGTCGTCTAAACACATACCGGTGCATTCAAAATCAAATCTAACAGTTCATACACCTTAAATACATGTTGTAAAACATGTTTGCAACATTTAAAACATTTTAAAAACCACGAGATTGAAAATCACATAAACCATAACTTTAAGTTCTTTGAAAACCAAAATTCATGGAATGCATGATCCTAATGCATTTGGCTTGTAGGGATGGAACTTATATACTTTACAAATAATGTACACATGATTGTCTTGTCTTTCCGGTCCTTGTTTCCTTGTGTGAGCCGATTCTTGAACTTATCTAGCTTCATGTTGTCACTTTTTGACTTGAACTTGTTCATAGCTCAACTTTCCTTTTGAACTTAAAATTCCTAACAAGATGTTGTATTCTAAAATTCTAAATGAACTTGTTAGTACCATTTCACATTGTTTGTTTGCATCAAAATTTCGAGTGGAGTGTAAGTGATAAAAACACTTAAGCCAACAATGAAGTCTTGTGTAGTATATCATTGACTCAATTTCCTAAATGTTTGATTATTGGCTTGACTGAGGTTGATGAATACATAGAAAACATGCTTTAGAACTATTTAATATGAGTGGACTTGTATTCTATATTCTTTGAGCCTTGTAGCTTAACTTGTTTTTTGGAATCATAGAGATGTAGGAATATTAATCCTTAAAACTAAAGTATGGATTATATAGTGTTCATTGCAAACTAGATGCGCGGATTCACATGGATTTTGGTCTCTCATGGTCTCCAACACTCACCACTACAGTTGGGCGACACACGTGGTATGGGCTACGGTGTTGTCGGAAGTATAGATGATTTGTACATGTAGAGCACAACTCCGCTACTTGATAAAATATGTTGAGCACAGCTCCATATAGTAGTGGGAAAGGCTAAGTGACATTTCTCACCGCCGACCAGACGTAGATCATCTCGACTTAGCCTGTATCAGCCTAAATAGTTCTGTTAACTTTGGTATTTACTTGCATTACTTATTCAACATTTTTTAGCTATCTTATGCATTTAAATACCTGTTATCAAATTTGGAAATGTAGTATAGAATTCCCCTGTTATCACTTAATTATTACTTAATTATCACTATACTCACCGTCTAGTTTGTGACGGTGGGTGTAGGTCCTTCGAGCAGCACCCAGGCGGGCAAGGAGAAGATTGGTGACTACCTCTGAGCCTTGACTTGCGTTGCTATCTATACATGTAGGGTATTTTGATATTTTGTATTATACTTTTATTTGTCTTTTTACTTGATATATTTAGTGGGTTTAACGATAGTTCCCTACTTTTTACTATCAAATTGTTTATATATTCGCCCTTTACTTGCATATATATATATATATAAAATGGTAGGAATAGTGAATTACTTATTTTGAACACGATCCACGAGACGTAAAAGTTGTAAAGGCTGACTAATACATAATTAGGTCCTACGTACTAGTGATTATGACTTAATTACTGGATTACACCGGGCGGTGCCCTATATTAGGAGAGGGGTCGTTACAGTTGGTATTAGAGCCTACGTTCTTGGTAAGTAAAACACAAACTTGAATAAAACACCCTAGAAGTGGAAACTAGATGAACCTTGCCAAGGAACTATTTTGTTGGGAATTGAGTGAAAGTGAGTTGGGGAATAGTATGTATACCATCATTTTCAATATGTATATGTATATATGCGGTATACAACGTAGTAGCTGATACGAGTTCGCTATCAACATGTAGATGACGATGATGGACACACGCGATATCGGTGATGTGGGTGCTAGTAGTAATCAACCTCTTACTACTTCAGATGATGACCAGCAAAGGTTATCTGACCAGGTAGCAATGCTGGGGCAGCAATTGATGGAGTTCATGTCCTTCGTGACAATATAGCTCACCGCACTTTCACGGGCCATCGCTAGTACTCACACGGCTACTACACTTCGTGCAGTAGAGACTACCACTGCACCATCCGCCATTCCAGTGACTGCACCGATAGTAGAGAAGCCCACTGTTTAGATAGCGTTAACGACTCCAGTGATGCAAAACTCTTCCAGTTATGACTATTCCGACGGCAGAGATAGTCGAGGCGACGACGACTCCCACTCCCACACCATCAGCTCAACAGTGGGGATTCAACTGGTAAAAGACTTCATTAGGCTTCAGTTAGTTTACTTTGACAGGGTCAGAAATTTTTAGAAGATAGAGAAGTGGGTGCTCTCTCAGGAGAAACTTCATCGGATATTAGGTATTGAGGATAGATTGCGCCTAGAGTTACCTTCGTATACATTGCAGAGGGACGTCGATGTCTGGTGACGCGCTACGATAACTACTGATGGAGATTTTGGGTCAAGGAAGGCATTTAAGGACAAGTTTAAACAACAGTATTTCCACCTGCGGTTATGATGAGAATGAGACTAGACTTTATGAGCCTGAAACAGGAGCCTGACGAGTCTGTTATGTAATACCGAGACAGATATGGGTACCTGAGACTGTTTGTTAGGGATTTAGTCCGAGAAGAGTTGGGGAACTTGTACCACTTTTGGGTTAGTCTGAGAGTACACATCGGCTACCACGTAGTCAACATGGGCGCTAGGACACTTAGCGAAATATACGAGCGCGCCCTCTCCCACAATACCTATTATATGAGTAGATTAGCTGACGGGATAGCTTCAGGTCAGACTTTAACGTCAGAGCATGCCGCAAATTACGAGAGGAGGCGATAAAGAGGCAAGGGACACAGGAGTTGGGATAGAGGCTCCCAGGATCGGGGACGACTTCACATTACACATCTGTCGTATCCAAAGTATCATATGCCACCCCAACACAGAGCTCAGGAGGAGGACATTCCTTGCCACCACCACCGACTAGGCCAGCATTACCTGCGCCGGAGAGACTTACCTTTTTGATACCACCAACGCCACGACAACATCAGCAGAAGGGTGGTAGAGGTCGAGGAAGAGGCCGAGAGGGACCCCGTCAGGGACAGAGACAGACGCAGGGTCAGAGTCAGAGTTAGCAGCAGTCAATCAGTGCAGACATAATACATGTTACAGATGCGGACAGGTGGGACATATAGTGAGGGAGTGCCCACAGCCAGCAGTCATGTACCTACAGCAGGGCCGTGAGGGAGCCCATATGGTAGCCCAACCAGATACTAGAGCCACACGAGTTTTATTGAGGGTAGGATTTCCTTCCCTAGTATAGACTTGTTACAACCCTAACAACTACAACTGGGCCCCACCCGACCTAAACCTACGCGAACCCCAAACCCGGTCTCTCGATAAGTCAACGCAAGTCTAGCTAGCTTTAATTTACTAATTATTCAATACATTATTTAATCACTCACCTTATATCGTTTTTTTTAGATTTACCTTAACTCTATCTAATCATTTATCCTCAATTACAGTTAGGTATGCAGCGGACTTGTTTTTAACACTAACTTAAAACAGTTTACAACTCAGTCAACCTAAATGTAGAAATCTTGTCCAACATATAAAACATGTACATAACAGATCAACTGAAAGCCCAAAATATGCATTTACATGCTTGATCAAGTACCTAAAACCCCAACAGTCCCCTAAAAGATCAAACGAATGAATACATAATCAAAATATACAACAAAAGAACAAAATACCTACAAAGTGAGTGCAAAGCTAACGACACTGAGCGTGCCTCAAAGGATATTGCCAAGCATAGGCGCTTTGCCCCGACTTGTCTGTGGATCTGCACCCACCGTTATAAAAAGGATGGTGAGTACAAAATATAATAGTAAACAACAACAATAGATGTCTCAAGATAAATTACTGAACACTCAATAAACAAAAAATCTATGAATCATGTGGTATATAATAAGGAACTGAAATAAATAGCAAATTGCATGATAAATAGATTCAACAAGCTCAGACAACGATAATCAAGTGACTGGAAAACAATCAGATAGGCGAATAGATAGTCCCAAATCAAACTGAGGGTCATAAGACCTCCTCAGCTTGCGATCGACACATTGAGCCCAAAACTACTTCCCCTATTTTATCCACCCCGTACGAACTAGTGGGTCAGAATGTCACCTTCACTAAATGCACACTCTGTTACGAAAAGCCACAGACAAAGCTGACTGCTAAATTACTAACACACTACTGAAAGAAAACCAATGTCACAAGCTGGATGCTAAATCCTTCTGATAGGCTCCAATGAGAAGCCACAGTCTATGTCGACTGCTAAACTCGTTGAGACTTCTCATCACAGTCAGACTACCTAAACCTTAGGTCACCTGAACTAAAATGGAATACAAAGGGCTCGCATTTCAAAAATAATCAGTCAAGAAATAGAAAAGCATTCATGTTGATTCTATTGTTACCTTTTCTCCCCTCAAATCTAGCTAAAACGCTCTCGTGTAGCTCAACACATTTCCCAATTAGTTGCCAACACTTCGCCCGTCACCTGAAAATTATTCTAATCAATTTTTGTTAATTTTCCATAATTATTGTTCCTTTGCGCAATTAGGTCGCTTACTCGAGTATTGGGTTGCATTCGAACTATTATGATACCCGAGTGAAACCCCAAAATTTTTGTGCAATTTTTAAAATATATTTTTCAATATTTTTTGGCTATTTTTGCCAATTTCACGCTTTACGATGCAAAAACCTCGACAAAAAGTCTCCCATGAATCTCAAATTCTTCATTTTTCATAAAAAAAATCCCAAATTTCTATTTATTTAGTCAAAATATAATTTTTCAGAATTTTTCTAAAATTTATTTAATTTAAAATCGTATTTAATTAATTAATTTATATAAATAAATATATTATTTAATGGTGGGATGGTCCCCGAGTCGGGTCTGGTCCACCCTAACTCGGCCCACCAACCCACCATCTTCTCCAAATTAAACGAACAGAGAGCTTGTCCCATATTTTTTTCCTTAAACACTCATCAACAATCAACAACACCAACACCATCTTCATAATCAACCCAATAATTTTGAAAATTAGAAACAAAAGAGGAGAGAAAATAAAGCTCACCAACACAAGATCCAAAATCCTTTCGATGACCGTGACCAACACCTCGATCACATTGTTGATCTGGGCTACTCCCTCAATTGATTTTCGATTTCCACATCCTCAATCGACCGATCTCCCTCTTCGATTTCTTCTCTCTTTTAGTTTGATCTATTTTTTTTTCTTGGTGAAATTGGGGTGTCCGTGGTGTTTGATATTTTTGGGGTGTGGTAAAAAGACCATTTTGCCCTTCAATTCTTATCCACTTCTTCACCAACTCAATACCCTCATGGTCATTTCACATTTCTTTTTTTAAATTATTGGTCATTTACTTTATATATAAATATATATACATTTGTATTTTTGTGCCTATAATTCTGTTGTGCGCGCCAACGAGCATACTCGGGTGTGCACACTACCGTTCGACCCACGCATATCGTCCATAACCTCGCGTATCACTCGACACCCACTAATTTATTATTTTTATGGTAAGACAGACTGTGGGTCCGCATTGGCTCCCGTGGCGGTCTATTTGAAAAATGGGTCGTTACCCACGATCCACCAAAATGTAGAATACACGCCCTGAGCATATCCTTGATAATCTGAATGAATCGCTCTGCCTGCCCATCAGTCTGAGAATGGAACGCAGTACTAAACTATAGTCGAGTGCCAAACTGCTCCTACATACTCTCACAAAGCCTCGAAGTAAACCTTGGATCTCTATCAAAAACAATGGAGACCGGTACACCGTGCAATCTGACAATCTCTCTCTCGAAAATAGTGCTCAGTTGTGTAACTGAATATCTCATGGCGATCGATATGAAATGTGTCGAATTCATCAACCTGTCAATAACTACCCAAACTGCGTCATGTCTCCTCGTAGTTTGCGGCAGCCACTGACGAAGTCAATGGTCACATGTTCTCATTTTCCCGGAGGAATGGGCAGCAGCTGTAGTAAACCAACTGGTCCTCAGTGCTTAGCTTCACTTGCTAGCAAATATGACGATTCCGGACATACCTCCCCACATCAGCCTTCATCCCTGGCCACCAAAACAATCACTGAAGGTCGTGATACATCTTCGTCCGATTAGGATGAACTGTAAATCGCGACCGGTGTGAGTCCTCGAGAATATTGTCCCTGAGCTCCGGTATCCACAAATGACCCCTGTGTCTCAAGCTCCCGTTTGAACCCTCAAACCACTCTGTGCACCCCGGATCCTGAGCCAATCTACTGATCCGTAAATACCTACCCTTAGTTCTCTACAACACAGCAACCCGCTCTAGAGACACCGTAGGAACTCATATCTGGCCACAAATGTGTAGCTCAGCAATAAACTCTGTCATACACAACAATGATGTAGCCTCAAGCAATTCATACTCGTCTATCATATGTCGCGCATTCTCTCGTATCGAACTTATTCTCACCATGCAATAGCGCACTCACAACGTCCTGGCACATTGGGACATTGAATTTAAATGTTTGGTGATAAATAAATAATACAAAACACCACTCAAACATAAAATACTTGGTGTCGACTCCCGAGTTAAAATAAGTACACCACGGCTAGCTGGGCCCACAATACGACCTTGAAATGACACGTGGCACGAGTTAGAATTTTAGGTTTGTTACAAAACTCCTATGTGTTGTTTGATTCGGGTTCTACTATTTCTTTCATTGTTGGTTGCATGATAGGCATCTTAGGACTGACACCGGTTAGGCTTAAAGTACATTTAATGTTGAGTACTACAGTTAGGGATAGGGTTTACCCTAACAGTCTAGTTAAGAGGGTCCCAGTTGAGATTAATGGGGTAGAGTTACCTGCCACTTTAAAGTCATTGAAATGTTAGAGTTCGACATACTTTTCGAGATAGATTGGTTATTAACATACCGCGCCCACATTGATTGCTTCAGTAAGTCCGTCATATTCGAGATTCCGGGATGTCCAATGTTCGTTCACCGAGGTAGTATACCGAGACTCAGCACCATGAGAGGTCGATTGGCGTCTAGTGAGGAGATGGAGACCCTAATAGCCTTGTACATAGTAGCAGAAAGTCGGGACCCCGACTTGAGGACATACCTATTGTTCGAGACTATCCAGACATCTTTCCGGAGGATTTGCTTGGACTACCACCGCCCCGAGAGATAGACTTCGTCATTGATTTTGTACCAGGCACTAGGCCAATCTTGATACCATCGTACCACATGGCCCCAAAGAGTTGGAAGAGTTGAGGAGTCAGCTTCTAGATTTGGGAAAGAATGGACTCATCACACCTTCGATGCGCCATGGGGTTGTCAACAAGTATAGATGATTTGTACGCGTAAAGCACAGCTTCGCTACTTGATGAGATATGTAGAGCATAGCTCCATATAGTAGTGGGAAAGGCTAAGTGACATTTTCACCACCGACCGGTCGTAAATCATGTCGACTTAGCCTGTGCTAGTCTAAATAGTTCTCTTAACTTTAGTATTTACTTGCATTACTTATTCAACATTTTTCAGCTATCTTATCCATTTAAATACCTGTTGTCAAATTTGGAAATGTAGTATAAAATTCCCTTGTTATCACTTAATTATCACTATACTCACCGTCTAGTTTGTGACTGTAGGTGTAGGCCCTTCGAACAACACTAAGCCGGGCAAGGAGAAAATTAGTGACTACCTCTGAGCCTTTACTCGTGTTGTTATCTATACATGTAGGGTATTTTGATATTTTGTATTATACTTTTATTTGTCATCTTACTTGGGATATTTAGTGGGTTAAACAATAGTTCCTTGACTTTTAACTATAACCTTATTTATATGTTCTCCATTTACTTGTATATATATATGGTGATCGTCATTTCCTGATTTCCACATGTCACGGCCCAATTTTGTTAATCTCGACTAATTGCTTAATCAGGATTACTAACCCATGACATGGGGCCCACATAAGATGCGCACACAGACCGAGGCATGTGGCCGTGGTAAATTTTATATTTGTATTGATGTATTCCTAGTGTTTTGTATGTGTGTAGGCTGACTAAATCAGTACTTGCATCTATCGACACCGAGACACGATCGGGGACGCGCCTCAAACTGCGCACGAGCCGAGGTACTGAGTAGAGAGACGTGTGGTAAGTCTAAACTTAGTTAAATTCAATGTAATTACATTAATTCATATTAGATCGTAGCCTATGGTCATAAATTAATTGAATTGAATTGGACATATATATTTATATATATATAAATATATATATATATGTAAAAAATCGAAAAAATTTTGAAATGACCAAGAAGGGCTTTGGCTTATTAAGAAAGAGGATAGATTGAGGGGCATTTTGGTAATTTGGCTACCCTTTTTATCTAACACCAAAACCACCACCACCACACAACCAATTCAAAAAAAGAAAAGAGAGAGAGAGAGAGAGTTCGGGAGTGAGGAAAGAAGGAGAGGAAGAGATAAGGGAGGTGGAGATCGAAAGCTTCGAGGTGTGACGACGGTGTTGGCGAGGTGAGTCTTTTGTTGTTGATGTTGGCATTGTTGTTGTAGACGTTGATGGTGATGTTAATGAAGTTGATTTTTAAGAAATCAATGTGTTAATGGTGGATTGGTGATGTTATGGTGTTGATGTTGGTGTTGGAGTTGTTGATTGTTGATTGAAGAAAAGAAAAGAAAAGAAAAGAAGAAAAAAAAAAAAAAAAAAAACTATTTACCGCAACGAAAAATGGGGGGAAGACCCGGTTGGATCGGACCGGGTCAGACCTGGTTCAGGGGTCCAACCCCCCTCAAAATAAAAAAAATAATTACATAAAAAATAAAATAGTAACAAAATAAAAATAAAAATAAAAATATATATATATACATACATATATATACATATACATATATATATATATAATAAAATATTAAATAAATAAATAAATAAATGATATGAAATGACCTTTCGAACCTAGAGGTGTTTTGGGAGTTTGGAAATGCTAGTCAGAGTGTTGCGAGGCCGATAGCCATAGCTATTCTTTGACTTGTAAGTGAAACTGTGGGAACTCTCTACTTTATTTCATTCATGTTATTTCTCTTTCCAGTCAATTTGATGACTTGTTGTTAGTAATCTACCATCATGTTTTCCTTGCTCTGTTCGAATTGAATGTTGAAATAGCATGATGCCTTGTGATAGTTCATTGACTCATTTCCATGATATGCCATATATTGTTATGGACTATATTATAATTGATGTTAGAAATGCACGCTCTAGGTTTATTTGTGGTAATTGGATTTGTATTCCATTTCCTTTGGGGGCTTCGTAGCCTAACTTATTGTCGATATCGTAGAGCCTTAAAAATGAAAAATCCTTAAAACGAAAGTAGGAGATTATCTAGTGTCTATTGCACACAAGATGGGTGGATTCACGGGGTCACAGGACCTTGGGGTTTCCGACACTCACCACTATTACATGGGTGGCATCATGTAGCTTGAACTACGGGATTGTCGGCAAGTTTTATATATATATTTGCGTAGAGCGCGGCTCCGCCATTGATGAAGTATGTTGAAAGTATCTCCATACAATAGTGGAAAAAGGTTGGTTGATAGTTCTCACCGTCGACCGGACGTAGATCATTTCGACTTAGCCTGTGTCAGTTTGTTTAATTCTGTTAACTGTGGTATTTACATGCATTACTTTCTCAACATCTTTTTCTGCTATATTATGCATTTAAATATTTGTTTTTATTTTGGAAATGTAATATAGAAGTCCCTGTTATCACTTAAATATCACTATACTCACCGTCTAGTTTGTGACGATGAGTGTAGGTCCGTCGAGCAGGACTAGACCGGGCAAGGAGAAGACCGGCGACTACCTCTGAGCTCGTAGCGCGTAGTTGTCGTACATGTAGGTCATATTTTGTATTATGTTTGTATACGTCTTTTGCTTGGGTTGTACATTGGGACGAGAGTTAGTTTACCCGACTTTTGACTTTCACTTTGTCTATATGTTCGCCGTTTATTGCATATTTATATTGTGATCGTTATTTCCTAGTGTCCACATTTAGGATTTATATATAATGCTTCCGATAATATGTTAAAGACTTCCGCTAATTTGATAATTCTTATAAAATGATAAATAATAGTGATAGGGAATTACTTATTCCTGAACTCAATCCACAAGAATATAGGTAATACAGGTTGACTAATACGTAATTAGGTCCTACGTTTTGTAATTAGGGCTTAATTACGGGATTAGGCCGGGCGTTGCCCTAGATTAAGATAGGGGCGTTACAGTTGGTATCAGATGATAAGCTTTAGAACCTTAGGGATAGGGTATAGAGTTGTCTAAGATTGTGATACCAATATTACAGTTGGTATCAGAGCATAGGCTTTAGAACCTTATGGACAAATAAGGAAAAACACGAACTTGCATAAAACACAAACCTTAGAATTGGAAACCAGATGATCCTTGCTTAGAAACTATTTTGTTGGGAATTGAGTGAAAATAAGTTGTGGATTGTTATATATACAAGTATAATTGTGTAAGTATAATTGTGTGTATATACGCCTTATATAGGTAATGGCTGATGAAGAGTATGTCGCCAATGTATAGACGCCTGTAATAACCCTAAACTTTTACCCAACTAGTGTTGCATTGATCAAGGTCGTGACCCGGCGATGTGATACTAGACAGTATTTTGAACTTCGGGAGTCGACACCGAAGTAATATTATGTTTTTGTGATGTGTGTATTAGTATTGTAGTCTTATACGAGTTTTGAGCCGTTCGAGCGACTGTTAGACTGAGTGAGGCTTCGCTTAGGTAAATGGGGGTGTAACACAATGAAAAATACAATTAAATGAATTTTTGTATAATTTAAATAATTATTTGTATGAGACAAGGTGAAACTACGCGCAACGGGAGTCAAAACAAGTCAAGACTGTCCAATGAGCGTCGTTTTAATGCGAGAGTTTGTTAACTATGAGACACACGGGACTATGAGATAGTGATTTTTAAAGTGACATAACCTAAATTAGGAGAACCGTGGGATCAACCTCGAGATGTGTGCATGGTGATGAAACAAAAGGGTCTATAAATAGGACCCCACCACATACCAACTTTACTATTCATCATCCCTACCCAATTTTCATTCTCATCATAAACCCTCCTCTCTCCTCTCCACTCTCCTCTCCAGCAGAGCACACCATCGGCCACACTGGTCCAGAGGTGGTCGAAATCTCATCGGAGATCCCTCAGGTCGCCGAAGAGGTGAGCTCTCTCTCTCTCTCTCCTCTATCGTTTCCTCTTTCTCTCGGTCACACATAGTGGGCTATGGGGGCTACTGTTCGTGGGTGGGGGGTGTCGTCTGACCGACCAAGAAATGGTCGGAGACGACCTACCGGAGTTCTAGTAGTGGCGAATCTCCTTCCCAACCTCACAGCGTATATGTGGTGATAACCCAAACAACTTCACTACTGGCAGCTATGCCGCATCCTGGCCATTGCTAGGATGACGGCGATGGGTCGAGGACGGGCACTCGTGGCCCACCAAAGTTCTCATGTCCATGATAAATCTATGAATTTCAATACAGAATAGTTGTTGTCCATACTCTGTTTACCACATGTGTTGATGTTTTACTACCTCGCTGGAGTTACAGAGCTCGGCGGCGCTGCTGGTTAAACCACCATGAACTAGGGAATGTCGGAGACCACGCTAAACCCATGTTTGTGTCTCAAAGCTCCTAGAGTAGTCCATAACAGCAATGGTAGTGAGGTGTTGTATTTTATTTGGTTTTATCTATTATTGATGTCTCGTCGGAAACCGCCCAACTGGCGGCGCTGTGGGCCAGACACCATGTCCGAGAGGCTGTCGGGGACTATGACTTTCCCTTATTGGTACCTCACTGCCCTTCGATGTGTCCAAATCAGTTATGTTTGGACTATTTTGGTCTTAATTTCATGTTTATGTTCATTTCATGTGTGTCATACTCCTACTTGCCGAAATCTGCTGCCATGGGCGACGCCACCGTTGTGCCACGGTGACCGAGGATGTCGAGTACTAAGCTAAGTCCATGCTTGTGTCTCACGACTCTCGGAGTGGCCTAAAATAGTAGCGTTATTGTTTATATTATGTCATTCATGTGTTGTATGCGTGTTGTACCCTTCTCGCCGAAAACCACCCGTCGTGGCGGCACTGTTGTCGACACGATGACATGGGGGACTGCCGGAGACCTTACTATGTCCGTCATGAAGTCTCATATCCCCGGAGCATCCATATCAATGGTGATGAGTCGTAATGGCAAAGTTATGCATAAGTTGTTTCTATCACGTCGAGTAGTCGTCGACGTAATGTAGGGCATGCACATGGCCTTTCCATGTCGTGTTGGCACTCTACGGACGTTAGACCACACTCGTGAGGTTCCCAAACTCGTTGGTGCATAATCATTTTGAGTCATGTTGTCTTTACGGATTTGCGTTTGAAGGTCGAGAATTGGTTATGACGTCGTGGTCACGTCGTCGGCTCATCGAGGCTATGACGTGACCTACATACGACTGAGTTGGGCCTACGATACATGAATAGGCTTATATGCATTGTGGATATCGACATTGTGATATCGTAGTCGTGGTCATTGTCATGGTTTTTCAAACCCGATAGAGTATACGTTTTCATAACGATTTGACGAGTTGTTTAAATACTTAAAACACTGGGAAAAACACTAGGGTTGACCTAGGGTTTAGTTGATGACCTGGCATATTAATACTAAAGTTTTCGAACTTGTCAGGTAGTGGGAAACTCGGGGATACGCGTTAGAATTCATGAGAGTATGTTCGTAGGTTGCGTTGTCAGGTAAGTACATTTGCCACAAGCTTATGTATGATTTGTAAGCCAGTAAGAAAATATCATGTGATTCATTATCATTTATTCTGATTTGTTACGATCTATTGTTGGTATTCCTTTCCTTTCCTTATATGTTCTTGGCATAAGTGTTTAGTTTCAAGAGTACTAGGATCTTGCGCTAAAGGGATAAAACGCGAGCACTCTTGTACAGGAGTGTGTGACCACCCTTAGTGACCGTGTGACACCGAGTACTAAGTGGGTGGGCTTGTGTCCCTCCCATCATAGTTGTTCCTTCACTTGTGTCGATGCCTGGGAAGACCTCGCGAGGTCTTCGTCGTTATGCTATGATTTAGACCACTTATGGTTCTTTTTATTCTTTAGAACACATTTCACTTTCGATTGATATCTATTAGTCAGTTTATCATGCACTTGATCTATTTAAATTCATGTCTTTCTATTATCGCATAATATTTAGACTACTTTACTTAATATATCATGAATTATTGTTATCTTCTTCTGTCATTACATTCGATTTCTCCAGTTTCTCATCGTCTAGTTTGTGACGGTTGGTGCAGATAGAGCTAAGTGCAGTAGAGGCAAGGAGCCGTACCTAGGCGACTTTTTGTGAGGATTAGCGGCTGGACTTGGAGACCTTTAAGTAGGTCCATTATATGTTTTGCTTGATTGTATGACATTTTATATAATTATTTTTAACCATTGAACCGGGGATCATTATGATTTGGATATCATGTATGTGTTATTCTCTTTTACATTTGATTGTACATGAATATTTCGAGGCTTTCCACATTATATATTCATAATTTCCCTTTGACTGAGTTATTTCCCTTATATTAGCTTATTTACTTTCCACTGCGTAAAACTTGCAATAACTCTTTCATAAATTGTATAATTGATTGATTGGAGGTTGACTAGGCTCGCCAGGTTCGCCGAGTATCAACTCGGGGACCTGTACGAGCCTAGGCCGAGCGTACCCAAATGCAAGGGGAATTTGGGGCCGTCACAACACCGATGTCGGATTCTCACGAAGATAGAGATGGAGGAGCTAACAGCAGTTAGAAATCTGTTGCATCAGTGTATGACATTCAAGAGTTATCTTATCGAGGAGCGGCTCAGGGACAACAACTTGCAAAGTTTACCACTTTCATGATGGCACAAATGACGGCGTTAATACCGCTATCCCTAGCATGGTTGCAGCTACTACTACAACGCCCCTGACTTCAGAGACTCCAATTGCATTGACACAGCTTGTAGTACATCGTCCGCCAAAGTTGTCGATTATTGTTGCACTAGTAGTTGAGGCAAAGATACGCCCACGCCCACTGCGTTTGAGGAATCTTCTGCTAGGGTTGAACATGGATCTAACTTTGAGAGGCAAAGACAAAGAGGCAAGGGAGTGAGGATCGCAAGCGAAAGATTTCAGAGTTCATGTATCATGAGACCAGCCGCCAGTCTATATCTCATACTAACCCACCTATCTTGCCAATTTCATCTATGTCAAGAATACCATCTCCGCAGACATAATAGGCGCCAAGAGGCAAAGGCCGAGATGCGTCAAGTCATGGTCAGACTAAGATTACACATGGCGATCGAAGGAGACAACCTACATGTTATAGATCATCAAGTAGGGCACATCGTGCGAAAGTGTACGCAGCCAACGAGTTATTGGCAGGAGACACTACAGCCACAAGATCGAGAGAGAGCCCACGTTCTTGTACGACCAGACCCAACTATAGTGCGAGACCGAGTCGAGGGAAAGTCCTGATCTATTTTTGATGCATAAACTGGTTAGGACAGTCGATGGTAAGTTGACTTAGCTCGTATTTTGCATAGAAAATTACGCCTAGCAAGGTTTTTCTTGAGTAATATGACCAAAGTGTTGTACGTATTTATGATGAGCATGTGGTCGCGAAGCGTAGCTCGCCCACTAGTAATGTTGTGATGTGCGAACTTTGGGGCTAGTATCATTTAAATCTTGGCTAGGGTAATGATTAAATGACGAGTAACTAGGAGTCAACTGGCAAGTGACTACACCACTAGGGATGAATTGGTTAGTATTCTACCTCACTCACAACAATTGTTTCAATAAGTTTGTAATATCCAAGATCCGAAGGTGTACGATTTTTGTTCATCGAGGTAGCACATCGAGTGCCTGTACCACGACAGGTCAACTTGCATCCAGTGAGGAGATGGAAACTCTAGTAGCTTGTACACCATAGCAGAGAGTCAGGGACCCCGACTAGAGGACATACCGGTAGTCAGAGACTTTCCTGATGTCTTTCCGGAGGACTTACTGGGTCTACCATCACCTCAAGAGGTAGACTTTGTAATTGATCTCGTACTAGGCACCAAGGCCGATCTCGATACCACCCTACCGCATGGCACTGAGAGAGTTGGAGTAGTTGAGGAGCCAACTTCAAGATTTGAGAAATAAGAGATTCATTACATCATCTATGTCGCCATGGGGAACAGCCTATCCAGATCTTAGACTAAAAGGTACAACAGCTGAGGAACAAGTCTATCCCGAAAGTACTCGTAAAATGGCAGTTCCACAACAACTCGAAACTCACTTGGGAGCGGGAAGACTATATGCGATATTTTTTTCATACCTATTCGAGTCAGTTAGAACCCTAACCTCAATTTAATTTCAAGGACGAAATTTCCATTTTGTTGGGAATATTTGTCACGACCCAATTTTGTTAATCTCGATTAATTGCTTAATCAGGATCACCAACCCGTGACGTGGGGCCCGCATGAGATGTGCACACAGACCGAGGCATGTGGCCAAGGTAAATTTTATATTTGTATTAATGTTTTCCTAGTGTTTTGTATGTATGTAGGTTGACTAAGTCAGTACTTGCAGCTATTGACACCGAGACGCGATCGGGAAAGTGCCTTGAGTTGTGCTCGAGCCGAGGTACTAAGTAGAGAGACTTGTGGCAAGTCTAAACTTAGTTAAATACAACGTAATTAAGTTAATTCATATTAGATCGTAGCCTATGGTCATAAATTGATTTAATTGAATTGGACATATATATTTATATATATGTAAAAAAATCATAAAAATTGTGAAATGACCAAGAAGGGCTTTGGCTTAGTAAGAAAGAGGATAAGATTGAGGAGCACTTTGGTAATTTGGCTATCATTTTTATCTAAAAACTACCACCACCACACAACCGATTCAAAAGAGAGAGAGAGAGAGAGAGAGAGAGAGAGAAAGAGTGAGGAAAGAAGGAGAGGAAGAGATTAAGGGAGGTGGAGATCGAAAGCTTCGAGGTGCGATAGCGGCATTGGCGAAGGTGAGTCTTTTGTTGTTGATATTGGCATTGTTGTTGTAGACGTTGATGGTGATGTTGATGAAGTTGATTTTTAAAAATCAATGTGTTAATGGTGGATTGGTGATGTTATAGTGTTGATGTTGGTGTTGGAGTTGTTGATTGTTGGATTGAAGAAAAGAAAAGAAAAGAAGAAAAAAAAGAAAAGAAAAGAGAAGCAGAGACGCTACAACGAAAAATGGGGGGGAGGAGACCCGGTTGGACCGGGTCAGACCCGGTTCAGGGGTTCAACCCCCCTCAAAATAAAAAATAATAATTACATAAAAAATAAAATAGTAACAAAATAAAAATAAATATATATATAGTAAAATATTAAATAAATAAATTATATGAAATGACCTTTCAGGAACCTATAGGTGTTTTGGGAGTTTAGGGTTTAGGGTTTAGGGTTTGTGTTTTGGGAGTTTGAAAATGCTAGTCGGAGTGTCGCGAGGCCGGATAGCCATAGCTATCTTTTGACTTGTAAGTGAAACTGTTGGAACTCTCTACTTTATTTCATTCATGTTATTTCTCTTTTCAGTCAATTTGATGACTTGCTGTTAGTAATCTACCATCATGTTTTCCTTGCTTTATTTGAATTGAATATTGAAATTGCATGATTTCTTGTGATAGTTCATTGACTCATTTTCATGATATGCTATATATTGTTGTGGACTATGTTATAATTGATGTTAGAAATGCATGCTCTAGGTTATCTGTGGTAATTGGATTTGTATTCCATTTCCTTTGGGGCTTCATAGCCTAACTTATTGTTGATATCGTAGAGCCTTTAGAAATGAAAAATCCTTGAAACGAAAGTAGGAGATTATCTAGTGTCCATTGTACGAGAGATGGGTGGATTCACGGGGTCATTGGACCTTGGGGTTTCCAGCACTCACCACTATTACTTGGGTGGCATCACGTAGCTTGGACTATGGGGTTTGTCGGCAATTGTTATATATATATATATATATATATATATATCGCGTGGAGCGCAACTCCGCCATTGATGAAGTATGTTGAGAGTATCTCCATACGATAGTGGAAAAAGGCTGGCTGATAGTTCTCACTGCCGACCGGACATAGATCATATCGACTTAGCCTGTGTCAGTTTGTCTAATTATGTTAACTGTGGTATTTACATGCATTACTTTATCAACACCTTTTTCTGCTATATTATGCATTTAAATATCTGTCTTTACTTTGGAAATGTAATATAGAATTCCCCAGTTATCACTTAAATATCACTATACTCACCGTCTAGTTTGTGACGATGGGTGTAGGTCCGTCAAACAGCACTAAACCGGGCAAGGAGAAGATCGACGACTACCTCTGAGCTCATAGCGCGTAGTTGCCGTACATGTAGGTCATATTTTTATATTATGTTTATATACGTCTTTTACTTGGGTTGTACATTGGGACGAGAGTTAGTTTACCCGACTTTTGACTTTCACTTTGTCTATATGTTCGTCGTTTATTGCATATTTATATTGTGATCGTTATTTCCTAATTTCAACATTTAAGATTTATATATAATGCTTCCGCTAATATGTTAAAGACTTCCGCTAATTTGATAATTCTTATAAAATGATAAATAGTAGTGATGGGGAATTACTTATTCCTGAACTCGATCCACGAAAATATAGGTAATACAAGCTGACTAATACGTAATTAGGTTATACACGTTGTAATTATGGCTTAATTACAAGATTAGGTCGGGCAGTGCCCTAGATTAAGATAGGGGTCGCTACTTAGGCTATTATAAATGCTTTCGCTAAAATGCTAAAGACTTCCGCTAAAAATCATATTGAAAATTTCGCTAACTTAATAACTCTGAATTCATAAATGGTAGGAGTAGTGAATTACTTATCCTGAATACAATCCACGAGGTGTATAAGGTGTAAAGGCTAACTAATATGTAATTAGGTCTTACGTACCAGTGATTAAGGCTTAATTACGGGATTAGGCCAGGCAGTGCCCTGGATTAGGAAAGGGGTCGTCACAAGCATGTTTTAGCAACTAACCACTTTACAGTTGTTGCTCGATCAGTGTAGTGAGGGTAACGAGTTTGGTTATGGGGTACGATGGGTTGGGAAGATATGTTCAAAATGAAGTTTGATTTTGTTAAGGGTAGGGGTATTTTGGAATTATGAAAAAAATTGTGGTAAACGAAGTAAAAAAAATTTTAAATTGGGGTACAACAAAGTAATCGGGTAAAGGGAGCAAAATGTGGTGTCTAAATAGCCACTACCTAAATGAATTAAAAAATCAAAGGATCATAAATGTTTGAGTTGTATAAGGGTAAAATATATAGGTAAAAAAATAAATACTCTTGAATTCCAAAAATGACTTATAATTTTGAAAGAGTAACGGTTTATATTATTGATTGAAGGGAGTATCATATATCCTATCATCTGTGTAGGTAGATCACAAAGAAGGGTACCTCTCAACTTGGGGCTAGCCTAACTAGTCAGGTCAAAAGGGGTGTGGATCGGGTAATGTTAAGTTGTTTTTTTTATAAGAAAGAACTAACTTACCCCTATTAGAATTTCACAATCACATTCCCATGGCCTTTTCCTCTCAAACCCCGAACCAAACCATTGAGCCACTAAATCGGTTAGTGGTAATGGTGAGTATTTTTTTGAAGAAAAATAGAATAAAAAAGTACAATATCGATTCGCTAACCCTATTAGTTCAAAAGAATTGTCTCTAATTTAGTTGTGAATGTGATTGTGAAATTGTAACAGTTTGATGATTAGAGTATGCTCTCCACCACATCTGGAACCAAG
Source organism: Stephania japonica (assembly GCA_039657345.1). Lineage (NCBI taxonomy): Eukaryota > Viridiplantae > Streptophyta > Magnoliopsida > Ranunculales > Menispermaceae > Stephania > Stephania japonica. Next base: position 76,205,626 of record CM077556.1, read on the forward strand.
ACAATATACAAACAGTCACTAGAACTGCATAACGAATAACAAAACTTCTTAATGAGTAGAAAACCTAACCTTCCTGATAAGGAGAAGACAAAATCAAGATTTTCAATAAGGGAAGACAAACTATATAAAAATGAAATTAAAAGTGAGGAACAACCCAATAGCCATACGATCCAATCTTCATAGATCTATACTTTATTAAACAAATAAAACACGAAGATATAAACTGATTGGAACCACCGCGGATCAAAATGGAAGATCGGCGATGTTCAAGATTTTGAATCAAGAGAGAAAACCAAAAATAGATTTTAGGGTTACAGACGTCGCTCCCTCTCGTCGTTGGACACAACGTTTTATGTCTTAATGGGAAATGACTGAATCTGTGGTCTTTGATACACAAGATCGAGACATAGGCTATTGTGTCAGTTGGTGTCAACCGAGACATACACACATGTATTGGCACAGGGCCACCGAGACCACTTATATAGTCTTGAAGGTTACTCATCGAGTTAGGTGTTTGAACACCTTATTTAGGTGTCAGTTGGTATAAACCGATACTTAAATAAGGGTCTTAGCAAGACATGACCGATACCACCTCATGACTTTCGACTTGTGTAACCAAACAACAAGAAAATCACAAAAAACCATCCCGTGAATGGCTAAAATCCAATAAGTTAACGACATTCAAAACAAAAAAAAAGAATTAATAAGCAACAAAAATGAATTTAAAAAATGAAAAATGAACGATTTCTTTGTTCATTTTATCAATTTTAGTGGTGGTGCACTTGTTGAGAGTAAGGGTTTAGGACATTCACCAAAAAAATTGGGTGTAGCGGCCCCAAAATTTGAAGCCGCCATGACATGCACCATAGACCCACAACCTTTCCTATATTGGTGTAGTTATGTTCCGCATGCACCAAATCATCTGTCAATTAATGTTACCGCTAACTCTTATTAAATTAATTAAATAACTTAGCTTGTGGACTTCAAATTATCTGTTTATACCTTAACATATTCAGCGGAAGACTAAAATCAATAATTCATTATAGCAATGCATTGTAAATTATGTGAAGAGCATTATTCCTAATGTGGAAAACCTATCAAAATAATCATCATCATATATATCGGTTATGTCTAGTTAAAACGTCAAAAGTACCTCAATAGGTCATAATACTTATCCAGGCTCTCATATCCCATAACCCAACAGAAAACAAATAATATAAACAAACGTACGAGTAGAGAAACAACAAATCAATCACAGGAATGTCCTCTAGTTTGCCCTTCCCTCTGCTCGTACTGGGGTCTGCACTCAACCATCACAACAAAACAGATGACGAGTTCGAGTGAGTAATCCCAAGGAAATTCATCGAGTAAATAATATAAATAAATGATGGAATAAAAAGACTATTAAATAAACATGTGGAAGAAAAGAATCAAGCAACTGGGAAAGACCTTCGCATGTATATCTAATAGCAGTGAATAATCAAAGTGCGTGCACGATCTAGTTCATACTAGCACCATACTTCAAACTATTACCTAGGCACCACCAGTGAGTAAACTTAAACTGACCGAAATCCCTAATGTCCGTGTCCGTTCGGTAGTTGGCGTAGACCACGACACATCAACATGTGAATAGGAAAAATAAGTAGTCAGGTCGACAATCCACCGACATACCCCTATAACACATGTTATGGCCTAATGTGCCACAATGCTAATATAATAGAATAAACCTGGTGGGAGTAAACTTAACCGACCGTAAATAAATACTGGAAATCAGAGTAAATGAAACAACTGGACAAGAATTCAAATAATCCAGGCAATAAATACTCAAAATAAACACTCCACTAACGCCAATACCAATGCATACCTTATCCGCTTGTCAATTACTTGTCAATTCAGCTTAAAGCCCGAATTCTCGATAAATCTAATCAATTTCTTAAACCTCAAAAATCATTATTCAATGCAAAATCCTCGATAAAAACACTCGTTAAACCATTTAAATAGGTTGTATAAACCCTAGATACATCCCCAAAATTTCCAAATTTTATTTAAAATTTATTTTTTGGCACTGTTATGGACGCCGCCAGAGGCGCCGCATGAACAATGTCTCCACGGCGTGCCTCACGGCGTCCTGAACGCCGTGACTAGACGTCGTCACACCCAAACCCCCATAGAGCCATATAAAGTGTAGGTTGGGGATTTTCCTCTGTTTTGGACGCCGCAGTGGCGTCGTGGCATTCAATGCCCACTACGCGACTAGCGATGTTCGAACCGGGGAAATTTTTAGGTTTCTCAAATCCCCTCGGCTCGTCGTCGCAGTCCGCGCTCGTCCAAACCGCTCATAAAATATCCAAATATCGTCATTTATCGTCCCTCTCTACGAAAACAGCGGAGACACAAACCCGGGTTTCTTGACACAATCATAAAACTTGTTTGAACTTCATAGCAACACAATCAACAACACCAACACACCCCTTCTTTCATCAAATTCACATATTGAAACCATAGCGACACCCCTATAGCTGGTGTGCTCAACTCACACCCCCAGAAACCTCTTCAAAACCCGAGAAATTATGTTCGATACGTAGAGAAGGAGATGGAGATTGAAGATCTAACTTTTTTTAATCCCACGCTCCCTTGCACTCCTACCAAGCTTCCAAAACTCACAAATCCTAGCTAACCCACACAATTGTCGTCCAAGCAAATGGAGGAGAGAGAAAAGGAGGTAAGAATGTGGAAAAATGAGATATTTATATGGGAAATGTCATTTTGTGTGTCCACCCAATTCCAAGGCTTATTTTGATGGCCAAGATGTGGTCAAATGGTCTCCATTTAATGACTTAATTAAAACTTGTTCCCTTACACACATCCTTCTCTTGACAACCACACCAATTCTCAGGCATTACAACACCGATCCCGAACCGTTTCGCTTATACAACGCGTACACTCGTGTCCCTCATGTATATATGACATCGTATTGATTATTTAGAATATTTTATCATTTATTGTGTGTATATTAATCCTCGGCCTAGTGTACTAACCATTCGCCTCCCCGGTTCCTACGTCTACATGCTACCAGAGGTGAATTCCCGTCACACTACCTCGCTCGGCATATACAACATAACACAAAACATTGCAATGTAAATAAGCTAATTCGAACAAATACATCACAAATTGTAATGACCAAACCTAATTTTTTGTTATTTGACACATGGTTGCAGACATGGATGCCAACTCGGACGCACATGGACCCCACTATTAGGTTAGAGCACGCCGATATAGGTATATAATCCATTCTTGTATGCTTTTTGATGTATTTGCAATGTATTTGTTTGAATTAGCTTATTTACATCATAATGTTGTGTGTTATATTGATTATTTTGCATATTTAATCAAAATGATTAAATACACAAAATAATCAATATAATGTCATATATATGTGAGTGACGCTAGTGTATGCATTGGACAGTCGAAACGGTTTGGGACCGGGTGTCGAAATGCCCAATAATTGGTTTGGTTGTAAGCAAAGAGGAGAGTGTGAGCTCAAAGCCACGCATGCAAGCCACCAAAAGGAGACAAATTGACCATATCTTCGCCATCAAATGTGCCTAGGGATTGGGTGGGTAACTTTGATGAAGATTTCAAGTATAAAAGTCAAAAATCCCATATCTTACCACATTTTCTCTCTCCTCACACAAGCTTGGATGAAAATTTGGAGAAGAAGCTAGGGTTTAGGTGATTTTGGAGCTCATTGTAGGTGTTGGATCAAGTGTGGATCGATTAAAAAGGTTAGATCTTCGATTCTTATCTTTTTCTCTACGTATCGGACCTAATTTCTCGGGTTTTGATGAGGTTTTCGAGAGTGTGTGTTGAGCACACCAGCTATAAAGGTGTTGCTATGGTTTCAAGTGTTAGTTGAGCAACAATTTATGGTTTTGTTGAGTTGTTGAGGTTGTTGCTATGGTTTTTACATGGATTTTAAGGTTTTGGCGTGAAAACCTGGGGTTTGCGTTTCGACTATTTTCGTCGAGGGGATTTGATAGATTATGGTATATTGGATGTTGTATGAGCAGTTTGTGTGACAGCTCCAGTTCCACTATCCTAAATTGGGCCCCCCCGACCTAGACTTACGTGGACCCACGAGCCAATCTCGTTGAGTCACGCAAACCTAGTCATCATTTCCTTACCATTTTACCATTTATTAAGAAATTAAGAGTGAAGTTAATCAATTAGTGAGTTATCAAAGATATAGTAGAAGTAATTAATCTCAAACTAATAAATCAACTTCAAGAAATCATATTTCACAAAGAAATATTGTTCGATAAAGATAACAGCCAATTTAAATGCACAAATGAAATAATATAAATACTCACAAATACCGTGCGTAACTCCACGCTCATGGCTCTCACATGCTACCAAACCGTCCCCGCATGCCCATCACTAGTCCACTAAGCACCTGGCGAGCATTTTCATTCTAATTTGGTAGTGTTAGTGTTTTGTTCCGCATTTAATCGAAACTCCCCATTAATTTTTCATAATTTTATTTGTTATGTTTTCGGCTCAATTTTTTGGTCATTGAGTCGTAGTTGAACCCGTTAGAATACCCGAGAGATCACCCAAACTTATCTGAAATTTCAAAAATTTACCCATGGTTACTGTTTCGGACACCGTGGTGGCGTCGTGGGGGTTTCCCCTGGCGGCGCCTCTGCGATGTCGGGGGTAGGGAGCCCACTACCCCAGACGTTGTGAGTGGCGTCGTGGGGGTTTACCCTCGTGGCGCCCTCGCGGCATGGGATAGTGGCTCACTGCCCTCGACTCCGCCCGCGCCCATTGCACCATGTCGGGGTATTTCCTACTCCGACTCGCATCGCTTTGATTCGAGCCTATCCCGACCTTGTCGCGACCTTAATACCCATCTAAAAACACCCTCGAACCGTCTCAAAATGTCTGGAATCATCGACAGAAACCCAAAATGAAAATCACTTCGAAATATCATTAAAGATTTGCCAAAAGTTCAAACTCTCCCAATCGATAACGGCTTTCACAAAACACGTTTTGATCATCGCGGGGACACCAATACGTCGAGAGCTTTGATCAAATCCGAAGTCTCGACGTGGTGTCCGGAGTTGTCGCCACGAATGTGGTCGAAACCAACCTCAAAACATAGGAAATGACGAGGAGGTTAAGAATCTCACCTCGAATCGTCTAGTCGTGCTATCTCTGGCGTCGCTCCGGTCACCACCTCAACACTAGCCCTTCAAGCTTTCTTGGAGAAGAAGTTGAGAAGAAATGAGAAAAAGTGAGCAGAAGAGAGAAAAAGAAGTGATGGGTTTATATAACCCCCTCCATCATCCACTTGCACATACGTGTCTCGAGAAGCATCCAATTAACATTGTATAAGTTGTCCCACCAACTCTAACACTCCATGTTGTGCTCCACTATAATGACCCAAAAATTTTGGCTATTTGTGTATGATGACTTGTCTTACGTATTTATTGTAACGACCTGAAAATTTGGCTATTTGTGAATGATGATGTGTATTATATATTTATACTCATATTTAAGTAACCGGACAATTAAGTCGGTGAACGAGTAGGAAAATTAGGTTATGGATACATGGGGATTTAAAACACTGTTAAAATACAAATAAATAAAATTTTGTATAATTTAAGTAATTATTTATGAGACAAGGCAAAACTACGTGCGTGATGGAGAAATACGGACCGAAGAGCACAAGACCAATGCGGGAGTCGGATAGTCTCGCAACATACGAGCTATGGGATAGAAATTGTTAAAGTGACACATCATAATGAGGAGAGCCATGAGATTGGCATTAAGATGTGTATGTATATTGAGATGTGATAAAGGGATAAAAGACCTATAAGGGTAGCTGTTTTCAAGTGTATGAAAAGGAGGACAAAGGGCAAAAGGATTTTTATTATATATATACATAACGTTTTGTCTCAAAACCTACTATTCATCATCTTCCCCAAACGGCTCCCCCACACTCTCCTCCCTCTTCACTCTCCTCATTGCCACTACAGACTCACTGGACCTCCGACGACGCCAAAGAGACTGGAGAACCGTCGTCGACGAGGTGAGCCCTTATCTCTCTCTCTCTCTCTCTCCCTCTCGGCCTTTCACTCTCGGCAATGAGCTCTAGTTCAACTCGGCAGTCCTCTCTTTCCTCCTGGACTGTCACCACCGCTACCCTCCACGGAGCTGCCACTTCAACCACCCACCGGAGATCCCTAAGTGAGCTTCTCTCTCTCTTCCTTCTCTCTCTCGGTTATTTGGCTATTGTTTTTTTTCTTCTTTCTTTCTTCTAGTCTTGGACGTCGTTTGACTAGAACGCCGTGAGTTGTGGATGGTGGGCCTGCTCCCGGTCAAGACCGATTGGAGGTGGTTCTCCGACGACTCCACTAGCCGGAGGTGGTGCCCCCATGTGCTGCTTGTGTGAACTCAATTGGAGTATGTTTGGGAAGCCTGTGTGAGTTCGATTCCATGAATGTTGGGACTATTTTTGAGTTTCGACGTAGCTGGTTTATCGACTCCGATCATGGTTGATTGGAGACGTCCCTCCGATGTGGCGGCCCCAAATTCTGAGGCCGCCCCGTGGCTTCCCATTTCCCCGCTCGTGCACGGAAACACACTCGTCTATCCGTTAATTTAAAAAAACTCTTAAGTTTCATGCCATTTAATTTAGTAGTTTACAATTTACAAAGAATATATCACCAAAAGAGCATTATATAAAGTTAACTTATTCAACCTATAGTGGAAAACCCGAAAGTACTCGGTATATAGGCGACAAACCGCCATCGGTGAATGTTTATATACCAAGATCGCCTACAAGTTCCCAATAATTATAAGTAAAACAATTTAATACAAATACACCTACCGCAGTAGGTCCTCGACAATGGACAAGTAAAGATTTTATCGCCCGTTCTTCTTGCCCCTATGATAGTAGATGCATGTGTGGAAAACCACCGTGCATCATAATTTAAGAATGTAAATAGTGTGTTAACCAAACATGCGGAATAGAAGGTAAATATAATCGCTCAAAGCTCATCGCATGAATATAAACACAAGATAAACAAATGAATGTGCACCACTATACAAGAGGTGTACAGAGGATCGGGGTGTTGTGTGTCCTAGACCACACACCTAGCAAGCGACCGACAACCCTCGGATACATAGACGGTCATCCCAATAAGATTTGGACTCGAAGATTATCATAACAATAGCTCAAATGAATAGCAATAAGTAAATGCACCAATTTCTCGGACTCGTCAATACGCCCCACCTAGCTCCCCAACGTCCGAGCTATGGTTTTCCTGGTCCCCCAAGTCCATTTTATAGTGTTTTATACTTTTTGAAACATATTATATCATTTTATGATATTATATTATATTTTTAATTTTTCATTGGGGTGTGTTCCAAAAATACCCGACCACTTTTCTACCTTTTTCTAATTTTCTATATTTTCCTAGAATTTTTCTGATATTTTTCACATATTTTTCCTATTTTCCAACAATTAAAACTGCATTATTGATCTTGTTTCTTCTTCTCTCCTCTCCATTTTTCTTCATCTTACTCCATTAAAGACTTCTAAAACCTCCAAATTCCTCCACAAATTCATTAAAACCACCCCAACTTCTCGTAACCCAAAAATAAATAAAACAAGAAGTGTATGAAAAATCATTTTTAAATATTTTATTGTAGATCCACACTTTGTGCCTAAATCGCCTTCAATAATTCACCTCTCCCCAACACTTTTGGGATCTCCAACAAATAAAACAGTTTGCATTATATAATATATTTATATGCTTGTCCAATAACAAATACAATGGCCATGATGTGTAAACCTGGGTCTCATTGTTGTGCATTTCGAGGCTTATCCCAAGTGTACTTGATTATTCAGTTCAAACTATAGGATTTTATTTACTCCAATTTGATTTAATTCCTAACACATATTCTAGTCATCAGTAAATTCCATAAATTTGTAAATAGGGTCACACTAACTTCCCGACCACTCGGCACCCCGTGTCCGGCACGCTTCCCGAGGCGGTCCCACACTTAGTGTACCTAATTGATTTACTAACTTATCCTATATGTAAATCTCATTAAATTAAACCTCAACCATAGCCATAAAATTATGATTTCTCATTTAACCCAACGCCCGGCCTCACTGCCACCTAACCCTCGCGTTAGCGGGTCCTACGACACGAAACCCCAGCGCTCAAACTCACCCGACAATAATTTACACACATGTGATGTTTATATAAATATTAAATTCCCACATCACAATATTTTTAAATATTGATTGTAGGCTTGTGTTAAGGCCCAATAAGGGCCCAACATACACATTATATAATAAGGGTCCATAACAAATACAAATGATGTGTAAATGGGTTGTGTTATGGCCCAATAAAGGCTCAATACAATAGGTACAACTTGAAGCCCAAAACAAAGGCATAAAATATAAGAATGGGCTTATGTATTTAGGCCCAATAAGAGTCCACACAAAAAGCTTACTTAGGTGAGTATAGACTTGATAAATGGGCCCAACAAGAGCCCAAAGAGGGATAAGTTTTGTGATAAGGACAATAACCATAGAAGCGTGTATATGGTTACCATAGAGATGGATTGTTTCATGATGGTTTGAGTCGCTTTAACTAATGGTTTTAAACCAGACTTATGAGAAGCACCCTAAGACAAGATACTAACCTTAAATCAACATTCGGGATTTAAACCTTTATCAGGTAGTCGAGAACTTACGGGGAATGCATTAGAGTCTCGGAGTGGATACGATTAGCGATAGTTCTGGTAAGTAAACACGTGCCTTATATGTGTGTATGTTAGTAGGCCAGTAAGGAAATAACATGTGATTTATACATCCTCTATTCATTGATATTGTTGAATTGATCCCTTGTTTGATATTCTATTCCATATTCTTGGTTGTATGTTCTTGGCATGAGTGTGTGTCTCGAAGGTATCATGTGGTCCCGCACTAGCTGGGACAACGAGGGTGCCTCCTGCAGGGGTAACTAACCACCCCTAGTGTTGTGTGTACTGTGTATTGGATTCGAGAGGTGTTGCGATGCCTCTCGATTTCATGCAGCACTAATGTTGCGATATTGCCCGGGGAGATCTTGCAAGATCTTTGCCGTATTGCTGTGAAATTAGACCACTCATGGGCCTCTTTTAAATCTTAGAACATGCAAATTTTGATTGTTTATCTATCAGTCTATTTATCATGCACTTAATTTACTTACTTTCCTGCTATTTCATTTCTGCATGATATTTAGATTGCTTTACATGTTAAATCATAAATTACTGTTATATTTTTAGGCACTACTTTAGATTTCTTCAATTGCTCACCGTCTAGTTTGTGACAGTGGGTGCAGATAGGGTGGAAAGCAGCAAGGGCAAGGAGCCCTACCTAGGTGACTTGCTTTGAGGACTAGCAGTGGGACTAGGGAGATCATTTTGTAGGTTTTCTAATGTTTTGCTTATATGTATATCGTTTCATATATATAGAACTTAGAATTTTGATGAGATTGGTATCATGTACCTTTGCATTTCGAATTGTACATGAATACCCAGGGTTTGCACACTTATAGATTCTTATATTTCCCTTGATTGAGTTATTTCCCTGATTATACTTGTTTAGTCTTCCGCTGTGTATTATTGCAATAACTCTATCATAAATTTTAAATTGATTAATCGGAGGCTAACTAGAATCTCTAGGTTGTCGAGTGATGACTCGGGGCCTGCACGGGTCTAGGCTGGGCGTACCCAATTGCACAGCGAAATTGGGGCCGTCATTTATACTATTCGTATTTGAGTGACCAGACAATGAAGTCGGTAAACGAGTAGGAAAACTGGACAAACGGGTATCGAATGTTGGGTTACGGGTACACGGGGGATTTAAAACACAGTAAAAACACAAATAAATGAATATTTAATAAATTTGAATCATTATTTGGTGAGACAAGGCGAGACTACGTGTATTACGAGAGTCAGGGCAAGGCAAGATGGATCGAGAATGTCGTTTGAACGCGGGAATTAGATAACTACACAACAATCAGACCATGGGATAAGATTGTTAAAGTGACACAACCCAATGGTGAGAGCCACGGGATTGGCCTTAAGATGCACATGTGCTTTGAGATGAAATAAAGAGGAATAAATAAATAAAAGACCAAAAAGGGTAGTTGTTTCAAAATGATGTAAGTGTTATTTAAAGAGCATAATGGTCATTTTGGGCCAAATTACTATATATAAAAAAGAAAGAAAACCCTACTGTTCATTATCTCCTCAAACCACTGTTGTCATCTCTTCTATCCCACTTCTCTCTCAGTCGGCACTCCATCTTCCCCTCTCCACAGTCCAGATCTCAGGTAGTGGTTGGAGGTGAGCATCTCTCTCTCTCTCTCTCTCTCTCTCTCTCTCTCGTCCTCACTGCTCACTCCTTCACGCTGTTCGCATTCGGCCTCCACTACGGTGGCTGCTGGCGCGAACAGGGGTGGTTAGGGATGTCATTACACACACGAAGATCATTGAATCTTGGCAGATTTAGAGTTCAAACACGTTTGTGGGCTGTGGTTCTCTTTTAACTTTTATTCCTACGTGATGTTGTATGTTTTGTGGTTGGCTGTTTCGGTATTACAGGGATAGGGACTTGTCAGGGATGACTTCTCGGTGACCCACTGAGTTCCCGACGGCCCTAGAGCACACCATAGTCGCATTGATATAGGTTGTGATCAGTTTTGTAGCCGGCAGTCTCCGTATGCCCTGTTTTTTTTTTTTTTACTTTTTCTCTAACTGTGTTGCTGTTAGGTTTTTGGGAGACCGTCGAGTTTCTGTCGGTGTCGGGGATGGTCGGGGTGGGCCCTCCTGGCCCACTAGAAGCCCACATCCTCGGAGTGTCGTTGGATTTGTGTATATATGCGTATGAGTCGTGGTTTGGTTAGCAGTGTTGTATGGTGTTCATATTGGACTGTTTTTATTGAGTTACCGGAAACCGCCGCAAGTGGCGGCATTACCGTCGAATGCCATGACCAGGGGAACATCGAGGATCACTCCAAACTCTTGTGCGTGTCCCATAGTGTGACGGCCCAAATTTCCACATTTGTCCGCCACGTGCTGTCATGTGTCCCACGCCCAACTAACCATCATTATCAATTAATTCAGCCTAAGTTAGTCAGTAGTTAACATTTTAATATTTGTAAATAGCGGAAGCTTAAAATATGTCATTTTCTCAAATTAGAGAGCATTCATCCTATGTGGAAAACCCTAAAAGTACACTTTGTATATAACATAACAAAATGTGATACATACATGTACTTGGTATCTCAAACAATCCCCATAAACCCAAAAATAAGTCAATATAGCAAAATAAAAACATACAATTCAAACTCAAATGTCGACAAGGTCATAAGTAGTCTGCAGAGTCTCCTTGCCCCTAGTCGTAGTAGATCCCGCACTCAATCATCACAAGAAGTAGATGACGAGTCCAGATGAGTAAAACCCAGTACACAAACCAAAGCATTTATAATAAAGGAAGCCAATAATCGTTAAATAAACATGCGCGATAAAACAGTAACGTAATTAAGACGCATGCATACATAACATCGATAAACACCAATAATGGATGTGTGCGTGTAGCAGAGATCGAACCCTAATCCGGACATCGGTATTCCCTCGGTGGCTTCTCCAACCCCTCACCGGTCCGAACCCTTAGTCCGTCCCTATTGTCCAAATTCTACCCAAGTCCGCCCACACATCACAGAGTAAACCAGAAGATCCGGCGGTGAATGACAAAACCAACCGTGCAACATATGTATGAATATGGAAATAGAGTAAACAAAGATAAACAATAATAGCTGGAATCAAATGAAATCAAATAAATAAACACTCGAGTGTGTTTCTTAAGGGTTTTACTTACCTCAACCGTACTCCAATTACTCGATATACGTTCCGATCTGATCCCGCTCTCGCCTCGGGATACGCGCCCGACACCCGACTATGGTCTCCTAAGTCCCTGGTGTCCGAATAAGTCATTTTATGTGATTTAGTATCAAACTAATTGAGTTTATATCGTGACCATAAAAATTAGAATTTCATTCCAATTTTTAGTTGTAGCACGTTTTTCGAGTTACACCGGGGTGCCAACCACCCCAAAAGTCTTGAAATTCACTTTTTCAACCATTTTCTAATTTCTCACATTTTCTCTGATTTTTCAGAATTTTTCCATAATTTTTCCTATTTTTCTGGATTTTCTTTTCCATTTTTCTTTATTTTCTCTTTTTTTTTTCTTTTAATTTAAGGGCGGTTCGGCCGAACCGAACCGGTTCAGGGCCGAACCGGCCCTTCTTCTTCTTCCTCAAGAGCAGAGCGTCTCGCTTTCGCTCGTTGTTTTTTTTTTTTTTTTTTTCATTTATGAATCGAGAGAGGGAGAGGGAGAGGGAGAGGGGAGAACGACATGTTGTCGTCTCCTCCTCGACGAACTCAACTTTCTTGCGTTCGTCCGAGCTCCCAAATTCCACCCCGCCACCACCAAACCACCACATCCGCCAACACCACCCTCCAAAAATGAACACAAAAACACACCAATAAACAACACAACAACTCACCTCGTTTGCCTCTCCACCATGAGACCACCACCTCTCCTCCTCTCGGCCTCTCGCTCCTCGTCTCGTCTTCTCTTTTCTTCTTCTTCTCTGTCGATCAAAATGTGGAAAATAGTGGTGTCGGTGGTGTTTATCCACATTTTTGGAGTGAAATGACCAAAATGCCCCTCATGTCTATTTCTTTCCTTCTTTCCTTCAATACCCTTTTGGTAATTTTGCATTTTCTATTTTATTTTTCTGATTTTTAATATATATTTATATATATATATATTAAATTCCTTATATACATATATATAAATATATATATACATACTCACCTATACTTTCGCGCCTAGAATTTCGTTGTGCGCGCCGACGAGCGTACTCGGCGTGCACACTACACTACCACCCACGCGTGTCGACCACGACCTCGCGTGTCGCTAGGCGCCCACCAATTTACTATTTTTGTCAAATTTATTTTATTTTTATCAAACTAAACGCATTCCCCGGCCTAGTGTTCCCGTCGCTCGCCACTTCCAGTTCAGCGTCCGCACGCATCTTTAGCGAATACCCGACACTAAATCTCACCCGATCTAAACAATATTAAACCACACCCGCGATGTAATGAGTCATAGCCTAGTCATTATCATCACGATTAATCAAACAATCGATCAAAAATAATATTTCCCGCCCAACCAGCGTATCTTCGCCATCCAGTGGTGTCTCCGTGGACCTAAGTTGGCGTCCACGTCTGAAAATACGCGAATAACGGCCTTAATAAAATTTGGGCCGTTACATAGCTTCTTCCCAACTAGGGGAAAATTTCGTCCCGAAATTTGTGTAGACCTCCCCATCGAAACACGAAACCGCAACACCGGCAAAAATAAGTCGATATCGCCATCTCATCCACGACTCAATCCTGACCATACTATGGTACATCGGGATCCCACTAGTGTACGCATCACCCGGCCAATCACCTAGAACCCATCCCTCTAGGATCCCACCAAAGGTGATAACGCCCAATCCTAGTCAATCACCCGATAGCCCTCGCTATGGCCTAGTGTATCGCGTGATCAATCAAATCTTCATCAACATCTTCCCAAGTGAACACATCGACCGTCCGCAATCGCGTAGGTAATAAAACTATAGTTACACCTACGAAATAAAACAACAAAATAAGTAAATAAACTTATACGTACCCACAACGGCCTCTGTCTAGTCTCCTCCCGGATCGACGGTGCAACAACATGGACTCTATCTCGGCTCGCACCGCTCCGGTGGTAGTGATGCTCTCCCGCAATCCGCTCGGAGGTGTCCAATCTGACCGCAACGATGACAACGACGTGTCTCTGGTCTCCTTACCTGTCTATCCCTGGATCTCTGGCCCCAACTCTGGTCCCTTTGATCCTGGTCCCGTCTGCGTACGATGTCTCTCGATCATTTGTATGCAGGTATATAGGTACAATCTCATGTACCACCTGGCGATCGTCATTATTGAATTGATCATCAGTCTGATCCTGGTCGTCCTCGCGACTCCAATCTATCTGCTCGTCATCATAATCGTACTGATCGTTTCTCGAATCACGATCATTAATGAAATCATGATCCTGTTGCCAGCGAACCCTGCGTGCTCGAAAATCCTGCTCCTGACTGCTAGATTGAGCTCTCCGTCTCTTTGGTCTCTGATCTGAATGTGAACTCTGGCCAGACTTATCCCCAAGCTCACCCCGGTGTCGTAGGTATGTCTCGCGAGCCAATGCCCTATCATACACAATCTGTAGCGTCTCCGCACCAGTCGCGACTATCACACCTCCGATCCTCTCATCTAACCCCCGGATGAAGTAATAGATCCGAAGTCTCTCGGTATTCGCCACATCCATAGCATACATCATGAGATACCGGAATCGGTCCATGTATCGTGATACCGACATGGTACCACATCGTAAACCCAAGAACTCGCTCTCTCGGCCTCAATTTCACCTCTCGCAGGAATGTACTCATCGAGAAATAATCTGAAAACTCGCCCACGTCGATGGTGTAGAATGTATGTCGTGTAAGTAGTCCACCATACCGCCGCTCGACCTCTCAAACAATACCCCGAGATACGCGCTCGGTCCGCCTCGTACCTCTAACAACATGTGGTGTAGTCGTCGATGTGTCATCAACCACCGGCGCCGGCAACCTCGGGATCACCGACTCCGGTGAAGTACGTAGGATTAAATCTCATAAAATCCTTCACCATCTTCGCTGCCTCTGACATCCTACTCCTAGCAGTCGAAGTCCCTACTTGTTGCTCTGTAGTGGTGGGTGTCACCACCGTAGTCTCTACTGGTACCACCACAGGCTCAACCTTCTCTATAACTGTCTCTCGACCCGATCGCTTTGTAGCAACAAACAATGCTAATGCGGTGCAGTGGTAACAAAGTGCGACGCGCTCAGCAGTCGGTGCTACTGCTGGCGTCCTCGAGCTCCGAATGTACTCCATCAACTCGCCATCCGAGCTGCTTTGCAATAGTCTTTGCTCTCTTGAATCAATCGTCGTCTCAGTCAATCTCTGCATCATAGCTCGCAAATCAGCCATGTCACTAGTGGTATGATCACTAGTATCTCCAACCTCTGGCTAAGTAGTGGGCGGAGTAGTAGGAGCCTGTCTATCCATCCTAAACTGCACAACCAACGTGCAATGGATCAGACTCAATACATACGCGCATATTATATAGTATACAATCAAAACATACGCATATATATATATAATTTCCTGAATCTACCCGCCTCGCATCACTTCCCAAATAGAGTTCTAGGTATCACTTCGGGTTTCCACATCTAAGTTTATTTAATTTTTATACTCTTGTTTAACTCCAATTTCCGAGGTTTAACCTCGCTCTGATACCAAAATGTAACGGTATCAGAGTTAATCATAACCCAGACTCCATTCCCTAGGTTCCTCAAACCTAAGCTCTGATACCAAAATGTGACGGCCCAAATTTCCACATTTGTCCGCCACGGGAGGCCACGCGGCCCACAGCTGGCCACATAACTGTCAGCTGTGTCCCACGCCCAACTAACCATCATTATCAATTAATTCAGCCTAAGTTAGTCAGTAGTTAACATTTTAATATTTGTAAATAGCGGAAGCTTAAAATATGTCATTTTCTCAAATTAGAGAGCATTCATCCTATGTGGAAAACCCGGTAAAGTACACTGTATATAACATAACAAAATGTGATACATACATGTACTGGTATCTCAAACAGTCCCCATAAACCCAAAAATAAGTCAATATAGCAAAATAAAAACATACAATTCAAACTCCGTCAGCGACAAGGTCATAAGTAGTCTGCGAGAGTCTCCTTGCCCCTAGTCTTAGTAGATCCTGCACTCAATCATCACAAGAAGTAGATGACGAGTCCAGTGAGTAAAACCCAAGTACACAAACCAAGATTTATAATAAAGGAAGCCAATAATCATTAAATAAACATGCGCAAAGAAAAACAACCGTAATTAAGACGCATGCATACATAACATCGATAAACACCAATAATGGATGTGTGTCGCAGTGTAGGATCGAACCCTAATCCGGACATCGGTATTCCCTCGGTGGCTTCTCCAACCCCTCACCGGTCCGAACCCTTATTCTGTCCCTATTGTCCAGCCTACCCAAGTCCGCCCACACATCACGAGTAAACCGAAGATCCGGCGGTGAATGACAAAACCAACCGTGCAACATATGTATGAATATGGAAATAGAGTAAACAAAGATAAACAATAATAATGGAATCAAATGAAATCAAATAAATAAACACTCGAGTGTGTTTCTTAAGGGTTTTACTTACCTCAACCGTACTCCAATTACTCGATATACGTTCCGATCCGATCCCGCTCTCGCCTCGGATACGCGCCCGACACCCGACTATGGTCTCCTAAGTCCCCGGTGTCCGAATAAGTCATTTTATGTGATTTAGTATCAAACTAATTGATTTTATATCGTGACCATAAAAATTAGAATTTCATTCCAATTTTTAGTTGTAGCACGTTTTTCGAGTTACACCGGGTGCCAACCACCCCAAAAGTCTTGAAATTCACTTTTTCAACCATTTTCTAATTTCTCACATTTTCTCTGATTTTTCAGAATTTTTCCATAATTTTTCCTATTTTTCTGGATTTTCTTTTCCATTTTTCTTTATTTTCTCTTTTTTTTTTCTTTTAATTTAAGGGCGGTTCGGCTAGAAACCGAACCGGTTCAGGGCCGAACCGGCCGATTCAGGGAGCCGAACCGCCCTTCTTCTTCTTCTCAAGAGCAGCAGCATCCGCTTCCGCTCGTTGTTTTTTTTTTTTTTTCATTTATGAATCGAGAGAGGGAGAGGGAGAGGGAGGGGAGAGGGAGAGGGGAGAACGACATGTTGTCGTCTCCCTCTCGACGAACCGCTTTCTTGCGCTTCGTCCGAGCTCCCAAATTCCACCCCGCCACCACCAAACCACCACATCCGCCAACACCACCCTCCAAAAATGAACACAAAAACACAACAATAAACAACACAACAACTCACCTCGTTTGCCTCTCCACCACGAGACCACCACCTCTCCTCCTCTCTGCCTCTCGCTCCTCGTCTCGTCTTCTCTTTTCTTCTTCTTCTGGTCGATCAAAATGTGGAAAATAGTGGTGTCGGTGGTGTTTATCCACATTTTTGGAGTGAAATGACCAAAATGCCCCTCATGTCTATTTCTTTCCTTCTTTCCTTCAATACCCTTTTGGTAATTTTGCATTTTCTATTTTATTTTTCTGATTTTTAATATATATTTATATATATATATATTAAATTCCTTATATACATATATATAAATATATATATACATACTCACCTATACTTTCGCGCCTAGAATTTCGTTGTGCGCGCCGACGAGCGTACTCGGCGTGCACACTACACTACCACCCACGCGTGTCGACCACGACCTCGCGTGTCGCTAGGCGCCCACCAATTTACTATTTTTGTCAAATTTATTTTATTTTTATCAAACTAAACCCGATCTAAACAATATTAAACCACACTTGCGATGTAATGAGTCATAGCCTAGTCATTATCATCACGTCAAACAATATTAATATTTCCCGGTGGCAAGTTGTTTTATCGATAACGAATTTTGGGCATACGTCCATATTGATTTTGTTTTATCGATGAATTCATACGTTGATTTTCATTATCGTGTCACATGGTTGTCAACGTGACGTTAAGCGTGCCCCCGGCCTTTTCATGTCGTGTTAGCACCCTACTGACATTGGACCATAACCGCGAGGTTCCCTACTTGTCGGTGTATGGTCATTTTGAGTTCGTATTGAGTTGTTATTGTCGAGCGATATTGATATTGAGTCTTGTAACGACCCTAAAATTTAACCCGTGCCACGTGTCAAAACAGGTGGACGTGGGCCTACGTCATGATACAGTCATCAATTTTTGGATGTCGGCGCTGATGTATGTTAGTTTTGTATGGTATTTGTATTATATTATATTTTATTTGTGCAATTTCAAAGTTTTTAACGTCTACAAACGTTTGTGTACGAGCGTTGGTAGTTCGAGGGACAAACTTAATTAAAAACACTAATAAAATACAAACTCTAAATTTATTGAAATAATTGGTACATAATTTGACCCATTACGTTAGACACGCGGAGTGCAGCGTGGGTCGAGTCCGATTGCACAAAGGATGAAGTGGATAGGCTAGAGTGAGGAGCAAGTCAACTAAAGTCACCCAATTGAGTTATCAAAGTTGGTGGATGGAATTGTGAAAAGACTAAAAGGGCAAAAAATTTGTAAAGGATATGGATAAGGGTGAGGGGTATTTTAGTCATTTGACCCAAAATACCCAAATATTAACACGCCACCGCCACCACCATTCTCAATCGACCGAGAGAAGGAGAGATCGAGGAGAGGAGAGCAGAAGGGTTCGCAGATAGTGTGGACACGACGCCTAGGTAAGATTCAGGTAAGGTAGTTATTGATTTCATTGTTGGTGTTGTCGTTGTTGTTGTCACTGTTGTTACTGAGATTGTTGTTGAGGTTGTTGTTGAGGGGTTGTGGATTTAAATGGTGAAAATGGGATGTTGATGATAGTGGTGATGTGTGTGTTGATTGTTGTTGAATTTTGTTGTTAATGTTGTTTGTGGAAGAAGGAAAAGAAAGAAAGAAAAAAAAAGTGTTATGTTCGTTCGCTGGAATAAAAGAAGAAGAGGGAAACGGGCCGAGTCAAGGTGACCTAACCCTGTGGGGTCAGATCGGGTTTGACCAGGTTTGGACCGGGTCTGACCCAGTTAGATCGGTTCCTAGTTTGACCTGGTCAGGGCGGTCTAGACCCACCCGGACCCACCCACCCATTATTATATTAATAAATAATTATTTATTTCAATTAAATATATTAAAAAGGATTTTAATTGAAATAAAATTCCAAAAAATAGGAAAAATTTTGGAAAAATTTTGAAAAATTATAGAAAATTATATTTTCATCAAATAAAGAGAAATTTAGGAATTTCTATGAAAAGTGCAGTATTCAGAGTTTTTGCCTTGAAAAGCGCGAAATTGACAAAAAATAGTTAGAAATTTGGAAAAATCATAGGAAATTAAGGAAATTGATATAAATTGTATTATCAAGATTATTGTATACACGGGGACCGTAAGGTCGTGTTGGAGTCCGTGTTAGCGCGAATTAGCTTGGATTAGAGGTAAGTAAACCAGTGAGGAACACTGCAGTTATTTCTTGAACTTTGAATTATTTATTGATATTGTTTCACTACCTTCTTGTTATTCCATTCATATAAGTTGTCCTAAGGCAAGTGTGTCAAGCATGATCCTTGTAGAATTTCGGGCTCGCGGTGTATTATACCGGGTTTATAGCTGGGGATATGTAATTGGTTATAATGACATGTACGGGATGAGGGTTCTCCACTAGATTGTTGGGGACTCTGCATTCGCGTAGGGGTCTTAGAGGAGATTCTGTCCTCGACTCCTAGCCTTTGAGGAGATTTTGTCCTCGGTTTAACTTTTGGTTGTCGGGATCACTTATGCCTTTCCCTTGTATTCCAGGACACTCAATTTCGATTGCTCATGTATTTATTCACAGTCTTTATATATTCATGCACTCTCTGTCCTTTTCTTTCTATCTGCATGAATTAACTGTTCATTTATTTAATTCAAAATGTTGTATTTATTGTTGTTCCTGTTTGACATTACTTACCTGGGCTCATCATTCTTGTGTTTGACCGAGTGCGATCCTCAGTCCAGCAAAGGAAAGGCCGTGCAGTTAGGAGATATACTTTGAGCGGCCCTCCTCTGCTGATATAGGTGACTTTTTTGTTGTATTAGTTACTTATATTGTTTTTGTACATGGGGTTATGGGTTGAGAGATTTTTGGATATTATGACTTGGATGATACTCTACTTGCTTTACATAGGTATATATGATATACAGGGTTCCCACACCCTAGGTTTTTGTCCTAACTTGGAGCTTTCGAGGTTAATTGATTAGTTGTGATTTATTGTTTTCGCATTATACTTTGATAACTCGTTAATTAATTGACTTCACTTTTAAATGATTAATAAATGATTGAATGGTAAGAATAGGCTAACTGGCCTCGTGCGACTCGGCGGGATTGGCTTAGGGGTTCACGCGTTTCCGGCTCGGTGGCACCTGATTATAGGATTGTAGAATTGGGGGTCGTCATAAGTCTTTACGTTGATTGAACGGTAGTGACGTCGTGGTCACGCCGCTAGTCTTCGAGACTATGGTGTGACCTATTTACGACTGAGCCGAGCTTACGATTTTATGAGTAGGCTTACATGCGTTATGGTTTTCAAACCCGAGAAAGAGTATTCATTTTTCTATTGAATTGTCGAGTTGTTCGAGTCATTTAAAACGTTGAAAAATACTAGGGTTTCAACCTATGTTAGTTAATGACTTGACCCATTAATTAGAGTTTCCAACCTTGTCAGGTAGCAGGAAACTCGGGGATATGCGCTAGGGACGCGAAAGTGTATACGGGTTGCGATAGTTTAGGTAAGTACACTTGCCTTAAAGCTTGTGTATGTTAGTAAGCCAGTAAGGATATATCATGTGATTCATTATCATTCATTTGTTGCTTTGTTTTTATCCATTGTTGGCATTCCGTTCCGTTATTTTCCTTGGTATGTGTGTTTTTGGTGTGAGTGTGTCGGAAGGTGTTTCGTGGGCCGACACCAGTTGGGAAAACGTAATGCTTTCCTACAGGACTATATGACCACCCCTGGTGTTGTGTGTTACCAGGAAACTGGGTATTAGGAGTAGTTGCGACTGCTTTTATAATCATGTTGCACTAATGTTTTGACATTGTCCGGGGAGATCTTGCGTGATCTTTCCGTATTGTATGATAGATCTTTCATGGGCCTCTTTTGATTCTTATGACACACATGTTTCGATTGATATTTGTTAGTCTGTTTATCATGCACCTTGATCTATTTAAACTTTTATCTCTTTCAATTACTGCATGATATTTAGACTGCTTTACTTATTGAATCATGAATTACTGTTATATTCTTCTGGCATTACTTTCGATTTCTCTCAGTTGCTCACCGTCTAGTTTGTGATGGTGGGTGCAGATAGACCGAAGTGTTCTAGGGGAAATGGACTCTACTTAGGAGATTACAGCTAAGCTAAGGACTAGCAGTTGGATCGACGTACTTTAGAGTAGGTTTATGTTTATTTCTGATCGTATGATGTTTTATATATATTGTATTAGTTGTTGAATTGGGGGATCATTTTTAAAGTGGATATCATGTGTCTTTTATTCTAATTTGAACATGAATATATTGGGGTTTTCCATATAATAGATTCTTAATTTCCCTTGATTAAGTTATTTCCCATATTATTTAGTTTGTTTAGTTTTCCGTTGTGTATAACTTGCAATAACTCTTTCATAAACTATTAAATTGATTAATCGGAGGCTGAATAGGCTCGTCAGGCTCGTTGAGTACCAACTCGGGACCTACAAGGGTCTAGGCCGGACGTACCCAAATGCATTGAGAATTTGGGGCCGTCACATCCACACTTGGTCATTTCCAACTCAGCCCTAATGCTCTTGAGCTCGGACTATGCCACGACTTGCGCATCGTGCGCTCTTGGTCCCAACCGTGTACCAACCATGTTTATAACTATATAAATTTGTGTTTTGTCAGTGTTTTTAATTAAATTTGTCCCCCAAATTACTAGACATCATCCCGTAATACCAACGTTCGCACACATTTGGGACATTGGAAATTTTCATTAGGGAAATATAATATAATACAAAAACCAAAGAAAACTATCATATCTCAGAGTCGACGACCGAGAATTTGATGATATTATCACGATGGAGAACCTAACCTAGATTGACATGTGGTATGGGTTAAAATTTTAGGGTCGTTACAGTTTGGATGAGCGCGACCTCGACGACGAGCCGAGGGGTTTGAAAATCCCCAAGAGTTTTCTCTGGCTTGGACGCCACTAGTCACGTCGTGGCTTTGTGGTTTCTAAACTAGAAACA
This sequence comes from Stephania japonica, assembly GCA_039657345.1. Classification (NCBI taxonomy): domain Eukaryota; kingdom Viridiplantae; phylum Streptophyta; class Magnoliopsida; order Ranunculales; family Menispermaceae; genus Stephania; species Stephania japonica. Next base: position 76,227,780 of record CM077556.1, read on the forward strand.
AAATACCACCCCGTGCTTTATATGGCACTGTGGGGGGTTTGAAGTGACATCATCTGACACGGCGCCCGGACGTCATGGAAGCCTTGTTCATGGCGGTGCCTTTGGCGGCGTCCTGAATAGTGACAGATAATAAAGTTTAAATAAAATTAAAAAAAAATTGTGGGTATATCTAGGGGTTTATATAACCCGTTTAAATGGTTTAATAGGTGTTTTATCAAGGATTTGTCGTTAATTAATGATTTTCGAGGTTTAGGAAATTGATTAGATTGATCGGGAAATCAGGTTTTATGTTGAATTGACGGGTAGTGACATGTTTTGAGCATGTATTTGGACATTGGCATTAGTGGAGTGCGGATTTGAGATGTGGAGTATCCCAACTGAAATTCATTTGAGTATTTATTACTTGGATTATTTGAATTCTTGTCCAATTGTTTCATTTACTCTACTTTTTCAAGTATTTATTTACAGTCAGTTGAGTTTACTCCCGTCGGGTTTATTTTATTACGTTGGTATTGTGGCACACTAGGCCATAGCATGTGTTATAGGGTATGTCGGTAGATTGTCGACTCGACTGCTGATTTTTCCTATTCACATGTCAGTGCACCGTGGTCTACGCCGGCTAACGAGCGGGCAACAAGGATTTCAGCCAATTTGAGTTTATTCACTGGCGGTGCATGAGTGATAGTCCGAAGTATGGTGCTAGTCTGACCAAGATCGTGCACGCACTTTTTTTATCACTGCTATTGGATATACATACGAAGGTCCTTCCCAGTTGCATGATTTTTTGCTTTCACATGTTTATTTAAAGTCTTTTCATTCCAACATTTATGTATATTATTTACTCTTAGAATTTCCTCAGGATTACTCACTTTGGACTAGTCATCTGTTTTGTTGTGATGGCTGAGTGCAGACCCAAGACGAGAGAAAAGGGCAAGCTTGAGGGTTTCTTCTGATTGATCAACTACTCCCTACTCGTTTGTTTGTTTACTTTATTTGTTTTATGTTGGGTTTTGGAACTTGAGCGATAGTTGGATATGTATTATGACTTGTTGAGGTCCTTTTGATGATCAAATTGGACATGACTGTTATATATATAATGATGATTATTTTGTAGCGGCCAAAAATCTACATTGGTCCACCACGGGAGGCCACGCGAGCCCACAATTGGTCACGTAGCTGCCAGCTATGTCCCACACCCAACTAACCATCATTATTAATTAATTCAGCCTAAGTTAATCAATAATTAACATTTTAATACTTGTAATCAGCGGAAGCTTTAAAATATGCAAATTCCTCAAGTCAGATAGCATCAATCCTATGTGGAAAACCCGGTAAAGTACACTGTATATTACATAACAAAATGTGATACATATATGTACTGGTATCTCAAATAGTCCCCATAAACCCAAAAATAAGTTAATACAGCAAAACAAAAACATACAAGTCGAACTCCATCGGTGACAAGGTCAGTCAGGTAGCATCAATCCTATGTGGAAAACTTGGTAAAGTACATTGTATACTACATAAAAAATGTGATACATATATGTACTGGTATCTTAAACAGTCCCCATAAACCCAAAAATAAGTCAATACAACAAAACGAAAACATACAAGTCAAACTCCATCGATGACAAGGTCACAATTAGTCTATGATAGTCTCCTTGCCCTTGCTCGTAGTAGATCCTGCACTCAATCATCACAAGAGGTAGATGACGAGTCCAGTAAGCAAAACCCAGAAATACACAAACCAGCATTTATAATAATTGAAGCCAATAAGCTGCTAAATAAACATGCGCAATAAAACAGGCAACTGTAATTAAGACGCATGCATACATAACACCGATAAACACTAATAATGGATGTGTGCTGTGTAGCAGGACTGAACCCTAATCCAAGCATCGACATTCCCCCGCTAGCTTCTCTAACCCCCTCACCGGTCCGAACCCTTATTCTGTCCCTATTGTCCAACCTACCCAAGTCCGCCTATACATCACAGAGTAATCCAGAAGATCCAGCGATGAATGACAAAACCAACCGTGCAACATGAGTATGAACATGGAAATAGAGTAAACCATGATAAACAATAATAGCTGGAATCAAATGAAATCAAATAAATAAACACTCAAGTGTGTTTCTTAAGGGTTTTACTTACCTCAATCGCACTCCAATTACTCGATATTTGTCTCGGTTTGATCCCACTCTCACCTCGGGATGCGCACCCGACACCCGACTATAGTCTCCTAAGTCTTTGGAGTCCGAATAAGTCATTTTATGTGATTTAGTATCAAACTAATTGATTTTATATCGTGACAATAAAAATTAGAATTTTATTCCAATTTTTAGTTGTAGCACGTTTTTCGAGTTACACCGAGGTGCCAACCATCCGAAAAGTCTCGAAATTCACTTTTTAATCCTTTTTCTAATTTCCCACATTTTCTCTGATTTTTTAGAAGTTTTTTCATAATTTCTAGCTATTTTTCATATTTTTCAAAATTTTATTTAATTTAAAGGCCCAACCGGCCGTCTGGGTCTGGGCCCGGCCCGCTCCTACCCGCTTGGGTCAGGGCCGGGTCGGGCATGCAATCGAACCAGGGAGCTCCCTGATTCGATGGAATTTTTTTTTTCAATTCCCTCCTCTTCTCTTGGCATGGGAGACATCTCCCATGCCATGTTCATCCTCGGACGAACTGCCATGGCAAGTTCGAGCCCGAGTCCCCCCACCGGACCACCCCACCAACAACGAACAACAACAATAACAAAAACAACACAACAACAACAACAACGACTCACCTCACCTCTTGGTCTCTCTCTCGTTCTCTCTTCTCCTTCGATCTTCTTCTCTCGGATTCGATCAAAAATGGAGAGAATTGGTGGTATCGGTGGTGGTTATCAACAATTTAGAGGTGAAATGACCAAAATACCCCTACATTTTTATCCTCATCCTTCACAGTCACATTCCTTTCTTGGTCATTTCACAATTAATTATTTATTTTCTGATTTTAATATATATATATTTTTTTAAAATTACATATATACATATATATACATATATATATATATATTTGCCTATACTTTCACGCCTACAATTTCGTCGTGCGCGCCAATGAGTGTACTCGGGCATGCACACTACACTACCACCCACGCGTGTTGATCACGACCCCACGTGTCACTAGGCGCCCTACCAATTTACTATTTTGTCAAATTTATTTTATTTTTATCGAAATAAACGCATTTTTAGGTGAATAATCGACACGCAATCTCACCCGATCTAGTCAATATTAAACCACACCTGCGATATAATGAGTCATAGCCTAGTCATTATTATCACAGTTAATCAAACAATCAGTCAAAAATAATACTTTCCTCCCGACCAAGTGTATCATCGCCGGTCCATGGCGTCTCCGTGGACCTAAGCTGGTGTCCATGTCTAAAAATACGCGAATAACGGCCTTAATAAAATTTGGGCCGTTACAATTTTGATGGGTTTTTCACACTAGGACAACTGCTCTTTAATTTAATTGATTTACTTAAGTCTTCCGTTGAATATGTTAAGGTGTTAGCGGATGATTTGAAGTCCATAAGCTAACTTACATAATTAATTTGAGAACAGTTAGTTATAAGGTGATTGACAGATGATTTGGTTTGCCTGGAACATAACTAGGCCGGTATAGGTAGGGTAGTGAGTCTATGGTGTATGACGTAGCGGGCTTTGGATTTTGGGGCCGCTATAATAAATACATCAAAAAGCGTACAAGAACATACTGTATACCTATATTGGCGTGCTCTGACCTAACGGTGGGGTACGCGCGTCCAAGCTGGCGTCTACGTCTGCAATCACGTGTCAAATAACAACAAATTAGATTTGGGTCGTTACATTAGGAGCCCTTATAAACACTTGGTACCTTCATTAACAATTGGTATCCTTATGCATGGTTGGGGTCTTTAGCGCAACTCTGAAATGAATGACTTTTTGGTTAGGTATGGGTTTTTTTTTAAGAGAAATCAAAATTTCATTAATTATTCATGACTCAATACAGGACAAGACATAGAATCAAACACATTAATTCGCAAATCCTATTTATTCAAACAATTTACCATTATTTTGGGTGTAAATGTGAAATTGAAACAGTTTAACAATCAAAGACAACTCTCTACAACGTTGAAACTCATGACAATACACAAAATTATTAGAACCACAAAACAAATAACAAAATTTTCCAACAAGAAAAAGAAAACTTAAAACTTCCCACCAATGAGAATACAAACAAAGACTTCTAACTAGGGAAGAAAACTAACTATAAAATAAAAACTATAGACAAGATCATTCCAACGCGCCGCACAAATCCATGCAACACCGTTAATGAAGATGCATCACAACAAAAACAGACCAATCTCAACAAATCTGATTAGATATGTTGTTTCTTATATGAACAAAGTGCAAAAGGTATTTGATTGGAACCACCACTGATCGAAAGAGGATCGACGGTGGTTAAAGAACAAAAATCACAAAAGTAAATCAAGAAAAAATTAGGGTTTTGGAGAAAATAGAGGCACTTATAGGTATGGGTTTATTTTAAGCTAATCGTTAGGTATAAGGTTACTAGTGTAAGAAATTGAGAATTCGAGTCTTATAATGAGCAAGTTGTGGCTTATTTCTTATAACATATAATTAATAGTACTTTTTTTAACAAACTATATGACCAATGTCGTTTTTGTTATGATATGTCTTCAGTTCTAATATCTTATTAACACAGGGTATGTTGTATTATGATACAAGGGTATACTATAGTTTTATTGATTGAGTAAAACTGTTTTACTGAGTTTGTTAGTATTATTGTTAGCTGATCAATTGTATTGAGATGGTATATATATAGCCCTGTGTAACTTGTGTAATTTGAGATGTTAAAATCAATAAAGTTGAGATTTCTTTCTCCTGTTTACACTAATCTTTGAACATGGTATCAGAGCAACGATTCTGGTTGCTGAAACCCTAGTTTTCTGGGTTGAATTTGTTAGTGATTTTCATAGATCTAACTGATTAGATCTTTGATTGAGGTGTTCTTGACGATTCTTGCATTCTTTGAGCAAGAAATCTGTGCTTTCTCGCTGATTCTGTCGAGTTCAGAATCATGTCAAACCAAGAAATTGGTGGATCCAACAATGGTGATCGAGTCACCTACAATGGCGGTGGTTTGAGTAGCTTCAACACTGGAAGTCCTCTGCACCTTCAAAGTTCTGATCATTCTGGTCTGATCTTGGTGTCTAATCTTCTCACTGGAAAGAATTATCTTGGTTGGAGTCGTGCGATGCGCATTGCTTTGGAGGCAAAGATGAAGGTATGCTTCATTGATGGTAGATTGCCAAAACCAAATGAATCCTCACCAGAGCTTGATCAGTGGATCAAGGTGGACTATATGGTAATTTCCTGGATCTTTAACTCCATTTCTGTTGATATTGTTGATGCTTTCTTGTAGACACCATTTTCATATGAGTTGTGGAAAGAATTAGCTGAACGATTTGGAGAATGTAATGGTCCAATGCTCTATCAGCTCGAACGAGAAATTAGTATTGTGAATCAATGAAGTTTGTCAATTTCTAAGTATTTCACCAATTTAAAGAGGTTATGGGATGAACTTGCTTTCTTGGCTCCTATACGTAGATGTGATTGCGGTACTTATACCAAATTGGTGGAGCTTGATTCAAATGATAAACTTATGCAGTTCTTGATGGGATTACATGATAGTATGATACTTATGATCATGTTAGGAATCAGATTTTGGTAATGGATCCACTGCCTAATGTGAATAAGGCATATTCTATGATTTTGAGCGTTGAAAAACAAAAAGAAGTTAGTGTGGCTATTGCACCAGATGTTGAAACTGTTATGCTTGCTAAATCTGTTCCAGTTAAGATTAGCAAGCCTGGAAATTGGAATCAGGGCAAAGGCAATTTCAAGAATTCAGGGAATTCAGGGAATTCAAGGAATATTAACAAAGATGAGTTGATTTATAAGTTTTGCAAAATGAAAAGGCATACTTAGGATCATTGTTTCAAATTGAATGGCTATCCTGATTGGTATACTGCCTTGCGTAAGAAGAAGAATGGGACTGAAGCTAATAAAGCTATGGTGAATATGTTGGAATCTCCCATGGATGATTTAGGAGATTCATCTCAACAATTTGGAGATCTGCAAGCCAATATTGATGTTATGATACAAGAAGGAATTTCTCAGTATATGAAGGGGAGGAACATTATATCTGAGAATGTTGGAAATTCACCTAATCTTGATCTTACCCATTTACCTGATTTTGCAGGTAGTTTACTCACTTATGAATATTGTGCTAATGTGCTTACTAGTAATGGTTCTTGGATTGTTGATATAGGAGCATCAAATCACATGTGCACTAATTCATCTTTACTTGTTAATCATTTTATTCCTAATAAAAACCAGTATACTTACCTGATGGTTCTATAAAATTTGTCACTTCTATATGCCATGTTTTACTTACGCATTCCCTTGTTCTTTAATTATGTCTTCACATACCATCCTTCAAATATAGTTTGCTTTCAGTCAATAAGCTTACTGCTTCTGCTCATATCAAATTTTCATTTCATCCAATGTTTTGCATTTTACAAGACATTGAGTCTTCTCAAGTCGTTGGAGTGGGAAGCCTGGTAAGGGGACTTTACATACTTGATCATTCTTCATTTACCAAAGAGGTTATTCAATCATTTACTTGTATGCTTGATGATTCTTTGAATAAACTAGTTTTGTGTAATCAAACTAGTACTGAATTCTATTGGCACAATAGATTGGGCCATCCATCTGTTACTGTAACTAAACATTTACGATCCCTGTTACCTGCTTCTTGTATGACTTTACCTATTGATCCTTGTGATATATGTCATTTGTCTAAACAAAGCCGTTTACCTTTTTCTTCTATTAAATCTGTTTCTCCTTTTCAATTGTTACATATGGACATTTGGGGTCCTTGTGAGCAAGCTTCTATTCAAGGTTCTCATTTGTTTTCTTACAATTGTAGATGATTTTACTCGTTTTACATGGACTTATTTGTTACAGTGTAAATCATCTACATGTTCTATGATTGAAAATTTTATTTTGTTTGTGCAAACTCAGTTTCATGTTTCTGTACAAACTATTCGTACTGATAATGGTACTGAGTTTGTAAACCAATCTTGTACTACTCTTTTTTCTAAATTTGGCATTTCTCATAAAAAATCTATTCCTTACTCTCCACAACAAAATGGAGTTGTTGAAAGAAAACACGTGCATTTATTACAAGTGACTAGGGCCTTGTTTGGTTTGGGGAGAAGTTGAAGGAAGTGAGATAACTTCCACTCGCCTTGTTTGGTTGGATATTTTCAAAAAACTTTCCTGAAAGTTTGACCCCCAACTTTTCCAACGTAGGGGAAGATAACTCACTTCTACCCTCATTTAATGCTCTCTCTACCTTTATTCTGTACAATCTCTCTCTCAAAAATAATGTAAAGTGCATTTATGTCAGTTACATTAGTTTATTGTTTTTAAAATGTGGAACTTCCTAGGAAGTTCAAAGTTGAACCAAACGTGAAAAGTACAACTTCCTTAATAGTTAACTTCCCAGAAAATTAAACTTTCCTGAAAGTTAGTAAAATGAACCAAACGAGGCCTAGGTCTCTTATTTTTCAGTCTGGTTTGTCTAAGAATTTTTGGGGAGATGTTGTACTTACTGCTACATATATCATTAACAGACTTCCAACTTCTCTCTTGAATTGGAAGTTTCCTTATATCATTAACAGACTTCCAACTTCTCCCTTTTCAATAAGGATCCTGATTATGATTTTTTGAAATCCTTTGGGTGTTTATGTTTTGCTTCAAACACTCTTCCTCATAAAGATAAACTTGAACCTCGAGCTATCAAATCTATTTTTGTTGGATATTGTCCTAGTCAAAAAGGTTATAAACTTTATAATCTTTTGACTTAATCTATTTTTGTTTCTAGAGATGTTATCTTTTATGAAACTGTTTTTCCTTTTAAAAGTTGTCTTCCTCTTCTTCTTCTACTGTTTTGCCATTACCAGTTGATGATCATGATTCTTCTTTACCTATTTCTCTTTCCATACTGGTTCTTCTTCTTCTGACCCACATCATTATATTCCTGAATATGATGTTATGATGTCTTCAGTTCTTATATCTTATTAACACAGGGTATGTTGTATTATGATACAAGGGTATACAACTGTGGGTATGAGGGATAGATTTGTAATTTTAGTATACAGTTTTATTGATTCAGTAAAACTGTTTTACTGAGTTTGTTAGTATTACTGTGGGTTTGTTATGTTAGCTGATCAGTTGTATTGAGAGGGTATATATATAACCCTGTGTAACTTGTGTAATTTGAGATGTTAAGACCAATCAAGTTGAGCTTTATTTCTCCTGTTTACACTAATATTTGAACAGTTTTGAGTAATTATTTATAATTTATTTACCAACTCTTACTGTTTGCCAAAGCATTTATTGTTAGATAAGTGAGACATCACTTTACAAAATGCAAGGTTTAGAGAAGCGTGGGGTTTTAAGTAAAAATTAAAACAAAAGCCTAAAGAAAAAACAGCGCGTATTTGGATAAACTGGTGGACTATACAAATCAAAGTTACATATTTGGCTAACATTCAACAATCTATACCCCAAAACTTGTGTGGAGAGTTTGGGTTGACGTATCGGAAGCCCCAAGGCCCAAGTGTCCAAAAACAGGTACTCCAAACTGACTTTGAACTTGAGCACGTTTTATTTATTTTTTTATTATTTTAATTTTTTTGAGGACATCTATTTAATTTGCCCTAGTTTAAAGAAGACGTGACATCTATATATACTAGTTTTATATACGTTTGAGCTCTGGTTAATCTAACTTATTTTTATCATCTAAAAAACAAATTGTATGTCAATTTAATTGGCTTTTATTCGCTATCCTTAAAAAAAGAAAAAAATTTACATGCTCTAAAACCATGACTTTATGACATTCAAGAAAAAAATCATGACTCTACAACAAAAAAATAAAATAAATTAGTATTGATTAAAAAAACGTTAAAAAATAAAAGTTCACCTGTCAATAGCAAAATTGATATTAATGTTTCTATTATAGTGTATAATAAAAATAAATATAGTCAAGATTTATTATAACCTCAGTATCCTTTCAGGGCACCCCGGGACTTTTACCAAAATGTCTCTAGTTTATAAAGCAACGCACCCCACTAACTAAAACGCATGTTAAAGTGATTTCAGTCATGTCTTGTCGAGACTTGTATTAGTGTCAGTCTATACTAACCAGCACCAAAATTAGGGTAGTCAAACATTAAACTCGATGGGTGACCACCGAAACTATACAAGTGGTCTCGGTGGCCTTTGTGCCGAGACATGTGTGTATGTATCGGTTGACACAAGCCGACACACCATTCTATGTCTAGGTCTTGTGTGTCCGAGACTATAAGTTCGATCATTTCCAACCAAGACCTTAAACTTAATGTTAGTTAATGTAATGTCGCACTATAGGCACCCCACCGATTACTCAGGGCACCCCCATAAATACGCCACTGATTAGTTTAGGCTCTTTGGGGCAAATGTGTCATTTTCTTTTAGAACCAACATAAATAAAAAAAATTGGGGTGCACATAGCATGACTCCTATTTTTTAAGGTTTATAACTATGTTAAATATGTATAAAGATTGGCTATTTTTTAGTAATAAATATAGGTAACCAAAGGGAAATCCAAAAAAAATAAAGTCATTGATTTATTAATAGATAATTAATTAAAAGGTAAAAACGACCATTAAAGTGACAGAAGAATCTTTCAACATTGGTACTTATTATATTACTTAGATTTTTTTTATAGAAAATACCAGGATATACATATTTTTGTAACTTTTTCATAGTCTTTAGGTACAATTTTTTTTGGTCAAGGCTATTCGAACCCCACTTTTTGCTATTCGAACCCCATTTATTCATTGTACCCACTTTTTTGCATTTCAATTTTTGCTATACGATAGTTAAAATCAATAAAAATAAGAGGATTGAGGGGTGTTGATGCGAGGATGATGGTATTCTTGAGAGCTAAGGTTGGGAAGGTAAACTTTGAAGTGGAGTACAAGAAGTAAAGGGGTACGCTTAGCAAAAAGTGAGGTTTGAATAGCTGCTTTTTTTTCAACATTAATTCATTTTTGGAGCACCACGTCGTTTCTTAAAAAAAAAATCTTATTATGTTTAACAAAAAATTTTCAAAAAATATATATTTATTTTTAAAAGATAAAAGTATGATTTTCTATTATAAAGTTCTTTTTTGATCAAAGATTTTTTATTTTATTTAAGAAGTTGAAAAAATAATTTACAACTTAGTGCCAATTTGACATTTGGTGCCATAATTTTTAGTTGAAATTGCTCTAATTAAAAAGCAATAACAAGTTCATAGAGAGTAAACTATTTTAAGAGTTCTTTGTCTCAATTAAAAACTCAAGAATAGCAATCCACCTAGACAAGCCCGATGAGCCCGTATAATTAACTTATCAGTATCTGTAGTGTGCTTTCTCTTGTACAAAGCTAGGCCTTGTCGTCCAACTATTTTAATTGGTGTTTTATTTATTTATTTTGTTTGGTTCAAGATGGTTTATTAATCCCTTTTATTTTCTTAATAGTTAATCGTGAAAAAAAAATTCAAACACAATAAAATTGAGCAATTCTAAATCTAATTTACTAACTATTGTTATAATGCAATAATTGAAACCTAATAGTTATTTACTTGTATTATAACATGTTACAATTTGAATATTTTAATCTTTTGAGGCATATCTCATATAAAGTGAGTGTGACTCATCTCATGTGAAATAGTCAGAGGTAATTCCATGCACTACAAAATAAAAAAGAAATCCATATCTAATTATATATATATATATATATATCTAATTTATATATAATTAATACAAAGCAAAGCATTTAAGTGAAAAGTTAAAGAGTTGGACATATAATTTGATTTTATTACATGTGCTAATATAAAAAACAAGAAATCAATAAAAAAATCTCTAGCACATTTTCTCTCATTTATAATTAAGTGTCATGACTAGAAAAAATCGAGTTGGGAGGACTGCCCTAACATAAAGATCAATAATGCTTGAGTGTAGATTAGTCAATACAGTTAACGTTCGATACCAAAAAAGTTAAGAATTGCTAGAATAATAACACAATGTTACGACACATTGCGCAACAGTTGATTTGTTGTTTGGTGGCTATCTATATGTGCAATATGTTGTGAAGGAGTGTCTACCAAAAAAAAAAAAAAATACAAAGGGGTGTTGTCATTCTGATATTTTTCAAAATAAAATAAGTTTCTAATTCTAAACCAGCCGAGCTGCCCGTCAAATCTCTGACGTGGGCCCACACTTTGAACTCCCGAGACGAGCGTGCGCTACGAACCAGGTAACGACCACTATATATAAAACCCCGAATCGACCTTCTCAGATTCGTGACAATCGAAGAATTGCTCGCCGAATCTCTTCGTGCGCGAATCACTCTCTTCGCGTTCGATTTCAAAGCCCTCTCTGTCGGTCTCTGCATTTCTGCGACAATGTTCTCGTCCGGAAAACTCAAATCCGTGGATTTCTACAGGTCAGATCTCGATTTCTCACAGGTTTTTCTGCGGATTCGATTGTCTTCATGTGGAATCTCTTTTGTTCGCTTTGATGATTTACAGTGAAAGATACCTAATGTTTGTTTGATTGTTTCTGCTTTAGATTTCAGAGTTCGAGTTCAATTGTGTAGGTTTTGTGGTTGAGTTGAATGGTTAGGGCTTTGTGATGGATTCTGGGATTTTTGGTTTTGGTTATTGGTTTTGCGAGTGAGGCGATCGGTGAAAAGTGTGATGAGATGAAGAGATTAATGCAGGATATGAAGAACTGGTTTTACTTCATTGAAATAGTTCACAGTTGGTAATGTCGTGAGGAGCGAAACGGATTTGGTTGTTTTTGGCCTTTTGTTTTAGGAATTGAGTTAGTTTATAGTTCAAGGTAGATGAAATTCCATGAAAGGTTAACAAATATTAAGTGAAACAATCAATATTTGTGTCGCTTGCAACTATTTCGATTTAAAGCCGAGGGTTTCTCAGGATCTAGTGTGCTCAATGCGGATGTTTTAGGTATTTCCGGTTTGAAAGAAATGCGATGATCATTATTACCTATTTCTCCATTCTCATATGATGAGATTCTTGAGATGCATGATTTTATGTCAACGATTAACTTTGAGTTTGAGTGAAAGATCCATTTAGTAGGAATGCAGTTATTTTGGAAATAGCCTCTCTTGGATCATTAGAGAACCTTTCCGTGACTACTGACTAGTAATAAAAAGTAAAGAAAAAATCTCTGAAAAGTATGGTTCACTGCATATGTGGAACTTGGAATATTTGGACTAGGCTTTGGTTCGTCACATATTCATTGTATAAGAACAAGAGAATAAAACTTGTTATGTAAGTGCAGTGCGATTTTAGTGTCTTAGCAGAACAGGAATATTATGAGCTTTGGAAAATTTTACAGCCTTTGATATCTAAATTAATTAGTGGCCCCAAGGAGGTTCTTGCCATGTTTATCAAGAATAGAGTCCTAACGTCCCCAACTTTCAAACTTTAGAAAGTTTCATTTGTATATTTCAGTATCTTAGCCTATGGAATAAATTGTTATTGATAAGATTAGAACGCTCTTACATAAATTGGGACCATAACCAAAAAAACAAGTCTTGGTATGATTTCATTTTGAAATTTGAGAAATGTGTTGTTGATAGAAAGCAACTATGAATTATTAAACATCATCTTTTGTGAAATCCTAGAAAAATGGTTTATTTTCTTACATATATATATATATATATATATATATATCTGTTTTAAACTTCATCTTCAGGTAAATTGCCATTTATGAAATTCTAAACCAAATTCTCAGAGGTTATAGAGCTTGTAAGTACATGCACACACACACTCATGCATGTGCAAGAAGAAGAAGACGCAATACATGTCTGTGTGTTTCAAACTTTTCTGGGTCCAGATAATTTGTCTTATACCTCATATGAAAACACACATGCTGTAAGTATTATCTGGAATATTTTTCTTGCTATATCATATTTAAGTTGGAAAGTTTTAGGTGTTTTACATTTTAGACACTATGACATGTCAGTAATAGAGGTTATATTTGGTCCGCCCCAATAAAAACTCAATGTTAGAGAAATAAAGGCAAGTGAACTGTGTCCGAAACAAATGAAAGTTATGTGTTTGAAAGATTATGATGCTCATTTATCAATGGCAGCCGGGCTAGTAGAATGTCCAATTCTCCTAATTACATCTTTTTTTTTTTTTTTTACTCTGTATATGTTAATGCAATATTATCATTTCTACTCAACAAAAAAAGGCAGCCGGACTGCCACTGTAGATTTCTGATGGCTTGAGTTAACTTAACTTTTTTTAAGCTCTGATTTTTCTTAACATCTTTATTTGGACTGCGAACTGATGAAGGCTATTTGCAGTTGGTATTCTTGGAAAGACCTCCATAGTTGTATGTAGATTAAAAATGTTTGCATGTTTATTTGGCCCCTGCTCCATTTATATGTTCTTTATGGGCGACCTCCTTTTTTAATATTCTTTTTACTAATACTGTTCAAGTTTCCACACCTAAGGGGTGTGTAGTGGCAAAGAAAGGAGCACCAAGCTTTGACTGAGGGAGAGGTCTAGAGTTCAATTATTGGTAGCTTAGCTACAGTATATTCTAGTGTTATCTCCCGGGCTATGGGTCTAGGGTGCTTGACTAGCTCCCATGGGATTAGTCAAACCCAAGGTTTGGATATCCATGATTCTAAAAAAAAAAAAAAAAAAATTCTATTTTCATACTAGTGTAAAAAATAATTATGTATATATGTATGAATGATGTCTTGAACTCAAAATTGATTTATCCATTTAATATTATTAGAATAATGATACTATTCATATTATGGAAAAATTATCTACAAATCATTTTTTTTTTGTTTGCAGAAAGATTCCCAGAGACTTGACTGAAGCCTCTTTGTCAGGTGCGGGGCTATCCATCGTAGCAGCCCTTTCAATGATGTTATTATTTGGAATGGTATGAATATTTTGTATCCCTTATATTTAAGAGTTAGGATCGATTTGCATATGTACACATAGAAATTTTTTTACCATTCTGGCGAAACATCTTTACATGTTGACATGTTGGAGCATATTTTTGTTCTGGTAAATTTGTGCCATTCTTTATACTTGATGTTGGCTCTGTTTGGCAGACTGAAAAGTTAGAAACTGATAGATGAAAGTTGATAATCTAGCTGATCGAATAAAACCGCTTAATACCTAACTGATTAAAGTAGCTGATAAATGTAAAATGACATAAAAAGACATGTTTATGTACGACATAAATTACTTATACGTTTATTTTCTACAATATAGTTATATGTTATTATTTAAGAATATGTGTAATAATAAATAATAGTAATATATAGGTAGCATATACTTATATACATTTTTTTTACGTTTAGTAGTATATCTTTTTTTTTTTTTTTTTTGAAGAAATATATATCTTAAATGTTATTGTAGTGTTTTCAAAAAAAAATGTTATCGTAGTATTGGTATATAGTAGTGTTTAATATTATAAGACTTTAATTTTGAATAGATATATGAATTTGCATTTACTTACTAGGTCCCCATTGCTGTAGCGTTTGTCTAAAACAAAAACACTTTGATCAAGCATGTGTCCACGGACTTTTATTGCGGAAACTACAATTAGCAGGGCAAATATGTAAAAAAGAATTTAAACCAGCGTTTTTTCATTAAATGCTAGTTAGAGTAGCGTTTAAAATCTTAGCTGATCATCTAGCTTATTTTGAAAATAAGCTGCTAACCAAACGCAACTTATTTATCAAAGTAGATTATAATCTAGTTGATAAGTTAGCTGATAAGCTAGTTTGTGCATGCCAAACAGAGCCGTTTCTTGAAAAATCAAATATATTATGGCTCTTTTTTCCAAGAAATTAGTCTTTGCTTATAGTCTCTTCAAATATCTTGTATTTATTCTTCCCAAAACTCTCCTTTGGTAATCCTATCAATCTTTCACATCGCTATGTTTATGACTATTTGATAGTTTACAAGTACAGTTGATAACATACTGTGACTCTACTGGTCTTTGCAAGTGAAGTAACCATAAATGGGTTTCTGTATGTATTTAATGTTTTTCTTGTCATCCAGGAACTGGGTGATTATCTGGCAGTGAGTACAAGCACATCTGTAGTGATTGATAACAGTAATGATGGGGAGTTTTTAAGAATTGAACTAAATATCAGGTATTGTTTATACGTGTGTGTGTGTGTATTTAATATTTATTATATTAAAAAAAAATTCCTGTGTGCAGTTTATTCGTTAAATTTTCTGATGGGAAAAGAATTATTATGTTTATATGCTCGCTTTTCAACCTTCTTGGATTGCCTTTCTCGTTGAAAATTTTTCAATATCCTTCATTAGTATCACAATCATGATCATCCTCATTTACCATCATGGTTTTCATTGTTGTTCTGTTTAGTATTATGGGTATATCATTAACTTTGTGTTATTATTTGTTTTATTTTGCATTACATTCAAAAGTTTTGTTGTTTCTTTACTTTTTTACATGAACAATGAGAAGTTAGCTTTTATATGTATTGAGGAATGCTATTGTATATCTACCACAAAAGAACTCTATTGTACAATGAACAACATGCAAGCATCTTAGGGTTTTTTAGGGTCATGTATGAGGAATCTTGTACCATTTTGCTCGCTATCAAGCACTTCTATTATTTATTATTTATTTATTTTTCATGGAGAAGCATTTATATTTTTAAGTTTTATCTTTGCATTGATTTTAGATGTCCCTTATGTATGGAACTCCTGGTAAGATGATTAGGCATGATTTTCTGAAAACAATGTTTAGTACTTAGCTGTATAGAATGAAGAGTACTTTGTTCAACTTCTTGCATCTTTAAGATATAATGGAGCTGTAAGGTTGGGTCTATGTCTTTTGGAGACTTTTCTTGATATTTTATTTGTTCTTAGTTTGAGACAAATCGTAGTAGTTTTTTTAGCCCTTCTAACTTTGTAGCAGTTTCCGCTTTCAATCAGCTTTCTATGCTGGCAATAATTGGTCCCAGCTCTTTTTTGCTGTTAATCTGTAGACTGACATTTTCCCATCTGTTTCTGCTTAGTTTTCCTGCGCTCTCATGTGAATTTGTCTCGGTGGACGTGAATGATGTCTTGGGCACTGTAAGTCCATTCTTTAAGATATTCCTTTTTTGGTTTACCAAGTTTGACATTTAATTGCTGCACCTGGAATTCTCAGTGTTCAAATAATTATGGAAGTTTTGGTGTTCATTGAAAAAAACTCTTGTTGATTTTATTTTATAGTCTACTTATACCATTATCCTCACATGTCAATTTGAATGACAGCACCACTCCTTCAACTGCATTAGTATTGTTTCGGTGTATCTTGTGGCTGTCTCCCTATGTTTTAAACATAATTTTTGTGTGAAGATGAAGAGTTCTTTTGGAGCTTATTCAGACCATGGCTTAGGTTGTTTTTGTTTGTATAAAACATAATTTTTGTGTGAAGATGAAGAGTTCTTTTTTTGAATGAGTTTAATATTTATTAGTCCTGTCACACGTGAAGGAATTTCAGAGATTGTTCAATGGTGGAGAGCGTTGCTCGGTTCGTTTGAACTCATGATGTTTGGTAGTCGAGTAACTCTTATGCACAAAAACTAAAGCTCTTGGTGGAGCAGGGTAGGATTTATCACATGCATACATTACAAATTAATCAGGGTGCCAAGTCTTTGCATAGTACAGAATGCAGAAATCATTGTTAATATATGGCACTTACAAAAGCGGTCCTGCCAACTGGATGCGCCCCTAAGGGTGTAACCTTTCCCTTCAAAACAAAATTCTGTGAAGCCCTTGTCAACTTACTATGACCGGGAAAAGGTTTTGCCGAGTGCTTGTCAGTCATCAATCACCAAAATAACGAGTGACTAGCAAATTTTTGAGGGTTGTTATAGAAGCGAGGATTGGATAAAAACATGAATATAGCGATGAAAGCATATGAATGCGAAATTTACAGAAAGATATATTAGCTAATGAATAGCTAATGAAATTTTGTAAAAAGAAGTAAAACTGCTTGGGCTTCTTAGTGGCATTTCTTTAGGAACGATCTTTGCGGACAAGTTTTGGAGCTGGATCTGAAAATTTGAGAGTTGGTACTGAATCCTGCAAGTCTCTCTGTTATTCATGATTCATGAAGCTGTCCTGCACGCATTCTTCTCAATCTCATAAAAAAATTGATATAAGAATTGAATCATTTCGTGCGAGCACATTTTCTTGAATGCTCTTTTGATTTCATCATATGTCTTAGTTTCACGTGCTTCAGTTCTCAACTTATTGTGAATTTAGGTTCTTAATCTAAGCCATCTTGACTGCAGAACAGGTTAAATATCACGAAAACTATTCGTAAATTCTCCATAGATCACAATTTCAGGCCAATGGGTATGGAGTTCCATCCAGGGCCACTTCCAATAGTTAATAAGCATGGGGATGATGATTATGGTGAGCATGATGAAGATTCTGTTTCACTGAAAACTGATAACTTTGATGGGTATTCACATCAGTAAGTCAGCTGAGCTTGATATCTTTAATTGTTGTGATTGCACACCTTATTTTCTTCAATCTAGATTCTAGCTAAGATGTTTCAGTCTATTTGAATGATGTTCCTTCTGATAAACATATTTTACAGGTTTCCTATTTTTGTTGTCAATTTCTATGCTCCTTGGTGCTACTGGAGTAATCGATTGGTAATAGTTTCTTTTTTTGGATATGCATTGTTCACTAGATAGTTCCAAGAGCTTCATTGTACTTTTTCTGGCATATTTAATGGGCTCAAAATTTTTATGTACTCTATCATCCTATAGATTCTTTATATTTGACGTATATACATGCATACTTGATAATTTTCTTTTTCCTTTTAATTTCTAGCCTGACTTTGATTTCTTTGTTTTAGAAACCATCTTGGGAGAAAACTGCTAAGATAATGAAAGAAAGGTAATTCTATTTCTTTCCCCTGTTATTTTCCTTCTCATTATTTTTTTTTCTCTTGATATGACTATTATAAATTATGAAACCTTATGTTTGATTCTCTCTCTCTTTTTTTTTTTGCTCTGTTTGTCTTCATAAATTTCATTTGTCTTATCTTGTAGATATGACCCTGAAATGGATGGTCGGATTCTCTTGGCCAAAGTTGATTGTACTGTGGAGATTGAATTGTGCAGGAGGTATTTTCCAGATCTGTGTTTATTTAGTTGATGTGCTTGTACATAAACTTTTTTTTTTTGGTACCTACCTTCTTGTTGATTGCTTTAAAATTATATATTATTGAGTTGTATTTCATTTCTTTTATTCTTTACAATTGAACATTGTAGATGATGTAGTATAAGTATGAACATAGTTAATTATTTTTATCATTCTTTTTCCCGCATTTGCTTGACATAGGCTCGATGTAGTATGAACAGAATTAATTATTTTCAGAACTCACAATAGGAGAGTAACATTTGTTACACAAGGTTTAGCATTTTTGGTGCTATGCAACATGACTATCCGTTCATGGTCAGAATAAAATCTTGTTTTTAGTTTGTGTCTTATTACAGTTTCTTCATTATCCCAATTATCAGATTCCTAAATGAAGTTTGAGGTTGTTTTAAGGAATTTCATCATCCTAATCTCATACTGAAATTGCAGCCCACATGCTCATTAACTCTATGGCTGGTTGAAGATGGCTGTAATGAAATTGCAGCCCACATGCTCAGTAATTTCAATGCTGCAGTACTTCTGCTTAACCCTGATAAACAATTGCAGAATTCTGGCCTGGGAGTTTTGAGATGCAAAATTGTGTCTTACAGGCAGTTAAAAATTTGTGTTTCAGAGAAATTGGCTTTGTCATGAGTAGAATGTGATACTCAACAGTAGATTATTAATGGAGGAGGGTGGGGATGAAATATTGTTAACTGCTCCTTAACTTGATTCTTTGAGCTGTTATTGGGAATTCAATTGTTTGCTTTTGACTATGGATATTTATTGTCTACTGCTGCATTGAGTGTTGGATGGCATTCTGGTAACAATTTCCCAAAGTAGCATTTTTGTTTGCATCATATTGTATTACGTTATCTTGACATGGATCTACTGGTTAATACTTGCCTATTCGGGCAACTTACATGGATAAATGCAGACCGCAACTAATTTGGGATTGAGGCTTTGTTGTTGTTGGATAAATGCACAAAAAGAACTGGCATAACCTACATTCTCCATTTTGCTTTGGCTAGTTGTTTAGAATTCTTATATAATCTGAAGTTGATACTGCAAACTTGGATTGATGGACAAAGCCCCCTCTATGGGTCAGAAATTGTGGTTGTTTGAGATGGATTTTAGAACCCTAATGTCATCAAACTCTTATAACAGTGCTTGACAATAACTGTTGTATATTTTATTATTTTAGGTTGAGGCTATCTTGCTGTTTGTTATTGACGATGGTCTACAGTAATATATATCTTTGTGATTTATGCAGTAATATGCATTCTTATGTCTTTAATTATTTCTGCCATTTGGCTGTCTCATGCTTTTGGTGAATATATTTATAGAATGTTTGTAACTCTATTCCAGAACTTTTGTTTGTTTGTTTGCGTGTTCTTTTATTTCTCGAATCTCGACTACAACTTCCACCATCAAATCCTCATTGTGCAGTCATTTGCTATTGCTTCTTGACAAAACCACTTAAAAGCCATCTTTTACTTGTTTTTTCTCCAGTTGGTGTTATGTCTTAAATTCTTAATTATCATCAATAGATATTTCTGATTTTTCCTATCTACTCTTTTCATTTAACTTGCCCAATTTTCTGATAAAAATTGTTAAAAGAACTTGTAGTAGATCGGGAAGATATTTGTGCAACTGTATTTTGTCATGGCGAAACCATTTCTTTCTTTATCTTTTACTGTGGTTAAATTCTGTCACTTCATGTCTTTTAACCTTATATGTATTTTTTTTCCTATGCTATTTGTCATATCTCTGAACAGGAACCATATTCAAGGCTATCCATCTATACGCATTTTTCGTAAAGGAAGTGATGTTAGGTATATTCATATCCTTTAGTTTTTAAGCTGTTTTTTTGCATTCTCAAGAGCAACAATAAATGTCGTATGTCCTCTTTAGTTATTGTGAATTCTTTTTTCACTTGCTGTTATCAAGTGCAACTATGACATTCTCTCCTCGTTTCTCACCTATCATTGTTATACTTTCTGGTCTTTGCAATTGGACTTCGTACCTATCTTTCTAACAGTTTAGTTTGAATATCTTGTTTTCGTTACTATGGGAGACAAACCTATCTTAGTATTAATTACACGAAGCTACTCTTGTCAGTTGTCGCTGCATTTTGCACACCAGATCTGTTGGTTGATCCCATGTGGGGAGTCGTTGGACAAGTGCATCATAATTGTTTCTAGGTAGTTCATTAGTCCTCAATAAGACAATGTTAGCAATATCAGACTGGATAAGTCTCCCCGCCACAGTTATTTTGCCAATTTTGCTATAATCTTTAGATGAGTGTCCTTGTGTTATTAATGACTTCCTACCCGCTTAACTTCAAATGTTCTTATGGATACCCAGCTCAATCTGGAAAACATTCTTGCTCTTGCCGCAAACTAAAATTATAATTTTGATGATCTCCAACATGATTTGTGCTTAAACAAAATGTGCTCCTTATGCCATACTAACATCAAACAAGCCAAAAATAAAAAATAAAAACATTTGCATAGAGGAAATACACGCAGCTCAGCCAAAATGCAATTATTATTTTCATGTCTCTTAAATGAAAGAGGTGCATTGACTTTTCTCTGATTTTCTTTGTGAGCTATTACCATTCATTAGGCTTGTAAATTAATTTCAGCTCTTTCTTTAGCATGGTGATCGTGTATACTTACAAAGTAGATTCTTTTTTAATTTAGTTTAGTGAAGTGGAGGGGCTTTGATTATTTTCAGCCTGTAATGTTTCTGCAAAGAACTTTGAATTTCAACGATTTTCCTGTCCTGAATACTTCTCTTCTTTCTTATCTTTGAAAAAAAAAGAAGTCAGAAGAAGGAAAAAAGGCTGGTTCTCACATTTTACAAATAAGTACATTCTTCTTTTCCGACCATCAAAAGAGCCATGTATTTGAAATTTTTTGTATGGATGCTTTTTCTGGCATTACGCTTTATTTATGGCTCCTATATATAACCTTCTGTTGTAAAATAAATTGGAACTTGCTAAGAACTAGAGAAGGAAAGTAAAAGAACTACTAACTTCTACTACTACAAATTACTACTACAAAGAAGAGAAGAAATGAGATAGTTGAAAGGGGAAGTTTTCATTCAACTTTTGTGTGCTCTTACAATGAAGTTAGTATCCTTTATATAGGCCATTTGGTATGATGACAAATGTGCCTTAGCAATGTGGGACTAAAACATACACCCTTAGCAATGTGGGACTAAAACATACACCCCATGTACATTGAAATGGTTACAAAGAACATGACAATACATAGACTATGGGAAGTACATAACTACACAATATGTTGGTGTACATGCATGGTCATCCATACTTCACAACACTCCCCTTGGATGACGCTTGCTTAGAGATTGTGCCTCGTTAAAACTTTTACTAAGAAAAACCCTGTGGGAAAAATATAGTAAAAGAAAGAGTACACTATTCTCATAAATATTAAGATGGGTATAATATTGTTAAGATTGCCTCATTAAAAACCTTGCATGGAAAACCCAATGGGATAAAACCATAGCTAAGGGAAAAAGAGTGCAATACATTAATCAATAACTCCCCTCATGTGAACATGGGTGAAACTTGTTCAGCTTTCTTTACTTGCAATGTCTTTAAGTTTACGCAAGCCAATACCATATGTAAGCCTTTTAAATGTCGTAGTTGGTAAGGCTTTTGTGAATAAATCAGCAAGATTATCACTTGATCGGATTTGCTTGACATCAATTTCACCGTTCTTCTGAAGCTCATGCGCATAAAAGAATTTTGGTGAAATATGTTTTGTTCTGTCCCCTTTATGAATCCTTCACTTAATTGTGCAATACATGCTTTGCATTATCTTCATATAATATGGTTGGAGAATCTTTTATTGAAGGCAATCCACATGATTCTTGTATACGTTCAATCATGTTTCTCAACCAAACACATTCACGACTTGCTTCATGAATTGCAAGTACTTCGAAATGATTGGAAGAAGTGGCAACCATAGTTTGTTTTACTTGATTTCCATGATACAACAAAGTATTACCACATGTGAATACATATCCCGTTTGAGAACGGGCCTTATGGGGATCTCGATAAAAATCCAAAGATCGCATAACCTTGGAGATTCAATTTTACCCTCTCGAGTAAAATAAACCCATGTCACTTGTTCCTCGAAGATATCGAAAAATGTGTTTAACACCATTCCAATGTCTTCGATTGGTGAAGAGCTATATCTTGCAAGTAGGTTGACAAAGAAAAGCAATATCGGGTCTTGTACAATTTGCAAGATACATAAGTGCACCAATTGCACTTAAATATGGTACCTCCTGGACCAATTAGCTCTTCATCACTTTCTTGAGGTCGAAATGGATCCTTATCCACTTCAAGTGATCCGACAACCATTGGAGAGCTCAATGGATGTGCCTTGTCCATATAAAATCTTTTTAATAATTTTTCAATATAATTTGATTGATGGACAAGTACTCCACTTGAAAAATGTTCAATTTGTAAACCAAGACAAAGTCTTGTTTTTCCAAGTTCTTTCATCTCGAATTCCTCTTTCAAGTATTCGGATGTTCTAACGATGTCGTCATGGTTTCCCACTATATTTAAATCATCAACATATACAAAGAATAATCACAAATCCTGTTGATGATCTTTTAATGAAGACACATGGGCAAAAAGCGATTATTTACATATCCCTCTTTCAGTAAATAATCACTAAGACGTTTGTACCACATTCGTCCGGATTGTTTCAACCCGTACAAAGACCTTTGTAATTTTATAGAATGCATGTTATGAGGTTTTGATTTTATTTCATCGGATATTACAAATCCATCAGGGATTTTCATATATATCTCACTGTCTAGAGATCCGTACAGATATGCTGTAACGACATCCATTAAATGCATATCAAGCCCTTCAGAGACTGCAAGGCTTATCAAGAACCGAAATGTGATTGCATCTATAACGAGAGAATATGTTTCCTCATAATCGATGCCGTGTCTTTGTGAGAAATCTTGAGCTACAAGTCTTGCTTTGTACCTTGTAACTTCATTTTTTTCGTTTCTCTTTCGTACAAATACCTATTTATATCCAACAGGCTTTACGCCATCTGGCGTTTGGACAATTGGTCCAAAAACCTCTCGTTTTCTTAACGAGTTTAGCTCTGCTTGGATAGCATCTTGCCATTTTTGCCAATCGGGTCTTTTTTGACATTCGTCCACTGATCGTGGTTCGATCATCATCATTTTCACATATTTCAAAGGACACATTGAAAGCAAATATATCATCGGGAACAATTTCATTTCGATCCCAAATCTTACCGAGTTTAAATAATTTATTGAGATCTCATTATTTTCATCTTTTTCCTCTTTTCTAGAGGAAGTTGTTCCTCATCGAATCAACTTGTTCTCGACAAACCCTTATCAAAGGATTCTTGTGCTTTCTCGGAGTATTTTGATTTGTATTTATTTTTACTCCCGTTTTCCTCTTTCGAGGAATTGTATCCTTTGAACCAACCGGTCTTCCACGCTTTAAGCGTTTCGTTGGTTCTTGTGCATTTTGTTGCACAGAGACATCAATTCTTGCAGGAGCATTTACAGCTGGAATATGTGATTTTGTCACTTGTTTTGCATCATTAAATGCATCTGGTAATTGATTTGCAATTTGTTGCAAATGAATGATCTTTCGAACTTCAAGTTCACACTGATTTGTTCGTGGATCATAATGTGATAAAGTTGATGCATTCCAAGCAATTTCGCGCCATTCCTTTTGAATTGACTTCTTATCTCCCCCTAATGGTGGGAAAATTGCTTCATCAAAGTGACAATCAGCAAAACGTGCGAGAAATAAATCCCCGTTAAGGGTTCAAGGTATCTTATAATGGACGATGAGTTAAATCCAACATAAATCCCAAGTTTTCGTTGTGGACCCATCTTAGTTCTATTGGGAGGTGGTATAGGAACATACACTGCACAACCAAAAATTCTTAAGTGTGAAATATTTGGTTGTTGACCTAAAATGAGTTGCATGGGGGAATGTTCATGGTATGCAAATGGGCCTATAACGAATGATAGATGCTTTGCATGAAGGATCGCATGTCCCCAAACCGAAGTTGATAACTTAGTTCTCATGATTAAAGGTCTCGCAATTAATTGAATGCGTTTGATCAGGATTCTTGCCAAACCATTTTGGGTATGCACATGTGGAACAGAATGTTCAATGGTAATTCCTATAGACATGCAATAATTTTTAAATGCTTGAGATTGAAATTCCCCGGCATTATCAAGACGGATGGTCTTGATTGGGTTGTCGAGGAATTGTGCTCTTAACTTAATGATTTGTGCTAAAAGTCTAGCAAATGCAACATTACGGGTCGAAAGCAAACAAACATGTGACCACCTAGTTGATGCATCTATCAAAACCATGAAATATCTAAATGGTCCACAGTGAGGATGAATAGGTCCACATATGTCTCCCTGAATGCGTTCTAAGAAAACTGGGATTCCACAACAATTTTACTTGGGGATGGTTTAACTATCAATTTACCTTGAGAACAACTAGCACAATTATAATCACCAAATTGAAAATATTTTGTGACTCCTTAAAGGATGTCCATGCGAATTATTAATTATTCTTCGCATCATTGATGATCCTGGATGACCAAGCCGGTCATGCCATAAAATGAATGTCGTTGGATCATTAATTTTCTTATTTAAGACGACATTCGTTTCGACATGCCTTATATGAGTAAAATATAATCCGAGGATAAAGTCTGGGAATTTTTCTAACACTTCTTTTTTCCCATTTGAAACCAATGTGACATAGAGAAATTCTCTATTATTTTCGTTTATGGTTTCAATGTGATATCCATTTTGTCGAATATCTTTAAAGCTGAGTAAATTCCTTCGAATTTTCGAGTATAAGGCATTGTCAACATGAATTGTTGTTCCCCCAGCAACATAATATTTGCTCTTCCGAGCCATTAATCAAATTGGAGATGCCAGATATTGTTTGAACATTAGCATTAGCTAAGTTCAAATTGGAGAAATATTCTCTGTTTTAAGAATTGTGTGCGTTGTAGCACAATCAAGAAGGCACATATCGCTCTTATTTGGTTCATGACTTGAACACATGATTTGTTGATCCATCTGGACAAATAATATTTGACAAATCAGAAAAAGAGTCATGATAATATTCATAATATTTTGCCTTTGATTTTAAAGGCATGGTAAAGGTCACAAAAATACTCGGGCATATATATGACAATATTTAGGCAAAATAGCCTTTCATATATGACTAAAAAATGTCACAATTATGAGCGCTCATTGTCAATAATTATTTGCCCTTTGTAGTGGTGCACCACTTTTATTCCAAAATTTGGTGGAATTGTCAATACGACCTTTACCTGATAAATTTATTGCGATCATGATCATTATATGCAACATATGCTTCTTAATTTGAAGCTGAATTAATTGGACGGGAGTGATATTATATTTATAATATCTCATCATTTTACTCAGCTACTATGAGACAAGAAATCAATCCTTAATATTTATTGGATTGACGTGCGCACTCGATAATTTGTTGCAGGAATACATCGAGGCGAGCCACGTGGCTTATATTTGTCTCATCAGTCATATTTCGCATAGCCTCAATATAGAGGTAATTGAAATTGCGAAATAATAAATGATATTTGATCGATATAAATTTTTGTAGCATGAGACCCAAATTACTCATTTTGAGCTTTTTGGAGCATTACCCTTTTGGTATGTATAACTCCATAAGGTGAAAATATATATAAAGTGAAATATTCACTTTTCAAATCTCCAAAGAGAAATTGACGAATGATTATGTATAACACACAGCCTTGCATAGAATTATCATGACAAGAATTATAACAAGGTAAGAAATGCAAATTATGGTTGAAAAGAATTTTGAAATAATTTTAATAAAAAAGAGTTTTCCCTTTTTTTTTAATGTAAAAACATAGCATATGATTAAATATATGTTCACAACTTGATTATTAGTATGCAAAATGTATTACTTGTATGAGTTGGTGGGACAACCTCCAGGTTGGGTGGTGAGACGAAGTCTACTTAAAAACCATGCCACCTCGAACGGGATAACCCGTCTCCCTTTCAATGTTTAGCTTTACCGGGGACAAGGCTTACCCACTATCAACCCAAACTCATAACACTATTTGCAATATAAAAAAATCAAGAATAGAGCATAATTAATCGTTTGTAGTATAGCGAGAAAACTAGTTATGTCACATATTGATTTTTGATTTCTGATGTAGAAGATCGTACAAGACGCAACTACAGAGCATACTTTCGCAATCGGTGACGTTATAATGGTATATGAATAAAGTATGCATATAGAAGTTATGCATGTAATAAAAGGAAACAACCATGGTAATTTAGAAATAAATTGAACTTATTTAAATAACAAAAGTTATACCTTCTTAGCTTTTTCTCCTTAGCAAGCCTTCTTGAACTTCAAGATCTCCTTAATGCTAGAGCAAGCTCGTGCTGATAACGTGTTGTAAAATAAATTGGAACTTGCTAAGAACTAGAGAAGGAAAGTAAAAGAACTACTAACTTCTACTACTACAAATTACTACTACAAAGAAGAGAAGAAATGAGATAGTTGAAAGGGGAAGTTTTCATTCAACTTTTGTGTGCTCTTACAATGAAGTTAGTATCCTTTATATAGGCCATTTGGTATGATGACAAATGTGCCTTAGCAATGTGGGACTAAAACATACACCCTTAGCAATGTGGGACTAAAACATACACCCCATGTACATTGAAATGGTTACAAAGAACATGACAATACATAGACTATGGGAAGTACATAACTACACAATATGTTGGTGTACATGCATGGTCATCCATACTTCACAACACCTTCTTATTATTTTATTTTTTACTTTTAGGATATTGCTTTGCTTTTTTTCTTAGTCTATTTCAATTTCATAAATCTACATTTTTTACTGCACCGTTGATAGTTGTTGACTGGGTTGGGACACAGGGATGAACATGGACATCATGAACATGAATCATACTATGGTGATCGAGATACTGATAGCCTGGTCAAGGTATGCATATACATTAGATAAACTTTGTTGTGCTTTCAATTCATCTCAGTATGCTACATCTTTTTTCTGCTGCATTGCCTGATCGTAAGTTGTAACTATGCCTTGCAGGCAATGGAGGCTTTGATTGCACCTCTTCCACTGGAGTCTCACCGTCTTGCTCTGGATAACAAGTCTGTCAATGCAACAGACAATGCAAAAAGGCCAGCTCCTTTGACTGGAGGATGTAGAATCGAGGGATTTGTGCGTGTTAAAAAGGTAAAATTTATCTTTTGGGAATTTCTCTTTATCATATGTAAAATAAATAAATTATATTTTGTTTTCTGATGCGTGATTCTTGTTTGTGGATGTTTTGTTGCAAATTCTGTTGACTAGTATCTTTATCTTCTGGTGATTTTTAAGATGGACGCATCTTTCTTCTGGTGATTTTTTATGTTCCATAACTGATCATGTGCATTTCCTTTTTATCTTTATCTTCCTTGAGATCTGACAAAACTCTAGGATATACTTTAAATACTATTCATGGTGCAGGTTCCTGGAAATCTGGTCATTTCAGCCCGTTCAGGAGCGCATTCATTTGATCCTTCTCAAATGAACATGTCGCATGTCATCTCGCACCTTTCATTTGGCACGCAGGTTTCCCCAAGGTTGTTTGATGAAGCAAAGCGACTGACCCCTTATCTTGGTGCGAGCATTGCGCGCTTAAATCGTCAGCAGTACATTACACAACATGGTGATTCAAATATTACTGTAAGGCCTGGTTTTCCTTGGATTTACTTATTATTTTTTTTACTATATATTACTAGCCTAAAAACTTAACTTGGCTAGGTTCTCGCTTAAAACATCCATTAGTGTAAATTGTCCTTGATCCCATACTTTCTACTCAAGTTTTTGATATACCACGACACAAAGTTATGAAATTGAAAAGGACCATAGTTGAAGTTACTGTGTTCTGTATCTTTAACTTCACTTAGGTAGTTCCTATTTGCCATATTAGAGATTCTTGATGGCCTTTGCAAGAGCATGAATTTTCTGGGTTACGCTAGCTCAAAAACAACATAGCCTCAATCCCAAATTAGTTGGGCTCCCTATCCTCAACCCTAAATTAGTTGGAATTGGCTACATGGATCAAACTCTTCCATTGTGCTCGATTTAGTGCAATTGGCTTATGTGTAATAGTTAATAGAAAACCTGGAAACAAAACAAGATACACATGCTTCATTGCATTTTATGGGGTCGATGTAGGATCATTATGGTGATATAACCCCCAAAGAAAGTCGAGAAATGGATAAAAAGTGCCCAAAAAAATGTAAACAGTGCTAAGCTTTATTGATCAATTGAGGGAATTACACCAAAGGCACAAAGAAACAATAACAACAACAACAGCTTTTCGAGAGGCTGAGCTTTCCTTTCCTATCTCAATTGAGAAAACATTGCATATGTTCAGATGCCTCTTACACATGCAGGCAGTGATTGCATGGCCTAGGTCCCAAAACGACTACACGGCCAATGTCTTCTAAGTAATTTTTAAAAACTTGAAGGGGCTATTTACAATTTTGATAATAGAATACCTTCCCAACAACAAAATTGACACAATAATGTTGCATATGGACCTAAAGACTTATTAATATTTTTGAAGTATATATTAAATAATAATCATATTGACTAATAGACACTTATTGTTATTTAAGGACCTATAAATAAATAAATACTTATCCAGGGACCTCTAAATAAATGTTATTTTGTTCGCCTAGGCGCCGTCTAGGCACCTCCTCGCCTAGGCCAGGGAAATCACCTTGGGATCGCCTTAATGCCTTGCGATCCTTGCATGCAAGCTTCATATTTGTAGCCTAACTTCTCATGAACTCCATGCTTTCCCATCACCCACTCCACACGCACTGCTGTCATGATAGGCTGTTGTAACTGTCTTCTGGATAGGAGCACTCTTGAATCTCTAAGTGAGAGCACTGTGGACTTATTTCATGCATCCTAATCTTATCACGCAAGTGATAAAGGTTTTGATCATGAACACAATTCGCTTGCGACTCATGACTCATGAACGTGAAACCATTATGTACTGGCGGCAAATAGTACTATTACCGGAATTCAGCATGGCATATTCAAATTAAATTTTCTACCCTTATCTTGTCTTCTTGGCATTTTGATCAAGCGCCTAGATAGATACTTATTCAGCATTTGGAAACAGCTAAACTAAAGTAATGATCCATGAGATCAGTGTGCATCCAGTCATTGTATTCATCATATGAATTTGCTGTATCTATTTATAGAAGTTTTGAGTCGAAAACTTGTCCGAGTCTCTTATTTGAAACAATGAGAAAGAAACTTCTTATTATTGCAAAGAAATTAGACATCATTAACCAAAGAAGAAATAAATTAGAAATCAGACATTCTGTTTATGTTCCTGCGAATGCCTGTAAGCCAACTTTTGCTCAAGGTCTTTTGCTGTGTGCAATGTCTTAAGATTAAATCCAGAAGGTGGCAGTTCTGCGCTGTGTTTTACAATTATTCTGAAGCATCAATGTGAGAATCCTGAATAAGATTATTTTTTTTTTATCTGATTTGCTGTTCTTGATTTTACAGATAGAGCATTACCTTCAAATCGTGAAGACCGAAGTGGTGTCCAGAAGATTTGGTCAGATGCATAAGCTGATTGAGGAGTACGAGTACACTGCACACAGTAGTTTGGTGCACAGTATGCAGATTCCTGTTGCGAAATTTCATTTGGAGCTTTCTCCTATGCAGGTTTATTATAAATCCTCTCGGCTTGGTTTTATTGGATCATGACATTTAGTTTTTCCATCTTTGTTGACATGCTTTTTCATTATATAATCAATCAGGTTCTGATAACAGAAAACCCAAAGTCGTTCTCGCATTTCATCACAAACATTTGTGCTATAATTGGTGGTGTTTTCACGGTTAGTATTTCTCTATAATTCGTTCTGGAGGGTTTTTATTTGAGATTGAGGGTTTGTTGTTTTCTCTTCTTCTGGAGAACTGGTTCTAACCTTTGTTGCCCGTGAATGTCAGGTTGCTGGGATATTGGACTCTATTCTGCACAATACGTTCAGACTGATGAAAAAAGTTGAGCTTGGCAAAAATTATTGATTGGTGACTGTAAGCATAGATGTAATAAGACCTTATTTTTTGAGACTAGAAAAATGCGAACAAGAAAGAAAAATGATGATCAATTCAAGAAAGTACACTTGAAAAAGTTTTGGTGCTCATGGAAGAATCTGAGAAAAAACTTTGTGCGGACTACGTGCAAATCTAGTGTCCAATATTTAACTCGTAACAGATCTAGAAGGCTGGCTCCTCATGAGACATTGAACGCCTTGGCTCAATTAAATGGAAATTAAAAAAGGAAAACAGAGCCGATTGGTAGTCGAAAGAAAGTTATAGATGCAGAAGATGGGTGAATTTATTTAGGCGTACCTGACGACGAATGCTTTTCTTAACCGATCCACCATTCTGAAGCTTGCGCCTCTATGTTATTGTCATGTGTACATCCTAATTGTGTTTCTGATTTGTTGCAGAAGATGGGTGAAATTATGCAGTTTTACGACCTGTGAGTTGCATTTCCCCCATGTATCTGTTTACATTGTTCTTTTACTGTAATTGCTGAGCTGACTGTTCAAGCATTCATTCACTGCTATCTATATACTTAGACTCAGCAAGATATATAGCAATCCAAGAGACATCACTCTTATTCTTTATTGTTAAGCAAATCTTTTTCCAATACATACAAACAAATGCCATAAATTCATGCACTCATCCACAAAGGTATAGATGCATAAATAAATAATACCCACACCCAAAAGAAAAGAAAAAAGAAGTCAAAAAAAAAAAAAGAGAGAGAACTCAAACTCCAGCAAACTTCTCAATTCTCATTTAGAAGACCAAGAGAAGTGAAGAACCAAAGAAAGTTCCGAGAATGCCGAAGAAGCTGAAAAACAGTGAATTGGCAGAACTTGGAGAAGCTGGAAAACTTGGAGCAGGACTTTGAGGTGGTGATGGTGGAGTTGGCGATGACTCTCCAACCGGAGCTGGTGCAGGAACTGTCCCAGTAAAGCTGGAAGGGGGAGGAGATTCTAATGCTTTAGTGGAGTTAGAATTTTTGTTGATTCTATCTGCCATCAACCACAACAACCATCTTCTCATTTTTCTGACAGTTATCTATCATCCCACTTATGAAGTAGTAAGCTCCATTGTGATCAAACTTAAATGAAGTGTTTCCATCAGTGAATGACTTGGTAGGTGACCCTGTGTTGCAGCTGTCGTAGTCGTCCTTGTTTACTAGCAGAACTGAGTCTCTCTCTGGTGGGTAAACAAACACTGCGCACAAAACATAACTTATAATTCATGTTCTAGGACATAGAGATGGGGCAAACGAGTGATTAACAAACTTACATATGGAGTCGCCAACTTGAAACCTGTGTTTTTCCGCCCATTGGTTGTAGGTTTGTGCATTTGAATCAGTAGGCCCGCTCCATCCTTTTGCGCCGCCCACCCTAAATGCAGTTGCGCTGACTCGTTGCATCACTGATGAGAGAGCAAAGATGGCCACCAGGACGTAGAAGCATGACATTGTGTTGGCCATTGTGAGAAGAACTAATGGGTGATGTGCCCTGTAGATATGATAGGTAGTTGAAGGAAAGTAAGGATTTTAGATTGTTCGAGTTTCTGAGGGTGGCACAACGAGAGTGCGATCGATGAGGTTTATGTAGGCTTCTCTGCATGAGCTTTTAGAAACTGTAGCTGTGAAGTTTTTTCTTCTTTTTGATATTCTTCCCTTCTTTTGCTTCCCTCCATTGCTAAGCATATTGGCACTTTATAATGCTAGTCGGCTATCTACTGAACCTTTGCATCTATTTTTAATGTTGGATAAATGACTCACAGTGTCTAATTTTATGCTTTGCTTGACGTTTTGAAGAATGTTCATGCCTTGTTTTTGGGGCTAGATTGATTAAATGCCAATCTCATGAACTAAAAATAAATGACTGAATTTTATTCGTAAAGTTCCTCTGCAGCAGATGAACACTTTCTGCACAATCTACTTGTCTTTTAGTTTATCCTGCCTCTTTTGATCAGGGTCGCAGCATTTTTACTTCTTGCGTTCCTACTTTGGTATTTGGTGATGTGATTAGATTTACCAACTTGGTTTGTTTGGACAAAATAATTGATTGATTATGTTAGCGTTTGAATTTTAAGCTTATATCATAGGCTTTGTTTGGTAAAACTAACTGATAATTTAGCTGATAGCCGACCATCTAAGTAGATACTGGCTTTGTTTGCCAGAATTAGCTAATAATCGAGCTGATAGCTGATAATCAAGTTGATAGCTGAAAAGTTAGAAATTGATAAATGAAAACTGATAATCTAACTAATCGAATAAAACTGCTTAAAACATAACTGATTAAAGTAGCTGATAAATATAAAATGACATAAAAAAACATGTTTATGTACGAAATAAATTACTTATACATTTATTTTCTACAATATAGTTGTATATTATTATTTAATAATATGCGTAATAATAAATAATAGTAATATATAGGTAGCATATAGTTATATAGATTTTTTTTGACGTTTAGTAATATATCTTTTTTTTTTTGAAGAAATATATATCTTAAATATTATCGTAGTGTTTTCAAAAAAAAAAGATGTTATCGTAGTATTAGTATATAGTAGTGTTTAATATTATAAGACTTTAACTTTGAATAGATATATGAATTTGCATTTACTTACTAGGTCCCCATTACTGTAGCGTTTGTATAAAACAAAAACACTTTGATCAAGCATGTGTTCGTGGACTTCTATCGCGGAAACTACAATTAGCAGGGCAAATATGTAAACAAGAATTTAAACCGGCGTTTTTTCATTAAACGCTAGTTAGAGTAGCGTTTAAAATCTTAGTTGATCATCTAGTTTATTTTGAAATAAGTTGTTAACCAAACTCAACTTATTTATCAAAGTAGATTATAATCTAATTGATAAGTTAGCTGATAAGCTAGTTTGTGTACGCCAAACAGATCCAATAGTTGATAGTTGATAATCTAGCTGATCAATTGAAATTGTTTGGAAAAACTAACCGATCAAGTAGCTGATAAATGTAAAATGGCACGAAAGGACATGCTTATATTATATACTAAATAATTAATACATATACAATTATTATATTATTTGTCGATAAATTTATTCTACAACATATACCCATTTTAAATATATATTTAATGTTATATATTATAACATATATTTATTCTTAGTATTATGTTTGTACAAATATAAGAATATAAACATATTAATGAATAATGTTTGAGTTGGCATTTATAAGCCTTTTGTTTTTGTGTCCAGCTTGTGCACATACATTAATCAATGAAAATAAGTTATATTCTTTTCTATGTATGTAAAAAAAAATATAAGTAAATATTAAATAATAATTACTTATAAGACAATTTAATAAATTACTAATTAATTCAAATATGCTTCTTTGACCAAAAAAAATACAAATATATTTCAGTATGCCTATTGTTAATTAATAATTGTTGTAGTATACTAACATGCATTGCGTACGTATGTTAGAAATATATATTACTTATACGTTACGGTTTTTTTTTTTTTTTTTTTGATCTCAAAGATAATTTCATTAAAGTAAAACTCCAAGTTTACATCAAATTAATATAACAAAGCTTGAACATAATATGGTAATTCACTCCAAAGCAATATCCAAACATGATTTCGCGATGTTTTTGCCATATGATGGACAACTTCATTCGCTTGTTGATTAACATAATTGATCTTCCATTTGTCATGTCTTTTCATCAGTGTTTTACAATCTTGAAACACCTCACCCGCTTTAAGAAGATTGGGGATGTTTTCGCGATTTCTCCAATCGATTGGAGCGAGTCTGATTCAAAAACCATATTTCAATCTACAACTTGTCAATCCAACTCATTGTTTCTCTTATGTCAATTGCCTCTGCTTCCAATGGGTTACACCCCACACCGAAATGTTTTTGTCATCGCTTGAACAAACCGACCCTCAGAGTCTTTAATTATTGCACTCACCCCCACAAGCCCCTCAGTCTCGAATATCGCTGCATCTGTATTGCATTTTTTCCAACTAACCTTGGGGGGATTCCATGTCATTCCAGTACTCTGTGGAGGGATTTGATTGTTGCCAATGTTATATTTCTTCCTCACTTCAACCCATGAAGTATACCAATACATACCTTGAGAGATCAAATGGGGTAGGGAAGATCACTCTTCTTCTACAAATTATTTTTTAAGTTCCATATAGACCACATCTTCATACACACTTCATTGACTGACGAATTTGAGTCTCGACACAAATTAGAGAACCACTATTTTATATCACTGTTTGTAGGTTTTCGGTGATGAAGTTCTCGCCAACAGTTTCGTACCTTTGAACATTCAAAGAAAATGGTGTTGTGTTGATTCAGCAGGCTCTACACAACAAACACAAAAATCTTCAGTTTGTAGCCCCTGATCAATAAGTTATGACTTTGTAGGAATACAGTTTCTCAAAAGTCGTCCACATAAAATGTTTCACTTTTGCTACAACTTCAAGATTCCACAGTTTTGACCAATCTCCTTGGATCGCCACCAAGTCCCCATCTCTACTCAATTCAACTGCAACTCGATGTCCCGAGTTTACCTTATAGATGTTGTCCTTTGAATGCTTCCAAATTAACCTATTACAACTATAGTTACTCAATATGATTTGATATATAACCTTCACGTCTCTCACATTAAAAGTCTCCCCAATAAGATCACTATCCTATACTATTTCAGGAATCATCAAATCATTAACCGTGACATCCTCTGAAGGTCACCTAAGAGGGGGGTGAATTGGGTGAGATGACCAAATGATACTTTTTAAAACTTTCTTTGCTAATTCACTAAGTTAGCTTGACGAGTTGAGCTAAATGACAAAGTGTAGTAGTAACGAATAATAGCAATGCACCGAATGATTCAAGTAAATTGTAAGCTACACTAAGTGAAGGAGGTAGAAGAGATGGAAATAAGACACACGATATATAGCGGTTCGATCCAATCGATCTACATCCAATACCTAACCTCCTCGGTTAGAATTTTTAACCCCCCACTTATATTACCAATAAGTGTTATACCCTAAGCTAACTAGCCTAGTAAATGTCTAGCCTCAACTAGGTCTTTTACAAGATGCCTTATCGCAATAAGGTCATATACAACCACCTAGCCACAGCTAGGATTTTCTCCACCTAGACTCACATAAGATTTTCCACACCTAGTCGCAACTAGGATTTATGCCTAGCCTTAACTAGGTTTTCCCTTTCGATTTAGATCCCACTAAGTCTTACAATCAAAGTTTGACGAATACAATGAAAGTGTGATTTACAAGATAAAACGATATAAGTTGTTCTCCTCTCACAAGCCAAATATAATCCTAATATGAATCGATGCAAGTAAAACTTTGCCAATTGAGATGTCTTGTAAATTTAAGTTTTTATAGGCTAACTCTCAATATTGAAACCAATTAAAAAGAGTATAAATTAAGCTCAATTTGGTTCCAATAAATAGCTAATTGATACACAAATAAAAGATGTAATTTTAAGCTCAAGTTGTGCAATCAAAACCTTGGATCAAAAACAAGTTTAGATTAAAAATAAGACCCTTGTAAATATGTTTTTAAAACAATACAAGCTTGAAACCACAAAATCAAGTATAGATTAAACACAAGTGGGTTTCAAGTCAATATGGTGCACTATGAAAAATTACTATTAAGTTCAAACAAATGCACTCAATATTTCGGGTTTATAGAAAATCAAGTTTAAGTGCAAAAATTATTTTAGTTATGTTTTACACGCACTTCAATGAAACTAACAACAATACATATAGATTAAGCTCAATGTGATTTCTCTAATTTCATGCACTATGAAAATCAAGTTTAAGCCCAACTAGTGCAAATTAGTCTTAGGATTTATGCATCAAGATTAAGCTCAAAATTCAAAGACAACTATGTTCAAGAACACCACAAATGATTTCCAAACAATATTCCAAACAAAAAGTATAGATTAAGCCCAAAAAGAGTAAAAAATCAAGAAATCTTACAACCCCAAGTGTGAGATCCGAAAATCAGTTTTGAGCAAGAGTTGTAAGCCTTAGAGCACTTCCTTTTACCTCACTTGATGTGCATAGGTTCAGCCCCAATAATCCCCAAGTGAGTGTATGCATTAGATCTTTACTTTTCTTGCAAAATCATGATTTTTGAGCATTTTGTGTGTGTGCTTTGAGCAAGAGTTGTCTAATGTGTGTTGTAGGTATTTTGTAATGTTCTACATTCCTTTGTAAGTGTTTATGACCGTTTTAGGGATCCAGGGCTCAAATTTCATCAAAGATTCAATTCAAAGTATGATTTTCAACTTTATAAAAAAACTGTCATGAAAGGAAATAGCTCACTAATTTTCTAGCGTGCTAATTCTGCACTTAGTGTGCTAATATAAATATTAGCACGCTAATTGTCAGGGGCCTCAAAATAAATATTTTTGGCCATAGAGTTAGCGGCCCTTTATCGCATCCGGGACCCTACCAAACCTCATATAACATGTCATACATGTTTGTTATGAGTCATATAACTTATTTGGATGGTTCGAATATTTTCACAAATCCCAGAAACGGAAAATCCCGATTTCATGACATACATAGGGGCTTTTCTGTAAATATTTTTAATGTTAATCCAAAAGTTGTTTAAACACATACCGGTGCATTCAAAATCGATTCTAATAGTTCATACACTTCAAATACATGTTATAAAACATATTTGTATGATTTAAAACATTTTGAAACTCGCGAAATTGAAAATCTCGAAATTCAAGACTTTAAGTAATTTAAACTCCAAAAATAATGAAATGCATGATTCTAATGCATTTGGCTTATAGAATTAAACTTTTATACCTTACAAATGATGTACATAACTCCATACATGCTATACGGTGCCTTTCTTTGTCTTAATCACTTCTTGAGCTTTTTCGGTGTCTTTTCTTCCACTTCATTTGAACTTGTGAAGTTTAACTTCCTTTGAACTTGTGAGTCTAATAAAGTTTGTTATACTGAAATACTTGACAAACTTGTTAGTACCATTTCACATTGTTTGTTGACATCAAAATATCGGGTGAAATGTAAGTATGACAACATTTAGTTGAACATCCTCCGTTCCTTGGATCATTTCAGTGGTCAAACGATTATTTACATTATCTTTCAACCAAGGATCATGTCATAACTTGATCGAACTCCCATCACCCACCTTCCATCGACACCCATTTTTCAACACTGATTTAGCTGTCATAATACCTCTCCAAGTAAAACTTGGATTATGACCAATCTGGGCCTTCAAAAAATCCCCATTTGGAAAATATTGAACTTTGAGAATTCTCAAAACAAAGGTATTTGGATAATGAACAATACGTCATCCTAGCTTAGCCAACATGAAAAGATTAAAACTGTGTAGATCTTTAAAACTAAAACATCACTCGTCTTTCCTTACACAAAGTCTACGCCAATTCATCCAATACATTCCTCTTTGCTCCCATTTTTTGAACCCCAACAAAATGAATTCATCATTTTCTGAAGTGAATCACATAAAGATTTTGGGATAGGAAAAGTACCCATACAATATGTTCGCAACACTTGAGCTATTGACTTAAACAACACCTCTTTCCCGGCCTTTGAAAAAAATCTATGACGCCACGACATCAATCGCTTCCATTACGTTATATAAGTTAACATATTAAAGTAATAAAAAACGAGAGTAAAAATAGGAGAAAATAAAGAAAACGCACCTAAGAAAAATGGATAAGTTTCAATCAGCTAAAATAACCGCACAAGGGCATAATGAGAAAGAATAAGTTTTATGAGATTTGAAAATATATTCCCAATCAAATTTTCATGTTGCTAGAGCAGGATATCTTGCAGTTACAGATATAACCTAGATCGGATTTAGTTTTTGCTAATAAAAAAAGAATAAGTTTTTTTTTTTTAATTTTGGGAAATGAACTACGATCTCTCGAGGTCTTGTCTTTTTGACAAGTGATGTCTTTACCAACTCACCTGAGAGGTTTTGACAATGAGAAAGAATAAGTTAACACGCCATATTTTTTCTAAATGCTAATTCATCTAGTGTCTAAAATTTTAGATTATATAACCTAGACTAATTTTGAAATAAGCTAGTTACCAAACCCGACTTATTCTCTAAAGTAGCTTATAATCTAGCTAGTTGATCAGCTAGTTTGAGCCATAAAATCCAATATAGCATTCCTCTTTCAGATGTGTTATGTTGTGCTTGTGTTTATTAATGGTTATAATTAATGGGAGTTTTTTTTTGATACGTAAGAAACCACAACTTGTCCTTGCTCATATTGAGGCTCGAACCCCTAACCCCTAACCTCTTAACAAGGGACCTCACCTTACCAATGAGCTACCCACTTGGTTGGTAATAATGAAAGAATTTATGAAGTATTGTAAAATGAAAATTTTCATGTAATTGTCACCACTCTGATATTAGATGGTGGGTTGAACTAAGGGTCAACAATCCACATAAAATCCAACTGGTAGCCTCTTTTTTTTTGGGCACCTGTTTTTGGCTGCTCCGAGTACCCAATATTTGCCTCGGCCAGTTCTAGACTCGGGGTTGGTAGGACCACTTAGTGGCGACAATCTTGGCTCAAGATTTTAAAGGAACTCCATTCCCATGACTTAACTCGAGTCAAATAATTAAGGGTGACGTCCTGTGCTAACGCGCCACATCCTTTGATGCGCGTCGAACGTGTCAATAAAATAATATAACGTAAACCAACTATTTTGTAGATAGTGGCAAAGGGCCGATCCCACATAGATTGATAATCTTTTTAAGGTAAAAACAATAACAAAAAAGGGAATCGGGGGTTTTATAGTACAATTAGAACTGAAGACATGTAAAAATACTTTTTAAAGAACGAATATCAATATAGAAAAGTAACCTAGACTTTCACATCTCGAACTTTGTTAACAACCTATGTAATTCATCAGTCTTCAGTTCATATAAATATATAAAATTTAATTATGACCTAGTGTGCTATAAACCTGGTGATGCGCTCGGTTCCTCACACTTCCTAGTCTTGATAGTCAAAGTACGACCATTAACTACTTCTCTAACTAAATACACAACCCTAGACTCACACGAATTATGTGTAATGCGTTGATCACATAAGGCTTTGTGAAGGCACTACACCTAGACAACGGATCGCTAGTGCTCCCAATTTAGCCTAAATCCCTAAGGCACTTGATCAATCTCAAAAGGGACTAACCAATCAATATGACCAACTGTTACTTGGATGAGTTTATCGTATAAGGATGGATACTTCGACTCAATAACTAAGGGTGGTCAACCTAATATGCATGCAAGGGCCCTTCACACACAATCAAATCTAACCTTAGATGATATTCAATGCCAAAGGAAATAAGCCATAATAGAAAATCAATGAAAAATAGATTAAATAAACCTCATGATGAATTTCAAAGTTGAAGACACCGTTCGATCCACCCCGGCGTAGATCAAGATGATTAGCCAGACATTATCGAGCAAAAATACAAGGTTTTTTTTTATGTATTCTATGGTAAACAAGAGATTAAATTCGTAGAACAACTTAACTACTATTTATATGAAGCCCCTAAAGTGGGTTTCAACATAAAAAGTCCAAAAAATGAGGAATTTTTTAGTTTGCGCAATTTAGAAGCCACGACATCCACCGCGGCGTGCAAAACACTGAGCTTCTGGTCAGGACGTCGTGGGGTTACGTTTTGAGAACTTGTACTTGGCGGTGTCACTTATGTCTACATTTTCTGAACTGACTTGCAACGTCATTTTGAACCATTTAGAGGCCGAATTTGGAGAAGCTTGCGAGGCATGAAAATTTTCAGCTCGTAGTCTAATTTCCAACGGAAGAAACAACAAGTCATTTGAATTTGAAATGAGGAATTTATGAACTTTATATTAAAGCGTGGTCATTAAGAAACTTGAACAAACTTGGCCAACTTAGTGTCGCACAATCCCAAACTTTGCATTTTATTCCTCTAGTACCATATTTGCTTCATGTTCTTGTTATAAGTCCAAAATATCTGAAATCCACAAAAGTGAGAGTTTGTCACCA
Source organism: Stephania japonica (assembly GCA_039657345.1). NCBI lineage: Eukaryota > Viridiplantae > Streptophyta > Magnoliopsida > Ranunculales > Menispermaceae > Stephania > Stephania japonica. The sequence goes on from CM077556.1 coordinate 76,268,468, forward strand.
TAAATAAGATAATTAGAGTCCACTTATACTTAAATTACTACACTAAACAATCCATAATTAGACACTTCACACCCTCATAGATTAACAAGTAGCCTCTTTCTTTGTCTTATGGCACAGTATTTGGATTACTTTGATTTTGACACATAGTGGGTGTTTCTCCCAACAATAGTCGTTGTAGACGCAATTCGGCCAGCTACACTCCATAAAATTGAATGTTGAGTAGTAAAGCAACAACTATATAAAAAGAACTTAACATAAATGAGGATGCTTAGGTGGATGTGTGGTAAAACTCATAAAGATGGAATAAGAAATATATAAATTCATAGACTAGTAGGAGTAGCACCAATTGACATATAGATTAGAAAATAACGGTTATGATGGTTTGACAGCAAAATCTGGTTGGAGTGATGATGCGCAGGTAAAACAAATTCGAACCTCAACTCAATGTTTCCCGGCTGATATATACTGGGATTAACCCTTATTAGGTTAGGTTAGGCTGTCGACGCATTGTAACTAAAGCTCCCGTAGTTCTGATTCCTAATAGTAACCACAAGCGTCGCGGTTGCGTTTAGTGATAATACCGGAAAAAAACTGAAGTTGATGTTTTTGACAGTAATATCATGTAAGAAAACTTGGGGGTCTCTTGGCTTGAAGACTGTAAAGAACAAAATTACGAAAGTAGTAGTGATTGTAATGAAGAGAAGTGCTGAGACTCCACTGCAGATTATGAGGCCTTTGTGAGATGCCATGTTGAATTAAGGGTATTTGCATGGTATTGTGAGATCAAATTGGCCTTAATTATATTTTGAAGTTTTTTAGGAACTCATTTGAGGTGAAGCCAAGCAAGTTCAATAGTGGAATAATGAAGAGGAGTGAAGGTTCGTTTTGATGATTCATGCTTTTGAGGTTTAGTGTTTGTTTTTGATGGGCAGTTGGACGGACAAAATTTCACAGCATGTCCACAAAGGCCAACAAAGACCCCTCGTAAGTAACAACAAAAGTCACAACGCCCATTACAAGACTGTGAAGACATTCGACTCCTTCGAGGATTTTGAGCCTCCGAGAAGGAGAGTAGCATGGTTAGGTTTTAAGTCTCAGGGAATTGATATGCATGCAGTTTGCTTCATTTTTGAGACTCGAAATTGAAATCTTGTTTAAGGGAACTCTATCCTTGCCAGTCTGATCGATTAGTTGTTAACCTAACAAACGTTTCTAATATTGGCAAGTGAACTAACAAAGGGGGATCCTAATGTTGTTGGGCTCCATCCGGGCATACGTGCGCGGGCACGTGGATCTCTGCTAGTACCGATATTGTTCCCAACTTAACCACCTTAACATTAGGTGTGGGGTTTTACTCCAAAAGGCCTCGGTACTATTAGAGGGGAGGTAATCACTAGTATTCTTCATTTAGAAGTTTTATTTTTCAATGTGGGACTATTATTTCGGTCCACACAACCCAACAATCTCCACCTTGGACCGAAATTCATCCAAGATGGGCACACCGCATGATCCGTCGTCGCTACCATCTCGAGGGAGAGCAACTCGAGGCACACATGCGACCACCAATAGACATGCCTTGTCCCAGCCGCACCGTCCGCTCTGATACCACTTGTTGGGGTTACTCAACAAGAAAATAACCCCTTCAATTCGAGAAACAGATGAATAAAATCTACTAAGCCACGAACTATGCACCAAATTAATCACACCACAAAGAACACAAGATTTAACGTGGAAAACCCTCCAAATCAGAGGGAAAAAACCACGAGTCAAACTCCGAATAAATCCACTATATGAATAAAGAGTACAAGAATCTCAATTGAGGAAAATACAATATTAACTCCTTCAAAGAACTTGAATGGTCACACCAAGATCTTGAAGAAATCCACCCTCAAATTGTACCCTTTCTTGATCACCAAGAAACCACCAAAGACTTCGCCTCGAGTCTTCAGATTCAAGATCTTGATGTATCTTCAATATAGAGAAAATTGTTGTTGCATTCACCGCCTTGAACGCACAATGTAGAAGAGAGAAGAAAAATTGCCAAAACACACAAAAGCTGGCTAATTAGAAGAATCACCCAATTCCTTAATTCACTCCAATTTTCTTTCCTATTTTCTCTCTCTTAGATTCCTATTCAAACTCCAATTTGTTGCTTTATGTGTAGACTTTTTGTTTTTATTTTGTGTGGGGCCCACACAAAAACCAACAATCTCCCCCTCCAACATATGGGGAGATCTCAATCATATTTGATATTCAATAACAACTCAGCCCCACCAACTTGGTGCAGGACTAATGCTTCACCTTCGTCAACATATCAGCTGGATTCTTATCAGTGTGAATCTTCTTTAGACTCATCTCATGATCATTCACAACTTCTCGAATCCTATAGTATCGGATATCAATATGCTTAGTGCGGCAATGATAAGTAGCATTCTTGCTCAAATCTATAGCACTCTGACTACACAATTCACTGCTTCAACCTCAATACAAGGCCAAGTGAGCTTCAACGTGGCAGCAGCAAACATAGGGTTATATTTACCTAACCAACACCCAGAAGCACCATAACAACAATGAATAAATATCTAATTATAGCATTTCTTACACAATTTCCCGCGAAAAAAGCTAACGCGGTCCCAACGACCAAACTAACGGAGCTTCTAACGGCCGTCAATTGTCGTGACCACCACCACGTTAGTTTAGACACCATTCCACGAACACCAAAAAACGCGAACACACAGATTTTGCGCGTGTTCGAGAGCGACCGATCCCTCTCGATTTCTCGATCGGTCTTCGATTCATTCATCCATGAATCCAATCCCGATATCAGATCCAGCTCTCGCGCTCTTCAATTCGGTCTGATCGATACAGCTGTGATCATCGGTAGGGTTTGGATCTTCTGTGGTGGCTTCGTTTGGGTGCATCGGAATGTGGAGGGATCCTGGGATTCCCACGGACTCGTTCTACGAGGTTCGGCCGGACTGCACCGACGTCCCCAAGACTCGGTTCAAGATCAAGGTTTTGCTCATTTTGATCAATTTCTGGCATTCTTTTACAATTCTTGAATATGCCTCCATTAATTTGTGGAACGGTGGAGGTCAAGATCAATCAGTGTTTCAAATGATTAGGAATTCAAGAGAGATCGCCGGTCGCGATTTCGTCAAAGTTCCGATAATGATTGGAATATTAGATTGGTAGCTAACTTAGTTATTTGGTTCATAGGAATTATCTTCGGAGCTTATGGCGATTAGCGAATGATTAAAAAGATGCCATCTTTTTATAGTATTGGTACATTTTCAATCTATCACTTCTGAAAACTGAGGATTTGATAGGATCTCAAATGAAAAGGATTTAGCTAGAAATTTGATGTGTAATTCGAATGCGTTGTGTTTATTGTTTCCGCGGACTTTTAGAATTGTTGAGGAGTTTTCAAGAGTTTGGTTATTTTGGTGTGATTGTGCAGGCTGGGAAAACTCTGAGTGCTAGAAGATGGAAAGCGGCATTTGGTACTGAAGGATACCTAGACATGGCGAGTACAATCAGCAGAATCCAACGAGGGGTGAGATTTCGTTGCTTCTCCATTTTATTTGGTTGTTCATCTTAAAGTTCTTTCTTTCATGGGTGATATTCTGTGTCATTTTCAAACAAATGTATAAACCAAGATTTCAGAGAAAAGCATAATAATTTTGATAGAACAAGGCATCTGACAGATCTTTTTTCAATTTGTTGAATTTCCATAAATTGAAGAATAGGTTTATTTATATTGTATGGCATATTACTATCCAGTATCCACAACTGTTAACTGACTCAATCGCAATTGTTGCGCTGCAAGGATATAATTATAACACTAAAGATCAAGGTTATTATTTCAAACAGAGTGATCTCTTATTGACCTTGTAACAAGACTATTGCACATATATAATGTATTAAATGTGATTGATTTTGCACTTAAGGTTGAGTACTATTTTTTTTTTTCTAGTTATTCTGACTGCGAGAGTTCAAATGGTAATTTTTTGTGAACTAGGGTGTCCATCCAACAATTAGAGGAGAAGTTTGGGAATTTTTGCTTGGTTGCTATGATCCTAAAAGCACCTTTGATGAACGAGAGCAGTTACGCCAACGTAGGAGGTAATCTTTCCATTTAAGTTCACTTTAGGGTTGGAAATTTTAAGAATCACAATTTTTATATTTTCTGGTTGTTTTAAAGGTAGATGTCGCAGTTTCTCTGAATGTATTTTTACAGAACATTGCAATATGCATATTTTCAACTTATTTTATCACGTCTTGATATTTTTGGCCACTTCAATTATTAGTAGCAGAAACACGTGCAATTCACTACTGTAGTTTCCAAGTGATATGGTGAGGCAAAAAGAAGATCATGAAAGAACCTGATAGATCTCTTTCTGTAGGATATGCAATTAGGCTGGAAGAAGACAACAGAAGCTGACACTGTATGAGAAAAAGTGGATAATACGAGTCATGATATGGGCTAATTTGTAGCTTTCTCTCTCCTACAAAACTCATTTGAGTTCCTCTCAAGACAAAATACTCAAAATATCCCTCATTTAACCTTCCAGCCTTTATTTATTGTGTTCTATTTTTACCCTCTCTACATGGTTCATATCAGGTACATCCATGGGCAAATTACTGGAAGATATGATTCTAGCCAAAATTTTGAATTAGGAAATTGTACACTAGTCTTTTTCTTCTTGTATTTTCTAATTAGGGTGATTCAAACTTTCTGATGAAATTCACTGAACATTAGAGCTACCTTTTGTTTCCTAAGACTAAACCTTAATGAAATGGAAGGGAATAGATTAGACCGTAATATTGGATATCTGTTGTTAAATATGATTTTTTTTTTCATAACCATGGGTGTCTGAACTTTTTTCAACCCCTCCCTACTTTGGTTTGATTGATCCTATGGGAGTTAGTTGAGCGTCCTAACCCCATGACCCGAAAAAACCAAAGACTATAATGTTGCTGCCAAGAATCGAACCATGACCTCTACTTCAGTCAGAGTTAAAGTACTATTTTCTTTACCACTACACCACACCCCTTGGAGGCCTGTTGTTAAATATAATGAAATGAATGGAGTATAAAAAATTGTAGCCGGAGAAGCTTGTTAACTGTAAGAAATGGTTTTTAATTTTAATTGGACTTTTCATTATTTCCGTCAGTTACCCTTCGATTCTCTTGAAACATCTGAGGTCTAAACCATCCAAATCTGAAGTTCTATTTTGTGCCACAGCCCACATGATTTTCCTAACCTCCCCTGTAGTTAAACTCTATACCTGCATGCATGAGGAAATTTTTTGCTACTGAAATTAAATTGAATCCTATGTATTTGCAAGCATATTTTTTTCTTTTTTCTTTTCTCTTTCTTTTCCGGTTTTGAAAGTGCATGCAATTTAGAGATGAGATTATATTTCCGTTATGGAGGCTAGAACACATCTTGATTATTCTGTTCGTGTGACTTCTAAGAAAGCTGTGTAGTAATGTATATGCCTTCTCTTTTTATCCCAAATCAGGGAGCAGTATGCTAGCTGGAAAGAGGAATGTAGAAACATGGATTATCTTGTTGGCAGTGGGAGGATTATAACAGCTCCTATAATAACTGAAGATGGTGAGCCTATTCAAGAGCCTTTAGTACTACTAGAAGCCAATCCTGACAGAGGAATCACACCTTCTCATCGAAACGATCATAAGACTGGGGATAAATTACAAGAAAATGCATCAACTGTTTCTAGGAGTTCAGAAAAAGTTAGGGATAAGAAAATAATCCAGTGGAAGCTTACCCTACATCAAATTGGTTGGTGTTTCTTTTCTATTCATGTCAGTGTCTATTACTTGAAGTTAAAGATAATCCTTTCATTGCATTTATGAAATTGTTTTTTTGGCTGATAATCATGGATGCATGTCAAAGCTGGACACTTGTCACACTGTTAATATGCTTGTAATCGAATAATGAAAATTTCGAATCTGTCACTCTACCTGTGTAGCTGCTGGTCAATGTTGATGTACATCGTAGTTGACTATTATTGTAAATTTACTGTGTGGGCATTTCCCTTAATTTTGTAGTATGAATAACCAAAATTCTTCGTGTTGCTTATCAATAAACTTCAAGAGATCTTTAATATAATGGAGCTCAACCTTGCTATATACTTGGGTTATACTTTGTTGATTTTACATCAAATGGAGCGCCGTTACTATGCTGGTGCAGTTCTTTTACATGGGTTATTAATCTAAAACCTGCATTACTAAGAAGTGGGTTGTACTGGATGTAATGGCATTGACTAAGAAGCTTCAATAATTTCATGAAGTAGTTTAGTTGAAAAGTTTTTTATTTTTTTAATAAGAAGTTGAGTAGCTTAATTATTTGAAATAATTTGAAAGCTCAACTATATATTTTTAATTTCATTTTCATATAAAGTTGGAATTTAAGTTAGTTGTGGTATCGAAGACCACAAATCATTGCAATAACTGATACTCTCTTGAAAAAGCAATTGCAACACTAGGAGATTACATTTGTTCTCACTTCTCATTGGTTTCAATAAAGTACAGTTGATAAGTACACCCCAAAATGGATTTTTAGGAATGAGAGTCATGAATACTCTAGTAGTAGCATGAGTTATCTCTTTTCAATCAATAAATAGCAACATTTCTTCCTACTTATAGGACAACAATTTGGCCAACTATGCTTAATGGAAGTAAATATTGGGCAGTAAAGAAACAAGTACATAAAATGAACGTAGCAGAAATAAGGATGCTTAGGTGGATATGTGGTAAAACTTGTAAAGATAGAGTAAGAAATACAAAAATTTAAAGAAAAGTAGGCATAGCACCAATTGACACAAAGATTAGAAAACAACGGTTGTGGTAGTTTGAACACCTCCAAAGACGACATATAAATGCCCCTGTTAGAAAACTTGTCTCAATAGAAACTAAAGATATTCGACTATGTAGGGGTTAGACCGAAGCTAACTTGGGATGCATTGATTAGAAGAGATTTAAAGGATTTGGAAAGCACACCATCAATTGCACTAAATCAAGCGCCACGAAAGAGTTTGATCCATGTAGCAGACCCCAACTAATTTGGAATTAAGGCTTTGTTGTTGTTAATTGTGACATTTATGTTGATAATTGAAATAATATGTGCCTTTATTCTACTTCTTCATTTTGTGCATTTGTTTGCAAGGGTACGCGTCTTGATGTTTTTGGCGTTGTATTGCATTATTTAAATTTACTCACAAACGTTAGCAATAGCCTTAATATCTATCTTAACTCTAATTTTGCTATGATTCATATTAGAATGACAATTTTTGCAATGATTAATGCCATTGAAAAGTCTATATTACCTTCTTAATCTTAGTTATGGATCACTTATGCCTCCGTGTCAATGATTGAATGAATTCTGATTTTTGCTAATGGACCTTGCTAGCATGTTCACTAAATGGATGGGAAAATGCGTCTTGGAAGACTTGCTAATTAAGCGATTTTGTATCGAAGTTGAGCATGTATAGCTTCAACTGTATCTACTGTACCCAATAAAATGTCTATTCAAGTGTCTTCCTTTTTGTATAATTTCCTCACCATTCATTTTCTACAAGATTTATGTGATTCGACAGCTTGCTGTTTGGATGATCTGTGGATATATTCCATCTGACATTGCTATTATGTTGTTTCAGATAATTATTTCCTTTTTACAAAATTGAAGTTCTTCCAATAGCCTACATACAAAATTGCTATTATGTTGTTTTAGATGTGTATCTCACGTATTATAACTGTTGTACCTGTTGATGTTTATTATAGGACTTGACGTGGTTCGAACAGACAGGACATTAGTATTTTATGAGAAGCAGGAGCATCTATCAAAGCTTTGGGACATTCTAGCTGTTTATGCTTGGATAGACAAAGATGTTGGCTATTGTCAAGGTGTGTATGAAATTATGATTTTTTTATTTTTTTTTGCATGAATATGATCCATGGACCATAGTGTAATGGGTGTTTATGAACGCTCCCTATAAGGCTGAGTATCTTATGTCGTCATCTTCCTTTTTTTTGAACCTTTTCTGGGTGCAAGTTTTTGTTTCACTGTGCCAACTATAGTTTGTTCAATTTTTCATTTGATTGTTCCAGTGAATTTCACATCATTTTGGTCATCTTAATGATCATTGCAAAAGCAAATCTTATCAGGGGCGGAGCCACATGTATTTTGTGTGTGTGTGTGTGGGGGGGGGGGGGGGGGGGGTGGTTGTGTAACTCCAAAACAAAAATTGTCCTTCCTTGCTTGCTTTCCTAATATTTCATCCTTTTCAAAAATTGTCTCTTCCAAAACAAAGTTAATAAATTGTAGTAATTAAAATCTTGCTCCAGTGGTTAGACACTACACGTACATGAGCATTTGAGGTAATTTTTTTTTTTTTGATAGGATCATTTGAGGTAATTAATAGTACTTCAAAATGCATTTCATTCATATTGTTATAGTACTGAGTCTACTGACTGACAAACAACAATAATAAATCTCTAGATATCAATTCAAAATTAGTTGGGTTGACTTTCCATAAGCTCTATTTTAATAAAATTAATTTATTAATTCCTATAATAAAATTTATTAAATATATCTTTTTGTTCATCAGAACATTTTATGTTGTCATGAATGAGAGTATTTATAACTTGTTTATTTTATAAATTAATTTTATGCGTATTTCTTTACTTCGTTAATACGTATAATGTTTTGTTCAGTTAGGGTGATTTGAAAGTTAGCAAATGATAGTGCAATATCTAACTTGTTTTTGGTAAGAAGTTCTAAACGATTAGCGTAATTGAGTGGGTTAAAAAAAGAAAACCACTCGTAGCCTATACTAACCCGACGTTTAAAACACATGCCTCGACAAATTAACCCCCCCCCCTACTTTTAGTCTGGCTCCGCCTGTGAATGTTATGCTTTAACCAAATGATACTTATAAGAGAAGTCAATTAGATCCACAATTCAGTCAACATTGTCCCATTTCGAAACGGCATACATAAAAGTATGAAGTTCATAATTTGATGTGCAAGTGTGCATCTTCCTCTCATAGTGAAGCTCGAAGTACTCAAGTAGGATCACTATAGTATTGTTAGATATCCAACAACAGCATTATCAAGGCTGGTTGATGGTTGTGACTGTTCAAGTAGAGATGACGTGTATGTTTAGCTAGATTGAGCATTATCAAAGAAACCACTCGTATCATCTTGAAAATATCATCCTTTGGACTCAAAAGATGATATTTTCAAGATGATACGAGTGGTTTCTTTGATATGCACCACCTGCTGCTATCACTGTAATGAAACAGTACTATCAAATTATAATAATTAGAGATTGTTGTACTGATATTAGTGTGAATCTTCCCCTCAATTTTACCATGGCCTTTTGCTATAACCCGGCATTTCGGCCTAGAATTGGTGACGTGGGGACTGGTGAGTTGATATTAATCAAGGTTAAATCTCCCCAAGTACCCTTCTTCATACAACCCTTCAACAATATTTTGTTGATAAATTTGTGAAGGTGTTCCCCTCAACTTTGATGCCTTAAACACTGTACATATGTTCATAAAATCCCCTCAACTTTGAGTGTATTTTGCCAGTCCTCCCATCCATCCAATTCCTATGATGATGTAATCAATTCCTGCATCGTGGGAAACTTGAGCTTCAAAAACTTAGGTTTGCCTTCATCACTCTCACATATATAGTAGCACGTCTAATTCTCTTTTTTTCTTTGAATTTTTAGATTTTTTTTTTGATGACTTCAATCAGAGTTTGTTTGTTTTAGAGTTTTCAAGGTTAAAAAAAATAAAAAAACCTATGTCTTCATTCCGAAAAAAGTAATGAGAAAAAGAAAAGAAGAGAGAAAGGATTGCTCCATACAAGTATATTTATAGAGGGCTGCTAATTCAACCCATCAACCCTCTCTCCCAACCCATTTGAAATTAACCACCCATTCTTTATTAAAAACCTTATCAATCCACCCACCATAACATAAACAATCCCTAAACTATCCTTACACTCATCTACGTTATTTTCAACTATTGAGCCAAGCAACCCCACCCCTCTTCGTTGCACCCGACACCTCTTCTCTCAAACTCTATCAATTTTCTTGGTTTCTTCACTATATTGATTTGGAGAACAACACCAAAAATATGGTCACTAGTATCTTCATAATGAGGGAACACTGAGGACGCGATCACTGCGAAGTCAGAGTTAGGGTTAGTTTCCACATGCCCAATTTGCTCATCTCATTGGCGTCGAAGAGCGAGGCCCTATGAGCAACATAGGAGGAATGTCAGAGCTCTTCCAGAACATAACTGGGTTGTCGACACGACCCGAAGAGCAAAACATGCACCGGCAAATCACCATAATCGTGTCCTATCTTGGAAGATCTCAAGGGAGTTTGTGTGCGTTAGTGATGGGATTGATTTTGTTTTTTAATTACCAGCCCCAAAGTCTACCATATGCGCCATTAATGGCAACTTCATTGAGCGTTTCTTCATTAGAGTAACATTAATGAAGATCAATCACCAAAAAAAAAACTGATCAAGATCAATGATAGATCTTATATTTTGATGGCCCTTTGTTTGTTAAATTTTGTTGAGAAAGGATGTTTTGGTTGAAATTGAACGCAATTGTTGCTCATACAACAATGAAGAGCTCAATTTACATAGAATTTGATTACATAGGGCTTTTAAAAATAATAATAAAAAAAACATTTACAGAGGTTTTTGTTGGTGAAGAAAGTGGGGCCTGATTTTAATGTATGCGCTAAATCTACACCTTCAAATCAATAATCTAAACCTATAAAAAAAATCAATAAGCTTACTTAATTTTCATTTTCGACATGGTCGACGTACGACAATGTTCGAATGAGGGGGATGAGAAAGGAGGGGTGCCGAGAAAGGAGGGGTGCCGAGAAAGGAAGGGGGGAATATTTTTTCTAGAATGGGTAGGGAGAGAGTATTAATGGGTTGAAATAGCAACCCTCTATTTATATTTGACTTTCTTGTTAAGAAGTTAAAACCTATGGAAGGGAAAAACTCTATTAGTTACCCATGTGTTTTGAACATATTTCCAGGGAGTAGGGACAAATATTTTTAATTGCACGATAATGGCTATTTGTTGAAAGACATTAAATTTTGGTATATTTTACTACTTCTATTGTTTCCAGCACTAGATAATTTCTGTATTCAACTAGTTTTTTTTTTTTTTTTGAAACCCTTTATTCAACTAGTTATTCCCTCCCTACAAAATTATAAGTCGTTTTGGCTTTAGCACACTAATTAAGGTAGCTTTAATTATTGGTTTAATTTACATATTTACCCTTTGATCCATAATGAGTTTAAAAAGAGAATTTTTAATTGTAATAAATGTTTAAGTTGTATAAGGGTATAATGGGTAAAAGAGCAATAAATACTCTCTCAAATTCCTAAAATGACTTATAATTTTGGAAGGAATCTTTTTCCAAATGGCGACCAGCTCTATTGTTTCCAGCCCTAAAGTGATTCTATGTTTATATTCTTTTAATATTTCACATTGTTTGTCGTGTAACAATAAATGATTATTATCCTCACTTTGTTTTGTCATTTTAAATTTGATGAACTTCAAAAATTAATTTATGTCATCAATGTTTAAACATTTGACTGACTATCATGCTCTGTCATTGATCTACTTATTTCCCTGCATACACACATATTTCTAGATACTGAATTTATAACACTCTTGTTTTACCAGGAATGAGTGATCTTTGCTCCCCTATGATAATTCTTCTTGACGATGAAGCGGATGCATTTTGGTGCTTTGAACGCTTAATGCGCAGATTGGTAATAACATTTTTACACAGTTCTATTTTAGTTAAATAAGCATCAGATCTATTGGCCTTCATGGTTTTTTCTCATCTGATAAGAATTACACTAATTACGGGCATACATAGCAATATGTAGTAATGAACAATATCAAGGAGTTCAATTGTTTTTTCTACTACCAGACTTTCTTGTTTCTTACTGAAATCTCCACTTTGATCGACTTCTCCGATGGCTTTGTGTAGTTTGACTCTTGTATTGGTAAAACTTTATTTTGAGGATTGACCAATGAGGATATTTGTCAGTGATTAATTTTTAAATTAAGAATAGAGATCTGCACATTTTTAATTGAAGTAAATCACTATATATATATATATATATATATATATATATATATATATATATATTGTACACGTCCCTGCTTCCTTTTTGCATATTGTTGGTTCGTTTCACAACCATAGGCATGTACTATTTGTCATACCTACTGTTGTTGAGAGTGATTATTTCTGTTATTTCATGTCTGTCTGTCATTAAATTTTAACTTTAGTTTGACGTATTCAAGTTTTTAGTTGATTAATTTTCTTGGATTCTAGTAATCTACACCCTCTACTGGGAAGGTTTGCATGCAGTTAATAGTAAAATCTATGGAATATGTACTAGTTAACAAAGTGTGCAGGCCAGGGTTTTGAGTTCCAACCATAGAGGGTTTTGTGAAACTGATTCCACAGTCATGCAATGGTTCAAACATTTGTATGAGCATTCAGCTAGTCATAAAGATGTTTAATCATATTATTATTCGATTTGGTTCATTTCTAGATGTGATCATCTTTTAGGGTTTAGGGTTTAGGAACTTCCGTTTTGCGTATTTGAGAAATTATTAATGGACCAGAAGGTCCAGAACCCAATTGAAGTTTCTTTACAGCTCTAGTTCTTTTCTCTGCATGGTTAAGTTTCTGTTGTGTTGATAGCTATTTTTTATTTTCTTTTTCAGTATATTTGTCATTCAAGTTGCTTATGTATGTATTGTTATTTGAAATTTAAAGCGAGGAAATTTCAGATGCACAGAGAGTTCTGTTGGAGTGGAGGTGCAACTCAGTAATCTAGCTGCAATTACTCAGGTTGTTGATCCAAAGCTTCATCAACATTTAGGTATATTTTACTTTTAAATTCTAATATGTGCAGGTCTAAAACTAGTTATTTATGCTTGAGCTTCGAGTGCATTATATATTGTATTCTGGTGTGGTAAGCATAGCCATCTTTGATTCCATTAAATTAGTATACACTGCTTGGTTACCACATGACCTAGAAGCTATAACTGCCAGGTAGAGAGCCCTGCCAAAGATAAATGTCAGTTCGCTAATACAACAACAACAACAACAACAACAACAATAGAGCCTTAGTCCCAAATTAATTGAAGTCGGCTATATGGATTAAACTCTTCCATTGTGCTCGGCTTAATGCAATTGATAGTGAGCTTTCCAAACCATTCAAATCTCTTCTAATTAATGCATCCCAAGTTAACTTCGGTCTACCCCTACCTCGTCGAATTTCTTCAGTTTCTATTAAATCAAGTTTTCTAGTGGGGACATCTGTAGGCCGTCTTTGCAGGTGACCAAACCACCGCAACCGCCCTTCCCCTAATCTTTGAGTCAATTAGAGCTACTTCTACTTGTCTTTGGATTTTTGTATTTCTTATTCTATCCTTACGAGTTTTACTACACATCCACCTAATCATCCTTATTTCTGCTACGTTCATTTTATGTAATTGTTGTTGCTTTATTGCCCAACATTCACTTCCATAGAGCATAGCTAGCCTAATTGTGGTTCTATAAAATTTTCCTTTTAACTTAGTAGACATATTTTTATTATAGATCACACCAGTTGCACTCCTCCATTTCTTCCACCCAGCTTGAATTGTATGTTTGACATCATTCTCAATATTGTCGTCATTTTGTATGATTGATCCTAGATATCTAAAGTGTTTCACCTTAGAACTTCTACTTCCCCTAATTTTACCACTCCATCTCTAAAGTGATCCTAGATGTTAGTTTGCTAATATTGCATACAATTGTTAAAAACTGTTTATTATTTTTAAAACCATCTAATTGGAAAGGAATGGAAATAAATGATTGGTGAAGAAGTTCTCGATTCCCAAAGGTAGGCTTAGGCTTTCATTTTTATTCGTACTATGACCAACACTTGGATTGTATTCACCATGACAAAATACATTTTGGGGGCTGCTATTTGCACACTTCTTTTATACATATGCACACCACATACCACATTTTACTCTACACACACCACTTGTGGCCAATTTTCCCTAACACACCATCCCCATCAAAAAACACACTACCTACTACCCACCCCCACCGCCCTCACCACCTCCCTCCCGCGGCCCCACCGCCCTCATCACCTTTCTCACCAAAAAGTCAATGGGGTCAAAAAAAGTGGTGTGTGTATGTACTAAAGAGGTCTGAAATAGTGGTCCTGCATTTTTCTCTTCAAAACAACCGCTCTCAAGTTTGTTAATTCAATTTTTCATTTCTTGGTCAAATCACCATTGGCAACCACGCTTGTTTACTTTTTTCAAAGTTGCGTACATAATGGTTCGTGTGGAAGATTTATTACAAATTCATTTGATCAGATGAAATTTGGTAAGAACAAGACGAAATGAAATTTTGCATCCAAAACAAATTTCATGTGTTCTTACCTTTTAAAGATTAAATATCAACTAGCATCCTAAGACTAGATGAAAACTCAACGAAAGATTTCTTACTTTGATTCTTTTCATTGCAACAACTTTTATTTTCACTAGGAGAAAACCAAGTTAAGAATAATTACGAGTGCAGATGGCATACTACCACAAAGGTCAACTTTTCTAATTACTCAATCAAGAATTGTTGAATTGTAGTTATTGAACGCTAAAAGACCTTTAAGATTATTAAGGAACTAAAATCCTGAAATATGCCCCCTTAAAAGTTCAACCTACTAAAAGAAATAGTTGCTTTTTTTAGGACAAAAGAAATAATTGCATAAATAAATAAAGAAAATATCTTGTCCTATATAAATAAAAGAAATTATTTTTACTATATTTCCAGATTAATAGAATTTCGTTGTTGATAACTGCTAGAAACAATTAATTTAGTTCAAATTGATTGTCTACTTTCTTGAAGTTATGTGGAATAGTAATCGAATGTTTTAAATTAGCATACACATATGATTGTATCTGAAAATGGGTCATTCAAGGGTACTCTCCTTGATTCACTGAAAATAGACTCCAAATGACATGTCTTCAATAATTACTTGGTTTATGAGTGGGATGAAACAATCTTAGTGTTTCTTCAAGAAGGCAATGCCAGGGCAGTAATTGTTTTCTATGTTGATGGCCTCTTTCATTCCTATTAGATAATAAATAGGTGGATTGATATTTTTTCCCTTATGATTTGATTTTAGTTTTTTGTTTGAAGTGAGGCTATGTTTGTTGTTGTTGTGTTGTTGTTTGAAGTGAAAAAGTAACAAAATAATATGTTATGGTGTTGGAGCACAGAAGCGCTAGGTGGAGGTGACTACCTTTTTGCATTTCGCATGCTTATGGTCTTGTTCCGTCGAGAATTCTCATTTGGTGACTCTTTGTACCTTTGGGAGGTATTGTATTTAAATATTTTCATGGTTATTCGTTTTATTTAGGAGATGCTACCTTTTTTCTTGTGTTTTATTCTTGTCATTTTACTTGACTTTTGTAATAAAATTACTAAATGATGAAAAAGTTTTTTAAGCTACAATTAACAAGGAGATCTATAATACCTTCCATTCATCAAAAGCCAAAATGCTACCACTTAAAAGAGAATAAGATAAATAATCATAGATGCACAGCCCCTTTTTCTCTTTTTTTTGGACCGAAGCCCCCATCAATTGCACTAAATTGGGCACAATGGAAGAGTTTGATCCATGTAACCGGCCCTAACCTATTTGGGATTGGGGGTTTGTTGTTGTTGTTGTTGTTGTTGTTGCTCCCCTTCCCTCGTAACCAAACTGTAAGTGAACAATACTAAGAATTTTTCCCTTGCTATCAAAAAGCTGTGAATTTTATTAGCTTCCATGCTCTTTTATAATCCAATTCCATAGCCTCAAATCCATTTCATTTCCCCAAATGGGCCACAAAAGAACCATACAAACTAATAAAGTTTTGGACTTGAGATCTTCCTACCTATATTGTTATACCCATCCTACCAAGTTTGAGTCCTGCGACAACCTCTACCAGTCTTATCTTGTTTGCTAATTATATTAAGGACTGTTTTGGATCCACAAATCAACAAACTAACTGTAAATTATTTTCCTTTTATGGATCCAAATTGAACAGAACTTGATAAGTCAGCCTACATGTTTTTTATTTTAATATACAGAGAAGTATTCTAAATATTGCTTGACATAAAACTAATGATGGCTTTGGGTCACAAGTAGTGGAAATTGGTCATTCTAATACATTTGGAAAATTGTTTATGGCTCTTCCATTAATATCTTATGATATTTAATATACAGTAATGCCATATCCTAGTTTTCGGTGTTGCATTGGGTTGTTACTGAATCCCATTCATTGTTGGACCTTCTACAGATGATGTGGGCTTTGGAATATGACCCTGATCTATTCTCCTTGTATGAAGACCCTTCCCCTGGTGGTGAAAAAGGTGAGCTACACAAAGTAAAACCTAAGTCGATGCGCCAGTTTGGGAAGTTTGAGAGGGAAAACTTGAAAAATGGAGGGAAGAATTCCGACGCTCCTCTCCCTATTTCAATTTTTCTAGTTGCCAGTGTTCTGAAGACCAAGAGCTCAAAACTAATGCAAGAAGCACGAGGCCTAGATGATGTTGTCAAGGTAACCTACCTTGACATGACTTGTTAGCAACTATTAATAATTCTCCTTCTGTTCACAGCTCTGAGTTTGTTGATAGACAGTCTTGAAGATAGCATTCAGGTGGATCAATGCCTATAAAAGTATATATTCAGAAAAATAGTAATACATTGACTCTTTGTAATTATAATTGTTACCATTTTGGCTTCAAATAAAGCTTCATCCGACTTATTTCCCATTATGACAATCCGGTGGCCAATATGCATAGACCCTTTTGTAATTATATATCTGTTTCTTTGCTATACTTGAAACTGTTGATATTTTTTTCCTTATGAACTGAACCAGGTTTTCTCAACCTTCCTTGTTCCTTAGGTTCATTTTTTCGCAAATATGAACATGTTCGTATTTGCACTTTTAGTTCTAACTTTAGTTTATCTGTCACAGATATTGAACGACATCACTGGAAATCTTGATGCTAAAAAAGCATGCAGTGGAGCTATGAAACTTCACAGGAAATACTTAAAAAAGGTAAGAGATCATTCCAGAATCAATTGTGTAGTGGTTTCAGAAATCAATACAACCATTTGCATGTTTCTAGCTCAAAAGTTAAAAAAAGAAAATAAAACCAGAAATCTATATATTAGCTTGTTTTGTTGATCATGTAGAAAAGTCCAAAGTGTTCCGTGACTTCTTGTACACATCAGAGCAAGGTGTATCCCATAGAAAAATTATTTGAGGAATGCAGCCATGTCAGATAGGCATTACTCTGTTTGTTTTAGTAGTTCATACCTTGAAATAACTGGATTTCCAGTATTGAGATTAAGATGAATCATGGCCTCTTTGAATGGAGGAGTGCTGCAATAGCACCCTTAAGTCATAGCAATTTTGCAAAAGTCATGATGCCTGATAAACAAATGCCAGATTCACCAAGTGTTGTGTGTCTTACACGTCTTGAGGTGCGTGATACAGCCATCATTGAGGCATTCTGAGCAGTGTTGCGCATTTTGGGTTTCTCTATATTATTCCTCCAGTGAATGTCAATTTCTCAGTACATGGACTTGAGGAATAATAAATGGCTAAACTTCCATCCATGCTGTTGTGTGTTAGCCTGTTAGGTTATCTCCAATATGGGGAGATGTAGTGAAATTATATTCAAGTTCTTATCTAGCGGATCGAGACTTCTATCAAAGCCATTCTAAGCTTGGGGTTAAAACAAACTTTCTTTTATGCAAAAAATTCTTGACTGAATTGTTGTGAAGCCAGCTTGCGAATTTATGTTGTTTATGTTTCATTGTTGTTTGCACTAAATCGAACGCAATGGAAGAGTTTGATCCATGTAGGTAACCCCAACAACAACTAATTTGTTGTTGTTGTGTTGTGTTGCTTTGTCTTGCTTACGAAACACTTTTCTCATAGACTACTTTGTTGCAGGCCAAGAAACCATAAAACAGCGAATGAGAGCGGACACAATTATATTCATTTTTTTTCCTGCCACTCAAATGGCATGTCGAAAGGTCTCAATGATCAACATCATGAGTTGACAAACACAATAATCATTCATATTTATATAGATTCGACTTGGAAGAAGCTTGTTGGTTGGTGTTCTCCTTTGAGGATCTGACCACCTATAGCAATTGTTGTGAAATTCAATTCCACTTCTGTATCAGAAACTTTGTGTTGTAATTCTTATGTACAATATACTCATTCAATTGTCATTCATTCTGATTATAATGGTTAATGGAATATAAATAGCTCTTATGTGGCTGTTTCTTCTGTACTAATAAAAATCTCAAATCGTTGTTATTTTATTTCATGCCAATCTTGGTGCAGTTTCATTACTCCCTTTTATTAGTGCTGCTTTTATTTCCTGCATTGTCAGGAATTAGGAAGAGTGCAACAATTTAAGGATCTAGAATACAATTATAATTCTTTTTTTTTTAATCAATTGTAGGCATCATAAAAGGAGAGGAAACCAAACACTGAGGTAGGGCAGTGGTTGAACTACCAGTGCTGTGTTTGACTTCTGCCCCTTAGCCTTATGGATTAATTAATGGATGGTGTTAGAATGACACCCTAGAATTTATAATCCAACTAACACCCCTACCCAACCGATCGTGTCCATGGATGTGAGCTTACGCATCTTGAGATTTAAAATACAGTTGGGTAGGGGGTGTTAGTTGGGTTGTGATTTCGTCAAAGTTTGCATTTTTTTTAAGCGCATCCCTTATAAAGTGCGGTATGTCTTATATAGAATTTTCAAACAGCAGAACACTTGAAAATTGAGGAAAAAGGGTTTAGTATTCATTTTCTTTATCTACTCCTGCGTAAAACTTGGGTGTGCCGCCCTGACTTTTTCGGATTGGCATTTTGAAAAATTACGCACACTATTATATAACAAAAAAGTAAAATAGATTTAATAATCAAAATGAACAAAAAAAATTAGAACATATTGCCCCCTTTATTTCTTCTTTGGTCAACTTAAACTATATCATTTACATTAAATTTGACACATTGGAAGAGTTTGATCCTTGTTGCCAACTCCAAATAATTTGAGATCGAGGATATGTTGTTATAGTTGGTCAGCTTAAACTCTCCTTCTGACACCCTATTTAACTAGTTCTTATATGACTTTAACCTTGAAGAAGTAGCTACTTAATTATATACATCTCTTTCTCCTATCTTCACAAGTAAAGAAAAAACAATTTTATAAGCCAGTTACAAAGTTTGGCTTCTTTTTGCATAGACCTTTCTCTGAGCAGAAATAAAGGCTTGTCAACTTCACCAATCAGACCATACAACTCTACATAACATGGTTATAAATGTTTTCCACAACTGTCCAACTACTAGATAAATTACAAAGATTTCTGACAATTGTAGAATACAAACTAAGAACGTGAGTAATACAAACCACACCCTCATCTCACATCCCCAACAAGTAGTACTTCAAACCAAAATTCTCATTACATGATCAATGACCTTCCTTTCAGATTTTCCACACTAAGTTGCCATGCCCGCCACCCTAATTCGATCTCTTAAGGGATTAGAAAGAATGGGAATTCCTATTATCTGCACATTAAGAGTTTCTTCTTCAGGACCTCTACAGCTGCCAATTATATGAGCAAAGATCACATGACATATTCTCAACTGAGTATTACTGATGCAACTTTGATGTTGTTCACATTTCCATGACGGTTAATGAAGGTTTTGGTTTTGTCGATGCCCTGGAGGACCTTGACATCGAAGCGGATGACTTAGGCGAGGATGCCTCCGACTTCATCTTTTTTCGCTTGTGTTTCTTAGCCCTTGGATAATCAGCTGTCGGAGAGCCTCTGCATATCCCAGCTGAAGTCTGTCGGCGAGTCACGGGCTGTTCATAATCTGCTCAAGGAACCATGCAAACAAGCTCTAGTCAACCAAGAACATATATAGTTGTTTTGATCAGTCATGGAGACATCTATGGCTACAAAAAATTATACTAAACATACTTCAAAAATAAATTTATCTAAACATATAGTTCAGACATTCATGCCAAACTAAAACAAATGTAATTGGTTTTCTTAAACTGATGCAATAGGCTAATTAGTAATTAACTTCCCACATACATAGTAATTCCAACAGTTTCTTTTTTTGACTAAACAAAACAAATACACCAAATATGTAAGTGAAATTTATGTTGAATCATTTAAAAGGAACTTTAATTAGTTCATGAACCAAAAAATAAAAAATAAAGTGGACAAGGGAGATCAATATGAACAAGAAACAAACATCACCTTGAGCAGACCAGGTTGAGACCAGAATGGAATTAGGATCACTTGATACACCCACATTGGTTATAGAAGTCGCCGCGAAATCCGATGTAGTCTTGAACTCTTTCATCTGAAAATCAAAGAAAACCCAACAAAAGATACAACACCACACCCTCCAAAATCAACATCTCAAAATTAACCAAAACAAAAATCACAAAAAGGAAGAAAACAAACTCAATGGGGGTACCCACCCAACTGGGTGCACTACCAGATTGGCCATCCCATCCTATATGAGCCACATGTTTCACATCTGTTGGGTACCCAATCTCCATCTCTCTCTCCTTCACAACTTCATAGCCAAAAATTACACATTAACAACAAAAACTTAAAAAATAAAATAAAATCATATAACACCCAAAAGAAATAGAATTGTATTTACCAAATATTTGAGTGATGAACTTGAAGCCCTTGTAGAAGCCTTTCATCTTTGTCCCCATAATGCCACTTGACACAACAACAGCAATGCAACAGTGGCTTGTTTGGTCTACCAAAACATAAAACACACATTTTAGGGAGGCAACATAAATGGGATTTCAAAAAATCAAAAAAAAAAAATCTCTAAAACTAAAAGAAGAAATAAAAATGTATACCCTTGGCCTTGCACAAAGTTTGAAGGGTGAGGAAGAGGCAGCAATGCAGAGAGGACAGGCAAGAGAGAGGGGGGTTTTCCCCTCCTCTCACCAACCCCCATCATTGCTCATTTTTCTGCAACCAACCACTGTTGATTGATCACATTCACTCTCTTATCTTTTTTTTTTTTGCAAAAAGGGTATTGCTGATTAAATGAAAAAAAAAATAGCCCAAAATATTAAAAAAAAAATTGAAAGAGAGAGGGAGAGGAGGTGGAGAGATGGAATCCACCCACAAAGGCCCGAGGAACAAAAATGGGTATGTGGGATTGGTTAGAGAGAGGATGAGAGAGGATCCAACTGTTGAAATTAATCCTAGAGAGAGGGGACAAGAGAATGGACAGAGAGCAGTAATTGTGATTGTTGTGGTTTTGGTTGGAAGCTTGGCTTGGCTTTTGTTGTGTGTGTATGGTGTCGCTGTTATTTGAGAAATGTGATAGTAATACTTGAATTTTGCACTCACATTCTAAGGTTCGTTGATGTGTATGAACATTCACATAGAAATGAGATCGAACGGGCGCATATTAAGGAGTGAGAAGTTTGTGTTGATTTCATTATTATGTGAGAGTTTTTGTCTTTGTTTTGGGACTTGCGTTGACAGAGCAAATCTCGGGCTCCCCCATCTGTCTAGGCTGTTGCGCTCAGACGAATAACTACTCGATTCCCACCACCATACCTGCGTGCCTTGATGAATCTTGGCCGTTAGATCTCATCTCGAAGTGCACGTTTTATAACGGAGAAGATCTTGGCCTTAGCCCCGTTTCGCTCGTTTATATTTTTAACTTATGTTTTGACGACCAGAATAAATATTTATGAAAAATAAAAAATATATAAGGAGATGTTTTTGAGAATCATATTTATTGTGATAATTTTTTATTGTCACATCAGCACCACATCATGCAATCGCAAAAAATATATAATATTTTAAGTATCACGATAACAACAATAAGCAAGAGCATAAATTTCACAAAAAAAAAAGTTACTATTTACGAGGTAATTGAATTGTTTGTTTAATGAACGTGGGAACAAACAAATTTCTGATGCTAAAAGTTGTATAAAAGAAATTAATAAATGCTACTAGTACTTTTTTTTGTCAATGCATAAATGCTAGTATTCAATGTGCAATACTTGACATTGGATTTTAAGGATTCACTTTTGATAAAGCTGATAACAAGTTTGTAAGGTTAACTTATCTACATGAGACATGTGATATGTGATTTATTTTTGAGAATAGCAAGTTTGAAAGTTTTTTGAAAATTTTTATTTCAAAGTCATCCTAACTTCAAAATTATAACTACAACACTAGAATATTTACAAAAATCTAAAAACCTGCTGGGCCATTTGTGTCCAAATTTTTTTGTTATTTTTAAAGAGCAAAACTTTTTTTAATTTCAAATACACCCTTTGTTAATGAAATAATCATAATCACTTGTAAAATTCTTATTATACCCATTAAATATGTACAAAAAATTTAAAAACTTCCCTATGAGTCCGGACTCATGAGTCCAAGTAGATTTATATTTTATTTTTAAAGAGCAAACTTTTGTTTTGACTGTTTTTAATACCCAACATCCCACATGTCTCATGTAAATAGGTCAACCTCACAACTTTGTCATTATCAACCTTACCAAAATCGAATTCGGTTTAATCTGATGACCATAAATATAATCTACATTTCATAAATACTCTCTCCATCCAAAATTATAAGTCGCTTTGGATGGAGCAAAAAAAATCAGGCCTTGTTTGGTTAGAGGTGGAGTTATCTCTCGGGAGATAACTTGTAAAAAGTTAAGAACTAATTTTGTTTAGTTGTCTAACTTCTCTAAGTTATTTCCAAACTTACACCCTATGGTGAGAGATATACTCCATCTCTTATAAAGAATTATCTCTCAGAGTTGTGGATACAATTACTCCTCATTAATGCCCTTTTTATTGTTACTCACCTATCTTATTTGAAGGCTATTTATGTCAATTTATATATTTTATTATTAAAAATTTTACAACTCCCCTACGAGCTTAAATTTGAACCAAACATAAAAATATTAATTCTAAGTAGATAACTCCGAACTAACACTGTAAGTTAGCATAAATAAATCAAACGAGGCCTTAATATGCTCCATCCAAAACAATTTATAATTTTAGATGGAGCACACTAATTAAGGTAGTTTTTTTTGGCTTCAGAAAATTAAGGTAGCTTTAAAGATAGTTTTAATGAGGAGTTTAAATTACATTTTTATCTCTTAACACAAAAACACAAAAATGCATTAATTACGCAAAAAAGTGTAATTACTTAGTTAAATAAGAGGTAAAATATGTTTAATAGGCATAATGCTCTCTTAAATTCATAAAAGATTTATATTTTTTGGAGGCGGCCATTCGGACCCCACCTTTTGCTTTCGTATCTCATTTTTGAATTTTTTTTACTTCGTTTATCCCACTTTTTACTTAATTTACTCCAAATATATTTTAAAATTCCAAAAAACCTTGCACACCCCATCATCCTCATCCTCATCCCAACACCTCTCAATCATCTCTGTTTCTCGGTTTTGTTATTGTAGAGTACTAGTGCTATGTCACAAAGTGCGGTAGGAGTGTTTTTTTTGTTGAACAAAGTCAGATGTGGTTGCTTTGAGTCATAAAAGTGAAAAAGTGTCGCTCGCGGGATTCGGTTTCTCAGGGCCGACACATCTAAATATGTACCGGTTGACTCCGACCGTGACGTCTAAAAGGGTAACGATTGAATCTGACCAAGACTTCTCTATAGAGGCGTCGGTCTAGTCCGACCAAGATTGCGAAGAAAATTCAGTCTTAGTATGTGATAAAGGGATTCAACCAAACCTTTATAGAGGTGTCGACCCCGTGTATCCGACACTATTTCAAAGGTGTTAGACTTGTGTGCCGACACCTTTTAAGAGTTGTCGGTCATATGAGTTTGAACCGTACGGACAACAAGAACATGCAAAAAAATTTTAAAACTCCAAAAAATTACATGAAAATGACTAAAAATATTGGTTTTGCTTGAAATCGCTTGATATTTTCGACTACATTGAAACTTTATACCAAAATGTAAGATTCAAGCCCCAAATCAAAGCTCAAAACCTAAAAACAAAACCATTAACAATATCGAATTAAAAAATAAATAAAACATCAAAAAACCTGAAAATCGACACTAAAAGAGATAAGGAATGTAACTACGACATCGAATTGATGGGGTTTCGCTCGATTTTGTCGAATTTGAGCCGGAGATGAGAGTGAAATTCAAAATAGAGGTAACTGGGTATGCGTGAGTGGGGTGACTGTGGTATGCGCGAGTAAAAACCTTTTTTATGGAGGGGTAGTTAGGTCATTTCACAATAGTAGGTACATGAAGCAAAAAGTGGGGTCTGAAAAGTCATTGCCTATATTTTTAAATGAAACTTTAGCTAAAAAGACTTATATTTTTTTAAGGAGAGAGTACTTTTTTTTTACATAAAGGGTGTCTAGATTGCCTCAACCCCTCCTGATTAAAGCCCAACTAATTCTACAAAGGATAGGAGAGGTGCCACTTACCACTAACTTGGAGGTCGAACAAGAAATAGTGCACACAGTAGTTGCGAATCGAACTCATCACTTTTACCTCATTTTTTTTACTTTATTAGTAAGAATAATATGGGCTATTTTTATGAATACTTTGTATACTTCATTCTACAATCTTAAGTCTCGGGTTCCTCTTGAGTGAAGAGACGATTTTTATGTAATTGTGAGCAATATGAAGATGATCAATGATTGAGATGTTATCAATTTGTGTATAGAGTTGTAAATGAGTTGAAAGGAAAGACATTTTTTAGCAACGCTAAAAGCATCCCTGCCTTCTATAAGGGTAGCTCCATTTTAAATGCACTTCCAATTTAAATTTTCATTTATGAGGGGCACCTCGACTTTTTTTTATTGAAATCTCCAAAATACCTATTCATCCCAATCGAAGCAATCAACTCCAAAACCTAGGACAAAACATCTATTTTTAGGTTCTTGAACAAATGACTGAGACTTATCTTCTAAGTTCGATTTTATTCAATCGAACTTCTTTGGTAAAACTTAGTTGACAACTACTGACTTAAAGATTTGGTGGGTTCTTACCAACTCTTCAATTAAAGGTTCAACAGACTTTGGTTGACTTTTCAACTAAAGGTTCAATTAGCTTTGAAGACTCTCCAACTATATATTCGAACGTGCGAGGCTCTACGAGGCCGAGTCACTCGTCGATGCCCTTAATGTTATGTTACAGTTAGGGGTAGGAAAATCGCGGTTTGGTAGTGAAAATCCTCAAACCGCCACCAAATCAGAGGTTCGTTGTTCTGAGGTTAAAATGACACAAATTAAAGGTAACCATTGCACGATGACCATTTTACAAAATTAAAGGAAGCCCCAAACTAAGCGGTATGTATGAGTTATATTAGTAGGTTGTAAAGAGCGTATGACAGAATGATATTATAATGAACTCGATGATAAGTGAATCATTAAAATCATAAACCACCATGGGGATCCAATAGGACGACCTGAAAAAAAATTAATGAGTAATTTGGTGATGAGAAGAATTACAAACTCGCGAACCTTGTGATCTTATAATAAAAGTAAAACATTATAATAATAATAAAAAAACCAACTACCAAACTAAATGGTTGAAAGGAAAGATGAAAGATCTGATCAAGTGATAGGTCGACTATTAAAAGTGAGGATCCTAGGTTAGGATCGAACCCCAATAAGATTTATATTGTACAATACGTTTAAGAATGGGAGGAAATACCCTAAACTAGGAGTCTTAAATTTCATACCGTTAATAATTGTTGAACAAAATGTGTAGTTTACACTTGAAAATCTGAGGGCTTAGTTTTGCGGTTTTGCTCGAATAATCAAGGTCGACACCGTAACAGGTGACAAGCATAAGCAAATTATGTGATATAAAAGGTTTGCCTAAGCATGAGGTCATTTTAAATCAATCCCGAGAAATCGGTTGATATTTGACATATTTTTAACAAGAAAAAAGCTAATACATTCATATTAAAGTTTTAGTATCAAGTCGTACAAGATATACAAGTCATCTATACATGTCCATCAACAAAACATACAACAAAACGCATATTCATACATGACTATCCACTAAAAACACAATGAAATACACAAACTCAATCAAAATTATAAGTCTAAGTTCATTTCAAAATTTAAAACAACATGAAAATGCTTCAACTCCATTTCATTTCATTCTAAGTTTGGGGTGGTTTTGCGATTTGGAGTATAATGATTCTATTGAAACCTATAAGAGAGGCCTTATGAATTTCTATAAATGAAAACCGAGTAAGACTTTATTTTATGTGGGGTATAAGTAAGTAGAACGTGTAAGAGAGAATTGACACCAATTAAAATCATTAGGGAAACCATTACGAATGGACCAGAGTGTTTTTTTCGAAGTTTGTAACTAAACCACCCCAAACACTTAAAGATTTGGTGGGTTTTTACACGATTTGGTTGACTTTAAAACGTGCGACCAAAACGTCACTCGTCGATGCCCATAATGTTATGTTATAGTTAGGGGTGGGCAAATCAAACCACCCCAAACCACAATTTTAAAAAACCAAAACAGATCAAGCGATTTGAACGATTTTGGCGATTTTAT
This sequence comes from Stephania japonica, assembly GCA_039657345.1. Classification (NCBI taxonomy): domain Eukaryota; kingdom Viridiplantae; phylum Streptophyta; class Magnoliopsida; order Ranunculales; family Menispermaceae; genus Stephania; species Stephania japonica. The sequence continues at coordinate 76,295,230 of CM077556.1, forward strand.
GAGATCGCTACCCACCCTAGTTATAGTAGTACAAAATCTAAACACGACCACTAATAACATAAACTTTGTAAGGCAGAGACTATTCGATCCACACTTTTTGCTTCTCGTACCCCTTTTTTGAATTTTTACTTTGTTTACCCCATTTTTACTTAATTCACCAATTTTTTTAAAAATTTTGAAAGTACCCTTGCTCACCCCATCATCCTTAAACTCACCCCAACACCCTTCAATCTTATCAGTTTCTCAGTTTTAGCATTGTAGAACACTTGTATTAGGTTACCAAAATTTGTAGGAGTATTTTATTTTTGTTGAATAAGGTCGGATGTGGTCGCGATGTGTCTTAGAAGCGAAAAAGTGTCGTCCACGGAGTTCCGTTGCACAGGGCCGACACCTCTGAAGAAATATTGAACGACTTCGACCGCGACCTCGAAAGGGGTAATAATCGAACTTGACCAATGCCTTTAAAGAGGTGTCGGTCAAATCTGACCAAGATTATGAAGAAAACTTAGTCTCTGTGGGCTACAAGGGATCCAACTCGAGACCTCTTTAGACGTGTCGGTCCGGTGTGTCCGACACCTTTTAAGACCTGTTAGCCCTGTGCGTCCAAACCACGTGAGTAACAAGAATGAATTTTTTTTCAAAACTCCTAAAAATTCATGAAAATGACAAAAAAATAGTGGGTTTTGCTTGAAATATTTTGATATTTTCGATTCCATTAAAACTTTTGTACCCAAAATGCAATATTCAAGCCCCAATCGATGCCCTAAACCCATAAACAAAACTACAAACAATATCTGCTCATAAAAGAAATAAAACCTCTAAAATACCTCAAAATAGACACTGAAAGAGATGAATAATGCACCTACGACGTCGAATCGATGAGGTTCTACTCGAATTTTTCTAATTCAGCCGGAGGTGAGAGTGCATTCTAAAGAGGGATGACTGGGGTATGCGTGAGTGGGCTACTAGGGTATGCGTGAGCATGAAGGAGTAGTTGGATCATTTCATAAGGGCGAGGTAAATGAAGCAAAATTGGGGTTCAAATAGCCGCTATCCTTTGTAATCCACCCAACCAAAATTCTTCCTCGGTGACAGTAACCATAGTTAGTCCAATCGAGAATTCGAGATGTCTCCGTGAAGAAGAAAAAGAAGAATAACAAATTCACGGTTTCATCGTCGATCGCCATCAATCGAGAAAAAGAAACTTAAAGAAAAGAAACTTAGGAAAAAGAAACTTAAGGTTTTGTTAGGAATGGGCTTTTGGTTTGAGATTCTTAATTCGATTGCGAGGGGATGCTCACGGATTGATCCAGTCCAATTAGAGTCAATACGCAATCCAATCCAATTATTACGGATTGAAAAAATTCAGTCCAAATAATTCATCAATATAACTCAATCCAATTTACAAATGCGGACCGGATTGGATCAAGTTCCATGCATTTATGTTTTCCTATCCAAAGATTCATGAAATTAGACTTAATCAAATGATTCACAAGAATTATACACCTCATGAATGACAAATTTATAACACACATTCCACAAATCTATATATAGTATATTTTTCACAAACTTATCATCACAATAACCTTCAAAATGTAAGTTCCTACATAAATAAATATGTCATCTACAAATCTTCACTATACACCTTCACAAAAGCACAAAAAAAGTGCATGTATATACAACCTACAAAAAAAGTTAAAAGTATAATAAAAGAATTAAGAACAAACATAGTCTTTTAGATATTATAGTTTAGAGTTAATAGTTTAAGTTGATACTCTTTAAGATACTACATATGATCATATATGTATATGTGTTGATGTGCTAAACGGATTGGATCCATAATTTTTTAATGAGAATCCGTAATTCAATCCAGTCCAGCTGAATTAATGATTTTTCAATCCAGTCTAATCAATAAATAAAAAAATTGATCTAATTAATAATAATTGATCCGAATTAGACTAATGCAATCCGTGTGCAACCATAGGGAAGAGGATGAGTATGGCACGTCCACTCGGAATTGAATCCCAACTAAATTTCCACTGGTACAATTTTACATTTGATTTTCTAGGTTCATTATTTCCATTCTGAGGTTTTTTGTTTGATTTCTACTGGTACACTTTTATTGCATTTAATAGTATTAATTGTCTTACACTACACTATTCGGGACAACACGGGCGGGCCCAACAGACTGTATTGTATATTATATTGCATGCTTTCAATGTTTATGATTATGGCAAGACAAAATTTAATCTACGCGTCATTTGGTTCATTTTTTTAACTTACAGTGTTACTTTGAGATATCTCTTTGAAGTTCACTTTTTGAACTTAATATTTTCATGTTTAGTTCAATTTTAAACTTGCAGAAAAATTTTAAATTTTTAAACAATAAAATATATGAATTAACATAAATAACCTTCAAATAAGAGAAAAAAATGAGTAATAAAATGATCATTAATGAGGATAATTGTGTCCACAATTCTTGAGAGATAACTCCCTATAGGAGGGTAGGGGAGATATCTCTCACCATTCCTTTTAAGTTGAGAAATAACTTGCAAAAAGTTGAGCAACCAAACAAGATTAGTTCTCAACTCCTTGTAAGTTATTTCTCGGAGATAATTTTACCTCCAACTAAACAAGGCCCTACTCTTAAAATTCCAAGTATGTCTAGAAATTGTAGATTCCTTTTCTTTTAATGCTTTTGTGCGTTATCATACCTTATTCTTTGCTTCTTGAAGTAATTTTTTAAATAAGAATAAGATAGCGTTTCACTTTGTTTCAAAATCTCGATATGTTGAAATGAATTCATAGCATCAAGAAAGTGATTAAAATTATACAATCAAAGTTAGCAAATTACTAACGTTTAAATTTAACTTTAATAGTTTCTATATGATTTGCTATGGAATAATCTGAATTGCTTCACTTGTTGGATAAGAATATTTCTTTTGCAGCACTAATAGATATTGTGTTTGCATTTGTTTTATCTGTTTGCACCGAGCAATTCATACTTTTCATGTTCATAGTTCATACTGTCATAGGGCCAATGAAAGAGGGGTTTTTCACTAGGAAATTTTTCTCTCAATCGAACCTGTGGTGCCTAAGGGCTACCTCAGTTCAGCACACCAATACTCGAATTAAAGGGACAGCAAGCAATAGGCAACAAGGAAACGTTTTTACTAGCTCTCAATTGGGAATACAACTGTGAAACTCTATCCATACATGCCACTCATGCACTCCTATGCATTTTCCCTCTCTCTCTCTGTTTTTGCTCCACCTAGAGCTCTGGCTTTATAGACTAGCCAACAATCCGTTACATAACCAACTAGGACACATGTCTAATGTACATCAATCTATAGACCTGGTAAAACACCACTCCCTTAGTGGTCAAGGCAGTTGCCCAACTGCTTTGTTCCTTTGTTGCCATCTGGTTTCGTAACCGCCTCCGTTACTGGGTCAATTAGCACATGCTCCATGTATTCGGGACAAGCCTGGACGTGGCTTGGTCATGGCCCGGCCATGACCAAGGTAGTTTCCCAACTACCTTGACTTGGTCTACCCACGTTTCAAGGAACGTGGTTCATGCTTCTTTAAGGGACAGGGACTGCGTCTCGTGGTGCCTGGCCGCGCCCAGGCACGTTGGGTGCTAAGCCGGGGCTCGGTCGAGTCCCACCGGCTCGGGGTGGCCGGACCATGGTCTGTGGGTCTTCGCCTTGGCATGGTGCCCAAGGCATGCACGAGGGCCTTCCTTGTCACTGTTGCCCGTGCCAACCCTAGGAGAGAGCCCACCTCCCCTTATAGTAGATGTTAAGCCGTTTCCCCAACTCCAATAGGAAACATCCCAAAATGAGACCAAGCGTACTTTGACCAAGGTCAACGCCAGGGTCAAGGAAAGTCAACTGTGCCAAGGTCTTACCTTTGCCCGTGCCAAGGCATAACCTTGCTCGTGCCAAGGCATATGCCGTGCCCGCTAAGGTATGTGTCGTGCTACACCGTGCCCGCTTAGGTAAATGCCGTGCCACACCGTGCTCGTCACGGTATGCTCCATGTCACCTCGCGCTCGTCACGATACGCCCCGCGTCACCCTGCGTCTGCTAAGGTACGCGCCTTGCCAAACCTTGCCAACACCTTGCCAAACCTTGCCCACACCTTACCTATACCTTGCCCACACCTTGCCAAGCCTTGCCCACTTAGGCGTGAGCCTTGCCAAGCCTTGCCCTCTTAAGTATGAGCCTTGCCAAGCTTTGCCCGTGCCTTGCCCAGTCTTGCCCGTGCCTTGCCAAGCCTTGCCTTCTTAGATATGAGCCTTGCCAAGCTTTGCCCGTGCCTTGCCCAGCCTTGCCTGTAGCGGCCCCAATTTCCACATTGGTCCGCCACGGGAGGCCACGCGGGCCCACAACTGTCCACGTCACCGCCAGCTATGTCCCACGCCCAATTATCCATTATTAATCAATTTCCGGTTAACTTGATGTTATGAGTTAACTTTTATTCCTTTAATATCATTTGACCACAATTTACGCAGCGGAAGATTTACTAACAACATAAAGATTCAACATGTATATTATGAGCAAAATGCTTAAGTGGAAAGCATATCAACTGTACATCATATATATATCATCTAGGATCCTCAAAATATCAAAATATACAACCTATCTCTCAAGTCCCAAAACCCAACGTAAAACAAGTAAATATAAACATACGTACGAGAAGGGCTAGAGCTGTCAATCGATGTAGTCCTCAAGCTTGCCCTTTCCCCGGCTCGTACTAGGGTCTGCACTCAGCCATCACAAAAAGACGGATGACGAGTCCAGAGTGAGTAATCCCAAGGAAATTCACCAAGTAATTACAGAAGTAAAAATACTGAAATTTAAAATACTATGCGGAACAGAGACAAAATACAGACAACTGTAAAAAAGATCATCGCATACATAAATATAGTGATGAAACAAAGTACGTGCACATAAAAATCAGACCAAGTCATACTTCAGGTTTCCCCCAGGCACAGCTCGTGAAAACACCTCTACCGGGTGACCCTGGACCCCTCTAGGTGGTCGGCGTAGACCCACGACGCACCCACACAAGTCTACCATACCCGGGTAGCCTATTCACCGGCGTATGCCTAGACAAGTGCTATGACCTAATGGACTTTATGGCCGTAACGAATAAGCACCAGGTGGGGAGTGACCTCAACACCGTAAAGACACCAGGTAGGAGTAACTCCACTACCGTAAAGTCACCAGGTGAGAGTACTCAGCCACCGTAAAGCAATAACGGAATGGAATGACGAATAAATAATACTGAATTCAAATAAATCAAATGGTAAATACTAAAGTGAAGTTCAATTGGGATACTACACACCTCAATACGCACTCGTCGTTGCACAAGTCAAACCCTAGGCCCGATTCCTTCAATTCCCCGATATTTCTCCCGATCTGATTCCCGACTAACCCCCGACTCCAATTACTATTCCAAGACTCCTGGAATTCATTTATGAGGGTTATTAGTCAATTAATGGGTTTATAATGTTAGTTAGGCTCATTTCTTCATTTTCCAATTTTTCAGATTCCAGTGAACAATTGGCGCGCTAATGAGATGAATTAGCGCGCTAATTCATCTGAGTCACTGTTCATCATTTTCCAGAGGGTAATTAGCGCGCTAGGTCCACCCATTAGCGCGCTAATCGCGCTCTATCCAGATTTTACAGTTCAAAAATCCACACTCCAAACCACTTCATACATTCATTCATTTGGTTCCAACACTTCCAAAACTCATCATCCACCTCAGAAATACCATTTAAACACAAATTCATCAAGTTTAAGCTCAAAATCCAAGAATCATCAAAAATCACATTTCCAAACCCATTTCCCAAACTCCTCCAATCTCTCCCAAACTTGATCAAACATCACAACAATGGATTACCAAGCTTATAAACTCAAAATTTCACCCAAATACATAGTTTAACACCTCAATATTTCGGATTTCACAAATCCCTAACCCACACCAAAAATTCTCATAAAATACAAGATTGATGTATCCATACCTCTTGATCTTGTTATAGGATGCCAAAATCACTTTCTTCACACCTTGGTGGCTGTTCTTCCTCCTCCTCTTCTTCCCACCGATTTCTCTCTTCTTCACTTCCAAAACCACACTCTCACTCTCCTTGTTTGATCGATCATCATGTGTATATATATACTTGGTTTCCATCAAGTGTGTGCACAAATCTCGAGAATTATCCAAGGGCTCCTGATCACCCTGTGTCACTCCAACTCTACACACCCTATCTTGACACTTGACACCTAGATTCTCTCCATTGTGCATCTCGAGAATCATCAAACCGTTGTTGTTTTATTCACCTTAACTATAGGACTTATTGATTTCCAATTGATTTAGCTTATAATAATTATCTATTCCCTTCAATAAATTTCCAAAATTTGTGGATAAGACCACACTAGTCTCCCGACTACCCGACACCCGTGCCCCGTGTCCCGTGTCCACACGCACCCCGAGGCAACTCCTCACTCGTCAATAAACTACATTAACACACATATTGTAATGAAATTAGCTAATTTGTACATTTTCATCACAATTTACCACAACAAGCATACAAAACAAACTGTATACCTAGTTCGAGTGTGTTCCAGCCTCGCTGTGGGACCCTCGACCGTCCTCGCTGGCATCCACATCTGCAATGACGTCATAATTAACGGCAATTATAAATTGGGCCGTTACATTGCCCGTGCCTTGCCAAGCCTTGCCTTCTTAGGTATGAGCCTTGCCAAGCTTTGCCCGTGCCTTGCCCAGCCTTGCCCGTGCCTTGCCCAGCCTTGCCCGTGCCTTGCCAAGCCTTGCCAGTGCGCCTTGCCCAGCCTTGCCCTAAACCCCATCCGCATGAGCGAGCCTCCGCACGCCATGCTGTGAACCCTCCAGGGTGCACCATCCGACTTTTATGGAACCAACCGAGTCCACCGAGACTCGATCATTGCTAGGTTACTCGCCGTCATCAAGTTATTGAACTTGGTGGTCTAAGGAGCGAATTTGTTTGACCAAGTAATTAAGCGAATTGCTAACTATGTTGGTTACTGGCTAATAAAACTTCCATTTACTCTTATTTTGATTGAATTCTATGCTATAAGAAGGTGTGGATAAACCTTGAATGTATCCCTAGGTTGATATAATTCTATGCTTTTATTTTTGTATAAAATAATGATTGATTATGTTGGGAAAATGCATATGCTAAAATTTTTAGACAACTTGGCGGTGCATATCAAATTAAACCAACAAGTATACATTTATTTTTGGTGATAAACAAGTATTCAATTTCAAATGATCTATTGATAGTTACTAAGAAACTCTCATCATTTAACATTGGAGAAGACTATTGATTATTTGTTTTTTGTTGATTTCTACCTGATTAAGATTTTTGCTAGTTATTACTTACATCTTAATATAGGTTCTTAAAACTAATAAATAAATTAATCTCCTACTAGATTTTAACTTGAGATTTGTTTATTTTTGCTTGATCACTAGGCAATCCATTGGCTGGGAGACAATACTTGTAGCTAAAAGTTTATGCACCAAAGGAGTGAAAAGGTGTGTGAATTGGCCTTTTATTTATTCATTAATTTGGTTGTATCATGGAGATTTTTACTTGCTCTAGTTGGTTTCTTTTTCTTCATTTTAATAAGCTATCGCTTTCTCATTAGTTAGTTGCCATATATGCACTCTCTATATGGACTAGTACTTTTTGGTATCAGTTTAAAGATCACTCCATTAGTCTTTTAAAAGACTTGGAAGCCCTTCAACCCACTAAAATCATAGCCTTAGTTCTTGGGACGTCATTGTTTCTATAGTCATTTTTTTTTGGTAGGAATTTCTATAGTCATTTTAGTTAATTAATAGAAGACACTTTCTTGTTTTTTTATTATAATTGGTTGCATATTTACTTTATAATAATATCCATGGATGTTTACTAAAACGTCCTAAATGTCCCTAGTCAGTTATTATACCAATAACTATATTAAGTTAAGACTAGTGTGAGGCTTGATTGATGGTTATGTGATCATCATACGTACAAAGATAAAAATCAAGATCATGGGTACTTGTTAGAGAACAAGGTACCGGATTGACCCGCTCAATTAATGGAATATGTAGGATCCTTTTTTGGGGGATTTTTTTAAATTGTTTAATTTTTCCTCTCAATTTCGTCCTCAGAAACCTAAAATGTTTCTACCAAAATTCGACATAGTTTTTCTTAAAATATTTGGGTCTTAAAAGTTAGAAGGCTTTCATAATCAGTTTGCAATTCAAAGGAAAACCTATATACATTCATTCCACGAAATAACAATTTTTAAGTAGTTTCGTTGTCCGGAACAATATATATTATATAAAGAGTTTGTACTGGCCATCAATTTTTTCATTCCAACCCCATCAATCATGGCACATCATCATACATGTCATAAATTTTAATATTCCTGCCAATAAGGTCTAATTAGTCTTGAGTTTTAATATCACCTACATATAGCGTCATAAACTAAAATAAGAACCAATAGAATGACTCAAGTAGTAAATTAGAGGCCTTAAAAGTATTACAACTTGGCATGGATGAAGATGTGGCCGTCAAGAGATAACAAAATATTTGAACTAGAGTTTAAGTCATTCATTTATTGATCTTCAAAATATGATTATTTACTTTGTTATGCCCTTGCCTTTGCTTGTTTATGGACTTGGAATTTTAAAGATAGTTGCGTGGCCCAGTGAAGAAAATAGAACTCCATACTTATCATTGCATACTCACCCATAGTAAATTATGCATTTTCATGAAAGATGAGATAAAACTTCTTGCCCCCAAAGGGGTGTGGTGCAGCGGTAAAGAAAAGAGCATTTTAACTTTAACTGAGGCAGAGGTCCCGGTTCGATTCTCGACCGCAACAATATATTTACTTGGTTTCTCCCGGGTTACGGGGTTGGAGCGCCCGACTAACTTTTTATTGTCAAAGCAAATCACACACATGAACCTTACATCACTACAAAAAAATTGCAAAACTAGCGACGAGAAAAAAATTGCAAAACTAGCGACGAGGGATACCTATCGCTCTAAGGTTGTACGACCCGTTACTATACAGAAATAGTGACAGGGTGGCTTGTCGCTTTTTCCACTTAACGATGTTGTAGCGATGAGACTCCCGTTGCTAATTTTTTTTTTTTAAAAAAAAAACTACACCCTAACCGAAGAGGTGAGGAGAGGAGCACCGATGAGCACAAATGGGCCTCCTCCTTTATTTCACTCCTCTCCCAAATGGGCCTCCCCTCCTCGGTTTCACTCCTCTCCCACCCAGATCTCTCTCCTCCCTCGCCGCCTCCCATTACTCTACCACCACCCTCCGTTGCATCGTCGTCACCCCCTTGAAATTTAAAAAAAATGAAAACCAACACGCTTTCGGCAATGCGATTTCGATGATAACGAAGAAGAAAAAGAGGTGAAGTGGCGGATTTAAAAGGTGGTGAGGTGGAAAATCGGGACAAAGAGTGAAACAAAATGGCGGATCAAGCAGCGACGAGGTGGGTGAAATGGTGGATCTGAACAGAGAGGTGAGATAGAGAAAGGTGAGTTGGAGAGGGCGAGAGGAGGCGAGAGAGAGTGGGAGTCGAAAGAGAGAGAGAGAGAGAGAGAGAGAGAGAGAGAGAGAGAGAGAGAGAGAGAGAGAGAGAGAGAGAGAGAGAGAGGCGAGACAGGGAGAGGGATTAAGGCCAAAGAGAGAGAGGCGAGACAAGGAGAGGGATTGAGGCCATGGTCGATGGAGAGCGAAAGAGGGAGAGGAGAGAGAGAGAGAAAGAGAGAGGCGAGACAGAGAAGGAGGGAATAGGCGGTGAGAGTGAGAAAATAGGGTTTTAGGGTTTGGGGGAGAATAAATATGGAAGTGAGTGAGGAGATCGAGTGGACGTGGGGTTGTCCCAGAATTTGCATGGAGGAGTGAAGGGACTTAACCCCATCGCTATTCCTATCACATTAACGACGGGATAGCAACATAGGGCCATTGCTAATCCCCACTCACTACCCTGTCGCTACCCCCTCGCAATAACCTATTTATTCCTCCAGCTCCCCATCTTTATGCCGTGAGGGTTACCAATTATGCGACGGTAACCCTCACGCTATTTCCCATCGTTGTTTCAACATTTTTTTATAGTGCATGGAGGGTGATCGCAAGATATCCACTAACTTGATTTTGCATCATTTTGCTACTAGCACATGAGAACAAAGCATGGCTATAAGGCGTTTATTCTATACATCCAAACCGAATCTTGCCCCTACACAAGCTCTACATGTCAACATGAAAATGTGGCTGCAAGATATCCATTCCATACATACAAATGAACCTTGCCCATGCCACAAGTTTTATGTATCAACATGGTGCCTGGCAACATGATATCCTCTCCATGCACACAAACAAATCTTGCCCCTTCCACGAGTTTTATGTCTAAATACGGGTGTTGTCGCAACTCTCAAGATATCCACATTATCATTCATAATCAATTGGAATGCACAATTTAATTGACATAATCAATAACAATCATTCAAACCATCAAACGCAACTATGAAACAAACTTTCTTTTTTCTTTCTTTCTTTTTGAGAACCATGGGTATCCAAGCCTCTGGTTTCATTAATCCCATGGGGCAAGTTGAGCGCACCAACCACATAGCCTAGAAGAAACTCAAGGAAATAATGGAGCTACCCATGACTCGAACTTTAGACCTCTGCCTCAGTGGTCAGTGCCTTAGCACTCGTGTCATTGTCACTCCACTACATCCATTAGGTGCAACAAACTTTTATAGTTTTGCAGAAGACTTTAGTTGTGTAAATCAATCCCTTTCTATTTTATATATAAATAGGTATGTTTGTAGATTTTACACTAACACTTATTACACTCTTAACCTTTTAGATCATTAGTGGTGCTATGACTACACACACAAAGTGATCAGAGGAGCAAAATGAAAATTTTGACTTCAATTGTCACAGAGGCAACAAAACATCTATTTGGTCCAATTGCACGACAAATCGGTTACTTGGTCCATCTCAAGGAAAATATTAAGGATTATGCAGCCCAATTGGAATCTTTAAAAGCAAGGAAGAATGATTTGCAAAGAGAACTAGATGAATCCGAAAAACATTAAAAGAATCCATTTGAAAAGGTCCAGAATTGGCTACAAAAAGCCAAGGAATGTGAAGATGTTGCAAGTAAATGGAAAGAGAAATGATGGATAATAAGTGGCACAAGTGGTTTCATCGCAAATATTGGAGCACTCGCTACAAGAAGAGCAAGAAAGCAGTAAAATATGTCTTGATCATGAAGGAACTCTTAGAAAAAGGGAAACACTTTTCTCGTGTATCACACCCTCAGCCTCCACCCGATTTTATACCATTCCCCAGTGAAGATTATGTTACTGGATTCGGATCAATGGATGTTGTGTTGGATCAAGTTATGCAAGCTCTAAATGGCCAAGATACTAGGACCATTGGAGTGTACGGGATAGGTGGAGTTGGTAAGACTACACTTCTCAAGAGGTTGAATAATGAAATCTCGAGGAACAATATCTTCGAGAAAATTATCATGGTCACTATATCTAGAACCTTCGACTTGAGAAGGATCCAAAGTGAAATTGCTCAAAGAATTAGGTTAAAACTAGATTCTGAAAGCTCAACTCAAGAAAGAGCAGATATGTTGTCTAGGAGGTTGAAAACCGAGAAGAGAGTCTTTTTGATGTTGGACAATGTATGGACAACACTTAATCTAACAGAGATAGGAATCCTTGACAAACACGATTCTAGTGAGTGAAAAATCGTAATAGCTACTAGACTGCACGGAGTTTGTCGTGAAATGATGTCCGAGAAATGCATTGAAGTGAAAGTATTATCTAATGAGAACTCATGGGTTCTCTTCAAAAAAAGCAGGTGATGTAGTCGACTCCCATTCATTGCAACCTCTTCCAAAGCAAGTGATAATGAAATGCAAGGGCTTTCCATTAGCTCATGTTGCAATTGGTTTGGCACTAGAATGGAAGCAAATATAAGTGTATGGAACTGATGAATTAAGGGCTTTGCAAAATTCTGTTCCAATTGGAGTGCAAGGTCTTGATGAAAGAATTATTGCCACTTTGAAGTTGAGCTATGATTTCCTTAAACTAGATGAGTTAAAGCTATTCTTCTTATTCTGCAGCCTTTCCCTAAAGATCAAGACATATGCTCGACAGATCTATTATATTACAACAATGAGAAGGTTCCTTAAGATAGGTGGAGGGCTTGAAGAGGAATCAAACAAAGCAGAAACAATGTTGCAAAGGCTAAAGAATTTGGGTTTGTTAGTTGATGATGATAAATAGGGGTATGTGAAAATGCATGACGTTTTCATAGATGTGGCAATATATAGCAAGAGCTGATGAGCATGGTATTTTTGTAAGAGTTGGAGTAGGATTGAAAGAATTCCCAAATCCTGAGCAATATTTAGGACAATGCAAAAGAATTTCTTTAATGAAGAATGATGTTGAGGAGCTCCCTCCGGAGGTCGTGTGTCCCAAAATTCGTACCTTATTACTGCAGGGGAATGGAGGGTTGAAGAGTATACCAGAAAGTTTCTTTTATAAGATGTCATCGCTGCTAGTTTTGGATCTAAGAGAATGTGACAACCCTAATTTTTAACAAAATAAGATATATCATGTTTGTGTAAACTAGGAAACCCTAACTCACTTAAAAGCTTATGGGGCCTACAGATTAAGACTAGGGTTTGGAATGGCCACTTTTGATTTTGAACAAACCAATATGGAAAGTAAGAATTAAATTTTTCATTAATTGACGAGACCGTTACTTTTGGAAAGTAACGGTTTGAAATCTCATTATTTAGGAAGTTCGAGATTTTAAATCTTGAAACCCCTAAAATTCAAGGTACGTTAAATGTGGTCAACTTGGTGTGCAAGGGAGGGAGAGAATTAAGAAAGATGTGATTTGGGAAGTAAATTTAGGATCTTGATTGATCTCCTTTTAAAAACAATAAACACGTGCAGAAAGGTTTCACACAAAATCGAGAGAGAGTCGAGAGGGGAACAAGGGAGGCAATCTTTAGAGTTCCACACATTAGGTAATCCCTTTTAATCTATCTTTTAAATCTGTTCTATTGATGTTGAGGTTTAATCGGGTTTTCTATCGATTTACTCGAATATTGTGTGAGATCTATATGTTATTAAAATATTCAAACAAGTTTCCCTGTTGATTGGAATTCTTTTAAACTAGAAAAGTTTCATCGAAAGATTTATTATTGATTTAAAAAAAATAAATAGAAGGTTTTCAAATATGAATGAAGAGGAGATTCTTCAAAATGTTTTGAAAAAGTATTTGAAATGGTATTTTTTGAAAGATTTTCGAAATTAGTTTTATATAAAAAAAATCAAGTCAATTTGTATGGTTTATAAGTATTTAACCTATTTAGGTTAATTGAACTTTGGAGTACGCTCATGTGTGCCAACTGGACATTTGAAAATTAGCGTACCAAGTAAGTTAGGATTTAAGTTATTAATTTTATGATTATTTACCTCTCTACTAGACTATATGATAGGAATCATGTAAGTAAATCATGTGGATAGATCAGGGTTCATTGTTAGACATTGTATGTAGACAACTTAGTGGATCTCACTAGGAGTCCTTACACCAGATGCTACCAGTTCAACCAGGAGTTCGGGACAGTTGGACCGTACAAGGGAGAATAAAATAAGGCAACTTGCCCATAATAATATTTAATAATTGAGAATAAGAATAAGATCTAATGTTTTCAATAAATTTTGGTATTAGGTGTTATGTCCAGTTGAACGAGATGTGGACTTGGTAATAGGTGAATCTTGCACAGTGTAAAGGAATGGAGTGTTGACACTGCTACGACCATAGTAGGGTTAACCTTCACTAACTTTAGTGTGTTTGAAAGTCTATCACAATAGCTCATACATGTCTAGCATTTGCACATTTTGATGCATTGTTGAATACTTCGTTTATATACTTTCTTGTTTATTCCTTTCATCATATTAAATATTTGCAAGTTATGCATTTTATTTAATTTTGCATTTACTAATTGGAATGTTCATAACGCCCGTAACTTAACCTGACTTACTGAGCACCGTTGAACTATTTGTGCTCACCCAACAATTTTCCCCCAAAGGTTCTTCATCGAGAGTCGACAAAGAGAAATGAGTAGCTCTAGTTGTCTAGAGGAGTATTTCTGATTTCTGATTTGGTGTGGTTCGAGGTTGAACCATTCACCTTGTTTTTATTTATATTTATTATCATGGGGTTGGGATATGAATAATTTGAACTAAAGATGTATTATTCTAGTTGAGAACTTTTGAAGGTCATAAATAACTTTTATGTCAAAACTTTGATTAAGTTTTATTTAATAATATTTCGCTGCGATTATGATTCATTTATTAAATCTCAATTGTTGATAAATGATAACGAATTAGTGTTGATAGAAGGCTTACTAGTTTGGTTCATAACTCAATGACCAAGTTGGTTGGCGAGTTATGGATCGGGCTAGGTCGGTCGGGATTCATTTAGAAAATGGGTTCTGATAGCGATACTGGAATCAATTCATTGCCACCATCCTTCTCAAATTTAACAAATCTTCGGACGTTATATTTGACGTGGTGCAAGTACTTGAAAGATGTTTCTGCGCTTGAAGATCTTAGAAAGCTCCAAATGCTTTTCTTGAATCATTCTAGAATTACAGTGCTGCAAAAGAATTAAGTGGACTCACCAGTTTGAGGCTCTTGAATGTGATGTCAACTCGTATTTCAAAGATACCATCAGGCGTACTATCGAAGTTCTTATATTTAGAAAGTATGGAAATGGATTTCAATTTCAAAGGTTGGAAACTTAATGGAGAGGGATCTGGTTGGGGGATGGCTTGTTTTACTGAGATAACATCCTTGCACAAATTGAATTACCTCTCAGTTTCCATAGAAAATGCAAATTATTTATTTCAAGACATGTCAGGTGGTCCTTGGGAAAACTTGAAAAGATTTCATATTTTAGTAGCTTATACTATGAAGCAATTTAAGCGGCGTCTTCATAAATGTTCCAGAACCATGTGCCTTGATGTGCCCAGACCTATGTTTGCCAATTAGGTAAATGTGTTACTGCAAAAGATTTTGATCTTAAAATTGCAAAATGTTCGAGGTGCAGAAAGCATTTTAGAAATGGATTCTGTTGTAGGCCCTAATTTCTTGAAATTTTTATTCATTCATGGAAGTCCTGATATGAAATATTTTATAGATTTTGTTAACCTCAAACGCTTGTATCTTTCTAAAATACCGAATTTGGTTGAACTTTTCCGTGGGCACCTTCCATCAGCAGGCAAATCATTTAGAAGCATGAAAATTCTGCAAGTGAGTGAGTGCGATAGATTGTATTTGTGACGGCCTCAAATTCCATAATCCTAAAATTAGGCACCGCCCAGCTTAGATCTACGGGAACCCCTAACCAGTCTCGCTGAGTCACACAGGCCTAGTCAGCCTTCCTTATCATTTACCATTTATTACGTATTTACAAGTAAAGTTAATCAATTAGTGAGTTATTATCAAATACAGCGGAAGCAATTAAACTCCAAACTAATCAATAAACTTTAAGACACACAAGTTAAGACAATCTTAGGGTGTGGAAACACCGTAATCTTATCCACCATATGAATCAAAAGAGAGTATCGATAATGTCCAACATGCCCAAGATCTCTCATAACCCATAATCCTATGTTTAACAAAACAATATAGATACTTAATACAAAACATACTCAATACGCGAGAGGAGACCGCCTCGTGGTCCTCGTCTTCAATCGCCTAGCGCTAATCCCTTGCCTTTGTCTGTTCATCGGTCTGCCCACCGTCACAAACTAAACAGTGAGTACAGTAATGTAGAGAGCAAAATTCCAATAGAGTCTTAACAACATTTCAAATGTCACGTAAATGGCTAAACTAGTATCATGCATGGATATCACAAAGAATATAAAAGACAGCATGATAAGTGAATAACGAAAATAACAACGATAAATGAGTGTCAAGAGCACAACGTAAAAGAAAAGGCATCTAAGTGTCCCAAGTCCACTAGGTTGCTACACTTAGTTTACAACCTGACTTCCAAAACAGATTCTAGACCTACACAAATCCAAAGCGGTCTAAAATAAGGCATTTAGCCCCAGGTCATACTTTGTTCGCATACGGGCACCGCAGCATCACACATAGTTCAACATACGGCCACCGCAATCCCAAAATATAGGTTTAACCATGTCCAGAGTCCGTGTACTCACGGCATAGACCGTGAGCACCATGTTGTCCACTTAGACCCAAATAGACCACTCATTAAGGAATCAATCAATACCAAGCTGATAAATCAACAAGGATAGATATAACAAAGGGAATTCAAGAATACCTAATCCACAAAGTACTACTCAACAAACATAATAGCACAATTAAATGCACAAATGAAATAATGTAAAAGCTCCAATTGGTTTTACTCACAAATACCGTGCGTAACTCCGCGCTCGCGGCTCTCAAACGTTACTAAAACGTCTCTGCAAGCCTGTCACTGGTCCACTAAGTACCTGGTAAGTATTTTCATTTTAATTTGGTAGTATTAGCGTTTTGTTCTGCGTTTAATTAAAATTATTAACTATTTTTGCCAATTTCATGCCTTAGGCTAAAACCACGACATAATGCCTCATAAAAATCCTGAATACTTCATTTTTTATAGAAATTCAAAATTTTCTATTTGTTTGGTAAAAATATCATTTTTCTGGATTCTCCCATTTTTCAGGGATTTTCCAATATTTTTTTCAAAATTTTATTCAATTTAAAACTGTTTATTTTATTTATTTTTTATTGGGTTGGGTCGACCCTGGCCAGGGCATTGGGCTGGGCTCGGCCCCAGTCTATAGGATGGGAGGTGCACACGTGCGGCGTCTCTGGTTTTTTTTTTTTTTTCAATTTGTTGGGGTTGGCTCCCAACCCTAACCCTAATCGATTAGGCAGGGGAAACTCCCCTGCCCTCATCGTCCTAGGCCATGGCGTTGTGCCATGGCCAAGCCTTGCACAACACCCCCCAACGACCAAACAACAACAAGAATGACAACAATAATCAACCCACAACACTCACCTCGATCTTCATCGATCCAGCAAACTCCCTTCGTTCAATCCTTCGATCCTTCAATCTCTTCTCTCTCTCTCGGCGGCTCCCTCACTCTCTTCTTCGATTTCTCAATGGTGAGGATGGTGTGGTGTGTGGATATTTTGGAGGGTTGGTCAAATGACTAAAATACCCCTCCATTCTTATCCATTACTTAATAAATAACTTGTCGTTATTGGTCATTTGCATTTTAAATTTCTGATTTTTAATATATATATATATAATTACATACATATACATATATAAATATATATTTGCCTACAATTTCGTCATGCACGACGCCAACGAGTATACTCGAGCGTGCACACTACCGTAAGACCTGAAACAATTGTTTGTGAAGGAGAGGGAAGTTTCATATTGGCTACACTTGCTGGGCAGATGTTGTGATGCAAACCCACATATATATTGCTATAAAACACTAATCATCCTCTCCAGTAACAACGGTGATCAATTGTGAAGAAGGGTATATTTCACTACTTTGACTTGTTCGTTTAGGTGCTTTTAATTCATACATATACGGGAAATTCTATAATGAAATCCAAATATATACTCATGCCATGGAACTCTCAAAATGTGTTGTACATTAAATGTTTTGTGCATTTATAACGTCTCGATTAATGTGTTGGATTTGAATCCAATGGTTATAAATAGTGTACCTATGACATGGGTATATATATATATGCTAAATGTTTCCATTACATGTCATGTATTAATTAATATTGGTTTCTTATGTTATAATGTTGATACCATATCTCTAACAACAATATTTTGTTTATCAAGGTATATTATTTCACCTTGAAATATCTTGAGGAGAGGAGATTAGCAAACCAATTGATTAATTGAAGATCATGGTAGCATGTCCCGTAGAGTATTTGATCAATTTCTTATGTTGTACTTTGAGTCAACCAGCTTATTAATCTACACTTGGGCAGTATTGGTCTATAGGGGTGTATATGAATCCAGTAATCCAGGATTCAATTCAATTCAATCCAATTATTACGAATCGATCAAATTTTATAACTAATTGGACCACATTGAATTGCAAAAATGTCAAACTGCACGAATTGGATCGACTTGCATATTATACATGTATATAATCTGCAGATCTAATTCGATTCGATCCGCAACATTATATACATGTAGATTTAGCCTTATAGATACAACTAGTTATCAATTGTTTTTTTTTTTTTTGTGCCCAATTAGAAAATTTTATTTCAAGTTATCAATGGTTGTTTTGTCTACTTATATTTCATCTTCTTTTTTGTTGTATTACTTAGTTTTTAAACTCCAACTTTTGATTTTTAGTTTGGTCAAATGATTTGGTATTAACTTGAATCAAATCTAATTTGTTGTATAATCATACACTTTGTTTTATATTATTTAATAAATATGGAATTGTTCTTAACCAATGTGCATATTCTTAATTATAAAATAACTATATGATTGGCAATCTGTGAACTTTATTTGGTCTAATTCACATTTTATTAAATGGATCGAACATGATTGAAAAGTTAAATGAGTTAGATCGAATAGAAATTTCTCAATCCGTAATAATTTGATTGAGTAGTGAGTTAACCTTAAATGGATCGAATTCGGTCCATGTATACCCCTATTGGTCTGTATGATGCTGCTTGTTGTCCCAACCCAATTTGCTCCTTTTAGGATGTATGAATTATGGGGTAGTTTCCTACAAAAAAAAATAAATAAATAAAAATTATATGGTAGTTCTTTTAACTCAGTTTGCTTCATTTATACATCACTACTTAATTTGTTCTATTAATTAAACACAAATTCGACAAATCGCTTAGAAACCAATAAATTGTGATATTGAATCTTGCCATCAAAACTCTAAATATGTTTGTTTTTCTGAAGTCATGTGTTGTCAAGCCTAATAAGATTTTGACACTCACAGTTTAAATAGAATGTCCTTAGTCTCTCGACTAATAACAAGTTCTTCTTTACTTTTTACTTGGTATCTGGTGCCAATCATAGTCACTAATCTCAAACTTAAGTCATGACTAATGAAATTTGAATTTAATTGGGTCAAGAGGGGGTGTGGGGGTTAAGACTTAGAGGAGACTTTGAATTGTGACAATTACTTACCATTATAAACGGTGAAAGCCTGGTTTGCCTAACCTGTGAACTCGTGAAGTCGTTCGTGGAAGATGAGCCTCCTCCGCAGCCTCTCCTTGGCCATCATCACGACACTCCTCCTCGTCCGACCCTCCGCCCCCACAGATCCCGATGCGGAACGCGTGGAGGAGCTCCTCTCCCTCCAATCCCAGTCCCCATCGGGCGTGATCCGGCTCACCGACGAAACCCTAGCCCGGTTCCTGACCTCCCACCCCACCCGCTCCTACTCCCTCCTCATCTTCTTCGACGCCGTCCAGCTCCACGACAAGCCCGAGCTCCACCTCGAATCCCTCCGCTCCGACTTCGCCCTCGTCGCCCACTCCTTCATCTCCAACAACAACAACAACAACAACAACAACAACAACACTCTTCTTCTGCGACATCGAATTCAAGCACTCCCAGTCCTCCTTCTCCCTCTTCTCCGTGAACTCCCTCCCCCACATCCGCCTCGCCTCACCCCACCACCAAACCCCCAAGCAGTCGCAGCCCATGGACCAGGCCCACTTCTCCCGCCTCCTGGACTCCCTCCCGGACTTCGTCCAGGCCCACACCGGCCTCTCCGTGGGCCCCATCGACCGCCCCCCGGCCATCTCCACAAGACAACTCATTTTAATTTCCCTACTTGCCCTCGTTTCGGCACCCTTTTTGGTGAAGAGGGTTTTGGAGGGAGACACATTGTTGCACGAGCCTCTGTTGTGGATGACTCTCTCCGTGTTTGTCTACTTCTTCAGTGTTTCTGGAGCGATGCATAACATTATTAGGAAGATGCCCATGTTTATGGCGGACCGGAACGATCCTTCCAGGCTCGTCTTCTTTTACCAGGGTTCGGGGATGCAGTTGGGGGCGGAGGGCTTCGCCGTTGGCTTTCTCTATACCATTGTGGGGTTGTTGTTGGCGTTTGCGACCAATGTGATTGTCAGAGTCAGGAATGTGGCCGTGCAGAGGGGTTTATGTTTGCGGCGCTTTTGGTCTCCTTCTGGGCTGTCAGGAAGGTTATTTCTTTGGATAATTGGAAGACTGGGTATGGGATTCATGGCTTCTGGCCTTCTGCTTGGAATTGATCCATGTTTCAGGTAGAGCATCGCCTTGCTCTCTTGCTTGCTCTTTTTACTTTGTATTCCTGTATTACTTTGTTTGGATTGAACTCAATTACTGAAAAGAAGGATTTTGGACTAATTTTGAAGCTTCGAGCCGCAATTCTTCCGGCATGATTTCTAGTTTGCACTTCTTTTTAATTTTTGTTCTTTATGTTCATAATTTGTTATTTGATTTTGAATTGTTTTTTGCTTCATAATACCAGCGGATCAGGAATGGGTGTTTCACATTTTGAATCAATTCTAAGTCATATAGAGAGTGATGATATAGTTGAATGGAATGATGAAACAGAACATGAGCAAAATTTGTTTAATTATACCATCAAAATTTGTTTAATTATAACAAGATTTTAAAGTTCAAACACTCGAGTATATTAGGATTTAGGAAGGGTCAAGATTTTAATCATATCAGCTGAGTTTGCAATCAGACCGATGCAATATCTAATAGAAATGCCAATGGGAAAAGACTGCAATCATTTAGCCACTGACTATTGAGTGCTTATTTTTCCACCAACTCCTCAAAATAATATATAAAAAAAAGTGTTCCTTAATTTGATTGGGGATTCAGCAATGGAACTAAATTTCAAGACGCCTATATGCCAATAATTGTAGGGTGTAAATCTATTCTTATGATGTCTTCCCCTTTGAAACTGTTGTCCTCTTCTTCATAGAAAACCATTACAGATTTAACTTGCCATGGTGTTGGTTATTGAATCATGATCAGGTTGTAGTGAATTAAAATAAGAGAAATAAATAAAGAATTTGATATGATTTGAATTAAAAAAAGGACATTGACGATGGAAGAGTTTTATCGACGATTAATCGATTATGAGAGAAATTCACAATAACCAACCACAAGTGGTCTTGGTGGATAATGGATCAGTATATAGGTTGTCCAAGCATTGGTTTGGGGTTGAGCTCAAGGATTTCAAGGCGCCTAGACGGTGCCTAGGCATCTTCTCTGCCTAAGGCGAGAACGTCTAGGCGGAAAAAATATATTTATTTAGAGGTCCCTAAAAAATTAGTTAATTATTTATTGACCCCTTAGTATCTACTAGTACCACTAGTCATTTACCTTAATAATCAATATTTACTTCAAAAAGTATTAATTAAAGACATTTAATAATTCAAATGTTGTATACGCTCCATCAATTATCAATTATCAAACACAGTTTAGTTTTCAAAATTATTCACCTCCCCAAACTTTAAAAAAGTTATATATGGAAGTTTTCAAGTTGGGGTAGCGTTTACATTGTTTGAGGGTTTATATATGGAAGATTTCTTGAACTTTTTTTTTTTTTTTGATAGGAAACAGAACTTTATTTATTATATAATAATTACACATATAGTACATATATTTCTTGAACTATTTTCACCTCCATGAACTTTAAAAATTACTAAGAAGGCCACCACTTGCCTAAGCCACCGCCTAGGCGATGCTTTGCAATCAATGGTTGAGCTCACTAGTTATGTGTGGGTGTTTTGGAGTTAAGGGTAGATATTGCGTACAAAAAAATAAATAAATAAAAATGAAAGGCATCCGCAATATGCCATATTTTTTTCACTAACTTCTTAAGCTTACTTTCTTCAACCTGGTCAAAGTATGTTTGAAGAGTTATTGCGTCTATCTGTGGATGATCAAAAAAGTTTGAAGTCAACATGATCATCTTTCAGCTAATCACTGGATCACTGCGGGTAAAACCTTAGGCCTCCGAAAGAGTTGGTTCCAAAGAACACTGAAGCATTTATCCTCTTGCTATGTTCATCTGAAGGCTCATGTTATCTTTCAAGTGTCTTGTTCAATGAATTGGTGGTGCTCTTGACTTCAATGTACCAGAGTATATATATTTGGCGAACCAGAACCACTTTTATAATTTGTGATTTTCTACGTTTCTTGAAATCTATCTTTGCTTTTGATATTCTCCCTAGATTTAAGATGTTGTGGCATAATTTTGCACTTATTCAGATTGCCGCAACTCCTCGTCGCATGGGAATGCGAGAGAACATGAAAATTCATTAATGATCTAAATCTTGGCTCTAGTTCAATTGACTGGTAGGACTGGTTGATCCAGTGAGATAATAATAAAATCTTTGTAATTTGTCTCTTGTTCAGAGGATAGAGGGAGATGTTTTGAGATATTTAGCTGTTTTTTGACATTTTTCAGTCAGTCATGCCTACAAGTAAACTTGTTTTGAGCAATTTCAATCCCCTAATCCATTGAACATATAAAATTTTGATGGTTGACTATTTACTATCATGAGATGGATGTCTTCAACACTTGATACAGATACATGAGTAGAAGGCGCACTTGTTCTTGGATAATACAGGATGCACCCCAAGGAGTGAACATTTGACTTCGCTGGATATTTCACTCATAGAAAGTTGGAGTTGTTACAAGGAATCCCAACTGCAGTGGACACTTCTTTTCGAGTTATAACGATGGTGGAATGTGATGGTGCTCTCTGCAGCATATCATATTATAAGTATATAGCTTCTGACAATCATTGCAATTGATGAAGCTGAAGAATTGCATGTATTTGCCAAGAGTCTATAATGGTACTCGATTATTTAGTTACTTCTACCTAATACCCAATTATGTCTACGAAGAAAATTTTATTGAATCTACCTGAAGTGACAGATTTGTTTCACTTGTCTCATAATGTTTGATTGATTATTTCATTTAGGGAAGCAATGGAGGCTCTTCAACCAGGTCGAGTATCTTTTCGTTTTTCTGAGACATGTATGGCTGCAACGCTTGCTGAATTTTACTCTTTTACTGGAGCTACTTTTGAGACATGTATTTGCTTCAACTGGGCTTCACATTCTCTGCAATCCTCATGGGCCAATGCATATTAAAAACTTAACTCTACGTTCGCGTACTATTCCTAAGAAATTATGCAATGTGATGGCCATGTAAAGTAGTGAAGTAAATTTATTCTGCCAAATGCACCAACGGTACCACTATTGTGTTTCTTAAAAAAAAAAAATACAATTATTGTGTAATCGTACCAAAGAAATGTAACAGTAGGGCCTGTTAAGGGCCTGTATCTACTAAAAAAAGAATAATACAGTAGCCAATGACAGGTTGGTTTTCTTGGAAGGAAAATGATAATCTAAGGCACTTGGGAATTCAGGTCCCTTTAACTCTTAAGCAAGGTCTAATCTAGTGATCGTGGACCCAACAGTGTCCAATTATGGGTTAGTCACGAAACAAAAAAAAAAAAAAAAAAAAAAAAATTGTCAGAGGTTACTCATCATGGGCGGAACCCAAATTTTAAATGGTATAAACATAGTGAATGATCTACTAAAAAAAAGAAAAAAACATAGTGACTGGGAAAAGTTAGGAAGTCTGTGTTGGAAGGTCCGCAGTGGGCGTTTTCCATCGTTTTCAACTCCTTTGTTAGTAACAGTAAGATTATGGGGTTTAACACAACTTATCATTTCATTGTTCATCACCATCTATCAATCAATCGAGCTAGAGAGCCATCATCTCTGATTCGATCAAGATGAATGACCTTCTCACGGTAACAAACTGCTTGTGTCATTAGTTATTCTTGATTAACTCATCCTGTTACTGTTGGCATAGGTGTTGAATGCTATGATCACTAACTGAGTATTTATGGTGTGTGAAATGATATGATTGAATATACTGAGTCCCTTTGTTTTTGTTTCAGTGTTTTTGCTTTTTGTGATGGTCTTGGAGTTGAAAGTTTTTCAATGTTTAAATTGGGGTGCAATGATGATAGAAATTCAATCTCAAATGGGTTTGAATATTAAGCTATTCGAACATCCTCTCACACGCAATCCTATCTTTTGCGGGCAGAGTCGAGAAAAATGCAAATGCAAATAGGGATAAACAAATGGTAACAGTGAGTGAGGCTTGAACTTAAGACCTCTTACAAACCAAGGGCATCGTCAATTGACCTTAAAAGCTTTACTTGTTAATGCTTCTTTGATTTCTTTTGGGTTATGGGGTTGGGGCGTCTAACTAACTCCAATGGAATTGATCGAGCCTAAGTAAGGAGGCGTTAAAAAAGGTTGGGGGCACCCATTATCTGCTGATTCAATCGCCTATCAGATATTGCTGTCTGCAGCCTCATTACTTTGAGAATATGTCAAAACAAATGCAAACCATCTCTATGAAATTTGTTAGTGTTTTAAGAGTATATGGTTGTTAATTTTTTGACTTGCGGCACGTTATCCGCAGCCGGCCTGTGACACTTCTCCGCGATCTCCCCCTAGTACTGATATTGTCCCCAACTTAACCACCCTTCAACTCAAGTGTGGAGTTTCAACTCATAAGGCCTCGTTACTATTTGAGGGGAGATCGTCACTTATATATCATTACAAAGTTTCACTTATATACTTTGCAGGATTCATTTGTAAAGGGAAGTAGAGAACAGCTTTCGGAAATGAGTATTGAGATGGGCATCCCAGTTCCGCTGATTAATGAAGATATGGCAATGGAATCATTCTCCAAGAAGGTATTTTCATAGGTTTCAGTTTTCGTATTTTGATTAAGCTATGCTCGAGTATTGCTTTTTATTTGTATTTTTTTTCATGTGTAAAAGAATATTAACATCCAGGATAAACTTCTCACTCCATAATGCATGATTTAACGCAATATACCTGGAATCAATGATTTTTCTTTTTCAAAATAAGAGGAAAAACAAGAAATGGTGTTCATGGAAGAGGAATAAAACTTGTAACCACTGCAATAGTTGAGTTTTCGTTTTCTTAAGACTTTCATGCTATTTTTAGGTGCAAGAGATTGAGAAGCAGATGGACAAGCTGAACCAGTTACTTAAGAAACTACAGGTATTGGTTCAAACATACAGGTATGTGCAGTGCCTTTGCAGCATAAGGATTGAAGGGTTGTCCCACTGAAATGTCATAGGAGTTGGCTTGGCAATGCATGGTCTCAACATGTACTGATTTTTCAAGGCCAAGTAGGCTTCAGTTCAACCTCAGTTCGATTCAAAACATACATCTAGCATCATACTAGACTAACTCTGCAGCTTCGCCGAGACTGCATAGATTTACCGGTCTTGTGGCCTTCAGTGTGTTGCTGATCCTTTGAATATTTCACTTAGGCCACTATGTCTTGCTTCTGTCCAAATCCAATGTGTTTAGGTGTGAAATTATTTGCAGGATGCAAACGAGGAGTCCAGGACTGCTACAAGAGCATCTAAAATGAAAGGTACAGTTTCTCAACCTTAATATGGTAATGGCGTTGGTGTTAAACTGTAACACAAACTGTGATACAAACCGTGATCAAATCCAAAGTTTATCGAACACAATTTTTTCCAAACTATATTTCAAGTTTTGAAGTTTAATCATTTTTATTTTAAGCTGTAATAGTTTAATATTCTTTTTTTTTCTCTTAGTTATGGTACCTCTTTGTCATTGGTGTGTACAACAAAAAACAAGCTAATTGTTTCAGACTTGACCAAAATAGCCTGCATTCCTTTATAAGCGTTGTCTCTAATAGTTTTTTGATAGGAATGAGACTTTATTTATTATAGCCAATATGTACAAAGAATGTAATACAAAGGCGAGAAATAATGTGTTTCTCATAAACAAAGCCGAAAAAAAAACCCTACCAGTGTAGTAGGGGAAAAACGTGTCATTCCTGCTATGGCATTGTCTCTTATAGTGATTCTGATCTTTTCAGAGATCAAGCAGCAAATGGGAAAAGACATTGATGAAGTAGGAAAGATTGCGCGCAACATCAAAATCAAACTAGAAGAAATGGACAAAGATGTAGTACTCTTTTCTTATCAATCATATGCTACAAGTCTTTTCTTTTTTCTTTGTTTTTTGGAATACAAATTACTTGCTGATTGTTCTGTTTTTCACTAACTCTTTTCTTTTCGTTGTTCTTTCAAGAACCTAGCTAGTAGAGAGAAGCCTAAATGTGGGAAAGGAAGTTCCGTGGACCGATTCAGGATGACAAAGACTAAGTGAGTTGCTGATTAAATTAGTGAATTATCAGATTCTTTGTTACATACCTCAATACATATTCAGAATTCAGTAGGTTGATACTTTCAAACACTTTCCTGAGTGCACAGTGCTTTGAAGAAGAAGTTTAAGGAGCGGCTGGCTGATTTTCAGGTACTATTGTTGTCGTTGGTTGATGTGTTGTAGCTTTTACCTCTTGCATCATCCATGAATACGTTTCTTCTTCAGGTTCTAAGGCAAAATATTCAAGATGAGTATCGTGAAATTGTTGAGAGACGGATCTTTACAGGTTTGATAAACTTCCTAGTTTGCATCCGAATAATGAACAGGACTTAAAATTTCATTATTGCATCTTTTGACATTTTAATTTTTTGGCGTAACAGTTACCGGGACTAAGCCTGATGATGAGGTGAGATTTAACTCTTAGAAGCTACAATACTTCTTCAGCATAAAAATGGTTGCCTTTCAGTTTAATTGATGATATGTTGGATATATATTTCACTAGATGGTCGACCGCCTGATAGAAACTGGAAACGGTGAAGAAATCTTTCAGAAGGCAATTCAAGAAACCGGGAGAGGACAGGTGCACTCTCTTGCTATTTAGGATTCAAGTAAATTTTGAAACTACTAATGCCTTTCGATAACTAAACCTGATGATTTTGAAGATATTAAGCACCTCTATTGCCATCCTTTTGCATGCTAGGAAAATTCAGGTAGTTACTTCCACCAGTAATTCTGTTGCCATGGCTGCAGGTGTTGGACACTTTGAAAGAAATTCAGGAGAGACATGACGCCGTGAAGGAAATTGAAAAGAAACTTCTTGACCTGCATCAGGTTTTATTTTGTTTCCAACACCAAATTCTATGTTACCAAATTAAATTCCTTAACTTACAGTTTTGATTTTATGATTTGCTAGATATTCCTCGACATGGCAGTTCTAGTTGAGGCTCAAGGGGATTTGCTCGACAACATTGAAGTTCAGGTTTGTTTCTTTGAATTACATCTTCAATTCTCTCCTGTTTAACAATGTAAGTACCTGCAGTCAGTATGAGATGTACTCCTTGAAATTCAAAGTATACCGTAGAATTCCTTAAACTGGATACACATTGCCATGAATGTTATAGCAATGACTTTAATCAACGTACAAAACAAATTATCTGTGTTTTTTTAACCTCTTGAGATCTGAAAAGTTAATTCAGATCTGTTCCATTGATCTTTATAATGAAATTAATAGAACCACTGCAGAAACAAACATTTGGAATGTTTAGATGAAATCATGAAAGTTATATTATTGTTCATCATCTTGTAAGAACTACATGTGACCGACATATTAATTATTACTGGTTTTGTCAATTGGTTTGATATTTTAAGGCATACACTACAACTTCACCATTAGTTTGACTCAAGAATTACCTATGAAATCCGTAATTAACTACACTATATGTTGATTCCATTGTCGATCAATCGCTAATTATCATTATTCTTCTTTTACGAGTGCTATACTACTTAGAGAGTGAGATCTTTGATTTTAATACAACTTTAGTTAATTTTCCTATTCAGACAGGATGCACAGGTGTTCTATTGATCTGAGTCGTCTAATGTTGCGTTCTATCGAGAAAACGTTCTTACTAATTCATGTTGCTATGTGTTGCAGGTCACAAATGCAGTGGACCATGTACATTCAGGAAATGATGCCCTGAGGACAGCAAAGAGCTTGCAGAGAAAATCAAGGAAATGCATGATGATTGCCATCACCATTCTTCTGATAATCGCAATCATAACTGTACTCTCAATCCTGAAACCATGGAAGAAATAGAACAAGAAGAGAAACCTCAAAGACCTGTCTGCACGCAGCACTGCTCATCGGAAATTTTTCTTAAAATCAAGCAAAGATTGAGCTGTAAGTCCTTTTACCTTCACGTTCTTCATGTTTCAAACTGATTGTGCTCTAGCTATACATTGTATCTTGATTCATATATTTGAGTCACTGGTATCCAATATGATTATTGCTTTAGTTTTAAGATCTTAAACCATCAATCCATTGAGATCATGTATTGATGTGCAAGTAGCATTCTTTTATTTTTGTCAAAACAACATATAATCTTTTAGTTGGTTTTAAACATGTTTATAAGTAAACTAGTTGCTCTTTTACCCAAGTTGCCCTCTTAATCAATCATATGGTTTATAAGATCATAAGACATTGAGATGGAATTCTTACAGCTTGTAGTAAGTAACTAAGAACAACTTTACGCGGAATTCGTAATAAGCATGCTAGAATGAATCATCAAACAAGATACTTATGATTGAAATAGGGAAGTAAATGCAACAACATTACTGTAAAAACATAAAAACACATTAATATATAAGTTTGTCTTGAAGAAGAGAGATCTCCATTCAAGACAACCAAGATAAAAGTTCACTTATAACATGCTTATACATTTAAATTAAAGAGAATCTCATAATGAAGAAAACCCAAAAAAACATTTCTTCAACTTAACCCTGTAGAAGCTTCAGAGAACTTAAATGGGTCTTAGTAATCACCATTTGTGGCTAAAAATGCCATAAAAAACGGAGCACAATCCCATGGAATTATTTGCTTATGTTATTGTACCAAGTCCACATAATAGAAAAAAAAAAGGCTGTAGATACCAAACTGTTCTTGACCAGATAGTTCCCCTACATTCTTGACTTCGCAACTACAACGCCATCCGCCACCATGTTCATGCTCCCCGGCCGAGTCCAGGTGTCCTTGAATTGCTCCTCAGTCACACCTGCAAACAATCCCACATTTCTTCACTTGCAAAAAGTTCATGATCTATACATTCCTAGATAAGATTAGAATTTTTAGATTGAAAGATGAAGTTTGTCTTAAAATCTTGAACCAAACACAAATTCAAAATGTTGCAATTAGAGAACATTTAGACTTGCCTTTCCCCATAGCAGCAGTGGAGGACATGCCTCCCTGAACAGTTTTCAGCACCTTGTCATAGTAGTTGGCACCAGACCACTTCTGGTGAGCCAGTGTGTCTACTCCATTGTTCCTCTCCTCTCTTTGGATCCTCTCCACATAAGCCAGCATTCCTCTCCTAGCAAAATCCTTAGCGAAAGTATCGACGACCAATGCATCGGCGTGGAATCCAGCCAGTGTTATGAACTGCCAACAGAAGCCAAACTTAGCAATCCTAGGAATGAAGTCCCTCATTTGTTCATCTTTCATCCCTGATGCATCCCAATTGAAAGATGGAGATAGGTTGTAAGCCAACATGATCTCGGGATGCATCGACTTCACTCCCTCAGCGAACTTGGTGCACTCTAGGAGATCGGGGCTTGCCGTCTCCATCCATATGACATCCGCATGAGGAGCGAAGGCCCATCCACGGACTACCGCTGCTGTTACGGATCCCTTGAACCTGTAGAACCCTTCTCTAGTTCTTGGCAAGTCCCAACACCAGAAAAGGTTCTTAAGTCCCATTCTTTCTGCAATTTCTCTTCCTTGTTCATTGGAGAGACACTTGTCGAAGCCTGAATGGTTTGACCACTCATTCAACCTCCTTCGCTTCTCGTCCTCCCCGACATTCATGGTCTTGATTCCATCAATGACACATTCGGAAAATGTCTTAAGCTGGGCCATTGCCATCCAATTGTCCTCTATTTCTTGAAGCTCAGGTCCTGTCTTTCCTGCAGCCATTGCTTCAGATAGAAGAGTGGCCAAGCTCTTCCCCTTAAGGTTTGGATTGGTTGCGCCTAGAATGAACTGATGGTCTCTAGTGTCAATGTTGCTTTGAATCAAATTAGCAGCAACTGCGTCGGTTCGAGCCACCAGGACAGTTTCGACCCCCATTATGTCGAACTGCAACCGAGCTGCAACGAGCCGGTTAATGTGTTCGCTGATTGAAACCAAGACCTTTCCGGCCATGTGCCCACATTTCTTTGTCACTGAAGATTGGTCTTCAATGTGCACACCTGCAGCTCCCCTCTCCACAAAGAGTTTGCAGAGTTTAACAGTTGCAGTTGCGCCACCAAAGCCGGTGTCTCCATCAGCTATTATAGGCTTCAAGTAGTCGACATAAGGAGTTCTCGCTCGCTCTTCGCGGCTCATGCTCATTCGAGCCTCTCTTTGCTTCCTGTCATGGTACTGTTGGGCGAAGAATAGGTGCTCAACCTTGTTAGGCACTGTGTCGTAGGGATAGTCAGCAAGATCCGGGCCTGGTCACATAGAATTAAGGAGCAACTATTTGAGTTCATCATCAATATTAGCATTCTCAATGACAACTCCTCTATTAATAGAAAACAGAATTCTTGCTGTCATTTGTTGATATTGACTCCTCTATTAATAGAAAACAGAATTCTTGCATCATCAATATCTTCATCCGTCGGATTTGGTTTATTTCACCATACAACAAACAACAACAAAGCCTCAATCCCAAATTAATTGAAGCCAGCTACGCCCTCCAAGTTATTTTAGGCACACCCCCACTCCATCAAATTTCTTCAGAATCTACGGCGTCGAGTTTTAATGTTTTAATAGGGGTTAACATTGATACCCTAATTTATTTAAACCTCACTAGGCCATTCTTTTGGGTAATATAAATCTAGAGAGTAGTTCTAATAACTATTTAATAAATAGAGAAATCCCTTTTATCTCTACCATGGGCATAGGCAGATCGCCGAACCATGTAAATCTCGGTGTTCTTTTGTATGAGTGTGATTTGTCTTTTGTTGGTATGATCTAATTATATTTACAAACTAAGATTTTTCAATGAAGTGACATAAACCAAGATATGATTTGTACTAAAAGAAATGGTAATTGAAACAAGGCAATTTTTTTTCTCTCTTTAGCTTCACCTGGTTCATTGGTGCTAGTGTGAGTTGAGGAGCACTGCCAACCAGAGACATATATGGTGTCCAAGTACTTGGCCATCATGGCAACTTGAACAGGGTCAAGAGCACCAAATGTTCTTGAGGCTGTGCCATTGGCTTGGTGGGTCTTGAGAGTCCTCCACAGCTTCTTAGCCAGTTCATTGGATCCATAGCTCTGTCTGAGGCTTCCTCGAAGGGAAACAACGTCTCGGGCAGAATAAGGGCGGCGAGTTAGCTTGAACCTATCTGTGTTCCACCATGCTTGCACCTCTGCAACTTCTGCTTCAAACCTCCCTTCCTCCTCCATAATCTATAATTTTGAAACCAAAATTCATCAAAATCAAAATTCACACTGCTCATGAAATTCACTTTAGAGTTCTCCAAATGTTAAACATTTCTGAAAATTTGACCAATAAAAAATTCCAGTAGGAAAAAAATCAAAATAAATTGCAAGTTCATTTGTGAGTAGTTAAGAAATTTAGGTCAAAATTTAACTTCAAATTTTTTTCTTTGTACAATTTTCAAGATTAATGAAAAATATGGAGTTTTGCATAGATGCAAATCTAGCTAATATTGAGTTGTATATTTTTTGGGGTGGACATATAATTTGTATATTTGATATGGTGGTGGCACCCCAATTGTTACAATGACATGGTTGGTGAACTGTGTACAAAATCACTCAACATATATACAAAAATAAAAACCTTTATTTCATTCAAGAAATCAAAAGATCATTACATATATATGCCAATTATTAGTAGTAAATACAAAAAATTATTTCATACAACAGAAAACTGATTTTAATCCAACTTGAACCAAAGTATAACCATGAATCTGAGATCATGCAGGGACATGCATGCATGAAAACACTTAGGATCAAGCATGCATGCATTAATTGTTAAATGAAAATATTGTCATAGATCCAATACTACACTCCTCATCTAAAAACCAAGTACATAAATCTTAATTTAACTGGCAAATAAGACATGTATGAACATATGAAACTCACCATTGAAGGAACAGAGAAAGATGCAGCCATGGTGAGAGACACTAAAAGAAACCTAAAAACCTTTCTTTTCTAATAGGAGAAGTTCATGCAATGCAAATGCAACAATGCCCGAGTATAAGATCAACCTACACCTCCTCAATTTATAATGAACAAAAAATATATATTTTTGTTATAACAATTTATTTTTCCAAAAAAAATAAATAACAGATAATGTTTTAATTATTATTTTTTTATTATGCATTATGTATTGTATTGTTATCTCTATAGAGGGAAGAGATGGGGACTTGGCGCATGGAGGTGCAGTTGCAGGCACGTAGAAGATAGGCGCCACCTCGGCTAACGTACGCCATAGAGGGATCATCACGCACTTGTAGTTTTTTGGATGGCGTCATTAATATTCAATAAAATGAAATTTTAATTTATAGTATAACTCACTTTTGACAATTCAAAATAGGCCCTGATTTAACAGGCGTCGTACAATAGGTCTTGAGCAATGTGGGCGAGTATCTCGAGATGTATCACACAACGATCATTTAAAAAATAACATTTTCTTTTTTTTTTTTTTTCAAAGCTCTGTGTAGTTGAAAGCTGCAGCGGTTATAGCGTGGGAAGGGCTTTGAATTTCGTGCATTGGATTGGAATGTATCCACCATCGTTGCTTCCGCCCTCCATCCAACTCATCCCATTCAAAGAGATGAAAGCTATGCACTTGTATTACTTCATCAACAGTATAATATTATAAAAAGGGAGGCAAAATTTGTCATTATTCAATTATCTAGTTTTTCTTTTTATCCTATCATATTTACTTGTTTTGGATAGATTATGTTCTAATACCCATGTCTAATTTAAATTTATATATTAATTTGATATATTATTTCCTAGTTGAATAAAAATGTTGGATCTACAATCCTTCCTCACGAATGGAGTCCTTGTCTCTGGAAAGAGGTTATACATTCATTAATTTGACTTTGCTTTGAACTCGAAGTAGTCGGTTTAGTCTAGATACCGAGTATTTTTGACCAACAAAAAAAAAATGTTAGATCTACAGTCTTGCTCTGGCTAATTTAGAATTAAAATTTCTTTAATCTTTTTAGTGTTATTCTTATTATAATTATTATTGTTGTTGTTGTCGTCGTCGTCGTCGTCGTCGTTGTTACAATATCTATCGAATATATCTTGTGGTCTTAACAAATCTTATTTTCTTAATTACAACTCGATTATAAATCTTATTCATTCTACTATATGATGAAAAATGAAGAAAACAAATGTACACAAAAAGAATGCGACGAAAAAATTAAGTTGCAAGTAGGCCTCCAATAATATTCTTAAGAAACAGTGGCAAGAAAAGGTTAGGGGAATCCCATATGTGGAGCCTTCTAATTAATTTACTCTATATAATTTATTAGTCCAATATTGAGCATTGGATTAATGCTCTCTAGGCCCTTTGTTGGCTCTACTTTCGCTTGTCTTAGTTTGTGGTTTTCTTTTAAGAATCTTACTTTTTAATTGTTTGTTTATATATTCTTAATTTGCTAATTTGTTTTATAAATTTTCAAGTTATTTCATAATTTAATGTAGAGCTCAATTTGTATTAAACTTTTATGATATTAGTTAAATAAAAATATAAATTAAAGAGCTGACCACTGCTGAGAAAAAGTTCAGACATCAACAATTAATATATATCTCAAAAAAATAAAAGAAAACTAGCAATGGCTTAATTTGTACAAAGCTAGCTAATTGTTACAATCGTTCGTATCTTTAATCAAATATATATTTACAATTTATAATCACTAGAACAATTTTGGTATTTAACAGAGATTTTTAAACCCTTATTAAAGATGAGTGTTATTAAATGTCGTATGATAAAACGTGTTCAATGGGTCGTGTTTTAATTATTAATTTATACAAGTATTACATAGAAGTTACTTAAAACCCTATCAATTACGTGTCATTAAATGCCAAAATTCTTCTAGTGAATTGAAACATGACTCATCAAACACGTTTCATCAAATACTTTTCTCACGTGACATTTAATAACACTTATCTTTAATAAGATTTTGAAACCTCTATTAAAAATCAAAATTATTTTAGTACTGAATTGAGCTCATTCATGCTAAAATCACATTTGATGTATTCTTAGCTCACAATGCTTGAACCAGTTCATCTCTTTAAGCTTGTTAATTAGTTTGAAGGCAAGTAATTGGCCTTATCTATACACATACACTGATACACACATTACCACATGATTTTATTTTTTTTGACAAAATATTACCACGTGATTCAGTATACAAAAAAACGAAAAGATCCAAACTCTTGGAAAGCAAAACAAATCAGGTCCTCTAAGTCTGTATTAACGCAGTTCCTAAGTTGAGGTTTATAATATTTTAACCACTAGAAATTCAGTCAGATTGGCACAAAATAAAATGTGGTACATGGTTATCAGTTAATAGCAAGTTTTTTTTTTTTCTTGGTCAAATCAGTTAATAACAAGTTACAAAGCAACATCCTAACATGGGGGTTCCATTTGGATTTATTATATTCAACTTCTCTAATTGTTTTATTCATCTTTTTTTTTTTGGTGGGGCTGTATGTGTACGACATGCATGGGTGACGCCACAAACGGTTACTCAAAGTTTTCATTCCCAATGAGGATAAGATTTCATTTGATAACTTTCAATTATCATATGCAATTTTTTTCTCCTATACACAGAAGTATTTTTTTTGTTCTGAATTTTCTCCTTCAGTTTTGGGTGACTTGCCCAACAATATGTACGTGTCAATTTTGTGTCCATATAAAGAAGCATTTATCTAATTTAGGAATTCATGTTTTTTATTTATTTGTTTTTTTTTTCTTAAAAGGGTAGGCAGCACTGCAAATTTTTTCTGACTATGATACTGTTGATCTCATCTTCCAAACTAGATGGATCAGACCGGATTGATCTCTGAAGTTGGCTGGAAAGGAAAGTGTGCAACGTTTTGTTCTAAATGCTTTGAATCAAGATATGGGAATGGCTCGATGTTTTAAAGCTCATGTTAACCAAAAAAGTTTTGAGGCTGAGGTTAATTTAGATGGAAAATGTTTTTTTTTCTTTTCCTGTGATCCAAATTTTACACTTTTTTTTTCTTTTACAAAAAAGAAACAAACTTGCCCCTACTCGAGTTTGAACCCACAATCTTTTAATTTCAAATCTCATACCAACTATTGGGCCACACCCAACTAGTTATTTTACACTTCATTTAATTTCATACATATATGTTTGATTGTGACGGTTGATTTACCCATCAATGTATATACCCATAAAAATTGATGTGCATCTAAAGGCATCTTCGATGCATTATAGTTTTAAAATAGTGCAAAAGTTGCAACATTTTAATGCGAAAGGTACAAAAAATAATTTCTCCAACTCAATACTACATATCAAATTCCACGTGAAAAGTCGACTCCACCACATATTCACACAACCATACTAATTTTTTTTCCTTTTTTTTAAAAATAATAAATAAGTGGGTTTCATCACTGCTAAACCCTCACATATTGACACAACTGCTACAAGGGCACGCTGCTTTAGCGATTCGCCAAAGTAACATTATGTTTGACGTTGGATTGGAGGCAATCCAACGCTAAACACACCAATCCAGCTATGTTAGAGCTGGTTTAAAGCATCTCGGTTCCCTTGAACCAACCCAACAAAAAATCCAGTCCCACACCAAATTGATTTTAAAGGTTCACTTTTCTAATTAAATAAAGAATTAAAGTCGAATGCTTTAATAAAAATAGACAACATATTTGTATGTGTGTGTGTGTGTTTTTAAAGAGGATGCGTTAATTTCATTTTTTGAAAATACTAGGATGACATGGAGATGGTACACGCGCATCCATCACTCATCGATGAGTGTGCCCACATATCCTGATCCATAAATGGATGGACACCATCCTGTGACGGCCCCAGCAACCACAAACTGGGCCCCGCCCGGCCTAAACCTACGTGGACCCCCTAGCTCGTCTCCAACGAGTCAACGCAGTCTAGTCGGCCTTAACTTATCAATTACTCGTTACATTATTCACTCACTCACCCCCGGATCACTCTTTTTGATTCACCTTAACTCTATCTAATCTTTTATCCTCAATTATAGTTAGGTGTACAAATGGAATTGTTTTTAATACCAACTTACAACAGTTTACAACTCGATCAACCTAGATGTGGAAAATCATGTCCAAACAAAGATCACATGTATATAACAGTCAATCGAAAGCCCAAAATAAACATATACATGTATCAACAAAGTTCAACTTCCCAAAGTCCCAAAATATCAAAACAAATGGATACATAGCCAAAATATACAACAAAAGACAAAATACCTACAAAGTGAGAGCAAAGCTAACGGCTCGAGCGTGCCTCGAGGATATCGCCAAGCATCGGCGCCTTGCCCTTACTGTCATGGATCGCACCCACCGTCATAAAAAGGACGGTGAGTACAAAATATAACAAGAACAAAGAACAATAGATATCTCAACATAATTTACTTGAATTTTCAATAATCATAAGTCTATAAATCATGCAAGTGTATAACAAGAAACCGAAATAGATAGCAAGTCGCATGATAAATAGATTCAACAAGTACAAACAACGAAAAATCAAGTGACCGAGAAACAAATGGATAGGAGAATAGATAGTCCCAATCAAACCGCGGTCTCAAGACCTCATCGCCTTGCGATCGACACGAAGAGGCCCAAAACCGCTCCCCGCTCAATCCACCCCGTACGAACCAAATGGGCCCGAAGGTCGCCTCCACCGAACGCACACTCGTTAGGAAAAGCCACGACAAAGCCGGCCGCTAAATTCCTAACACACTACCGAAAGAAAGCCACAAATACAAGTTCGGATGCTAAATCATTTCGATAGGCTCCAACGAGAAGCCACGCCTATGCTTCGCCGCTAAACTCGTTGAGACTTCTCATCACAATCGGACTACCTAAATCCTAGGTCACCTGAACTAGAATGGAATACAAAAGGCTTGCATTTCAAGAATAATTAATCAATAAATAGAAAAGCAATTATGTTGACTCTATTGTTGCCTTTACTCACCTCAACTTCCGCTAAAAAGGCCCTCGCGTAGCTCCACACGTTCCCCAACTAGTTTCCAACACTTCGCTCGTCACCTGACAATTATTTCGACCAATTTCCGTTAATTTTTCCCTAATTATTCCAAGTATTCCTCAATTTTTTTCTCAAGTTTAACTCATTTTCTACATTTTTCTAAATTATTGTTCCTTTGCGCAATTTGGGTCGCTTACCCGGTATTGGGTTCCATTTAAACCCATTAGGATACCCGAGCAAAACCTCATAATTTTAATACAATTTAGAAAAATATTTTTCAATATTTTTCTCGGCTATTTTTAACAATTTCACGCTTTACGAGACAAAACCCCGACAAAAGTCTCATCGCGAATCTCAAATTCTTCATTTTTCATAAAAATTCCCAAATTTCTATTTATTTGGGTGAAATATAATTTTTCGAATTTTTTCCTATTTCTCTCGGATTGTCTTTTCCATTTTCTCTCTTTTTCTCTTTTTTTTTTTATATTTAAGGGCGGTTCGGCGAATCAGAACCTTTTTCTTCATTTGAACAGAGGCTCTGTTCCAGCAACGAAGAAATTTTTTTTTTTTTTTTTTCTTCATGAATCGAGAAAGAGAGGGAGAGGGAGACAACTATCGTCTCCTTCTTCTGGACGAATTGCTCTCGCACCGTCCGAGCTCTCGAGCTCCACCATCTCCACCATCACCAAACCGCCGCCACCACCACCACCAACAACGCCAACAACATACAACATACAACAACAATAACAACAAAAACAACAACTCACCTCTTCACGATCCCGCGCTCACCTCCTCTTGATCTCTTTTTCTTCCTTCTCCTCCTTCTTCGTTTCGATTTCTCGATTCTTCTCCGTTTTTTTTTTTTTTTTTTTTTTTTCATCGAGAGAAAGAGAGAGGACGGTGATGGTTATCAAATTCCCATGTAAAATGACTATTTTGCCCTCAAGTCTATCCATTTCCTTCTTTCCTTCAATACCCTTTTGGTAATTTTGCCTTTCTGATTTTTAATATATATTTATATATATATATTAAATCCCTTATATACATATAAATATGTATATACTCACCTATATTTTCGCATTTAAAATTCCGCCGTGCGCGCCAACGAGTGTACTCGGGCGTGCACACTACCGTATCACCCACGCGTGTCGACCACGACCCCGCGTGTCACTAGGCGCCCACCAATTTACTATTTAATTACATTAATTATTTTCATTTATAAATATCAATGTTTTTATTTCATTTTCGTCCCACGACTCTCAAATACTCATTTAACGCGTTCTTTCGTACCGAACTTGTTCAACGGTACTAACGCACACTCACCACGTCCTTACTCATTTGGAATATTGAATTTAATGTTCGGTAATAAATAAATAATACAAATCACCAAACAAACATAACATACCTCGGTGTCGACTCCCGAGGACTGAAACAAGTACACCATGGCTAGTTGGGCCCACAATACGACCCTGAAATGTCATGTGGCACGAGTTAGAATTTTAGGGTCGTTACGGTCTCCCCTTATTGAGAATTTCGTCCTCGAAATTAAACGAACGTATAGGGTAAGACTTACCGAATCAAAACAAGTAAGGAAATGCTTGCGCATGTAAGACTCCGCTCCCAAGTCGGTTCCTCATCCCCATGATGCGCCACTTGACGAGAACGAGGGAATTTCCTTATTCCTCAATACCTTCACCTTCCGGTCCATAATCCGAATAGGTCGCTCATCGTAAGTAATGTCTTCTCTCAAATCAATCCGACTCAGTCCACAATCGGTCGTTTGCCTCTCTCGACCTATCCAAATAAGCATTGATATGTGAAATACAGGGTGAACTCCCGCTAACCGAGATGGTAACTCAAGCTCATACGCCACCTTGCCTATTCGTTTCTTCACTCTGAACGGACCTATAAACCTCGGCGCAAGCTTACCCTTGATCCCAAATCTTTTGTGACCCTTCAGTGGAGAAACCTTCAGATATACATAGTCTCCCACCTCATACTTTAACTCGCCATGGTACCTGTCATAATACCTCTTCTCGCCTCTCTCGCGCACCCTTCAACCGAAGTCTAATCAGTCGTACCTTCTCTGTGTGATCCACTACAATCTCTGGCCCAATCACTGCCACATCCTCTGGCTCTGCCCGGCAAGATGGAGATCTGCACGGCCTGCCGTAGAGTGCCTCAAACGGTGCCATTCCAATACTGGCCTGATAACTGTTATTGTAAGCAAACTCACACAGATGAAGATACTCCTCCCAAGAACCACCATACTCTAAAATACACATCCTCAACATGTCTTCCAACACCTGAATCGCCTCTCTCGATCGTCCATCGGCTCGTGGATGATAAGTCGTATCTTGAGATTCAACTTCGTGCCAAATCGTGCTTGCATACTCGCCAAATCTGCGACGTAAATTGCGGCCCTCTCGTCCGACACGATCGACAATGGCACTCCATGCGCCGCACTATCTCTCTCTCGTACAAGCTCGCTAACCTATCCACTCGATGTGTGGTAGAAATCGGTATGAAGTGCGCCGACTTTGTCAATCTATCCACAATCACCCAAATACTTTGTCATGTCTGCGCGCCGAGACCGAGGTAACCCACCGACGAAATCCATAGCGATATGCTCCCACTTCCAACGAGGAATGGGAAGCGGCTGCAGATAATCCACCAGCCTCTTATGCTCGCCTTTAACTCGTTGGCATATCTCACAACCTCTAACATAATCACTAACATCGGTCTTCATCCCCGCCACCAAAACAGACGACGCATATCAAGATACATCTTGGTCCTACCCGGATGAACCGAAAAACGTGAGCGGTGAGCCTCCCGGAGAATCTCGTCACGTAACTCACCCACTAATGGAATCCACGCCTCTCCTCTAAATCTCGAGCGAAATCTGTCGACCGACTCCATTCTCGGGTGATCCGAACTCGAGCAAACTCACTGTACCTCGATATCGCTCATCACCGTCGCCCATCAAGTACACTCGAATAGAAACCGTTCGAGTCCTCAATCGCCCACAAATCAACACTCTAGTGCTAGTCGGAATATCAACAAGATACATCATCTCGACCGCCTCGAGTAATCCATACTCATGTGTCATTCGACACGTCATAACCTCCGAGTCAACCCCTCTTCGGCTCAATGCGTCAGCTACGACATTAGCCTTCCCCGGGTGATACTCCAACGAAAAATCATAATCCTTGAGGAACTCTAACCACCGTCTCTGTCTCATATTAAGCTCTCTCTCGAGTGAAGAGATACTTCAAACTCTTGTGGTCAGTAAACAACACAAACCTCTCTCCGTACAAATAATGACGCCAAATCTTCAGTGCAAACACCACTGCCGCCAACTCCAAGTCATGTGTAGGGTAATTCTTCTCGTGAATCTTCAGCTGTCGGGACGCATAAGCTATCACTCTACCGTCCCGCATCAAAACACAAATAAACCGACCAAACAAGCATCGGTGTTCACCTCAAAACCCTTCCCTGACTCAGGTAATACGAGCACTGGCGCGGTAGTCAATCTCTCCTTTAAAGTCTGAAAAGCCTGGCTCACAACTATCATCCCACGGAAATCGACTTCCTTCTTCGTCAACGAGTCATCGGTGCTTTGCAATCTTTGAGAAATCCCGCACAAATCGTCCGTAATAACCAAACCAATCCCGTAAAACTCCGAATCTCTCACACCGAACTCGGTGTAGGCCAATCAACAACTGCTCTAACCTTAGCAGGGTCTACTGACACTCCGCTAACTCCGACAATATGACCTAGAAATCCAACCTCTGTAAGCCAAAACTCACACTTACTGAACTTGGCATACAGTCTATGCTCCCTCAGCGTCTGCAAGATCGTCCTGAGGTGCTCCTCGTGCTCCTCACGAGTCTTAGAATAAATCAAAATGTCGTCAATGAACACTATAACAAATCTATCCAAATATTGTCTCAATACACGATGCATGAGATCCATGAACATTGCAGGGGCATTCGTCAACCCAAACGGCATAACGGTAAACTGATAGTGCCCATATCTCGTGCGAAAAGCCATCTTCTCTCTCTTCGCTCTAATCCTCAACCGATGATAGCCGTATCTCAAATCAATCTTCGAGAACCATCGCTCCAGTCACTGATCGAACAAATCATCAATACGAGGTAATGGATACTTGTTCTTCACTGTCACCCGGTTTAATTGCCTATAGTCGATACACAATCTCAGTCGCCGTCTTTTCTTCTTCACAAACAAGACCGGCGCACCCCAAGGTGACATACTCGGGTGAATAAAACCCAATTCCAACAACTCATCTAGTTGTGATCTCGCTCCTCCAACTCCTTAGGAGCCATCCTAAGACGGTGGAATTGATATCGGTTTGGTTCCAGGAACCAAATCAATAATGAAATCAATCTCTCTCGTCGGTGGTAACCCGGGAAGCTCTGCTGGAAACACGTCCGTAAACTCGCACACAACTGGTACCTCATCAATCTTTGCCTCAGCTCTTCCTACCGTACTTAAAACATTCATAAACGTCTTAATCTCACTGCTCGTGGCTACTCTACCTCTGGTAACTCTCAACTGAGTCGCACCGCCACGAAAAGTAAACTCTGGCTGTCCGAGACTCTGAAATGTGACCGTCTTGTCGAAACAATCAATCTGTGCGTGATAAGGTCCTAACCAATCCATGCCTAACAACGCATCAAACTCCAAAAACTCTAACACTCTAAGATCTATTGGTAACTCATGTCCCTCTATCTCTACAATACAAATACTTTCACGAGATCATGTTAGGGTAGATTTTATCCCCAGCAGCTGTGCTAAGAACTAGAGGTCTCTCTAGTCTAACTGGTCTTAACCCTAACTCATCAACCATGCGCCCAGAAATAAAGGAAACAGTAGAACCAGAGTCAATCATAACATACATCAAATGATCACAAATGTAAATCATACCCTCAACGAGATGTCGAGTCGCCCGAGGGTCCGCTCAAGAACAACATGTGCACGTTCCTCGTATGTTGCCGACGTGATGCTACTCTCTCGCCGAACATCAACAGTCGTGGACACTCTCTCGATGTAATATCCCGTCTCGTCCACATCGATAGCAAGCTCCCGCAGTCTCTCGTCGAAACT
This sequence comes from Stephania japonica, assembly GCA_039657345.1. Lineage (NCBI taxonomy): Eukaryota > Viridiplantae > Streptophyta > Magnoliopsida > Ranunculales > Menispermaceae > Stephania > Stephania japonica. The sequence continues at coordinate 76,337,721 of CM077556.1, forward strand.
CACTGTTGTGGCACTCTCTCGACAAGATGACCCATCTCGTCCACACCTATAACACGCTCCAAAGAGTCTCGTGTTGAGTAATCTCGCCTACTCGATCCCCGACCCGACATCTCGTCCCCGTCGTACACTACCCCTACCTCTCGCCTCCACCATCTCTAAACCGCTACGCATCTCGTGGTACCGGTGGTGGTCGACTAGGGTAACTCGTGTCCGAGTAGGTGTGATGACATATGTCCGAACCGCCGCGAAGACAAGCACCGTGCGATCGAAGCTACACTCGAGCTCGCGCATCGCTGAATTTGCCATCTATTCCTCTTCCTCCCCGCCCCCTAAACGGCCTTGTCCCCGCTCATCCCGTACCTCACGGGGCGATCATATCCCCGTGCGGGATGTGTCCTCAAATATGCCTCCTCGCCAAACTACGGTCATAAGCATCCCAGTAGTGTAGAGGTAGAGTAGTGACCACCGTCCCTCCAATAGCCGGCAACAAGCCCTCGCAAAATAATAGACTCCGATCTCTGTCTCTGTCGCTACTCCATCAAGAAAAGGAAGTAAGTGCGATATACGCCCATATAAGTCATAATCGACTCTCCTAATGCCCGTCGGATATGCATAAACTCATCCCTCTTGGCTATCATAGTCAAGGTGGATAAAACTTCGACGAAATGTTTCTTGAAGTCTAACCAGTGTAGTCGGCTCTCCATGTGTGGATACTAAATTTTCCCACCACATCTCTCGCATCTCCAAATAAAGAAAATGCCGCCAACCCAGGTTTTCGCTATCCTCGATCTTGAGAAGTTTCGAACCTTCTCGTGACTACGAATGTACAAATCCGCCTCATCTACACTTGAACCGCCACCGAACTTCTTTGGTTTATACTTCTCATACTCCCGAGTCCACCTCGCCTCTGCATCGGGCGTGAATCAATATCATCATGAACACGTGACTCCACCGCAATCTGCCGAACAACTGCGCAAGTGATAGGTGGTGCAGTGCACGCACTAGTAGTAATAACCCGTGGAGTAGCTCGAGGTGTGGCCGACTCACATCCCGTCTGGAGCTATCCCCGAGGTCGATGGAGATGGCAACAAATGTGCTCGTCCCCCGTCCCCGAGAATATCCAATATCTCATCCATCCTCCGTCCCTGTGACTCTACTCTCTGAGTCCAGGACTGTAACTCACGTGCTAGAGCTGCAACGTCACTCGGCGCATTTGGTGGAGGATCACGAACTCCACTCTGATCTCCAAATCATCAGTCGGTCACCATCGCAATCTACAATAGCAAATGGCTAGCCTCGATCAGTCTTACGTAACGATATATTATATTACACATTAAAATTTAACATGCTCAGAATAATATATCATTTCCCACTTCCCAACTATACTTGAGTTAAGTTCTTAAGATTTTCCACACTAAGTTCATTTGCTTGTGTTTTATACTTATTCGTAGTCATGGTGATAAACCTTTATGCTCGATACCAACCGCTGACGGCCCCAAAGAACCACAACCGGGCCCCGCCAGTCCTAAACCTACGTGGACCCCCTAGCTCGTCTCCAACGAGTCAACGCAGTCTAGTCGGCCTTAACTTATCAATTACTCGTTACATTATTCACTCACTCACCCCCGGATCACTCTTTTTGATTCACCTTAACTCTATCTAATCTTTTATCCTCAATTATAGTTAGGTGTACAAATGGAATTGTTTTTAATACCAACTTACAACAGCTTTACAACTCATCAACCTAGATGTGGAAAATCATGTCCAAACAAAGATCACATGTATATAACAGTCAACCGAAAGCCCAAAATAAACATATACATGTATCAACAAATCGTTCAACTTCCCAAAGTCCCAAAATATCAAAACAAATGGATACATAGCCAAAATATACAACAAAAGACAAAATACCTACAAAGTGAGAGCAAAGCTAACGGCTCCGAGCGTGCCTCGAGAGGATATCGCCAAGCATCGGCGCCTTGCCCTTACTGTCATGGGATCTGCACCCACCGTCATAAAAAGGACGGTGAGTACAAAATATAACAAGAACAAAGAAACAATAGATATCTCAACATAATTTACTTGAATTTTCAATAATCATAAGTCTATAAATCATGCAAAGTGTATAACAAGAAACGAAATAGATAGCAAGTCGCATGATAAATAGATTCAACAAGTACAAACAACGAAAAATCAAGTGACCGAGAAACAAATGGATAGGAGAATAGATAGTCCCAATCAAACCGCGGTCTCAAGACCTCATCGCCTTGCGATCGACACAAGAGGCCCAAAACCGCTCTCCCGCTCAATCCACCCCGTACGAACCAAATGGTGGGCCCGAAGGTCGCCTCCATCGAACGCACACTCGTTAGGAAAAGCCACGACAAAGCCGGTACTGCTAAATTCCTAACACACTACCGAAAGAAAGCCACAACACAAGCCGGATGCTAAATCATTTCGATAGGCTCCAACGAGAAGCCACAGCCTATGCCGGGCCGCTAAACTCGTTGAGACTTCTCATCACAAGCCGGACTACCTAAATCCTAGGTCACCCGAACTAGAATGGAATACAAAAGGCTTGCATTTCAAGAATAATTAATCAATAAATAGAAAAGCAATTATGTTGACTCTATTGTTGCCTTTACTCACCTCAACTTCCGCTAAAAAGGCCTCGCGTAGCTCCACACGTTCCCCAACTAGTTTCCAACACTTCGCTCGTCACCGACAATTATTTCGACCAATTTCCGTTAATTTTTCCCTAATTATTCCAAGTATTCCTCAATTTTTTTCTCAAGTTTAACTCATTTTCTACATTTTTCTAAATTATTGTTCCTTTGCGCAATTTGGGTCGCTTACCCGTATTGGGTTCCATTTAAACCCATTAGGATACCCGAGCAAAACCTCATAATTTTAATACAATTTAGAAAAATATTTTTCAATATTTTTCTCGGCTATTTTTAACAATTTCACGCTTTACGAGACAAAACCCCGACAAAAGTCTCGTCGCGAATCTCAAATTCTTCATTTTTCATAAAAATTCCCAAATTTCTATTTATTTGGGTGAAATATAATTTTTCAGAATTTTTTCCTATTTCTCTCGATTGTCTTTTCCATTTTCTCTCTTTTTCTCTCTTTTTTTTTTTTTTTATATTTAAGGGCGGTTCGGCCGAACCGGCCCGGTTCATGGCCGAACCGCCGGTTCAGGGCCGAATCGCCCTTTTTTCTTCATTGGAACAGAGGCTCTGTTCCAAAGAACGAAGAAATTTTTTTTTTTTTTTTTTTTTTTTCTTCATGAATCGAGAAAGAGAGGGAGAGGGAGACAACTATCGTCTCCTCTTCTGACGAATTGCTCTCGCAATTCGTCCGAGCTCTCGAGCTCCACCATCTCCACCATCACCAAACCGCCGCCACCACCACCACCAACAACGCCAACAACATACAACATACAACAACAATAACAACAAAAACAACAACTCACCTCTTCACGATCCCGCGCTCACCTCCTCTTGATCTCTTTTTCTTCCTTCTCCTCCTTCTTCGTTTCGATTTCTCGATTCTTCTCCCCGCGTTTTTTTTTTTTTTTTTTTCGATTCATCGAGAGAAAGAGAGAGGACGGTGATGGTTATCAAATTCCCATGTAAAATGACTATTTTGCCCTCAAGTCTATCCATTTCCCTTCTTTCCTTCAATACCCTTTTGGTAATTTTGCCTTTCGATTTTTAATATATATTTATATATATATATATATATTAAATCCCTTATATACATATAAATATGTATATACTCACCTATATTTTCGCATTTAAAATTCCGCCGTGCGCGCCAACGAGTGTACTCGGGCGTGCACACTACTCAGTATCACCCACGCGTGTCGACCACGACCCCGCGTGTCACTAGCGCCCACCAATTTACTATTTAATTACATTAATTATTTTCATTTATAAATATCAATGTTTTTATTTCATTTTCGTCCCACGGACTCTCAAATACTCATTTAACGCGTTCTTTCGTACCGAACTTGTTCAACGGTACTAACGCACACTCACCACGTCCTTACTCATTTGGAATATTGAATTTAATGTTCGGTAATAAATAAATAATACAAATCACCAAACAAACATAACATACCTCGGTGTCGACTCCCGAGGACTGAAACAAGTACACCATGGCTAGTTGGGCCCACAATACGACCCTGAAATGTCATGTGGCACGAGTTAGAATTTTAGGGTCGTTACAATCCCGTCCTGAGCCAACCTAGCATCTTCCTTATTTTTTTTATTGACATATGTTGTCTTGTTAGCACCCAAAAATCCAAACCCCTCTTTGTGTTAAAAATGAAAAAAATGTTGAAAGTTGGTGTTATTTATAACGAAATTAAAAATTTGTGTTATTTTTAACAAAAATGATGAAAGTTTGTATTATTTTTAGTAGTCAGCCCCTTTTTTTGAAACCAGCATTGTAAGTGGAGTTGAACTTGATTTTCTCTTTTTGCAAAAATAATAATAATAAAGAAAAATTAAAAATAAAAAGAACTTAGTTTTCAAAAAAATAATGTAAATTACTATGGTACTTTTGAGATTTAGTATGTGATGTCGGTCTTGTTTGGTTAGGGGGTAGAGTTAACTCCTTAGTACCTGTATATTTCAGTTTTTAGCTATTACTTCCCCTTGGCTTATATAAAACATGTCACATCTCTGCCAATACTTCGTTTGGTTTATACACCCATTGCTTTAAATAACGCAAATTGTTTGCCTATTATGCCCCTTCACACAAACGTAAAAAAGCGCGAAGCAATCGATGTAGTCAATTTATTCCAGCTGAAACTTTTAATTTGACAACTTAAATCAACAAACAATTGCATCATCAACACATTAAACAATGAAAATTCATACAAAAACTGAAAACTTTGATAATAAATTATAATTAGAAAACCCTCAAACGTTGTTGCTCTAACAATGGCAGGTCAAAACGGCAACTCCAGCCCATCGTGTTCTTGCTCCCAATCATCCATTCACTGGAGAAAACAAAGAAAACAACCGATCCACATTAACTTCACTTCCCCACCATTTGAATCAAACCAACCTGAAACTCTCCAGCAGTGGGTTGGGTGCACTGCCCATCGAAGGCAACGTGGAAACAAAGAAAATCAATGATGTAGACAATGAAGATGAAGATCGATCCGGTAGATGATGAAGACGAAGAAATCGACGTGGTAGACGATGAAGATGGGGCAGCAGATGAACGACGAAGACGAAGAAGATAGAGTTGTAATTTTTGCCCATTTAACTTGGGCTTATCTAAGATGTGAAACAAACATGTCTCTTATCTCTAAGCCCATGTTTATCTAAGCTAATTGTAACGGCCTGTTATAATTTTATCCCATTAATTAATCAATTTCAGAATAGGACGCCAGCTCAAACGCCACGTGGACGCCGCGGATAGGCTAGGCATACCTCGAACCTAGGATACTGACTGTATACTGCTGTGAGTTCTTAAATTCTGTGATGCATTAATAGTTTTTTATCATTATTAGTATGATATATTAGTCATCACAGGTGTGCATTGTAAATATACTTGTCAGGCGAGTTGTGAGCCGGGGTTTTTAGTTCGGCGAACACGCCAACGCAAGGGTTTATAGCTGTGAGGGCGGGCGTTGGGGTTAGACAAAATTCAATCAATATTATATTAGTATGGTTGAGGGTTTAAATACAAAGAAATTCATATGTGACTATAGGCTAAATGAATGAATAATAAGTACACTAAGTGTGGGACCGCCTTGGGAAGCGTGCCGGACATGGGGCACGGGGTGCCGAGTGGCCGGAGAGTTAGTGTGACGATATTTACAAATTTATGGAATTTATTGATGACTAGAATAGGTGTTATGAATTAAATCAATTGGATTATAATAGAATCCTATAGTTTGAAATGAATAATCAGTACACCTAGGATTGTCATCGAGATGCACAACAAGGAGAATTCGAGATACATGGTGTCATGATAAGGTGTCCAGGAAGTTGGTGACACATGGTGTTCAGTGACCGTTGGATTAGCCTCGAGATGCGTGTGCACATGAGATTTAAAACACACCTATATATATACATCGATCGATCAAATGCATGCAAAAATCCAATATTTTTCTCAAAAAATTAGAGGGTCTTGTGAGAGAAATCGAGGTTGGGGAGGGACGAAATTGAGCTTGGAGAGGAGGTTGAGCTTCACAACAATCGATCTAAGGTAATTTATTCCTCATAAACTTGGATTTTTAAATAAAATGTGGATTTTGTGGGTTTGAGGTTAGCTTAGATTTTTGGAAAATTTTATCACTGATTTTGATGAATTCGGTGTTATTGAAGTTGGTTTTGATGATTTACGTTAATTTGGTTCGAATTTGTAGAAAATTGAGGTGATTTGATAAACTTTGGGTTTATTTGCATGTATTTTGATCCGAGAATTGGGGTTTGTTTTGGTGGATTTGTGGAGGAATTTTGAGGTTTTAGAGGTCTTCAATGGAGTGAGAGTGAAGAGGAATGGAGAGGAGAGAAGAAGAGGCGAAGATTGATGGAAGAAGAAGAAAAAAAAAAAAAATGACGAAACCAGAGATGATTCCGTCTAAGCGCGTGCGTCACCCCTGAACCGGGCCGGGTTGGACCGGCCAGCTAGGTCGGTCCAGCCACCTAGACTGGACCGGTCCAGGTGGGCCCCACCCAAATAAAAAAAATAATTTTTTAATTAAATTAAATAATATATATTATATATTATTTGCTGGAAAATAGGAAAATAGTTGAAAAATATCAGAAAAATTGGAAAAAGTTCTAGAAAAATATAGAAAATTAAGAAAAAGGTAGAAAAGTAGGTATGGGACTTTTCGGGTATTTTTGGAACCCCAACATAGTCTGGAAGAGGTACCACAACTGAAAAATTGGAAATATAATATAATATTATAAAATTATATGATATGTTTTCAAAACGTATAAAACACTATAAATGGGCTTCAGGGACCGGGAAACCATAGCTCGGATATCGGGGAGCTAGGCGGGCGTACTGACGGGTCCGGGAAGTCGGAGTGCGTATTTTTGGGTACGTAAAACCCAACTGAACACCACTACTGCATTTACTTATTTATTTCCATTGAGCTTTATTCCTTGAAAATCTGTGAGTCAAATGTCTATTGGGATGGTTATGGTTTCGTCTATGTATCCACGGGTAGTTGAGGTCGCTGACTAGGTGTATAGCGCGTGATCTAGGACTCGGTAGATTTTATACCGAGTTGGACTCCATTTCACGAGTTCGATTAGCCCACTAGAGCTAATGCCGCTGGGATACAGTCGTAAGATCGGAGGCATGGGCCACGACCAGGGCTCCTAGTCCTAGTACACACTTAGTGGTTGTGTTCACACCTCTTTGTCTATCAATGTGTTAATATACATGCGATTAGCTTTGAGCAGTTGTCTGCATATTCTCCTTCATTCCGCATGTTTATTTAACACTACTTATTGGCTCTGTTAATTATTTTCATTATTTATGCACAGTGGTTTTCCTTGGGATTTTACTTACTGGGCTCGCCATCTGCCCTTTTGTGGTGGTTGAGCGCAGATCCTAGTACTAGCAGGGGCAAGGGGATTATCGGCGATTTCATCTGACTTGTCTACGCCGAGGACTGCTGGTATGTGTGTAGATATTCACATGTTTTTTATATTTTGTAATATCTTTTGGGTTGGGAAACTGGGTACACATTTGTACTGGTATACATACTGTTATAGTTGATCGCTTGTATGCACAATACAGTCGGGTTTTCCTGTCACGGCCCAATTTCCTAATCTTGATTAACTTGCCTAATTAGGATCACCGACCCGTGACGTGGGGCCCGCATGAGATGCGCACACTAACCGAGGCACGTGGCTGAGGTAAATGTTATATTTGTACTGGTGTATGCCTAGTGTTGTATATGTGTATAGATCTATTAAGTCAATTTTTGCAAACCATAGACGTCGAGTTGACGTGAGAGGGGACACGCCTTGGAGTGCGTGCAAGTACGAGTACCTAGTGGAATTATCGGGGTAGCGAGACTAGGCTAGGAAATAACAATTTATTTCAAATCTACCTTAACATAAATTAAGTTATTTAATTTAGTTGGAAAATACGACGTTCGACGCACGGGAAAGCGCCTCGAGTTGCGTGCGAGTCGGGACACCGAGTGCCGGGTAGTTGAGAGTCGGTGTGACCACTTAGATAAATTTTATAAATTTGTGTGACTAATTAATTATGGTCCATATAAGATTAATGTACATTAATCGATTTAACCTATAGTTATTTAATTAAGAAATCACATTTTGATACCCTATAGTTTGTAATGAATTAAACTAACCTTAGGATGGACCTTGGGATCCGTGCTGCCACACACTCCTATGATGGTAGTCACCCAAGTTGTGTCACATGAGAGGCTGGACTGCCTAGTTAGTAGCCATTAGATTTACCTCGAGATGCGCAATGCACACTAGATCCCATCAACACATATATATACCACTTGATGAGATAGAAAGCACCATTAACATGCACAAATCTAAAAGTGAAGAAGAAGAAAGAAAGAGAGTCCGAGAGAGAGGGGAGTCCGGGAGAGAGGAAGAGAGAGTCATCGGAGACGGGGATATCAAGATCTTGAGGCGCGGCACCGGCATTGACAAGGTGAGTTTGTGTGTGGTATGTTGTTGTTGGGGTGGGGGTGGCTCGGACGAACTGTGTCCCCTGCCATCCTAAATCGAAATTGGGGTTGGGATCTTTCCAACCCCAACTCAATCAAAAAAAAAAAAAAAAAAAAAAAAAAAGATCGAAACCGAGACGCCGTTGCGTCTCGGAATTTGGGGAAGATGCGCACGCGCGGCCGCACGTGTGCATCCCCCCCCATATGGGCCAGGCCAGGGGGGGCCTGGGCCGGCTCGGCCCATTAGCCGAGCCCGGCCCAGGAACCGGGTCGGGTCGACCCGACCCGGCCCGACCAAATAAAAAAAATAATAATAATAAAATAATAATAATAATAATAATAATAATAATAAAATAATAATAATAAAAAAATAATAATAATAATAATAAAAATAATAAAAAAAAGGATATATATATATATTATTGATTAAATATATATATATATAATAAAATAAAATAAGATATATTATTATTAATTAATTAATAATAATAATAAATTAATATATATATATATATATATGTTTATATATTTATATATATTAATTTAATTTCGGGAAAATAAGGAAAATAGTTGGAAAATTCCTGAAAAATTGGAAAAAAATTATAGAAAATATAAGAAATTGAAAAAAAAAGGTAGAAAAATAGTTTCGGGACTTTTCAAGTGTTTTTGGTACCCCGATATAACTCGAAAAATGTACAAAAAATTAAAGATTGACATAAAATTCTAAATTTTGGTTAAATATCACGAATCCACTTATTGTGGCTTTAAACCAATTAAAATGATATAAAAATGAACCTCAGGAAATAAAGGAAATTCTTGGGAGTTCGGGTGCACGAGTCGGGGTGTCGGGAGGTCGGATAGCTAGGACTACTGCGTTGGCTGGTAAGTGAAACTGTGGGAACTCTTTACTTTATTTCATTCCAGTCATTTATAAATTTTTCAGTCTATTTGTAGACTAGCTAATTTATTTCCCACATCATGCTTTCCTTGTTTCTATTTAGATTGAATATCGATATAGCATGATGCCTTGTTTATTATATCATTGACTCCATGTTTCTTTATATGCTCAATTTTTGTCTTGGAATGTGGCTAATGGATATTTAGAAAATGCATGCTATAGGGTTATCTGGTTATGTTGGACTTGTGTTTTACTTCCTTGGGGCTTTGTAGCCTAACTCATGTTGAAATCATAACATTTTAGGATATATATTCTTGAAAACTAAAGTAGGGATTATCTAGTGTCCATTGCACACGAGATGCGCGGATTCACGAGGATTTCGGTCTTTCGGGGTCTCCGGCACTCGCCACTACACTTGGGCGGCACACGTGGCATGGACCACGGGGTTGTCGGCAAGTATAAATGATTTAAATACGCCGAGCACAGCTCCGCCATTTGAGATTATTAGGAAAAAAAGGAGATTATTATCATATGTTGAGCACAGCTCTATACAGTAGTGGAAAAGGCTAGGTGATAGTTCTCACCGCCGACCGGACGTAGATCATCTCGACTTAGCCTGTGTCAGTTTGTGTATTTGTTAACGTTGGTATTTAATTGCATTATTTATTCAACATTTCTTCAGCTACATATGCTTTTAAATACCTTTTGTTTAAATTGGAAATGTAGTATTAGATTTCCCCGAGTTATCACTTAAATATCATCATACTCACCGTCTAGTTTGTGACGGTGGGTGTAGATCCTTCGAGCGACACCAGTAGGCAAGGAGAAGATCGGCGACTACCTCTGAGCTCCGAGCGCGTAGCTGCCCGTACACGTAGGGTATTTTTTGTATTATGTTTACTTATGTCTTTATCTTTTGGGTTGTTATTGGGATGAGTGATAGATTACCCGACTTTTGGCTTTCACTTTGTTTATATATGTTCGCCGTTTACTTGCATATATATGGTGATCGTTATTTCCTGGATTCCACACTTAGGCTTTATAAAAAAAAAAAATTCCGCTAAAATGTTAAAGACTTCCGCTAAATAAAATAATTGTTTAAACAAGAACACAAGTAGTAAAGGCTGACTAATTCGTAATCAGGTCCTACGTGTTATGATTAGGGCTTAATTACGGGATTAGGCTGGACGGTGCCCTAAATTAGAAGCGGGGCCGTCACAGTTGGTATCAGAGCTTAGGCTTTAGAACCTTAGGGGCAAAGCATAGTGTTGAATAAGGATTTTGATGCTAATTTCGTGATTGGTATCAAAGATCATTTATCAAGGAATAAAGCATAAATTTGAATAAAATGCACACCCTAGAAGTGGAAACCAGATGAACCTTGCCTAGGAATTATTTTGTTGGGAATTGAGTGAAGGCGAGTTGGGAATTTGTATATATATATGCTATCTTTTTCAATATGTATTCGTATATATGTGGTAGACTTCGTAATAGTAATAGGAAATCGTTATCCACATGCAGACGACGATGACGGATGCACGCGAGACAGGCGATGGGGGTGCTAGCAGTAGTCAGCCTCCTACTACTTCAGACGACGACTATCAGAGGTTGGCGGATAGAGTAGCGGCACGAGACGACAGATGGCGATTTCATGGCCTTCATGACAAAGACAGATCACCACACTTACTCGGGCGTCGTCGCCACTACTCTGCGACTACCACACATCCGACGACCGGACCTACTACTATACCACCCAGCATTCCAGATACTGCACCCGTACTAGACCCACCTATTGTTCAGGACACGGTAGTGACACCGACTCTTCCGGTTGTGACCGTTTCGACGGCAGAGGTAGCAGTGATGACTCCGACTCCCACACCTACACCTTCAGGCTCAGCAGTGGGGATTCAACTGGTGAAGGACTTTCTCCGCCTTCAGCCAGTGTACTTCGACGGGGAGAGAAACTTTGAGAAGATTGAGGGATGGATATTATCACAGGAGAAGCTACATCGGATTTTGGGGATCGAGGATAGACTACGCCCGTATTTGTCTTCTTATACGCTACGAGAGAGATGCCGACGTGCGGTGGCGCACCACCATAGCTACCGATGGGGACTTTGAGTCATGGACGGCCTTTAAGGCCAAGTTTTATCGCCAGCATTTCCCGCCGGCGATCATGATGAGGTTGAGGAGAGAGTTTATGAGTTTGAGGCGAGAGAGCGAGATGAGTCGGTTATGGAGTACCGAGATAGATACGGGTATCCGAGGCGGTTGGGGGGTTTGGTCCGAGATGAGTTGGGAGATGTGTATCATTTTGGGGCGGTGTCCGAGAGCGACATTGGCTATCACGTAGTCGACGGGGCGCTAGGACACTCACCGAGATATACGAGCGTGCACTTTCCCACGAGACCTACTACCTTAGTGTAATAGGCGACGAGGCGGGCTCGGGCGAGAGATTGACATTAGAGCGGGCGCAGATTTCGAGAGGAGGCGGCGGAGTGGCAAGGCACCCAGGACATGGGATAGAGGCTTCCATGGATCGGGGGTGACTTCACGTTCTACATCGTTAATACCTCAGGTGTCTTATGTCGCGTCAGCACGAGCTCGGGGAGAGGACGTTCCATACCATCACCATCGATTAGGCCAAGATTACCGGCGCCGAGAGAGACTTACTCTTCCGGCACAATCTGCACCACGACAAGATCGCAGCGAGGGTGGTAGAGGCCGAGGCAGGGGTAGAGGCCGAAAGGGACCCCGTCAGGGACGGAGATAGACTCCAGTTCAGGGACGACCACGGTCCGGTCGGCGCGAGACGAGTTTCATGTTACAAAGTGCGGACGGGTGGGACATTTGGTGAGGAGTGTCCACACCACGACGGTGTATCCACCACAGAGTCGAGAGGCAGCTCACATGGTGGCAAAGCCGGATATTAACGCTACGCGGAGTCTCATCGAGGGTACGATTTCTATCGCTGGTAGAGAGTCTTATGTCTTATTTAATTCGGGTTCCACTATTTCCTTCATTTCTGGACGCATGTTAGGCATACTAGGACTGACACCGATTAGGCTTAGAGTACATTTGATATTGAGCACCGCCGCCGGAGATAGGGTTTACCCTAATAGTCTAGTGGAGAGAGTTCCAGTAGAGATTAGTGGGATAGAGTTAACCGCCGACTTTAGAGTCCTTGAGATGTTATAGTTCGACGCTCTCTTCGGGATGGACTGGTTATCAGCATACCATGCTCATATAGATTGTTTTAGTAAGTCTGTCATATTTGAGATTCCGGGACGTCCGATGTTCGTACACCGAGGTAGTACACCGCGAGTCAATACCACGAGAGGTAGATTGGCGACTAGTGAGGAGATGGAGACTCTAGTAGCCTTGTATACTATAGCAGAGAGTCAGGGACCCCGACTTGAGGACATACCGATCGTTAGAGAGTTTTCTGACGTTTTTCCTGAGGAGTTGCCAAGACTACCGCCGCCGCGAGAGGTAGACTTCATCATCGAGTTAGTACCAGGCACCAAACCGATCGCGATACCACCTTACCGCATGGCCCCGAAGGAGCTAGAGGAGTTGAGGGCTCAGCTTAAGGACATGGGGGAGAAGGGATTCATCACACCTTCCATGTCGCCGTGGGGAGCGCCAGTACTTTTTGTGAAAAAGAAGGATAGTAGCCTACGACTGTGCATCGACTACAGGCAACTGAATAAGGTTACAATCAAGAACAAGTACCCGCTACCGAGGATTGATGATTTGTTTGAGCAGCTGAGAGGAACACAGTTCTTCTCCAAGATAGACCTGAGATCAGGGTATCATCATCTTAGGATCAGGGACGAGGAACAGTCTAAGACAACGTTCCGCACCAGATATGGACACTACCAGTTTACGGTTATGCCGTTCGGGCTAACCAACGCCCCCGCCGTGTTTATGGACCTTATGCACCGAGTATTCGGGCCATTTCTTGACCGGTTCGTAGTAGTCTTCATCGACGACATTCGATCTATTCGAGGACACGGGAGGATCACGAGCGACACGGGAGACGTTGCGGATGTTGAGGAAGCACCGTTTATATGCCAAGTTCAAGCAAGTGTGAATTTTGGCTTTCGAAGTCAAGTTTTGGGTCAAGTTGTTGGAGCAACGGGGATTGCCGTAGATCCGCCAAGATTCGACGATTATGGACTGGCGGCACCGACGTCGCGACGAGATCGGGAGTTTTACGGGGTTAGCAGGCTACTACCGCAGGTTTGTGAAGGATTTTTCTAAGATCGCTTCGCCGATGACTAGACTGACACAGAAGGACGTCGTGTATGATTGGACTGAGGAATGCGAGAATGCATTTGAGCTGTTGAAGAGGTTGTTGACGACCGCACCAGTATTGATACTGCCTAAGGTTGGACAGGGATTCTTAGTATACACTGATGCTTCACATACGGGACTTGGATGCGTGTTGATGCAGGGTAGCGGAGTTGTGGCTTATGCTTCGAGACAGCTGAGATACATGAGAAGAACTACCCGACGCATGACCTTGAGTTAGCAGCGGTCGTATTTGCGTTGAAAGTGTGGAGACACCACTTGTATGGAGAGAGATTTACACTTTTCACTGATCACAAGAGTCTGAAGTATCTCTTCACACAGAAGGAACTGAATATGAGACAAATACGCAGTGGTTAGAATTCTTGAAGGACTATGACTTTTCTTTGGAATATCACCCAGGAAAAGCGAACGTAGTCGCCGACGCACTTAGTAGGAGACCGACCAGAGACGCCGATGTTATTAGATGTCATATGACGCACGAGTACGGGTTACTTGAGGCAGCGATGACAGTAGGTCAGTCAGACGTTCCTATCGATACCCGGATTGAGATCTGCGCACAGACGAGAATACATACCGTGTCTACACGAGTGTGTCGAGGGTCGAGGACCGACGAGGTTGTACCAAAGCAATTCAAATGAGTTAGCGCGGAGTTTAGATTGTGTTGATTGGACGAGACATCGATCGATGTCCGAGATTCGAAGGGGCGATTGTGGATACCCGAGATGCGGGGTGAGAGAGGAAATTCTTCAGGATTCACACCATTCCCGATTTATTGTTCATCCAGCCAGGACTAAGATGTATCACGACATGAAGAGACATTTCTGGTGGCCTGGGATGAAAGCGGATGTGTCGAGTTTATCGGAATTGTGAGATTTGTCGCAAGTGAAGGCGAGCATCGTAGACTGGAGGATCGTTACAACCATTACCCATTCCGAGATGGAAATGGGAAGACATCGTCATGGACTTCATCAGAGGGTTGCCGAGGACAGCCAAGAAACATGATTCCATTTGGGTGATAGTTAATAGACTTACAAAGTCTGTTCATTTTCTGCCAGTTGCAGCGCACTACACGTTTGATCAGCTGAGTATACTCTTCGAGAGGGAGATCATTAGGCTGCATGGGGTACTGTTGACCATCACATTGACGAGAGATGCTACGTATACTTCCAGGATGTGGCAGAGTATGCAAGAGCAGTACGGTACACGCCTACAGTTCAGCACAACTTTCCATCCTCAGACTGACGGACAGACAGAGAGACTGAATCAGGTTCTAGAGGACATGTTGCGAGCCTTGTGTGTTAGAGTTCGGCGGATCTTGGGAGGAGTACCTACCATTGTGTGAGTTTGCGTACAACAACGGTTATCGGGATAGCATTGAGATGGCACCATTTGAGGCTTTATATGGCGAGACCATGTCGCTCACCTCGTGTTGGGCGAGCCGAGAGGACAGTGACGATTGGGCTGAGATTGTTGTTGATCACATCAAAAAGGTACGACAAATTCGACAGAAACTCAAGCCAGCTGAAGAAAGACAGAAGAAGTATGCAGACAAATACCACAGTGATATCACTTATTCCGAGGGAGCCTACGTCTATCTTAAGGTCTCCCCTCGGAAGGGTTTGCAGAGATTTGGTGTGAAGGGCAAGCAAGCTCGCACCGCGTTTCATCGGGCCATTCAGAGTTAGGAAACGGGTTGGAAAGGTTGCATACGAGTTAGAGCTTGCTCCGCAGATGTCAAGTGTTCATCCGGTCTTCCATATTTCGATGCTTCGACTAACTGAGTCGAAGCCAGGCGCACGACAGACGGTTGACTTGAGTCAGATCGACCTGAGCGAGGATTTCTCATATGAGGAGCGACCTATCCGGATCCTAGACCGAAAGGTACAACAGGTTGAGGAACAAGTGTATCCCAAAGGTGCTCGTCAAGTGGCAGTTCCATAGCGATTCGGAACTCACTTGGGAGCGGGAAGACTATATGCGAGATCGTTTCCCGTACCTTTTCGAGTCAGGTATAATCCTAACCTGAATTTAATTTCGAGGACGAAATTTCCATTTTGTTGGGAATATTTGTCACGGCCCAATTTCCTAATCTTGATTAACTTACCTAATTAGGATCACCGACCCGTGACGTGGGGCCCACATGAGATGCGCACACTAACCGAGGCACGTGGCTGAGGTAAATGTTATATTTGTACTGGTGTATGCCTAGTGTTGTATATGTGTATAGATCTATTAAGTCAATTTTTGCAAACCATAGACGTCGAGTTGACGTGAGAGGGGACACGCCTTGGAGTGCGTGCAAGTACGAGTACCTAGTGGAATTACCGGGGTAGCGAGACTAGGCTAGGAAATAACAATTTATTTCAAATCTACCTTAACATAAATTAAGTTATTTAATTTAGTTGGAAAATACGACGTTCGACGCACGGGAAAGCACCTCGAGTTGCGTGCGAGTCGGGACACCGAGTGTCGGGTAGTTAAGAGTCGGTGTGACCACTTAGATAAATTTTATAAATTTGTGTGACCAATTAATTATGGTCCATATAAGATTAATGTACATTAATTGATTTAACCTATAGTTATTTAATTAAGAAATCACATTTTGATACCCTATAGTTTGTAATGAATTAAACTAACCTTAGGATGGACCTTGGGATCAGTGCTGCCACACACTCCCATGATGAGAGTCACCCATGTTGTGTCACATGAGAGGCTGGACTGCCTAGTTAGTAGCCATTAGATTTACCTCGAGATGCGCAATGCACAGTAGATCCCATCAACATATATATATATATATATATACCACTTGATGAGATAGAAAGCACTATTAACATGCACAAATCTAAAAGTGAAGAAGAAGAAAGAAAGAGAGTCCGAGAGAGAGGGGAGTCCGGGAGAGAGGAAGAGAGAGTCATCGGAGACGGGGATATCAAGATCTTGAGGCGCGGCACCGGCATTGACAAGGTGAGTTTGTGTGTGGTATGTTGTTGTTGGGGTGGGGGTGGCTCGGGCGAACTGTGGCAGTTCGTCCGAGGAAGGTGATGGCAGAGGACTCCCCTGCCATCCTAAATCGAAGTTGGGGTTGGGATCTTTCCAACCCCAACTCAATCAAAACAAAAAAAAAAAAGATCGAAACCAAAGACGCTGTTGCGTCTCTGGAATTTTGGGGGAGAAGATGCACACGTGCGGGCCGCACGTGTGCATCCCCCCCCATATGGGCCAGGCCGGGGGCTGGGCGGGCTCGCCCGTTAGCCGAGCCGGCCAATACTGCCGTGCCCAGAACTGAGTCGGGTCGGCGGACCGACTCCGACCACAGTCGAGACGGGTCGGGTCGACCCGACCCGCCCTACCAAATAAATAAAAAAAAAAATAATAAAAAAAAATAATAATAATAAAAAAATAAAATATATATATATATATATGATTAAATATATATATAATAAAATAAAATAAGATATATTATTATTAATTAATTAATAATAATAATAAATTAATATATATATATGTTTATATATTTATATATATTTATATATATTAATTTAATTTCAGGAAAATAAGGAAAATAGTTGGAAAATTCCTGAAAAATTGGAAAAAATTATAGAAAATATAAGAAATTGAAAAAAAGGGTAGAAAAATAGTTTCGGGACTTTTCGAGTGTTTTTGGTACCCCGATATAACTCAAAAAATGTACCAAAAAATTAAAGATTGACATAAAATTCTAAATTTTGGTTAAATATCACGAATCCACTTATTGTGGCTTTAAACCAATTAAAATGATATAAAAATGAACCTCAGGAAATAAAGGAAATTCTTGGGAGTTCGGGTGCACGAGTCGGGGTGTCGGGAGGCCGGATAGCTAGGACTACTGCGTTGAGTGGTAAGTGAAACTGTGGGAACTCTTTACTTTATTTCATTCCAGTCATTTATAAATTTTTCAGTCTATTTGTAGACTAGCTAATTTATTTCCCACATCATGCTTTCCTTGTTTCTATTCATATTGAATACCGATATAGCATGATGCCTTGTTTATTATATCATTGACTCCATGTTTCCTTATATGCTCAATTTTTGTCTTGGAATGTGGCTAATGGATATTTAGAAAATGCATGCTATAGGGTTATCTGTTATGTTGGACTTGTGTTTTACTTCCCTTGGGGCTTTGTAGCCTAACTCATGTTGAAATCATAACATTTTAGGATATATATTCTTGAAAACTAAAGTAGGGATTATCTAGTGTCCATTGCACACGAGATGCGCGGATTCACGAGGATTTCGGTCTTTCGGGGTCTCCGGCACTCGCCACTACACTTGGGCGGCACATGTGGCATGGACCACGGGGTTGTCGGCAAGTATAAATGATTTAAATACGCCGAGCACAGCTCCGCCATTTGAGATTATTAGGAAAAAAAAAAAGGAGATTATTATCATATGTTGAGCACAGCTCTATACAGTAGTGGAAAAGGCTAGGTGATAGTTCTCACCGCCGAAATGGACGTAGATCATCTCGACTTAGCTGTGTCGGTTGTGTATCTCGTTAATGTTGGTATTTACTTGCATTATTTATTCAACATTTCTTCAGCTACATATGCTTTTAAATACCTTTTATTTAAATTGGAAATGTAGTATTAGATTTCCCCAGTTATCACTTAAATATCATCATATTCACCGTCTAGTTTGTGACGGTGGGTGTAGATCCTTCGAGCAGCACCAGGCCGGGCAAGGAGAAGATCGGCGACTACCTCTGAGCTCCGAGCGCGTAGCTGCTCGTACACGTAGGGTATTTTTTGTATTATGTTTACTTATGTCTTTATCTTTTGGGTTGTTATTGGGATGAGTGATAGATTACCCGACTTTTGGCTTTCACTTTATTTATATATGTTCGCCGTTTACTTGCATATATATGTTGATCGTTATTTCCTGGATTCCACACTTAGGCTTTATAAAAAAAAAAAAAATTCCGCTAAAATGTTAAAGACTTCCGCTAAATAAAATAATTGTTTAAACAAGAGAACACAGGTAGTAAAGGCTGACTAATTCGTAATCGGGTCCTATGTGTTATGATTAGGGCTTAATTACGGGATTAGGCCGGACGGTGCCCTAAATTAGAAGCGGGGCCGTCACATTTCCACTATATGTTTGATCAGTAAAACTTATATATATATATATATATGAATGCATTTTGTTACTCTAAATTATTCCACTGTTAATTCCTTTAAAATGATAAATTAAGTGGCTTTAATGAATTACATGACAACTACCTAAAGTACGAAGGCAGAGAGACACATGGCAGAGACTTCAGGTGGCTGAGGCAGGGAAGTAGTTGACCACGCGGCGGCCCGAGAAATTTGGGGCCGCCACACTAACACTTCAACCAAACAGGTACTTAAAGATAACTTAAAGATGAGTTGAAACTAATCTTGTTTGGTTACCCAACTTTCCTGCAAGTTATCTCCCAATTCACACTTAAGGGTGAAAAATATATCTCATACCCTTCCTAAGGGAGTTATCTCCCCGGAGTTTGTGGACACAATTACCCTTCATTAATTACCTCTACCTACATTCATATCTCTTGTTTGAAGGATATTAACGTCAATTCATATCTTTATTGTTTAAAAGTTTGTAACTTCCTTGCAAATTTAAAGTTGAACCAAATATGAAAATATAATCTTTCATTGTGAGTTAACTCCACTGCTCGCACTGTAAGTTGACAAAAACAAAGCAAACGAGGTCGTAGTATTTTTTTCCACTCAAGTGGGAGTCGAACTCATGGCCTCTCAAACTTCACTTTTTGGTAAGTGATGTTTCTACCATCTCACTAGAGATGTTTTGATATATGATGTGGTATTTATTTCACTAGTTGAAATATTGTAATAGGTTGGTTTATTCTATCGGGTTAGTAGAGGATGAATGTGACAAATTTCATGATAAAAAATGTGACTATTTAGTTTTCTTGTAATAAAAAAAAAAAAAAAAAAAAAAAAAAAAAAAAAAAAAAAAACTAACTATTCTAAGCCCTTGCGACACGATTAGATATGTATTGCTCTGGGAAGGGACAATAAGATTCCTTTCATTTTTATTTTTTTTTCAGTGAAGATTCCTTTCATATGGCAGGTATGCTCACAATTATTCACCGACAACATTGATAATACACAGTATGGGCATTTGTACATTACTATTATAAATACAAAAATTATTGATTGGATCAGGCAAACGAAATAGAAGTGGCGAGAAGTTGGGGAGAAGGGATTCGTTGTGGTAGCCTACCTACAGTAGTACAGACTGTACAGTGGTCGACCATAGATAGTTAACGTTGAGCACTTCAAAAAAGAAACTTCTCTTTCTTTTTTTCCTTTTTTTTTTTTTTTTTTTTTACATTAAAAAGTAGTACTTATAATGGAAAGGAATCCTATAGAATAAAAGTAGTACTTATAATGCAAGGGAAAAAAACAAAAAAAAAAAAAAAAACAAAATTGTACAATTGATTATACAAATGAAGCATACGGTGGACATGGTGGTGGTGTTTATATATAGAAAAATGATAATCTAACATACTTTGGGTGCACATTTGAGATACACACTTTATCTTTTAGTTCATTTATGATATTTTGTTAGATGTAGGCCCACATCTTGGGAGACATGAAATAGTCATAAATAGGCTAAAAGACAAAATGTGCACTCTAAGTGTACGCCCAAAGTATGTTAGATTATTATTTTCTACTAATAATTTTGGAGGGAGGAGACTCAGAGAGACAAGCTCAATCACCCAGTAAAATGGCACATAGTTAATCACTTTAAAACAATATTTCTTGGGAATGTACGTACATTTATGGGCGTACATCGGGCCCTCGACTGTTATACACTAAGATTTACAATCCCAGGGCGAGCACGGGCAGCTCTGCAGGCACCGGGCAATGTCATTCTACCATTTCACTTATGTAAGTGCTAACACCCATTTGAGTAGAGGTTTGTGTTGGGGTTCCATCCGAACGTGTGCCGCACGGGTACGTGGATCTCCGCTAGTACCGATATTGTCCTCAACTTAACCACCTCAACATTAGGTGTGGAGTTTTACTCTAAAAGGCCTTGGTACTATTGTAATATACTTCATTTATAAGTTTTATTTTCCAATGTGGAATTATTATTTCGGTCCACACAACCCAACAATCTCCACCTTGGACCGAAATCCATCCAAGATGGGCACACCGCATGATCGTCGTCGCTACCATCTCGAGGGAGAGCAACTCGAGGCACACATGCGACCACCAACAGACATGCCTTGTCCCAGCCGCACCATCGGCTCTGATACCACTTGTTGGGGTTCAATCCGAGCGTGCGCCGCACGGTACTATTAGAGGGGAGGTAATCAATAATATACTTTATTTAGAAGTTTTATTTTCCAATGTGGGACTATTATTTCGGTCCACACAACCCAATAATCTCCACCTTGGACCGAAATCCATCCAAGATGGGCACACCGCATGATCCGTCGTCGCTACCATCTCGAGGGAGAGCAACTCAAGGCACACATGCGACCACCAACAGACATGCCTTGCCCGGCCGCACCATCGGCTCCGATACCACTTGTTGGGGTTCCATCCGAACGTGCGCCGCACGGGTACGTGGATCTCCGCTAATACCGATATTGTCCCTAACTTAACCACCTCAACATTAGGTGTGAGGTTTTACTCTAAAAGACCTCGGTACTATTAGAGATGAGGTAACCAGTAATATACTTCATTTAAAAGTTTTATTTTTCAATGTGGGACTATTATTTCGGTCTACACAACCCAACAGTTTGAGGTTCAACTTCACTCCCTCATTTGATTCTAGTAGTGTATAAAGAGGCATGCACAGAGGGCTCATTCATGAAATTGAGCAGATCAAAGATTGGGGGCATGGATGCATTCAGGTATTACTAACACTCTTTCTCTCCCTCTAGCCTTTGCAAGTTATAAATTGTCAAGCATGCACATTGTTTGAATTGGTTATTGTGTATATATTTCTCAAGATCCTCTAATGTAGAATAGTTTTGAGTTCTCTTATTTTAGTTCCGACTCTATAGTACCTTTGTATAATTGTTCCGCCTCAAAAAATTTTCCAAGTCAAAAGTTCACCCTTCAAGGATCTTCTTCAAAATGCCAGAACCACAACACTACTATAGAGCTGTATATTAAACGATAAAATCTAGCAAGGCCAAGCAAAAAACAAGAGCAGAGTTTATTTGTTGTCACACAAAACATGGACACCAAGTAACATCTAAATGCGCACCCTTCACCATCCACCTATCTACTCTCACTCTCTCCTAATAGCCCATACAAGTTAAAATCTGCAAATTAAGCATCTGCAGTCTCTGCACTCTCAGCCGCCGCAAGAACTAGCTGCGGCTGGAGACTCTCCGTCTCGCTGAAGGTTCCGTCAATGGCGTTGGGCTGCCCCAATGCCTTCAGCGCCAAGTGCGCCGCCTTCTGCCCTGATATCATCATAGCCCCAAATGTTGGCCCCTGAACACAAAACAACAGTTCACATTATTTCTCACACAACGGATGCTAAGATCAAACAAACAACACATACCCTTGTAAACAAACATCACAAAATCAAACCCAGTCCACAAATTCCCCATTTGTCACATACCCATATCACAAAAATAGAGGATAAGATCAACTATCACACTAAAGCACACAAAATTTGCAGAAATCAAACAAAAAAGCACAGACCCTTGTCAATTCTCGGTCACATTACAAATTTATCTTATTTTCTATTATCGACCAAGTTAAGACTGTTAATTTTGGCCGGCTCGCAGCACATTATCCACAAACGACTGCCCATGTAACTTTTTCGCAAGCCCATGGATTTATGCTAGTACCAATAATATCCCCAACTTACCCACCTCCAACTCACAAGTCATTAGTGTAGGGTTTTAACTCATACAATATTGTCCCCAACTTCGTCCACACATCTCTAGTTCTTAATAGATTTTCCAACATTTGAAAGTTCTTGACCTAGATTGAATTATTTGCGAAGTTAATCAATCACTCAATCACTCAATTTAGAAGATTCTTGCTACGTTGTATACCAACAAATTTTTCTGATAATCAAGGGTACGCGCAGCCGACACCTACATTAGTGGGTTCTGACTGCTCCCTCAAGCCGAGGGATTGCCCTCCCAGGGAATGGAACCCCGAAATATGGGCCTAATGCACATAGTCAAGAGTGCGCCCTTACTACTCCACCAACCCATCCTTTGGCAAGAAATTGAGTAAACACAGAAACAACATAAGCAACATGAAATGAATCCAAAATAGGGTACTCACCATCCTGGGCGCCCCGTCAATCTCGGCGACCTCCATCCCCGTGACAATCATCCCGGGCACGACCTCCCTGGTGAGCCTGACGATCGCATCCTCCGCCGCGTTCATATCGAGCGCCTTCATCCCGGGCAAGCTGTCAATCATCCCAATCCCCTTCAGCCTCTTGACCCCCGTGGCCCCAAACGGGCCGTCGTGCCCACAAGAACTCACCACCACCTTCGCCTCCATCACGTTCGGGTCCATGCACGACTGGCTGTCATGGTTCATCGACACCAGCGCCCAGTTCGTCACCACCCCCCCAACCCTCCCCTCCTTCACCACCAAGTCCTCCGCCGCCACCGCGTTGAACAGCTTCACGTTCGGCCTCGCCAGGAGCCTGCTCATGATCGTCGACGTGAACAGCGCCGCGTGTTTGATCACTACATAATCCTCTTGCTCGTCGTACGGGATTTCCAGCTCGTCCAGGAACCGGTGTGCGGGTTTTCTGACTACCATTGCGGAGAAGAGCTGGCCGCCGAGCCAGGCGCCGCCCCCGGGGGAGACCGACTGCTCGACGATGGCGACGCTGACGTTGGGGTTTTTGGAGAGCTCGTATGCGCAGGAGAGGCCCGCGCAGCCCGCGCCCACGACGACGACGTCGGTGTCGGCGTAGGTGATCATGTCGGTCATGTAGCGGCGGGTCATCTCGCGGGAGACGATGGACTCTTTGATGGGGGAGAATTTGAAGGAGGTGAGGTCGTAGGGAGGAGGGGGGGTTGTTAGAGACATGCTGATGGTGGGTTGTTTGGGGGTGTTTGTGGATCTGACGCGGAGCCCATGGAATAGGGTGGACTGGTGGGATGGGGATGAGGGTTGGGTCAGCTTTGTGGGGAGTGGAGAGGTGAAGGGTGTGGTTGCCATGGACGCCATTCTTCTTCTTCTTCTTCTTGATGAATGAATGTATGGATGGATTGGGAGGATTGGAGGTTGGGCTGGTTTTATAGGGGAGAGTTGGGCGAAAATATCTGGGGGGAGACCAACGCTTGGCACCACACAAGATAGGATTTGAACGGTTTGGGGAGCGGAGCGGAGTGGTGGGATGGGATATTATGGGAATTATGAAAATATCTGGGTGAGTAGGCCGTCTTGGAAATGACACGTCAAATGGGAGGAGCCAGGCCAGTGTCCATGTATGATGGTCATGGACACGTGGACGGTGGTGGAGACTGGAGAGTTTGAAATTGCAATGTTTAAGAGCATCTCTAACGGTGAATTTAGATTGTGACTGTAGATTCATTGTGAAGAGAATATGCATCCTTTGTAGATTAAATAGACATTGAAGTTTAAAAATTCTCTCTAATGCATAATGTGGATTGCCCATATGAAGGTTATTTTTTTTAAAAGAACTGTTAAATAAAATTTAATTAAAAAACCAAAAAACAAAAAATATATATTTATTCTTTATATATATATATATATATATGTATAATTAGATTGATATAAAGTAGTGTATATCCTCTATATGCTAAATATATATTTATATGATACGATATAGTTTAATTTAATACTTTTTTTTCATGCGCCACTTTTTTTTAGATTTTTTTCATACTCATTTTTTTTTATTTTGATGGTGTGGCATCCACACACTATTTATCGCATCCTCTAGAAATAGAAGGTGGGATGCACAGTGTGGACAATTATT
This sequence comes from Stephania japonica, assembly GCA_039657345.1. NCBI lineage: Eukaryota > Viridiplantae > Streptophyta > Magnoliopsida > Ranunculales > Menispermaceae > Stephania > Stephania japonica. The sequence goes on from CM077556.1 coordinate 76,362,623, forward strand.
TATGTCGCATCATCTTCACAGTGTAAATTCACATTGCCATTAAAGAGACTTTTTTGCTTATGATGTTTATTCTATCCTACGTATCCCACATCCACCCCCAATTTACAGCTCCATTGGAGATGTTTTAAGCCTGTTTCGTTCTGCTTTTGCTTTTATCTGATGACGACAACGAATAAGTGTTTATGAAAAACCAATAAACATGCATGTATAGAGATATTTTTGAGAATTATAATGGTTATAATAATTTTAGTTAGTTTTAATTGTCACGTAAGCGACATATCAACTAATCACAAAAAAAATATAAAAATGTAACAAAACTATACTAACGTGGCTTATTGAGTGTTACGTTGGTGAAAAGTAAAAGTATAAGCTAAATCAAACAGGTTAGTACTAAGATAGCCTGTTTGTAACCCTACAATATACCAAACAAATCTTTTATATATTTTTTTAGTTAGTTTTAAGTAAATCTAAATTATCAAAATGTTTTAATAGATAATACATCTCTTGTTAAAAGATAAGAGTGAAGAGATGTCTCATATTTAACTTGGATTAAAATCAAGTCATCTAAAACAAAATAATTATACCCTCATCATTAAAGTGCAAATAAGAACAACCTTTATAAAACCTAAAAAAACCTTTCTAAAAATACATGTATATATTTCTCAACCAGCTAAATACAAAGATATTTATGTTTTATTAAAAAATATATTTATAAAACTTACAAATTTTATTTTGATAAGTAATTTTGAGTATTACGTCCTACCAAAAAAAAAATATTTGAGCATTATGTCAACTAATCATAAAAATGCCAAACAAAATATAAATGAGGAAAAGCTACCATGTCAATTGGTGGTCAATTGGTCCAATAGGCCTTTTTTTTTTTTTTTACAAACTCACGGAGCAATTACAAATTTACTAGTAATATCTAGTGGATGTTAGACTCATAAAAATTAAGTGAATCACAACAAATTTTTAAAACCTAAGTGAGGTTACTAAAATTTATTATGGAACTAGATTATTCTATTGAGATCCATTAAAAACTTAAAATAAATACTGACTAAAGGTCTAACATTTATCATGTATTTCATAAAAAAATTTGACTACTACAATAACTATCCTTTGATGGTTAGTGTATGTAATAGGTTAAGTGGACTAAAATTCAATTTTAAATAAGTGAGAATTTTTAAAGAAAAATATTTTATTTTGTCTTTGATAATTAATTAAGTATCATTTCTTAGGCCCTTTTTATGTTGATTCGACTAATCTCACGAGAGTTAGTTAGGCGTCTGAATTCTACTTTTCAAGAGAAAGAATTTAAAAAAAAAAGAAGATATTAGTATAAATCTCTCTTCAAATATTACTGTACTGTTTTTTTTTTTGAATAAAACTCTAGGGTTGAAGGTATTTTATATTGGAAATAATATCAGTATTAGTAAAGATCGACTGTATCGAACAAAGTGGTGCATGGCTGAAGAGTATCACGAGGAGATGCAGGTGATGTTAGCCTTTGATGCTTGCTTGTATGACCACATCTTGTTGTAAAGCTAGCCAAAAAAGGTGTTGATTTGTCTGATTCGTTTTGAATTGTCACTTTTAACGATGGGTGGATCTTTTTCTTTTTGTAACGCGTGAAGTGGAGATTTCTTTTTTTTTTTTTTTTTTTAATCAAATGTGAGGTGCAGATTTCTTGGCTATAAAGTGAAGATCTTTCTTTCATGACTTTCTTGTGGGGGTCATGGGCGTCTTGCTTTAAAAAATCAGTACTTTCTCAATGTTTAAGAGGCCGGCTATGTGCACCCCAGTTGTTACTCAGGGTACCCCATTTACAAGGGCACCCATCAAATTTCTCAGGGTACCCCTGAGTTAGACAAAAATGCCCTTCTTCATCAATGTAAGGCACCCCACCACCAAATCTTCTTTCACACTCCTTCTCATCACAAATCGACGCCTCAATCTACCAAATCTCCTCATTTTCTTACTCATTTGCCCTCGATTTGTTGTTTTTTAGGGTCGGGTGAGTGTTTGCGGTGTTTGTGAGGTGAGGGTTTGAATGATGACTTATGGTAGATGGCTGATGTTGAATCATATAGGGTTCGAGGGTGTTTTTTGTTGAGTTTGTTGTTCCTTTATCTTGTGTTGTTGTTGTCTTTCATGGGAATATACCCATCACTGAGTTCAACCACAATCTCGTAATGTTCGGCCACACAGGGCCGAGACTATTGAGTAAGTCTCGAAACTGCATGAACGAGACTCTACAGTACATCTCGGTACCAAGTAACCGATCGAACATGTAACTTAATTCACAATGGGTTCGGTTATCAAAGAGATCGAGACATAAGAGGATGTCCCGGTTGTTGGTAACCGAAACATCCCCTTATGTCTCGATACCCGGTAACTGATCGAACAAGTTACCCATTTCATAATGGGTTCGGTTAGAAACGAGACCGAGACATAAGAGGATGTCTCGGTTATTGGCAACCGAGACATCCTCATATATCTCGGTCCTGTGCGTCCGACACTTTCGTGTATGTGGTACATTTCAAAATGCGGAAAACCCTAAACTCAAAAAGGTCAAAACATACCAAAACTCATGCTTCCAACCTTCAAAATGGGGTGGTGGGGTGCCCAAAGTTGTGTCCAACCGTCGACGAAGACGACGGAATCGGTTGGGAGCACAAGGGTGGTGGAGTTCGGTGGTCACACATCAAAATAGGGTGGTGGGGTGCCCAAAGTTGTTTTTTTTTTGTTTTTATTGTGAATTTGTGTTGGAGGGCATATGAGTCATTACACATATAATTAGAAAAAATGGGATGCCCTGAGTGATGACATGTTTAATTGCATTTGATTGATTATTGATGATTATGACAATTTTATTATTTCTAAGCAGAATATAGTTGAGGTAGAGGAAACATGAAAGGATCCGCCTTACCAGCCAAAGCCCACAAAGAATAGATTGAAACGTGAAAGGATCAGTGAAACCTAATGGTTGGTTCGTACGACTGTTAACCAATGGCATAACTGAGAATAGAAATACCAACATAAAAAGCTTTCATCAATCCATATCAACAACTTGAAGAAACTTTCAGTATTTGAGTAGTCCAAATATTGAAGTGATAGTCAGATAGTTCAAATACTGAAAGCGGCTTAAAGCCAAAAAAAATAATAATAATAAAAAAAAAAAAATAACATGCAAAGACTAAGTTTTAAATCAATTTTCTCTTATAACAACCGTGTATTGCTTTACCATTAGAAGTTTCGTATTGATAATATATACAAAATTATAAATTATTATATAGGAAAAATAAATAAATAAAAATTATGAAATCAAAAAATTATATTTACTTTCTAGATAAAAATATAGATCGACTTCCTATATATATATATATATATATATATATATATAGAGATAGAGATATAGATCGACTTAAAAGAGGCTTTCAGGCTTAGACCCAAGTCCACTCAAGCCCCTATGAAAGGGTTTAAAACCAACCATATAAGGTCTTAAGTTTCAATCTTGGAACTTAACATCCTATCAAAAAATAATTTATTAATCCTATCAAAAGAAATTTTATTTAGGCTCAAGTCCTTTATGAGTTTAGAAATATTAGACATAGAGATAATGAAGTGGTAAAATTAAGGGAAATAGAAGTTATTTAGGTGAAACACTTTGAATATCTAGAATTAATCATACAAAATGATTGCAATATTAAGAATGACGCCACACGTAGAATTCAAGCTTGAATGGAAAAAATTGAGGAGTGCAACATGTGTGATATGTGATAGAAATATCCCTACCAAGTTAAAAAGAACATTTTATATAACCGCAATTAAGCCGACTATATTCTATGGAAGTAAATTTTAAACGTAAAGCAACAAAAATTACATAAAATGAACGTAGCAAAAATGAAGATGTTTAGGTGGATGTATAGTACAATTCGTTTAAATAGAATAAGAAATACATAAATTTAAAAAAAGCAAAAGTAACACCAATTAACAGAAATATTAGGAAATGATAGTTGCAGTGGTTTAAACACCTACAAAGATGACGAGGTAGAGGTACAATGAAATTAACTTGAAATGTATTAATTAGAAGAGATTTGAATGATATATTCACTATCAATTGCACTAAATTAAGCATAATAATAAAAGAGTTTGATCGAAGTAACCGACCCCAATTAATTGGAGAGACTGAGGCTATATTGTTGTATAAAAAATCTTCAAACTTAACAAGACATATCTTGACTGATCTTGCTGATCACAGTATAAAAAAACAAAACAATGAAATGATACGAGGTTTTTACACTAAAATGTCTTAATATATGAAGGAAAAGATCAGCCTCGAACTGGAGGCACCTTTCTTTTAAATCTGAGTCTTTACTCCGCTTTCAGATTTAGGTACGTCAATGGAAAAAGTTTTTTCAATGGAAATAGTTTATAAGTTTGAGTACTCATTCAGTCAAAGTGGATCAGTCGGAGTTATAAACATTACAGATCTCACCTTACCCAACCCAAGATCGCTAAAGCCCAATCATTTGATGACCATGCGTAGGTTTGCATTTCCAGCCCAAGCCACACCCTCATAGAGCTTATAAAATACTTAGAAAAATACTGAAGTGATCACTATAGATACTCACTATGGGCACACACCTTAATTTTTTTTTTTTACTGCTTTTCCAACTTTTTTTACTAAAGTTATTCACTCTGGACACTCACTTAACTATAAGTGTGTAAATAAACAAACAATGTGCGTACTAATAGAAGTGTCCATAGTTAATCACCTTACTTTAAAGGAGTTGTTGACCTAGAAAAAAAAAAAAAAAACAAAGAACATTGACGAAGACATGGTTAAAAAGTAGGCCTGCCTAGACTCAATTAAGTTGGACCACCTGTATGAAGCTTGCACAATCACATGAAAAATCATTCAGTTGAGACACTTCAAATATATCATATTAGCACACACATGCTATACTATATAGTCTATAAAAATATTATCAATATAAAGGGGTTGGGAGGGGTCAGGACAGGGAAGGGCGCCTAGGGCTGGGCACTAGGTGTTCAAAGGAGGTTATGTAACACAATTGTTTTAATTACTACTACAACGAAATAAAAGAAAAATCTAAAAATAAACAACACACCCAATTTGTTTATCCGAAACAACTAGCATAGGAGTCATTTTCTTCCTTCAAGAAGCTGTTAATATTTTAAGTAAATCATATGCTTTATATAAACTAAAAAATAACAAATATACCGAGACCAAAAAGATCAACTTACAATTAACAATTAATCAACTAGCAAACAATATACAATTGAGAAAGCAGAAAAAGAACAACAACAATCTCAACAGTATTCAACATAATCAAAAACCAAAATCACTAAAACCTTAACTGATTTTTTTTTTTTAAAAAGAAGCATACAGTAGTTTTATGAAGGAAACTCAAACCAAGAGGAAGCACAGATTTTTGCTTTAATAAATTTTGATGGAAAAAATCGCATCATCATAAAAGCTGCAAGCGTTTAATCACTATTGTATTTCATCACCATGGATTAAAATCTCCCAAGTGCACCAGACCACTGGTTAAAACTAAAAAGCCATCCATCTCTCATAGATGCTTTATGCAGAGGTGTCAAAGGCAGAACACGAATTAAAAGAAAGAAAGTTGGTTTCAAAAATAAAATTAATACCTGCAAATTAACACAAATACCCTGAAAACAATATGATTTCAACGATAGTAGGCAAGACAAAGTACAAAAAGTGAGAGAAGAGTAAACCCGGTCGGGTTGCTAGCATGGTAAAGGCAACTCGAGGTGAGCCAGGCTCCATAATGACACTCTTTACTTCAACAACGGGGATTCGATTCCTGACCCTAGCAACTCCAATTGGGCCACTGGGGTACGCAACGGCCAACTGCACCAGGCCCCATGGGACTAGTCGCAAAAGACAGGCTGCGGACACCCACGGTCATCCAAAAAAAAAGTGAGAGAGAGTGACTATCTATTGAGTACATGGAAACAAACAAACCACAAAAACAATCTCATATCATCTTTTAAACAAATAACAATGGATCACAAACTAGTTACAGTGACATGTCATATACATGGAAGTTATTTTTTTTTTAATTTTTATTTTTTGATAAGAAAGAAACCAACTTTACTTGCCCTCAACGAGACTTGAACTTTCACCATCTTGCAACAATACCATATACCAAACCATTGGGCCATATCCATAGAAGTTGTTAGGTGAGCATATAAAGAGTAAATGAAATAGAATAGTTGTCATTTGGCAAGGAATTAATTTTTTTTTTTTTATGAGTAAAGCTGCTACTTAAATACCTCTCTATATTAGAATGAATAACGATTGCAAGAATCATGAAATATATATATTGGTATCAAAAAAGGAAATTACATTTAGTAGATGTGAAATCACAGCACTTAAAAAGTGACGGAAAATGAACCCAAAAAAAGAGACAGGAAAGAACATGCTAAGCTACCTACCAAAAATTTCAATAAAAACCGCTTATATGGATTCAAGCATTGTTATATAAGCGAGTCATCTGTACAAAATACGGCGGCTATTACCTGATAGCTAGAGAACAGTATAATTGGCTTTATGACAGTTCAGATTCCACATGTTAGATGGATCAGCTGCATTTTCCACATGCTTCTAAAGGATGACAGAGGTAAAAAGAAGAAAGAAAAGTAGGACTAGACTGTGCTATGAGACAAAGATATCTAAGAAAATATAAGCAAAATTATTTTTGCAATAGAGATGTGCCAATAATCTAAAAGCAAATATAGATAAGAAGAAGTATTGTGTGTTTGTACATTTGATCATACAAGAATTGCTAAACATTCTCACAGTTGAATGAAGATGCAACATTGTTACAATTCAGCGCTGTATTAAATGTAGATAAGGCTTTAGAAATCGACTCATGTAGAAATTTACGGTAACTTGCATCCATTTGAAGTGTCTTGATATTGAAAAACTCATGCAGATGCTTCAAGGTCAATAGCAAATCAATTTTTTTTTTTTAAACCTAATCGATTTCAAAAAGGAAGACAATCCTAATTTGTTTTACAGCTTGAAGTAAATTAAAATTACTAGAACTTATCAATCATATAGGTTGGCATTGACAACATGTTTTTTGAGGTTGATAACTCCCCATTTATGTGAAGAACTCTATATTAGGTAACAAAAATAACAACTTTGTCAATCCTTTAATACTTTTCCTCTATAAATTGGACCATTCACAACCATCTTTCCCCTCTGCTCTCCCTCTCAACATCCTCTCCTCCATCTTCTACTAACTAAGATTTTTATGATGTTCTCGGGCAGCTTTTGCTCTGCATGTGTTGAGGACTTTACATGTCATGAAGTCCTTCACACGTAAAGCCCATGTGATGAAGGCCTTCATAACATGTAAAATCCTCAACAACCCTGCTCCCCTTTGGTTGAAGTCAAATAGAAATATCAACTTTGTCATTTATGTATATAGTGCTCGTATATTTCAGTTGATCAATGTGCATATTGTTATTTTCAAATCTTGATATTCATTTAACAATTTTACTATGTGTTATAGGCATAGCAGACACTCAAATCTACTACAAGGGTAAGTTCAAGTAGGAAAGACAGAGGATCCAAAGGATGTTCACTTCAAGGAGGCCAACGATAAGGTTGAGATGATTTCTGGGGTCTGATTGGAGGATTCAGTTTATAGTGTTGATTTGTCAATTGTATTAGGAGCTGGTCATTTATAGAACTATTGTACCTTCACTTAGAACATTTCTCAAAGAGTTTTTCACTCTTTATAAATATAAGATCAAATATGCATTTGACCATTGAACGCTTTCAAGTATTGAATCTAACTTATGTCTTATTCATCAGTTATCTCTAAATTCTAAATAAGAGTTAAGAGAATTTAAGCTATTTAATCAAATTCTAGCTATAGCCTTTCGAAAAGAAAGCATGAACAAGGCTGTCGACAGTATGACTTGTGACTAAATCAGATGTTAATTGAGATACTAAAAGAAAATAGAATAGAGATTTACCAACTTAAAACTAAATGTTTATAGCAAGACATTCAACAATTCATGCAAGTTTCGAACTACTAAGAAAAGTCTCGCAAGATTGAACTTCACAATCACCTCATCAATAAATTATGACTATTATGAATTGCTGGCCAAGATTAAGATCTACCGAACTAATTGTCTGCCTATTTTGCATAGAGAAAATGGGGCAATTTACGATGTATAACTGCAGAACTTAATGGAAGTTTCTAATAAAGAAGATAAATAGTCCACGAGGAAACAGACATATATATAATGATGTGAGAAGCATTAATCTTGTGACATTGAGGAAAATAGAACAAGAAAAACTGATTTTAAAGCAAGAAACATGCAAGTTCAAATGTTAGACTACAAGAAAATGAATGGACAGACTCAAAAAACAAAAAAGAAGGTAAAGACAAACCGTAATGAAAAGTCTCTCAAACCAACTTCAAGGATAAATTTGTTGTTAATATACGATGACATGTAAGTTCAGTCTATTACTTCAGGTAAGTAATAGACTGAATACTTTGAGCGCTCTTAAAATAATGATATACGATATTGTTAATATATTCATATTCAACTAACCTAAAAATTTAACCTATGCCACGTGTTAAAATAGGTGATACATAGGCTCACGCCGTGGTACAGTCATCAATTCTCGGACGTCGACGGCGAGGTATGTTAGCTTTGTATGATGTTTGTATTATATTATATTCCATTTGAACAATTTTAAGTTTTTAACGGGTAAAGGCGTTGTGTACGAGCATTGGTAGTCTGGGGAAACAAATTTAATTAGAAACACTGACGAAAAATATTAAATAAATAATAATTAAAAGGTTTTAAAGTCTGTTTGTTACGTCGGTATGTCTGTGGTGACGCGACGAACAAAGTTAGTATTATGAGTCGGGTGCGAGAATACCCGAGGGAAACTTTGAGGGTTGGGTGAAATAGATGAGACCAAAAGTCAACTAAGTCACCCAAGTGAGTTAACAAAGTTGGTAGGTAAGATTGTGAAAAGACCAAAAGGGCAATAAAGTTGTAAATTGTATGGATAAGGGGAGGGGTATTTTGGTCATTTGACCAAAATACCCAATTTTTCATCACACCACCGCCACCCATTCTCCATGACCGATCAAAAAATTGGGAGAAGAAGAGGAATCAATAGAGAAGGAGAGATCGAGGAGAGGAGAGCAACGATTTGCGGAGAGTGTGGGCTCGACGTCGAGGCGAAATCCGGGTAAGAAGTTGTTGATTTCGTTGTTGGTGTGTCGTTGTGGTTGATTTCGAGATTTGTTGTCGAAGTTGTCGTTTAGGGGATTGTGGATTTGAATGGTGAAAAGGGTGGTGATGATGATGGTGAAGTGTGTGTTGAGTGTTGTTTGTTGTATTGTTGTTAAAAAAAAATATATATATATCAAACACAGCAGCGAAGAAGAAGGAAAACCGGGCCGGGTCAAGGTGACCCGTCCCGGTTTGACCGGGTCAAACCGGGTTTGACCCAGGTGGACCGGTCAAACCCGGTTTGTCCGGTCAGACCCGGTCAAGCCGGTCTTGACCCGACCCAGCCGGGTCGGGTCAAACTCGACCCGCGATCCACCTATATATTATATTAATAAAAATTATTTATTTAGATTAAATATATTAAAATTAATTTTAATTGAAATAAATTCCAGAAAATAGGAAAAAATTCAGGAAAAATTTTAGAAAATTTCAGAAAATTATATTTTCATCAAATAAAGAGAAATTTGAGAATTTCTACAAAAAGTAAAATATTCGGGATTTTTGCGAGACGTTATGTCGGGGTTTTTACCTTGGAAAACGTGAAATTTGGCAAAAATAGCTAGAAATTTGGAAAAATCATAGGAAATTAAGGAAATTAATATAAATTGCATTATCAGGATTATTGTACACACGGGGACCGTAAGGGGCGTTTCGAAGTCCGTGTTAGCGCGAATTAGCTTGGATTGAGGTAAGTAAACCAGTGAGGAACACCACAGTATTTCTTGAGCTTTTAATTATTTATTGATATTGTTTCAATACTATCTTGTCATTACATTTCTTTTGAGTTGTCCTAAGGCAAGTGTGTCAAGCGTGATCCTTGCAGAATTCCGGGCTCGCGGTGTATTATACCGGAGTTTACGGCTGGGGATACATGATTAATTGTAATGACATATACGGGGGTGAGAGTTCTCCACCAGATTGCTGGGGACTCTGCACTCGTGTAGGGGTCTTAGAGGAGATTCTGTCCTCGACTCCTAGCCTTTGAGGAGATTTTGTTCTCGGCTTAACGACTTTAATTGGTCGGGACCACTTGTGCCTTTCCCTTGTATTCCGGGACGTTCAATTTCGATTGCTTATTTATATATTCACAGTCTTTATATATTCATGCGCTCCTTGTCCTTTTCTTTTTATCTGGCATGAATTGACGCTCATTTATTTAAATTCGAAATACTGGTAATTATTGTTGTTCTGCTTGGCGTTACTTACCTGGACTCGTCATTCTTGTGTTTGACCGAGTGCAGATCCACAGTCCAACAAAGGAAAGGCCGTGCAGTTAGATGATATACTTTGAGTGGCCCTCCTCTGCTGATATAGGTGACATTTTTTTGGTGTATTAGCTACTTAAATTATTTTTTTGTACATGGGGTTATGGGTTGAGAGATCTTTTTGGATATTAAGACTTGGATGATACTCTTCTTGCTTTACATGGTATATATATGGTATACGGGGTTCCCACACCCTAGGTTTTTGTCATAACTTAGAGCTTTCGAAGTTGATTTATTAGTTGAGATTAATTGCTTCCGCTTATTACTTTGATAACTCGCTAATTAATTGACTTCACTCTCAAATGATTAATAAACGATTGAATGGTAATGATAGGCGGGGGTTTAGGGTCCAGCGCGACTCGTCGGGATTGGCTCGGGGGTTCGCGCGAGTCCAGGCCGGGCGGCGCCCGATTCTAGGGTTGTGGAATTCGGGGCCGTCACAGTTCAGTCTATTACTTCAGGTAAGTAATAGACTGAATACTTTGAGCGCTCTTAAAATAATGATATACGATATTGTTAATATATTCATATTCAACTAATAAATTTATTGAAATCATCATATGTCCCCAGCAATCTCTCGGTAAATTAAGCGGTCACTTGAAACAATTAAGCTCAAAAACCTTTTCTTTTGCCAGCTGTTTAATTAACATACTAAATCAGAATGAATGCTTTAAATTTCAAGAATCAATAGAAGATATGAATGAAGGTAAAAAGGAAATCTTATTTATTCTGTGAAATAATAACCTACTTAGAAAGGGTAGAACATATCGACACCATTCAATGTATGTACCACACCCTAAATAGCCTCAATCCCAAATTAATTGGAGGCGGTTACATGGATCAAACTCGTCCATTGTGCTTGATTTAATGCAATTGATGGTGAGCTTTCCAAACCATTCAAATATCTCCTGATAGTTGTACAAGTTTGAGAACAGCAAACAAAAAAAGGAATTGACAGACAACCACTAAATTGAAACGATATTGACAAGTAAAATAAATTATTGCAATGTAGATTATGACAATTTTGTTCAATCAAAACGTGATATGCATCAAAATGACTCTAGCATGTGAGAGTAATTTCTTTATAAATATTTTGAATGGTTCTCTAAAATGTATAAATAATAGGCAACTCAAGTGAAGGAGAGAATAATTTGATTGAGTCGCTGTATGTACATAGTGATGCGAGTTGATAGACCTCTCGAAGGTCTATCAGTTTAGTTTGTTGAAGTGCTATGATCTAAATCTCCTCTTTGATCAATAAAGCTATTGATCAACAAGCTGGGTCAATCTCCAGTTATGTCAATCAATCCATCGGTTGTCTACTTGTCTCAATTGAGTCCTATCATAACTCGACACTATGATGACATCAATTATGAATTTCAATCATCCGCATGCAACTTTTGCATGAAAAAAAAACTATGAAGACTGTTAGACAGATAAAAAAGTGTGCTTTCATGTTGATAATAACAGTAGCAGTTTTCATTGAACTTGCATTTAAATGTCTAAAACTCAAAATTCCACGAATATATCAGGCATTGTCTCACTTTCTCTCTTTGTGAATATTTTTCATTTTTTTAATTAAATAGTTTGATTAGCCAAAAAAAATTTCTAACATGCTTGTGACAGTGATCTAAGAGATAAAACACAATTAAGAGGAATTTTTGTTTTAACGTTTTTCACACAATTTGTCGTGATGTTTTTTAGAATTTTATTACACATCGTTGAGGTTTTGCTACCCCAATTAATTTGGGAATGAGGGTATGTTGTTGTTGCGTTGTTGTATTGTTGAGGTTTTGCTACAAATTTTTTCGACATAATAATCAACAATACTTAGTCAAGGTCAATACCAAATTGACTAGAACAACAACACTATCCCAATCAATGGATCCACTCAATGTGTATCACGTTACTAAACCTATATCAAGTCTCTTAGCTGCTACAGCTAATTTCTTTAATTGATAACTCTGTGTATTGTATAAGTGAGGTCTGTAAGACCAACACCTTTGGCTTAATGTACTTATAATGTAACAACTCTATGTTCAGTTCCAACTCCATGAGTTCCGAAAGACAACCTAATCAAATATATGCTCACAGTCCTTAATTGAAGGTATGAAACTATAGGAGCTTTCATTCTTTCATTTATGTTACTGTAACTAAATGAACTGTAATAGTATGCGATTAATTTTGTATCTATTATCGAAAATTTAGATGTTCAATCACTAGCAGTTCATAGTTATCATGGAATACAATCTCATAACTGTACCACACCTTAAACTGACAAGGTATTTCTCTTTAAAAGTTGCTTCTTGATGGGGTGGTGACCAAGATGCATAGAACGAAAATTCGAATGCTTAATTAAGGATAGTGGAAGTGTGGAACCTTCAAGGAAATCTTACTTTGCTCACATAAGAAACGCATTTATAGGCACAAATCAAGTACAGTATTCCTTAAATAAGAAAAGAAAACATAGAAAGATGGTTGCAAATAATGAGATTAAAGAGCAAAATTTAAAATATAGATGCATGTCGTGTAAACAATACAAATTAAGTTTCGAACCTATAAGGCTTCTTTTTCAAACATTTTACAAGACAATAGGCAAGGTAAGGTACAAGAAAAAGTGAGGACAGAGCATACATGGAAACAACTAAAATGACAACCTATATAGGAGTTACTAGGTGAGCTGTCAAAGAGTAAATAAAATAGGATACCTGTCACTTGGTAAGAAATCAATTTCTTTCTGTATGTGTAAAGCAGCCACTTAAATGCCTCTCTATATTGGTATGAATGGTTGATTGCAAGAATCAATAATATACATATATATATCGATGTCAAAAAAGAAAAGTCACATTCAATACATGTGAAATCGCTGAACTTTCTTACAGTGTCAGGAAAAAAAATCTACCCACCTTTAAAAGCGGGAAACATGAAGCTACCTACCAAACATTTCAACAGAAAACAGCTTATGGATTTGTGCATTATTTGGTAAGTGTGTTGTTTGTACTCAAATAAGGCAGATGTTATCTAATAGAGACAGTATAATGGTATAATTGGCATCATGACATTTATGATTACCTATGTTAGGAGGATCAGTTGCATATTTCACATGCTTCGATTGGATGGTGAAGGTAAAAAGAAGAGAGAAACAAGGACAAGAGTATGCTATGAGGCAAAGATATAAAAGAATAGACAAGAAAAATTACTTTTGAAATAGAGATGTGCCGCTAATCTAAGAAAAAATATTGATAAGAAGAAATTTTGTTTGCTTGTACATTAGATCATACAAAAATCATTTAATATTCTCAAAATTGAATGACAATGCAGCATTGCTAAAACTCAGTAGATATAACGTGTTGATAATGCTTTAGAAATCGACTCATTGAAGAAATTTATAGTGGTTTAAATCCACTTGAAGTGACTTAATATTGAAAGCTCATGTAAATGGTTCATGGTCAATAGCAAGTCGGTTTAAAGTTTAAACCATGAAAACAATCATAAATTGTTTCACGGCTTGAAGTAAATTAAAATTTCTAGAGCTTATCAAGTATTTAGGTTGGCTACAACCTGTTTTCCAAGGATGATAACTCTCCATGTATGTCAAGAACTCTTTATTTGGTGAGAAAAATAAAATCTTCTGTCAATACTTTAAATTCTTTTCGCCTATAAATTGGACCATTCACAGCCATCTTACTCATCTTCCCCTCACTGCTTTCCCTCCCCACACCCTCGCCTCCATCTTCTACTACCTAAGATTTGTTAGTGTAAGAATGAAGAACGATGAAGATGATGAATAACCAGCTGTAACAAGTGATAAAAATCATCGAATCAGCGATTTACCAAAGTTATACGGCATCTCTACTGCTGTTGTTCTGTATGTGATCAAGGCTTTGTATTAGATGAATACCGCCATGTCATACAAAGCCCTCGCACATAGAGAGCAATCCTGCTTCCTTTGGTCCAAGGTCAAATTGATATATCAGCTTTGTTATTTATGTGCATTGTGCTTGTAGAATTGAGCTGATCAATATACATATTGTTATTTCCAAATGTTTTCATATTCATTTAACAGTTTTAAAATGTGTGGCTGGCATAGCAAAGACTCGATAAATCCACTACAAGGGTAAGTTGGAGTAGGAGAGAAGGAGGGTCCAAGGGACGTTTACTTCAAGGGAGGCCGATGACAAGGTTGAGACGATTTCCAGGGTCTCATTGGAGGATTTAGTGTATACTAGTGTTGATTTGTCAATTGCATTAGGAGCCGGTCATTTATTGGACTATTGTACTTTCACTTCGAACATTTCTCAAAGAGTTTCACTCTTTATAAATATAATAATATAACGATTACTTTGATCAAATATGCATCAGACCATGGGATGATTTCAAGTGTTGAATCTAACTTATGTCTCATTTATCAGTTCTCTCTCTAAATTCTAAAATAAGAGTCATGAGAATTTGGACTCTCAATAACTCCAATTCTAGTCATAGTCCACAGGAAGACTTGTGACTAAATTAGGTATTACTTCAGAAACTAAAAGAAAATGGAATTGACATTTACTAACTTAAAACTAAATGTTTATTGCAAAGCGTTCAACAATTCGAGCATGTTTCAACCTAATAAACCAATTCTCCCATTATTGGACTTTATGATCATCTCGGCTATGAATTTTAATCATAAATAGGTGGCCAAGACTAAGATCCACCAAACTGGTTGTCTTCCTGTTTTGCATATGGTAAACGGGAAATATACGATGCGTAAACTTTAGAACTCAATGGAAGTTTCCGATAAAGAAAAAAAACTAGCCCATGAGATATAGCACATATATAATGATGTAAAAGAATTGTTAAACTTGTGATCTTGAAGAAAATGCAACAAGAAAAGCTGACACTAAAGCAAGGAGCATGTAACTAGCCCATGAGGTATAGCACATATAGAATGATGTAAAAGAAGTGTTAAACTTGTGATCTTGAGGAAAATGCAACAAGAAAAGTTGACTCTAAAGCAAGGAGCATGTAAGAGCAAGTAAAGCTGACTCTAATAGAAAAGAATTGGACACACAACGGACAAAAAAAAAAAAAGGTTAAAGATAGGCCATGGTGGAAAACCTCTCAACTACCTTTATATGATGGGATGAACCAATAATTTCAGGTAAAACATAGAGTGAATAGTTTAAGCACTCTAAAATATTAATATATGATGCGGTGATTTATTCAACTATTAAATTTGTTGAAATCATATATCATTCCCAACAATCTTTCGGTAAATTAAGCGGTTACTTGGCAATTAAGATCTAGAGTCCAACCACAATACTTTTTCCACCAATTTGAAGTTGCTTTGAAAAAAACACACATAAATTATGGTCGTGCAACGGTCATCTAAGTTTTGAAACATGAAATATATATGGGAAGTAATAGGTGGAGCAAAGACTAAAGAGAAAATCAAATAACATAACCACTTTAAGTAAAAGAATATTTTTTTGGGTGCCGCTATGTGCACCCCACATATTTGTAAGGGCAAGCCACTGGATTTGGGCCTCCCTTTGTAATATTTGATGTCATAAACTGCCCTTATGGTTTTCAAGGGTACACCACTACCAAAACTACACAAACGACACTTACAGTGGTTAAAAAGATTTTTGGGCTCCAAAATTGTAAGATCGTGTCGCTGGTGGTCGAAGGAGGCTCGTCGGAGTCGGAGGCATTGTTTGGTTTTTAAGGGGTAAGTGGTAATTTCTTGTGGGACATAATTGGAATTATGGGGCTAAAAAAATTGTGACTTGCCCTTACAAATATGTGGGGTGCACATAGCGACACCCATTTTTTTTATTTGCAGTTTAAATAACTTTATAAATCGGAATGAATGTTTTTAATTTTAAGAATCAATAAGAGATTTGAATTAAATAACAAAGAAAATCTCATTTATTATATGAGTTTTAACATACTTAAGAAGGTAGAACAAATCGACACTATTCAAAGAATGAAGCACACCAAGATTTTTATTATTTATTTTTTGAAAAAGAAACCAACAATTTGATTTCAAAATAAGTGGAACCCACAACCTCCCCCAACCTTGCCTTTTCCAAGTGATGCCTCGTCCATCTCACTAGATATGCTTTTGCAATGAAGCATACCCAGTTAATGGGTGTACGTGTTTGAGAACAGTAGACCGAAAAAAAAAAAAAAAAGAAATTGATAGCAAGCCATTAAATTGAAACGATATTGACATGTAAACTAATTACTTGTAGCAAGTCGGTTTAAATAATGAAAACAATCATAAATTGTTTCACGGCTCGAAATAAATTACAATTACTAGAACTTATCAAGTATTTAGGTTGGCTACAACCTGCTTTCCAAGGATGACAACTCTCCATTTATGTTACGAACTCTTTATTTGGTGAGAAAAATAAAATCTTCTGTTAATCCTTTAATTACTTTTTCTATAAATTGTACCAGTCACAACCATCTTTCCCTCACTGCTCTCCACCCTCTCCTCCATCTTCTACTACCAAAAATTTGTTTGTGCAAGAATAGAGGACGATGAAGAGGATGAAGAACCAGTTGTAACAAGTGATGATAATCATCGATTCAGTGATTTACCAAAATAATATAGCTTCTTTCCTGTTTTTGCTCTGTATGTAATCAGGGTTTTGTATTAAATGAATACCACCATGTCATACAAAGCCCTAACACATACAGAGCAATCCTACTTCCTTTAGTCAAAGGTCAAATTGATATATCAACTTTGTTATTTATGTGAATTGTGCTTGTAGATTTGAGTTGATCAATATACATATTGTCATTTCCAAATGTCTCGATATTGATTTAACAGTTTTAAAATGTGTGGCAGGCATTCATAGCAGACACTCAATGAATCTACTACAAGGGATATTTACGGAGGGTCCAAGGGATATTTACTTCAAGGGAGGCCAATGACAAGGTTGAGACAATTTCCAGGGTCTCATTGGAGGATTCAGTGTATAGCGTTCATTTGCCAAGTGTGTTAGGAGCTGGTCAATTGTTGAACTACTGTACGTTCTTTTAGAACATTTCTCAGAGATCTGCTACCTCTGTGAACATAATATAAAAGGTTACCTTAATCAAATATGCTTCTGATCATGGAACAATTTCAAGTCCCGAATTTAACTTGTCTTATTTATCTTTAAATTCTAAAATAAGAGTCATGAGAATTTTGGCTCTCAATAAATCTAATTCTAGTCATAGTTTTCACAAAAAAAGCATGAAAAGAAGGCCACAACAAGACTTGTGACTAAATCAGGTATTACTTAAGATACAACAACAAAGGCTCAATCCCAAATTAGTTGGGGTCGGCTACATGGATCAAACTCTTCCATTGTACTCGATTTAGAGTCAGGTATTACTTGAGATACTAAAAGAAAATGGAATTGAGATTTACTAACTTAAACTAATGTTTATTGCAAGACATTCAACAATTCATGCATGTTTCAACCTTATAAACCAATTCCCTCAATAATGGGCTTCACAAACACCTCCTCTATGAATTATGATCATGAATTATGGTTGTCTTATTTTCAGAGTAAAGGGCAATTTACGATGTGTAAACTTCGGAACTTAATGGAAGTTTAATAAAGAAAGTAACTAGTCCGTAGGAAAATAACACATGTATAACAATGACAATATTAACTTTGTGACCTTGAGGAAAAAATAACTAGAAAAGCTGACTCTTAAGCAAGGAGCAGGTAAGAGCTTGATAGTTCAATTGTTAAACTAATAGAAAAAGATTGGACACACAATGAAAAGAGTTAAAGATAGGTCATGATGGAAAGCCTCTCAAAACCAACTTTATTTGATGGGAAGAACAACAATTTTAGGTAAATCATAGAGGGAATAGTTTAAGGACCCTTAAGATATTGATGTATGATGCGGTTAGTTTATTCAACTAATAAATTTGTGAAAATCATTTCTAGTCCCCAACAATCTCTCAGCAAATTAAGCGGCAACTTGAATCAATTAAGCTAACGAGTGGATCAAATAGCATACTGATTTGAAGTAAGGGAATCTTTTATTTTGTCTACTGTTTAATTAACTTTCTAAATCAGAATGAATGCTTTTAATTTTAGGAATTAATAAAATATTTGACTCAAGTTCAAAAAGAAATCTTACTTAAAAAGATAGAACAAATCAACACTATTCAAAGAATGAAGCACAACAAGTTAATAGTTGTACTTGTACATGTTTTATAACAGTAAACAAAAAAAAGAATGGATAGCAAGCCATTAAATTGAAACGATATTGACACGTAAATTAATTACTTGTAACAAAGATTGTGAAAATGTTGTTCAAGCGTATGGTCTGATAGCTTTCAGAATGACTCAAGCACATGACAGTAATTTCTTAGTATTCTAGTATGATTAATTAGTTGTATTGTGAATGGTCTCCAAAATGTATAAATAATAGGTGACAGAAGTGGTGAAGGTGAGAAGGATTTGGTTGATAAGTCGCTTTGTTTACATAGTGAGGCCAGTTGGCAAACCTCTCGAAGATCCATCAGTTTCTTTGCTGAAGCGTTATATAATTAGTTCTAAATCTCCTCGCATTGATCAATAAAGCTATTGATTGTCAATTTAGGTCAATCTTCAGTTCTGTCAATCAATTCGTAAGTTGTCTCAATTAAGTCCCATTATCTTCATTGTTGACTATATAATGGTATTGATTATATACTTTGAATTATGTGCACACATGCACCTTTTTTTTGTTCTCAAACTCAAAATTCCATAGATGTATCAGGCACTGTTTCAATTTCTCTCTTTTTGAATATTTTCATGTTTTTCAAAGAGTTGATTAGACAAAAATAAATAAATAAATAAAAATTAAAAATCTACCATGCTTGTGACTGTGAGGCTTTGTTGAGGCACTTTATCATAGATGAAGTTTTTAGGATGATACTACACATTGTTGAGGCTTTGCACAAATTTGTTAGACATAATAACCAACAATGTTTTGTCAGGCCAATAGGCCCAATACCAAATTGACTCGAACAACAACACAATCCCAATCAATGGATCAACACAATTTATATAGCAGTGACTAAAATCTATCAAGTCTCCAAGCTGCTACGGCTTATTTTCTATTATTGATTAACTATTATCAGCTTTATGTACTCCTAATGTGCAATCTCTATATTCAGGTCCAACACGATGAGTTCCAGAAGCAGCCTAATCAATAATAGAAACTCCTAATGTGCAAACTCTATATTCACGCTCAAATTCCTTAGTTATATAACAGCTTTCATTCGTTCATGTATGCTGCTGCATCGAAAATTTAGACGTTCAATTACTAGTAGTTCATAGTAGTAATGGAATGCAATCTCAAAACTGTATCAGACCTTAAACTGATAAGGAATTTCTCTCTAAAAATGGCTTTTACGCGGAAGTGGCCAAAACACATAGAACACAAATTGCAATGTTTATCAAGGATAGTGGAATCTTCAAAGAAATCTTACTTTGCTCACATGAGAGACACATTTTTAGGCACGAAACATGTGCAATATTCTTAAATTAAAAAAGAAAAAAAAAAAAGAAAACATAGAAAAATGGTTGCAAATAATAAGATTCAACCTGAAGTTTTAATCTTATTGTTAATATATATAAGCCTCCTAAAACTATACAACTTAACCTTCGAACTAAGATTTCTTTTTCAAACATTTTCCAAGGCAATTGGCAAGATTAGGTGTAGAAAGTAAGCATATATAGATACAAATATAAAGACAATTTGCTCAATATCATTTGTAAATCGGATAATGATGCATTTTAAATTACTTATGGAAAACGCCATATGTATGGACGTTGTTAGGTGAGACGACAGAGCAAATAAAATACAATACATGTTATCAGGTAAGTAATCAATTTTTCTCTATATTAGAATCAATGGTTAATTGCAAGAATCGATAAAATATAATGGTGTTGAAAAAAGGCCAGTGACATTCAATACATGTGAAATCGCTGAACTTTAAGTGTCAGGAAAAAAATCTATCCCCCTTTAAAAGAGGAAATCGTGCCAAGCTCTACTAAACATTTTAACAGAAACCGCTGAGAGATTCAGCATGTTCGCGCATTATTATTTAAGCAGAGTAGTTAGTAAACACATAAGGTGGATGTTATCCGATAGGGAAGGGCATAATTGACTAAATGATTGTTATGGCTCCATTGAATTGTAATTCATTTTACGGCTCAAAATAAATTAAAATTACTAGAACCTATCAAGTATTTAGGTTTGCAACAGCCTGTTTTTCCATGGTCGATGACTCTCCATGTTCGGTAAGAACTCTTTATTTGGTGAAAAAATTGAATCTTTTGCCAATGCTTTAACTTTTTCCCCTATAAATAGGACCATACAATCATTTTTCTCTCACTGCTCTCTCTGTCTTCCCACCCACTCCTGTCCTCCATCTTCCACAAAAGAATTTCTTGTGCAGGAATGGAGGAAGATGAAGATGATGAAGAAACAGTTGTAAAAAGTGACAACAATAATCGGATCAATGATTCACCAAAATTATGGTTGCTCAACTTGAATAGGTTCGATTACTTATGAGGTTTGCAATTTTGCTCACCTTCGGTAGAAGGTCAAATTGAAATATCGAATTTGTTATTTAAGAACATTGTGCTTGTAGAGTTTAGTTGATCAACATATGCATATTGTTATTCCACAATATCTTGATATTCATTTAACAGTGTTACAATTTGTGGCAGGCATAACAGACGCCCGATGGGACTACTTCAAGGGTAATTTGGAGCAAGAAAGACTGAGGATTTGTTGGTTGTTTCCTTCAAGAGAGGCAAATGACAAAGCTGATACGGTTTCATGGGTCTCATTGGAAGGTTTAATATATAGTATCAATTTATCAACTGTATTAGGAGTTGATCATCTGTTGACAAGTGTAATCAACAGAAAACCGCTTATAGATTTGTGCATTATTATGTAAGAGAGTTGTTTGTACTCAAATAAGGTACATGTTATCCGATAGAGAACAGTAGAGAGGTATAATTGGCTTTATGACTGTTATGATTAGACATGTTAGAAGGATCAGCCGCATTTTTCACATGCTTCAAAAGGATACCAAATGACTCAAGCACATTAGACTAACTTCTTAGTATTCTAGTGTGTTTTGTTTTTTGTATTGCGAATGGTCTCCAAAAGTTATAAATAAGAAGAATCTGTTTGAGATGTTCTGTTTTCAAAGTTATGAACGTTGATAGACCACTCAAATGTCTATCTATTAAGTTCTTTGAAGTGTTTATCTAAATCTCTTCTCTTTGGTCA
Organism: Stephania japonica; assembly: GCA_039657345.1. NCBI lineage: Eukaryota > Viridiplantae > Streptophyta > Magnoliopsida > Ranunculales > Menispermaceae > Stephania > Stephania japonica. The sequence continues at coordinate 76,384,507 of CM077556.1, forward strand.
ATAAAGCTATTGATCATCAATTTAGATTGATCTTCAGTTCTGTCAATCAATTCATAAGTTCTCTCAATTGAGTACGATCATTGTCATACTCAACTTGATGATGGTAGATTATGTTTTTCAATACGTGCATGCACTGTTAGGAAAAAAAAAAAAAAAGAATAGATGGCATGGTGCTTTCCCATCATAATAATTGTAGGAGTTTTATTTGTGCTGGCATTTAAATGTCTCAAACTCAAAATTCTACGAAAATATGGTAATGGCGTTGGTGTTAAACTGTAACACAAACCGTGATACAAACCGTGATCAAATCCAAAGTTTATCGAACACAATTTTTTCCAAACTATATTTCAAGTTTTGAGGTTTAATCATTTTTATTTTAAGCTGTAATAGTTTAATATTCTTTTTTTTTTCTCTTAGTTATGGTACCTCTTTGTCATTGGTGTGTACAACAAAAAACAAGCTAATTGTTTCAGACTCACCAAAATAGCCTGCATTCCTTTATAAGCGTTGTCTCTAATAGTTTTTTGATAGGAATGAGACTTTATTTATTATAGCCAATATGTACAAAGAATGTAATACAAAGGCGAGAAATAATGTGTTTCTCATAAACAAAGCCGAAAAAAAAACCCTACCAGTGTAGTAGGGGAAAAACGTGTCATTCCTGCTATGACATTGTCTCTTATAGTGATTATGATCTTTTCAGAGATCAAGCAGCAAATGGGAAAAGACATTGATGAAGTAGGAAAGATTGCGCGCAACATCAAAATCAAACTAGAAGAAATGGACAAAGATGTAGTACTCTTTTCTTATCAATCATATGCTACAAGTCTTTTCTTTTTTCTTTGTTTTTTGGAATACAAATTACTTGCTGATTGTTCTGTTTTTCACTAACTCTTTTCTTTTTGTTGTTCTTTCAAGAACCTAGCTAGTAGAGAGATGCCTAAATGTGGGAAAGGAAGTTCCGTGGACCGATTCAGGATGACAAAGACTAAGTGAGTTGCTGATTAAATTAGTGAATTATCAGATTCTTTGTTACATACCTCAATACATAATCAGAATTCAGTAGGTTGATATTTTCAAACACTTTCCTGAGTGCACAGTGCTTTGAAGAAGAAGTTTAAGGAGCGGCTGGCTGATTTTCAGGTACTATTGTTGTCGTTGGTTGATGTGTTGTAGCTTTTACCTCTTGCATCATCCATGAATACGTTTCTTCTTCAGGTTCTAAGGCAAAATATTCAAGATGAGTATCGTGAAATTGTTGAGAGACGGATCTTTACAGGTTTGATAAACTTCCTAGTTTGCATCCGAATAATGAACAGGACTTAAAATTTCATTATTGCATCTTTTGACATTTTAATTTTTTGGCGTAACAGTTACCGGGACTAAGCCTGATGATGAGGTGAGATTTAACTCTTAGAAGCTACAATACTTCTTCAGCATAAAAATGGTTGCCTTTCAGTTTAATTGACGATATGTTGGATATATATTTCACTAGATGGTCGACCGCCTGATAGAAACTGGAAACGGTGAAGAAATCTTTCAGAAGGCAATTCAAGAAACCGGGAGAGGACAGGTGCACTCTCTTGCTATTTAGGATTCAAGTAAATTTTGAAACTACTAATGCCTTTCGATAACTAAACCTGATGATTTTGAAGATATTAAGCACCTCTATTGCCATCCTTTTGCATGCTAGGAAAATTCAGGTAGTTACTTCCACCAGTAATTTTGTTGCCATGGCTGCAGGTGTTGGACACTTTGAAAGAAATTCAGGAGAGACATGACGCCGTGAAGGAAATTGAAAAGAAACTTCTTGACCTGCATCAGGTTTTATTTTGTTTCCAACACCAAATTCTATGTTACCAAATTAAATTCCTTAACTTACAGTTTTGATTTTATGATTTGCTAGATATTCCTCGACATGGCAGTTCTAGTTGAGGCTCAAGGGGATTTGCTCGACAACATTGAAGTTCAGGTTTGTTTCTTTGAATTACATCTTCAATTCTCTCCTGTTTAACAATGTAAGTACCTGCAGTCAGTATGAGATGTACTCCTTGAAATTCAAAGTATACCGTAGAATTCCTTAAACTGGATACACATTGCCATGAATGTTATAGCAATGACTTTAATCAACGTACAAAACAAATTATCTGTGTTTTTTTAACCTCTTGAGATCTGAAAAGTTAATTCAGATCTGTTCAATTGATCTTTATAATGAAATTAATAGAACCACTGCAGAAACAAACATTTGGAATGTTTAGATGAAATCATGAAAGTTATATTATTGTTCATCATCTTGTAAGAACTACATGTGACCGACATATTAATTATTACTGGTTTTGTCAATTGGTTTGATATTTTAAGGCATACACTACAACTTCACCATTAGTTTGACTCAAGAATTACCTATGAAATCCGTAATTAACTACACTATATGTTGATTCCATTGTCGATTAATCGCTAATTATCATTATTCTCCTTTTACGAGTGCTATACTACTTAGAGAGTGAGATCTTTGATTTTAATACAACTTTAGGTAATTTTCCTATTCAAACAGGATGCACAGGTGTTCTATTGATCTGAGTCGTCTAATGTTGCGTTCTATCGAGAAAACGTTCTCACTAATTCATGTTGCTATGTGTTGCAGGTCACAAATGCAGTGGACCATGTACATTCAGGAAATGATGCCCTGAGGACAGCTAAGAGCTTGCAGAGAAAATCAAGGAAATGCATGATGATTGCCATCACCATTCTTCTGATAATCGCAATCATAACTGTACTCTCAATCCTGAAACCATGGAAGAAATAGAACAAGAAGAGAAACCTCAAAGACCTGTCAGCACGCAGCACTGCTCATCGGAAATTTTTCTTAAAATCAAGCAAAGATTGAGCTGCAAGTCCTTTTACCTTCATGTTCTTCATGTTTCAAACTGATTGTGCTCTAGCTATACAGTGTATCTTGATTCATATATTTGAGTCACTGGTATCCAATATGATTATTGCTTTAGTTTTAAGATCTTAAACCATCAATCCATTGAGATCATGTATTGATGTGCAAGTAGCATTCTTTTATTTTTGTCAAAACAACATATAATCTTTTAGTTGGTTTTAAACATGTTTATAAGTAAACTAGTTGCTCTTTTACCCAAGTTGCCCTCTTAATCAATCATATGGTTTATAAGATCATAAGACATTGAGATGGAATTCTTACAGCTTGTAGTAAGTAACTAAGAACAACTTTACGCGGAATTCGTAATAAGCATGCTAGAATGAATCATCAAACAAGATACTTATGATTGAAATAGGGAAGTAAATGCAACAACATTACTGTAAAAACATAAAAATACATTAATATATAAGTTTGTCTTGAAGAAGAGAGATCTCCATTCAAGACAACCAAGATAAAAGTTCACTTATAACATGCTTATACATTTAAATTAAAAAGAATCTCATAATGAAGAAAACCCAAAAAAACATTTCTTCAACTTAACCCTGTAGAAGCTTCAGAGAACTTAAATGGGTCTTAGTAATCACCATTTGTGGCTAAAAATGCCATAAAAAACGGAGCACAATCCCATGGAATTATTTGCTTATGTTATTGTACCAAGTCCACATAATAGAAAAAAAAAAAAAAAAAGGCTGTAGATACCAAACTGTTCTTGACCAGATAGTTCCCCTACATTCTTGACTTCGCAACTACAACGCCATCCGCCACCATGTTCATGCTCCCCGGCCGAGTCCAGGTGTCCTTGAATTGCTCCTCAGTCACACCTGCAAACAATCCCACATTTCTTCACTTGCAAAAAGTTCATGATCTATACATTCCTAGATAAGATTAGAATTTTTAGATTGAAAGATGAAGTTTGTCTTAAAATCTTGAACCAAACACAAATTCAAAATGTTGCAATTAGAGAACATTTAGACTTGCCTTTCCCCATAGCAGCAGTGGAGGACATGCTGATAAGTGTTCATTTAGGCATGAATTAGTATAGGTTATTAGGTATAATTGGACTATATTTATCTTATTTTATAGTTATAAATGCATATTTTAGGAAATTAGTGATTTATGGAATAATTCTAAAATATATATCTAATTATATTTAATTTTCATTTTTAGGAGAAACGGAGTGCACGGTTGGATCCGGGGCAAAAAAATACTCAAAATAGAGTATACACTTGAAGAAATCGGACACCGGAGGGTTTGTTTTGGGGTATACACAAGAGTAGGTGAATTGGAGTTTCGGATGGCCACGTGTCGCATCCCCATTGGTCCGATCGTGTCACACACAGCCGTTCACCCAATCAGAAGACGCCACGTCGCCCAGATCACCAACCGTAGCGCGCCACGCCATCCTCACAGCTCATCATCTCTCCAGACCGCAAGATCTTCCTCGAGATGCGTGCTCAACCGCACTCCCAGATTTTCGCACGAGACGCGCGATTTCGCCCACGCCACGTCACCGCCACGTGGAAGCGTCTGGTTCGTCCAGCAAGGCTCGCGTCAGCAGCTCCAGCGAACCAGGGACGCCACGTGTCAACGCCTCCACGTCCAGCACGTCATGCGATCTCCTCTCCTCCAATCCGCGGTCGCCACGTCATCACGCTCCAGTTTTTCAGCCAATCACGCTGTGACACGTGGCAGAGTCCAGAAAAATACCAAAAAATAGCCACAGATTGTCCTCGACGCACGTGTCACACACCAAACTCGAAAATAGGCATCCGGGACCCAAATTTAGGAGTATTAATTAGGGTTTTTGGCAGAGAGTCGGATATACATTGTTTTCTTCTTTTTCTCAGTGTTTTCTATTTTTTTTCTCCTCTTTTTCTACACTTTGTGTTTAGATTTTAATGGAGTTTATGACGTCGATGGCGGCTAAACTCATCGATCTGACCTAAGTGGATCAAATCGATCTTTTTGGCATAAAACATATGTGAGATCTATTTTATTATTTATTTAATTTGTTTTTCATAGCAATTTATTTTCTTTGGTATTATTTTAACAATTGAAGTTAAACACTAGTTTAAACTTCAATTCATATGCTAGTGAGTCGTAAGCACCCGTGCTTGTGCGACAAGACCACACTAGTGGCAATTGACCATACCAATTGATTAGACCCTTTTGGGACCGGTCAAATACCTTAGGGATCTAGGCTAAATCGGGAGCACTAGCGATCCGGTTGTCTAGGTGTAGTGCCTTCACTAATCGAAGTAATGCGACCAATGCGTTAAATCTGGAGCACTAGCGATCAGGTTGCGTAATTGGTCAGGGAAGTAGTCAACGGTCGTACCTTGGCTGCCGACATCAGGAAGCGCGAAGACCCGCGTACATTACCGGGTCTATAGCTACACTAAATTATTGTGATTTGCATGCTTTAATTAGATTGAGGACCATATGTAAAATTATGCCAAATTAAAGAGATTTGTGAAACTGATGGTTTGGATTGTTCTTTTCCATTTTGATTGATTTATTTACGTTATATTTTAATTATTGTTTTTAGTAAAATTAAAGATATTTTATGTGAACACTCTAGGTTAGTTTTAGGTTAGTACCCTAAGTTGAAAACTTGGTCTTCGTGGTTCGACCCCGTGCTTGCCACTACTGCAGTTCTTGTGGTTATTGGTAATCTCATCGGGATATATTTATTTATTTTTTTCTCTTATTTCTTTTGTGTTCACTTTTATGTCCCACGGTCTTCGTCGATCGTTGTCCGCTGGATCTTTACTCCCTCTTGATCCAGAGATCGAGAAGACTTGCCGTCAGAACTCAAAAGAAACTAGGCAGAGGAACCAAACCTCTAGAGTTCAACTGAACGACGAGCAAATCCCTCCGATGGCTGACCACATTGGGAACCCACATGCACACGTTGCACCACGTGAGGGACAGGAGGAACCCCTAGTTATTCCTCCCCAACAGTTTGACGCACCAGCTGAACCACATGCACCAGTGGAATAGCAAAGGCCTGCAGCACATCGCTATCAACCATTCGACCAAAGAGTGGTTGATCCTCATCCACAAAGGCCACAAGCTAATCCTTGGGCACAACCTCAGGCCGACCATCGCATTACTATTGGGATGGCGAATGATGGGATACAGGATCTCCTAGCCCATCATCCACACCGCATCGCATATCCACCCACGGGGCAATTTTGAGCTCGGATCGGGTTTCATTAATGCTCCCCCGTCTTTCATGGACTGGATCGTGAGGATCCAATCACCTTCATCAAGGACTTCCATTCTAAATGTAGGACCATGATTCCCCCTCTAGTCGATGAAGACGAAGTCAAACTCTCAGCTTTTCCTTTCTGCCTAAAGGATAAAGCTCAAGACTGACTCTTCTATCTTCCCCCTGGTTCCATTACAAATTGGAACGACATGATTTCTGCATTCCTCAAAGAGTTCTTCCCTGAATCTAGAGCTTCCCAACTTACTAGGGAGATATGTAGTATCAAAATGAAACGGGGCGAATCTTTTGGCGATTATTGGGGTCGTTATAAGCGCTTACTTGTGCAATGCCCCCAACATGGCCAAAGCAACCTCTCCATTATTCGTTTCTTCTATATGGGACTCACACCCCTGGAGAAACGAATGATTGGTGCAATGCCCCCAACATGGCCAAAGCAACCTCTCCATTATTCGTTTCTTCTATATGGGACTCACACCCCTGGAGAAACGAATGATTGACAATGCCTGTGGAGGCGATTACAGATGTAAGACCACCGAGGAAATGTTTGATCTGTTCGATTCTATAGCAAGTCAATCACGTCATTACATTGATGAAGAGGATGATGGACCTTCACGAAGTCTTTCTGATGGAGTAGGGTCTAATTCTGCCAATAGCAAGCTTGATAAACTCACTGATCTCATGGAGCAATTCCTCACCTCGGGAAAAGCTCAAGTTAAAGCTTGCGGCTTCTGTACAGCCAAGAACCACTCTACTGACTCGTGTCCTACCTTGTTCGAGAACGAGCAAGCGAACGCTTTAGGTGGCGGATTCCAAGGACCACCGAGGAATCAATACGGCAACAATTTCAATAACACTTACAATCATGCCGTTAAAAGCCCCTATTTAAGTTGTGGGCCACAAAATCAGAACTTCTCACAGTATGTTCCAAGGGGACAACCCCTTCCTCCACAACCCCAACCCGCTCAAAATTCGGGGTCTTTAGAGGAAATGATGAGGACACTCATTGCTAATCAAGACAGATTCTCTAAAGAATTGACCCAACTCTCCAATTCACCTACTCTTGTGTCTACCCCAAAACAAACCCTCCGGTGTCCGATTTCTTCAAGTGTATACTCTATTTTGAGTATTTTTTTGCCCCGAATTCAACCGTGCACTCCGTTTCTCCTAAAAATGAAAATAAAATATAATTAGATATATATTTTAGAATTATTCCATAAATCACTAATTTCCTAAAATATGCATTTATAACTATAAAATAAGATAAATATAGTCCAATTATACCTAATAACCTATACTAATTTATGCCTAAATGAACACTTATCAAACACCCCCAAACTTAGACTTTGCTCGTCCCGAGCAAAGGAGTGAGGATGATAGGCCGTATGTCTACGGCCTATCATCCTCAGACCAGTGGCTAAGCGGAGGTGTCAAACAGGGAGATTAAAGCCATTTTGGAGAAGACTGTAAACCCGTCACGGAATGATTGGAGCACGCGCCTTGATGACGCAGTATGGGCTTATCGAACGGCGTTTAAAACGCCAATAGGAATGTCTCCGTATCGCTTAGTTTTTGGCAAATCGTGCCACTTGCCGGTCGAGTTAGAGCATAAATCTCTATGGGCTGTCAAATAGCTTAACATGGAACTCGACGCAGCCGGCAAAGAGAGAAAGTTGGACCTCCAAGAATTGGAGGAGATTCGGAACGATGCCTACGAGTCCGCTCGAATTTATAAGGATAAAACCAAGGCGTTCCACGATCGCAAATTATCTCGTAAGACTTTCGTAGTCGGTCAAAAGGTTTTGCTTTATAATTCCAAATTAACTCTCCATCCAGGGAAGTTGAGGTCACAATGGCTCGGACCTTTTGTTGTTACTGATGTGTTTGGACATGGTGCAGTTGAGATCAGGAGCCAGGATACAGGGAAAGTTTTCAAGGTGAATGGGCATCGACTGAAGCCGTTCTATGAGAACTTCCCACAGCACGAGATCGAGAGCGAGACTCTAGCAGTTGTAGAGTACCTTGACTGAGAGAGAGTCAGATTGAGTCGAGCCAACGACGTTAAAAAAAGGCGCTTTTGGGAGGCACCCCAAGTTTCTATCCCTTTGATTTTCTTTTAGTCTTTTCTGTGGTATTCTTACTATTATCTCCTTGTGACTTTTTACAGGTGTTGCGACCTCTACCTTGCACACTGGATTTTGAGAGCCTGGTATTGCTCTGATGGCTCCTCACATGTCTGTACGTATGGTTAGTTACATTGAGATCTGGTAAGGTTACCCATCTTCTTTTCGTTTGTAGATTTAGGTTTAGTGTCAGTCTTATGCATGATTTTGTATCATTTCCTTCTTTATCTATCATGTTCTTTTTACCATCTTGTATGTTCATGTATGCCTCGTAACATGTTTTGAACCTTGAGGACAAGGTTTGAAATAAGTTTGGGGGTACTTTAGGGCTTGTGGATTGAATTTGATGGTTTTCTATGCGAAAGACCGCAGGTGAGATTGTTTAAATTTTTTCAATTATATGCAGTTATATGCGATTGATGGATGGTAATGGCGGTGTTTGGTATCACTCATTCTCTTATTTCTTCCATTTATTTTCCCTCCATACTTCTCTTTCTCATGTCATTAGGAGTTGATACACTTTCATGCATGCATTTAGTATAGTTTTTACTATTAGTAGTAGTAGACATGTGTCTATCTATGTTTGTTCTTGCATTTAGACTTTACATAATGTCATATATTGCATATGTTGCATTTAGAGTCACCCGAGACTTTGTTCATGCCTTTGGTTGTGGATGAGTACTTTATGGTAGCCTGTTGACTTGAAACTTAGGAGAAATTAGGAGAAACACTCAATCAAGTCGTAACCCAGCATTCTTATGACTGCATGATTAGAGACTTAGTATGTTGGTTGAGCCTGCGCTAGATACCAAAATGGGCAGACGGTCAAAATTGTGCAAGTGATAATATTTTAACCCACCTTGGGGAATTTGCTTGATTATAGTGAAAGTGAGAAGGGTTAACAGGAGTTTTTTTTAATATTGAGAGTCCCACAAGTTTCCATAGGAAATGGAGCAGGGAAACTTGTGGTGGGAAAAAGTGAGAAAATCGGTCCATAGGAAATGGAGCAGGGACCGTGTTGCTTGAAAAAAATGGAGAAAAGAATAGAGAATATAAAAAGAAAAAAAAATAAAGGCTAAAGTCTATGAAAACTCCTCAAATAAAAAAGATTTAGCTCGAGTGCTTTCACTAAATTAAGTGGAATTTTAAACTTGCATGCTTGAATATATAGACCAAGAAAACCCATGAGTAGTTGGTGGCCTTTGTCTTGACTGCATCTTTGTCTTGAAAATGTAATCTTAATTGTGTTTGAGTTGCGGTTCTTGACATATCATAACTCCGAAATTTCTTGAGTGGCTTGTTAGCTTGGCAACTATGTAAACTAGAGGAACTCCACGAATTTCTGAATCGGGTTTATGATTAGTTGAGTCAGCACATATCTATATTAGTAGTCTAGTTTATTTGTGTTTTGTCATTCACTCCTTTGCTCGGGACGAGCAAAGTCTAAGTTTGGGGGTGTTTGATAAGTGTTCATTTAGGCATAAATTAGTATAGGTTATTAGGTATAATTGGACTATATTTATCTTATTTTATAGTTATAAATGCATATTTTAGGAAATTAGTGATTTATGGAATAATTCTAAAATATATATCTAATTATATTTAATTTTCATTTTTAGCAGAAACGGAATGCACGGTTGGATCCGGGGCGAAAAGATACTCAAAATAGAGTATACACTTGAAGAAATCGGACACCGGAGGGTTTGTTTTGGGGTATACACAAGAGTAGGTGAATTGGAGTTTCGGATGGCCACGTGTCGCATCCCCATTGGTCCGATCGCGTCACACACAACCGTTCACCCAATCAGAAGACGCCACGTCGCCCAGATCACCAACCGCAGCGCGCCACGCCATCCTCACAGCTCATCCTCTCTCAAGACCGCAAGATCTTCCTCGAGATGCGTGCTCAACCGCACTCCCAGATTTTCGCACGAGACGCGCGATTTCGCCCACGCCACGTCACCGCCACGTGGAAGCGTCTGGTTCGTCCAGCAAGGCTCGCGTCAGCAGCTCCAGCGAACCAGGGACGCCACGTGTCAGCGCCTCCACGTCCAGCACGTCATGCGATATCCTCTCCTCCAATCCGTGGTCGCCACGTCATCACGCTCCAGTTTTTCAGCCAATCACGCTGTGACACGTGGCAGAGTCCAGAAAAAATACCAAAAAATAGCCACAGATTGTCCTCGACGCACGTGTCACACACCAAACTCGAAAATAGGCATCCGGGACCCAAATTTAGGAGTATTAATTAGGATTTTTGGCAGAGAGTCGGATATACATTGTTTTCTTCTTTTTCTCCGTGTTTTCTATTTTTTTTTCTCCTCTTTTTCTACACTTTGTGTTTAGATTTTAATGGAGTTTATGACGTCGATGGCCTCGCTAAACTCATCGATCTAAACCTAAGTGGATCAAATCGATCTTTTTGGCATAAAACATATGTGAGATCTATTTTATTATTTATTTAATTTGTTTTTCATAGCAATTTATTTTCTTTGGTATTATTTTAACAATTGAAGTTAAACACTAGTTTAAACTTCAATTCATATGCCAGTGAGTCGTAAGCACCCGTGCTTGTGCGACAAGACCACACTAGTGGCAATTGACCATACCAATTGATTAGACCCTTTTGGGACCGGTCAAATACCTTAGGGATCTAGGCTAAATCGGGAGCACTAGCGATCCGGTTGTCTAGGTGTAGTGCCTTCACTAATCGAAGTAATGCGACCAATGCGTTAAATCTGGAGCACTAGCGATCAGGTTGCGTAATTGGTCAGGGAAGTAGTCAACGGTCATACCTTGGCTGCCGACATCAGGAAGCGCGAAGACCCGCGTACATTACCGGGTCTATAGCTACACTAAATTATTGTGATTTGCAGGCTTTAATTAGATTGAGGACCATATGTAAAATTATGCCAAATTGAAGAGATTTGTGAAACAGATGGTTTGGATTGTTCTTTTCCATTGTGATTGATTTATTTACGTTATATTTTAATTATTGTTTTTAGTAAAATTAAAGATATTTTCTGAGAACACTCTAGGTTAGTTTTAGGTTAGTACCCTAAGTTGAAAACTTGGTCTTCGTGGTTCAACCCCGTGCTTGTCACTACTGCAGTTCTTGTGGTTATTGGTAATATCATCGGGATATATTTATTTTGACGCGCTCGACACGCATCACATGCCTCCCTGAACAGTTTTCAGCACCTTGTCATAGTAGTTGGCACCAGACCACTTCTGGTGAGCCAGTGTGTCTACTCCATTGTTCCTCTCCTCTCTTTGGATCCTCTCCACATAAGCCAGCATTCCTCTCCTAGCAATTTCTCTTCCTTGTTCATTGGAGAGACACTTGTCGAAGCCTGAATGGTTTGACCACTCATTCAACCTCCTTCGCTTCTCGTCCTCCCCGACATTCATGGTCTTGATTCCATCAATGACACATTCGGAAAATGTCTTAAGCTGGGCCATTGCCATCCAATTGTCCTCGATTTCTTGAAGCTCAGGTCCTGTCTTTCCTGCAGCCATTGCTTCAGATAGAAGAGTGGCCAAGCTCTTCCCCTTAAGGTTTGGATTGGTTGCGCCTAGAATGAACTGATGGTCTCTAGTGTCAATGTTGCTTTGAATCAAATTAGCAGCAACTGCGTCGGTTCGAGCCACCAGGACAGTTTCGACCCCCATTATGTCGAACTGCAACCGAGCTGCAACGAGCCGGTTAATGTGTTCGCTGATTGAAACCAAGACCTTTCCGGCCATGTGCCCACATTTCTTTGTCACTGAAGATTGGTCTTCAATGTGCACACCTGCAGCTCCCCTCTCCACAAAGAGTTTGCAGAGTTTAACAGTTGCAGTTGCGCCACCAAAGCCGGTGTCTCCATCAGCTATTATAGGCTTCAAGTAGTCGACATAAGGAGTTCTCGCTCGCTCTTCGCGGCTCATGCTCATTCGAGCCTCTCTTTGCTTCCTGTCATGGTACTGTTGGGCGAAGAATAGGTGCTCAACCTTGTTAGGCACTGTGTCGTAGGGATAGTCAGCAAGATCCGGGCCTGGTCACATAGAATTAAGGAGCAACTATTTGAGTTCATCATCAATATTAGCATTCTCAATGACAACTCCTCTATTAATAGAAAACAGAATTCTTGCTGTCATTTGTTGATATTGACTCCTCTATTAATAGAAAACAGAATTCTTGCATCATCAATATCTTCATCCGTCGGATTTGGTTTATTTCACCATACAACAAACAACAACAAAGCCTCAATCCCAAATTAATTGAAGCCAGCTACGCCCTCCAAGTTATTTTAGGCACACCCCCACTCCATCAAATTTCTTCAGAATCTACAAATATCGAGTTTTAATGTTTTAATAGGGGTTAACATTGATACCCTAATTTATTTAAACCTCACTAGGCCATTCTTTTGGGTAATATAAATCTAGAGAGTAGTTCTAATAACTATTTAATAAATAGAGAAATCCCTTTTATCTCTACCATGGGCATAGGCAGATCGCCGAACCATGTAAATCTCGGTGTTCTTTTGTATGAGTGTGATTTGTCTTTTGTTGGTATGATCTAATTATATTTACAAACTAAGATTTTTCAATGAAGTGACATAAACCAAGATATGATTTGTACTAAAAGAAATGGTAATTGAAACAAGGCAATTTTTTTCTCTCTTTAGCTTCATCTGGTTCATTGGTGCTAGTGTGAGTTGAGGAGCACTGCCAACCAGAGACATATATGGTGTCCAAGTACTTGGCCATCATGGCAACTTGAACAGGGTCAAGAGCACCAAATGTTCTTGAGGCTGTGCCATTGGCTTGGTGGGTCTTGAGAGTCCTCCACAGCTTCTTAGCCAGTTCATTGGATCCATAGCTCTGTCTGAGGCTTCCTCGAAGGGAAACAACGTCTCGGGCAGAATAAGGGCGGCGAGTTAGCTTGAACCTATCTGTGTTCCACCATGCTTGCACCTCTGCAACTTCTGCTTCAAACCTCCCTTCCTCCTCCATAATCTATAATTTTGAAACCAAAATTCATCAAAATCAAAATTCACACTGCTCATGAAATTCACTTTAGAGTTCTCCAAATGTTAAACATTTCTGAAAATTTGACCAATAAAAAATTCCAGTCGGAAAAAAATCAAAATAAATTGCAAGTTCATTTGTGAGTAGTTAAGAAATTTAGGTCAAAATTTAACTTCAAATTTTTTTCTTTGTACAATTTTCAAGATTAATGAAAAATATGGAGTTTTGCATAGATGCAAATCTAGCTAATATTGAGTTGTATATTTTTTGGGGTGGACATATAATTTGTATATTTGACATGGTGGTGGCACCCCAATTGTTACAATGACATGGTTGGTGAACTGTGTACAAAATCACTCAACATATATACAAAAATAAAAACCTTTATTTCATTCAAGAAATCAAAAGATCATTAGATATATATGCCAATTATTAGTAGTAAATACAAAAAATTATTTCATGCAACAGAAAACTGATTTTAATCCAACTTGAACCAAAGTATAGCCATGAAGCTGAGATCATGCAGGGACATGCATGCATGAAAACACTTAGGATCAAGCATGCATGCATTAATTGTTAAATGAAAATATTGTCATAGATCCAATACTACACTCCTCATCTAAAAACCAAGTACATAAATCTTAATTTAACTGGCAAATAAGACATGTATGAACATATGAAACTCACCATTGAAGGAACAGAGAAAGATGCAGCCATGGTGAGAGACACTAAAAGAAACCTAAAAACCTTTCTTTTCTAATAGGAGAAGTTCATGCAATGCAAATGCAACAATGCCCGAGTATAAGATCAACCTACACCTCCTCAATTTATAATGAACAAAAAATATATATTTTTGTTATAACAATTTATTTTTCCAAAAAAAATAAATAACAGATAATGTTTTAATTATTATTATTTTTATTATGCATTATATATTGTATTGTTATCTCTATAGAGGGAAGAGATGGGGACTTGGCGCATGGAGGTGCAGTTGCAGGCACGTAGAAGATAGGCGCCACCTCGGCTAACGTACGCCATAGAGGGATCATCACGTACTTGTTGTTTTTTGGATGACGTCATTAATATTCAATAAAATGAAATTTTAATTTATAGTATAACTCACTTTGACAATTCAAAATAGGCCCTGATTTAACAGGCGTCGTACAATAGGTCTTGAGCAATGTGGGCGAGTATCTCGAGATGTATCACACAACGCTCATTTAAAAAAAAACATTTTCTTTTTTTTTTTGTTCAAAGCTCCGTGTAGTTGAAAGCTGCACCGGTTATAGCGTGGGAAGGGCTTTGAATTTCGTGCATTGGATTGGAATGTATCCACCATCGTTGCTTCCGCCCTCCATCCAACTCATCCCATTCAAAGAGATGAAAGCTATGCACTTGTATTACTTCATCAACAGTATAATATTATAAAAAGGGAGGCAAAATTTGTCATTATTCAATTATCTAGTTTTTCTTTTTATCCTATCATATTTACTTGTTTTGGATAGATTATGTTCTAATACCCATGTCTAATTTAAATTTATATATTAATTTGATATATTATTTCCTAGTTGAATAAAAATGTTGGATCTACAGCCCTTCCTCACGAATGGAGTCCTTGTCTCTGGAAAGAGGTTATACATTCATTAGGATTTGACTTTGCTTTGAACTCGAAGTAGTCGGTTTAGTCTAGATACCGAGTATTTTTGACCAACAAAAAAAAAATGTTAGATCTACAGTCTTGCTCTGGCTAATTTAGAATTAAAATTTCTTTAATCTTTTTAGTGTTATTCTTATTATAATTATTATTGTTGTTGTTGTCATCGTCGTCGTCGTTGTTGTTACAATATCTATCGAATATATCTTGTGGTCTTAACAAATCTTATTTTCTTAATTACAACTCGATTATAAATCTTATTCATTCTACTATATGATGAAAAATGAAGAAAACAAATGTACACAAAAAGAATGCGACGAAAAAATTAAGTTGCAAGTAGGCCTCCAATAATATTCTTAAGAAACAGTGGCAAGGAAAGGTTAGGGGAATACCATATGTAGAGCCTTCTAATTAATTTACTCTATATAATTTATTAGTCCAATATTGAGCATTGGATTAATGCTCTCTAGGCCCTTTGTTGGCTCTACTTTCTCTTGTCTTAGTTTGTGGTTTTCTTTTAACAATCTTACTTTTTAATTGTTTGTTTATATATTCTTAATTTGCTAATTTGTTTTATAAATTTTCAAGTTATTTCATAATTTAATGTAGAGCTCAATTTGTATTAAACTTTTATGATATTAGTTAAATAAAAATATAAATTAAAGAGCTGACCACTGCTGAGAAAAAGTTCAGACATCAACAATTAATATATATCTCAAAAAAATAAAAGAAAACTAGCAATGGCTTAATTTGTACAAAGCTAGCTAATTGTTACAATCGTTCGTATCTTTAATCAAATATATATTTACAATTTACAATCACTAGAATAATTTTGGTATTTAACAGAGATTTTTAAACCCTTATTAAAGATGAGTGTTATTAAATGTCGTATGATAAAACGTGTTCGATGAGTCGTGTTTTAATTATTAATTTATACAAGTATTACATAGAAGTTACTTAAAACCCTATCAATTACGTGTCATTAAATGCCAAAATTCTTCTAGTGAATTGAAACATGACTCATCAAACACGTTTCATCAAATATTTTTCTCACGTGACATTTAATAACACTTATCTTTAATAAGATTTTGAAACCTCTATTAAAAATCAAAATTATTCTAGTACTGAATTGAGCTCATTCATGCTAAAATCACATTTGATGTATTCTTAGCTCACAATGCTTGAACCAGTTCATCTCTTTAAGCTTGTTAATTAGTTTGAAGGCAAGTAATTAATTGGCCTTATCTATACACATACACTGATACACACATTACCACATGATTTTATTTTTTTTGACAAAATATTACCACGTGATTCAGTATACAAAAAAACGAAAAGATCCAAACTCTTGGAAAGCAAAACAAATCAGGTCCTCTAAGTCTGTATTAACGCAGTTCCTAAGTTGAGGTTTATAATATTTTAACCACTAGAAATTCAGTCAGATTGGCACAAAATAAAATGTGGTACATGGTTATCAGTTAATAGCAAGTTTTTTTTTTCTTGGTCAAATCAGTTAATAACAAGTTACAAAGCAACATCCTAACATGGGGGTTCCATTTGGATTTATTATATTCAACTTCTCTCATTGTTTTATTCATCTTTTTTTTTTTTGGTGGGGCTGTATGTGTACGATATGCATGGGTGACGCCACAAACGGTTAATCAAAGTTTTCATTCCCAATGAGGATAAGATTTCATTTGATAACTTTCAATTATCATATGCAATTTTTTTCTCCTATACACAAGTATTTTTTTTGTTCTGAATTTTCTCCTTCAGTTTTGGGTGACTTGCCCAACAATATGTACGTGTCAATTTTGTGTCCATATAAAGAAGCATTTATCTAATTTAGGAATTCATGTTTTTTATTTATTTGTTTTTTTTTCTTAAAAGGGTAGGCAGCACTGCAAATTTTTTCTGACTATGATACTGTTGATCTCATCTTCCAAACTAGATGGATCAGACCGGATTGATCTCTGAAGTTGGCTGGAAAGGAAAGTGTGCAACGTTTTGTTCTAAATGCTTTGAATCAAGATATGGGAATGGCTCGATGTTTTAAAGCTCATGTTAACCAAAAAGTTTTGAGGCTGAGGTTAATTTAGATGGAAAATGTTTTTTTTTCTTTTCCTGTGATCCAAATTTTACACTTTTTTTTTCTTTTACAAAAAAGAACCAAACTTGCCCCTACTCAAGTTTGAACCCACAATCTTTTAATTTCAAATCTCATACCAACTATTGGGCCACACCCAACTAGTTATTTTACACTTCATTTAATTTCATACATATATGTTTGATTGTGACGGTTGATTTACCCATCAATGTATATACCCATAAAAATTGATGTGCATCTAAAGGCATCTTCGATGCATTATAGTTTTAAAATAGTGCAAAAGTTGCAACATTTTAATGCGAAAGGTACAAAAAAATAATTTCTCCAACTCAATACTACATATCAAATTCCACGTGAAAAGTCGACTCCACCACATATTCACACAACCATACTAATTTTTTTTCCTTTTTTTTAAAAATAATAAATAAGTGGGTTTCATCACTGCTAAACCCTCACATATTGACACAACTGCTACAAGGGCACGCTGCTTTGGCGATTCGCCAAAGTAACATTATGTTTGACGTTGGATTGGAGGCAATCCAACGCTAAACACACCAATCCAGCTATGTTAGAGCTGGTTTAAAGCATCTCGGTTCCCTTGAACCAACCCAACAAAAAATCCAGTCCCACACCTATTTGGTTTTAAAGGTTCACTTTTCTAATTAAATAAAGAATTAAAGTCGAATGCTTTAATAAAAATAGACAACATATTTGTATGTGTGTGTGTGTTTTTAAAGAGGATGCGTTAATTTCATTTTTTGAAAATACTAGGATGACATGGAGATGGTACACGCGCATCCATCACTCATCGATGAGTGTGCCTACATATCCTGATCCATAAATGGATGGACACCATCCCGTCCTGAGCCAACCTAGCATCTTCCTTATTTTTTTTATTGACATATGTTGTCTTGTTAGCACCCAAAAATCCAAACCCCTCTTTGTGTTAAAAATGAAAAAAATGTTGAAAGTTGGTGTTATTTATAACGAAATTAAAAATTTGTGTTATTTTTAACAAAAATGATGAAAGTTTGTATTATTTTTAGTAGTCAGCCCCTTTTTTTGAAACCAGCATTGTAAGTGGAGTTGAACTTGATTTTCTCTTTTTGCAAAAATAATAATAATAAAGAAAAATTAAAAATAAAAAGAACTTAGTTTTCAAAAAAATAATGTAAATTACTATGGTACTTTTGAGATTTAGTATGTGATGTCGGTCTTGTTTGGTTAGGGGGTAGAGTTAACTCCTTAGTACTTGTATATTTCAGTTTTTAGCTATTACTTCTCCTTGGCTTATATAAAACATGTCACATCTCTGCCAATACTTCGTTTGGTTTATACACCCATTGCTTTAAATAACGCAAATTGTTTGCCTATTATGCCCCTTCACACAAACGTAAAAAAGCGCGAAGCAATCGATGTAGTCAATTTATTCCAGCTGAAACTTTTAATTTGACAACTTAAATCAACAAACAATTGCATCATCAACACATTAAACAATGAAAATTCATACAAAAACTGAAAACTTTGATAATAGATTATAATTAGAAAACCCTCAAACGTTGTTGCTCTAACAATGGCAGGTCAAAACGGCAACTCCAAATTTCATCGTGTTCTTGCTCCCAATCATCCATTCACTGGAGAAAACAAAGAAAACAACCGATCCACATTAACTTCACTTCCCCACCATTTGAATCGAACCAACCTGAAACTCTCCAACAGTGGGTTGGGCGCACTGCCCATCGAAGGCAACGTGGAAACAAAGAAAATCAATGATGTAGACAATGAAGATGAAGATCGACCCGGTAGATGATGAAGACGAAGAAATCGACGTGGTAGACGATGAAGATGGGGCAGCAGATGAACGACGAAGACGAAGAAGATAGAGTTGTAATTTTTGCCCATTTAACTTGGGCTTATCTAAGATGTGAAACAAACATGTCTCTTATCTCTAAGCCCATGTTTATCTAAGCTAATTGTAACGGCCTGTTATAACTTTATCCCATTAATTAATCAATTTCAGAATAGGACGCCAGCTCAAACGCCACGTGGACGCCGCGGATAGGCTAGGCATACCTCGAACCTAGGATACTGACTGTATACTGCTGTGAGTTCTTAAATTCTGTGATGCATTAATAGTTTTTTTATCATTATTAGTATGATATATTAGTCATCACAGATGTGCATTGTAAATATACTTGTCAGGCGAGTTGTGAGCCGGGGTTTTTAGTTCGGCGAACACGCCAACGCAAGGGTTTATAGCTGTGAGGGCGGGCGTTGGGGTTAGACAAAGTTCAATCAATATTATATTAGTATGGTTGAGGGTTTAAATACAAAGAAATTCATATGTGACTATAGGCTAAATGAATGAATAATAAGTACGCTAAGTGTGGGACCGCCTCGGGAAGCATGCCGAACATGGGGCACGAGGTGCCGAGTGGCCGGAGAGTTAGTGTGACCATATTTACAAATTTATGGAATTTATTGATGACTAGAATAGGTGTTATGAATTAAATCAATTGGATTATAATAGAATCCTATAGTTTAAAATGAATAATCAGTACACCTAGGATTGTCATCGAGATGCACAACAAGGAGAATTCGAGATACATGGTGGCATGATAAGGTGTCCAGGAAGTTGGTGACACATGGTGTTCAGTGACCGTTGGATTAGCCTCGAGATGCGTGTGCACATGAGATTTAAAACACACCTATATATATACATCGATCGATCAAATGCATGCAAAAATCCAATATTTTTCTCAAAAAATTTGAGGGGTCTTGTGAGAGAAATCGAGGTTGGGGAGGGACGAAATTGAGCTTGGAGAGGAGGTTGAGCTTCACAACAATCGATCTAAGGTAATTTATTCCTCATAAACTTGGATTTTTAAATAAAATGTGGATTTTGTGGGTTTGAGGTTAGCTTAGATTTTTGGAAAATTTTATCACTGATTTTGATGAATTTGGTGTTATTGAAGTTGGTTTTGATGATTTACATTGATTTGGTTCGAATTTGTAGAAAATTGAGGTGATTTGATAAATTTTGGGTTTATTTGCATGTATTTTGATCCGAGAATTGGGGTTTGTTTTGGTGGATTTGTGGAGGAATTTTGAGGTTTTAGAGGTCTTCAATGGAGTGAGAGTGAAGAGGAATGGAGAGGAGAGAAGAAGAGGCGAAGATTGATGGAAGAAAAAAAAAAAAAAAAAACCAAATGACGACGAAACCAGAGACGATTCCGTCTAAGCGCGTGCGTCACCCCTGAACCGGGCCGGGTTGGACCGACCAGCTAGGCCGGTCCAGCCACCTGGACTGGACCGGTCCAGGTGGGCCCCACCCAAATAAAAAAATAATTTTTTAATTAAATTAAATTAAATAATATATATTATATATTATTTGCTGGAAAATAGGAAAATAGTTGAAAAATATCAGAAAAATTGGAAAAAATTCTAGAAAAATATAGAAAATTAAGAAAAAGGTAGAAAAGTATGTATGAGACTTTTCGGGTATTTTTGGAACCCCAACATAGTCCTGAAGAGGTACCACAACTGAAAAATTGGAAATATAATATAATATTATAAAATTATATAATATGTTTTCAAAAAGTATAAAACACTATAAATGGGCTTCAGGGACCGGGAAACCATAGCTCGGATATCGGGGAGCTAGGTGGGCGTACTGACGGGTCCGGAAAGTCGGAGTGCGTATTTTTGGGTACGTAAAACCCAACTGAACACCACTACTGCATTTACTTATTTATTTCCATTGAGCTTTATTCCTTGAAAATCTGTGAATCAAATGTCTATTGGGATGGTTATGATTTCGTCTATGTATCCACGGGTAGTTGAGGTCGCTGGCTAGGTGTATAGCGCGTGATCTAGGACTCGGTAGATTTTATACCGAGTTGGACTCCATTTCACGCGTTCGATTAGCCCACTAGAGCTAATGCCGCTGGGATACAGTCGTAAGATCGGAGGCATGGGCCACGACCAGGGCTCCTAGTCCTAGTACACACTTAGTGGTTGTG
The DNA here is from genome assembly GCA_039657345.1 of Stephania japonica. Lineage (NCBI taxonomy): Eukaryota > Viridiplantae > Streptophyta > Magnoliopsida > Ranunculales > Menispermaceae > Stephania > Stephania japonica. The sequence goes on from CM077556.1 coordinate 76,405,605, forward strand.
TTCACACCTCTTTGTCTATCAATGTGTTAATATACATGCGATTAGCTTTGAGCAGTTGTCTGCATATTCTCCTTCATTCCGCATGTTTATTTAACACTACTTATTGGCTCTGTTAATTATTTTCATTATTTATGCACAGTGGTTTTCCTTGGGATTTTACTTACTGGGCTCGCCATCTGCCCTTTTTGTGGTGGTTAAGCGCAGATCCTAGTACTACCAGGGGCAAGGGGATTATCGGCGATTTCACCTGACTTGTCTACGCCGAGGCCTGCTAGTATGTGTGTAGATATTCACATGTTTTTGATATTTTGTAATATCTTTTGGGTTGGGAAACTGGGTACACATTTGTACTGGTATACATACAGTTATAGTTGATCGCTTGTATGCACAATACAGCCGGGTTTTCCTGTCACGGCCCAATTTCCTAATCTTGATTAACTTGCCTAATTAGGATCACCGACCCGTGACGTGGGGCCCGCATGAGATGCGCACACTAACCGAGGCACGTGGCTGAGGTAAATGTTATATTTGTACTGGTGTATGCCTAGTGTTGTATATGTGTATAGATCTATTAAGTCAATTTTTGCAAACCATAGACGTCGAGTTGACGTGAGAGGGGACACGCCTTGGAGTGCGTGCAAGTACGAGTACCTAGTGGAATTACCGGGGTAGCGAGACTAGGCTAGGAAATAACAATTTATTTCAAATCTACCTTAACATAAATTAAGTTATTTAATTTAGTTGGAAAATACGATGTTCGACGCACGGGAAAGCGCCTCGAGTTGCGTGCGAGTCGGGACACCGAGTGCCGGGTAGTTGAGAGTCGGTGTGACCACTTAGATAAATTTTATAAATTTGTGTGACCAATTAATTATGGTCCATATAAGATTAATGTACATTAATCGATTTAACCTATAGTTATTTAATTAAGAAATCACATTTTGATACCCTATAGTTTGTAATGAATTAAACTAACCTTAGGATGGACCTTGGGATTCGTGCTGCCACACACTCCCATGATGGGAGTCACCCAAGTTGTGTCACATGAGAGGTTGGACTGCCTAGTTAGTAGCCATTAGATTTACCTCGAGATGCGCAATGCACACTAGATCCCATCAACACATATATATACCACTTGATGAGATAGAAAGCACTATTAACATGCACAAATCTAAAAGTGAAGAAGAAGAAAGAAAGAGAGTCCGAGAGAGAGGGGAGTACGGGAGAGAGGAAGAGAGAGTCATCGGAGACGGGGATATCAAGATCTTGAGGCGCGACACCGGCATTGACAAGGTGAGTTTGTGTGTGGTATGTTGTTGTTGGGGTGGGGGTGGCTCGGACGAACGAGCTGCGCGGTCGTCAGGAAGAGTGATGGCAGGGGACTCCCTGCCATCCTAAATCGAAGTTGGGGTTGGGATCTTTCCAACCCCAACTCAATCAAAAAAAAAAAAAAAAAAAAAAAAAAAAAAAAAGATCGAAACCGAGACGTTGTTGCGTCTCGAATTTTGGGGAGAAGATGCACACGTGCGGGCCGCACGTGTGCATCCCCCATATGGGCCGAGCCGGGGGACCCGGGCCAGGAATCGGGAGCGGAGTCGACCGACCCGACCCGCCTAAAAAAAATACCAAATAAAAAAAATAAATAAATAATAAAAAAATAATAATAAAAAAGGATATATATATATTATTGATTAAATATATATATATATAATAAAATAAAATAAGATATATTATTATTAATTAATTAATAATAATAATAAATTAATATATATATATATATATGTTTATATATTTATATATATATTTATATATATTAATTTAATTTCGGGAAAATAAGGAAAATAGTTGGAAAATTCTTGAAAAATTGGAAAAAAATTATAGAAAATATAAGAAATTGAAAAAAAAAAGGGTAGAAAAATAGTTTCGGGACTTTTCGAGTGTTTTTGGTACCCCGATATAACTCGAAAAATGTACAAAAAATTAAAGATTGACATAAAATTCTAAATTTTGGTTAAATATCATAAATCCACTTATTGTGGCTTTAAACGAATTAAAATGATATAAAAATGAACCTCAGGAAATAAAGGAAATTCTTGGGAGTTCGGGTGCACGAGTCGGGGTGTCGGGAGGCCGGATAGCTAGGACTACTGCGTTGACTGGTAAGTGAAACTGTGGGAACTCTTTACTTTATTTCATTCCAGTCATTTATAAATTTTTCAGTCTATTTGTAGACTAGCTAATTTATTTCCCACATCATGCTTTCCTTGTTTCTATTCATATTGAATATCGATATAGCATGATGTCTTGTTTATTATATCATTGACTCCATGTTTCCTTATATGCTCAATTTTTGTCTTGGAATGTGGCTAATGGATATTTAGAAAATGCATGCTATAGGGTTATCTGTTATGTTGGACTTGTGTTTTACTTCCCTTGGGGCTTTGTAGCCTAACTCATGTTGAAATCATAACATTTTAGGATATATATTCTTGAAAACTAAAGTAGGGATTATCTAGTGTCCATTGCACACGAGATGCGCGGATTCACGAGGATTTCGGTCTTTCGGGGTCTCCGACTCGCCACTACACTTGGGCGGCACACGTGGCATGGACCACGGGGTTGTCGGCAAGTATAAATGATTTAAATACGCGAGCACACTTCTCGCCATTTGAGATTATTAGGAAAAAAAGGAGATTATTATCATATGTTGAGCACAAATCTATACAAGATAGTGGAAAATGCTAGGTGATAGTTCTCACCCGACCGGACGTAGATCATCTCGACTTAGCCTCGTGTCGCTTTGTGTATCTCGTTAACGTTGGTATTTACTTGCATTATTTATTCAAGATTTCTTCACTACATATGCTTTTAAATACCTTTTGTTTAAATTGGAAATGTAGTATTAGATTTCCCCGAGCTATCACTTAAATATCATCATACTCACCGTCTAGTTTGTGACGGTGGGTGTAGATCTTCGAGCGACTGTGCCGGCAAGGAGAAGATCGGCGACTACCTCTGAGCTCCGAGCGCGTAGCTGCCCGTACACGTAGGGTATTTTTTGTATTATGTTTACTTATGTCTTTATCTTTTGGGTTGTTATTGGGATGAGTGATAGATTACCCGACTTTTGGCTTTCACTTTGTTTATATATGTTCGCCGTTTACTTGCATATATATGGTGATCGTTATTTCCTGGATTCCACACTAAGGCTTTATAAAAAAAAAAAAAAAAAAATTCCGCTAAAATGTTAAAGACTTCCGCTAAATAAAATAATTGTTTAAACAAGAGAACACATGTAGTAAAGGCTGACTAATTCATAATCGGGTCCTATGTGTTATGATTAGGGCTTAATTACGGGATTAGGCCGGACAGTGCCCTAAATTAGAAGCGGGGCCGTCACATTTCCACTATAGGTTTGATCAGTAAAACTTATATATATATATATGAATGCATTTTGTTACTCTAAATTATTCCGCTGTTAATTCCTTTAAAATGATAAATTAAGTGGCTTTAATGAATTACATGATAACTACCTAAAGTACGAAGGCAGAGAGACACATGGCAGAGACTTCAGGTGGCTGAGGCAGGGAAGTAGTTGACCACGCGGCGGCCCGAGAAATTTGGGGCCGCCACACTAACACTTCAACCAAACAGGTACTTAGAGATAACTTAAAGATGAGTTGAAACTAATCTTATTTGGTTACCCAACTTTCCTGCAAGTTATCTCTCAATTCACACTTAAAGGTGAAAAATATATCTCACACCCTTCCTAAGGGAGTTATCTCCCAGGAGTTTGTGGACACAATTACCCTTCATTAATTACCTCTACCTACATTCATATCTCTTGTTTGAAGGATATTAATGTCAATTCATATCTTTATTGTTTAAAAGTTTGTAACTTCCTTGCAAATTTAAAGTTGAACCAAATATGAAAATATAATCTTTCATTGTGAGTTAACTCCACTGCTCGCACTGTAAGTTGACAAAAACAAAGCAAACGAGGTCGTAGTATTTTTTTCCACTCAAGTGGGAGTCGAACTCATGGCCTCTCAAACTTCACTTTTTGGTAAGTAATGTTTCTACCATCTCACTAGAGATGTTTTGATATATGATGTGGTATTTATTTCACTCGTTGAAATATTGTAATAGGTTGGTTTATTCTATCGGGTTAGTAGAGGATGAATGTGACAAATTTCATGATAAAAAATGTGACTATTTAGTTTTCTTGTAAAAAAAAAAAAAAAAAAAAAAACTAACTATTCTAAGCCCTTGCGACACGATTAGATATGTATTGCTCTGGGAAGGGACAATGAGATTCCTTTCATTTTTATTTTTTTTCAGTGAAGATTCCTTTCATATGGCAGGTATGCTCACAATTATTCACCGACAACATTGATAATACACAGTATGGGCATTTGTACATTACTATTATAAATACAAAAATTATTGATTGGATCAGGCAAACGAAATAGAAGTGGCGAGAAGTTGGGGAGAAGGGATTCGTTGTGGTAGCCTACCTACAGTAGTACAGACTGTACAGTGGTCGACCATAGATAGTTAACGTTGAGCACTTCAAAAAAGAAACTTCTCTTTCTTTTTTTCCTTTTTTTTTTTTTTTTTTACATAAAAAGTACTTATAATGGAAAGGAATCCTATAGAATAAAAGTAGTACTTATAATGCAAGGGAAAAAAACAAAAAAAAAAAAACAAAATTGTACAATTGATTATACAAATGAAGCATACAGTGTGGTGGACATGGTGGTGGTGTTTATATATAGAAAAATGATAATGTAACATACTTTGGGTGCACACTTGAGATACACACTTTATCTTTTAGTTCATTTATTGTATTTTTTTAGATGTAGGCCCACATCTTGGGAGACAAGAAATAGTCATAAATAGGCTAAAAGACAAAGTGTGCACTCTAAGTGTACGCCCAAAGTGTGTTAGATTATCATTTTCTACTAATAATTTTGGAGGGAGGAGACTCAGAGAGAAGCTCAATCACCCAGTAAAATGGCACATAGTTAATCCTTTAAAACAATATTTCTTGGGAATGTACGTACATTTATGGGCGTACATCAGGCCCTCGACTGTTATACACCAAGATTTACAATCCCAGGGCGAGCACGGGCAGCTCTGCAGGCACCGGGCGATGTCATTCTAGCATTTCACTTATGTAAGTGCTAACACCCATTTGAGTAGAGGTTTGTGTTGGGGTTCCGTCCGAACGTGTGCCGCACGGGTACGTGGATCTCCGCTAGTGCCGATATTGTCTCCAACTTAACCACCTCAACATTAGGTGTGGGGTTTTACTCTAAAAGGCTTTGGTACTATTAGAGGGGAGGTAATCAGTAATATACTTCATTTATAAGTTTTATTTTCCAATGTGGAATTATTATTTTGGTCCACACAACCCAACAATCTCTACCTTGGACCGAAATCCATCCAAGATGGGCACACCGCATGATCCGTCGTCGCTACCATCTCGAGGGAGAGCAACTCGAGGCACACATGCAACCACCAACAGACATGCCTTGTCCCAGCCGCACCATCGGCTCTGATACCACTTGTTGGGGTTCAATCCGAGCGTGCACCGCACGGCTACGTAGATCTCCGCTAGTACCGATATTGTCCCCAACTTAACTACCTCAACATTAGGTGTGGGCTTTTACTCTAAAAGGTCTCGGTACTATTAGAGGGGAGGTAATCAGTAATATACTTTATTTAGAAGTTTTATTTTTCAATGTGGAACTATTATTTCAGTCCACACAACCCAATAATCTCCACCTTGGACCGAAACCCATCCAAGATGGGCACACCGCATGATCCGTCGTCGCTACCATCTCGAGGGAGAGCAACTCGAGGCACACATGCGACCACCAACAGACATGCCTTGCCCAGCCGCACCATCGGCTCCGATACCACTTGTTGGGGTTCCATCCGAGCGTGCGCCGCACGGGTACGTGGATCTCCGCTAGTGCCGATATTGTCCCCAACTTAACCACCTCAACATTAAGTGTGGGGTTTTACTCTAAAAGACCTCGGTACTATTAGAGACGAGGTAATCGGTAATATACTTCATTTAAAAGTTTTATTTTTCAATGTGAAACTATTATTTCGGTCCACACAACCCAACAGTTTGAGGTTCAACTTCACTCCCTCATTTGATTCTAGTAGTGTATAAAGAGGCATGCACAGAGGGCTCATTCATGAAATTGAGCAGATCAAAGATTGCGGGCATGGATGCATTCAGGTATTACTAACACTCTTTCTCTCCCTCTAGCCTTTGCAAGTTATAAATTGTCAAGCATGCACATTGTTTGAATTGGTTATTGTGTATATATTTCTCAAGATCCTCTAATGTAGAATAGTTTTGAGTTCTCAGTTTTAGACAAATGTCTGCAAAATCAATCAAGTAGCATGCCATTTCATTCTTCAACCATATTCCCTGGTCTGCTGGAAAGTGTTGATCCTAAGTTAGCTGGTATATGCCCTGATTCATCAACAACAAAATTTTCTCTTACCCCAAAAGCATTATCTTCCCCAATTCTCTTATTTTAGTTCCGACTCTATAGTACCTTTGTATAATTGTTCCGCCTCAAAAAATTTTCCAAGTCAAAAGTTCACCCTTCAAGGATCTTCTTCAAAATGCCAGAACCACAACACTACTATAGAGCTGTATATTAAACGATAAAATCTAGCAAGGCCAAGCAAAAAACAAGAGCAGAGTTTATTTGTTGTCACACAAAACATGGACACCAAGTAACATCTAAATGCGCACCCTTCACCATCCACCTATCTACTCTCACTCTCTCCTAATAGCCCATACAAGTTAAAATCTGCAAATTAAGTATCTGCAGTCTCTGCACTCTCAGCCGCCGCAAGAACTAGCTGCGGCTGGAGACTCTCCGTCTCGCTGAAGGTTCCGTCAATGGCGTTGGGCTGCCCCAATGCCTTCAGCGCCAAGTGCGCCGCCTTCTGCCCTGATATCATCATAGCCCCAAATGTTGGCCCCTGAACACACAACAACAGTTCACATTATTTCTCACACAACGGATGCTAAGATCAAACAAACAACACATACCCTTGTAAACAAACATCACAAAATCAAACCCAGTCCACAAATTCCCCATTTGTCACATACCCATATCACAAAAATAGAGGATAAGATCAACTATCACACTAAAGCACACAAAATTTGCAGAAATCAAACAAAAAAGCACAGACCCTTGTCAATTCTCGGTCACATTACAAATTTATCTTATTTTCTATTATCGACCAAGTTAAGACTGTTAATTTTGGCCGGCTCGCAGCACATTATCCACAAACGACTGCCCATGGAACTTTTTCGCAAGCCCATGGATTTATGCTAGTACCAATAATATCCCCAACTTACCCACCTCCAACTCACAAGTCATTAGTGTAGGGTTTTAACTCATACAATATTGTCCCCAACTTCGTCCACACATCTCTAGTTCTTAATAGATTTTCCAACATTTGAAAGTTCTTGACCTAGATTGAATTATTTGCGAAGTTAATCAATCACTCAATCACTCAATTTAGAAGATTCTTGCTACGTTGTATACCAACAAATTTTTCTGATAATCAAGGGTATGCGCAGCCGACACCTACATTAGTGGGTTCTGACTGCTCCCTCAAGCCGAGGGATTGCCCTCCCAGGGAATGGAACCCCGAAATATGGGCCTAATGCACATAGTCAAGAGTGCGCCCTTACTACTCCACCAACCCATCCTTTGGATCATTGTATGGCAAGAAATTGAGTAAACACAGAAACAACATAAGCAACATGAAATGAATCCAAAATAGGGTACTCACCATCCTGGGCGCCCCGTCAATCTCGGCGACCTCCATCCCCGTGACAATCATCCCGGGCACGACCTCCCTGGTGAGCCTTGTGGGGAGTGGAGAGGTGAAGGGTGTGGTTGCCATGGACGCCATTCTTCTTCTTCTTCTTCTTGATGAATAGATGGATGGATGGATTGGGAGGATTGGAGGATGGGCTGGTTTTATAGGGGAGAGTTGGGCGAAAATATCTGGGGGGAGACCAACGCTTGGCACCACACAAGATAGGATTTGAACTGTTTGGGGGAGCGGAGCGGAGTGGTGGGATGGTCATGGACACGTGGACGGTGGTGGAGACTGGAGAGTTTGAAATTGCAATGATTAAGAGCATCTCTAATGGTGAATTTAGATTGTGTCTAGATTCATGTCACATCATCATTGTGAAGAGAATATGCATCCTTTGTTGATTAAATAGGCATTGAAGTTTAAAAATTCTCTCTAATGCATAATGTGAATTGCCCATATGAAGGTTATTTTTTTCAAAAGAACTGTTAAATAAAATTTAATTAAAAAACCAAAAAACAAAAAATATATATTTATTCTTTATATATATATATATATAATTAGATTGATATAAAGTAGTGTATATCCTCTATATGCTAAATATATATTTATATGATACGATATAGTTTAATTTAATACTTCTTTTTCATGCGCCACTTTTTTTTAGATTTTTTTCTTACGCATTTTTTTTTATTTTGATGGTGTGGCATCCACACACTATTTATCGCATCCTCTAGAAATAGAAGGTGGGATGCACAGTGTGGACAATTATTTATGTCGCATCATCTTCACAGTGTAAATCCACATTGCTATTAGAGAGACTTTTTTGGTTATGATGTTTATTCTATCCTACGTATCCCACATCCACCCCCAATTTACAGCCCCATTGGAGATGTTTTAAGCCTGTTTCGTTCTGCTTTTGCTTTTAGCTGATGACGACAACGAATAAGTGTTTATGAAAAACCAATAAACATGCATGTATAGAGATATTTTTGAGAATTATAATGGTTATAATAATTTTAGTTAGTTTTAATTGTCACGTAAGCGACATATCAACTAATCACAAAAAAAATATAAAAATGTAACAAAACTATACTAACACTACTTATTGAGTGTTACGTTGGCGAAAAGTATAAATATAAGCTAAATCAAACAGGTTAGTACTAAGATAGCCTGTTTGCAACCCTGCAATATACCAAACAAATCTTTTATAAATTTTTTTAGTTAGTTTTAAGTAAATCTAAACTATCAAAACGTTTTAATAGATGAGACATCTCTTGTGTTAAAAGATAAAAGTGAAGAGATGTCTCAAATTTAACTTGGATTAAAATCAAGTCATCTAAACAAAATAATTATACCCTCATCACTAAAGTGCAAATAAGAACAACCTTTATAAAACCTAAAAAAACCTTTCTAAAAATACATGTATATATTTCTCAACCAGCTAAATACAAAGATATTTATGTTTTATTAAAAAATATATTTATAAAACTTACAAATTTTATTTTGATAAGTAATTTTGAGTATTACGTCCTACCAAAAAAAAAATATTTGAGCATTATATCAACTAATCATAAAAATGCCAAACAAAATATAAATGAGGAAAAGCTACCATGTCAATTGGTGGTCTATTGGTCCAATAGGCCTTTTTTTTTTTTTGTTTACAAACTCAAGGAGCAATTACAAATTTACTAGTAATATCTAGTGAATGTTAGACTCATAAAAATTAAGTGAATCACAACAAATTTTTAGAGCCTAAGTGAGGTTACTAAAATTTATTATGGAACTAGATTATTCTATTGAGATCCATGATAAACTTAAAATAAATACTGACTAAAGGTCTAACATTTATCATGTATTTCATAAAAAATTCGACTACTGCAACAACTATCCTTTGATGGTTAGTGTATGTAATAGGTTAAGTGTATTGACACGTGTGGATTAAAATACAATTTTAAATAAGTGAGAATTTTTAAAGAAGAATATTTTATTTTATTTTATTTTGTCTTTGATAATTAATTAAGGGTATCCAAATCATTTTTTAGGCCTTTTTTTTATGTTGGTTCGACTAATCTCACGAGAGTTAGTTGGGCATCTGAACTCTACTTTTCAAAAAAAAGATATTAGTGTAAATCTCTCTTCAAATATTACTGTGCTGTTTTTTTTAGGGTGTCAAAGGCAGAACACGAATTAAAAGAAAGAAATTTGGTTTCAAAAATAAAATTAATACCTGCAAATTAACACAAATACCCTGAAAACAATATGATTTCAACGATAGTAGGCAAGACAAAGTACAGAAAGTGAGAGAAGAGTAAACCCGGTCGGGTTGCTAGGATGGTAAGGGCGAACTCGAGGTGAGCCAGGCTCCATAATGGCACTCCTTACTTCAATAACGGGGGTTCGATTCCTGCCCCTAGCAACTCCAATCGGGCCACTGGGGTACGCGACGACCAACTGCACCAAGGCCCATGGGACTAGTCGCAAAAGACAGGCTGCGGACACCCACGGTCATCCAAAAAAAGATAAAGTGAGAGAGAGTGACTATCTATTGAGTACATGGAAACAAACAAACCACAAAAACAATCTCATATCATCTTTTAAACAAATAACAATGGATCACAAACTAGTTACAGTGACATGTCATATACATGGAAGTTATTTTTTTTTAATTTTTACTTTTTGATAAGAAAGAAACCAACTTTACTTGCCCCCAACGAGACTTGAACTTCCACCCTCTTGCAACAATACCACATACCAAACCATTGGGCCATATCCATGGAAGTTGTTAGGTGAGCATATAGAGTAAATGAAATAGAATAGTTGTTATTTGGCAAGGAATCAATTTTTTTTTCTTTATGAGTAAAGCTGCTACTTAAATACCTCTCTATGTTAGAATGAATAACGATGGCAAGAATCATGAAATATATATACTGGTGTCAAAAAAGGAAAGTACATTTAGTAGATGTGAAATCACAGTACTTAAAAAGTGACGGAAAATGAACCCAAAAAAAGTGACAGGGAAAGAACATGCTAAGCTACCTACCAAAAATTTCAACAAAAACCGCTTATATGGATTCAAGCATTGTTATACAAGCGAGTCATCTGTACAAAATACAGCGGCTATTACCTGATAACTAGAGAACAGTATAATTGGCTTTATGACAGTTCAGATTCCACATGTTAGATGGATCAGCTGCATTTTCCACATGCTTCTAAAGGATGACAGAGGTAAAAAGAAGAAAGAAAAGTAGGACTAGACTGTGCTATGAGACAAAGATATCTAAGAAAATATAAGCAAAATTATTTTTGCAATAGAGATGTGCCAATAATCTAAAAGCAAATATAGATAAGAAGAAGTATTGTGTGTTTGTACATTTGATCATACAAGAATTGCTAAACATTCTCACAGTTGAATGAAGATGCAATATTGTTACAATTCAGCGCTGTATTAAATGTAGATAAGGCTTTAGAAAGCGACTCATGTAGAAATTTACGGTAACTTGCATCCATTTGAAGTGTCTTGATATCGAGAAACTCATGCAGATGCTTCAAGGTCAATAGCAAATCAATTTTTTTTTTTTTAAACCCAATCGATTTCAAAAAGGAAGACAATCCTAATTTGTTTTACTGCTTGAAGTATATTAAAATAACTAGAACTTATCAATCATATAGGTTGGCATTGGCAACATGTTTTTTGAGGTTGATGACTCCCCATTTATGTGAAGAACTCTATATTAGGTAACAAAAATAACAACTTTGTCAATCCTTTTAATACTTTTCCTCTATAAATTGGACCATTCACAACCATCTTTCCCCTCTGCTCTCCCTCTCAACATCCTCTCCTTCATCTTCTACTAACTAAGATTTTTATGATGCTCTCGGGCAGCTTTTGCTCTGCATGTGTTGAGGGCTTTACATGTCATGAAGTCCTTCACACGTAAAGCCAATGTGATGAAGGCCTTCATAACATGTAAAATCCTCAACAACCCTGCTCCCCTTTGGTTGAAGTCAAATAGAAATATCAACTTTGTCATTTATGTATATAGTGCTCTTATATTTCAGTTGATCAATGTGCATATTGTTATTTTCAAATCTTGATATTCATTTAACAATTTTACTATGTGGTATAGGCATAGCAGACACTCAAATCTACTACAAGGGTAAGTTCAAGTAGGAAAGACAGAGGATCCAAGGGATGTTCACTTCAAGGGAGGCCAACGATAAGGTTGAGATGATTTCTGGGGTCTGATTGGAGGATTCAGTTTATAGTGTTGATTTGTCAATTGTATTAGGAGCTGGTCATTTATAGAACTATTGTACCTTCACTTAGAACATTTCTCAAAGAGTTTTTCACTCTTTATAAATATAAGATCAAATATGCATTTGACCATTGAACGCTTTCAAGTATTGAATCTAACTTATGTCTTATTCATCAGTTATCTCTAAATTCTAAATAAGAGTTAAGAGAATTTAAGCTATTTAATCAAATTCTAGCTATAGCCTTTCGAAAAGAAAGCATGAACAAGGCTGTCGACAGTATGACTTGTGACTAAATCAGATGTTAATTGAGATACTAAAAGAAAATAGAATAGAGATTTACCAACTTAAAACTAAATGTTTATAGCAAGACATTCAACAAGTCATGCAAGTTTCGAACTACTAAGAAAAGTCTCGCAAGATTGGACTTCACAATCACCTCATCAATAAATTATGACTATTATGAATTGCTGGCCAAGATTAAGATCTACCGAACTAATTGTCTGCCTATTTTGCATAGAGAAAATGGGGCAATTTACGATGTATAACTGCAGAACTTAATGGAAGTTTCTAATAAAGAAGATAAATAGTCCACGAGGAAACAGACATATATATAATGATGTGAGAAGCATTAATCTTGTGACATTGAGGAAAATAGAACAAGAAAAACTGATTTTAAAGCAAGAAACATGCAAGTTCAAATGTTAGACTACAAGAAAATGAATGGACAGACTCAAAAAACAAAAAAGAAGGTAAAGACAAACCGTAATGAAAAGTCTCTCAAACCAACTTCAAGGATAAATTTGTTGTTAATATACGATGACATGTAAGTTCAGTCTATTACTTCAGGTAAGTAATAGACTGAATACTTTGAGCGCTCTTAAAATAATGATATACGATATTGTTAATATATTCATATTCAACTAATAAATTTATTGAAATCATCATATGTCCCCAGCAATCTCTCGGTAAATTAAGCGGTCACTTGAAACAATTAAGCTCAAAAACCTTTTCTTTTGCCAGCTGTTTAATTAACATACTAAATCAGAATGAATGCTTTAAATTTCAAGAATCAATAGAAGATATGAATGAAGGTAAAAAGGAAATCTTATTTATTCTGTGAAATAATAACCTACTTAGAAAGGGTAGAACATATCGACACCATTCAATGTATGTACCACACCCTAAATAGCCTCAGTCGCAAATTAATTGGGATCGGCTACATGGATCAAACTCGTCCATTGTGCTCAATTTAATGCAATTGATGGTGAGCTTTCCAAACCATTCAAATCTCTCCTAATAGTTGTACAAGTCTGAGAACAGCAAACAAAAAAAGGAATTGACATACAACCACTAAATTGAAACGATATTGACAAGTAAAATAAATTATTGCAACGTAGATTATGACAATTTTTTTCAATCAAAACGTGATATGCATCAAAATGACTCTAGCATGTGAGAGTAATTTCTTTATATTCTAGCATGATTAATTCATTATATTTTGAATGGTTCTCTAAAATGTATAAATAATAGGCAACTCAAGTGAAGGAGAGAATAATTTGATTGAGTCGCTGTGTGTACGTAGTGATGCGAGTTGATAGACCTCTCGAAGGTCTATCAGTTTAGTTTGTTGAAGTGCTATATACTTAGATCTAAATCTCCTCTTTGATCAATAAAGCTATTGATCAACAAGCTGGGTCAATCTCCAGTTATGTCAATCAATCCATCGGTTGTCTACTTGTCTCAATTGAGTCCTATCATTACTCGACACTATGATGACATCAATTATGAATTTCAATCATCCGCAAGCAACTTTTGCATGAAAAAAAAACTATGAAGACTGTTAGACAGATAAAAAAGATGGATGGGACGGTGCTTTCATGTTGATAATAACAGTAACAGTTTTCATTGAACTTGCATTTAAATGTCTAAAACTCAAAATTCCACGAATATATCAGGCATTGTCTCACTTTCTCTCTTTGTGAATATTTTTCATTTTTTTAATTAAATAGTTTGATTAGCCAAAAAAAATTTCTAACATGCTTGTGACAGTGATCTAAGAGATAAAACACAATTAAGAGGAATTTTTGTTTTAACGTTTTTCACACAATTTTTCGTGATGTTTTTTAGAATTTTATTACACATCGTTGAGGTTTTGCTACCCCAATTAATTTGGGAATGAGGGTATGTTGTTGTTGCGTTGTTGTTGTATTGTTGAGGTTTTGCTACAAATTTTTTCGACATAATAATCAACAATACTTAGTCAAGGTCAATACCAAATTGACTAGAACAACAACACTATCCCAATCAATGGATCGACTCAATGTGTATCACGTTACTAAAACCTATATCAAGTCTCTTAGCTGCTACAGCTAATTTCTTTAATTGATAACTCTGTGTATTGTATAAGTGAGGTCTGTAAGACCAACACCTTTGGCTTAATGTACTTATAATGTAACAACTCTATGTTCAGTTCCAACTCCATGAGTTCCGAAAGACAACCTAATCAAATATATGCTCACAGTCCTTAATTGAAGGTATGAAACTATAGGAACTTTCATTCTTTCATTTATGTTACTGTAACTAAATGAACTGTAATAGTATGCAATTAATTTTGTATCTATTATCGAAAATTTAGATGTTCAATCACTAGCAGTTCATAGTTATCATGGAATACAATCTCATAACTGTACCACACCTTAAACTGACAAGGTATTTCTCTTTAAAAGTTGCTTCTTGATGGGGAGGTGACCAAGATGCATAGAACGAAAATTCAAATGCTTAATTAAGGATAGTGGAAGTGTGGAACCTTCAAGGAAATCTTACTTTGCTCACATAAGAAACGCATTTATAGGCACAAATCAAGTACAGTATTCCTTAAATAAGAAAAGAAAACATAGAAAGATGGTTGCAAATAATGAGATTAAAGAGCAAAATTTAAAATATAGATGCATGTCGTGTAAACAATACAAATTAAGTTTCGAACCTATAAGGCTTCTTTTTCAAACATTTTACAAGACAATAGGCAAGGTAAGGTACAAGAAAAAGTGAGGACAGAAAATACATGGAAACAACTAAAATGACAACCTATATAGGAGTTACTAGGTGAGCAGTCAAAGAGTAAATAAAATAGGATACCTGTCACTTGGTAAGAAATCAATTTCTTTCTGTATGTGTAAAGCAGCCACTTAAATGCCTCTCTATATTGGTACGAATGGTTGATTGCAAGAATCAATAATATATATATATATATATATATATCGATGTCAAAAAAGAAAAGTCACATTCAATACATGTGAAATCGCTGAACTTTCTTACAGTGTCAGGAAAAAAAATCTACCCACCTTTAAAAGCGGGAAACATGAAGCTACCTACCAAACATTTCAACAGAAAACAGCTTATGGATTTGTGCATTATTATGTAAGTGTGTTGTTTGTACTCAAATAAGGCAGATGTTATCTAATAGAGACAGTATAATGGTATAATTGGCATCATGACATTTATGATTACCAATGTTAGGAGGATCAGTTGCATATTTCACATGCTTCAATTGGATGGTGAAGGTAAAAAGAAGAGAGAAACAAGGACAAGAGTATGCTATGAGGCAAAGATATAAAAGAATAGACAAGAAAAATTACTTTTGAAATAGAGATGTGCCGCTAATCTAAGAAAAAATATTGATAAGAAGAAATTTTGTTTGCTTGTACATTAGATCATACAAAAATCATTTAATATTCTCAAAATTGAATGACAATGCAGCATTGCTAAAACTCAGTAGATATAACGTGTTGATAATGCTTTAGAAATCGACTCATTGAAGAAATTTATAGTGGTTTAAATCCACTTGAAGTGACTTAATATTGAAAGCTCATGTAAATGGTTCATGGTCAATAGCAAGTCGGTTTAAAGTTTAAACCATGAAAACAATCATAAATTGTTTCACGGCTTGAAGTAAATTAAAATTTCTAGAGCTTATCAAGTATTTAGGTTGGCTACAACCTGTTTTCCAAGGATGATAACTCTCCATGTATGTCAAGAACTCTTTATTTGGTGAGAAAAATAAAATCTTCTGTCAATACTTTAAATTCTTTTCGCCTATAAATTGGACCATTCACAGCCATCTTACTCATCTTCCCCTCACTGCTTTCCCTCCCCACACCCTCGCCTCCATCTTCTACTACCTAAGATTTGTTAGTGTAAGAATGGAGAACGATGAAGATGATGAATAACCAGCTGTAACAAGTGATAAAAATCATCGAATCAGCGATTTACCAAAGTTATACAGCATCTCTACTGCTTTTGTTCTGTATGTGATCGAGGCTTTGTATTAGATGAATACCACCATGTCATACAAAGCCCTTACACATAGAGAGCAATCCTGCTTCCTTTGGTCCAAGGTCAAATTGATATATCAGCTTTGTTATTTATGTGCATTGTGCTTGTAGAATTGAGCTGATTAATATACATATTGTTATTTCCAAATGTTTTCATATTCATTTAACAGTTTTAAAATGTGTGGCTGGCATAGCAAAGACTCAATAAATCCACTACAAGGGTAAGTTGGAGTAGGAGAGGAGGGTCCAAGGGACGTTTACTTCAAGGGAGGCCGATGACAAGGTTGAGACGATTTCCAGGGTCTCATTGGAGGATTTAGTGTATACTAGTGTTGATTTTTCAATTGCATTAGGAGCCGGTCATTTATTGGACTATTGTACTTTCACTTCGAACATTTCTCAAAGAGTTTCACTCTTTATAAATATAATAATATAACGATTACTTTGATCAAATATGCATCAGACAATGGGATGATTTCAAGTGTTGAATCTAACTTATGTCTCATTTATCAGTTCTCTCTCTAAATTCTAAAATAAGAGTCATGAGAATTTGGACTCTCAATAACTCCAATTCTAGTCATAGTCCACAGGAAGACATGTGACTAAATCAGGTAATACTTCAGAAACTAAAAGAAAATGGAATTGACATTTACTAACTTAAAACTAAATGTTTATTGCAAAGCGTTCAACAATTCGAGCATGTTTCAACCTAATAAACCAATTCTCTCATTATTGGACTTTATGATCATCTCGGCTATGAATTATAATCATAAATAGGTGGCCAAGACTAAGATCCACCAAACTGGTTGTCTTCCTGTTTTGCATATGGTAAATGGGAAATATACGATGCGTAAACTTTAGAACTCAATGGAAGTTTCCAATAAAGAAAAAAAACTAGCCCATGAGATATAGCACATATATAATGATGTAAAAGAAGTGTTAAACTTGTGATCTTGAGGAAAATGCAACAAGAAAAGCTGACACTAAAGCAAGAGCATGTAACTAGCCCATGAGGTATAGCACATATAGAATGATGTAAAAGAAGTGTTAAACTTATGATCTTGAGGAAAATGCAACAAGAAAAGTTGACTCTAAAGCAAGGAGCATGTAAGAGCATGTAAAGCTGACTCTAATAGAAAAGAATTGGAGACACAACGGACAAAAAAAAAAAAAAAAGGTTAAAGATAGGCCATGGTGGAAAACCTCTCAACTAGCTTTATATGATGGGATGAACCAATAATTTCAGGTAAATCATAGAGTGAATAGTTTAAGCACTCTAAAATATTAATATATGATGTGGTGATTTATTCAACTATTAAATTTGTTGAAATCATGTATCATTCCCAACAATCTTTCGGTAAATTAAGCGGTTACTTGGCAACTAAGATCTAGAGTCCAATCACAATACTTTTTCCACCAATTTGAAGTTGCTTTGAAAAAAACACACATATGAATTATGGTCGTGCAACGGTCATCTAAGTTTTCAAACATGAAATATATATGGGAAGTAATAGGTGGAGCAAAGACTAAAGAGAAAATCAAATAACATAACCACTTTAAGTAAAAGAATATTTTTTTTGGGTGCCGCTATGTGCACCCCACATATTTGTAAGGGCAAGCCACTGGATTTGGGCCCCCCTTTGTAATGTTTGATGTCATAAACTGCCCTTATGGTTTTCAAGGGTACACCACTACCAAAACAACACAAACGACACTTACAGTGGTTAAAAATATTTTTGGGCTCCAAAATTGTAAGATTGTGTCGCCAGTGGTCGAAGTAGATGGATTCGGGTGGGGTGCACAACGCGAGTGAGAGGACATGTGAGGCATTGTTTGGTTTTTAAAGGGTAAGTGGGTAATTTCTTGTGGGACATAATTGGAATTACGGGGCTAAAAAAATTATGACTTGCCCTTACAAATATGTGGGGTGCACATAGCGGCACCCATTTTTTTTGTCTGCAGTTTAATTAACTTTATAAATCAAAATGAATGTTTTTAATTTTAAGAATCAATAAAAAAGAAAATCTCATTTATTATATGAGTTTTAACATACTTAAAAAGGTAGAACAAATCGACACTATTCAAAGAATGAAGCACACCAAGATTTTTATTATTTATTTTTTGAAAAAGAAACCAACAATTTGATTTCAAAATAAGTGGAACCCACAACCTCCCCCAACCTTGCCTTTTCCAAGTGATGCATCGTCCATCTCACTAGATATGCTTTTGCAATGAAGCATACCAAGTTAATGGTTGTACGTGTTTGAGAACAGTAGACCGAAAAAAAAAAAGAAATTGATAGCAAGCCATTAAATTGAAACGATATTGACATGTAAACTAATTACTTGTAGCAAGTCGGTTTAAATAATGAAAACAATCATAAATTGTTTCACGGCTCGAAATAAATTACAATTACTAGAACTTATCAAGTATTTAGGTTGGCTACAACCTGCTTTCCAAGGATGACAACTCTCCATTTATGTTACGAACTCTTTATTTGGTGAGAAAAATAAAATCTTCTGTTAATCCTTTAATTCTTTTTTCTATAAATTGTACCAGTCACAACCATCTTTCCTTACTGCTCTCCCTCCCACACCCTCTCCTCCATCTTCTACTACCTAAAAATTGTTTGTGCAAGAATAGAGGATGATGAAGAGGATGAAGAACCAGTTGTAACAAGTGATGATAATCATCGATTCAGTGATTTACCAAAATAATATAGCTTCTTTCCTGTTTTTGCTCTGTATGTAATCAGGGTTTCGTATTAAATGAATACCACCATGTCAAACAAAGCCCTAACACATACAGAGCAATCCTACTTCCTTTAGTCAAAGGTCAAATTGATATATCAACTTTGTTATTTATGTGAATTGTGCTTGTAGATTTGAGTTGATCAATATACATATTGTTATTTCCAAATGTCTTGATATTGATTTAACAGTTTTAAAATGTGTGGCAGGCATACATAGCAGACACTCAATGAATCTACTACAAGGGATATTTACTTCAAGGGATATTTACGGAGGGTCCAAGGGATATTTACTTCAAGGGAGGCCAATGACAAGGTTGAGACAATTTCCAGGGTCTCATTGGAGGATTCAGTGTATAGCATTCATTTGCCAAGTGTGTTAGGAGCTGGTCAATTGTTGAACTACTGTACGTTCTTTTAGAACATTTCTCAGAGATCTGCTACCTCTGTGAACATAATATAAAAGGTTACCTTAATGAAATGTGCTTCTGATCATGGAACAATTTCAAGTCCCGAATTTAACTTATGTCTTATTTATCTTTAAATTCTAAAATAAGAGTCATGAGAATTTTGGCTCTCAATAAATCTAATTCTAGTCATAGTTTTCACAAACAAAGCATGAAAAGAAGGCCACAACAAGACTCGTGACTAAATCAGGTATTACTTAAGATACAACAACAAAGGCTCAATCCCAAATTAGTTGGGGTCGGCTACATGGATCAAACTCTTCCATTGTACTCGATTTAGTGTCAGGCATTACTTGAGATACTAAAAGAAAATGGAATTGAGATTTACTAACTTAAACTAATGTTTATTGCAAGACATTCAACAATTCATGCATGTTTCAACCTTATAAACCAATTCCCTCAATAATGGACTTCACAAACACCTCATCTATGAATTATGATCATGAATTGCTGGCCAAGATTAAGATCTACAAAAATGGTTGTCTTATTTTCAGAGTAAAGGGCAATTTACGATGTGTAAACTTCAGAACTTAAAGGAAGTTTAATAAAGAAAGTAACTAGTCTGTAGGAAAATAACACATATATAACAATGACAATATTAACTTTGTGACCTTGAGGAAAAAATAACTAGAAAAGCTGACTCTTAAGCAAGGAGCAGGTAAGAGCTTGATAGTTCAATTGTTAAACTAATAGAAAAAGATTGGACACACAATGAAAAGAGTTAAAGATAGGTCATGATGGAAAGCCTCTCAAAACCAACTTTATTTGATGGGAAGAACCAACAATTTTAGGTAAATCATAGAGGGAATAGTTTAAGGACCCTTAAGATATTGATGTATGATGCGGTTAGTTTATTCAACTAATAAATTTGTCAAAATCATTTCTAGTCCCCAACAATCTCTCAGCAAATTAAGCGGCAACTTGAATCAATTAAGCTAACGAGTGGATCAAATAGCATACTGATTTGAAGTAAGGGAATCTTTTATTTTGTCTACTGTTTAATTAACTTTCTAAATCAGAATGAATGCTTTTAATTTTAGGAATTAATAAAATATTTGACTCAAGTTCAAAAAGAAATCTCATTTATTCTGTGAAATTATAACTTACTTAAAAAGATAGAACAAATCAACACTATTCAAAGAATGAAGCACAACAAGTTAATAGTTGTACTTGTACATGTTTTATAACAGTAAACAAAAAAAAGAATTGATAGCAAGCCATTAAATTGAAACGATATTGACATGTAAATTAATTACTTGTAATGAAGATTGTGAAAATGTTGTTCAAGCATATGGTCTGATAGCTTTCAGAATGACTCAAGCACATGACAGTAATTTCTTAGTATTCTAGTATGATTAATTAGTTGTATTGTGAATGGTCTCCAAAATGTATAAATAATAGGTGACAGAAGTGGTGAAGGTGAGAAGGATTTGGTTGATAAGTCGCTTTGTTTACATAGTGAGGCCAGTTGGCAAACCTCTCGAAGGTCCATCAGTTACTTTGTTGAAGCGTTATATAATTAGTTCTAAATCTCCTCGCATTGATCAATAAAGCTATTGATTGTCAATTTAGGTCAATCTTCAGTTCTGTCAATCAATTCGTAAGTTGTCTCAATTAAGTCCTATTATCTTCATTGTTGACTATATAATGGTATTGATTATATATTTTGAATTATGTGCACACATGCACCTTTTTTTTGTTCTCAAACTCAAAATTCCATAGATGTATCAGGCACTGTTTCAATTTCTCTCTTTTTGAATATTTTCATGTTTTTCAAAGAGTTGATTAGACAAAAATAAATAAATAAATAAAAATTAAAAATCTACCATGCTTGTGACTGTGAGGCTTTGTTGAGGCACTTTATCATAGATGAAGTTTTTTAGGATGATACTACACATTGTTGAGGCTTTGCACAAATTTGTTAGACATAATAACCAACAATGTTTTGTCAGGCCAATAGGCCCAATACCAAATTGACTCGAACAACAACACAATCCCAATCAATGGATCAACACAATTTATATAGCAGTGACTAAAATCTATCAAGTCTCCAAGCTGCTACGGCTTATTTTCTATTATTGATTAACTATTATCAGCTTTATGTACTCCTAATGTGCAATCTCTATATTCAGGTCCAACACGATGAGTTCCAGAGGCAGCCTAATCAATAATAGAAACTCCTAATGTGCAAACTCTATATTCACGCTCAAATTCCTTAGTTATATAACAGCTTTCATTTGTTCATGTATGCTGCTGCATCGAAAATTTAGACGTTCAATTACTAGTAGTTCATAGTAGTAATGAAATGCAATCTCAAAACTGTGTCAGACCTTAAACTGATAAGGAATTTCTCTCTAAAAATGGCTTTTACGCGGAAGTTGCCAAAACACATAGAACACAAATTGCAATGTTTATTAAGGATAGTGGAATCTTCAAAGAAATCTTACTTTGCTCACATGAGAGACATTTTTAGGCACGAAACATGTGCAATATTCTTAAATTAAAAAGAAAAAAAAAAAAAAAAAAGAAAACATAGAAAAATGGTTGCAAATAATAAGATTCAACCTGAAGTTTTAATCTTATTGTTAATATATATAAGCCTCCTAAAACTATACAACTTAACCTTCGAACTAAGATTTCTTTTTCAAACATTTTCCAAGGCAATTGGCAAGATTAGGTGTAGAAAGTGAGTATATATAGAAACAAATATAAAGACAATTTGCTCAATATCATTTGTAAATCGGATAATGATGTATTTTAAATTACATACGGAAAACGCCATATGTATGGACGTTATTAGGTGAGACAACTGAGCAAATAAAATACAATACATGTTATCAGGTAAGTAATCAATTTTTTTCTATATTAGAATCAATGGTTAATTGCAAGAATCGATAAAATATAATGGTGTTGAAAAAGGCCAGTGACATTCAATACATGTGAAATCGCTGAACTTTAAGTGTCAGGAAAAAAATCTATCCCCCTTTAAAAGAGGAAATCGTGCCAAGCTCTACTAAACATTTTAACAGAAACCGCTGAGAGATTCAGCATGTTCGCGCATTATTATTTACGTAGAGTAGTTAGTAAACACATAAGGTGGATGTTATCCGATAGGGAAGGGCATAATTGACTTAATGATTGTTACGGCTCCATTGAATTGTAATTCATTTTACGGCTCAAAATAAATTAAAATTACTAGAACCTATCAAGTATTTAGGTTTGCAACAGCCTGTTTTTCCATGGTCGATGACTCTCCATGTTCGGTAAGAAATCTTTATTTGGTGAAAAAATTGAATCTTTTGCAAATGCTTTAACTTTTTCCCCTATAAATAGGACCATACAATCATTTTTCTCTCACTGCTCTCTCTGTCTTCCCACCCACTCCTGTCCTCCATCTTCCACAAAAGAATTTCTTGTGCAGGAATGGAGGAAGATGAAGATGATGAAGAAACAGTTGTAAAAAGTGACAACAATAATCGGATCAATGATTCACCAAAATTATGGTTGCTCAACTTGAATAGGTTCGATTACTTATGAGGTTTGCAATCTTGCTCACCTTCGGTAGAAGGTCAAATTGAAATATCGAATTTGTTATTTAAGAACATTGTGCTTGTAGAGTTTAGTTGATCAACATATGCATATTGTTATTCCACAATATCTTGATATTCATTTAACAGTGTTACAATTTGTGGCAGGCATAACAGACGCCCGATGGGACTACTTCAAGAGTAATTTGGAGTAAGAAAGACTGAGGATTTGGTGGTTGTTTCCTTCAAGAGAGGCAAATGACAAAGCTGATACGGTTTCATGGGTCTCATTGGAAGGTTTAATATATAGTATCAATTTATCAACTGTATTAGGAGTTGATCATCTGTTGACAAGTGTACTCAACAGAAAACCACTTATAGATTTGTGCATTATTATGTAAGAGAGTTGTTTGTACTCAAATAAGGTAGATGTTATCCGATAGAGAACAGTAGAGAGGTATAATTGGCTTTATGACTGTTATGATTAGACATGTTAGAAGGATCAGCCGCATTTTTCACATGCTTCAAAAGGATACCAAATGACTCAAGCACATTAGACTAACTTCTTAGTATTCTAGTGTGTTTTGTTTTTTGTACTGCAAATGGTCTCCAAAAGTTATAAATAAGTGGCGAGACAAGGGGTGAAGATAAGAAGAATCTGTTTGAGATGTTCTGTTTTCAAAGTTATGAGCGTTGATAGACCACTCAAATGTCTATCTATTAAGTTCTTTGAAGTGTTTATCTAAATCTCTTCTCTTTGGTCAATAAAGCTATTGATCATCAATTTGGATTGATCTTCAGTTCTGTAAATCAATTCATAAGTTCTCTCAATTGAGTACTATCATTGTCATACTCAACTTGATGATGGTAGATTATGTTTTTCAATACGTGCATGCACCGTTAGGAAAAAAAAAAAAGAATGGATGGCATGGTGCTTTCCCATCATAATAAATGTAGGAGTTTTATTTGTGCTTGCATTTAAATGTCTCAAACTCAAAATTCTACGAAAATATCATGAATTGTTTCACTTTCTCTCATTCTGAATATTTTCATGTTTTAAAGAGTTGATTAGCCAAAGAAGATATTATCTACCATGCTTGTGACAATGATCCAAGAGATAAAACATAAGTAAGAGGAAGTTTTATTTTGTTTGCACACTTCATCATGGTGAGTGTTTTAGGATTATATTACACATTGTTGAGGCTTTCTACAAATTTGTTAGACATAAATCAACAATGCTTTGTCAAGGTCAGTACCAAATTGACTAGAACAACGACTCAATCCGAATCGATGGATCAACTCAATGTATATCATGTGACTAAAATCTATATGGGGTCAATTTCACTCATGGTCACAAAACTTTATGTTTTTTATACTTTAGTCACAAAACTTTGTTTTTTTTTCAAAATGGTCACAAAACTTTCCAAAATTTTCACTCATGGTCATTCCATCCATTTTCCGTTAACTAAGCGTTAAATAACGCTTACGTGGCGCTCATATCAAATTTACTTAATTTAAAAAAAAAATTACATTTACTTCATTTTCTTAAAAAATGTCAAAATTATTTTTAAAATTAAAAAAAGGAAATTGATCGGATAACTCATTTTGGGCACTGACCCAATCAGAAGTTGTGCACTACACCTCGACACGCGTGCACACATATCTCTACATATCTCGATGTGTGTATACGCGTCTCAAGATAAATTAAACGTATCCTAATTGAGTCGATGCCAAAAGTGGTTATCTAATTATTTTTTTAATTTTAAAAATAAATTTGAAATTTGTTTAAAAAATAGGGTAAATTTAATTCTTTTTTAAAAATAAATTGAGTAAATATGATGGTGTAGCCACGTCGGCGTCATGTAAGCGTTATTTAACAATTAGTTAACGAAAAATGGATGGAATGACCATGAGTGAAAATTTTGAAAAGTTTTGTGACCACTTTGAAAAAAAAAAAATTAAGTTTTGTGAGCAAAAGATAAGAAACACAAAGTTTTGTGACCATAAATGGAATTGACCCCTGTTAGCTGGGATGGCCTATTTTCTTTTATCAATAATTCTCTAAGGATCAACCAAATGAATAGGGCCTGTAAAACCAACACCTTTGGCTTTATGTGCTCATAATAAGCAAACACTACACAAAATGTGCATAAACTATATTCAGCTCAAACTCTATGAGTTCCAGAAGGTAACCTAAACAAATTCATGCTCAAAGTCCTTAGTTAAATGTATGAAACTATAAGAGTTTCATTTGTACATGCATGCTACTACAACTAAATGAAGTCTAATACTATATGATAAACTTATGTCTTATTTTATTTGAATAAGACTCGTGAGAATGGACTTTCAATAAATCTAACGGAATGAAAGAGTTTGATCCATGTTGCCAACCCCAACTAATTTGAGATTGAAGCTAGGTGTAATAAACCTAACTCTAGTCATACTCTTTTGTCAAGAAAGCATGAACTAGGGCAAGGTAAGACTTGTGACTAAATCATTCATTCCTTGAGATACTAAAAGAATAGCTGAAATTTACAAACTTGAAACTAAATGTTTATTGCGATACATTTAACAAATAATGCATGTGTCAACATACTTTTCAAAAGAAAACCAGTTCTCTCATTGTTGGACTTCATGATCACCTTGGCCAAGATCAAGATCCATGGAATTGGTTCTCTTCCTATTTTGCTCCAATTAAATGGGCACTTTACGATGTAGAAACAAACATGAAGAAACTTTCCAAATTAAGAAAAAAATAACTAGTCAATGAGGAAAAGGACATATATGATGATGTAGAAGAAGTATTAACCTTGTGACCTCAAGAAAAAAAAATAACAAGAAAAGATTATTTTAAACCAAGGAGCATGTAGGACTCTAAGAGAATTATAGGTCAATTGTTTGACAAAAAAAGGATTGAACACACTGACAACAAAAAAAAAGAGTTAAAAATAGACCATAACGGAGAGGCTCTCAAACCAACTGTATAAGAAATGGGAAGAACCAATAATTTCAAGAAAATTAATGATTGAGTAGTTTTAGCACTCTTAAAATATTAGTTTTGAATGTGATATTATTTCGCTACTAAGCTTATTTTAATAATCCACAGGAGTTTGTAGACAAGATACAACCATTCATATTAAAACCAGTCATTCTTATTTGATACATCAATTAAGAAATATCCAAACACTTGAGCTAGTATTTACAACCACAATATTGTATTGGTTTACCTTTTCTATGTAGGTTATGATTTCACATAATAAATTAGATTTCTTTTTTGACATGACTCAAGTCTTTTATTGGTTCTTAATATTAAAACCATTCATTTTTACTTGGTATATGAATTTAAAAGTATCTAAACACTCGTGGTAGTATTTACAACCAAAATGTCGATTTGTTCTACCTTTTCCAAATAATCTATGATTTCGTAGAATAAATGAGATTTCCTTTTTGACTTGACTCGAATCTTTAATTGGTTCTTAATAAAAACGATTCGTTCTTATTTGGTATGTCAATTGAAATGTATCTAAACACTTGTGATAGTCCCCGATTAATTTGGATTGAGGCTTTGTGATAGTATTTCAAACATCAACGACCGGAGAAAGAGCAATTGCACAACCAAGAAAAAACATCGTTTTTACAACCATAATATCGAATTGTTTTACCTTTTGTAAGTAGGTAATGATTTCACAGAATAAATGAGATTACCTTTGTAAATCAATCTAATATGGTATGTTAATTAAAAAGTATCTAAACATTTAGTAGTTTTTACAATTACAGCCACAATATCTATTTGTTATACATTTTCTAAGTAGGTTGTGATTCCACAACATAAATGAGATTTCCTTTTTAACTTGACTAAAATCTTTTTTTTTTGTTCGTAATATTAAAACCATTATTTTTTATTCGCTATGTTACTAAAAAGTATGAAAACACTTGTGGTAATATTTACAACCCAATATCGATGTCTTCTACCTTTTATAAGTAGGTGACTTATGATTTCATAGCATAAATAAGATTTCGTTTAACTTGACACAAATCTTTTTTTAGTTCTTAATATGAAAATTATTCATTCTTATTTGGTATTTCAATTAAAAAGCATCAAAAACTTGTGGTGGTATTCACAATTACAACCAAAATGTTGATTTGTTCTACCTTTTATAAGTAGGTTATGATTTCACATAATAAATGAGATTTCCTTTTTAATTTGACTCGAATCTTCTATTGGTTCTTAACCCTTAAAACCATTCATTATTATTTGGTATGTTGATTATAAAGTATTTAAACACTTGTAATGGTATTTAAAACCAAAATGTTGGTTTGTTCTACCTTTTGTAAGAAGGCTATTATTTCACACAATAAATGCTATTTCACAATAAAGATTTGAGAGAATTTAAAAGAAAATAAATCATAACCAACTTTGAAAAGGTTGAATAAATCGACATTTTGGTTGCAAATACTAACACAAGTGTTTAAATACATTTTAGTTGACATACCAAATAAGAATAAACGATTTTAATACCAAACGACGACGACAACAACAACAACAACGTAGCCTCAATCCCAAATGTACTCGATTCAGTGCAATTGATGGTGAGCTTTCCAAACCATTCACAATTTTAATACTAAGAACCAACAAAATATTTGAGTCAAGTTAAAAAGAAAATCCCATATATTTTGTGATATCATAACCTAATTAGAAAAGATAGAACAAATCAATATTGTGGTTGTAAATACTACCACAGGTGTCAAGACACTTGTGACACACCAAATAAGAATGGATTGTTTTCCTATTAAGAATCAAAAGAAAATTTAAGAGAAATCATGGAGAAAATTTTGTTTATCTTATAAAATTAAAAACAACTTAATAAAGGTCGAACAATATACCATGTTCAAACAAAATGACACATATCAAAATTACAATTGGTGATGTGTAGGAACTGCCAACTACCAAACTATAGGGATCTTGAAACATTAAATTTAAACGACACTCTTGTAAAGTCAATTACTTAAAATCTCCAAAAGATGTTGTTATTCAATAATGAATATTGTCATTCTCGACTTTTTGAGATCATCAAATGCTAGCGAGTTCCTCTATTCTACTTTTTTCCTTCATCTAGTTGTTGGATATCTCGTTAATGCACATCTTTTGTTTCCTAATCCCCTAGTGAATTACTAAAAAAGTATGTAAAACCATATACTTGATCAGAGGCGGAGCCAATGCTAGTGTGGTGGTGGTGGTGGGGGGGCCACTTCACCCCATCCACTGTATACTATACAGAGGAAACACTTCTTTGTTGTACTAAATAACTATGTGGCCCCCCCTCTCCCAAGTGGTCAAGTCCCAATTGTTAATTGTTGTTGTGAAAAAAAATTACGCATATGTTACACTTTACGTATGATTATTAGTGACTTTTCATGTTAAAATATTACATGAATACATTTTTTTGAAGGCCATTTTGATTAAAGTCTTGGTTCGGTGATATGACACACTAGAGTCTTGACATGCAAGTCTAAGGTTAACAAGACAGTTCAAACCACACTTGATTCTTACACTATCAAAGAACAGTAACAAAACCACCATTTTTTAAATTAATTGAAATCAACTTATATATCGTTTCCATTACACTCTATTAACAATAACTTCTTTTTTTTTTTTTTTGTCAAATTATTAACAGTAACTTTTTCATTCTCATCAAACAAGTCAGGTTATATATTTGCATACATTCATATAAGGATTCATTTGGAAAATGCTAGAACGCACGCCCCAAAGCACACTATCTTATCCAACCATGTTTTGAATCTCGTGATACGTAAGCTCGTATCTCAAGGTGGACACAAACGGTAAGGTAGGAGTGTACGTTTCGAAGTGCATTCTAGCTAGGGGTGTCATTCTAGCACCGTCCAAGATTAACTTATAGGTGTCTAAGCGTGAATATTTTTAAATTTTATGTGCCTTGGTACATATAACGGTTGCCCCCCTACCTTAAGGCTGGCTCTGCCCCTGTCCTTGATGATTCCATCCTATTTGAAACACAAAAACTTCTAGAAAGATGTCGCACATATGAAAAGGGAAAAGATATTTCATGTTCACCACAATTACGGATCTTCTTTCCACTTGAATTTACCCAAAATTCATACAAATTCATATTTATTTTAGTATACTTTCTAAAAAGTTCATTAATGTTATAACTCATTAGTTTGTCCCCCTCTACTTGAATACAACAACAACAACAACAAGTGCCAAATTAATTGGGGTCGACTACATGGATCAAACTCTTCCATTGTGCTCGATTTAGTGCAATTGATGGTGAGCTTTCCATCTTCACACCTAGGCGGCGATGTGAAACACACTCTTGCTCATTTTTCACTACACCCAAGCTTCGATTACTATGTGAAACTCCCCAATGTTTATATGTGTTTGATCCATTTCATGAAGAGTGACAAAAGTTTTATGTTGGCTGTAAAATATCGCAACCCTCATCCATTTTCCAAGAATGAGAAATGGGCTTAGGGCCTCCCTCCCCCATTTTTCGGGTATGAAAAATGGGTTTGAGACCTCCCTTACCCATTTTTTGGTATGGAAAATAAGCATTGAAGTCCTCCATTATCCGAACTTGAGACTGGTTATGAAGCGCACACAATGTCCTACATAGGTGTTCCCCCTCTACTTGAATGATTGGTCTAATTCAAGAGGAAGAACCGTTACAGATACAAAACAATTCGTTCTAGTTTTACATTTATATGAAACTTCTACCCCATGTGCATGTAATGGAGCCTCGATTCATTTGAAATCCATTCCACAATATAATTTGATGATCTATTGGCAACACTGTGGTGATAAAGTTCGTAATGCCAGAGGAACCATTATTGCAAGGCATAGGGGAGAGGTTGTAGCTAAATCCATACAATTTTCCTATATTTTGTGCTTACTTGATGCCATAGAGAGGCCCACTCCTATTCCGGCTTTTACACATTTCGTTACTATGGCAGCAATCGGGATTTTTTTATCGCTCATTTTTTTCCTCTTCTTAGAATTATGTCTAATACGCTGGATCTAATTTCCTTGGCAGGTATAATAACAGTCCTATTAGGAGCCACTACCACGATTTAGGATTTGATTAAAAAAATAACAAACAATTGATTTATTTGATGCTTTTATCCTCGAAGAAATGTATGGTCGTTTGATCAATTCAAAGTGTATTAACTGAATAGCTGATGCAGCTGCATTGTCAAGGTTAATACCAAGTTGACTAAAACAAGGTTACAATCTCAAATCATTGGATTGCCTTAAAGAATCTCGACAATGACTATAATTTATGACAAAGGTCTATAAGTTGGCAGACCTTAGTTTTAAAAGTCCATGCACATTGACTTGATCAAAATGTTTCTTAGTTAATAAGTTGAATCACAAAACATATGGATGCTTGTCTGAGAACCTTGAAGAATGATGCCTCACGAGGTTCTTTCACAAAAGTACAGGTTCATTTCAATCATGATTCATGAAGAACATGTACAGATTTAACATTTGTAAATCAGACCAATCCCAACCATCTCTTTCTCACTGCTCTCCCTCCCTCCTCCCTTTCTCAGAAGACATTCCCATCTTAGATATTTTCTTATCTCGAATGGCAGGTTGAAGTTCTTGCCCTCTTTGGTTTTACATGGTGAGAAAAACCAAATGAATTCTAGAGCAGTTCACTTCAAGAAAGGTCAATAAACAAGGTGTCCAGACTCTTTTACTTTAGAATCATTTCTTAC
The DNA here is from genome assembly GCA_039657345.1 of Stephania japonica. Lineage (NCBI taxonomy): Eukaryota > Viridiplantae > Streptophyta > Magnoliopsida > Ranunculales > Menispermaceae > Stephania > Stephania japonica. Next base: position 76,436,566 of record CM077556.1, read on the forward strand.
TTTTTGCTGCGCAAGTTTATTTGTAGTATTGTTTTATCAACTGTATCAAAAAGCTAGTCATTTTTCGAGATCTTCTAGTTTCTTGGAGGATACTCTTCAGACATCATTTTCTTGTGTATGAAAAATATATATGTATGTGGGTTTTTACAAAAGAATACAACAACAACATAGCCTCAGTCCCAAATTAATTGGGGTCGGCTACATAAATCAAACTCTTTCATTGTGCTCGATTTAGTGCAAAAAGCCAACCTGTCGCACCCTCATTCTTTATCTGGATTTGGTACCGGCTATGTAGCGCACATAGTGTTCTACATAGGTGGAGTTTGTATTTACAAAAGAATGACGAAATAAAATTCAGGCCTAGAGATTTCATCAAATATGCATCGAACGAGGAATAATTTCATATTTAGAGTTTAATTTATGTTTTGTTATAATTTCAAAAAATGAAACAAACAAGTCAGCAACTGTAAATGTTCGAGAACCACAAAATGGCAAATCAAAATCAATAGAAAACCATTAAAGTTGAAACCACTTGGTGATGTAAGCCAATAACTAAACATGTAGACAATGGAAATGCTCTTTAATAAGTTCTGGCTTATTGAATTAAGAGACCTTGGTACAAGCTTAAAAGCTTACACAGATGTCAGTGTCACTTCAAGGTAATTTACTAAAACAAGGGGCCTAGTCTGAATCATTTGATCAGTCCAAACGTCAAAGTATAAAATAGTTGCTAGAACTCTAACGTTCTATAAGTTGGCATCCGCTTAATTTCCACAGCTGACCACTCTCTATTTACATAAGAACCTTTAGTTGGTGGGGAAAAAAATTGCATTCATTGTCAATGCTCTAAAACTTTTCTATAAATTGGACTGTTCAAAGCCACCATAGACATATCAGTCCAAATGGAAGAGGATGAAGAAATAGTTGTAGGAATGACTAAAACAAGCAGAATGGAGGACAAGAGAAGAACAATGAAATAGTTATAGGAATGGCAACATTCATCAGATTGGTGATTTACCAAAAGTATAGAAGCTTGTCCTCATATGTCTCTGCCAAGGTGACAACTTGATGTCTAGTATCAATAATTGATGAACTAGAAAACATGTGTTGATATCCATTTGAGCTAGAAAACATATGTTGATATTCATTTGAGAATTTCATTCACAGGGACTCTATCTAAACATACAAGCAGTTAAATGTATAGATGTAAGATTTTTTAAGGAATTTCAAAATGCGCAGGAGGGTCATTGAATGTGCTCCAAAGAGTTAGACTGTTGACTTACTCGGAACCAAGAGAGTAAAGCAAATGAAGATTCTCATTCTTGTTTACTTTGTTGATGTGAAGGGGGAACACTTGATCACAGCATCTTTAATGATCTTCAAGTTTTAGAACCTCTGCTTGCTTTTGAATGGCCAGCAGGTCAAGTCACCTGATATTGGAAGAACATGAAGTTCAATAAAAAATCTAAAATCTTTATTCAGTTTCTTTTTCTATTGACATGTTTTGTCATTATAACATATAAAAAAATCAGTATGAACATGTGAAGCATGAAATAGTATCAGCTTTTCCCTCCAAGTTTTGCATCAGTGAGCTCTAATGTCGAATTCAAGTATGAGTCTCAATCAGACCTTATTTATTGAATTATCTAAATATTAAAATAGTCTCCTTGTTTTCCTCTGGTCTTCCAGAATCACGGTCAGAAACGTGATTCGAGTAGATCCAACAACACATAAGGGAGCCCAGAGCAAAACGGAGTGTGTTTCCTACGTAAGATAATCATTTTCACTGTTTTTTAAATAATGGTTGCTGTGAGATCATAATATGAGTTTTTAAGATCATTGAAAACATCCATCAGAAAATAACAGAATGAAATCAACATTTCTTGAAAGAGCAGTGCTAACCACTCACTTAAAAGTCACTGACTTCATCGATGCAGTTCATATGTTAAAGAATAGTCTCTCCTATTATTTTATCTTTCTAGAGAAATCAAGGATGGAAAAGCATCAAATCAGTTAAAACAAAGCAGGAACCGTGATGAATGCACACTCACGTAGGAGGTAGATCGAGAAAACTAGTATCTGCAGCTGAGTTGAAAAAGAAAAAGGAGATCATAACGATCCAAAAGAAGAAACAGATGAAACCAATCCGCATCTTCGCCCATACAAGCTCAGAATAAGAGCGATCAACTCCTGAAGGCAATAAGTCCTCAATCATGATCTGAAGCAGCGAATCCAGTATCTTCTTAGGCCTCGGTCCAACTTCAGAATCATTTTTCACTTGAACCTGTGCTTTCCTCAGAAAATCCACCACGATTCGAGCCTCCTCATCGTCCATCCCTCCTAAGTGATTCAAATCAACAACTCCTTCATCACATTCTGCTTGCTTATCCTCGTCGCCAATCTTAGACGATAACGCCTCAATCGAATCCAACAAAGTAGAACTCGAAAACAACTCGCACATCTAAAATCAAACCAAACACGAAATGAATAACAATCCAAATCCAAAAACCATGACTAGAATTCACTAAACCAACCTCCGGCAGGTCCACCGACTGATCAAAATCGAGGACCTCAGATTCCGGAGAGGAATTGACGGAATCCTTCCTTTCCAGCTGAAAAACCTCAAAATCAGATCCATTCCATGACTTCTCAACGATCTGCAAACAGAAACCACGATCAACTCACCGAAACGACTGCGAAGGCGACGGGCGAGGTCACAATTTGAGAATCGAAGCTGTTCGTGACCTTACTTTGTTAGGCTTTCTCCCGATCGACTGATCCAAGTCGAGGATTTCAGATTCCGGAGAGGAAACGAGTGAGTCCTTCGTTTCCAACTCGAAATCCTCAGGAACAGATCCGTTCGATGACTTTCCGGCGATCTGCAACCAGAGATTAGGATCAAATTCCGGAGAGTGCACGGATTGAGAATCGAATAAACTGAGTTTGATCTCACCTTGTTAGGTTTTCTACCGAGTGATCCGATTGAGTCAGATTGCTTCGCTAACGAACTCTCCTTGGAGCGTCGGTTCGGAGAGTCGACTGGGCGAGGTTTCATCTTCGCATTGGCGGGAGAATTCGAATCGGCTCTCTCTTACCAGCTCTGTCAAGACACGGTCACTGATCGAGCTATTTATATCATGTTGAAGACAATACGGATATTCCCTACTTTCGAGTGTTTCTTTATAAAACAACTCTTGGTCCTGTTACTGCCACGTAGAAGCTGAAAAGGGGGACAAATGGAAAATTCATTTTTTTTTTTTTTTAAGATAAATCGAAATTTCATTAATTAATCATTCAATACAGAATCAAATACATATTGATTCGCTAATCTTATTTGTACAAATAAATTATCATTAATTTATTTTTTTTTCGAAATTGAAACAATTTAACAATCAAAGACTGTTATTTATAACGTTGAAACTCATGACAATACACAAAAGTACTAGAACCACAAAACGAATTATAAAATTTTTCAAACACGAAGAAGACTTAAAATTTCTTAACTGGAGAAGACAAAAACTTCTCAACAAGGAGAAGACAAATCAAAAACTTCCAATTAGAGAAGAAAACTAACTATAAAGTAAAAACTAAAGATAAATCAATCCAGCGAATCGCACAAATCTACACAAAACTGTTGATGAAGATGCACCACAACAAGGATAGATCAATCTCTACAAATTTTATTAGATTTGTTGTTTATTGCATGAACAAAAGCAAAAAAATTTGATTGGAATCAACTGTCAATCGTTGAGAGGATCAGTGGTAGTTGATGAACAAAAATCACAAAACCATATAAAAAAAAAAAATAGAGTTTTGAAGAGAATGAGGAATTCACGTGCGGTTTTTAAGAAGGATGTATGCAAATGGAGAATTTATTTATTCGTTAGCCCTTCTATTTTCCTTTTCAAGAAGGAAACAATGTATTTTACTTGGGTGGTTTTTTGTTTTTTTTGTTTTTGTTTTTGAAACATACTTATTGAGGGTCATATTATTTTTCCTTACTATATGCTGGCGGCATATTATCCCAACGTCCCTCTATTTTTAAGGAAATATACATTTTACTCGATTTAGCTTAATTTTCATCTCAAAAAGGTCAATTTGTTAGATGACTGTACTTTAAAGAGATTGAAGAGCGAAAATTTCTAAAATCTAAGGGGCTAAATGTGTGTACTATATATGACAAACTTTACGAACTAATAGTTCATTTGCATAGAGATGTTAAAAGAATTACGATTGAGCTATGGCATGGGGTTGGGAGTAATAGGATTTACAATTCTTCACTTTCATTTTTTTTATTTTATATTTTTTATCTCAAAGATAATTTTATTAAATTAAAAATTCAAGATTACATCAAATTAATAAAACAAAGCTTGGACATAATTTGGTAATTCACTCTAAAACAATACTTCAACATGACTTCACGATGATTTTGACATGACAATTTCATTCGCTTGTCGATTAACATGATTAATCTTCCATTTATCAATCTTCTCATCAGTGTTTTACAATCCTAAAACACCTCTCCCGCTTCAAATACAATAGCTTTAAAAATTGTTGTTTCTAATGTATACTATATACTAGTTTGAAATGAAGAAATTAGATGATGCATGGGCATATCAAAACTAACTTGGGACTATGCCCAAACCAACTTGTGACACATTAATTATGAGAAATATAAATGTCTTGAAAAGTACACCGTTAATTGCACTATTTTTTTTTTAAATTTCAATTGCACTAAATTGAGTATAATAAAAAAGTTTGATCTATTAATTGACCTCAACTAATTTAAAATTGAGATTTTGTTATTGTTGTTGTTTTTTTTTTCTTTTTTTTTTTTTGTAAATATTGTTGTTGGGTTATTTGCTTCCCATTTTAATGGGAATTGAAAAAGGAATTCGAAGTACGAGGACTAGGCTTTAGTAGTTGACATTCCAAGTTTGTTCTTATTCCCGTTTTAGTAAAAAATAATAATAAGGGCAAGTTTTTTTCAATTATATGTCAAGGTAAGTAATCCCCAACTGCGGTGGATATGACTACATGAGCAACAACCTTTCTCCAAGAAAATTTAATTGTAGTTTAACTCATTATCAAGGCTCAAACTCGAGATCACTAGCTAAGATAAAAAGACTCATGCCATCATGCAACAACACCTTCAGGTCCAAATATATGCATTTTAGTACCGTATGACATTACATCATGAAAAACGAAAAATGCTAAAGTTATTGAGATTGTGCGCCCGAGTAAGACACACTTGTACGTGTCCCTCCAGGTGCTCCATCGAGGTTACCCTAACCAAGTTTGTCCGGATCCTGATTCAAATCTTAGAATCTTACGATCCAAATTATTGATAATGATCCAACTTCTAATAGGATCGGATGTTGGGTGGGATCTATATGATCCATGAAATTTTGTAGGATCCCGACTCTATCCAAAGGATCTTGACCTACAAATCTATTCTATTACAAGTTTTCTTAATTTCATAGGGTCACCATAAGTGCACATGCTACCAACATCATCAAACCATTTTTGTTTACTACTTTACCATTGAGCACTTCCTTATCCTCATTTATTTGACACACGTATTAATTAAGAATCGCGTAAGGGCACCCCACCATTTTTAATTAAAACTGATTTTATAACCAATTGACAAAAATACCCTCATCCAACCTAACAATTCACATGCCCATTCAAATCCTCTTAGGGCACCCCATTTTTGAAAACTCATTTTTTTACGAAGTCAAGTCGATTTATCGCAGGCCAAACATCACGTTTGTCGATCAAAGAGTGTGCACTGGCCCTTGTCAATTACATTTGTCAATCCGTCGCCGCCCGGAGATTCGACGAGTTTTAAATGTTTTTACTAGTCTAATGGTTGAAGAAAATGAGTGGAGACGGATGTCGTACACGGAAAATTAGTTTTTATAATTTTTGTGGGTTTTTTTTTTCATTTTTGAAGGTGAACTACAGACGCAAATTTATTGGTCACACATGACCGAGACATGTTGTAGTGTTTGATACCCTATAATCGATAACTAATAAAAGGTGTATGTTATTACCAACTGAGTTTAATCACAAACACAACTTTTATTACACTTCATTGGAAGCAATCAAGACATAGCTTAATGTCTTGGTAATAGGTCACCGAGACCAAAACCAGTATTATCGGTGATACTCAGCCACGTGGTCTAAGGGTCCTTCTCACTTAGGTGTCGGTTGATATTAATCGACACTTACACAATGATATCAACAATGGACGTTTGAGACCAAAAGAAAGATCACGACCCCGTGTGACTGAACACTACAAGATTGAAGTTAAACACATCGTCCGACCATAAAAGCAACAAATCTACCTTAAACAAACAAGAAAGTGAGGAGGTTTTGGTATATTGAGGCCTTGATGTCGTAATGGAAGGGAGAAAAGAAGGGTTTCATTCCATTTGGTTGTAGGGTGCTCGAACTTCAAACGAAATGCCATTTTAGTAAAAGTATCGGGGTGCCCTAATCAGCGGGGTGCCCTGAGGGAATTGCGGGGTGCCCTTAGCGCGACTTTTAATTAATCATACATGAGAGCATGCAATCATTTATCTAAATTTTTATTTCTCATCATCCATAACTCATTTGTCATCGTTGCTTCAAAATCATTTCAAGTTTAATGCATAACATATTCTTTACAAAAGTGTACATATTCTTTACAAAAGTTTTTTACTACAATATATGTGTATATATATGTTTTAGGTATGTAATTTATTTAAGAGATAGGATCTTAAGATTCACAATCCGATCCAGCTATCTCAATCCTAAGGAACATTGAATCGATCATATTTGGGATCTCGATCCTGACAACCTTAACCCTAACAGGTTCCATTAGGCCTAGCAATATAGTATCTGGACTCGCCAGCGGCCCGATTTTGTCTGGTCAAAATAAAAAACGTTCAGACAATATTTTAAAAAATTCAAACCAGGTCTGGACAAAAACTTTTTGTCTTAATTTAAAATCGAGCCTCGTCTGAACAAAGTTTTGTAACCCTAGACCTGGCTCGGACTTGGTTCAAATTTTAAATAAAGTTAAAATTATTTTTAATGAACAAGTAATACTTATTAAATAGATTAACAAACACTAATCTACTCTACTACACAAAAATTAATGTACTAAAGATATCTTTAATTTTAAAATAAAATAAAATAAAATTTAATTTTTTTATACTTGAACATTTATTTTTTGACATTAAATGTTTATTACATGAATTATTTTTAGTAACTTACAATGATTTATCGTTCGCAATTTTTGTTAAAACTTCAATATTACTTTTTTAAATTGCATCATATAAAATTATAATATACGTATATTTTTAACATTTGAAGAAACTTTCTATATGAGAAGTTAATTTTGAGACAATCGAGAATCTAAATTTTAAGCAAAACAAATATAGACAAGCTAATCTTGTCCAAATTTTAAAATGGATCGAGTCCAAACAATGAATATACTTCTTTATAGTAAAAATTTGTTTAGACCCAAACTCATCCAGACCCAAATTTTCGCCAACACTGGGGTCCATAAAAAATTTGGCCTTTTCACAAACTTGAACTGGCAAATCTGCATCATCTCATGAAATTCAACATTGTTAAATTTGGCCTTTTCACAAACTTGAACTGGCAAATCTGCATCATCTCATGAAATTCAACATTGTTAAATTTCATAAATATGGCTGCACATCTTAATTATTAATTTTTTTTGGTCAAATCATCTTAATTATTAATTTGAAAAAATACAGGGAAAATGCTTCTCTTCTCTTTTCAACAAAATTTCTGCAACAAAGAGCAAGAGAGCTACAATAATAGAGAAACAACAAATTTCTATCGCTTTCGCCTCTTTGCTTCAAGCCTCCGCCTCCTTGCTGCTTCCTCTCGTCTTTCCTCCTCCTCGATGAGCTTCAATTGAATCTCATCTTCTCTCCTCCCAATCATTTCACTGCCCAAGACAGGATAACAAAGTAAGATACCCCAAATGTCATCTTCTGTCCAAGAACAGATAAGTTGCAGACTTGCAGTCAATCTACCTAGGGGTGACAAAAAAAGGGGTTGGGACATACACCCCTTTAATAATGACTAAAAATAGTGTCTGAATTGTACCCATTTTTAAAATGGACATTTTTTAAAATAATTTTTTTCACCTAATTATTTACAAAAATGCTTGATTTTTACGTCACAATGCATTCCATCACTATGAAAAAGACATGTATATATATATATATTAAGTCTTGCAAATTTCCATATAAGAATAACATCGACCATTAATGAAATTATAATGCAAACATCTTGAAAGTTTTCAAATACCACTATAAATAAATAAAAATATTATTTTAATTAATCGCTAAACAGGTACCCGATTTTTTTTTTTATTTGTCCGGAGCCGGACCCATTTTTTAAAACGGACAAGAAAATATATCCGAACCCGTATTTATTTTGAAAAAATTATGTCAAACCCAATTTTCAAATGCAGACAAATGGGTCCGAACACTTTTTGCACTGCAATTCAACTGGAACAAAAAATAAAATAATTAAAGGAACAAGATGTAATGAATCATGGCAAACCTTCTATGCTCCTCCTGCATAATATCATCGAAATTAGCCTCCATGTCGCTGTCATCCTCATCTACCTCAGCGTATTTTCTAGGATCATATCTGCAAATAGCAGCTATTAAGTTAGCAAACATTCTCATGAACCAAATAGAGACCTTAGCAAACATTTCCATATACCATTCCGTATCTCTACACATTCTATGAGTATAACGAAAAAGATAATTTAAGCATCGCCAAAACTCTCTACTTGCTAGATCACAACGTGTCAGTGGTGGAAGGAAAGCCAACATATATGAAAAGTAGAGCCTCACCCAAACATTTTTCGAATCATAGCTCGTGGATCATCCTCGTCGTCGTCGTCATCAAATGGTCTATTTGGTCTCTTTTTTGGCTGATCCGCTTGCAAACGTTCGCGTGGAGGGATTTGCTTAGGAGGTTTAATCTGAAAATTTTCATGCAAAACACCGAAATTTCACAATCACAGCAAAATTATAAAGATGTCCTGGATAAATTAAACACAACACAATTCTACTTTATTCATCTGTCTAATAAACACAATAAGAAAAAAACCTGGGGCTTTTGGAGCTGAAAGAGGGGGCTTTGAAATCGGTTTGGTCCTGTCTGGTTGTTGAAGCGGACGTTTCTGTTCTGGGAATCGTCTTTGCACAGAAGAATGTGATGCAGGTAAAGAGGCTTTTGGAGTATTAGACATGGGCCTTTTAACACCAATTGAAGAACCCTTCTTGTCCATTATAGGGGCAGATATCTTGCTTGAAGTTGGTAACTTACGCGGATCAGCAATCTTAGGAACCAATCCTTTTGAAGCCATAGGTTGGCGGGAGCCATTTGTAGAACCACTAGCAACCATTTTTCTTGAATCTGCATAGGTTGTATTAGGCCTACTTTGAGAAGCTATCTTGTTGTTACTAGCTTTTGGAATTGGACGATGAGCAGAATGCAATTTTCTTTGTGGAAAACCTGATAATGTCTTGCCATGATCATTCACAGACAGCATGCTTCTGGATGGGCCTTGAGTAGATCGAGCATCTAGTGCATCAGCCAAAGAACAACAATACAAACAAAAATAATGGTAAGAATAGCTAGCTTAAAGTTCAACTCCAAAAAAAAAAAAAAAAACAAAAAAAAAAAAAAAAAAAACAAAACAAAGAAAGATCTGGTGAAAAGCTCACCAGATTTTGGAACCGAAACATTTCGTGGAGGTTCTTTTGTGGGTGCAGAAAGCTCCGCGTCATCTGAAAAAAGGAAAGCATAATCTCTTGAATAATCTTTATGGTCCTTTTCTTTCTGTGCTTTCAATTTTGCCTGCAGCAATCGAGTTACACCCAGCAGTATTAGAGTACAGCAGTAATTTCATGGGACAAGAAGTACAGCAGCCTACAACTCTTACCAGATCAATGCGCCTCGGTTGCGGTTTACTGACCCCAGGCCTAGCTCCAGATAGGTTTTTTTCACTCTGCAAGTGATGTTTAAAATTTTTAAGGCAAAACATACTTTTTGGTCCTTGAACTTTGAGTCTTTTATGCTTTTGGTCCCTGAACTTTTATTAGTGTTTATTTGGTCCCTTAACTTTCATTGTTGTACATTTGGTCCCTGAGCTTTTGAGTTTTTATGCTTTTGGTCTCTAAACTTTGAGTTTTTTATGTTTTTGGGGTAAATTAATTTTTTTTTTCAACTTTTGTTGGTCAATGTGAGTCGTCCGGTTTAATAATATAAACTACTTTACTCTTCTTGACTAGTCACGAGACACTTTCGTCACTCACATTGGCGGAATTTAACACTTTAAATGATGGACTAAATACAGACCTTTGTAAAAGTTCAAGGACCAAATGTGTAGTAATAAAAGTGCAGGGACCAAAAGCATTAAAAAACACAAAGTTCAGGGACCAAATGATGGGGTTTGCCAATTATTAAAGATGAAATAAGCAGAGAGTTGCAGAAATGCACAGTCCTCTACATGGTATGATCTTTAGAATGGAACACCAGCACCTAAAGGATAATGTGCCTAACAACTAGATCGAACAAAAACTGGCTTGTATAGATGAATGTAAATAATAGGAACATATCAATTGTCATATTGAAACAGGTTGATAGGCGGGGCAGTGTTAGCCATTAGATGAGTCTAACAGACCTTCCGAATCAACCTGATACAAAGATCACAATCAGTCGCACTATGCAGTTCATGCATGAGAACTGACAAAACCATATGGTGAAGGTGATACAGTTCCAACTTGAAGAATTTGTTTATGCAGTTCAAAAATAAGGGGGAAAAAGCATAGAGGGCCTCACTAAGGGCCAGGAGAAAAAGAAAACCTTTGCAGTCAAGAATGTTTTTTGTTTATTAAGACTTTTGCAAACCTATTTGTCACCAGCAGTATACACTTTGGCACTAATTAGTCGTTAACATTTTCTATTAAAATAAGGCCACCCGTTACTTCTTCAATAATCTATCTTGCATCAGCATACTTAGTTGAATTCATTTCTGTAGAGGTAAATTGTAGTTAAGGATGAGACCAACATAATTCAGCAGTGCTTATTCTGCTCCATTTTTTCAAATTTAAAAAATACGATAAGAAACTTGTGTGGTTGGATTAGAGCATAAAATAACTGAATGAAAGAAATGAAAAGAATAGAAGAATTTGCAGTTAAAATTGTTTCTCGTTAATTAAGATTATTAAGATTTTGCCAAACCTATTTGTCACCAGCAGTATACACTATACACTCTTGCATGGATGAGTCGTCAACATTTTCCATTAAAATAAAGCCGCAATAAATGCAAGTTAGTTATTTATTTAGTAAAGTACTCCCTCCGTCAAAAATGTAAGTCGTTTAAGGTAAAGGCACAAGAATTAAGAGAGCCTTAATTACGAGTGTAATATATGTCCTTTGACATTAAATGAAAGGAAAATTAAAAGAATCATAAATGTTTGGATTGCACAAAGGTAAAATGGGTAAAAAAAAACAATAAATACACTCTCGAATTCAAAACGACTTACAATTTTGAACAAGGGGTTTTTGCTAGAACGACTTATATTATTGACCGGAGGGAGTATATACCATCAGTACCCTAAGTATCAGTGTTCATTTCTGTTATTATGAATTGTAAATTAAGAGAAGAATGAGAATTGATGAATCAGCAGTGTTTATTCTGCTTCTTTTATTTTCAAATTAAATATAAAATTATGTACTTGAAGTGGAAAATAGAAAATACTGATTGTAATCTTCAAAGAAAATTTTAATTTTTTTATTATGTTTCCTTGGAAGGGGAGTTGTTTTTAGCCTAAATAACAATTGCTAATGAGATGTAAAGTTATATTGTTCACGAATTTCCAACATCAAAATGACATTTAGTCCTATGTGATTCATGTACTTTACCCCATTCTGTGCATGCAAAGTTCTAGAAGCCATATGCTGAGTTTCCTGCAGCGACTTCCTTTCTTGTATTACCCTTTGAGCAATAGCTGGCTGAGAAGGGCCAAAGAAGGAGCCGAAACTGCAAAACATGAAATGATATTTCATCAAAGAGCAATATATAAAGAAAGAAAGAGATGAGAGCTGTTTGGAAATGGATGCCACCATTCCAAACACATCATAACAATGATCAAGAGAAGCAGAAAAAGGTCTAACCAAATGACAGCCATACACAAGAAGCCGCAGCACTCACTTGTCATAAGGAAGTCTTTTCTTTTTGTCCTGGTTTTTGCTATCCAAAGACCCATTTTCCTTCTTCAATTTCTTCCTAATAGATTCCTTAAACTTCTGCCTAACCTCCAAGTATTCCAATACAGCTTCACTGGGCTTTGAATCTTCTTCTTCATAATACTCCTCACCACCTTCCTCTTCATAATCATCCTCGTATTCGTACTCATCTAAATTTTCATGGGGCCGATACATCTGCAATAATATCAATAAAGCAAAAAACAATTATCCCTTACGAAGCAATTGAAAAAAGTACTTAAAATACAAAACCTATCATAACTTCACAAATTAAAACAAAAAATTAAAAAAAATGAAAAAAAAAAAACCCACCTCTCTACCATAAGCCTGCATTCTCAATCTCTCTCTTGGTTTTCTCCAAGAACAAAAACCCACAAATGCCCTAAACCTGAACCAATCAGATGGATCAGATCAGGCCAAATAACAATTCTTCAACTGAACAACACATTAAGCATCATTGGCGCACAAACTAATCAAAACCTTGAATCAAACCAGTAAAAACCACAACTTTGTAATAAACCCTATATTCTCACCCTCTCGTCAACGCCTTTGGTTTCTCTCAAAAAACCAATCTTGACAACAAGAACGTAATCCACCTCCCCAATCTCCTTCCCCCAAACCCTCTCAACCTAAAATTGATTATCAAAAACTGATCTTTCATGTCCCGAATTCCCAACCCAAACAACTACAATTATTAACCCTAATTTCTGTCTCCGAAACCCTAAAGTTCATCAATCAACGACTCGTCTCAACCAAAATTCACCAATCGAAACTGAGATCATGCGAGGTTTCAATTGACATTCAAAATCGAATCATATGAACTAATAGAATCGAAAACAAGAGCAAAATCAACAAAAGAAGAAGAGAAAGGAAACTGACCAGAACCAAAGAAAAGGTGACGCTGCGAGAACCTTCAGAGGGAGCGATCTGTCCAATCTTTCTCTCACTTGGGTCGTCATCGAATCGAAAGCATTTATATAGATGTACTCGAACCGGAGAGTCAGCTTGTCCGAACCGGTTCAATGAACCGGGAAATTGGTTGTGAACCGCTTGTTTTACGTCAATTTACCAATTTTGCTAATTTGACGTTGTGATACAAACAATTAGAAGGTGTTTACTCTTACACTCACGCACACATCTCGACGTGAAATTTAAAGGTCCATAACAGCTGTATTAAAAATAGGTGTGACGAATGTGTCACCCGCTTGCATCATCTGCTTTTTTTTAAAGGAAAATGAGCCTCAATTGTCACGTTCAAAGTATATTAAATTATTATGATTCTTTTCTTTTTTTAAAATTAAAAAAAAAATTGGATATAGAAAAAGAAAAAAAAAATGATATGCTAACATAAGTTATTTCTATTGATTCTTTATGACCTGTTAACTGCACTAAATCAAATGTAATAGAAGAGTTTGATCCATTAGTTGATCCCATTAATTTGGGACCTTGTTTAGTTGTGGTTTGTTGTGACTTACACTAAGTTATATGAGTTTACTATGACTTATTAAGTCTACCACTAAACATCTGTAAACTTAAAATTGTTCTTCGTGAGCTTTTACCTTGACAAAGTTGCTTCTCATTGTTCTCAAGGACTCACGAGCAGGGTTTTGGTCCTTGTTAGCTCGTAATAATAAATAAAAAAAATAGTAGTTGTCTCTTTGTTTGGGAAGATAAAGTTTTTTCTTAATTTTTTTTATGACAAATTAATATTACTTTGGTGAATGCCATACGTATAATAGATCCGACATCCCTCAAATTGTTTATACTCAAATCAAGGAAGAAAGAAAGCAGAAAAGTGTGTGATCAGTTAATTAATTTCGCGACTAACAGTTCCTTTGAACACGTAAAGAAAATCATCATTTTCGACGCCATGCCAACGCAGACTGCGATCATCTTGCATGATTCTTTGCCTGTGAATGAAGAAGTAATCATCTTGAGGAAGAAGCTTTTGATCCAACAGAACTTGCCTCAGCTCAGCAACTATAGCAGACTCTCTCATCTGTAATGGAATTATGGCAGAATTAAGCAAACAAGATGAAGTCTGCAGCATGAACCTCAGCATTTTTGTAGGGTATTCAATTCTTCCAGTAGGACTATTACAACTCATAGCATTCTTCTGTATCACAGTCACTTCTGACTGATCAACCACACCGTAATCACATAAGCACCGGTTGTCTTCTTTCAACTCTTTGCCTGAAAAGAGAAGTGTTAGTCTTTTGATGGGAGCACCATTGATGATATGGATTTTTTCCTTCAAACTTCTCACTGTTTCTGCAGTGCTGTCTACTTCTAACTCTATGATTTTGAGGATTGATATCTTGACTGATATGCGAATCTTGTTTTCCATCGGTTTAATGAAGAGATAGATCCTAGAGCCTTCGCTGATTATGGGATAGTCCTCGATGTCAAGCCCATCCATTAGCTCGAATCCGTAAATGCTGAGAGTCTGGTTAGCAACTGGAACTCCCAAGATGCATTCGATCTTCTGTTTGATTTCCAGAACAGGTTCCATGAAACCCACTTCCATGCTGAATTCGCCTCCTATTGTAACAATGACGACGTCCATTGCGCTTTTGATCACTCTGCAGCACAACGAAGACATTAAATCAGATGCAATAAACTAGAAAAACACAATGTAGGACATATTTGAGCAGCATTAATTTCAACATCAAGACGAAGAAATCATCGACTCACCTCTGTTGGGCTGGCAGAATTTGGCATTAATGTTTCTTCAAATACTGCTCAATAGGCATTAACTGAAATGATAAGAGGAATTTATGTGGTGAAAATCATGCCAGAAGAATGGGGTGTCAACTACATTTTGTGTTTTATTCATTCAAGCTGCACTTGTTGAAAGTACAAGCCACATGGAATGTGAGCACAAGGAACACAAAACATGCATGCATGATTGCAAGTAAAACTTAAACTGTTTCTGAATTAACTAGTTCTTAAGCATGTGATTAGCTTCTCCACTAGCTCACTCTGGTGATTGTTCGGTTCATTTTCAGCTATGCCCTAAGAGAGGCTAAGCACTTAAATTAAAAATTCATTGAAGTTACAGCTTGAGTTCAGCTGTATTATGCAACCATACAACTGTTCCAGACCCATTGGACTTCATGCAACTTGCCTTCATCATGCACTTTGTATGCACTTATCAACTGACAATATTGCTCTCACAACTGCAACATTCGTCGCTCGGTAAAACAACAAAGAATTACAGGAGAATATTATGGAATTGCATCCATAACTTGTGTACACCTGCCACCATCCAGTCAGTCAATAATCTAAATATGCTCATAATATTCAAATTGTTCCTTGACAAAATTTATA
This sequence comes from Stephania japonica, assembly GCA_039657345.1. Taxonomy (NCBI): domain Eukaryota; kingdom Viridiplantae; phylum Streptophyta; class Magnoliopsida; order Ranunculales; family Menispermaceae; genus Stephania; species Stephania japonica. The sequence goes on from CM077556.1 coordinate 76,452,211, forward strand.
CTTTTTCTCCCTTTGTTCTTTTTCAACACCAAGCTTGTAAAGTCAGGAATCTTGCATGTAGAGTTGAACGTGCCTCGGCCAACGTTGGCCATAAACATCCGCCTTGTTATATTGCTTATCCCATGACCAGGGTACATCTGCCACAAACAAAAACATGTCAACAAATCTTGTTTAAGAGGATTTTTGGTAACTGTACTTGCAAACTCTAACAAAAACAAAGAAACAAGCGAGAACACCGACAACAAACACCATTGCCTTTTTTAGTAATTAAATGCACCGTCTCTAACTTTGCCTCTACCTCTTAAAAATTAGACGTTAGTAAAATTTCTCTTCTCCGATTAAATGCATCACCTACACCTCTATTTAGTGGTACAGGAATGCGGAAAATGCAGTAACCAAACAGGCACTGAATAACGGGACATGAGCCCTTAACGTTAAATTGAGCATTCACTAGCTTGCGATACCAGACCTTCAGAAGAGTAAGGCTGTGGGGGCAACTCATATGGCACAGGCAATGAAATTACTTCAGAGGGCAAGTCCTGACTGTTGTTTCCTCGCCAACATTGAGTCACCAACTTTGTTCTATGATCTTGGCCATTACTTGAAGACCCACATTTGTTCTATATGCAATGGAAAAGAACCACAATAAGAAAAGCTTGAGGGGTTCACATAATAAGCCAAAAAAATAAAAAATAAAATAAAAAAATGCACAACAGCCAGCTAAGTGCAGCACATAACAACAGACCAATGCAAATAGATACTTGGAAGTCTAGAGCCAAAATACCTCAGACCGACTGCCACTTTCTGTGCAAGAGAATACAGGTTTGTCTCTAATGGATGAAGGCAAGAACAGCACCCCCAGCTAAAATTATCAAAATAAAAGAAAAAAAAAAGGTGTTAAAACCCTCAGTTACTCCATGGAGCTGGGGAATCAAGATTATTTATTAGGTTTAGATGACCTATACAGATTGAAATTCAGTTCAGATTTTAGACAGGAAATTGCTTCAGGATAAACTGTTCATGTTGAAAGTCAGGAAGAGCCTCAATTGCATTTTTGAAGAATGCACAATATTTACCTTCCTACAGAATGCACTAAAGTTTTCTAGAAAGAAGAGCAAGTAGAAAAATGTACTTTGATTATTGATGATATGTCTAGACCTTCAACCTCAATAAATTTTTTTTTATGACAACCTCAACAAATCAATGGAAAGTAATCAGGTAATATACTTTTAGCACACACATTTGCCACATAATTGATATAGTGTTTTGGATACCCGTCAGAATGTGCATGCACACACTACACTGCAAGATCTAACACATATTGTGCATGCACAATATTTGCCTTCCTATAGAATGCACTAAAGATTTTTCTAGAAAGAAAGCAAGTAGAAAAATGCACTTTGATTATTGATGATATGCCTAGATCCTTCAACCTGAATAATTTTTTTTTTTTTTTTATAACCACCTCAACAAATCAATGGAAAGTAATCAGGTAATATACTTTTAGTACACGAATTTGCTACATAATTGATGTAGTGTTTTGGATACCCATTGGAATTGGCATGCACACACTACACTGCAAGATAACACATGTTAACAACTATGTAGCAAATATGTATCAAAAGTATGCCAATGTTTTTCCTAATATTAGGTGCAGGCAAAAGAAGAATGGTAAAGAAAATCCAGTTCTAGACCAGACATCAATGCAAAATAAACTAAGGGTGTTACAAATTGTTAAGTGGAAGACAGCCAACTCCTTCATCTTCCGAGTATATAATGTCCACTATGGTAATCAGTCAGCCCGGAAAAATGCAAGAACTTCATAATTATAGATGACTCTTCTCCATGAGACATGAGCTGATTGGAGAGGTAATATGGGACTAAAAAAGCTGAATCATTGAGGCCTTTGGGTTCAGCTCTAGATACAACTCAACGTAATGAATCTAATAGGTTTGGTTTGGACAGGCTAAGCCACTGTAGCACAGGCTTTCTACACCAGTTCATAATGAATACTTGAACAATCTCGCACAATGACCAGGTAATTAATAATGATTGGGCAAATTAAATCTGAGCAGTTAGCACTGCATTTTGACTTTTAAATGTAACAAGAAGTTAATTCCCATGAAATTACAGTGGGTGTGAGTCATGTGACGATTATGCAACTAGTCTCAAATCTTGACAGGATATTATTGAATTGGTATAACATATATAGAACAAAAAAAAAAAAAAAAAAAAAGAGACAACACCTCATATGAGCGGATCATGAGTTGACTATTATTCTTCTGAAGGGAACCCCAGGCAGCTTTACTTAGATTTGACGAAGTTAATAGAAACCATCTGCCAACAGGATAAATCATATCCAAAACGAAAATGAAAAACTAAAGTAAAAAGTACTAATTGAAGTGTTATATAACTGTTTAAGCATATTGACTTGTTTGAGAAAGAATTTCTTACGCTAGGTCTTGACCATTATATCGACCAAACGTCTTTATATGAGGCATTGCATGACTGGAACACCAAATAAATTTGTTATTAAATCACCATATTGCAAGGATGACTAGAATACTGCTCCATATGCAAGAAGTGGAGATTGCAATATTCATACAGTTAATAAGGGTAGGTTTCTCTCCTATCAAAAATAAATAATTAAGGGTAGGTTTCTCAGAAGTTAAGCAAAATTGGAAACCTATAGACCAGTCATGAAAGTAAGGTAATAATTTATGTGCATAAATGTTTTGGCACTTGCACAAATATAAAAACAATTTGGAACAGGACAAAACATGACACGGGCTTGCTTTAACTTAGTTACTATGACTTGTCAAAAAAAAAAAAAATTCAGGAAATAATGAAATGGAAGGCCAAAGTTATTGAAAAATGAAGTAAAATGACAAATAAGAATTTATCATAATGAAATATAACTTAGAACGCTATGTATGTGCATGCAATCTCAATCAATAAGATGACAATTTGCATTCATAATAATACCAGCGGCCTGAATGTGTTGCCTTCCATCTTGCCCAATACTTTTTCAGGAATATCTTCTCCACATTCTTCTGTGGGCTCGGGATGGCATTTCCAGCAGCATAACCCTTGATGTGAGAGAGAAACAGATATATCAACTGTCATGACAGTAAAATTTTACATACAACACTGTAAGAGAATAACTGGCATTTTATAATCAAACTGATATCTAATAGACACACACCTTGCTTCTCTATTACAGTACAGGAACAATCATTGCAAAGTTAAGGTCACTTCATAAAAATTCTTTATGGGATGCAAATTCGTAATTTCCATTAGGGGTGCACATAGATTGGATCCAGTTCAATTAGGGTCAATCCATAATCCAATCCAATTATTGCGGATTGTAAAATTACAGTCCAATCCAGTTCAAATAATTCATCAATCCAACTCAATCCAATTTACAAATGCGGACCCTACTGGATCAAGTTCCACTGATTGACTTTTTCTATCCAATGATTCACGAAATTAAACTTAATCAAATGAATCACAAAAATCATACATCTCATGAATGACAAATTTACAACATACATCCCACAAATCTATATATAATATGTATTCCACAAACTTGTCATCACAATAATCTTCAAAATGCAAGTTCCTACACAAATAAATATGTCATCCACAAATATGCACCATACACCCTCACAAAAGCACAAAAAAGGTGCATATTGCAATGTACATCCCACAAAAAGGGCCGAAAGCGTAATAAAAGAGTTAAAACAAGCATAGTCTTTTAGATATTATTGTTTAGAGTTGATAGTTTGAGTTGATGCTCCTCAAGATACTATGGTACATATGATCGGATATGTATGTGTGTTGATGTGCTAAGCGGACAGGATCAGATCGGATCCGCAATTTTTTAATGTAGGATTCGTAATCCGATCCAGTTCAGCCGCATTAATGATTTTTCAATCCAGTCCAATCCAAGGGATCAAGAAATTGATCCAATTAGTGATAATTGGTTTGGATTGGACTAGATCAGTGGATTAGTGCAATCCGCATGCACCCCTAATTTCCATCAAACCAGTGATCACTGACACTAAGCCAAGATAGATAAATAAAATTAGGGAACTGCTACAATGACACCCCCAATGCACAACAGCCCCACATCCATCGTCCGCTATGCACCTTGGGATGTGGTTTTAGCATCTCGTAGTGCATGACATGCTGGGTAGGGATGGCTGTGCATTTAGGGGGTGTCACTCTAACATTTTTCATACAACTATATACGACAAGCACCAATAACTCCAGCTGCTCAGGTAAACTCAAGTTTTGATATGAGAATTGGCAGGTAGAAACAGCATGCTAGTACAATAAACAGCAACTCCTTAATCACATTTTTCAAGAGAATACTTTTGAGAATTTAAATAATGTATTTCATTGAATTTTTTTATCAAAATGTGAATCTCATCGGGGTCCAATTTGCTCTCACTCAAACAGAACATTGGTAGGACATCTCCCAGAAAAGAATGACAAGCCAGAAAATATAAAACAAAATATATGGACAAATAGACGTCAATTGGCTGCGTAACAATGACAAAAATGAGAAAGAAAATTGTGACCACATTCCATGGTCTGACTAGACAACATATTATATTACCTCTAAGGAGCACCTTACATCTTCCACTGTAGGCCAAATTATTAGTGCTTTACCCAAGCCCAAAGGTGTTTTGTCCTCCAAGAAGCCCGATGACATTGAAGCTGCCAGCTCTTCCATCCACTTCTCGTCCAGAGAACCAAGAGAGGAAAACTGAAAGAAGAAAATGAAGCATGAGTATTGCAAGCACCACATTACAATGCAATGAGAATGCCAGTGTAAATTCAACAGTCAAATAATCAACACAACATCTACATTAAATCAATAAAACCAACAAGAGCCTGATCCAAAGGTTTAAGAATGAACATTTATGTCTATTTTTAAATTTGATTATTACTTTTCTGCACTTTTTGACATTTACCCATCTCAAATTCAAGCTCTCACTTTCCCATTTGCCATCGCCAACTTGCTCCTCTATCTCATATCTATATCTAAATATATTCTGTCAACAACTCTAGCAAGCATCATCTGTTTTAGTTTATCACTATTTTTAATCCTCTCAAGTCTCAACAAACTCAATAACTCAATGGGGTCAGTTGTAATTGAACATGTGACAAAACACAAAAGTATATGATGCTATTTGTGATTTGTCATCACATCACATGCACAAAGTGCATCATAGAATACTTTTTTTTTTGGTAGAAGCATGGTATACTTTAAATGCAAAGTTTTATTAAATGATTGGAAAAAATTCCAGTTTATAATTGCTGGCCATTTATTTCCTATCTCAAGTATATACCGTTAAAATTCTCAAAAGGTAATTTCCCTTCCAGATGACCAATAACGTAAAAACACTTCAGATTGAGCATCATTTTTTTCATCTATAATTCCGTAACACCAAATTTTAAAGGGAACATGAATTTCTTCTAAAGAACCAATGAGTAACAAATGCTACTTTCTATTGGCAGTTCTCTTCTTTACGATTAATGAATGATCAGCACCAACAAGCTTTGACACCAACATTTGATTTATACAAGCATACAACACTAGAACACATTTAATTTGGAGATAGAATGGACTCACGGGAAGTAATGGCACTAAAGTAACACCATCATTGATTAAAGGAGGAGTCTTAATGCAGTGACAAAAACAAACTGTAACGACCCTCAAATTTAATTGGTGACACGTGTCGTGTTTCTGAACCGTGACCTAACAGTCGTGACTTGTCATATTACTCAAGCCTCGGAAGTCGACACTGAGGTATATTTTATTTTTCTGTGATGTTTGTACAATTATTTATACCGAATGTGAACACTGTATGTCCTAGTGTGTAATTTTGTTTTGTTTATCGCCACGGATTTGTGTGTGAGATTTGCCTAGAAAAACAAGGGTTTTAGGCAAAAAAGGGGTATAATACGGGTAGTTAAACACCGGCAAATGATAATTAGTGAATTATCGAAAAATAATAAATTGTTGGGCTCTTAATGACACGCGAGGTCGTGGTCGACACAAGTGGATCGTACGGTAGTGTGCACACCCGAGTGTGCTTGTCAACACGCACAACGGAATTTTAGGCGCGAAAATACAAGTGTGTATATATATTTATATAAATCATAAATAAATGTGAAAAGACCAAAAAGGGAATTAGGTTTGTAAAGGGAGTGGATAAGGATTGTGGGCAAAATGGTCATTTGATCACCCCCAAAATATCACAAATCACCACCACCGACACCACTTCTCACCATTTCTAAAATCCGAAATCGAAGAGAGAGAGAGAGAGAGAGAGAGAGTGAGTGAGAGAGAGAGAGAGAGAGAACTGTCGAGAGAGGAGAAAAGCTCGCAGGAGTTCGGGTCGACGACGAGTTCAACGTTGGGTTCGCGAGGTCGAAAATAGTTTGAACATTATTTTGGTGAACTTCCTTTTCTCTTCTTTTCGTTTTCAATTTTCAAAATTGAAACTGATGGATGTGAGGGGAAACGATTGATGAGGGTGGAGAGTTCGATTGATCGAACTCTATAAAAAATAAAAAAATAAAAAAGACGCATAGCATCTCTGCAAAAAAAAAAAAATAAAAAATCGAAGAAGAAAGTGCACACGCACCCCCCAACCAAACTGGTCCAGGCCAGGGACTTGGGCCGACCTCGACACATGGGACGAGCCAGGGCAACATCGGGTCGGGTCGAAAAAAAAAAAAAATCTGGAAAAATAGAAAAAAAAATCTAAAAAATAATATTTTAACCAAATAAATAGAAATTGATGAATTTCTATGAAAAATGAAAATTTTGGGATTCTTGCAAGGGTTTTCTTACCTCGTAAAGCGTGTAATTTACAACTTTGACCCAATTGAATACCAGGAACACAACGGACTGGTAACGAGGGTTTTGAGATTTGTTTGAGACATGTAGTAATTCATTTTCTATTATTGTTGTCTTTATTGATTCAATCCATATGTTGGAATTCCATTCTTATACTCCTTGGTTGAGTGTCTTTGGCATAAGTGTGTTGAGAAGATACTCCTGGGATCATGGTTAGCTGGGCTAACGTGAGCATTTCCTATAAAAGTGTTGCCCACCCACCCAACCATGAGTTTCTCCCCGAGTACTGGATTGTCATGGAAGTGTTGTGGATATGTTGTGGTTATAGACCGCTTATTGGCCTCCTTTGACTCGATAGACACTCAAATATCGTTGATTATTGGTTAGTCTATTTATCATGCAAATTTGTGTTATTTATCTGCCTTTAAATACCGCATGATTCTTAGACTGCTTTATTGGTTATTCATGAATTACTATTTATGTCATTTTGGCTTTACTTTCAATTTATCATGTACTCAGCATCTAGTTTGTGATGGTGGGTGCAGATCGGGCAGAGTGCAGCAAAGGGAAAGGACCGGTGATTGGTGATTTCCTTTAAGGACTCTAGGAGCAGTTCTTTTCTTCTACTCAGTGTATGTTCTGCCTTTTTTACTATGATTACTATATATTATGTTTGGATAACAATGGAGTACATTTTGGGATTTGAGTGGCTTTGGGAAAACATGTATTATCGTATTGTTTAGATCTGATCACCAGATATGCATGTATTTTCCATATTATGGAGTTCCACACTTTAGGTTGCTCCTGACTTCCTATTGATTGAGTTATTAGTTTGATTATAGTTTACTTCCACACTTTAGGTTGCTCTACTTTAAAATGCTATAACTTAATAACTCATCTATTAAATTGTTCAATTAATGAGAAAAGAAAGATTTGAGGCTGACTAGGCATGTGTTGACTTCCCGAGTATGGTCTGGGGGTCCACATATGTCTAGGCCGGGCAGAGCCCAGTCTTATGGGGAATTGGGCCGTCACACAGACATTACAAAATACAGACCAAAGTGCAATTCAATTTTTATCATACGTTTTTGACATCAATTGCATTGGATCGAGTGGGGTGGAAGAGTTTGATCCATGTATTCAACCCCAACTAATTTGGGATTGAGGCTTTTGTGATTGTATTATATGCTTTTGCCACCTTCCCTCTAGAACTTTCTCAGACTTGCAAATGCATCCAACTTCTCATTAGTTTCATAAGATTTCCCTTTTTTTCCATGGTTAAATGAAAGATAAGAGAAGTCAATGGATATAAAAGCCCATGGATAGAAGGACACGTGAATAAAATTCATCCATTTTCACTAGCAAATTTTTGTTCAAATACTTAATCGAACACCAACCCCAAACCTTTTAGGCTTCATTTTTTTTCTTTAGTCCAGAAGTCCAAGATCCTTGGTGAAATTAATATTTTTCTGTTTATTATTATCTTCCATTCTGGGAAAAGTGAATGTGAAAATGTCTTGAATGGCAATTTCTCCAACTTGATAGATAGCTGAAAATAAAATTAAAATAAAATTAAAATTAAAGAATATTTAAGGCTAAATCCAATGCCAGTGTTGGTTTGGAGCTCAATCTAGTTCCAAGCATTGTCCTCAGGAGAACAGTTTGGTTCTTCCTTTAAATATGGAAATTAATGGGTTGCATTTGTCTTCTCCATATCCCATAGACGTTCATGCTTTTCAGTTCTTACTTTGCTTGTATCTGCTTACATGTTTTTGCAATAATGAATCTCTTCCTATATACTCCCTCCAGTCAAAATATAGAACGTTTTGGGATTTTTTTGGCTTCAAAAAATATATAACGTTTTCGGATTTCGAGAGAACTTTGTACCTAGTTTACCCCTCTTTTGACTCAATATTTAATTATAATTAAACAATTTTCTTTCTTTTATTGGATGAAATAAAAAATTAAATGTGGCTAAGAATGTAACTTAAACTCACAATTAATGCTTTCTTAATTAATTCTTTCTTAATATGTGTGTTTTGAGCAAAAAGTCTTATATTACTGGAGGGAGTATATTCTACTACGATGATTTTCATTTAATGACCATTAGATTGAGAACCAATGGGTTTTATAGTTTCTAACGTATATGCACACATTTAAGGGATATAATGTGGTTGTTAATATAACATTTTTGTTACTCATTGGGTCGATACAGATGTGCATTTTTCAGCATTTTCTTAGCAGTGATTCAGTGAAGCAGTAGAACTCGTTGACTTGTACCTGTATATACTTGTCTCAACAACAACAACAACATAAGCCTCCATCACAAATTAATTGGGGTCGGCTCTATATATACTTGTCTCATTATAACATATCCAATATTGGTAAAAAGCGCCATAAAAGCTGCTGGCCTTCTTCAAACAAAATGGAAGGAACATATTCAACGTGTCCACTCCTTCATAATATGCTGATCTATTTTGTGTCATGTTTCAATTCATATATTCACCCTCAATAGTACAGCTAAATGCTAAAAAGGAAGAGCACAAAAAAAGTTAACTAATACCAAAAGACAAAATATGGTGCTTTACTGCTTTCAACATAAATGCCTGTGAAGTCCTAAAAACCAAAATCCAAGAATTTAATACTAAAGTCACAACTCTCAAGCAAGTTTTCAATGAGTCGATCATACCTGATAAACAAGAGGAGCATTTTGAAACTTCTTGTCAAAAACACACTCCTGTAAAACTGTCCGTAGTTTCATATGACCCCACTTTTTCAGGTTGGGACCCTTGTGATACCCAGGGACAGATGCAATTATCCGTACCTAGAAATAAGACAAGTGAAAGAAATTGAAAAAACATAGAAGAAATAAACACAAGAAACTATTCCACATCAGGAACGCTGGACGTAAAAGAATTTGAACCTAGAGGGATAATGCCTACTCTTTTTCTGATTGCAGCGTTGAGAAAACAACACAAACATTCTAACATAAAAAATGCGAATATCTTTGATGACCTGCTTTATTTGTTGCTTCTCTAAGTGACACAAGAGAAAAAGAAATCAACACGAGTAACTCTTCCACATCTGAGAAAAAAAGTGTGGGACGAGAAGGTACCAAAATAATATTATGAATAGACAATCAATCCCCCTAAGATTTGAGGCATTAAGCCCCCAAAGAAAAACAAATCAACAAGGGAAAAATTCTAATAACAACTTGGTAAAAAAAGCAAAGAAAAAGAATGTTACCGCTGCACTGCTATAATCAAACTTCTTAAAAAAGAATGGATTGATCTTGGAATCGCCCATTGTAGGTAAATTGATACTGAATTCAGGCCACTGCAGATGTTCAATAGCAACAATAACTTTTCAGCCAAAGATATTAACAAAATAGACAGTTCACCAAGTCACAACACTACTATAATGTATCCAGGATTTTCACAACTCAATTAGTTCAAGTTAAAGGCACAACCAAAAATTAGAAAAAAAAAAAAAGAAAATCATTGGACAATGAGGACATGTAATTGCATCATTTTCACTTTCCAACCACCAATTGAGATTTGTCACTAGAAAGACATTGCTTATAAGACTCTTTTTTTCTTGATGTGTCAAATGAACATGCACAAAGAGAATATCACCACGTTACTGGGGTTTTCCTAAAGACCTAGAAAAACATGAATTGTCATATAAAAGAAAAGCTATATATTAAATCATAAAAATATTTAACAATGAATATATGTATATGGGTACTACTACTATAGGAATCAAATATATACCCATGTCATGGGATTTAAATCCAATACATTAATCGAAGCGACATAAATGCACAAAGCATTCAATGCACAACACATTTTGGGGGTTCCCATGGCATGAGTATATATATATATATATATATATATATATATATATATATATATATATATATACAACAACTCCACCTATGTAAAATATTATGTGCGCTACACAGCTGATCCCAAGTCCGGATAAAGGAGGAGGTCCAAAGCGGGTTGCGATAGGTTGACAGCCAGCGTAAACCTTTTGTCACTCTTTATGAAATGGATTACACATATATGAATTCAAGCTGGATGGAAGAAATGGAGGAGTGCAACAAGTGATATATTAAAATTCTTTCAATGCAGGCATGAAGATAGATTTTTGATAAGTTGCAAAAAAGATACATACACCTTCCCAACAGTTGATGTATTATAAATTTAACTTTTGTAAAATGTAGATGTCTTCATTTAGGGACAATGATCACAAAAATTATACTATTACATAAAATTGAGGCAAGAATCCAATTGAAACGTGAATCCCTGCCTACAAGAAAATTATTCTTTTTTCTACATAACAAAATAGAAAATCATATTTTGAGATAATTGTCAAGCTAAGAAAAAAAAGTGCAAGTTAAGTTTTGGGCTTCGGTCGGATAACAAGGGGCAAACTAAGAAGTTAGGTCTATGTAGAAATTAAACAAGTATAAGCACCTTCAATGCACTAAGATAATCAATCAGATCATTTTCAAATCCACATCCTCTACTCAGATCCTTTTGATCTTTCCAAGGGAAATCTTGCATCCACAAGCCCTGGCTTTTATTGTTCCAATCTACATATATTAGGTTTGCAGTATGTATAATGACACGCAGCCCTCTGGCATAGACAAGAAACATCGCCTTTGAATGGTGTGTGCCATATGAAATAGGCAGCGGAGGATTGTGCAAAATCCAATTTGCAAACTTGCTTTTCTGAAAAGTGCAATGTCAAAGTTAGAAAGTTTACAAGTTGGATAAGAGATGAACATCAGCACAGAAGAATTCACACATCAAGAGTTGCAAACCTGCAAATGGCTAAGCGTGTTATCACTTTCTCCATGAATAAGAAGCACGTGAGGTATTCTTCCCAGCACTGGGCAAGCTGCAGGAAATGACCCTCTCTCATAGTTAGACTGTAAAGTTAATGGTAAACAAATGTCAAAAGTGCCAGATAAACAGACTTTATAGTAATACAACATAATCGAGCACCATTTCTTCCATGAACTTAAAATATATCCAATCTTAAAGCAAGATATGCAACACATAGCAAGTCTATGAAGCAGACACGCCGCTTACAAAGCACGGCAAAGGGCAATCAAAGAAAAAGAAACAAGTCATTTCTAAATCAAACTCACCAGATATCAACCAATCTACGTCCACCATGTAATTTGAAAGGACAGCAAAAAGGATGTCCCCCTAAAAATCAACGGCAGATGAAAATATTAGATTCTGCAGGAGCCCTGCTAACTGAACACAGTAGCTTTTAGTCATTTTAGGAGCTTCCATTTCATACATAAAAGGAAAATATGGTTTCCCTTTCACAGTTTGTTATCCTTGACAAGCATTTTCCTGTTCTAACAAGTTAAAAAAATTAAGCAAAGAATATTGCAGACCATGATTCAAGTAAAGCGAAGGCTCTCTTGAAACCCATTATTTGAAAGTGGCAACATAAAACCACCCGTCAGGGGTGGTAGAGTGGTGCAAGTACTACATGGGGGTTTCTTCACATGGAAGGGGGTTGCGTGTTCGAGTCCTTGTGTCGACAATGAAACCATTTTCCAGTGTTTTCTCCCGGTCAATTGGTTTGGTGGGACCGACTAGACCTATGGGATTAGTCGTACCCAAAGGGTGCGGATACCCATAGTTATCAAACATAAACAAAAAAAAAAGTGGCAACATAAATAAATCATAAAAAGGAGAGAAGAAAAAACTAACTTTATCAAATACTCGTGACAGATATAAGAAGACATTAAGATAAGAATATTATATATTATGTCATACACTGATTTTGTTGACGTGCGCCTTAGCTCGCAAGTGATGGTGACAATCTCAGTTCTAACTCATGCATGTGATGACATGTAAATAGATAGGAAGTATTTATTTAAAAAAAAAAAAAAAAACTTAATGCACTGGGCTCTGACTAAAACATGTTTCCAATAAGAGTACATTTTCCAAATATAGCCTTTTGTATTATCCATTTTATTTTTAAAATATTACTTCTAATGTCTTGAGTAGTTCACTTTCAGCGTATATATATAAGCAATGAATTCCTCAATTCTTCTTCACATATCATGTATGCAAAAAATAGGTGCAAAGATGAATCTGATAATATTCACCCAACCTCCTTACGTCCAAAACTCCTGTTTGGTATGAAAGTTATTACCCATTTAGCATCACAAACGTACCGGTGATGAAATGATGATTCTACAAAATACAGACCTTAGCAATCAATGAAGCCCAAGCCTTAATACAGCAAAAGTTGACACCTACTTAATGAATCTGTTCAGCCATAAATTATGGCAGTGATTAGGTATTGATGGATACATGATTTGAACATCTGCAATCAAACCAGGTTCCATCCCAATGTAAATCTTTCGGAGGCTATGTATAAACAAACTAAAATTCAAATGAAAAAGTCAATCAAAAAACAGATAACTACATGATCAAAACTGAATGCATAATTAGTTTTTTGGGAGGAGTTGAATGTAATTATTGTCAATTAGTCACTATAATAATCATGCCTCTGTCTCGTGAATGATCAGCCCAGTAAAAGATGTCTCAAGTGGAGAAAAAACTGCAACTTTGAAGAAGGAACAGAAAAACAAATAGTAAGTATTACCTGAATCACATCCGAAATAGTCACTGAAGAAGAGTTAGCCCAGGCAGGCAGTCCTTTCACTTGCATAAGTCTAAAGGTAAATGGTAGTTTATCTTTAGAAACACTAAAACAGCTAATGGCCTTCTCCACTGTTGACTGGTGGTGATTAGAATTTTCGCTTGGTAATGCACTTTCTTGTGTGTGGCTACTAATTATAAATTCATCCTGTATAAGATCCATGTGAGAAAACAACACTAAACAGTCACATGGAAATAGGAACAAAAGGGAATATGACTATATAGAGGGCAAAGGTGACAAAATAACTCGTTTGCGAGGCTATTCATCTAAGCAGTAGTTTCTAACTTTCTGTTATGAAAAATAAAAGAAAATGAATAACTTTATTGTTAGATATAAAAATATATTGCTACTTCGAAGAACTTTTTTTTATTGTAAGCTTTGGAAGACCATGAACTTTGAAATTGATGCATTATACAATCAATTTACAATTTCTAGATAAGAATATTAATATGAACTCAGATTCCTGTGGAACCAGCAGTCTACTTCATGGCCAGTGCATCATTACAAATATACAATAACATGTAACTTCTTCTTTCTAACACCTTCTTAACTGCTTGCATATTTACTTAATTTTATCCCTTTTCATCATTTGTAATGTTCTAGTCGCCTGCCATACCACAAATATCATTTATTTAGATTAAAAGAAAAACTTGTGACCAACCTGCAATTTTCTTGCAAAAGCTTCATCATCGGCAACTTGCCGCTTCTTCTTAATCAACTCCTCATCTTCCTCGGCAGCCCTTCCCTTTGTTGAAGACCGTTTACGAGTTCCCAGTGAGGATTTCTTCCCATCGCCTGCCAATTTTACATACTTAAAATAGTGATGCCCCGGAATCAACTCCACAACTTCACCATCCTCAACTCTACTAGACTCTCCAGAACACAGCTTTTTCCTCTGATCCCTCGACCTAATCACAATCGGATTCGATCCCTCCTACAAATTCATTCAATTCCCAAACCAAATCACCACCAAAACTACTGAATTCAAAACCAATCAATCAACACAAACACTTCATTTCCACTTCACAAGATTCAAATTTCATCACATTTTCAAAGAAGAAAGGACCATACCGCCGTAACAGTCGCCGCGCCATCCTCCATTGCATCCAAACTAACATGTTTGCGACTCACTCGCTTATCAGACACACAGAATTCACTGCGCCCCAAAACATTACCGCCTTCGAAAATCGGTAACTTCGGCGCCGATTCCACCTCCATCAGGTCACCATCATTTAGGGCAACCAAGAACCCTATTTTAACCTAAATTGTCCAAAAACATTACAAACATCATTTAAGACAAACATGGAGAAGACGAGACAGTAAAATCTAAAATTTGCTTGAATAGAACAGTTAAAAGGGGAGGGAGAGAGAGAGAGAAGTTACGCGAGAGTCCGCCATTGAAGAGTGTGAGAAGCGATGGAGTGAACTTAGATGTCTGATTCTCAGATGATCGCCATTGACGAGCTTCAATGGAGAGAAGAAGACTGTCGTTGATGGTTTGAGGGGCCCGATTGAAGTACTAAGCAATGATTATGAACGCAGTGCGTGACATGCGAACTAGGAGCTCATTTTTGTGCTTCAAAAAGCGAAAAATAGCTGTTGAGAATAGGGCTGGGCACGAAATCCGAGTACCTGACTCGGGTCAGTCACCTGAATCCGAAATCAGTCAGGTCAATACTAATATTAGTGTCGGGTCGGGTCGGGTTCAAAAAACTATGGATGGTAATAAAACTAGATAGTCTACTTGTGTGGCGGGTCTATCTGTCGGGCGGGTATTCATTTTTATGGGAGCCGCTTGACCCAAACCCGAAGTTGAGAACATGAAATAATACTAATCAAAAAATAAAATAATAATACTACTATTGGTATTTTATGGGAGCCGCTAAACGACCCCTCAATTTACTAAACGGGCCCAACTATTTTGCTTCTAATTTTACTCTATGTGAAAATATTCAGAATACCCTTCATATAAATAAGAAATTTGTTCAGTATACCCTAACGACTTTCTTCTTCATCGTTTCATCTCCTCGTAAACCCCACTCCCACTCCATCGACACTTCATTCCCTTTTCTCTAGCCGGCCAAATACCCATCAAATCGACTTGGTAAGTTTATTCTCCACTTGATATTGACTTGGTATGCCGTTTTTCTTAGTATTTGAGCATCATTTTACTGATGTTCTTCATGGTTGTTTGTGTGAATCTAGGGCTTAGGAGTTTGTGTTGAATCGTTGTTTGTGGTTACAAACTATCTGTGGCGGCCCCAATTTTCCACATTGGTCCGCCACGGGAGGACACGCGGGCCCACAACTTACCATGTCACCTCCAGCTGTGTCCCACGCCCAATTATCCATTATCAATCAATTTCCTGTTAACTTTAGTTCCTCTAATATCATTTATCCTTAAATTATGCCCTTTAATATCATTTAACCATAAATTACGCAATGAAGTCTCAAATCATTAATTGATACCAAATGTAACAAGTCTAAATATCAATTAATCTAATGTGGAAACCATACCAAAATGTAGTCCATAAATATAAATCAAGTGTCATCCTCAAAGTCATAAACAAACTAAAATATAACTCTCACAACCCAAACCTAGCATAAAACAAATACATACATACAATCAACCAGGCGTATAAGAGGAGTAGTTCACGTCTTCAGTCACAGATAATCTTTACGTGTCTCCTTGTCCCTGCACTTATCAAATCCTGCACTCAAATCACCCAACACATACGGTGACGAGTCCAGTGAGTAAACTCCCAAAGAAAACCATCGAGTAAATAATAAACAGATTCAGAGGCCAATAACTAACGTTAGCTACACATGCAAGGAGTATAGGCAGCCATAAAACCCTGCATGTGTAGGTAACAAGCATGCAAGATGATCAATGAATAATCATAATGTCAACAATATGCTCCACAACAATTACGATAAAACCAGACAAAAGTAGAATGCAATCTCACATACTAGATCATACTTCGTCAATCCGAGCGCCCAGAGGAAACACATCACACACAGGGATCCACCCGGACCACTAACGGTGACCTAACAAATCACGATCCACCGAACACGTGCACCCCGCGGCTCGGTCACAATCCACCGGCGGCGCAAGTACACGTGCTACAATCTAGCATGCTTGATCACGTGCCACAATCGTCCCGAATAAACTTCGATAGTGAAAACAAATCCAACACCAACCAATAACCAAACTAACCCATGATCACAATGAATATGAATTTCAAGAATAATAAACGCAAGAATTTAAAGAATTAAATACTCCAGATGTGTTTCTGTTGGGGTTTATGCACCTATACCGCACTCCGATTACACGAAACCCAAATCCCAGTCCGATTCCTCTAAATCCCCGACTCCAATTACTATTCCGAGACTCCTGGAATTCATTTGTGAGGTTTAATGATCAATTAATTGGTCCATAATGTTAGTTTGACTCATTTTCTCATTTTCCAATTTTTGGGAGTTCAGTGAACAATTAGCGCGCTAATGAGATCAATTAGCGCGCTAATTTATCTCAATCACTGTTCATTATCATCTTCAATCAGCGTGATTAGCGCGCTAATTTCTCCAATTAGCGCGTTAATTGCTCGCTGTCCAGAAATTTCCAAATTTAACATTTTGAACTCCAAACCCATAAATTAAATTCCCATGTTTCCATAAAACGTCAATAACCTTAATTACACCATTTAAACATGAATTACCATAATCAAACACCAAAATCCACAAATCATGAAAATCACGTTTTCAAAACCCACTTTCAAAAATCATCCAACTTCTCTCAAACTTGCTCAACCACACAAACCCATATCATAGCACACTCTTAAACCTTAAATCCCAACAAAAATACCGAGTTTACTCCTTAATAAATTCGGATTTCTTAATTTCCAACCAACACTAAAATTTCATAAAAACTCACTTATGATGAATCCATACCTTAGATCTTGTGGTTGAACACCCCAATCACTTTACACCTCGATTGATGGTCTCTCCCTCTTCTCCTCTTCCTTTCCACCGATCTCTCTCAAACTCCCCTATTTTCCTCTCTTCCTCATTTGTTTGATCGGTCAACCATGTATATATATATATATAGTTGGTTTTGATCAAGTGTGAGTACAAATCTCGAGAATAATCCTGTGGTCTCTAACCACCCTGTGTCACTCCAACTCACTAACACCCTATCATGACACTAGCCACCCTGTTGTGCATCTCGAGAACCATCAAATGGATCTTGATTAATCCAGCTATAACTATAGCACTTTACAACTTCAATTGATTTGGCCTATATAAATTACCAAATTCACTCAATAAATTCTCATAATTTGTAAATAAGATCACACTAGTCCCCCGACTACCCGGCACCTCGTGCCCCGTGTCCGACACTCGGTCCGCGCGCCAATCTTGAAATCGCGGCGAAACCGCATCTCACCACCTTACTCGTCAATAAACTATATTAACACACATATTGTGATGAAGTCTAACTAACTTGAACATTTTCATCACAATTTACCATAAAAGCATACAAAACGGACTGTATACCTAGTTCGGGTGTGTTCCAACCTCACTGTGGGACCCACGAATGTCCCCGCTGGCGTCCATGTCCGCAATGACGTCATCAATAACGGCCATCGAGAATTTGGGCCGTTACACTATCTATGGAATCATCAAAATGAATCCACCCCGACGATGAAGAGGTATTTTTTGTATTTATAGCCGATTTTTTGCTTAGAGGAATAACCTCCATTATTGCTAACAATCACATGTCGTGTGGAGTAACAGAGCAGAGATGTATAGTACACTTCTCGGCTCTGTTACTCCACAACTTACAGAATGTTATCGGTCCATAAATATTGAAACTTTTACTTTAGGTTACAGAGCATTTACTCCGTAATTCATACTATATTTGCGGTTATGTATATCCGACACCTACGTTGGGATGTCGACCATGTTACTCCGCCACAATGTTTTTTTTTCGTCTGATTATTGTTTTCTCGTTGTTTCTCAACTAAATTTTGTTTTGTTTGGTTTGTGTAGGCTACTGCTAGTGACACAACAGGTACATCTTTTATGGAGTTATTCCCAGACTTGACGAAGCATTTTACATCGGCATCACTATTCAAGACTAGAGAGGTTGTTATCAGTTGAGCTCAAACGGCTGCCAAACAATGTGGGTTTGTTTTGATTATATTGAAGTCAGATTCTGGCTCCGATCAAGGCAGACAGTGAGATTATCACTTGGTTGTAGAGGTATGGGAGATTTGAAGTCAAAATAGGAAAAGCAAAGCAAGTATTGAAAGATGTAGATAACAAAGGCAGTGAGGACATCAAAAAGTATTTGGAACGAAGAAGTGTGGTTGTCAATTCAAGATCAATGTGAAGCATGAATTCGATGGGTTGTGGCACGTTCAAGTTGTGTGTGGGCTACATAACCATCGTTTCAGTAATTCTTTGGATGGGCACGCTGTAGCTAGGGAGGCTCACAATACATGAGAAATACATTATTCGAGACTTGAGCAATACGAGTTCGAGGCCAAAGGACATTTTAAGTCATATCAAGACCCAGAACAGCGACAATGTCACTATTGTGAGGACAATTTACAATGAAAGGGCTAAGTTGAGAAGGATTGAAGCCAATGGTAAGAGTGAGATGCAATTATTACTCTACAAGTTAGACAAGCTCAATTACATTGAGCAACATGATTACTTCAAAGGCATTTACAGTGTGAGATCTCTATTCTCTGCCTACCCAAATTCAGTGCAGATGTTTTGTTGTTTCCCTCATGTATTAATCATGGATTGCACATACAAGACAAATCGGTACAAGTACCCACTCTTTGAGATTATTGGGGTCACATGCACACATAAGACCTTCCTAGTAGCACATGCTTTCCTAGGTAAGGGGACTATGAATGACTTTTCATGGACCCTCAGGCAGTTGAAGTTATTAGTAGATGAGTGGCAACTCCCAGGTGTTATTTTGACGGATAGGGACTTGGGTTTGGTTGTGGCAGTGGAGGAGGTGTTCCCTGCGGCTACGCACTTACTTTATCATGGCACGTGAACAAGAATATTGTTGCAAAGACAAGGGATTTATTCACTCTCCAAAAAGACTTTGACTGTTGGTATGGCATGTGGATGAACTTGGTGCAATCCCAAACTAAGGCATGTTACAATGGTCGACTTAAGCAACTAGAGGAAAAATATGTTGGAGTCCCGGGGGTTGTATGACTATGTTAGGGACACGTGGTTGTGGCAAAAGGAGAAGTTCATGTATGCTTGGACAAACAAGGTACTACACTTTAGGAATGCCACTACCAATCATGCTGAAGGTGCTCATAATGTACTGAAGAAAGAGCTTGGGACATCACGGGGACACTTTGAGGATGTTTTCAATGCTATTCACAAGGTTCTTACACACCAGATAATAACTTGGAGGCATCTTTCAATCGATCTATGCACATAGTGGCATACAAATTTCAACATCGCATATACAACAACATTGTAAACTTTGTGTCCAAACATGCATTGGATGTAATCAGCAGGGAGGCAAGATTAGTTAGTGAAGGTGGGGTTGGTCATGATTCTTCACTTTGTGGTTGTGTGCTTCGGGTCACTCATGGATTGCCATGTGCGCATGAGATCTCTATACATATGCTTGATGGTAGCCCTATCGAGCTTAATGAACTCCACTCGCATTGGAAGAAACTGAACATGATGCCCATTGAGCCCGCAAGTGATGGTGAGTTAGAAAACTTTTACCGAGTTGAAATGGATGGTGTAGAGGCTAAGTATAAGAGCTGCGGTCCTGACATGCGGGCGAAGATTGTGTAGAAGTTAAGGGGGATCACTTGCCCTGCATCGACTCTTATTTCTGTATCGAAGAAGAGCTTGCAACTAAGGGTTGGCCCAAGAATAAACATAAGAACTTGAAAATGAAGATGTCGAAGAGCAAGAAGTCTGCAGTTGACAATTCCACCAAGAAATATCCTTTTGGTTTTGAGTACGTAGAGGCCAAAGAAACTTAAGAGTCTGTGGCATAGGCTTCTGCAACTAGCCAATCAAGTAAGCCAAGTCAACCAAGTTAACCAAGTTAGGGACCTTCATCTTCAAAATCTGCACGTGGAAGGGGTCGTGGAAAGGGAAAAGTAATTAAAACCATCACATCGAGACGACCTAGGACCCAAACTCATGTAGGTGAGGGATTCTTTGTTGAGATACCACCATTGTGGTGCACTTACCCTATTAACACTCTTGAAATGCGACCCGATGAAATTGTGGATTTTTGGGCGATAGCCGATTCTATAGGCTATGGATCTGATAAAGGATGGCGACAGGTGCGGCTAGAAATGTTTGAATAGTTGATTATGAATGAGGTCATGTACATGAATGTGTTTCAAGACATCGAGTATGGTAAAATTAAAGATGCAATCAATTTCTATGATAACCCTGCTGAAGAGAAATATTGGCTATCATTACTAGATATGGGAATAATTGTGTCAAACTGTCACAAGGTGGCTTTTGTGGTGTTGGTCAAGGAAGGAACCGCTCTATGGCTCCCTAGTAGAACATGCAACCCCACTTGTCTCTGAGAGAATAATAGTTTGGTTGTTGCTCGTCAATGGAAATCATTTTGTTAGAGTGAATTACTTTC
This sequence comes from Stephania japonica, assembly GCA_039657345.1. NCBI lineage: Eukaryota > Viridiplantae > Streptophyta > Magnoliopsida > Ranunculales > Menispermaceae > Stephania > Stephania japonica. Next base: position 76,473,456 of record CM077556.1, read on the forward strand.
CATAATCTAAATTTTTATTTCATTTTTATGATGTTTACTCGCTAACATTTACATATTTTGTTATCATTTGCAGCTTCTAATGAGAGACGACGCTCCTCTGCCACCAACTTCACGACAATGGGATGTGTTCACTGACAAAGATAACAAAGAATGGGCGGTCGGACTCAACATTCTTCCATGACCACAATCAAATATGAAAAGACCCACCGTGGTTACTCTTGATTAGGATCCAACATTCATCCATTTTTTTAAGTGTTCATGTTGCAATGTTGACATTCCATAAATGTGTGGGTGTATATGGGTATAGCAAAATGGATATGTTGTAACTTTTTTTGTATTCTCTATGGATATTGATTAATTTCTTTAACTTATCTAATATGGAAATGTAAATTGACATTCATTTTATCGAATGTAAATTGATTGCCTTTGATGTTCCAATGTTGTTTCAAGTATGTATAGGAATTTCTTTTATGTATTTGTCCACTTATTTGCCTACACACATATGACAATTAATTTGTAATTCATTAGAAGTATTGATTTAATCAAAACAATTAATTGTAAATATTGTCGGCCCAATTCAACCGAGAGCAACATGCATGTCACGGTCCAATATGGTTGAGAACAACACATCTGTTACGGACTTAACTCGTCGTAATGCTTCATGTACCCCAAAGGAATACTCAGTATACCCCAGAGTAATGGATATAATATATTCGTTTTATAAATTTTGGTGCAGAAGAGCTGAAACTTTTACACAATAACGACACATATTAACCGTCATATGAACCATATCCACCTTATTTTCTCATATACCCCACTTGCCTTACTAAGTACTTTTTAAATTAACTTTCAAACGAATATTACCGTAACAGAGGAGCAAATTTCGATTTAGTTAGGCTCTAAATAGTACCAAAGCTGTGGTTTTTAATACCGAGAGTAGATATGTACCCCATTTTCTTACTTCATGTACCCCAAAAGAATTAACATTTCAAATTATGGAATTATCAGAGTAGCATTACCACAATTTTATAATTGTAGACATATTACTGAACCATGAGAAAAGTCTGATTGTCAGTTCGAAATTATTGACATAACATTTATACCCTACTGATTTACATCAAATATCGAACTATAAATTTTATTACTTTGTATACCCCACTTCTTTACTTCATGTACCCTATAAGAATTACCATTTCAAATATTGAAGTTGTCGAGTAGAATGATCGTAATTTCATTCCTGCAGACATATTCTCGAACCTTAAGAAAGTTACAATACTCGGTTCGTAATCATCGACATAACATATATACGCCATTGATTTACGTCATGTACCCCACTATAAATTTTATTACTTTTTATACCCTACTTTTTTTACTTTATGTACCCCATAAAAATTACCATTTCAAATAATGAGTTTGTCGGAGTAGAATGACCGTAATTTCATTCCTACAAACATATTCTCGAATCGTACTCAAGCTACAATAGTCGATTCGAAATCATCGACATAGTATATGTACCCCACTTATCTACTTCACGTACCCCAATATTTATTTTAGTATTTTATATACCCCACAAATTTACTTTATGTACTCATATGTTACGGCACGACGGAGAATAAACGATTGGTTAGTTACAGTTAGTTTCAACCGTAGCACTATGTATACCACCATTATATTATATGTACCCTAGTATTAATAATATACTCCTCATACCCCACCTTTTGCCTTCATGTACCCCAGTATTATTACAATTTATGTTCGAGTAGATGTCGGCTTAAATAAGTTGTAAGTTCTGCAAGATATCTAATATCCTTGAAGGGGTATGAGGAGTATGTTATTAATTACTACTTAATATACCCCAATAGCTAATGTTTTTACTTTGTATAGCCCATATATTTACTTTATGTACTCACTAATTACGGTAGAATGTTACCGTAATTAATCACGCATTTCTGACGGACTTTTCAACCAACAAAAAAGTATGATGCAAGATACCTCGGGGGGCTCAACATTGATGGTCCACTTCATCCACCATACCGAAAAAGTAACAAATATAACACAAGTCATATAAAGGGCAAGCAAGCAACAAGGTTGAAAATTAATACATTAACACATTATTGTAAGTTTAACATGCCACACAACACAACAAATGTTTAAATTATTTAAAGGATTGAAATTGATGGTCCACTTTATCCGCCATACAGAAGTACTTGAAGGGGGTTCAGATATCGGGCTCCACAAGTGGTTATTTTCCACCACGACGGTATTGACGAACATACCCGATGGATGTAGTTCCTCCCTCACTATGACTATCAGTCACGGTGGTTTGATAAGTATCATCACCGCCCGAAAGGAATGCGATCACTTGATCTGCCATTTCAAACATATCATCCATTGTAACGATTGATTGCCCCAGCTCAAAAGCCCGGAAACATAAGCCGACTGCTGAGCCCACTCTGGCTCAGCCGCACCACCCGGGGTGCTCAAGTTGGTTAAGCTGTAAACAATGCTGCATCGAGGGCCCGACGGTTGCGCTATTTCCAAATTTGCCAAATCAATAAACTTAACAAATGAATGCATGTACAAATAGGGAAACAAACTTAATTGAAAATTTTCACCAAAGAGTTCTCATCCTCCTCATGGACCCTCGTTAAGTGTTTGGGATTTGATAAGTTGTTATTTATGCATAATTATATATAATTTATCTATGTATTTATATTATTGATTCTTCAAAATAAGGGCCCAATTATCTCTATTTGTCATTTTCAAGGCTTTTGGGGTGCGCGGTTGATTTGGGATGGAAAAATATTCAAAATAGAGTATTTACTTGAAGTGATCGGATACCGAAAGATTTGTCTCAAAATACACACGGAAAGTTGCTTATTAAAGGTACAAATCACTCCACAAATTATGAGAATAGTTTCAAATTGTGAAAATCACTCCAGAAAACGCTCAAACCAGTTTTTATTGCGCGATTTACTCCACCAATAATGAAAATGGTCAAATAAAGCGCAAATCACTCCAACCGTTACAAAATTACTCCTATATATTGGGACTTGGGGGGATTGTTTGGGACATTTATTGTTTTCTTCTCTTCTTAGAGATCAATAGTGTTTTCTTCTTCTTTTCTTTTCACAAACCATTGTTTATATTTTATATTTTAAATAAGAGTTTTTGACGACGATGGTTAGCTAAACTTATCAATCCGAACCAGAGATGGATCAAATCACTCTTTTGGCTTATAAACATATATGAGATCTATTTTATTATTTAAATTGTTTTTCATAGTATTTTATTTTTTTTGTATTATTTGAACAATTGAGGTTAAACACTAGTTTAAACCTTAATTTACATGCCGATGAGTCGTAAGTACCCGTCCTTGTGTAATAAGATCAACTAGTTGCACTCGACCATACCAATTGATTAGACCATTTTGGGACCGGTTGAATACCATAGGAATCTAGATTAAATCGGACACACGAGTGATCCGATTGTTTAGGTATAGTGCTTTCATAAACCCCATTGCGATCAACATGTTAAACTCGAAATACTAGAATAGGGTTATGTGTTTGATTAGGGAAGTGGTCATTGTCGTACCTTGACCATCGAGATAGGGAAATGCGAGGACCCGCGTACATTGCCGGTTCTATAGCTACACTAACATATTATGATTTACATGTTTTGATTAGATTGAGGACCATATGTAAAATTATGCCAAATTGAGGAAATTTCTGATACCAATGGTTTGGATTGCTTTCCCCCATTGATTGATTTATTTACTTAATATTTTCATTATTGTTTTTATTAACATTAGAAATTATTCCTGTGAACATCTCGATTTAGTTTTCTTTTTATGTCCTAGGTTAAACAACTTGGTCTTCGTGGTTCGACCCCGTGCTTGCCACTACTACGGTTCTTGTGGTATTTAGTAATCTTATCTAGACTACAAATATATATATATATATATATTTTGACTCGTTCGGCGTGCGTCAAATTTTGGCGCTATTGTTGGGGATCAAGTTCTTTTTTACTTAGGTTTTTTCTTTTTTTTGTGTTCACCTTTATGTCCCACAATATTCGACGATCGTTGTCCGTGGATCTTTACTCCATTTTGATCCGGAGATCGAAAAGACTTGTCATCGGAACTCGAAAGAAACTAGGTAGAGGAACCAATCATCAAGAGTTCAATTGAACAATAAGCAACCCCTATGATGGCTGACCACATTGGGAACCCACATGCACCGGTGGAACAACAAAGGCCTGTAGCACACCGGTATCAACCATTCGACCAAAGAGTGGTTGATCCTCATCCACAAAGGCCATGAGCTAACCCTTGGGCACAACCTCAGGCCAACCATCGCATTACTATTGGGATGGCGAATGATGGGATACCAGATCTCCTAGCCCATCATCCACACTGCATCGCATTCCCAACCCACAAGGGCGATTTTTGAGCTCAGATCAAGTTTCATCAAACTGTTCCCCGTTTTCATGGACTGGATCGTGAGGATCCAGTCACTTTATTTAAGGACTTCCATTCTAAATGTAGGACCATGATTCCCTCTCGAGTCAATGAAGACAAATCAAACTCTCAGCTTTTCCTTTATGCCTAAAGGATAAAGCTCAAGACTAGCTCTTTTATATTCCTCTTGGCTCCATTACAAATTGGAACGACATAATTTTTGCATTTCTTAAAGTGTTCTTCCCTGAATTTAAAGCTTCCCAACTTACTAGAGAGATATGCAGTATCAAAATAAAATGAGGCGAGTCTTTTGGAGATTATTGGGGTCATTATAAATGCTTACTTATGCAATGCCCCTAACATGGCCAAACAACCTCTCCATTATTCATTTCTTCTATATGGGACTCACACCCCTTAAGAAATGAATGATTGACAATGCTTGTGGAGGCGACTACAAATGTAAGACCACAGAGGAGATGTTTGATTTGTTCGACTCTATAGTAAGTCAATCGCGTCATTACATTGATGACGAGGAAGATGGACCCTTACGAAGTCTTTATGATGAGTAGGGTCAAATTTTGCCAATAGCAAGCTTGATAAACTCACTGATCTCATGGAACGATTCCTCACCTCGGGAAAAGCTCAGGTTAAAGCTTGTTGCTCTATACAGCCAAGGACCACTCTACTGACTCGTGTCCTACTTTATTTGAGAACGAGCAAGTGAACGCTTTAGGTGCGAATTCCAAGGACCACCAAGGAATCAATACAACAATTTTCAATAATACTTATAATCATGTCGTTAAAAACCCTATCTTAGTTATGGTCCCCGAACCAGAACTTCCTTCAGTATGTTCCAAAGGGACAACCTCTTCCCCAACAGTCCCAACCTGGTCAGAATTCGGGTTATTTAGAAGAAATGATAAGGACACTTATTGCTAGTCATGATAGATTCTCTAAAGAATTAACCCAACTCAAAAATGAAACCATCGCGAGTCAGGCTTTTAGCATTAAAAGTCTCAAAGTGCAATTAGGGCAATTAGCCCTACATGTTGGGCGTACGGATGAGAAAAGCAAGTTGCTTTCTCAACCACATCCGAATCCGAATGCAAATGTCAATGCCATCACATTTCGCAACGGTCAGAGAGTTGGAAGAAGCCCCTAAAGAATCCAATCCTAAAGAGGCCACCCCTAAATCCAAGGGAGTCGAGCAAGAGCTCGAGGTTCAACCATCTCACACTGAAATGGTAGACTTGGATAAGGAAGCACAACCTTCTTTTAAAATTCTACCCTCGTTCCCTCAACGCCTCATTTAAAATAAAAAGGTGGGAGAAGAGAAGGAAATTCTAGAAATCTTAAGGAAAGTGGCGATAAACATCCCACTTCTTATGCACCAACAAAGGTTGTCTCAAAGGTAACAAGAAAATCACCGTAGGCAAGAATGTCTCAGCCATCCTATGCAAAAAGTTGCCCACCAAGTATGAGGACCCAGTCATGTTCATTGTCCCTTGCACAATTGGTGACATTGAGATCTAGAAAGCTATGTGCAACCTCAGAGCCTCTATCAATGTCATGCCATTGTCTATATATGAGACATTGAAGGCTAGCCCTTTAAAGGATACTGGAATTGACATACATTTGGAAGATCGATATGTCGTTTGTCCTGTGGTGTCTTGGAAGACATCCCAGTGAAGGTTATTAAGCTCATCTTTCCTGCTGAATTTTACTTCATCGATATGAACACTCAGTCATGCTCCCATTTCTCCTCGGTCTTGCTTAGTAGACATTTTCTTAAGACCGCCAATACCAAATTTGATGTTCATAGTGGCACTTTGACCATGGAATTTGATGGTAAACTTATTAAGTTCAATATCTATGATGTGATGCACCATCCTTCCGACGCCTCTTCTATGGTGCTTTCCTTGGACAATATGGACACGTTGTCCAGGATGCTTTCTGAAAAGTAATGACATGAAAGTGGTGATAGAGAATCATCTTGACACCATTTCTTGCAAGAGCAATGTTTCATCCTCGATACTGAGATCGAGGAGCTGATCTTTGAGTTGGACTCTGCTCTACTCTATTTTCTCTACCTTAGCCTATCTCGACTTACCTACTTCGAATTCTACACTTCTCCCTTCTATGGAGTGAGCACCACATTGAAGCTCAAACCATTGCCCACCCACCTCAAATATGTATTTTCAGCTAAGAATGATACATTACCTATAACGGCCTAATTAATAATTGTCGTTAATTATGACGTTATTGTAGACGTGGACGCCAGCGAGGATGTTCGTGGGTCCCACAGTGAGGCTGAAGTACGGTCGTATTAGGTAAATAGTATTTTGTGTGTTGTTTTGTTTAATTTTGTGATGTTTATGTTAAAATAGGTTAACGACATCGCGATGTGTATAATTATATTTTAAATTGACGTGTAAGGTTGTGTGTTGGGTATTTGCACCGATATGCATGTCGATGCGGGTACCGAGTAAACTAATGAAGATGAAATATTAGACCGGGGGAAAATATTACACACAAAATAAATTAAATGTGATAAAATACGTAAATTGGTGGGCGCCTAGTAACACGCGGGTTCGTGGTCGATACGCGTGGGTGGTACGGTAGTATGCACGCCCGAGTACGCTCGTTGGCGCGCATGGCGAAATTTTAGGCACGAAAGTATTGGCGAATATATATTTATATATATGTATATAGGTAATTTAATATATATATATATATATTAAAAATCAGAAATGGGAAATTACCATAAAGGGTATTGAAGTAAATAAGGAAAGAGATAAACATGAGGGGTATTTCAGTCATTTCCACCATCAAACCGTCAGCCGAGGAAGAGGAAGAAAAGAAGAAGACCGAGAGAGAGATCAAGAGGACGACGGGCTTATGTGATCGAGGAGAACAAGGTGAGATTGTGATGTTGGCTATTTGTGTGTGTGTGTGGTCGGGAGGTAAGGCCATGGCGACGCCATGGCCGAACCGGGAAGCAAAGCAGGGAGGGTTGTCTCCCTGCTGCTTCGTGATGTATAGGACAAGCTGGGGTTGGGTTGAGAGCCAACCCCAGCAATCCTATCGAAGCAATGAAAAAAAATTTTTTTGCTGGAACAAAGCCAACTTTGGCTCTGTTTTAACAAAGAAGAAGACCGGCCCGGTTCAGGCCAAACCGCCCCTAATTAAATAAAAATAAATAAAATAAAAATAAAAATAAAAAAATAAAAAAAAATCTGAAAAATTCATAGAAAATTCATATAAAATAGAAAAATTTTAGAAAAATTATATTTTGATCAAATAAAGGAATTTTGGGATTTTCTCGGAAATGTTGGCGAGATATAGTCAGGGTTTTAGCCTCGAAAAATGAAAAATTGACATAATATATTAAATTGAAGCTAATTTACTGATAAATGGTAATAGGTACAATTCGGGTGATAATTTGATTTGTCGGGTGTTATTGGAGCTGAGCCGGGTTTGATTTTCGGGACGCGGAGTGCGGATTGAGGTGTGTAGTATCCCAATTGAACTTCACTATAGTATTTACTGTTCTATTTATTTGAATTCAGTTCTATTTATTCATTACTCTATTTCATTATTGCTTTACGGTGGCTGAGTACTCTCACCTGGTGTCTTTACGGTAGTAGAGTTACTCCTACCTAGTGTTTTTACGGTGTTGAGATCACTCCCCACCTGGTGTTTATTCGTTACGGGCCAAAGAGTCCACTAAGTCATAGCACTTGTCTAGGCATACGCCGGTGAATAGGCTACCTGGGTATGTTAGGCTTGTGTGGGTGCATCGTGGATGTACGCCGACCACCTAGAGGGTCCAAGATCACCCGTTTGAGGTGTTTTCACGGGTCGTGCCTGGGGAATAGCTGAAGTATGACTTAGTTTGATTTTTACAGTGCACGTACTTTGCTTCGCTACTATATTTATGCATGCGATGATCTTTTACAGTTGCATGTATTCTTTTGTTCCGCATGTTTATTTATATTATTTTAAATTCCAGCATTTTATTTACGTAATTACTTGGTGAATTTCCTTGGGATTACTCACTCTGGACTCATTATTTGTCTTTTGTGATGGCTTGAGTGCAGATCCTGGTACGAGTCGAGGGAAGGGAAAGCTGGAGGACTACGGAGATTGATAGCTCTATCCCTACTCGTATGTTTGTTTATTTTTCTTGTTTTATGCTGGGTTTTGGATTTTGAGAGGTAGATATGACCTGCATATCAATTGTAGGTCATATTTTTGATATTTTGAGGATCTCTGATGATATGTATATGATGTACATTTGGTATGGTTTCCACTTAGGTATTATGCTCATAAAATACATGTTAAATCTTTATGCTATATCTTTAATTTTTCCGTTGCGTAATTTGAGGTTAAATGATATTAAAGGAACCTAAGTTAACTTGAATCAGTAATTATTAATACCTAACATCAAAGTTAACAGGAAATTAATTGATAAATGGGAAATGAGTGGCCGTGGGACACAGTCGGATGATGTGTTGGCAAGATTGTGGGCCCGCGGTGCACGCCGTAGTGGCCAATGAAATTGGGGCTGCTACATTACCAGTGATCATCTCCACCAAACTCACATTACCAAAGGAAGAGAAACTGATTCATGTGCTTCAAGAATTCAAAGAAGCACTAGGGTGGACGATTGCTGGCATAAAAGGTATTAGCCCTTCCACATGCATGCATCAGCTACATATGGAAGAAAGGTCTAAACCTTTTACGAGAAGCACAATGGAGACTAAACCCACCGATGATGGATGTGGTTAAAAAGGAGATTCAGAAGCTCTTTGACACAGGGATAATTTACCCAATCTCTGATAGCAAGTGGGTTAGTCCTATTCAAGTGGTTCCCAAGAAAACACGGATTACAATGGTCCCAAACTTACAAGGTGAGTTAGTCCCAAACTCACAAGGTGAGTTAGTCCCAACTCACGTCTAAAACGGATGACGAGTTTGCATCGATTATAGGAAGCTCAATGCTTCCACTAGGAAAGATCACTTCCCATTGCCTTTCATCAATCAAATGTTAGAGCATTTAGCAAGCAGGTCTCACTATTGCTGCTTAGATGGGTACTTAGGTTTTCACCAGATTCCCATAGCACCTAAGGACCAGGAAAAGACCACCTTCACCTGTCCTTTCGACACTTTTGCCTACCGACCCATGCCTTTTGGGTTGTGCAATGCACCTGCTACTTTTTAGAGGTGTATGATGAACATTTTCTCTACTTCGTTGAGCACTTCATCGAAGTATTCATGAATGACTTCACCGTTTACGGTGATTCATTCGAGCTTTGCCTTAGTCACCTGACTAAGGTTCTTCACAGGTGTATCCAGAAGAACTTGATCCTCAATTACGAGAAATGTCACTTCATGGTGGATCAGGGTCTTATCTTGGGTCATATCATATCTGCTAGGGGTGTGGAGGTAGACCCAATAAAGATTGAAGTAATTTAAAATTTTCCTTACCCCACAAATATGCGCAAATTCGATCATTCCTTGGCCATGCTGGTTTCTATCGGCGATTCATTAAGGATTTCTCCAAAATTGCACAACCTTCATGCCACTTATTCCAAGAAAACATGCCTTTTTACATGGATCAGGCATGTAAGGATGCATTTGATGCACTCAAGCACTCTATCATCTCTACTCCCGTTATCCAAGCTCCTAACTGGGAATTACCTTTTGAGATCATGTGTGATGCCAACAACCATGTTGTGGGCATTGTGCTTGGGCAATGAATCGGGCGCGCTTCTCACATTATATATTACGCCTCTCGAACTCTTGATCTTGCCCAATTGAATTACACCATTACAGAGAATGAACTTATGGTTGTCTTTGCATTAGAAAAGTTTCGGCCTTATCTCTTAGGAGCTAAAATGGTCGTCTACTCTGACCATGCTGCCTTAAAGTACCTTAAGGCCAAAAAAGAAGCTAAGTTTCGTCTCATTCGATGGATACTATCACGGCCCCATTCTTCCAAGGTCATCCCATAACCCACGCCTTCCACTCGCAAGCCCAGCGCTACTTCTCACGTTACTGGACACGTCATCACTATTGCCATGTCCGCAACTCTGTGGAGTGACACTCCGTTTAACTAATCCTATTATATTGAATTATTAATTTCTCCTAAACATCTAGTATGTTAGTTAATTATAGCGAAAGCATTTAATTCGTATTTTATGAGAATTTATTAAACCTAAGTAGTGAAAACCCAAAATAAACACCATGTATATAACTGAGACAAAGTAAACAGAAATCCCTATACACGTGATAAAGTTTTCAGTCCCCAAACCCAATAAAACAAAATATACATACAAGATAGTCAAAACCCGAGCTGTCAGCAGCAACGGCCTATGAGATAGTCGCCTAGTACCTCTTTTCCCTTGCTCTTGCTTGTACCAGGATCTGCGCTTAGTTGCCCAACTCATACAACAACGAGCCCAGTGAGTAAATTCCTAAGAGAAGTGATAAGTCGTTTAATATGCATGATTTACCATTTTTTATGTGTGTTTTTATGTCAAAGTCTCCAAAATACCACTAAATTTATACTCATCTCTCACTTTTAGGTGAATTCGAGGTCACGGTTGAATTCGGGGCAGAAAAATACTTATAATAGAGTATTAATTTCAGTAATTGGATGCTGCGGTTTTCTAGTAATAGACTATTTTATTCTGCCACGTGTTATGATTTTATTAGTTAAGCTGTATCTCATAGGCCTTTTCCACTAATCACGCGCCACAAATCACGCCAATCAGCCGTTTCTACCAATCATGCGCCACAAATCACGCCAATCAGCCATTTCCACCAATCATGCACCATAAATTATGCCAATCAGCCATTCCCTCCAATCATGCACAAAACCCAAAAATAAACACCATGTATATAATCAATCCCAATGCGAGACAAAGTAAACATCCATAAATTGTAAATCCCTATACATGTGATAAAGTTCTCAGTTCCCAAAACCCAGTAAAACAAAATATACATACAAGAAAGCCAAAACACGAGCTGTCAGCAGCAACGACCTCTGAGATAGTCGCCTAGTACATTTTTTCCCTTGCTCTTGCTCGTACCAGGATCTGCGCTCAGTTGGCCAACACATACAGCAACGAGCCAAGTGAGTAAATTCTCAAGAGAAGTCTACACGATAATCATGAAAATCGCGGTAACCTGCGAGACATGTGACTATGACCCTAGCAACAGGATTCATACTCCCATGGCTGGCAGCAAACAATATTCGCAGTAAACTTATCGATCACACATAATAGAAATAAAACAACATTCGACTAATCCGGTTAATCCACGATATCAATTAAAACTAGATAGAGGTGTGACGGAGTCTAATAGAACTAGATCATACTTTATAGATTCGGATGCCCCGGCTGAGCACATCAAGCCTAAACCATACCCGAACTACTAATGGTGGCCGAAAACACATCACAACCCACTGGACACATGCACCCCACTAAGCAGGTAGCTATTCGTCAGTTGAGCCCAATACATGCGCTATAATCGAGCCTGCTCAATTCAATAACATAACCATCTTAATTAACCTCCGACCATGTGAACAAATCAAACACCGACCAACACATGATCACAGTGCATAAACATGGCAATCTAATACGTAACCAAAGCGATAGATGAATAACTGAATAAACACTCATTTAAATGGACAAACCATGTATGAATTTAAAGTGTAACATCCTCAAGGGTTTTACGTACCTGTAAACTCGCACTCCGACTTTTTGGACCCATCAATTTGACCCACCTAGCTCCCCAGTGTCTGAGCTAAGGTTCCCAAGTCCCTGAAGTTCATTTATAGTGTTTATTGGTTAATTAAGTGGGTTGGTTATCAATTAGGTTCGATTTCACTTTTATAAATTCAGGGGTCTGACATTAGCGCGTTAGTCAGGGGAATTAGCGTGCTAATTGATCTTCATGCACTCTTCATCATCTTCCCCAACGTGATTAGCACGCGCTAGTGTTCATCACCTAGCGCGCTAATTGCACGCTGCCCAGAAAATCAAAACTAATTCTGGGTTTTCCTTGTTTCCAACACCTCAATTCATCATACAAATCATACACACTCCAATAGCATCAATTTACTATCAAAAATACCAATTAAACAAGGTTTTCTTACAAAATCAAGAATCAAAAGTTTGCATGTTTGAAATTCGAAATCATCAATTTCACCTCAATTTTCCATAAATCCGGTTGTCATTGACATGATTCATCAAAACCAACCTCAAGAACACCAAATTCAACAAAAATAGTGATGAAATCCTCATGCAAATCCGTTTTATCCTCAACCCACAAAAAACCACGTTTTTATATAAATTGCAGATTAGAATGTGTTGATTACCTTGGATTTTGATATTGGATCCCTAAATCACCTCTCCAAAGCTTGAATTTGTCCTCTTTAACATTGGATCTCTCACTGATCTCTCTAATTTCTCAAGAAAATCTCTTTGTTTGCATGTCTCCATGTTCAAGTGGGTTTTTATAGGTGGTTAATCTAATCTGATGTGTGTACGCATCTCGAGGACGATCTAACGGTCACTGATCACCCTGTGTCGCTCAAGTTTTGGACACCTTATCATGACACTGTAGTCCTTGTTTCACTTTGTTGTGCATCTCGAGAATCATCCTATGCACCCTGATTTTCCTAGCTACAACCTTAAGAATTCAATTAATTCATTATTTATTCACTTTCAACCTTAGGCTAGGCCACCTAATAAATCATAAAAATCATATGTAAGATCACACTAACTCTCAACTACCCGAAAACTCATGTCCCGTATCCCGACTATCTGATACTCGGTACCCGGTCCCCAACACACATTTCGGGATATATACCCGACTCGTGACCTTGTCCGATATCAACGTTCACATATGCGATGTTTATATACATAAACATAATTAATTATACCCCACATCGCAATACTAGGCATCAAACCATGCACAAATAACATAAATATAACATGAGTTCCCACATCTGAGTCACCCAGCTGTCCATGTAACGCCCGAATTAACCCGTTAATCCCCGCGATTAACATTAATACTCAATTAAATTAATATGGGCCATTACATATACTATTATTACAAGAGTTTGACATCAAGATTAAAGATAAAAGTGGTGCAGAAAATCTTGTTGCTAACCATCTCAGTCGTATCAAGAATGGTGAAACACCTGTCCCGCTACGAGATGATATTCCTGATGAACATCTCTTAGCAATTTTTGAGGACTCCCTTGGTTTGCAGATCTAGTTAATTACCTCACTACACGAAAGTTTCCACCTCATCTTACACGAGCCCCAAAAAGATAAAATCCGGAGTGTTCCCAAATACTATGTATGGGATGATATTTGTGGAGATTTTGCTCGAACCAGGTTATTCGTAGATGTGTCTCACAGAAGGAGGCACAATCTATATTTGCATTTTTTCATTCATACGCTTGCGATGGTCATTTTGGTTCATGTAGGATAGCTATGAAAGTCTTGGAAAGAAGGCTCTACTGGTCCACCATTTTTCATGATTCATATCTATACACCAAAACATGTGTCAGATGTCAGTTGACTGGTAACTTGAGTCACAAGAATCAAATGCCACTGACCTCGATCTTATTTTATGAGATTTTTGATGTTTCGGGAATCGACCTCATGGGGCCATTTCCACCGTTAAATGGTTTTATTTATATCTTACTGGCGGTGGACTACATGTCTAAATGGATGGAAGTCAAATCCACTTGCACCAACGATTCATCAGTTGTATATGATTTTCTGAAATCACGAATTTTTCAACTTTTGGCACTCCACGAGCTTTGATTAGTGATCGAGGTACCCATTTCTGCAATCGTATGGTTGAAAATCTCTTATGCTAGTATAATGTTACACACCGTACGTTTACGACCTATCATCCTCAGACGAGTGACCAAGCGAAGGTGTCAAATAGAGATTAAAGCCATTTTGGAAAAGGACGTAAACCCATTACGGAAAGATTGGAGCACGCCTTGATGACATAGTATGGGCTTATCGAACGACGTTTAAAACACCAATCAAAATGTCGTCGTATCGCCTATTCTTTAGCAAATCATGCCACTTGTCAGTCCGAGTTATAGCATAAATCTTTTTGGGCTATCAAATAGCTCAATAAGGAACTTGATGCAACCGGCAAAAAGAGAAAGTTGAACCAAAATTCAAACGATGCCTACGAGTCCGCACGAAACTATAAGTATAAAACCAATGCATTCCGCGATCGCAACTTATCTCGTAAGACTTTCGTAGTCGATCAAAAGTTTCTACTTTATAATTTTACATTAACTCTCCATCCAGGGAAGTATTGGTCACGATTGCTTGGACCTTTTGTTGTTATTGATGTATTTGGACATGATGCAGTTGAGATTAGGTGCTCGAATACAAGGAAAGTTTTCAAAGTGAATGGGCACCGACTGAAGATGTTCATGAGAACTTCTCCACAACACGAGATTGAGAACAAGACTCTAGCAGTTATAGAGTACTTTGACTGAGAGAGTTAGAATGAGTCGAGCCAACGACGTTAAAAAAAAGGCTTTTGGGAGGCACCCTAAGCTTCTATCCCTTTCATTTTTGATTTTATTTTAGTATTTTATGTGGTATTCTTACTATTATTTCCTTGTGACTTTTTACAGGTGTTGTGACCTCTGCCTTGCATACTAAATTTTGGGATCATGGATTGCTTTGACGGCTCCTCACTTTTTTGTACATACGGTTAGTCACATTGAGATTTGATAAGATTACCCATCTTCTTTTTGTTCGTGGATTTAAGATTAGTATTAGTCTTATGCATGATCTTTCCTTGCCTCTATATTTATCATAATCTTTTACCATCTTGTGTGTGTTTTTATGGGTGCCTCCTAACCTATTTTGAACCTTAAGGACAAGATTCGAAATAAGTTTGGGGTACTTTAGGACTTGTGGATTGAGTTGGATGGTTTTCTATGCGAAAGACTACAGGTGAGATCGTTTAAATTTTTTCAATTATATGAGGTTGTCAGATGGTATTGGTTTTGATATATATTGTTCACTCATTTCTTCCATTTCTTTTCTCTCCATATCTCACTTTCTCATTTCACTAGGAGTTGATAAACATTCATTCATGTTTTTAGTGTAGTTAATAGTGTTTAGAGTCGCCCGAGATTTTGTTTCATGCCTTTGATTATGGATGAGCACTTTATAGTTGCATGTTGACTTGAAACTTATGAGAAATTAGGAGAAACATTCAATCAAGTTGTAGCCCAGCATTCTTATGATTTCATGATTAGAGACTTAGTATGTTGGTTAAGCCTATGCTAGATACTAAAATGGGTAGATGGTCAAAATTGTGCAAGTGATAATATTTTAACCAACATTGGGGAATTTGTTTGATTATAGTAAAAGTGGGAAGGGCTAACATGAGTTTTCTTAGTATTGAGAGTCCCACAAGTTTCCATAGGAAATGGAGCAAGGAAACTTATGGTGGGAAAAAGTGAGAAAATTGGTCCATAGAAAATGGAAGCAGGGATCGTATTGCTTGAAAAATATGGAGAAAAAAAACAGAGTATATATTAAATGAATAAAGGCGAAAGTATATGGAAACTCCTCAAATAAAAAAGATTTTAGCTCAAGTACTTTCACTAAATTAAGTGGATTTTAAACTTGTGTGCTTGAATGTATAGACCAAGAAAGCCCGTTAATAGTTGATGGTGTTTGTCTTGACCATATCTTTGTCTTGAAAATGTGATCTTAATTGTGTTTGAGTTGTGGTTCTTGACATATTATAACTCCAAAATTTCTTGAGTGGCTTGTTAACTTGGCAACTATTAAACCAAAGGAACTCCATGAACTTTTGAATCGAGTATAGTATAGTTGAGTCAGTGCATAGTTATATTAGAGTCTAGTTTATTTGTTTGTGTGTCATTTACACCTTTGCTCGAGACATGCAAAGTCCTAAGTTTGGGGGTATTTGATAAGTTGCTATTTATGCATAATTATATATAATTTATCTATGTATTTCTATTGTTGATTCTCTAAAATAAGGGCTCGATTATATTTATGTCATTTTTAGGACTTTTAGGGTGCGTTGTTGGATTTGGGGTAGAAAAATATTCACAATAGAGTATTTACTTGAAGTGATCGGATACTGGAAGATTTGACTTGAAATACACATGGAAAGTTGACTTATGAAGGCGCAAATCACTCCACAAATTATGAGAACAGTTTTAATTAAGGAAATCACTCCAGAAAATGCTCAAACCAATTTTTATTGTGCAATTTACTCCACCAATAATGAAAATGGTCAAATAAAGCGCAAATCACTCCAACCGTTACAAAAACACTCCTATATATTGGGATTTGGGGGATTGTTTGGGACATCCATTATTTTCTTCTCTTCTTGGAGATCAATAGTGTTTTCTTCTTCTTTTTCTTTTCATAAACCATTATTTATATTTTAAATAATAGTTTTTAACGACGATGGTCAGCTAAACTTATCAATCCGAACCAGAGTTGGATCAAATCACTATTTTTGGCTTGTAAACATATGTGAGATCTATTTTATTATTTAAATTTTTTTCATAGTATTTTATTTTATTTGGTATTATTTAAATAATTGAGGTTAAACACTAGTTTAAACCTTAATTTATATGCCAGTGAGTCGTAATTACCTGTCTTTGTGCAATAAGACCACACTAGTGGCACTCGACCATACCAATTGATTAGACCATTTTGGGACCGATTGAATACCATAGGAATCTAGATTAAATCGGACACACGAGTGATCCGGTTGTCTAGGTGTAGTGCCTTCACAAACCCCATTGCGGTTAACGTGTTAAACTCAAAACACTAGAATAGGGTTATGCGTTTGATTAGGGAAGTGGTCATTGTCATACCTTGACCATCGAGAAAGGGAAGTGCGAGGACCCGCGTACGTTATTGGTTCTATAGCTACACTAATATATTATAATTTACATGTTTTGATTAGATTGAAGACCATATGTAAAATTATGCTAAATTGAAGAGATTTGTGATACCAATGGTTTGGATTGCTTTCCTCCATTGATTGATTTATTTACTTAATATTTTCATTATTGTTTTTATTAACATTATAAATTATTCTTGTGAACATCTCGATTTAGTTTTTGTTTTATGTCCTAGGTTAAAAAACTTGGTCTTCGTGGTTCGACCTCGTGCTTGCCACTATTACAATTCTTGTGGTATTTGGTAATCTTATCAAGACTATAAATATATATATTTTGACGTGTTCGACTCGCGTCAGGATTCTCAAAATGGGTGGTTGAATCTAAGGTACCAATCCATATAGTCAGATGACGTTTGATATGGGCATTCTGCCTTCTTACTGCGTGTCGCTCAATCGACTTTCCTCCCAATATTGGGGATCATACGAGTACTTCACAGAGTAAGATTGTGCTAGGCAACTCCTATCACAATCCATAGGTTGGTAAGGGTCTCTCGGAATACGTTGAATGCATCCAAGTTGCCTTAACACCCTGATAGGATTGTGTGGTTCAACGATATCCATGTACTTCATGGGCCCATTGCAGAATGCAATATCATGGACAAGCAGGCACCTTTTCAAAGTAGTATTCCAAATAACCTAGCAAAAATTAATATATTTATCAATAAACATAAGCGTATACGAGAACAAAATTTAAATTGTTATGTTATGGTCATCACATCATGTGCTCTCAGCATATCGAGTTGATTCTTGAAAGAGAGAAGATGAACTGTGTCCTTCTTGTAAAGCCTATCCTCTTTATGGTGCCACTTCATCACACGGGGCTTATCGACTTGTAGTCACTACGCAAAATGGGTTGAATAAATGGCATACGATCATATATCCACCCTTACACAAACCACATTTATTATGAAAACAAAATTTATTACCAAAAACAAAATTTACTATGAAGATCAATCATTCATTAAAACTCAATAGTTTACCTCTAATAATGTCATATATCCAGAAATCTAGGTGACTTTGGCACGACTGGCAATGCCTAATTAATGGTACAAAAATGTAAGTGTTGCGGCCCCCATGCGTAGGAACCAATCTTATCTACATGTTCAAAAATTGAAGGAGTTAAAGGGAGACTCTTGTACCTAACTTGTTAAAGAATAAGGTCGTTCCAAGAAGGCATAAGAGGTACGCTCGGACCAAGCATTCGAGACTAGGATATACATCGGGAGATCTTTTACTATTGGGTTGTTCCTCTCCTTTTGTCGGCACTGCGAATCAATCCTTCAACCATGCCAAACTAACAGTAAGGCCATCCCTAGTCCTAATCTCCTCGTCAGCATCAATAACCGACACCCCTAATAGCCTACTAACCATTGCAGTTACAACTTTACGATCCTTGAAAGGCGAACGATGGTCTTACCAATGATTGGAATGTCGAAAAGGACACGTACGTCTTCAAGTGTAATCATTATCTCCCCAAAGGGTAAGTGGAACGTGTTGGTTTCAAGCTGCCATCTCTTGGCAATGCTAGAACTATAGACCCTATTACCTCCATCGTATGAAATGTAGCCCAATGGTGCTAAACCAGAATCGTTCATTAGCTTCTCCACCTTTTCCTTCTTGGGGTGATACTCGATTGTCTCCCATGTGGAGATCTGATAACTATGGTTCATGCACTTCAGTAGTCCCCAACCCTACAAAGCATATATAGCGTATTAAAATAAATATATATAACAATAAAAAGATTATGCATATAATCGAACCAAATTTACGATACCTTGTTCCTCCATATATCCAATAACGCATGGTGTTTGAATGAAGGTAGGAGACTTAAATCAGAGGGACCATCAGGAAAACTAGTGGCTTTAGCGTTTTGGGCATCGGTTGATATGTCAAAAGAGTCCTCTGCATCCTCGCTATCCCCAGATTCACCAGATGGGGTACGACTTCCTTTACTACCCTCTACCTACCCAACTTCATATGCTCCTCCAAATGCCCCTTGCCGCTCTCACCTACAGAAGACGCTGCCTCGACTTCAGCCTATCCGGAATCTGGCTCATCATCCTTGGATTTCTTCACTCGACAATTTTTGGCTTCAATGTCCCTTTGCATTCGATTAGAGCTAGTGGGACGTTTCCTTACAGGCACCCCCTCCTGCACTTGAGTACCTGAGGTACTAGTATCCCTCGGATGATCCCCCTCCCACCACCCCTCCCGAGCCTCCCACCTTGGGAAAGAGCTCTAGTTTTAGGTCTCGCCATACCTAAACAAAGTAAATCAATCAAAAAAATGTCATCATAAATAGGATATCATATAGGTATGTCACAAACATATTGTAGTGCAATGCATCACATCATATACCCCAACACAATAAATACAAAAAAATGCATACAACGATGGGGTACATGAAGTAAATATGTTGGGTAGAAAAATTAATCCAATATAATTGGGGAACAGGAAGGTAAAATGTAGGGTATATGAAATAAATATGTGGGGTAAACAAAGCAAAAACATGGGGTACACAAAGTACTTAAAACATTGTTGGGGTACACGAAGTAATAATGTGGGGTACAGATTGGATAACGGCTGTAACAAACCGATATAAAGACTCCATATCGAACTGTCATGACTAAAAGAAACAATATGTTACGAACATATTGCATCTCAATGCATCATAAACCCCATCCATTCACTAACTGTACCTCATTCTAGTACTCACTTCGCAACAAACACAAAAAATGTAAACAATAGTGGGTACATGAACTAAAAGTATGGGGTACAAAAAGTAATTCAAGATAAATGGGGTGCAATCAGTCAAAATGTTGGGTACATATATAGTAACGGTTTTGTTACACTAACATTCATATCAAAGATGTAGGCCCAACGTAGTCATCATCAACTGTAGAATTTACGATTTGAATGCACCGTAATGTAATAAATATTACTACCTTACTTTTCTGTTACTAAATCAAACCTTACAGTTCAACATGGCCGATAGCCTTTTAAGTGTATCGGCTCTGGGTGATCGTCCAGTACGGGGAATGAATGGCTCAAATCCAGATACCCTAACCTTATTATATCGAACCAAATGCCATAAAAAATATCCAAACGATGCGTAATTTCATTACGAACAAAACCCACAAGATTATAATGTCGAAACTTACTAAATCAACCGCGGTGGATACAAAGAATTTCACAGTGCTCCTTCGCTCCTCGTGATCTGTCGACATCAGATCTGTCGGGCTTTACCTCAAAATAGCCTTCCCATGACCCCAGTGACTTAGATTGATGAAGTATTTGGGGTGTTTTCTATGTTTCGTTAAGGTTTGATTTTGGGTATGAGTGGGATGAATTGGTTAGGGAAGGTTTAGTTTCTTGGTTGGGGATATTTCAAAAACGTTGGGGTCTGTTTAGTGAAAAAATTTAAAAGTGGGGTACGTTGAAGCCAACGGGGCCCGTTTAGCTATTCCCTATTTGATTATAGGAAAATGCTAGAATGCACAAGAATGGGCACCTAGAAACTACACCAAGCTGACTCAGCACTAATAGTCGACTAACTGTTAGTGTTGAAGTTGACTGGTCTGTCAATCGATTGTACCAGATAGCCAATAAAAACATAACAGATGTCTGGTACAACCTAATAAAGCGAAAAAAAATCAAGAAAAATTACTTTTTATGCGGGACCCACATCTGCTGACTGGACAAGTTATATGTTATAAGTGTCTGTTTTAGTGCATTATAGCACTTTCCTTTATTATAATGTGTCATCACCAATTAGTTGATGCCAGTCGATCCCCTCGGTGGCTCCAAACCCTAAAATTCTTTTTTGAACTTTCATATCTTTTCATATTTGACTCATTCAATAAATTATAGATTTGTTCAAATATGTGAAGATTAATTCCATTCTTATTGCAATATGCCTCTCTCGACGATTGTTCGTGAATCTGTGTGACTACTGGATTGGTGATTTTCTTCAGGTTTTCGCATTTAGTAGGTAGTTTGTTTTTCCCTTGTTAGAAGGTTTGATTTTGTTTTCCCTTGTTAGAAGTTTTTAGTCTTTCTTCCCTTTATTAGAAGTTTTATTTTTATTATGTGGTTCTAGTGGTGTTTGTATATTGTCTTATGTTCCAGATGTTTGTAGAGAGTATTCCCTGATTTTCAAACTGTTTCCTTGTTGCAGGCGCATTCACAGGCGAATTCATGGCTGATAGATGTTCTTTTGAACAAATAAGATTAGCGAATCGAGATATTTTTATTAGGGTTATTGATTCTATGCCTAGTCTTGTATTGAGCCATTAATGATTAATGAAATTTTTATTTCATTTCAAAAATAAAAGTATTCCAAATCCAATTGGACAAGCATCTATTACAAATAGATTTTACAACAACAAAGCAAGGAAAAATTTTGAAAACACGCACACTATAATGTAACAACCCCAACCCTAAGGCAGGGAATACCACCTCAACAATGAAGACAATCACCCCAACAACAGAGACACCATCCACACATTAACAGGGACTAAACCTTAACAAACTAAACAAACCAAACAAATGTGAAATCCCTAATTTTCAGTAAACATGTATTAGTATTTAATTAGGAGATTAATGGTCTTAATCACAACATGTGTTGTGGATTAGAACTCGTATCGGTGAAAAAGAGAAATCACTGGGTAAATGTTATTTTACGTTAATGAATGCCTAGTGTGTGTATTATATGGTATTTTGTTATGATGTCGAAGTGTGTTGAGGTGTATCCTTAATTCATCGTAATCAGGGTTGTAAGTACGTGTCTGAAGGATACGAATGAAAATAAATAAATAATTGCTCAAAAACAAGTTAATCAAGTGTTAAACATTACGTGACTATTTTGTATCGGTTTGCATGTAAGTTGGGATCGATGGTAGTAAAGTTAGTGCAAGATCTTACCTCGAGTTATGTGTCAATTAGCAGTAGTCAAGGTCAAGATTGGGTCTCAATTGGTGCTTGTTTGGTTAAGTATGACAAGAGAATTGGTCCACGAAACTTTGGTATGTCGTGGACAAAGTTAAAATTATTGGGGTTTTAGTGTGACCAAGACCAATATAGTATAAGTTTTATGAAAATGGATTGTTTTATCGAGAGTTTGACTTAATTTGTTAAAAAATCGAATCGAAAACGAGCCTCAAATGTTAAAACACGTCAAAATAGGGATTTCATAAATTAATAAATAAAAAAGAAATTAAGTTGTTCAAGTAGGTAGCTGAAGGTTTATATAGTGCATTAAAAGTCAGCTGCATCAACAAACAATTTGTATTCCATGCCTATCT
The DNA here is from genome assembly GCA_039657345.1 of Stephania japonica. NCBI lineage: Eukaryota > Viridiplantae > Streptophyta > Magnoliopsida > Ranunculales > Menispermaceae > Stephania > Stephania japonica. The sequence goes on from CM077556.1 coordinate 76,496,235, forward strand.
GACTAGGTGGTGTTTTTATCTGGTAGGGTGGAGGGCAGGTCCGATAAGCTTCTTTTAAATTCAATAACTTTACTGAAAGTCTTGTCCATCAACAACAATTGACTATCCATTTTTTATTAGAAGATGCCCGCCTTCCTATTCTTCCACAAATGCCACACCCTGAACGCACACCATTGTAGCACATCGACACCTCCTTCCTTATGAACACATTTAGAAAACAATTTCTTCCAAAAGCTCATAACGCTATCAAGATTCATGTCTGTCATCTTAAAACTCCAAGGCAACCCAAACCAAAATGCTTGGGCCTATTTACATAAGAACAAAACATGGAGTGGGGTTTCGTCGCATTTGTTGCACAGGGGTACACAAGGAATCTTGAATCAATTTCCTCTTCCATAATGAAAGTTTGGTGGGAAGGATGTTATGGATGGTTCGCCAAAGGAAAAATAACACTTTTTGGGGTACTTGGATCTTCCACAACTCCTTCAAAAATGTGTCTTATCCTTGGCATACTTGAAGTTGTTATAAATAACTACTTTTAGAACTAGCTCTCAAGGCCACAATCTTCATGTGATTTTGTGATTTGGTTTCACTCGACGTTTGACCCATAATATAATTGGGTATGCTGGGAAGCTATTGGAGCCACTTTCAAGGTGATTTGACTCTTCGGGAACCATAAAAAATTTTATCTCGAATTTGGTTGGTTGTAAGTAAATCCTACAGTGATCACTTTATCACTATTTATTATATTATGATGCATTTAACTCCTTTATGCATTGCACATTTGTTGATCATGCACTCATGCATCAAGGGAAATGTGAGTCAAGCGTCAAAGTCTTGAGACTCCAATCGGTGTCTTTTCGCTGATTATGTTTCCTATGGGATCCGAAAGGAGTTGTCAGAAATCAAAACAGCTCATGTGGGATTAGCTAAGACAGCTTGACCATTATCCTCATATAGTGCATTAAAAGTCACTTCTAGTATGGTTTTCATTTCACTCGTGTACTGATCATACTTTAGTGACGCGTTAACAGAAAGGTTGTGACCACACGTTCATATTAACCTGCTGATCCTCATTGAAATGCATTTATATCTCTTATTATCTTGCATTTGGCTATACAGGTAATTTGAATAATGTAGGATTTACTTATCTGAAATTATTTTACCTTCTGTTGGCGATTTCGGTTATTAAGTCCATGAAAGGATAAAGGTGCTCATTAGGGTATTGAAATATTGTTTAAATTTCTATTTCTTATTGAATAAATTGTTCTACGTATCATTATGTTTTTCTTGGTTATGAGAGTGTGTGATAGGTCGTGTATCAACAGTAATAGATTATAACCCAAGTATATTATCATACTATTGGCGTAGTTCTTGAGGACTTTTGCAATTTGATCTTTTAATTCATTTTGATATTATATTGTGAACTGTTGTGGAGATGCAAGTCCTTTTAGGCTTTCTCCCAAAGTTGTTTTTATCAGGTTTTCAATGCCGACAACCCGTTTTAAGGGAGACTTTGCCTAAATTTTATAAAATATGGAAATTTTAATAGGATGATTTCCTAAGATACTTCACATTTGAAGATTAAGACCTGAAGTATCATTAAAGAATTGTCACGTGTGATGAGGATTTTAAATAATTGAAATCATTAATGATTCATTCAAAAGAATAGAACTTTGAATTTAACTTTGAGGATAAACACATATCTTAGGGATTACAAGAATTTTATGTTCTGAATTAAATAAGTCAGGAGTTTTGAGACTTACTAGATTATCAAAGGATTTGAGATAATTTAGGTTGGTCAGGGGCCATAATGGCGAGGTGTCTGACGACAAAACACAAACATAACTCCTAATTATTTTGTAGACCGTAAAACAAGTCATCAAGAGGAGAAAACCACCACCACCTGAAGCCAATGCTAACATTGCAATAGACCATCAGATCCAACAAGGAACGCCATTGTAGAAGTCCACGATCCACTCGACCATGGCCGCGACCTCTAATCGAAGATGCACGCTGACGAACTTCGTTGGAGGAGCCGCTGGTATGCCAAGGTAGCAAGAATGTTGCCATTAATCTCAAAAACATCCTCTTCGATCTCTTCAGAGAAGCCCCTCACGTAGCATATCTAATAGAAGTATTTGATTTATGTAGCCAACCCTAACTAATTTAGGATTGAGGTTGTTATTGTTATTGTAGGATTGGATTTCGCAGCAATGACATCTTGGTTGTATGTCTTAAAGCTTTAGTTCTACTTTGACTTTGATAGCATCACCTCGCGATCTCGCTTATGTATTTTCAGAGATATCGTTCAAAGTCCATCTCTTATAAAGACAGATATGTATGTACTAATGTACTCCCACCTCTTTGTATACAAATATACAACTCTTTTAGACAAATCTCATTATTAGCTCCAACTCTTGCAACAAAGCAAGAATGCCTCAATTCTTTTTTGGTAGGATGAATCAAACTATTTTGCTCAACAATGATGATAACTTTAAACAAAATTAACATAGGGGCGCGATCTCTCACAAAAGCATGGGGAAACAAATTGTTTCCCTCCTATTGCAAAGGGTCAACTGAATGCACAAAAGAAAATCATACATAAATATCTCCCTTTGTATAAGTATTATATCAGATATAAAAAACACTACTAATTAACTTCATTTATGCCTTGTCAACTTATTGTAGAAACCTAAGAAGCCCTACTTTATACCCAACTGCTCTAACATCCTCCTGCACTTGCTCTCTATACTCTTTAAAGTTGAAGTCTCTATATATCGGAGGCTCTACACAACTTCTTATGACTGTGTCATATGAAGGACAATAGAAATACGCCGCTGAGTACCTCTCCACTTGTCGATTTGCTATTACCCGATGCTCGATGCTCTTATAAACATCATTGCTCCATGCCTACACCACAAGGAATAAAGAAAAAAATGATTAACCATTTTTTTTGTTTTTACAAGACAAGGCAAACAGGGCCTTATTATAAGTGGGCTTTCTTCAGGGGCCTTGTATGGTACTGTACCTGAAATAAGTCTCCAATGTTGATGACCAGAACATCTGGGTTGGGCTTGATAGTGATCCAACTGCCATTTTTTACTAGCTGTAGGCCCCCAACATGGTCTTGGTACAATACAGTGAGAAAATCACTATCAGTGTGAGGCATCAAACCAAACACTTGAGATGGGAGTGGACATGGAGGGTATCTGTTGAGCCTAAGATAACATGTGTTGGGCAAGCAATTCTCTTTGAAGAATTCTGGTCCATGCCCTAAACTTTCGGCCAAAATCTCTACAATTCTCTCTGCCAAGCTGGACACTTTCATTGCAAACTCCTCCATTGTAAACCTTCACACAAAAAATAAAAAAATGTAATAATACTAATATAATATAAAATAATCCATAGTCATCTTTGATTTGAGAAAGTGTGAGGGGCCATATAATTCTCTTATTTAGTTAATAATTTTAGCTGAAAAAGTGCGCCTACTTGACAACTATGTTTTTCATAGAAAATAAGATTTTTTTAAAAAAGATTTAAGTATTTTAACAATTATAATTTATATTTTTAAATATCTTACTTCTAAAAAAGTTAAAAACTCTGTTAGAGTTTATATGATGAGATGAACGAGGCATCGCTTGCTAGAAGACAATATTTAAGGAGGCAATGGGTTCCATTGTCACTAAAGTTAAAAAAAAAGGTTTAAAAACTCAACTAAACAAAACTTATACGCGTATATTGTCTTTCATTATTTATAACATGTCTATTATCTTTTAAGAATTGATTATCCGACCTCACAAAAGTGGGAGGATATTTTCTCTATTGCGCTACAAGCCTGGTTAGCATAACACGTGGATTAAGAATGTTAGGCTGACTCTCACAAAAATAACTGAGTCTGATGAGGAGCTAAAAAAATGAACATTATTTTTTTATAAGAATCAAACCATCGCTTTTCTCTTTTCTAAGGTTTGATCATCCAACTTTTTACTTAAATAACATCGAGTTAATCTCTTAGTTGTTTTTTTTTAATAACTAAAAAATATTGAGACAATAATAAATTGAATGACCAAATAATTTAATATGAAGTTTGAAGGAAGAGGTTATGGTCAAATGACAAATTATTTATTTCTTATAAAAAAAATTTGACTTTGATAAAAATAAATAAAAAAATTTGGACACTCAATATTTATTTTTGAAAGATTCAAAATAAAATAACGCGTGTACGATCTTTGCCAATATATATCAATGTGGCCTACCAAAAAAAAAATGTATATATATATATATTAATGTCAATGTGGGGGTAAATTACGAGTGGGCGAAGCGTTGAACTCTTGGAGATAGCGCGTGCGTGATGTTGTGGGCCTTGGTCGACATACAACAGTTTCCATTTTGAGAAATCGAGCGGTTGACAACTTTCATCAGACAAAAAACTGTCATCTCTGGCACAATCTTCCCCTAGAATTACTAACAACAACAACATTTTGACTATCACCAATATGAAGATCCCACTTTTTCTTTCTCCTAGAGCACATAGTACCATATACTACATTATTGCAAGTATTAGGGTTTTTTTTTTTATTTCAATAAACCTGGAGCATATAGTATGATCATATACTACATTATTGCAAGTATTAGGTTTTTTCAATAAATAAACATTTATGTAATCTTGGGCCTGCCTAGCTTTATCGTACAGGTTGTAGTTTCTCACTAGTACTGATATTGTTGCAACTTACACCTTCAACTCACATGTATAAGATTTTACTCTAAAATATTTCCGTACTTATATATTTGGGGAGAGATAATCACTTATGTACTTCTTTATGAAGTCACATTTAACCGATGTGGGACTATATTTTAATTCACACATCCCAACATATAAAAATATATAATATATAATACCATTATATATAATAGATCCATGAATTATTGCAACACTGATAAGTAATAGCTAGGATGATATGAATTGTGACATCTACGGGTACATTGTATTGTAAGTTGTCAATCGTATAAATAATATATGTTTATCTCACAATTTACAACTATATATAGAAGTTTTATTTTTTTTTTTCTTTTTGAAAACTATGGTATAATAAAGTTGTCTATTTAGGACATTTCCAACGTATTACACCAAAATGTGCAACTTTTGCACAATTTTAATGTAAAAAGTACAAAAAACATTATTTTCATCTCTAATACTTCACATCAAATCCCGCACCAAAAGTGACTCACTAAAAACTCCCTCACATATTAACCAAAAACCATGTCAACATCTTATAAAAAAAAATAAGTGAGTCTCACTACCAAACCCTTCAAAAAAGTGATTATTTTACTCTTTAAAGTGTGGGCCTCACTTGGCACCAGTTTGATGGCGTGCTAAGTTGGTCATTAAATTGAAAATCAATAATCAACGCTAAACTTTCATCCCAACACCAAATTAGTGTGGGGTTGGAGATGCCCTTTTATATATATATATATATATATATATATATATATATATATATATATATATATATATATATATTGTTTATACACACACACACACACACACACACACATATATATATATATATATATATATATATATTGTATTGAAAACAACATTGAATAAAAGGAAGTAATTAAATCAGGATAAAACACATAAAATATTTGTCATTCAATAGAAATAATTAAAAGGATAAAAAAGAATGACTAATGTGGTAGGGGTTACCTTAGGTCTTTAAATTGGGGATGTGATGCAGCACCATAAGAAGAGAGAGGGATGTGAAAGGCTTCCGACCAAGAGAAGTGATCGAGAGATGTGGCCGTAGGTGCCCCCCATCGATAAATATCATCACCAAATATTGATTTCTTCATCTCCACTTTATTATTAGAACTACAACTCCCATCAGTACTACTACTTATACTATTAGTAATACTACCACTCATCATCTTCTTCACATCAAGTCTACTACGACTAATTTCCTTGGTCTTGCTCTCAAAAGGCTGTCGAAAAAGCTTCACTTGCTCTTCTCTTGTCTTCACCAAAACCTCTCTTGAAATCCCATGATTGACCACTTGAAAGAACCCCCACTCCTTTGAAGCCCTTACGATTTCTCTCTTACACTCCAAACACCTTTCTTTGTTGTAATCATTCAATTGACTTATGTCTATAAGCGGCAACTCGCATTTTTTATCATCATCGTCAACATCACCATCGTCTAAAACTTGATTAAACAGGTGCGGCTTTATAGATTCATCTTGTTTGTCCACGAAAAGGGTCCGGTATGCTTTCTCGAATGGCGGTTCCGATGTCGATGCAAAATCCATGTTATCGATTCCTAACAAAGAAAAAGATAAAGAGTTAGAAGGTAAGATAAGGTGTTAGTTGTATATACAGATGCTACAGTGAATTAATATAGCAAAGAGTCAAAGCTTCTCAGTGAGATAATAAATATATCACTTGCTTAAAAGGTAAGACCTTGAGTGATCGTGGTTCGATTTTCACTGAAAAAAAAAAAAAAAAAAAAAAAAAAACAAAAAAAACAAAAAAAAAAAAAAAAAAAAAAAAAAAAAAAAAAAAAAAAAAAAACAAAACAAAACAAAAAAAACATAGCATGATAGATGATTACGAATGTAGCTAGAGTGGATCTATATATTCCTCTTTGATGAAAATGTTTAATTAGAGAAAAAAAGTATGTATTTTTTTTGCAAGCCAAGGCTATACGATACATGTGCTTGGCTTCTTTTGATAGGAAAGAATCAACTTTTACACCTACCAAGATTTGAACCTATAACCTCTTATTTTAAAATTATATATTAAACTATTGAGCCACTCAATTAATTGATGATACATGTACTTGACTTCTAGCTAATTAATTAAGGATATGCATGTAGAATCTATACCTGAATTGAATTTATATACATTAATTCGTGATGAGAAATAGCAATTCAATTAGGTACTGAAACCGCCTCATGAATAATAAGGTCGGCAAGAGCTCCAACAATTGAAAATTAATTCAAATATATATAACAACTAATAACAATGGTTAATATATTAAACCTGATCTATTTCCATTCGCATAATATATTTTAATCTAATTAATTTTTTTGGGTGATCATGTTTTAACCTAGTTAGTTAACACACATAATTAACATCTAATTTAGGTAAGGCATCACTTTTCAAACACAAAATTAATTGACAGGATTTGGACTCATGTTAGAGTCAATGAATTGTACTTAATTATTTTTTTTCAGCAATGTATTGTACGTAATTAATTAGTTTAGTATCTTATGAAAAATACAGTCAGCAATTACTCACGAAAAATGTTATATTGTCACAAATGCGTTGGAAACTTATATTATATTGGAGTTTGTGTTTGGTATATAATATGTGCATGTTATTCAATGATTAATTCATTTTCTAAGATATATGATTCTTAAAAAATGAATTGAATAATTGGGATGTCAGGTGAGACAGTGAGAAATCAAGAACTGCAAGAACAGTGAATGAATTTGGACTACGTACTGCAAAATGCAGGCACAACTTCTAAAGCACGAGACTCAAAGTTCGTTCCTTTCCCCTAGGAGAAAAAGTGGGCGGAAAACTCTTATTTATGTACTCTACATAAAAGAAAGATAATCGTACTGTTTTAATTTTTCTTTTATTATTATTTTTAATTTTTTTATGGTACTTAATTAAGGTATAAAAGCAGAAAGTGTTATTTGAACTTATAAGTCTAGACTTATTTTTTTTTTTTTTTTTTTTTTTTTTTTTTTAAAGTCATCTATCCGCAAGGAGTAAATGAAGCAACAACAACTACTTGTTAAATTCTTTTGACGTCCCTTAAATATTTGTAAAAATCTAAAATAGAGTATGAACTCTTAAGTCCAGATAGAATTATTGAAAAGTATAAATACTTTCTTGAATTCACAAAATATGTTTGAAAGTATAATTTTAATTGGTAAATTGATAGTATATATATTTTTGAACGAAAAAAGTATAATATAGACTATTTTTGAACGAAGGGAATATAATGAACTCTCATGGATGAAGTCACGTGAATACAAGTTCCACAATATGTAGTAGTACTATATAATAGGAGTATTTATGTATGTCTATACATACATGAGTGCACTCACGAGGAACAAAGCAGCCAATCATGAGCCAAAGACAAGGGTCATTAATTAGTACTTAATTAATTAGCGTCATTTTGACTAACTCCTAGGCGACAAATTAAATTTATGAGCTAATGCATTTGATACACTTGAAATATTTGACCAGATCACATAATGATATTTAAATAGTAATTAAATTGTGTAATATATTCAGCAATATATATATATATATATATATATATGCTTATTTAATAGGCAAATAAAATAAAAATAAACAACACAGCCACAATGCAATGGCGCCAGATTTAAAAATCTACGTACATCACCACCGGACCAGTTTAAAAGATGAGTACATGTGAAATCAGTAAAGCTATCATTTAGAGAGCAATGGAGGGCAGTATAGCGATAAACTTGATAAATTTAGAAAAAAAATGCGTGCAATACAAAATAGCCTGGCATGCATGCGATGTGATAATGTGTGCAGAAGAGAAGATTAATTATATGTGTATATAGGTGATGAAGAAGTGAACTTACAATATGTAGCTAGAGCAGTAGTACTTGTAGTGCACTATATATGTATAAGGTTTGCTATCTATCTAGGCATATATATAGGAGGTGATCATCACAATGATTGAGCGAAAGTTGTTTTTATAGGAAAGAAACAATTTTGTACCCACCAAGATTTGAACTCGTGTCTTCTTACTTTCAAATCTTATACCGCACCAACTCAATTGGTTAATGATTGAGCTAAAGTAATGAGTGAAGAGTGAGTGAGCCAGGAGAAGAGCTCAAGAGGAGATATTTATAATGATGGAGAGGTGTGACCAATGATTAGAGATGAGGAAATGATAAGGGAAAGCGAGAGAGTGGAGTCTCTGGTGGAAGAGAAGACCACGCGTTTGCAAATAATATCAGTAGCACTCAATCAGATTCTTGCTAGCTAATTATATTCATTATAAGAGAGAGTGTGTACTTACTAGTGTACATGTACATGTGTGTGCGCGTGCGGGGCGCGTGTGATGGATATAGAATATAGTAATAGGTAGGGGAGTGGACAATGTGTAAGCCTAGCAATCTCTCCTTAATTAGAGAGTGAGCTATAGTGAGAGTACTACTCCCCCTTCATCGTTTGGTTCTCCTTCCTCCAAGTCTCTTTGTCAGTAATATCTCTCTCTAGAGAGAGGAGAGAGAGAGAGCAGTGCACGTGGTACAGGGGCATCTCATTTGATGTCGGCAATTCTGTGGCACCCGCCGAGGGACTTTCAGATTTACAAACCTTCTCTCTCTCTCTCTCTCTCTCTCTCTCTATATATATATATATATATATATATATATATATATATATATATATATATATATATATATAGAGGATCTATCCCACAGGGCCACACCATTTACAGGCAACGTACATATTGATTTCCTGTAAAGATCATATATTGATCCCACATCTTTTAATTTAGGGGCTCACGTCCAATTGACAAAACTCAACCGATATCCATTTGTTTAAAGAGTTCTGCCGTTTTATCGACGTTTCACATGTCAATTTAATTTACAGGCACTAATTAAGATTTAAGACTCTTAACTAGGGGTGTCCATTTGTCAGGTCTAGATGAGTTTGAATCCGAGCTGCCATATAAACGAGCATTAATTTGTATTATCAAGACCACAAGATCCAGCTCAGTTTTGAATTCAGACCAATATATCTTGCTCATACTTATTTACTTCAAATTTTGGATTGTTCAAATGTCGAATTTGTCAAAGTTTTAAAATTGATCTTATGTAATTAAAAGCTTTTTTTTTTTGGCTAGAGGTTTAAAAGATTTTTTAATTAATAAAATTATTTTAAATTTTTTCATAATATGTCATCTTCTCTTACATAATTTTAGAAAATAATGTCCAAGTTATATTTATTGTTTTAAATTACGAGACATATATAATAATGTTTTTGTTTTGTTAAAAGACAACGCATAATATTGTCTTAAGCAATTTAGCTAAGTCTCGAAAGTAAAATAATGCATTTCTATATAAGCTAAAAAGTGTTCTTATTTCTATTGTTGTTTTCGTGAATTATATAATGTATGGAAGTATATTTTAAAAATAAAATATGTATCTTTTGAAATTTGGGGCAAGTCCAGGCTTAGAAGATCGGACTCGACCTGAATTTTAATGTAAACATCAAAGCCTTGTTCAGATCTAGCCCAGATTTTAAAAAATTATTTTCCAAACCCTTTTTTTATCCAGGTCAGACAAAATTAGGCTGATGGGCTAGAGAAAAAACTGGCACCCCTAAAGAGTCCCTTAGAGCATCTCCAATGTAATGTGGATTGGATGTCAATGTGTGCCACATAGCTTGGACAAAATAAACATTAGAGTGAAAAAACCTCTCTAATGAAATGAGCTGACGTGGATAGACATTGTTTATTTTCAATGTCACTTCTTGACATTCAAATTGATATCCACGTTGAATAATCTTCCTTTTTTAAATATTTATTCAATTTACTTAGATTTTTATTTTCACATTTTAATTAATAAAATTACAAAAAAAATTGCTACCTCATTAATTGAGTCACAAATCCACATTTACCATAAGAGACCTATTTTAAAGTTCAATGTCTATTTGAACTACATGAGATAAATATCTTTTCTACTTTAAAAATTCACGCTCACAATCCACATTTAGCATTGGAGATGCTCTTTGATGCCCATCAACTTTTGTGCGCGGCACCCACAATGCCAAAACCAACAGTTGCAATTCTGTGTGCAAACAAGTAGTCTTTTATTTGAAGAAAAAAAAAGTGCCAACTTGTTAAAAAAATTAAGACCGGAGGGAGTAATTAACTTGTTTTCTCCAACTTCACGCATAAAAGTGTACCTTCACCCGTACGTACGACATAACATGCAAGCTCACATGATAACCGGCTAGATCTATAATGAGTTGAAGGTGCTTAAAATAAAGATAATATCGATACACAAGGAGATCCACGTAATCGGAAAAGAAGTGTCTCAGGCTTGTGAATGTTGTGCCCGGCTGCGAATGAAAAACTTACAAAGGCTCACAAAGTAGTGCCACGACAAGCGACCTGTTGTGCTCGCAAGCAGAAGACTAGTAAAGGCACGACAAGCAGCCGATTGTGCTCGCGAGCGGAAAACTAATAAAGGCCCGCGAAGTGAAGTAGTGCCACGAGTAGGCCGGAGATATTGCCAGCGAATGGAAAATTAACCACATTTGATAAAATCACCTTTTGTATTACTATTGAACCAACACATGGGCCCATAATTTTGTTTAATTAATTTGATCTCTTAACTACTCCTGAACTCTGAAATCCTGTGTAAGCTCTATTCCATTCGTAATTTGTATATCTTGGATCCAATTAATTAAATATATATTTTAAGAGATGCATGTACGTACTACGCGTATCGATTTAAAACCACTAGGCTTCCAAGTTAGATATTTGCATATTTATTTTTTATGTATATCTAGATTTGTAGTGGCATGAATATGATGATACAAGCATATATCCATTAGATCTAAATTTAATGGTTTGTAAACAAAAATCACCAATGTATAGCGATTTTTCCCAATCAACATTATATACAGAAAATTAGAAACCATACATGTTGATTGGGTAAAATCACTATATATGGTGATTTTTATTTACAACCATAGATTTAGATCTAATGGATATGATAGATTCTTACTAATTGAGAAAAATCATCATACAGTGATTTTTGTTTACAACCATTAGATTTGGATATGGCATGGTAGGTTTTTGGTACTTGTGTATACATTCAAGTGTCATTAATGTGGCTATGAAATTAACTATTGAATTTAAATCAAAAGGTTAAAATTTGAAATCACTATAGATGACAATTTAATTAAAAAGATCAACATAGTAAAAAGATCGGTTTTCTCTCTTTGTGACTCTCTAAAAAAACCCTAAAACAAGTCTCCTTCCACCCCACCTTTGTTCGGCCGGCGGCTCCGACGATGGTTGCGACCGCCGGCCGACCTTCTTAGTATAACACCTTTTTTTACCAGAGTCTCCCTTTTGATGCTTTTAGTTTATTTAGTTTTGTTATGTCTTAGTATCTCCTTCTCCCGGCCTCTCCTTTTTTTCTCTTCTTCAAAAGAAGGTAGAAGGCGGTGGTGGAGTTATGGTGATGTTGAAGAGGGTGAGGTAATGAACAAAAAAAGAGAAGAGATTTTGGGGGATTAAGGTGGAAGGGGTTGTTGGCCTCGGATGAAGCAGTTGGAGAACGCAACGACGAACAAACTATGGAATGCTAACAATGACGTACGAGAGTATTTGAGGGTCAACAATGAAGTTTGGCGCCAAACCATTAGTGGTGGTACATAGTCGATACTTTGTTGTGGTCGTAAGTACATGATAGTTCAGGTAAAGTGGTGTTCCATAATGGGTGGTCATGGCGATTCCATGGTGATGATGTAATGGTCTACTTCTATATTTTTCACCTCTTTTAATAAGGTTTAATTTAATTTTAGGTTTTAATTTTGCTTGTTATAGGTTTAGTTTATGTTTAATTTCGATTTTTCTCCTCAGACGAATGTTTTGTCAAATTGAGGTAGTTGTCCCTTTATGTAGGGGTAGTTCTCCCCTTTTGTGGGATAGTTCTGTTGGACTAAGTGTTGTTATACTTACACTTCACCTGATATTTTGATGTCAACAAACAATGTGAAATGGTACTAACAAGTTTGTCAAGTATTTCAGCATAACAAACTTTGTTAGACTCACAAGTTCAAAGGAAGTTAAACTTCACAAGTTCAAACGAAGTGGAAGAAAAGACACCAAAAAAGCTCAAGAAGTGATTAAGATAAGGAAAGACACCGTAAAGCATGTATGGAGTTATGTACGTTATTTGTAAGGTATAAGAGTTCAATTCCACAAGCCAAATGTATTATAATCATGCATTTCATCATTTTTAGAGTTTCAATCACTTAAAGTCTTGAATTTCGAAATTTTCAATTTCGCGAGTTTCAAAATGTTTTAAATCATACAAATGTGTTTTATAACATGTATTTGAAGTGTATGAACTATTAGAATCGATTTTGAATGCACTGGTATTTAGATGGGTTTTGGATTAACATTAAAAATATTTGCAGAAAAGCCCCTATGTATGTCATGAAACCGGATTTTTCGTTTTTGAGATTTGTGAAAATATATGACCATCACCCAAATAGGCTATATGACCCATAACAAACATGTATGACATGTTATATGAGGTTTAGTGGGTCCCAGATATGATAAATGGTCGCTAACTCTATGACCAAAAATATTTATTTTGAGGCCCCTGACAATTAGCGCACTAATATTAATATAAGCACGCTAAGTGCAGAACTAGCACGCTAGGTCAGAAAATTAGCGCTAATTCCTTTCCTAATAACTTTTTTATAAAACTGAAAATCACACTTTAATTTGAATCTTTGATTTGAGCCTTTGAATCCCTAGAACGGTAATAAACACTTATAAAGGAATGTAGAACATAATAAAACACTAAGAACACACATTAGATTTCTCTTGCTAAAAGCACACACACACACACACAAGTGCTCAAAACCATGATTTTGCAAGAAAAGTAAAGATCTAATACATGCACTCACCTGAGGATTGTTGTGGTTAAACCTATACACATCAAGTGAGGTCAAATGAAGTGTTCTAAGGCTTACAACTCTTACTAAAAACTGATTTTTGGATCTCACACTTAGGGTTGTGAGATTTCTTGATTTCCTACTCTTTTTGGACTTAATCTATACTTTTTGTTTGGAGTATTGTTTGGAAATGATTTGTGGTGTTCTTGAACATAGTTGTCTTTGAATTTTGAGCTTAATCTTGATGTCATAAATCCTAAGACTAATTTGCACTTGTTGGACTTAAACTTGATTTTCAAAGTGCATGAAATTAGAGAAACCACATTGAGCTTAATCTATATGGATTGTTGTTGGTTTCATTGAATTGTGTGTAAAACACAACTAAAAGAGTTTTTGCACTTAAACTTGATTTTCTATAAACCCGAAATATAGAGTGCATTTGTTTGAACGTAATAGTGATTTTAATAGTGCACCATATTGACTTGAAACCTACTTGTGCATAATCTATACTTGATTTTGTAGTTTCAAGCTTGTGTTGTTTTAACAACATATTTACAAGAGTTTTGTTCTTAATCTAAACTTATTTGTGATATGAGGTTTTGATTGCACAACTTGAGTTTAAAATTGTATATTTTATTTGTGCATCAATTAGCCATTTATTAGAACCAAGTTGAGCTTAATCTATACTCTTTTTAATTGGTTTCAATATTGAGAGTTAGTCTATAAAAACTTAATTTTACAAGGCATTTCAATTGGCAAAGTCTCACTTGTATCGATTCATATTAGGATTATATTTGGCTTGTGTGAGGAGAACAACTTATACCGATTTGTCTTGTAAAGCACACTTTCATTGTATTCATCATACTTTGATTGTAAGACTTAATGGGATCTAAATCGAAAGGGAATACCTAGTTGAGGCTAGCATAAATCCTAGTTGCGGCTAGATGGGGAAAATCCTAGGTGAGTCTAGGTGGAAAAAATCCTAGTTACGGCTAGGTGGTTGTATAAGACCTTATTGCGATAAGACATCTTGTAAAAGACCTAGTTGAGGCTAGGCATTTACTAGACTAGTTAGCTTAGGGTGTAACACTTATTAGTAATATAAGTGGGGGTTGAAAATCCTAACCGGGGAGGTTAGGTGTAACGGCCCAATTAATATTTGCCGTTATTTTATGACGTCATTACAGACTTGGACGCCAGCGAGGACAGTCGAGGGTCCCACAGCGAGGCTGGAGCGCACGCGAACTAGGTAAACAGTCCGTTTTATATGCTTGTTGTGGTAAATTGTGATGGAAATGTACAAATTAGCTAATTCCATTACAATATGTATGTTAATGTAGTCTATTGACAAGTGAGGAATGACCTCGGGGTGCGTGCGGACACGGGACACGAGGCACGGGGTGCTTAGGGTAGTCGAAAACTACGGTGAGTTTATTCATAAATTTTGAGAATTTATTGAATACGGTAGATAATTGTTATAAGCTAAATCAATTGGAAATCAATAAGTCATATAGTTGAAATTTGAATAAAACAATAACGTTGGATGATTCTCGAGATGCACAACAGGGCCATTAGTGTCAAGATAAGGTGTAAGGAGTTGGAGTGACACAGGGTGATCAGGAACCCTTAGATACTCCTCGAGATTCGTGCACACACTTGATGGGAATCAAGTATATATATATATACATGTTGATCGGTCAAAGGGGGAGAAGGAGAGTGAGATTGAAGAGAGAGCTTGGAAAAGGGAATCGTTGGAGAAGAGAAGGAGAAGAACAACATTTAAGGAGTGGAGAAGGTGATTTTGGCATCCTACAACAAGATCAAGAGGTATGGATGCATCAATCTTGTGATTCATGAGATTTTTGGTGTGGGTTAGGATTTGTGAAATTCGAATTTGTTGGGAGATTTAACACTTGGTTTTGTTGGAGTGAGTGTGTATGAGAATGGCATGAAATGGTTGTGATTTTTGAATTAATTTGAGAGAAATTTGATGAATTTCTGAAAATGGGTTTGAAAATGTGATTCTTGATGATTCTTGGATTTTGATGTTTGAACTTGATGAAATTGTATTTCAATGGTTTATTTGAGGTCATTGAGGGGTTATGGATGTTTGAAAACCAAATGAATGGGTGTATGAGGGAATTGGAGTGTTGAAATTTGAACTTGTAAAAATGCGAATGACGAGCGCGATTAGCGCGCTAATGGGTGGACCTAGCGCGCTAATTACCTACGAAAACGATGAACAGTGACTTAGATGAATTAGCGCGCTAATTCATCTCATTAGCGCGCTAATTGTTCACTGGACTCTCAAAAATTGGAAAATGAGAAAATGAGTCAAACTAACATTAAGAACCCATTAATTGATAATTAACCCTCATAAATGAATTCCGGGAGTCTCGGAATAGTAATTGGAGTCCAGGTTTAGTCGGGAATCGGACCGGGAGTATTATCAGGGATTGAAGGAATCGAGTCGGGGAATTTAACTTGTGGGACGAGGAGTGCGAATTGAGGTGTGTAGTATTCCAATTGAACTTCACTTTAAGTATTTACTGTTTGATTTATTTGAATTCCGTTCCATTTATTCTTTACTCCATTTCATTATTGCTTTACGGTGGTTGAGTACTCTCACCTGGTGACTTTACGGTAGTGGAGTGTACTCCTACCTGGTGTCTTTACGGTGTTGAGATCATTCCCCACTTTGGTGCTTATTCGTTACGGCCATAGAGTCCACTAAGTCATAGCACTTGTCTAGGCATACACCGGTGAATAGGCTACCGGGTATGGTAGGCTAGTGTGGGTGCGTCGTGGGTCTACGCCGGCCACCTAGAGGGTTAGGGCCAACCCATTGGTGTGTTTACGGTTGGTGCCAGGGGAGAAAACCCGAAGTATGACTTGGTCGATTTTTATGTGCACGTACTTTGTTTCATCACTATATTTATGCATGCGATGTTCCTTTTTACGGTTATACGTATTTCGCTTGTTCCGCATGTTTAAATTATAATATTTTTAATTCCGGTACTTTTATTTACGTAATTACTTGGTGAATTTCCTTGGGATTACTCACTCTGGACTCGTCATCTGTCTTTTTGTGATGGTGAGTGCGGATCCTAATCTGGCCGGGGAAAGGGCAAACTTGAGGATTATATTGATTGACCAGCGCTAGCCCTTCTCGTACGTATGTTTATGTTACTCGTTTTATATTGGGTTTTGGGTTTGAGAGACAGGTTGTACATTTTGATATTTTGGGAATCAGATGAGATGTATATGATGTATATTTGGTATGGTTTCCACTTAGACATTTTTGCTCATAATATACAAGATAAAATCTTTATGTTGATCATTTAATTTTCCGCTGCTAACTTGAGGTTATATGATATTAATTGAATCAAACTTAATAAGAATTGGTTGATAAAGGATAATTGGGCGTGGGACACAACTGGCGGTGACGTGAACAGTTGTGGGCCCGCGTGGCCTCCCGTGGCGGACCAATGTGGAAATTGGGGCCGCCACATTTTGGTATCAGAGCCTAGGTTTGAGGAATTTAGGATGGAGGAACCTAGGGAATGAATTGTGGGTTTGTTGATAACTCTGATACCGCCACATTTTGGTATCAGAGCGAGGTCAAACTTTGAGAATTGGAGATTGAATAATAGTATAAACTTAATGAATAAATCTTAGATGTGGAAACCACAAGTGAATGATTAAAGGCTTAGTTGGGAAGTGATGTGAGGCGGGTAAATTTAGGAAATTACATATGCGTATGTTTTGATTGTGTACTATATATTATACGCGTATATACTCAGTCTGATCCACTGCACGTTGGTTGTGCGGTTTAGGATGGACGGACGGGCTCTACTTACTTTCCGCCCACTACTCGACCCGAGAGGTTGGAGAGACTAGTGATCATACCACTAGTGACGTGGTGATTTGCGAGCTATGATTCGAGGACGACCGAGCGATGCTTGATTCAATGAGAGCAGCGACTATTGCAGACGAGCTCGAATGGTTGGCGATGGAGTACATTCGAGCTCGAGGACGCCAAGATAGCACCGATCGCTGAGCGTCGTCACTTTTCTACCACTCGCACCGCATTAGCACCTTGCCATTTGTTGCTACACAGCGCTAGGTCGAGACAGATTATAGAGAGGGTTGAGCTGTGGTGGTACCAAAGCGAGACTACGGTGGTGACACCCACCACTACTGAGAGCGACGGTAGGGACTTCGATCGCTAGGAGTAGGATGTCGAAGCGTAAAGATGGTGAAGGATTTTATGAGATTTAATCCTACGTACTTCACGGAGTCGGCGATCCCGAGGTTGCGGGACGTTGGGCGATGACTCATGACGACTACATCGGTTGTTGGAGGTACCCGAGGTAGATCGAGCGCGTATTTCGAGCTATTGCTTGAGAGGTCGAGCTGCGGTTTGGTGGACCACCTATACGATATACATGGTACGCCAAATGACTTGGGGAGAGTTTAGACGGTTATTTTTGGATGAGTATATTCCCACGAGAGGTGCAAATACGATTGAGGAGAAGTTCTTGGGACTACGACGGGGTAACATGTCGGTGTCACAAAGACATGGATCGATTCGATATCTCATGATGTATGCCATGGATGTGGCTAACACGGAGAGGTTACGGATCTATTACTTCATCGAGAGGCCTAGATGAGAGGATTGGTGGGGTGATAGTTGCGGCGGTGCGGAGACGCTACATAGTGTTTTTGACAGAGCATTGGCTCACGAGACATATTTACGACACCGGGGTGAGCTTGGAGACGGGGTTGGACAGAGCTCTCGGTCTGATCAAAGACCGAAGAGACAGAGAGAGCGGCGATCGACAGAGACATGATTATCGAGACGACGAGATAGACGTTCCGAGCATCGAGAGAGAGACGAGAGGCGGGTAGTGTACGTTCGTACTGCACTGCCTGGTGACCGAGCGCCTCGACAGCGTGTGCGAGATGGAGGAGGTTGTGGTAGAGGACAGAGAGGTCGAGGTCATGATAGGGCTCAGGTTCATATAGTGTCACAGTCTGATTGGCGGGATACACGACGATGTTTCAGGTGTCATCAGGTCGGGCATATACATAGAGATTGTCCGATGTCAGCTTCATCCTCACGACCCCAGACTGAGCCAATTAGGGAGAGGGCTCATGCAGCTGCTACACCAACTACCATACAGCCAGAGCGTGATGCGACTCGTCAGCTCGTCGAGGGTATGTTATCTATATGCGATATCTTCATGCATGTATTATTTGATTCCTAGAGCGTACTTGTCATTTATATCGGGACGTAGGGTCGGACGATTAGGATTACGAGTTGAGACCTTAGACCCACATCTTGTCCTCGATGCACGGCTTTGGGGATAAGATTTACCCTAACCGGATATGCTTAAATTGTGTGGTAGAGATTGAGGGACACCGATTACTGTCGACTTTCGTGTC
This sequence comes from Stephania japonica, assembly GCA_039657345.1. Classification (NCBI taxonomy): domain Eukaryota; kingdom Viridiplantae; phylum Streptophyta; class Magnoliopsida; order Ranunculales; family Menispermaceae; genus Stephania; species Stephania japonica. Next base: position 76,515,388 of record CM077556.1, read on the forward strand.
CTAGAGTATTTAGAGTTTGATGCTTTATTGGGTATGGACTGGTTATCAGCATATCGCACACACATTGATTGTTTTGGTAAGGTGATAGTATTTGATATTGAGGGCATTCCGGTATTTACTTTTGTTGGTACGGCGTCAGACTTACCGATTACCAGAGGTCGATTAGTTACGACACAGGAGATGGAGGCGTTTAGGACGGTGGTTGAGCCAGACCAGAGACCAGATATTAGAGTGGAGGATGTCCCAATAGTGTGTGAGTTTCCGGAAGTATTCCCAAACGATTTGCCAGGTTTACCACCTCCTAGGGCAGTTGAGTTCATTATTGAGTTAGTACCGGGGACGCAGCCGATATATAGCCGACCGTACAGGATGTCAGCGTCGGAGCAGGGAGAGTTGAGGTCCCAATTAGAGGAGTTGTTGCAGAAGGGTTTTATTCATCCCAGTATGTCTCCTTGGGGCGCACCAGTTCTATTTGTTAAGAAGAAGGACGGTTCTTTGAGGATGTGCGTAGACTATAGGAAGCTGAATCAAGTGACGATTCGAAATCGTTATCCACTTCCTAGGATTGATGATCTATTCGATCAGTTGGCGGGTGCTAAGTTTTTCTCGAAGATTGATTTACGATCTGGTTATCATCAGTTGAGGATTCGGGAGAGTGATATAGAGAAGACGGCGTTTAGCACGCGTTATGGATTGTTCGAGTTCACGGTCATGCCATTTGGGGTGACTAATGCGCCGGCTATCTTTATGGATTTGATGCACCGAGTATTACGGCCATTTTTGGATCGTTATGTGATTGTGTTCATCGATGATATCTCAATATACAGTAAGACTCGTGAGGAGCACGAGAGACACCTCAGAGATGTTTTGATGACGTTGAGGGAGCACTGATTGTACGCTAAGTTCAGCAAGTACGCTTTTTGGCTGAGAGAGGTGAAATTTCTCGGACATGTCATTGGTAGTCAAGGAATATCTGTTGATGGAGACAAGATTCGAGCGATCATTGATTGGAGGACACCTGAGACAGTTGCAGACATTCGTAGTTTCTTGGGCCTTGCGGGCTATTACCAGCGATTTGTGCAGGATTTTTCATTGATTGCAGCGCTGATGACGAGGTTGACCAAGAAGGATGTCAAGTTTGAGTGGTCTGAAGACTGTGAGGCAGCATTTTTAGAATTGAAGAGGAAGTTGACTTCGGCGCCAGTGTTGGCTCTACCTGAAACAGGGAAAGGTTTCTCGGTCTACACAGATGCTTCCGGGACTGGATTGGGATGTGTGTTGATGCAGGAAGGACACCCAGTTGCATATTTATCGAGGCGATTGAGACCCCACGAGGAGAATTATTCGGTACATGATTTAGAGCTTGCTGCAGTTGTGTTTGCGCTCAAAGCTTGGCGACATTATCTTTATGGGGAGCGGTTTATGTTATTCACGGATCATCAGAGTTTGAGGTATCTGTTCACTCAGAAGGATCTGAATATGCGGCAAAGACGGTGGCTCGAGTTACTGAAAGACTACAATTTCGCGATTGAGTACCATCCCAGGAAGGCGAATGTAGTTGCTTGATGCATTGAGCGGAGTGGTGTAGAGAGTCGATATCTTGCGCGCGAGATGACACATGAGCATGGATTCTTTGGAGGCTGCGACGGTGTTGTGTTTGTCAGATGCTTTTGCTGATGTTCATATCTGTTGCCAGATGCGTGTTCCTGTTGTGTCGTTAGAGAGGGTCGCTAAGTGGCAAAGGACTGACGGACATTTTGCTCGCTTCACTTTGTCGGCTCAGATCTGGGTTGCACAGATTGGTCTAGTGGTACAGACCACTGCTTGAGGCACAGGGGCAGGTTGTGGATACCTGAGGTGCAGGAACTACGTGATAGTATTCTTGAGGATGCACACCGTTCGCGGTATACAGTTCATCCTGGCAGGACCAAGATGTATCATGATTTGCGACGTTTATTTTGGTGGTCTGGGATGAAGGCCGATGTGGCATATGTGAGAGCTTGTCATATTTGTCAGCAGGTTAAGGCCGAGCACAGGAGACCAGCTGGATTGTTACAGCCACTACCGATTCCACAGTGGAAATGAGAGCATGTTACGATGGATTTTGTGAGCGGATTGCCACACACTGCGCGACGTCATGATCTTTGTGTGGGTTGTTATTGACAGTTGATTTGAAGTCTGCACACTTCATTCCTATATCGATGAAGTATTCGTTTCCTCAATTGAGTATCATTTTTGAGAGAGAGATTGTTAGACTACATGGAGTACCGCTATCTATTGTGTCGACGAGAGATCCCAGTTGACTTCGAAGTTGTGGGAGAGCATGCGGGAGCGATTTGGGACGAGACTACGATTCGATACGGCTTATCATCCTCGGACAGATGGTCAATCAAGAGAGATTGATACGGATATTGGAGGACATGCTCAGAGCATCCATTTTGCAGTTTGGAGGTGCTTGGGAAGAGTATTTGCCGTTGTGCGAGTTCGCGTACAACAACAGTTATCAGGCGAGTATTGGTATGCCACCATTTGAGGCTTTGTATGGTAGACCTTGCAGATCACCAGCTTGTTGGGCAGCACCTGAGGATGTGGCAGTGATTGGACCTGAAGTTGTTGTTGATCATACCGAGAAAATTCAGCAAATTAGGATGAGATTGCAAGCAGCTCAAGATAGGCAAAAGAAGTATGCTGATGGGTATCTTGAGGGCTTGAATTATAATGTGGACGACTTGGTATATTTGAAGGTTTCGCCCTGGAAAGGTCATCAGAGGTTTGGGATCAAGGGGAAACTAGCACCAAGATACATTGGACCGTTTATAATTATAGCACGTGTTGGGACAGTAGCATATAGATTGGAGTTGCCAGCAGAGTTAGCAGGCGTTCATCCAGTGTTTCACGTGTCTATGTTGAGGTTAGCTAAGTCAGGACCGAGGCCGATGGTGGATATTAGACAGATTGAGGTTCGTCCTGACGTTTCATACGAAGAGCAACCCGTTGAGATCATGGATCGTAGAGTTCAGACTCTGAGGAACAGGAAGATTCCGAAGGTGTTGGTACGATGGCGGCATCACGGGACTGAGGAACTCACCTGGGAGCTCGAATCGATTATGAGGCAGAGATATCCTCAGCTATTCGCTGGTGAGTGTTGATTATAACTTAAATTTCGGGACGAAATTTCAATTTAGTTGGGAAGAATTGTAACGGCCCAATTAATATTTGCCGTTATTTTATGACGTCATTACAGACTTGGACGCCAGCGAGGACAGTCGAGGGTCCCACAGCGAGGCTGGAGCGCACGCGAACTAGGTATACAGTCCGTTTTATATGCTTGTTGTGGTAAATTGTGATGGAAATGTACAAATTAGCTAATTCCATTACAATATGTATGTTAATGTAGTCTATTGACGAGTGAGGAATGACCTCGGGGTGCGTGCGGACACGGGACACGAGGCACGGGGTGCCGGGTAGTCGAGGAAACTACGGTGAGTTTATTCATAAATTTTGAAAATTTATGGAATAGGGTAGATAATTGTTATAAGCTAAATCAATTGGAAATCAATAAGTCATATAGTTGAGCTGAATAAAACAATAACAGTTGGATGATTCTCGAGATGCACAACAGGGCCATTAGTGTCAAGATAAGGTATAAGGAGTTGGAGTGACACAGGGTGATCAGGAACCCTTAGATACTCCTCGAGATTCGTGCACACACTTGATGGGAATCAAGTATATATATATACATGTTGATCGGTCAAAGGGGGAGAAGGAGAGTGAGATGGAAGAGAGAGCTTGGAAGAGGGAATCGTTGGAGAAGAGAAGGAGAAGAACAACATTTAAGGAGTGGAGAAGGTGATTTTGGCATCCTACAACAAGATCAAGAGGTATGGATGCATCGATCTTGTGATTCATGAGATTTTTGGTGTGGGTTAGGATTTGTGAAATTCGAATTTGTTGGGAGATTTAACACTTGGTTTTGTTGGAGTGAGTGTGTATGAGAATGGCATGAAATGGTTGTGATTTTTGAATTAATTTGAGAGAAATTTGATGAATTTCTGAAAATGGGTTTGAAAATGTGATTCTTGATGATTCTTGGATTTTGATGTTTGAACTTGATGAAATCGTATTTCAATGGTGTATTTGAGGTCATTGAGGGGTTATGGATGTTTGAAAACCAAATGAATGGGTGTATGAGGGAATTGGAGTGTTGAAATTTGAACTGTAAAAATCTGGACAGAGCGCGATTAGCGCGCTAATGGGTGGACCTAGCGCGCTAATTACCCTCTGGAAAACGATGAACAGTGACTTAGATGAATTAGCGCACTAATTCATCTCATTAGCGCGCTAATTGTTCACTGGACTCTCAAAAATTGGAAAATGAGAAAATGAGTCAAACTAACGTTAAGAACCCATTAATTGATAATTAACCATCATAAATGAATTCCAGGAGTCTCGGAATAGTAATTGGAGTCTGGGTTTAGTCGGGAATCGGATTAGGAGTATTATCAGGGATTGAAGGAATCGAGCCGGGGAATTTAACTTGTGGGACGAGGAGTGCGAATTGAGGTGTGTAGTATCCCAATTGAACTTCACTTTAAGTATTTACTGTTTGATTTATTTGAATTTCGTTCCATTTATTCTTTACTCCATTTCATTATTGCTTTACGGTGGTGAGTACTCTCACTGGTGACTTTACGGTAGTGGAGTGTACTCCTACACAGGTGTCTTTACGGTGTTGAGATCACTCCCCACCTGGTGCTTATTCGTTACGGCCATAGAGTCCACTAAGTCATAGCACTTGTCTAGGCATACACCGGTGAATAGGCTACCGGGTATGGTAGGCTAGTGTGGGTGCGTCGTGGGTCTACGCCGCCACCTGAGGGTTAGGGCCAACCCATTGGTGTGTTTACGGTTGGTGCCTGGGGAGAAAATCCGAAGTATGACTTGGTCTGATTTTTATGTGCACGTACTTTGTTTCATCACTATATTTATGCATGCGATGTTCCTTTTTACAGTTGTATGTATTTCGCTTGTTCCGCATGTTTAAATTATAGTATTTTCAATTCCAGTACTTTTATTTCTGTAATTACTTGGTGAATTTCCTTGGGATTACTCACTCTGGACTCGTCATCTGTCTTTTTGTGATGGCTGAGTGCAGATCCTAGTACGAGCCGGGGAAAGGGCAAACTTGAGGATTATATTGATTGACCGCGCTAGCCCTTCTCGTACGTATGTTTATGTTACTCGTTTTATATTGGGTTTTGGGTTGAGAGACAGGTTGTACATTTTGATATTTTGGGAATCAGATGAGATGTATATGATGTATATTTGGTATGGTTTCCACTTAGACATTTTTGCTCATAATATACAAGATAAAATCTTTATGTTGATCATTTAATTTTCCTCTGCTAACTTGAGGTTATATGATATTAATTGAATCAAACTTAATAAGAATTGGTGGATAATGGATAATTGGGCGTGGGACACAACTGGCGGTGACGTGAACAGTTGTGGGCCCGCGTGGCCTCCCGTGGCGGACCAATGTGGAAATTGGGGCCGCCACATTAGGTAGTGGATGTAGATCAATTGGATCAAACCACTATATATCGTGTCTCATTTCCATTTCTTCTACCTCCTTCACTTAGTGTAGCTTACAATTTACTTGAATCATTCGACACATTGCTATTATTTGTTACTATTACACATTGTCATTTAGCTTAACTCGCCAAGCTAACTTTGTGAATTAGCAAAAAATTTTTACAAAGTATCATTTAGTCATCGGATCCAATTCAACCCCTCTTGGGTGACCTTCAAGTTCTTCCTATTTTGATTAGAGTAGTTCAAGGCTTACGTATGTAATGTAATATTTATTATATTTTACTCATTAAAATATTGTAATAGGTCACCTTATACTCTTGAGTTAGGAATGATCAATGTGCCTTTTTCACCTAAAAAAAAAATCACCGTAATAACATCTCCAATATACATATATATATATATATTGTCACGCTGATATTTCATATGCATACAATAATTAATTTGGATAGATGTGTTTCCCTTTTTTTTTTTTTTTTTCTTTTGGTGATTAACATACTGTATAGTTTTTGTCAAAATATTTAGATGAGAAGATAAAAATATTACTTATTAAAATGCAAAGTTTTTAATGATCGTATTCGATTAAAAAAAACATACTGGACAGTTTTTTTTTTTTTTTTTTTTTCTTTATTTTTTACAAAAATTAGACAAATTATTTTTGAAGTGAAGAAATGGCAGTTATTTAACACGTTCCATACCACTTCGTCATTGATTGACAATTTTGGTGGTCCCAGCGCACCTAATGTTGATTTCCAGTGTTCCACAGTACATAGATTTATATTTGTCCTATCCCGCCGACCTACGTAGATAGTCCGCAGTCTGCATGGCGTGGGCCTTGTTTGCTTAGATGTAGAGCTATCTTGAAAATTAAAAAATAATTTTATTTTATTATCTGTTATGATATGGATGAACAATTGATCAAGACTTTGTATGACTAATCATTGTCAAGCATGGCTCTTATATTGAGTGGTAGTATCAAGCATGACCCTTACTTGTATCCATATCAAATGTACTCATTATTCCATGTATTGTCAATGTTGCTTGTGAAGAGTTGTATGACATGTGATGTATGTGTTACTTGTAAACATTGTCTAAGTACATTTATCATCATCACCAAAGGGCCTATATAAAGAGTGCCAACCTCATTGTAAAAACACACCAAGTTGTATACAACTTCTATTTTCAACTCTCTCATTTCACCTCTTCTACTTTGTAGTTGTAGTTCTTTGTAGCTCTTTGTAGTAGTAGAAGCTCTTAGTTCTTCTACTTTCCTTCTCTAATTCTAGCAAGTCTCAATTCAATTTACAACACGTTATCAGCACGAGCTTGCTCTGGCATTAAGGAGATCTTAAAGTTCAAGAAGGCTTGTTAAGGAGACAAAGCTAGGAAGGTATAAATTTTATGAGTTCGGTTTATTTCTATATATTATCTTGGTTGCTTCACTTTTATATGCATATTTTATTCATATACTATGAATTATAACGTCACCAATTGCGAAAGTATGCTCTGTAGTTGCGTCTTGTACGATCTTCTACATCAGAAATCAAAAGTCAATATGTGACATAACTAGTTTTCTCGCTATACTACAAACGATTAATTATGCTTCATTCTTGATTTTTTATATTGTAAATAGTGTTATGAGTTTGGGTTGATAGTGGGTAAGCCTTGTCCCCGGTAAAGTTAAACATTGAAAGGGAAACGGGTTATCCCGTTCGAGGAGGCATGGTTTTAAGTAAACTTCGTCTCGCCACCCAACCTGGAAGTTGTCCCAACAACTCATACAAGTATTACATTTTGCGTATTTATAATCAAGTTGTGAACATATATTTAATGGTATATTATCTATTTTGTATAAAAAGAAAACTATTTAGTTTATCCCTATTTTCATAAAGATTTTATTTAATTATAATTGAATTAATTACCTTAACAATATTGACAATTCTAATTACTTGTTAAGGCAATGGAATGCTCAAATTATATATAAAGTATATATGCAAGGCTATGCGTATAAATATTTATTCATCAAATATCTCTTTAGACTCTTTAGAGATTTGAAAAGTAAATATTTCACTTTATATTATCATTTCACCTCATGGAGCTATCTATATCAAAGCCAAAATTGGTGATGCTCCAAAAGGCTCAAAATGAGCGGCTGGGTCTCACGCTACAAAATTTATATCAGTCAAATATCATTTATTATTCTGCAATTTCAATTACCTCTATATTGAGGCTATGCAGAAATATGACTGATGAGACAAATAAAAGCCACGTGGCTCGCCTCGATGTATTACTTCAACAAATTATCGAGCGCGCACGTCAATCCATTAAATATTAATTATGGATTGAATTCTTGTCTCGTGGTAGCTGAGTGAAATAATAAGATATTATAAATATAATATCACTCATGTCCAATTGGTTTAGCTTCAAATTAAGAAGCATATGTTGCATATAATGACCATGGTCGCAATTAAAAATTTATAGACGTGGAAAAGGTGAAAAGATATGGTAAAAGTCATATTGACAATTCCATTGATAGTCAAAATAAAAAGTGGTGCACCACTAGAAAGGGTAAATTAGTATTGACAAGGAGCGCTCATAATTGTGACATTTTTTTGTCACATACAAAAGGCTATGCTGCCTAAATATTGTCATATACATACCCAAATATTTTTGATATTTTACCATGCCTTTAAAATCAAGGCAAAATTATGAATTTTACCATTAAAAATAGCTCAATTAAGTATTGACACATTAAGATGTGTTCAAATTATGAGCTAAATAAAGACGAATAACGCATGTCTTACTTATTGTACTACATGTACATTGTAATATAAAGAGTATTCATCGAATTTAAACTTAGCAGAGGCTAATGTTTATGCAATATCTGGTACAACTATAATGTTGTCAATGTCTTATATAGAAGTTATTCAGTATGATTTGTTTCATTTGAAAATTTAAATTCCCAGCTTTATCCTCTGGATTATATTTTACTCATATAAGGCATGTCGAAACAAATGTCGTCTTAAATAAGAAAATTAATGATCCAAAGACATTCATTTTATGGCATGACCGGCTTGGTCATCTAGGATCATCAATGATGCGAAGAATAATTAATAATTCGCATGGACATCCTTTAAGGAGTCACAAAATATTTTCAGCTGGTGATTATAATTGTGCTAGTTGTTCTCAAGGTAAATTGATAGTTTAATCATCCCCAAGTAAAATTGTTGTGGAATCCCCAGTTTTCTTATAACGCATTCAGGGAGACATATGTGAACCTATTCATCCTCACTGTGAACCATTTAGATATTTCATGGTTTTGATAGATACATCAACTAGGTAGTCACATGTTTGTTTGCTTTCGACCCGCAATGTTGGATTTTCTAGACTTTTAGTGCAAATCATTAAGTTAAGAGCACAATTCTCTGACAACCCAATCAAGACTATCCGTCTTGATAATGCCGGGGAATTTCAATCTCAATCATTTAAAAATTATTGCATGTATATAGGAATTATCATTGAACATTCTGTTCCACATATGCATACCTAAATGGTTTGGCAGAATCTTTAATCAAACGCATTCAATTAATTGCCAGACCTTTAATCATGAGAACTAAGTTATCAACTTCAGTTTGGGGACATGCAGTCCTTCATGCAGCATCTATCATTCGTTATAGGCCTACTGCATACCATGAACATTCCCCCATGCAACTCATTTTAGGTCAACAACCAAATATTTTACACTTAAGAATTTTTGGTTATGCATGCATGTTCCTATACCACCTCCCAATAGAACTAAGATGGGTCCACAATGAAAACTTGGGATTTATGTTGAATTTAACTCATCGTCCATTATAAGATACCTTGAGCCCTTAACAGAGGATTTATTTACTGCACGTTTTGCTGATTGTCACTTTGATGAAGCAATTTTCCCACCATTAGGGGGAGATAAGAAGTCAATTCAAAAGGAATGGCGCGAAATTACTTGGAATGCATCAACTTTATCACATTATGATCCACGAACAAATCAGTGTGAACTTGAAGTTTAAAAGATCATTCATTTGCAACAAATTGCAAATCAATTACCAGATGCATTTAATGATGCAAAACAAGTGATAAAATCACATATTCCAGCTGTAAATGCTCCTGTAAGAATTGATGTATCTGTGCAACAAAATGCACAAGAACCAATGAAACGCTTAAAGCGTGGAAGACCAGTTGGTTCAAAGGATACAATTCCTCGAAAAAGGAAAACGGGAGTAAAAATAAATACAAATCAAAATACTCCTGAGAAAGCACAAGAATCCTTTGATAAGGGTTTGTCAGAACAAGTTTATTCTGATGTGGAACAACTTCCTCTAGAAAAAGATGAAAAAGATGAAAGTAATGAGATCTCAATAAATTACTTAAACTCTGGTAAGATTTGGGATCGAAATAAAATTGTTCCTGATGATATATTTGCTTTCAATGTGTCCATTGAAATATGTGAAAATGATGATGATCCAGAACCACGATCAGTGGATGAATGTCAAAAAAGACCTGATTGGCAAAAATGGCAAGATGCAATCCAAGTAGAGCTAAACTCGTTAAGGAAACGAGAGGTTTTTAGACCAATTGTCCAAATGCCAGATGGCGTAAAACCTGTTGGATATAAATGGGTATTTGTACAAAAGAGAAACGAAAAAAATGAAGTTACAAGGTACAAAACAAGACTTGTAACTCAAGGTTTCTTACAAAGACCTGGCATCGATTATGAGGAAACATATTCTCCTGTTATAGATGCAATCACATTTCGGCTCTTGATAAGTCTTGCAGTCTCTGAAGGGCTTGATATGCATTTAATGGATGTCGTTATAGCATATCTGTACGGATCTCTAGACAGTGAGATATATATGAAAATCCCTGATGGATTTGTAATATCCGATGAAATAAAATCAAAACCTCATAGCATACATTCTATAAAATTACAAAGGTCTTTGTACGGGTTGAAACAATTCGGACGAATGTAGTACAAACGTCTTAGTGATTATTTACTGAAACAAGGATATGTAAATAATCCGCTTTGCCCATGTGTCTTCATTAAAAGATCATCAACATGATTTGTGATTGTTGTTGTATATGTTGATGATTTAAATATAGTAGGAAACCACGACGACATCGTTAGAACATCCGAATACTTGAAAAAGGAATTCGAGATGAAAGAACTTGGAAAAACAAGACTTTGTCTTGGTTTGCAAATTGAACATTTTTCAAGTAGAGTACTTGTCCATCAAATTATATTGAAAAATTATTAAAAAGATTTTATATGGACAAGGCACATCCATTGAGCTCTCCAATGGTTGTCAGATCACTTGAAGTGGATAAGGATCCATTTCGACCTCAAGAAAGTGATGAAGAGCTAATTGGTCCTGAGGTACCATATTTAAGTGCAATTGGTGCACTTATGAATCTTGCAAATTGTACAAGACCCGATATTGCTTTTGCTGTCAACCTACTTGCAAGATATAACTCTTCACCAACTCGAAGACATTGGAATGGTGTTAAACACATTTTTTGATATCTTCGAGGAACAAGTGACATGGGTTTATTTTACTCGAGAGTGGTAAAATTGAATCTCCAAGGTTATGCTGATGCTGAATTTTTATCAGATCCCCATAATACCCATTCTCAAATGGGATATGTATTCACCTGTGGTAATACTGTTGTATCATGGAAGTCAGTAAAGCAAACTATGGTTGCCACTTCTTCCAATCATTCTGAAGTACTTGCAATTCATGAAGCAAGTCGTGAATGTGTTTGGTTGAGAAACATGATTGAACATATTCAAGAATCATGTGGATTGCCTTCAATAAAAGATTCTCCAACCATATTATATGAAAATAATGTAGCATGTATTACACAATTAAGTGAAAGATTAATAAAAGGGGACAGAACAAAACATATTTCACCAAAATTCTTTTATGCACATGAGCTTCAGAAGAATGGTGAAATTGATGTCAAGCAAATCCGATCGAGCGATAATCTTGCTGATTTATTCACAAAAGCCTTACCAACTACGACATTTAAAAGGCTTACATATGGTATTGGCTTGCGTAAACTTAAAGACATTGCAAGTAAAGAAACTGAACAAGTTTTACCCATGTTCACATGAGGGGGAGTTATTGTTTAGTGTATTGCACTATTTTTCCCTTAGCTATGGTTTTATCCCATTGGGTTTTCCTAGCAAGGTTTTTTAATGAGGCAATCCTAACAATATTATACTCATCTTAAGATTAATAAGAAATGTGTACTCTTTTTCTTTTGCTAGATTTTTTTCCACAGAGTTTTTTCTAGTAGAAGTTTTAACGAGGCACATTCTCTCAACAATTGTCATCCTTGGGGGAGTGTTATGATATGGATGAACAATTGATCAAGACTTTGTATGACTAATCATTGTCAAGCATGGCTCTTACATTGAGTGGTAGTATCAAGCATGGCCCTTACTTGTATCCATATCAAATGTACTCATTATTCCATGTATTGTCAATGTTGCTTGTGAAGAGTTGTATGACATGTGATGTATGTGTTACTTGTAAATATTGTCTAAGTACATTTATCATTATCACCAAAGGGCCTATATAAAGGGTGTCAACCTCATTGTAAAAACACACCAAGTTGTATACAACTTCTCATTTCAACTCTCTCATTTTTCCTCTTCTACTTTGTAGTTGTAGTTCTTTGTAGCTCTTTGTAGTAGTAGAAGTTCTTAGTTCTTCTACTTTTCTTCTCTAATTCTAGCAAGTCTCAATTCAATTTACAACATTATCCAACTTTTCTGTAGTTATCTCTCAACTTATATTATATAGTGAGAGATATCTCCCTCACTCTTCATAGGTTTCAGGAGTTATAGACACAATCTTTTTTTATTAATGACTTCTTAATTATCCATCTCTCTTTTATTTGAAAGCTATTTATGTTAATTCATATATTTTATTATTTAAAAATTTGTAACTTCTCTAAAGTTTAAATTAAGTTGAACCAAACATAAAAATATTAACTCCAAGGAATTAAATCTAAACTAACAAAGTAAGTTAGTAAAAAAATTAACTAAACAAGGCCTTGGTATGCATCAACAAGTTAAAAGCAAAACTATTGAGTATATACATCAAGTTGTAATTTGAGTTTTTATAAGGCTTAATTGGTTAAATATCATGACCTTTTGCTACTTTTGTTATTATATCATAACTTTGTAAAATTTGGTATTATATCATCACCTTTGTAGATATTTAAATTTGTATCATAATTTAACTTGTAACTTAAAATTTGAAGAGACAACACCTTAATTATGAGTTTAAAAATTACATTATCACTCATAATTATCAAAAATAATTATCAATTATATGATTTCAATTCATTATTTAAGTGCTAAATTATCAAATTTAGAGCTAAAAAAAGTTTAGGATACAAATTAAATAATCTAAAAAGTTAAGAATATAATAACAAACTTTAAAAGATTAGAATTTATTAACAAAAATTGTGAAAGGTTAAAATACTTTAACTAATTTGACCTTTTTATAAAGTTGTTTATAAAACAATTAGAATTAGTTATTTAATCGTTTTTTTTTTTTTTATAAAAAATAAACCAACTTAATAGCTAGTACTATCTCACCCAATGCAATAAGTTAACTACTTTTTTTTTTTTCATGATGCTGTTAACTACTTGTTAATTAGTTGGTTGCATGCATTGTTTGATGTATTTTTTTTATGACTATTATTAGTAGTATTTGGCGACAAGACCAAAAAGAAAAATATTTTATTTAGAGACAACTTTCAAATTAACATGCTTTAGCATATATATATCCTATATAGTAGACCCAATATCAAAGCTTACATTCTTAGTGTGCCTAATTAAGTTTGTGGGACATGATTCCACTCATCTTATTCTTATACATTAACGTGCATTATATTATTTTTTTCGAGAGAGTGCATATTATGTCAATTCATTCATTATATATATAATATTATTCAGACATGTATTCCATATTCATGAAGAACCTTCCCCTTTGAAAAAAAAAAAAAAATCAAGAACCTTCCCCGCAAATTTTTAAATTTCTTACATATATATATATATATATATATATATATATACATTGAAATTATTGAATTCATGTTTTTGATCTCATTCTTTTACCTGACAACTTCATCGTTTTCTTTCCATTTCTTTCCCTTTATGCACGTCATACCATGATATTTTTGTTTTGTACATGTAGATTAAAAAAACATGTATTTCCTACCAAAAAAAAAATATTTTCTAAAAAATCATATATTTAACAAATATTGTATTAATAAGAAAATTTCATGTAACCTGGACGGTTGGACAACTATAAGGACGAGTTCGAGATTGTGTGGGTTAATAAGCACACGTACGGTCTTAAGTTTGAATTTTCGTTAGTCAAGATTGTCTAGGACACTGGAGTACGCTCAGGTCGATTACACCAAGGTCTTATAGTAATAGTCAAACTCGCGTAGAAATATACCCACATTGGATATAAAAAAAAAGGAAATTCCATGTGCATTATTCCAAATGTAGATATTTTCTTGGACCATTAATGCCTAATATATAGTAGTACTTTGTATTTTTTTTGATAAAAAATATTTATTCAACACTAAGATCAAGTATAACCATAGCTACCTTGTAAAGAGTTTGCTTTCATAAATTTGGCCATTTGGCTAGCATATGTATGGGAAAGTTGTATTATTAAATGATCAACTCCATTCGCTTGCCTACGAACCCTAATTAAATCTCAAAAAATAAATCTTCCAATAAGGGAAGAAAATTGAACTTCCAACTAGGAAAAAATCTAAGCCTTCCAAACGAGGGAAGGAAACTACTTATTTAATAAAAATATACTAATGAAAAGTATCGATCCAGTAGTCGCAGACACAAATCCACACACAAACGTAAATGAAGATAAAAAGATTGAAGAATCGACTTGTACTAATATTGAATATGATAATTACAACATGGAAGGAACCATTCGTTAATCTCATATCTAATTAGATCTGTTTTATTTGACAAACAAAAAAAGGAAAATGGTTTCATTGAAACTACTACCGATCAAAAGAGAAGAAACTAAAATCACAGAAAAAGAGCCAAATATTAAGAAAGAAAGTTCTAGGGTTTTGGAGAGAGTAATACTTTTGTAATTAATGCTCTGATTTAACGTGCTAAATAAGAAAATACAAAAAACAAGACATGCGATTTTAGATTTAATGAGACCTTTTGTGGTAGGTTTAAGCTTCATCAATATATATTTATATCATAACATCATATAGGCTACTTCAAATTGGTCTTCAAAAAAAAAAAAAAAAAAAAAAGACTTGGTCGTCTTTTTTTTTTTTTGAGAAAATGAGTGCTCCTCTGATTTTATTAATTGTTAAGAAAAAAAGTTACATAGCAAAGGGGTTGTGTACCCTCCAATGCGATAACGCCGACAATTTGTTTCAACTTATCGAATTCTAGCATTCCGATTGCCATGATTTGTACACCCCAATCCAATTGTGATTACATTACCTATTCCCCAAATCTCTCTTTGAAAATCAGAACCGCCTCTCGTTCTCTCCAAAACCCTAAAATTCTTTTTTTTATTCACTTTTGTGATTTTTGTTCTTAAACCACCACCGACATGTGTCTCATCATGATACTCGGGTCAAACTATCCACCGAGACCCCTAACAACACGTGCTATGGACTAGTGGACACACATAAGGAATAGTACGACGAGGACGCACCCTACCAGAAATCTATATAGCCACAACACAAACGAAATAATTGAACAATTGAATAGAATTCAAATATAAAAGCATGTCATTATGCAAAGAATTTCAATTGAGATATTACACACCTCAAACCGCACTTCGTGTCTCGAAACCAATCCTCGGTCTGTCTCCACTATATATCCGACAATCATAATATCGCCCCAAGTCACCTAATATCATTTACCATTGAATTAGGTTGTATTTATGTTATTTAATTAGTTATTAAACTCATTTTCTCCAAAACAACCCTTAAAATTATCCCCTGTTCTGCACTCAACCTTGGAGAGATTGCTCATAGCACTGGGTGATCGAAACACAGAATTCCAACAGAGCTAGAAATTGAGAAATCGAATCCAAGGCCTCCTCTAAATGCTAGAGGCAACTGTAACGACCCGTTATTTATTAACGTTGTTATTTTAATTAATTTCATATTATGATGCTAGCTCGGACGACACGTGGATGCCGCGGATACACTAGGCATGACCTGGACCTAGGGACTGACTATGTACTGTTGTTTTCTTAAATTGGGTGATGTAGTAATATTTCTATTTTTATTATGATGTATTATTCATCACGGGTATGTATATATAATTACTTGTCACGCGAGGTTGAGCGCTGGGGTTTTTGTGTCGTAGAACACACCAACGTGAGGGTTCGGTAGCGGTGAGGCTCGGACGTTGGGGTTTGATTAGATTTATTCAATATAGCATGACTAGGGTTGAGGATTGATTTAATGGGATTTAAATATAACTTTAGGCTAAAAATCAATTAGGTATACTAAACGGGACCGCCTCGGGAAGCGTGCCGGACGCGAGGCATGGGGAGCCAGGTAGTTAGGAAGTTAATGTGACCCTAGTTACCATTTTATGAAATTTAATTGAGGGCTTGGATATGGTATATAAGTTAAATCAATTGGAATTAATCAAGTCCTATAGTTTGAACTGAATAATCAGTACACCTAGGATTGTCCTCGAGATGTACAACAGGGAGATTCAAGATAGATTGTGTTAAGATAAGGTGTCCAGGAACTGAGTGACATAGGCTTGACCAGACCGTCTGATCAACCTCGAGATGCGTGTGCGCGTGAGATTCAAGTAACAACTATAAATATAAATCGATTGATCACACATGCAAAACCAAATTCGAGAATCAGAGGATAGAAACTGGAGATTCTGGAAGAAGAATTCGTGTGAGGGAGAGCTCAAGAAGGCATTCCATAACAAAATTCAAGTAATCTATTCACTCAAATCACTAAAATTTCATAAAAATATGGGTTTTGGGTGAGTAGAAGAAAATTTTCATTTTTGAGAGAATTTATCACTGTTTTGGTTGATTTGTGGTTATTGAGGTTAGTTTTGATGGATTATATCAATTTGAATCGAATTTGTTGCTAAAATAAGTGTTTTGGTGATTTCAAAATTTACAACATGCACACTTTGATTCTCTGTTTTGGTGAAAATTCATGTTTAATCGGTGTTTTGAGAGAGATGTGATGTTATTAAAGTGTGTGTGTTGTTGTTGGATGTTTGTGATGTGTTTAGAAACCAAAAAAACCAGAATTTTGTTTCTTGAAATTCAGGCCAGCATGTAATTAGCGCGCTAGGTGATGAACACTAGCGCGCTAATCACACTAGGGAAGATGATGAGCAGTGCACGAAGATCAATTAGCGCGCTACTTCCTCAACATAGTGCACTAATACCACCATGAACTTTAAATAAAATATGAAATCGAGCCTAACTGATTATAAATCTATTTAATTGACCAATAAACCCTAAATTAGATCTCAGGAGTCACGGGACAATAGTTGGAGTCGGAAACTAGTCGGGGGTCGGACTAGGGGTATTTTCGAGATTTTTTAGCACGGTTTGAGGTACGTAAAACCCAATTGAACACCTCTACTGCATTAACTTATTGTTATTTCATTTAAGCTGTAAATTATTGATAATCTACGAGTTCATTCTTACTAGGACGGTTGAGTTTTCCTGTCTATATATCCAGGGAATGTGTGGTCTCTTACTAGGTGTGTAGTATAGGACACAGTTGTAGGGTTCATGGTGTAGGCCACGACAGGGCTCCTGGTCCTCGGTACGCATCTTAGATAGCGCGTTCACACCCATTTGTATATCTTTGTGTTTATATACATGCGATGAGCCTTGAGCAGTTGTCTGCATTTTTCCTTCTTTCTGCATGTTTATTTAACACTATTTATTGATTTTCCTTTACATTCTTTAATTATGATACACGGTGGTTTTCCTTAAGATTTTACTTACTGGGCTTGTCATCTGCCTTTTGTAATGGCTGAGTGCAGATCCTAGTACTAGCAGGGTAAGTGGATTCTTGGCGATTACATCTGACTTACCTATGCCGAGGTCTGCTGGTACGTTTGTAGCTAGTTATATTTTTGATATTTTGTATTATATTATATTTCATACCTGTACCTGTATATATAACTGTTATAATTGATCGCCTATATGTACAGTACTGCCGGGATTTTCACTATAGGATAAATCAGTAAACTTTATATGTTCAATTCGATAATATTAAGACTTCCGCTTTATTTTGCTATAAATGTTGATTAAGTAAATTGTTTAAACATTGAAAGATATAAATTACTAATAAATAATGAGCATGGGTGATGTGGCCAGGCTTTAGGTGCTGAGACGGGAAATAGCTGTCTATGGGGAGGCCTCGTAATTTGGGGCCGTCATAGTTTGGTATCAAAGCAAGGTCGATAGGGCCTTAAATTAAATAAGTTAAGGAAAAAGCATAAACTTTAAACAAAATTAGATGTGGAAACCCGATGAATTGCCTAAAACTTTTAGTTGGGAAGCAATGGAAGCGGGTAGAATTAGGATTGTTATGTGATATATGTATTATTGTATATGTATATACTATACGCATACGTATATTGGGAATTGATCCGGACACAAAAATCGATGCAGACCACTATGGACGAACAGACTCCTACTACTATCCCTCCGACTACTCAACAGGAGGTTTGGGAGACTAGTGATCATACCACTAGAGAGGTAGCTGATCTGCGGGCCATAGTGCAGAGAGTTACAGATCAACAGTTATTGCAGCAGGCACATATGTTAGAGCTTATGGAGTATATACAAGGCACGAGGATACATGCAGTGGCACCGACTACTGAGTTAGTTACACCTACCACTCTAGCCGCGTTAGCACCAACACTTGACACACAGGCTGCAGGGACTGAGACATTGATAGAGAGAGAGCTGAGCCTGTTGTGGTACCAACAGATACCACCGAGGTGACGCCTACTACTACAAAGCAACAAATAGTTGTTTCGATCGCCAAAAGTAGGATGTCAGAGGCATCAAAGATGGTGAAGGATTTTATGAGGTTCAACCCCACTTACTTTACTGGGGTTAGTAATCCAGAGGTTGCGGGACGTTAGTTGATGACGCACTAGCGCTACACACAGTTGTTAGAGGTACTAGAAGCAGATTAGGTGCGTATTTGAGGGTACTATTTGAGAGGCCAGGCAGCAGTGTGGTGGGTGACCTACACCGACACTCATTCTGTATCGTTTACGTGGGCAAAGTTTCGACAGTTATTTCTTGATGAGTATATTCCCACCGAGGTGCAGTTGAGGCTTTGAGAGCAGTTACTGGCACTGAGATAGGGTACCATGACAGTATCATGGTACATGGATAGATTCAGGTACCTTATGATGTATGCCATGGACGTGGCAAACACTTGAGAGACTCCAGATCTACTATTTCATCAGGGGATTGGATGAGAGAATTGGTGGTGTGATTGTTGCAAGTGGAGCCGAGACGTTACAGGCTATTTATGATAGAGCATTGACTTGTGAGACATATCTATGGCATAGGGGTGAGTTGATGGACTGGTCTGGGCAAAGTTCTCGTTCTGATCAGCGGCCGAAGAGACAGAGGGGTCAGTCTGACCGACAGAGGCAGGATCAGGGTCGATGAGATAGGCATCCAAAGTAGTGGAGAGGGGATGACAGGCAGTCAGTGCATACGATAGCTCCAGCATAATAGTAGTGACAACAACCACAACAACAGTACCAGGACAGGGATTAGAGTGGTCGTGACAAGGGTCAGAGGGACCGGGGTTAGGGTCAGAGATATGATGATAGGCAGATTGGGAGGCGAGAGACGCATAGATGTTTTAAGTGCGGGGGACACGAGATGGGGTGCGACACCATCCCTACGACGGGATCAGGGTCCGGATAGGGACAAAGTGCATGCAGTGGCACAGCCAGACACAGGAGCTACCAGACAGCTAGTCGAAGGTATGTTATCTATTCACACTAGATTCATTCATGTCATGTTTGACTTGGGTAGTACGTTATCTTTTATTGCTGGACATTTAGTTGGGGAATTAGGCACACACACACACACACTTGAGACCCATCTTTTTCTCAGCACAGCTGTTGGGGATAAGATTTACCCTAACTGGATAGTTCGGGACGTCATGATTGAGGTTGCCGGACATCAGTTGCCGGCTGACCTTCAAGTACTAGAGTATTTGAAGTTTGATGCACTCTTTGGGATGGACCGGTTATCGGCTTGCCATGCACGTATAGACTATTTCGAGAAAAGGGTAGAGTTTAGTATTCAGGTTTAACCAGATTTTTCGTTGAGTGGGACCGCATACGAGTTACCTATTACGAGAGGTAGGATAATGACTACTCAAGAGATGGAGGAGTTTGCAGCGATTGTTGAGCCTGAGACTGAAGTACCTGTTAGGATTGAGGATGTACTAGTAGTCTAAGATTTTGCCGACGTCTTTCCAGATGATTTATCCGGATTACCACCACATCGAGCGATAGAGTTCATTATAAAGTTGATACTAGGGACACAACCTATATCTAGCAGACCTTATCGGTTGTCATCGATGGAACAAGAGGAGGTCAGGAGACAGTTAGAGGACTTGTTGGCGAAAGGATTCATTCATCCAAGTATGTCACCGTGGGGAGTGCCAGTGTTATTTGTGAGGAAGAAGGATGGATTAATGAGGATGTGTGTAGACTACCGGAAGCTGAATCAGGTGATAATCAAGAATCGTTACCCACTTCTGAGGATTGACGATCTGTTTGACCAGCTGACGGGTGCACAGTTCTTTTCGAAGATCGACTTATGCTCAGGATATCACTAGTTACGGATTCGAGTAGAGGACATTAAGAAGACTGCATTCAATACCAGATACGGGTTGTTTGAGTTTATGGTATTACCGTTTGGGTTGACGAATGCTCCAGTAGTTTTCATGGATCTGATGCACCGAGAGTCTTTGAGACCTCTTGGATAGATATGTGATACTTGGACAAATATGTGATAGTCTTCATCACGAGAGTCATCTTCGATCAGTCCTGACGATGTTGATGGAGCATCGACTGTATGCGAAATTCAGTAAGTGTGAATTTTGGATGAGGGAGGTGAAATTTCTAGAACATGTTATCAGTGGTCAGGGCATCTCTGTTAAGGGAAACAAGATTACAGTGATGATCGACTGGAAGAAACCAGAGACTATTTTTGAGATATGTATTTTCTTAGGTTTAGCAGGATACTACCGTTGATTTGTACAAGATTTCTCCACGATTGCAACATCGATGACGAGGTTGACGAAGAAGGATGTACCTTTTGAGTGGTCTGAGGAGTGTGAGCGGGCATTTCTATAGTTAAAGAAGAGACTGACTTTTGGACCAATGTTGACATTACTTGAGCTAGGGAAGAGTTTGAGAGTTTACACTGATGCTTCGAGGATGGACTGGGATGTGTTCTGATGTAGGAGGGACGACCAGTGGCTTACTTATCCAGGCGATGGCGACCACATGAGTGTAACTATCCTGTACACGATTTAGAGCT
The DNA here is from genome assembly GCA_039657345.1 of Stephania japonica. Lineage (NCBI taxonomy): Eukaryota > Viridiplantae > Streptophyta > Magnoliopsida > Ranunculales > Menispermaceae > Stephania > Stephania japonica. The sequence continues at coordinate 76,536,636 of CM077556.1, forward strand.
TGCGGCAGTTGTATTTGCACTGAAGGCTTGGAGACACTACTTTTACGGAGAGAAGTTTGTCCTTTACACTAATCATCAGAGTCTACGCTACATCTTTACATAGAGAGATCTTAATATGCGTTAGAGGAGATGGTTAGAGTTGTTGAAAGATTATGACTTCACGATCGAGTATCATCCTGGTAAGGCCAATGTAGTGGCAAATGCTTTGAGTAGATGCGAAGTTGATAGTCGATTGGTACTCGACTTATGGGACTATTGGAGGCAGCTCAGTTATGAGCATATCAGACATTGCAGCTACGCACGATGTTCAAATTTTGGCGAGATGAGAGTACCGACAGTGTCACTAGAGCGGGTATCGAAGTCCTAGAAGGCTGATGGGCTTTATGAGTGGTTCAGTGGGCACGGGATCCCAAGTGCACTGATTGGACAAAGATGGCGGATCGATGTTTGCGGCACAGAGGTCAACTATGGATACTAGCGGTGCCAAAGATTAGAAATAGTATATTAGAGGACGCTCACAGGTCACGCTATACAGTTCATCCGAACAAAACCACTATGTACCACGAATTACGGTGGTTATTTTGGTGGCCTGGGATGAAGGCTAATGTGGGAGAGTATGTTCGTAGGTGTCATATATGTCAGCAGGTGAAGGCGGAGCACAGGCGACCAGGTGGAATGCTGCAGCCGTTACCTATTCCTCAGTGGAAATGGGAACACCTTACCATGGATTTTGTCAGCGGATTACCACAGACGTCCATACGACATGATGCGATTTGGGTAGTGATTGACAGACTGACAAAATTGGAGCACTTCAAACCAGTTTCGATGCGATACGCGTTTCCTAAGTTAAGCAGACTATTCGAGCAGGAGATTGTGAGACTACATGGGGTGCCGGTCTCCATAGTATCCGAAAGGGATCCCTGGTTCACTTCGAGGTTCTAGGGAGCGATGCAGGAGCAGTTTGGCACTAGGTTAGCACAGCTTATCATCCTCAGATAGATGGCTAATTAGAGAGATTGATACAGATTTTAGAGGATATGTTGAGGACTTGCAATCTACAGTTTGGAGGTTTGTGGGAGGATTACTTACCACTATGTGAGTTCGCCTATAACAACAGCTATCAGGTAAGTATCGGGATGCCGCCATTTAAGGCGTTATATAGGAGGCCCTGCAGGTCACCAGCATTGATAAGTGTTCATTTAGACATAATTTAGTGTAAGTTATTAGATGTAATTGGACTATAGTTATCTTATTTTATAGTGATAAATGCATATTTTAAGAAATTAGTGATTTATTGGAATAATATGAAAATATACATCTAATTATATTAATTTTCATTTTTAGGAGAAACGGGGTGCACGGTTGGATCCGAGGTGAAAAAATACTCAAAATAGAGTGTACACTTGCAGAAATCGGACACCGAAGGGTTTGTTTTGGGGTGTACACAAGAGTAGGAGAATTGGAGTTTCATATGGCCACGTATCGCATCCCCATTGGTCCGATCTAGTCACACATAACCGTTCACCTAATCACAGTCCGTCACGTCGCCTATTACTACTAATCACCGTTCACCACGTCTCTCTTACATTTCCTTATCTCTTCCAGTCGCTCGATCTTCCTCGGGATATGAGTTAGTCTGTCTCCCAATTTTTTGCACGACTCGTGCGAGTTCCTCCAAGCACAATAGCTGCCACATGTCACTCTCCCATTTGTCCAACGCGTTAGTGACAGCAGCAGCAGCGAATCACAGCGTGCCACGTGTTCGGTCCAGTCATCCACAACATTTTTGGCCAATCAAACGATGCCACATCAGCAATGCACAACAACTCGTCCAATCCCAACGTGACACGTAAGCGGTACCAGTTTCTCCACCAATCACACTGCTAAGTGTCCCGAATGAAAACGCTAAAACTGCCCAAAAATACTCTCGAATCCGAAAATCACTCCTCTAGAGACCAAATTTTAGGAATATATATTATGTAGTGCATTCACGAGTTGAAGTGTAACGGCCCAAATAATATTTGCCGTTAATTATGACGTCATTGCAAGATGTGGATGCCGCGAAGACAGCTGAGGGACCCACAGTGAGGACTGGAATGCACTCGAACTAGGTATACAGTCCGTTTTGTATGCTTGTTGTGGTAAATTGTGATGGAAAGGTATAAATTAACTAATTCCATTGCAATATGTATGCTAATGTAGTTGATTGACGAGTGAGGAATGACCTCGGGGTGCGTGCGGACACGGGACACGAGGCACGAGGTGCCGGGTAGTCGAGGAAACTACGGTGAGTTTACCATGAATTTTGGTAATTTATTGAATAGGGTAGATAATTATTATGTGATAAATTAATTGGAAATCAATTGATCCTATAGTTAAGGAGAATAAAACAATAACAGTTGGATGCTTCTCGAGATGCACAACAGGTTCATGAGTGTCATGATTAGGTGTATAAGGTTGGAGTGACACAGGGTGACCATGAACCCTTGGATGCTTCTCGAGATTCGTGCACACACTTGATCAAATGCCAATTATATATACACATGCTTGATCGATCGGTCAAAGGAGAGTGAGAGTGTGAGATTGAAGAGAGAGCTTGGAGGAAGAGAGAAATCGTTGGAGGGAAGAAGAGGAGAGGAAAAACGGCCAACAAGGTGTGAAGAAGGTGATTTGTGGCTTCCTACAACAAGAACCTAAGGTATGGACACATTAAACTTGGATTTTTGTGGAATTTTTGATGAGGGTTAGGATGTGTGGAATTCGGATTTGTTGGGGAATTAACACTTGGTTTTGTTGGGGATAAATGTGAATGAAAATGACATGAAATGGGTGTGTTTTAAGCCAATTTGGGAGAGATTTGATGAATTTCTGAAAAATGGGTTTGAAAGGGTGATTTCTTATGATTCTTGGATTTCGAGTTTAAATTCGATAAGTTTGTGTTTAAATGATATATTTGAGAAAATTAGTTTTTCTTACCTCCAGAGACCAAATTTTAGGAATATATATATATTAGGACTTAGAGAAAAAAAGCAAGTTTTACCTTTGTTTAGTCTGTTGTTTTATTTTTGAACTAGGGTTTATTTTAGTTAATCCCCTTCAACTAGGTTGAAGATGGATCGGTCGAACCTTGTGACTTGGTACTCCATTAGGAGGTTTATCTATGCATGATTATTATTGATTCTTTTATATGATTTATTTTCTTTGGTATTGTTTGAACAATTGAGGTTAAACACTAGTTTAAACCTTGATTTACATATCAGTGAATCGTAAGCACCCGTCCTTGTGCGACAAGACCACACTAGTGGCAATTGATCATACCAATTGATTAGACCCTTTTGGAACTGGTCAAATACATTAGGGATCTAGGCTAAATCGGGAGCACTAGCGATCCGGTTGTCTAGGTGTAGTGCATTCACGAATCGAAGTAATGCGACTAATGCGTTAAATCTGGAGCACTAGCGATCAGGTTGCGTATTTGGTTAGGGAAGTAATCAACGGTCCTATCTTGGCTATCGAAATTAGGAAGTGCGAGGAACTGAGTGCGTTACCGTATCTATAGCTGCACTAAATCATAGGTTAGTCTTATATTTGTTATAAACCGAGGAATAATGGAATTGTTCCCAAGTTGTTTGGCATAAACCGTGAAGCAGGATACCTAGGCTTTTAATTTTTTGTTTTTCTCTTCTCCATCTAGAAACCTAAGTCAGTAGCCTAGTCCTTAAGGTTCGACCCTGAGCTTACCACTACTACAGTCCTTGTAGTTTTCGGTGTAGAATTGGGAATTATATTTGACATGTTACGACGCGCATCAAGCGTGTTGGACAGAGCCAGAGGATACAGTTATGATAGGGCCAGAGATAGTTGTTGATCATACAGAGAAGATTAGACAGATTCGTCAGAGGCTTCGAGCGGTACAGGACTGGCAGATGAAACACGCTGATAGATACCACGAGAGTCTGAGCTATGAGGTTGGCGATATAGTTTATCTGAAGCTTTCTCCTTGGAAAGGCCAGCAGAGGTTTGAGGTTAAGGAGAAACTGGTGTCGAGATTCATTGGACCTTACTGAATCACAGAGAGGGTTGGTAGTGTGGCGTACATATTAGACCTACCGGCGGAGTTAGCAGGGATTCATCCTACCTTCCACATTTCGATGTCACGATTGGCTAGGACAGGGCCACAACCGATGGTTGATGTGCGACAAGTTGATGTTCAGCTTGACACAACTTACGAGGAGCGGCCATTAGCAGTGTTAGATCGTAAGATCCAGACTCTCAGGAATAGGGAGATATCAAAGGTACTTGTATGGTGACAGCATCACGGTATAGATGGACTTACCTGGGAGTTGGAGTCGACCATGCGAGAGCGTTATCCCCAGTTATTTCACGATATGTTTTAAACTAACTCAAATTTTGAGACAAAATTTCTTTTAGTTGAGAAGAATTGTAACGGCCCATTATTTATTAACACCGTTATTTTAATTAATTTCAGATTAGGATGCCATCTCGGACGACACGTGGACGCCACGGATAGACTAGGCATGACCTGGACCTAGGGACTGACTATGTACTGTTGTTTTCTTGAATTCGGTGATGTAGTAATATTTCTATTTTTATTATGATGTATTATTCGTCACCGGTATGTATATATAATTACTTGTCGGGCGAGGTTGAGTGTTGGGGTTTTTGTGTCGTAGAACACGCCAACGCGAGGGTTCGTTAGCGTTGAGGCCGGGCGTTAGGGTTTGATTAGATTTATTCAATATAGTATGACTAGAATTGAGGATTGATTTAATGGGATTTAAATATAACTTTAGGCTAAAAATTAATTAGGTACACTAAGTGTAAGACTGCCTCGGGAAGCGTGCCGGACGTGGGGCACGGGGAGCCGGGTAGTCGGGAAGTTAATGTGACCTTAGTTACCATTTTATGGAATTTAATTGATGGCTTAGATAGAGTATATAAGTTAAATCAATTGGAATTAATCAAGTCCTATAGTTTGAACTGAATAATCAGTACACCTTAGATTGTCCTCGAGATGCACAACAGGGAGATTCAAGATAGATTATGTTAAGATAAGGTGTCCAGGAACTGAGTGACACAGGCTTGAACAGGACCGTGTGATCAACCTCGAGATGTGTGTGCGTGTGAGATTCAAATAACAACTATAAATATAAATCGATTGATCACACATGCAAAACCAAATTCGAGAATCAGAGGATAGAAACTGGAGATTCTGGGAAGAATTCGTGTAAGGGAGAGCTCAAGAAAACATTCCATAACAAAATTCAGGTAATCTATTCACTCAAATCACTAAAATTTCATAAAAATATGGGTTTTGGGTGAGTAGAAGAAAATTCTGATTTTTAATAGAATTTATCACTGTTTTAGTTGATTTGTGGTTATTGAGGTTAGTTTTGATGGATTATATCAATTTCAATCAAATTTGTGGCTAAAATAAGTATTTTGGTGATTTCGAAATTTACAACATGCATACTTTGATTATCTGTTTTGGGTGAAGATTCATGTTTAATCGGTGTTTTGGAGAGAGATGTGATGTTATTGAAGTGTTTGTGCTGTTGTGGGATGTTTGTGATGTGCTTAGAAACTAGAAAAACTAGAATTTCATTTTTGAAAATTCTGGCCAGCGTGCAATTAGCGCACTAGGTGATGAACACTCGCGCGCTAATCACGCTGGGGAAGATAATGAATTGTGCACGAAGATCAATTAAGTTACTTCCCCAGCATAGTGCGCTAACACCATCCTGAACTTTAAATAAAATATGAAATCGAGCCTAACTGATTATAAATCTATTTAATTGACCAATAACCCTAAAATTAGATCTTAGGAGTCACGGGACAATACTTGGAGTCGGGGACTAGTCGGAGGTCGGACCGGAGGTATTTTTGAGATTTTTTTAGCACGATTTGAGGTACGTAAAACCCAACTAAACAACACTACTGCATTTTCTTATTGTTATTTCATTTGAGCTGTAAATTATTGATAATCTACGAGTTCATTCTTACTGGGATGGTTGAGTTTTCCTGTCTATGTATTTGGGGAATGTGTGGTCGCTTACTAGGTGTGTGGTCTAGGACACAGTCATGGGGTAGTGTAGGCCACGACAGGGCTCCTGGTCCTCAGTACACATCTTGGATAGCTAGTTCACACCCATTTGCATATCTTTGTGTTTATATGCATGCGATGAGCCTTGAGCAGTTGTCTGTATTTTTTCTTCTTTCCGCATGTTTATTTAACACTATTTATTGATTTTCCTTTACATTCTTAAATTATGATGCACGGTGGTTTTCCTTAGGATTTTACTTACTGGGCTCATCATCTGCCTTTTGTGATGGCTGAGCGCAGATCCTAGTACTAGTAGGGGTAAGGGGATTCTTGGTGATTACATCCAACTTACCTACGCCGAGGCCTGCTGGTATGTTTGTAGCTAGTTTATATTTTTGATATTTTGTATTATATTTTGGGGTTGGGAGACTATATTTCACACCTGTACCTGTATATATAACTGTTATAGTTGATCGCCTTTATGTATAGCTGCCGGGATTTCCACTATAGGATAAATCAGTAAACTTTATATGCTCAATTCGATAATATTAAGACTTCCGCTTATTTTGATATAAATGTTGATTAAGTAAATTGTTTAAACATTGAAAGATATAAATTACTAATAAATAATGAGCATGGGTGACGTGACCAAGCTTCAGGTGCTGAGGCAAGGAAGTAGCTGTCCATGGGGCGACCTTGGAATTTGGGGCCGTTACAGCAACAACCATAACACATATATAAATCAAATTTAAAGATCAAACCCAAACTTTAAAAAACCAACAACTTAAACTTATAAAATTAAAACCCAACTTGGAAATCACCTCAACAACAATAATCACCACCATCATAACACTAAAAACCACCAAGCAACAGTGATTAAAACACCCAACCCTGGATCACATCAAACACCCACAAAATTCATACCAAAAGGAAGAGAAAAAAGAGGTGATAAAAATCCAACCTTGTTTTGTGGATTCCTCAAGCTCAAGTTCCTCAAATCACCAATCAAAGTGCTCCAAATCCTTGTTTACTACCACTTTTCGGATTGGAGTGTGAAGGAGAGAGAAAAGGTGGTGGGATAAGTCACGTTGACTTATATATACAACTAAATGAACTCATGTGATATCCCAATCCTTAGGCACATCTCAAGGCTACCATTAACTCCATAACCAACACAAAAAGACACAAATTGTAACTCCAATATATGACTCTCCCTTGTATGCAACATATAAAGTCACCTCTCGGGCATTCCAATGCTCGATTTTGAACCATAATGCGCAACATAAGCGAACTACCACGCCACTAATCATCAAATTGGCTTTACATATTTATTGTTTATCACATTTTAATTATTTTCATGTGTTTATAAATTCCCTAGCCTAGTATTTTGTCTTTTAGCCTTCCCGAAACTCGCATCGACACACATGTCAAGGCAAATGCCCGCCACACTTTCTCACACGCCAATAGCAATATAAAAACACACATTGCGATGCCATTTAACGCATTTAAGCATAAACATTGCAAATTAATACAAAACATCACTTAAAATAGTCTATTACTCTGGGCGCGCCTTGGCCTAATTGTGGGATCCATGGGGTGTTGAGCTGGCATTCATGTTTGCAAACACATCATTTATAACTGCTTAATTAAAATTGGGTCGTTACACTATGTCTGGTCCTGTATTGAACCATGAATGATCAATGAAATTTCGATTTCTCTTCAAAAAAAATACATTATCTATTCCCAAAACTAAATTGGTTCATATTACTTAGACAAACCACAACAAAAAACTACAAAGCATACATTTAGAAATAGATCGAAAAAGACCTATTAATATGTAGAAGAAAACTACACAACTACACATCTTGAAAGAAGGAAAATTAAATTGAATTGCTCCGCTTGCTCTTCTTTTTTGTTTGATACATAAGTCTTGGTCTTCGATATATGTTAATTATATTATATATATATTTAATACACAACATACATTTTGAGGGGCTCCTATGGCATGGGTATATATATGGGCTCAATTGTAGAATTTTCCTATATATATTTGGGCTCCCAGGGTCAGCGCCACTCTCTTGAAATTTTTCTATCCAAGACACAAAGTGGCATTGGCCACTTTGGACCAGCCACTAGGTGTTGGGGCAAGCACCATTATGAAAAGACGCAATGTTTGGTGCGTATTTTATCCGTTTTTACACCAAAAGTTGTGTTGTTTCATACGAACTCGATTTCCTTTGGTTTTCTATAAAAGAGAGTTCTAGTACGAATCAAATACATTGAAAGATCGGAAAACACATTGTAAAACAAAAACATTGAATTAAAAAGGTTTTCTATTGTTCTATCATAATTCCTTTACAAGTTCCTCAAAGAGTGTTCAAGGTTGGAGTTGTGTTACACACACATCATCCAACAACCATTAGAGACTTAATTGATTGTATCATAAAGGTAAGTTTCGATTAATCCCATTGTGTATACGCAGTTTCGACTGGTAGGGAGAAATCTTGTCTAAAAGAGAGTGATTATGCACCTCAAGTCTTTGTTTGGTTCCTCTATTCTCATCTTGTTTTCAAAAGTCCAAGAAATTTTGCACCAACAATTTTTAGACAAGATTTTTTCTCATCAATGACTTCTTCGACTTCTAACGGAATTGCACAAACGAATGGGAATACACATTTCTTCCTTGTCATCCAAAATCAATTCAAACGGCGGGTTCGTTCCTTATTCCTTACAAATCATGAACCATGATTTTACCCGTCTTGAAAGGTTCGATGGCAAAAATTTTATGCGATGGTAAGAGAAAGTTATGTTCTTTCTCACTTCCCTCAAGTTGGCATACATACTTGATGAATGGCGGAAGCCTTTAATGCGTATATTATGAGAATTTATTAAACCTATGTAGTGGAAAACCCAGAAATAAACACCATGTATATAACTGTGACAAAATATACAGTAATCCATATACATATGACAGAAATCTAAAGTTCCCAAAACCAGCAAAATAATATATACATACATACTAGGTAGTCAAAATATGAGCTATCAGCAGCAACGACCTCAAAGATAGTCGTCTAGTACCTTTTTCCCTTGCTCTTGCTCGTACCAGGATCTGCACTCAATTGCCCAACACATACAGCAATGAGCCCAATGAGTAAATTCCTAAGAGAAGTCTACACGATAAATATGAAAACCATAGTAACCTGCGAGACATGTGAATATGTGGCAACAGGAATCATATTCCCATGGCTGGCAGCAAACAACATTCACAATAATATACCGATTACACACAGTGAATATAAAACATCATTCAAGTAATCCGGTTCAACGACGATATCAAATAAAACTAGACAGAGGTGTAACGAAGTCTAACAAACTAGATCATACTTCGTAGATTCAGATGCCCTGGCTGAGCACATCAAGCCTAGATCCACCCAAACCACTAACGGTGACTGGACGCACATCACAACCCATCGGACATGTGCACCCCATTACTCGGGTAGCTATTCATTGGTTGCGCCAAGTACACGCGCTACAATCTAGCCTATTCAATTATGTACCACGATCATCTCGATTAATCTCCAACCATGTGAACAAATCAAACATCGACCAACACATGATCACATAGCATATGCATGTCAACCAATTAAGCAAGCAAAACGATAATATATAAATGAATAAACACTTGTTTGACAAGGACAAACCACGCATGAATTATAGTGTAACATTCTCAAGGGTTTTACGCACCTTAAAACACGCACTTCGACTTCTGGACTTGTCAATCCGACGTGCCTAGCTCCCCGATGCCCAAGCTATGGTCCCCTAGTCCCTGAAGTCATTTATGGTGTATTTAGGGTCAATTAAGTGGGTTTTGTATGTTAATTAGGCCTAAACTCACATGAACATGTGCTGGAAAAATCCCAATTTTAGGTCCCCCAATACGCTAGGGAGAATGCCTAGCGCGCTGGGCGATTCTTCGTCACTGTTCATCTTCTTCACTGTCCAGCGTGCTGGTGTTCATCACCCAGTGCGTTGGGTGCATCCTGCTTAGAATTCTAGCAGCAAAGAATTCGGGGTTTTCTAGGCTCCTCATTTAACCCACACACGCCCATAATAATCACAGACTCTCAATCAACTCAAATTTATCAACAAAACACCCATTAAACCAAAATTAAACCCAAACAGAGGATTTAAACATGCATATTTATAAATCCAAAATTCACCAATTTATCACCAAATCCCCATTAAACTCGATTCAACCCAATTTACTCCTTTAAACCTCAATTCCAATAATTTTAGAATGCATGTCTTAAAATCCAAAAATCCCACAAAAACCCATTTTAATGAAAAATTCAACAATTTAAAAGAGAAATTACCTTAGATTTTGTGTTTGAGACCTCGAATATGCTCCCTTATACTCGAATTTGTCCCCTCCAACAAGAAATCCTTTCCCATAACCTCTCAAATCTTGTTGAGGAAGGAATAAATGCATGTCTCCATTCATCGGTTCATATATATAGGTGTTGTTATAATCTCATGTGCACAAGCATCTCGAGGCTGATCTAAGGGTCCCTGAACAGCTTGTGTCACTCAACTCGTGGACACCTTATCATGACATCACTTGTCTTGTTTTACCCTGTTGGGCATCTCGAGGATCATCCTATGCACCCTGATTTTCCTAGCTACAACCTTAGGAATTCAATTAATAAATTTGATTTGGCCCACATACCTTAGGCTAGGCCACCAAATAATTCATAAAAATCATATGTGAGGTAACACTAACTCTCAGCTACCCGGCAACCTATGCCTCTTACCTTGGCTATTCGATACCCAGTACTCGATCCCCAACACGCACTTCGAGACATATACCCGACTAGTAACCTTGCCCGATATCAACGTTCACACATGCGATGTTTATATACATAATAATAATAATTAATACACTTAACATCGCAATACTAAGAATCACACCATGCACAAATATCATTAGTATCACCTGGGTTCCCATATCTGAGTCACCCAACTAGTCATGTAATGCCCGAATTAAATCGTTACAATACCTAGTGCAATAATAACTAACATGCAACAAAAGGATATTTAAAAAATCTATTATCATTTTGGGCATGAATTAGTAAATAAGCAAAAGAACTATAAAATGCAAGATAGATTAACCACTACCCAACCATGATAATCCAATAAGTTTACAATGATACATAAACGCCATAGAATCAAGAGAAGTGAAAACTAGGTATCTCAATCAATGTGAACCCGAACACCAATGTAGTTAATCAAAGGATAACCACGAACTACTATGAAAGACATCAAAGCCACACTTATGCCCGAACACCTACATGGCTCATCAAGTGAAAGTCGAACCACCATGAAGGACATCAAAGCAATCAATTATATAATCCAAATAGTTGTACACATCAAGATACATAACAACCATGAAAGAAAGTATCGGTGGTCGCCGATACTCCAACTCAAGGCATAAACATGCATCCATCAACATCGGTATATTAGTTCCATATACATTCATTTCAAAAGAATCCAAATGAGATAATAAGAAAGATCAATAAGAATGTAGAGCTAGATTCCAACAAATTTTACAATTTTCTACGTGAGCCTAGCATAACTAATATCAAGGCATGATTGAGAATAAAGAAAATCCCACTTACCTAGAAGTGTTGCTATCCTATCAATCTTATTATAGGAAGTTCCTATTTGGTTCTCCTTATGTCTACATTGGTATAGGTTAGTTATCACTACCCCGACCTTTGTCCCGACGATATAAACCTTGATAAAACTCAATTAATTTTGGAAAATAGTGAGAATCGATTTACAATTAAAAAACTTCCAACATCGTATGAACTTCATGGGTTTATCCATAGGGTGCTTCATGAAATCTCTAAAAATGCTTAAATGGCAAACCAAATGAGTCCCAACGATTTGCCAATGTTGTACACTATGAGTCACAACGTTGAGAGATAGCTGGATCAAAATATAGAATTCCACAATCAGTGCCTTGGCCATCGTACGTACGCTTGTAAGCAAGGCATTGGCACGACGCTAAGTGCGAGATTAAATTTTCTAAAATCGAAACCCAATTTTTCCATACGACAATCTACACTAACTCTCTAAAGTCTGAATCCGACCAAAACAATAGTAATTCCTTTGTTTAAAAACCACATAAACACTTTCTTTAATCACATTAAAGATCTGAATTAAATCTACCATTAAAACTTAGATTTTCAATCCGATTGAATAATCCATTGAAACAACATTCCAATCGCAAATGCATTGAAACCAAATAAAAGAAAGGTAGAGATGAACCCAAATCAACAAGTAAACCATAAAGTTTCATCTCCTACCATAAAACATCATGAAAACCATGATTTGTTCTCAAAATTCATAAATAGATGAAAATAATTCAAGAATAGAGAAAGAAAGTGAGTGATTTTCTAAACTTTGTGAGAACTTTATGTGAGTTCCGTATTCTTCACCAAATCCACTAAACAAAGTCTCTTAGGGTTCCCTCCTCTAATTTCCCTGTAGCTTATTCAAGACAAAAGTGGTTACAACCATAATGTACTTTATATAGTTATTGTAAAGATTATGGTTTTGGTGACCAAATCCAAGCCCTTCATCTCATCTAGTACATTTAGTTCTAGAAAAATCCATGGGTCCACATTAAATCCACCTCTCTTTGTATTTTATATTAATGCCCTCATGTGTCTTATTTATCAATATTCCATTATTCTTTATTTATACTATTTAACAAGTTTTTTCATCAAATTTGGCTAGTTTCACACCTAATTAATTAACTAAATAATGTATAATACACGCATTAATCACACCAACACACAAGTAGCATACATATTTATCAAATTAACCTTGATGTCAGGACTAATTATCAAATTTAGAAATTAGGGGCATTACACTTTGGTTGTTCCATGTAAATCTCTTTATCTAAGTCACCGTGAAGGAAAGTGATTTTCACATCCATCTGCTCAACCTCCAAATCAAGACTTGCTATCAAACTCAAACAACTCTAATAGATAGCATCTTGACTACCGACGAGAAGATCTCATCATAATCGACGCTTTTCTTTTGACTAAAACCCCTTAACAACCAATCTAGCTTTGTATCGAAGTTGTGAAGTGTGCTCCTCATGCTTCACTCTGCACACCCACCTGTTCTTCAAAGCTTTTTTGCCATTAGGTAGCTTAACCAACTCAAATGTATGGTTATCATGCAATGATTTCATCTCATCATGTGACGACCCGCCCCCGACCTAGAGTCGGGTCGCCCGACCCAGACTGCCACTTGGACCCGATTCCTGAACCAGGCCCAAATAACGGTCTGGAACGCCTCTCAAATAAACCTGCAGAATACACATTGGTTAAATAAAGGATAATAAGTGTGGAATAAATATAAAGAGATATCCTTAAAGCCAAAAGATTTAAGTTTATAGAACATTAATAAAACTATACATGGGTTCATGCTCATTTAAACTAAACAAGTTTATTAAATCTCCGAAGGGGAGCAACTAAAGGTAACTAGGATTCAAGCTACCTAAAGATCTATTTTAATTTTAACCCCAAGTTGAATAGTTTTAAAATCAAATATACATGATATATATTAACAAAGGCTGACATCAAGAGGAGACTTCAAGCTCGTCTATCCCTTGCCTCAACCTAGCGCTGTCGTGGATACCTGAGATGTAAGAGGGGTGAGCTAAAAGAACCAATGGAGCTCAGTAATGCGGAAAACCCGCTCAACCATCAAATATGCAAGTAATACCTAATAAGCATGCAAAGTCTAACATGTATTTGAAAATAAACAAGGATTCATTGAATAGTAGCATGGTAGCTGGATTTCATAAAAGATAGACGTATAACGAACCATCAAGTACTATCATGGACATATGGTTTATAAGCCAAAAATAAATAGGGATTCATCCTTTCATAGCAAATACGATATATTCATAAACCATCAAATTGTAACAACAATAATCATGCATAGCATTAAAGAGATTGACAAATCATTACATAAATTCAAGCTTTCATGCAAAGGAGGGGGTTTCGCGAGATTATGTACTATAAAATATAGTAATACGATAAGTCGATGTTTCATTCAATGCATACTAGGTATTGGCAAGAATCCAGTGATCGATTCTCCTATTCTCGAGGTGATGGAAACAACTAGCTAGCACACAGGCCTTATGTGCCATCTCGTTTGTACCATCCAATTAACAGTAGGTTCGTCCAAGCCATCACCGATGCACATCCCTATGTCTCAAGAGTACAAGAGAAGGAACTTCAACTCATGTCCCTATGTGACATACTTATGAATTCAATTAGTCAAGTAAAGCCCTCGGTGGTAAACTCCACAAACATCCTGGGGTGTTAACGACCCTCGGTGGTAACACAACATTCTGAGGTATTCATAGTGATTTACTTGCTAATAAGGCCCTCGGTGGAACTCCACAAACATTCTGGGGCCCTGAATAACATAGATGAGACAAACAGTGCATTCACATTCCATAGATACGTTGATTTTAGCCAATACCACGACACAACTCATAAATCTCAAGTCTTTAATTCAAATTGTGAATCCTAAACATAACTAGTAATCATGCCATATTTGATAATTAAGCAAGCTCCCCACTTACCTGCATTCACCGCGAATCCTAATCTCGATCCTCTCGCGTTTGGGCTCGATGTGAACCGTCTTGCGAATCTAGACAATTTGAAAGAATAATTACTTTATGTATCTACAACCATACAAGTTTAACATCAATTGTCTAGACCTTAGAGATTCACCCTATTTTATAGCTGACTTCGCTAAATGTCATTCACGACTCTAAAATCGACACTTAAAATTAGAATCGATGATTCGAGTAAAATAGGAATGCGGTGATGTAAAACAAGGGAAATCCGCTAAGACTTGGTTTTTCCAACATAAATCGAATACGTTCGATTAATTATAATTAAAAAGATTCAAATCACCATACAAGACTCAATTTAGACTTTAAATTCCCAAATGACAATATTCACTCAAAGTCCATAAATTTATCGAATAAGTTTATTTCCCAAAGAAAAGATTCAAAGTCCCTTTTTAAATCTCAACTCAACCTTAAATGCCAAATCCATATCAATAATCTTCAACCGCGTTCAATTTGCTAAAATCATAGGAAAACCCTTTCATGTACCATCAAACTATGGAAAACAAAATTAATTCATCCATAATACTCGTTATCATAAAACTTAAAAATTTGTATAACCCATTTCAAGACTAGATATAAGAAAAACTGAACAAACTTTACAATCATCAACTCTCATTGCCAATACCAACACCAAAACAATAAATCTAGGGAGTATTAGAGTCTCACCATGCCTTCAATGGAGTCTTTGACTCAAAATTCTATCCAAACTCTCATTCTAACATAGATCAAATCTTTTCTTTCTTATTTTCTTTTCTATTTTCCTCGCGTGCTTGCCGCTGTAGACGCCATCGACCCTTTGGTCTCCAAATCTTCAACAAATAATAAAGAAATCAATGAGGGAAGTGAGGTTGTACCTCTCTTGAGCTTGAACTCTCCTCTTGCTATCCTCCTCTCCATGTGAGTGTTTAACAAGATTGCGGCTAGGGTTTTGTTTGATTTTCTTAAATAGCATTAGAGTTAGGGATTAGGGAATTATTTACATCTTTTCTAAAATGCCCTTTTGGGTCCTAAGCTCAATTGGGCTTTATTATTTAAAATAAAATTTTACTTAATCCCTCACTCATATTTAATTTGACAAGTTTATAATTGTATTTTCACATCAAACACCCAACACATTTTTATCATGAAATTACCAAAATACACATAGGCTGGGTGGTGGAGAATTTGGGTCGTTACACATCATCCATTGCCTTAACTCATTTCTCTTTATGCTCATCTTGCATAGCTTCTGCATAACATTTAGGTTCTCCTTCGTCACTATGCAACAAAAACTCGCTAGACTCTAGGCGCCTACCTTTGACAGTTTTCTTTTGGAGTTTACTTACTGGACTTTGTCACTGTATTTGTTGGGTGACTGAGTGCAGATCTAGGTATGAGCAGAGCCTGCAGAGACATTAGGCAACTACCTTTGACGGTTTGTACGTGTACATTTTGGTATTTTGTTTTATGTTGGAATATTGGAGACTTTTGAGACAGAGATGCATGTATATATTTACTTTTGTCACCTAATATACAGTGTATTGTTTCTAGTTTTTCACATAGGATTGATGCTCTAATTTATGATGAAATGAAATTATAAATTATCATGTTAAGTCTTCCACTGAATTGTTGTATTTAAATGTTATAAATTTTGATGTATGAGGATTAAGAACGGGGTTGCGCGTGGGATACAACAGGGCGGTTACGTGGCAAAGTTGTGGGCCTGTAGAGCATGACGTGGTGGGCCTCGGGATTTGAGGTCATCATATTTGTCAAGAAAATAGTCTTTGATTGTCATATTGTTCCATTATTACAATAACAGTTTTGTCAAAATCAATTCAGTGGCAGTTGAATGTTTTGATGAACGATTAGGATTAACGAATCAATATGTTTTTCTCAAAGTAATTGATTTTGTGTCTCATCCTATTCTATCTAATGTATTAAGCCATCATGATTAATGAATTTTCTATTTTACTTAAAAAAAAAGAATAGTTCTTTGAAGAAAATATTAAAAATAGTTTTAATTATGATTTAAATTATATTTATATCCATTAACACAATAAAACAAGTGCTTTAATTTCACAAAATTGATGACTTCATAAGTTTTATGATGCATACAACATGCCGCAACCTTGAGTCGATTCGGGTCGACACCGCGCGTCATCAGTCTGTTGCAAACCAAGGTGAGAACATGAAGCTTCTGTAAATAACGTCTTAGTCAACCTTTCATCTTGTCAAACTTATTCTACCTTCTTCTCGATAAGTATTCAACTTAACAATTTCATTTTTATAATCAATAGTTAATTAAAGTTTTTAAAGTGGGGAAGTTTAATTTAAGTTATAAGATCGTAATTAAATATATAACATCCTGAATGTGGAAACCCTAAACCCTAAATAGCCTACATAAAAATAAGACGAAATAAGTATCATACATGTATCAAGTTAGGAAATACCTCTCAAACCATCATAAATTCATAATCTCAAAAGTATACAAAAGACATAAACATGTAAATAGAAACAATTCAAACCTACAAAATTAAGTAGCAAAGTAGTCGTTCGTCGTGCTTAGAGGTAGTCACTTAACTTCTTCTTTTCCTTACTATTGGTAGGCTCTAAAATTGTCACAGAAAGCAACAATTCTAGTGAGTAAATCATGCCATCGTCTATTCACAATTTTAGCAATGATAGGTAAGTAAATTTATTTATAAATAAAGGAAATACAGAAAAGTAAATCATGCAAGTTATTAATTGAAACAAGGAAGTAAAAAAAAATAGTTAGGGTTTGAATGGTGGCCTCAGCCAAAAAGTTTGTTTATTGGTTAGGTTAGTTTGATAGGTTTTAATTTGGATTTATAGGAGTAAGTGAAAAACTCAAAAGGGGCTTAAAAAAAGAAAACTCAAAGGGTAAATTAAAGATTCAATTGTGGTCATGAGAATCGAAATCACACCAGCCAATCCCGAACGTTACTAACTCAACTCAATTAAGATAAAGAAGACATACTAACTGCTAATGATGTCCCAAGATCAATGTGAACCACTACATATATGTCTTTGATAATGTCAACAAGAAAAGTAGAGAAACCGATAGAAAATAAAATAAAAATGGTATGATTATTATGATTGCCGACTTCAACTAAAGATATGAAAGAAAATTTTCACCAAAAAAAAAAAAGATTTGAAAGAAAATAGAAATCAAATAAATAAGAAAGATATTTTTAATTAAGCTTTTGAAAAATAAATTTAAGTAAAGAGGAACTTGAATTTGTGACATGTCTGTCGACGAAGATATGGGCACACAGAGTCAAATGAATTGATTGACGTTGATCCGTCCAATTGTTATGGTGGTGGTAGGTTGCAAGTGGGGCAAGGAATGATGGGGGTTCCTAATTACCGTCTTCGTCTCCGTGGGATGGAGCGGAGATTTATTTCTAAAAATTCTTCGTGGGCAAACTTTGTTCTCCCTTGTCCAGCCCTGCGGGATCCTTGCAGGGACGGGGAATCCCCACTCCCCATTTGTTTTGTAAATTTTTTATTTTATTTTATTTTATTTTATTTTGATATTCACTCCTTTGTCGTTTTGACACTTAATTTGATAAACTATTTTTTTATAGTTTCTCAAATTGAAGGATTAATGTGATTTATTTTGTTTTTTATATGGTTGTGTTTATTAAGTTGTTGCAAGTTATCATACTTATTTAAATATATAAAATTTTTAAAACTAGTGTGGAAAATATATTCAATGATGTTCTAAATTTAATCTTATATATCCTTATGATACAAACATATATATAAGATTACATTATATATATGGGTACTTCTATCATGAGAATCAAATATATATTCATGTCATGGGTACACTATTTAAAATCAATAGACTTAAATCTAATACATTAATCGATGCGACATAAATGCACAAAACATTTAATGCACAACACATTTTAAGAGGTTCCCATGACATGGGTATATATTTGGTCTCCATTATAGAAGAACCATATATATATATATATAAAGTAAAATTAGTTTAATGGTAAAAATAGATTTTATTATTGGAGATCTTGAGTTCCATTCCATCCATGACATATATTTCTAGTAAAAACAATTATACAATTTATAAAATATTTAGTATTAACATAAAAAAAATGAAAAATTTTATGCATGGGATGCGGGGTGGAGAATCTCCGTGGGCGAAAACAATCTTTGTCCCCACCTTGCCCCGTGTCCCGTTCCACAGGGAGTAAAATGCGGGAAATCCTTGTCCCATCGGGGCAAAACCCTACAGGGAACAGGATTTTCTCGTCCCACTTGCAACCCTAGGTGGTGCGTACTCGGGTGACCGTGCTCTTGTCCACATACATACATACATACATACATATATATATATATATACATATATATATATATATATATATATGTTTATGATTCTTAATTTCTACGTACGTACTAAGATAGTACAAGCTTACAAAAAGCTTTCTCATTCTTTACTAGTGAAGCTTACATAAGAGCTTTCTCAATCTCACTAACAGTTTCTTCTTTTCTTTTTTTTTTTTTTTTTAATCTCAAAAGGTGATTTCATTGGAGTATGAACCACGATTACATCAATTATAACAAAAGCTTTAACATAATCTGATAATTCACTCAAAATAATGCCCTCACATGACTTCACGAAGTTTTTGTTATTTGATGGGCAATCTCATTCGCTTGTCGATTATTATGACGATCCGCTATTTGTCATACCTTCTCATAAATACTACACTCCTGGATCACATCCCACTTCTAGTAAATTTGGGAAGTTCATGATTATAGTGAATACATTGGTCCACAATATACATGTAAAAGAACACCAATCAAGTGAGTAGTCCAATAATCAAGTGAGTAATCAAATGAGTAGCCCAATAATTTGATATGTCGTATTATTAATAGTAAAAAGTGTCCGGACCCGTTTGTTAGCATTTATCCGAACCCACTTTAAATGGGCTCGGACATATTTTTTTATCTGTTTTTAAAACCAGGTCCGGGTCCGATCATGTTTTTAAAAACACATGTACCCATTCAGTGATTAATTTTCATGGTATTTTCTTTATTCATAGGGGCATTTGAAACTTTTATGATATATGTATTGTAATTTCATCCATGAAAATATCATTTTTATGTAGAAACTTGTAAGATTTGAATTTTGAATATATGCTACATCTTTTTTGTAGTAATAGAATGCATGGTGACATGAAAAAACTTGTGTTTTGTGAATAATTAAGTGAAGATTTTAATTTATTATATTGAAAAATGGGTTTGGACAAAAAATGAGTCTTGTATATTTTATAAACGTAATATGCGGTCCAGGCAAAAAAAATATGTCCATTTCAAAAATGGATACTGGTTCGGACACTATTTTAGTTGTTATTAAGGGTGGTTGTCTGGACTCGTACCCATTCGGACCCTTTTTTTGCCACCCCAATAATATTACAAGAGGGTGAGAGTTTGAAGTCCATGAAGGTTAATAAATTAAAGTTAATTGGTTTCTTTCTTATAAGAAAATAAACAACATATGTAAAAGAACAAAAAATTATGATGCACTTGAACTGAATATCAACTTCACTTTGGTAAAATTTGACTACAAGAATGTACATAACTCTCCCCGGCAAACCACCACACAGTAGCTAATGTCATACGAGGTTGGTGAAATGTAAAATAAATACTAGATCTTTAATTAATTTTTACTTCAACTCCATTATGATAAGTTAGCTATGATGAATCTTGGTAGTTTGTTTATTGAATGTTTGGAAGAAGGATAAAATTGCCTCTTAATAGGGTTGAGGTTGCTCCTTGTGAGCTTGTTTTAAATTTGACTACAGGCTAAAATAAAAAAAAAAAAAAAAAAAAAACACTCTTCCGGGAATAATTCTTTAAATTTGACTAACATAACTCTCCCACGCATAGTTTTGAACCTTTAGTACAAGCCCATCAAATGTAATTTTAGAAAAAAGTGTAAGCCCAATAAAGATAACTGTGGTCTTCATACAATAACTTTTGTATTTTGGAACCCAAAGGCCCGAAAATAACATCAACAGCTACTACTCAAAAATTCATTCTCTTGCAACATCAAAATCCACATCTTGACCAACAATGGTAGGTCCAAGTGGTAAGGACTTGATTCGTGTTTGAGTCATGTGAATAAAAAAATAGGTTGGAAGGGCCATGTTGCCCCTCATATGGAACCCGACAGTGTCTAAGCGTGGATTAGTCGGTGCGATTGACACCGGACACTATATGTGAAACAAGAAAAAATCTACACGTTGGGGAGAGTTATAAAACTTCAAGTTCGGAATCTTGGTGGCGAGGTGATCTGCACAAGCTTTTTTTTTTTGAAGAAGAAGAATCTGCAGCATTGTTGTCATAAAAAACGCCACGGATAGAAATATCCCAATTAAGGTGTAGTTTAAATGGGCCATACGTCCAAGCCTTATAGCAGAAGATTTCACTGGGCTATGCGTCCACACCCAATAACAGAAATGCTTTCTCAAATCTCAATTAATTAATGCACTTTTTACCAAAAAAGAAAAAAAAAACTAAATAAAGCATTAACGAAATATCACTCAATTCATCATATTATAGCCAACGAAATAAATTAGAGGAAAACTAAAACCAACGATGAAGTTGTTACGTAATCAAATTTTATTGGCTTAGGTGATGCCCCTAGTCCTTGAAGAGAGCTCTACAAAATTTCAAATGACTCATATTCAAAATCAACTCTCCTACAAAAAAAAAAAAAAAAAAAAAAGACTTAACTCATAAAAAAAAGACATAACTTTTTTTAATTTCATATTCGTTTGTGCGAAGGAATTGTAAAATCAAATAATTAGTGTAAATTTAAGTTCATTAATGATCTTAGTAGATCTCCAGGTCCACATAGATTCTAGTAGTTATGCAGGTCTGTCAGGCTCATTAGCTTCACTTAATCTCTATATGTTTGATGTGTCGACCCACCTAAGTTTTAAGAGTTTACTTTAATTTATTAGATTTGTCTATTGAGCGTCAATAAGTTTGTAATTGTTTATGATGAGCTTGTAATTGAGATAAAATTGTTACTTAATGGGACAAGTATAAAATTGTCTATTTTTTTTTTTAAAAATAAAAGTTTCATTAATTATTAATGGTTCTATACAAAATCAGACATAAAAAAAAAAGTAGATTGATTGATTAATCTTATAAAAAATATATGATCTTATTCAGTTTAAGCTACATATATATTTAAATTTCACAACATAAAGGAAAAAATAAATTATATCAAAAGAAAAAAATAATTTGTGAAATAAAACAATGCATTTAAAAAAAAATATTAGTGTGACATATATATGTGAGCACGTCCATTCATTTTCATCAAAATGTATACACACATAAATCTCAAGGCACGTCAAAGGAACGCAAACACTTGTGTGCTTGACCGGCTTGCCTGACCGCAGTTACGCTATTGTTTTACAATCTTCACACCAAAAAAAAAAAAAAAAAAAACAAAAAAACAAAATTAAAAACAGAGAAAGAAAACTCCAAAATCCACCGCTCAATCGGTACAGATGTCGCTCTCTTCTCCATCTTCACTTGCGATTTCAGCAACTTCAGACCCTAAACTCTCCAACACAAGCCCAAACCAGACGTCTCCGAAGCTGAAGCCGAGTCCGAAGCTGAACCGGTGGCACAGAGCCCGGTCCCTCCGAACCGGCCGAAGATTGGACCGGCACTCCTCCCCAAACCAGACCCTCCAAACGGTTCAACCCTCTCCAACCACCCTCTCGGCTCCCGATAACAAAGATAACGGTGACGGTGACGGCGAGGGCGAGATGAAGAGGAGTGGGAAGGAGATATACATGGTGTCGGACGGGACGGGGTGGACGGTGGAGCACTCCGTTAACGCGGCGTTAGGGCAGTTCGAGCACTGCTTGGTCGACCGCAACTGCTCGGTTAACACGCACCTCTTCTCTGGGGTCAGTGTTTCAACTTCTTATTATTGATTACTGATTAGGTAAACTGTGATGCTTTTTTTGTAAGAAGGCAATTGGAAAGTACAGCGCATCAATTATCAATTGCTATCAACTATGAAAGATATTTGTTAGTCAGCTAAGAGCATCTCCAATGGTAATGTGGATTTAGGCCTCCTTTGGTTCATTTTATTAACTTCTTGAGAAGTTTTTTTATAGGGAAGTTTAATTTTCTGAAAAGTTAACCACCACTAAAGAAGGTATACTTTTTATGTTTGGTAATTTGAACTTCAAAGGAAGTTTCATATTTTAAAAATAATAAAATAATATAATTGATATAAATGCCATTTTCATTGTTTTTGAGAGATATTGTAGGAAATAAAAGTAGAGAGAGCATTAAATGAGGGTAAAAGTGTCAATTCCCCTTTAGAAGATAACTCATTCACCCCCTTAAGTGAGTTATCTTTCCCTACGTGGGGGAAGTTGGAGGTCAAACTTCTAGGAAGTTTTTTAAAAATATCCAACCAAACAAGGTGAGTTGGAACTTCCCTGGAAGTTATCTTACTTCCTTCAACTTCCCCTCAAACCAAACAAGGCCTATGGATTGGTGTCATGTCATGGACGTGGGGAGGACGTCCAATTGTCTATCCTATATAGACCATGGATTTAGACCATGAATTGGAATTTTTTTGGCTTTTTATTTTATTTTTACATGAAATGAGACATTTGTTTTATTTATTTATTTATTTATTTATTTATTTAATTTATGTAACAAACAATGTTGATGTGGCAGTGGAGAGAAATGTCTACCATAATGTCTAGAAGTAGACACTGGGGTAGACACCCTCTACTTTGATTCCCTATCACATCAGCTAGACATTTAAAATTTGTGGTCCCATTGAAGAGAACATCTCTTTTTTTTATGACTATGGAACATGGATTGTGATTGTTACATACACCAAAGGTAATAAAAAAAGGGGAGAGCATCTCCAATGGGACTGGGATCATGGATTGAGGTAAAAATGGATCCACCTAGGACACAATCAACATCCAACCCAAAAAGTGCTCTCCAATGGGACTATAGATTGTGAATGATATCCTATGTGGCAGGGAATCAAGGTGGAGGGTGTCTACTACAATGTCTACTTATAGACATTGTAGTAGACATTCTCTCCACTGCCACATCATCATTGTTTGTTATGGAAGTAAAAAAAGTCTCAATCCATGGTCTAAATCTATTGTACATTGGATATCATTTTGGAGTTTGAATGTCTATGTAATGCCAAATAGGATAGACATTCTCTCCACATCCATGAGATGGAACCAATCCATAGTCTAAACCGGAAAGCTTAATTGGAGCTAGTTAGATGTAGCTCCACATAATGTGGCTTCTTTCCCTGTCTCGCATAGTGGCTTCTTGAAGACTCTAAGCAACTCTGCTTAGGAGTTAGGTCCCTCCATTAATCTATGCTCTGGTCCTTGCATTTAAGAAGAAAGAACATTTTGAGCCTGCCATCTCTTTCTTCAAGTCCTATTCCTATGTTACTTTTGTGTAACCTTCAGTCTTTATCTACCTTTTCTTCCAAATCTGTCCTAGTGGTCGCCTTTTTAAAGGAGCATGGAGAATATCGACTTGTCGGAGTTGATTGCAACATGTGCAAGACGTTTGTCTCTTGTCTCCCTTAAAGAGAAGGAAAAGTATGTCCTCTGCATTCCTGATGAAGCGAAGGGATCTACCCTGAAGCTTGCAAACTAAGCATAATAGCTAGGATTGCCTCTCCCCATGCCATATTTAAAAAGGGTTTAAAGGATGCCATAGCTAAGGCTTGGCACATCAAATTTGGGATATCTGTGGTAGAAGTAGCTGAAAGCATCTTCCATATCATATTTGACACCACTAGGAAGATGAAGCATGTAGAAGACCAAGGCCCGTGGTTATATGACGATTACCTGCTAGTCTTCCGACCATGGGAACCAGAGATTAGACTAACAGAAGCAAGCCTCTCAGAGGTTTTGATATGGGTTCGTGTCTTTGGAGTTCCATTAAACTGTAGGAATGCTAAACTTCTCACTGACATTGGAAGCAATTTGGGAACGGTGCGAAGCGTGGAAATGGAGTCCAAGTCTGATGGTGTCCTAACCAGAAAATTTATCCGCATTAAAGTCACAATGAACCTCAATGAACCAGTTATGAGGGGTAGGGTCATCACTACAAATAGACACTGCCACTGGATCCACTATAAGTTTGAATGGGTGAAGATTATCTGCCATGTTTGTGGTCATTTCACTCATAGGAAATCCATGTGTAACCAACCATGGGAGGAGGGGCAAGCCTTTGATTATGATGATGACATGTTGGTCGAAGCGTCAAGAGTTCTAGTTGTTGAATCCACAAAAACCTCATCAAGGAGAAGGATGGTGGTTCGAGGTACATCCATTAATAATACGAATCCCGAGGCTGCACGACAGTCCGAATGTGAAGTGAATAGTCCTGTGAAGAAACTTGCAAGCCAAGCTAAGTCAAATGACTTAAATGGTGAAGTGATGGGTGACAATGTGTCGGATGAGATTGAACACGCTCCTCCGGCTCATTTAAAGCGCGCAAAATTGGTTGACAAAGCATTTATGGAGGAAGATATCTCATATCTTGACGCACAAGCATTGACTGTTATGGGTCCTGATCAAAATGTTGAAATGGCCCATATTGGATAGCTAGCCGAACAAGTTCAGTGTGTAACCAACCTTAGATCTATTGGTGTGGCAAGTCAGTTAATTCATAGTGGGCTCCAACCCAGGAGGATAGACTTTGGAGAGTTTGAGGTCCTCATCCTAAAGCACCCATATGGGCCTTGGATCTCAGTCCTCGGGCCGGAGTCCAGTAACCACATAAATCCACAAATTATTTCAACAGTTACTAGAAGAGTCTGGGCCTCGCCTTGAGGTTCTAGTGGACCCCATAAGTGTTTCAAGTGCTGAACTTACCATCAACCATGACTTGAATAGCCGAGGAAAAATAAAGATTATCGACCCGAGAGATAACCATTGGATCGACTATCCTCTCTTCATCATCTTCTGGCTCCTTAAGACGTGTCTCTCTTAAGAGGATGGCTAGGAAAACATGTACTAGTATTGATAAAGAAGGCTCAGGCTCATCCAACCCTATGGAGAAGGAGAACAGTCAAGTGATTGCTCCTAACAAAACAAATATTACGCATTTAAGGGGCCTCGATCAAGGCCTAGAGACAACCCCCAAAAAGATGAAGACAATTACCCAAGTTTGGAAACTTAAGGAGACCCGAAGGGACGGGTCTCGTCTTCAAAATGAGAATAGCTGTGTGGAATTGCCAAGGGGTGGGAGGCCCCTTGGTAATTCCCATTTGAAGGCTCTCATAAGAGCCCACTCACCTAACATCTTGTTTTTAAGCGAGACCAAGCGCAAAGAATCGTTTTTGCAAAGTGTACGTAGGAAGCTAAAGTTTTAAGTGTTTACTGACTTGTTGATCCTGTAGGACTAGCAATTTTTTGGAACGACCCTATCGGCGTTTAGGTTGTTAAGCACGCCTCTTTATGTATTGAACTGAAAATGTATGACTGTAATATCAATTATGAATGGCGTCTCTTTTGTTTGTACATAGATTGTAACCAAAATAGGAGAATAGCTCAACTTAATTACTTTGCTAATTGTTTTTCCTCACAATCGGAAGATGTTGTCTTCATCGGGGATTTCAATGCCCTTGTGTACGGCAGGAGAAACATGGAGGCACACCATGGAGAAGAGATGGTAATGAAGAACTCTCTCGGTTTGCGGAATAGCTAAGACTCGAGGGCATTGGGTTTATAGGGAATCCATTCATGTGGGCTAACAAAAGACAAAGGGAATAGTCTCATCAAGGCACGATTGGATAGTGGTTTTGCGAATGATAATTGGCTATCTAAATATCCCAAAGCAGGGATTAACCATATATATTGCCCAGGCTCTGACCACAGTCTCCTAATGCTAGATACATCTTTTGCCCAACAGAGGCAGAAACAATTATTTCGTTTAGATAACCGTTGGCTGGATAAAGAAGGATGCAGAGAGGCTATTCGGGATGCTTGAAACTTGCATAGAGTTCAAATAAGTCATACATTGTCAAGAAAACTTTGCTTTATTCAATAAACAATTCTAAAATGGAGGAGAGCCCATCCTGAATGCAACTCCAAGAGGGTAATAGATAAGCTGAATAAGGACCTTAAGGCCTTATCGGAAAGTCCACAGCGTGATCATGACCTGAGAAAGAAACTAGAAGAGGAGTTAGTCAAAGCATACAAAGAGGAAGAAGAATTTTGGAGAACTCGATCACACAATGAATGGTGAAGGTGAAGGCTGGAGATAGGAACACTGCCTATTTTCTTGTGGTCATCAATGGTAGGCAAGAGCTAATAGAATCGTTGCACTCCAATTAGATGACGATTCAATGATCGTCTCTCAAAATGACATATCCGTGGAAGTGGTGAAATATTTTAAGACTACCTTTGCCTCTGATAGGGATGGTATAAATCCTAACAGCTTCGAAGTGGCTTTTGATAATCTCCCAAGAAAAATTGATGACGAGGATAATGAATTCCTCGTCAGCCCTTTCTATAGTTCCAATTAAGGAACTAAACCCAAGTAAGACTCTAGGACCGGACAACCTCACAAACAGATTCTATAGTTCTAATTGCTCTCTCCTTAGGGCTGATGTTATGTCATTCCTGTTGGACTTCCAAAACTCGTTCTCACTGGCGAAGGAAATCAATTCCACTTTCATCACCATGATCCCCAAATGCCCCAACCCTCAAAAGGTGAGTGACTTCAGACCTATTAGCCTATGTAATACCTTATATAAAATTTTGGCTAAACTCTTAGCAGGAAGACTAAAGAAGGTACTGAACAAGATAGTTTCACCTCTCCAAACTACATTCGTGGCGGGTCGACAAATAGTTGATAACATAATCCCTCTGGAGGTGATGCATTCCATGCATAACAAGAATCGAAGTTCCCCTAATCTAGCCCTAAAGATTGACATTTCAAAAGCCTATGATAAGCTGGAGTGGACCTTTATTTAGGCGATGGAGAGATTAGGATTTCATGAGAAGCGAGAAATTGGATAAAATTATGTGTCTCAACTATTACATACAGAGCACTAGTTAATGGGGGAGCCATCCAATATGATCACGCCTTCCAGAGGAATTAGACAAGGAGACCCCCTCTCTTTTTACCTATTTGTCATGTGCACTGAGGCCCTATCCCATGTCATTCATTCAAGAGAAAGATTGGGGGTCTTTGAAAGGATTTCAACTGAATCCCCACTCCCCCCATATTTCCCACCTATTGTTTGTTGATGACTCTGTTTTGTTTGGTAAAGCAAATATGGATAATGCCAAGGAGATAAAGGACATCCTCGAGACTTACAGTGCTATTTCTGGGCAAGATATCAACAAAAGGAAAAGCTCTCTATCGTTTAGCAAATCGGTCCCAATCACTCTCCGACAACAAATCGCACTTTTGCTAGACATACCCATTTATGCCGGTTTTGATAGATATTTGGGTGCAAGGATAAATCAAGGTGAAGCCAAGAGAGGAAAGTTCCATCCACTCCTAGATCGGTTAAACAATAAAATTCTATCATGGAAGGAAGGTCTCTTGTCTACGACCGGTAAAGAAGTAGTTCTTAAATCAGTTGCTCAAGCTACACCAACCTATCATATGCAATTCTACGCCTTGCCAAAAACCATATGTCAATCTCTATAGCAAAGTATGGCTAGGTTTTGGTGGGCGGCTTCTGATAAGGAGAGGGGCATCCACTGGGTGCAATGGGCTGAATTGACTAAACCAAGGGAGGAAGGTGGAATTGGATTTCGAGATCTTGAATTGTTCAATCTTGGGCTCTTAGCCAAACAAGGTTGAAGACTTATAAAAGATACCTCATCCCTCATTGCTCGCTTCTTGAAGAGTAAATATCATATCTATTCGTCTTTCATGGAAGCAAATCTAGGTGCCAGACCCTTTTTGTCTAGCGGAGCGTCCTCAAAGGTAGAGAGGTCCTTCGTGCTGGGATTCGAATGAGAATAGGTAATGGAAGGAAAGCACAGATTTGGAAGGATGCTTGGGTAAGTTCTCCTCATAGAACAAGCTTGTGGTACCCCAAGAGACTCGATCTTTTTTCAGTTGCCTAACTTTTGTGTCCGTCATCCAAATCCTGGAATAAGAGATTAATAGAAGAGATTTTCTCTTCGGAGGAAGTGAGGCTTATTCTTGGGACTCATATCTCAGCTAATGGTTGCAAAGATGAAGAGTTTGAATTTATGAGAAATCTGGGTTGTTCTCGGTTAAATCGGCATATCGGTTGGCAGTTCGGCTAGCGAATCAATGTGCTCTGCGAGGATTTCAGGGAGGGGAGTCAAGTGGGTCTAGAGAAAGACGGGAATCCCATGCATCTTTCTGGAAGGCGATTTGGAGTATTAAGGTCCCAAAGAAGATGCAAATTCTTCTTTGGAAAGCATGTAATGAAGCCCTTCCTACCCGAGCAAATTTGATCAAGAAATTTCCCATTGCTGAGGTTTCATGTCCGGTGTGCAATCAGGAAATATAAACCTCAGTCCATCTCTTTTTTAGATGTCCATTTGCCTCAAAGTTCTAGTTCGCATCCCCACTTGGCCTGGACTCTATGAAGCTTGGTAACTCATCTTTTCTTCGATTTGGTATGAAATTGTAAGCAAATTTAAAGAGATGAGAGCCCATATGGGCATCTATCAATGGTTCACAATGGTACTATGGACCATATGGTGTAGTAAAATAACTTAATATTTGCCCATAAGCACCCAGATCTTCCTTCTATGATACGCTCAACTAGGGATTACATTACGGAATTCAATGCAGCTCATAAGTCACAAAATCAATTGGAATCCTCACTTTGTGGTCATCGAGATTATTCAGAGCCTGACGATCGCAATTCACTATCTTTGTTTACTGATACCGCTAGAGATCCTGCGACAGGTGACTGTAGTGTTGGATGGACCCTTGTTAATCATGAGGGGTATCCTATTAGAGCAGGTGCCTTCTTTATCGGCCTCGCCTCATCGGTAGCAGTTTCAGAGGCCTGGGCCATTCTCAATGCAATCACCAATTGTGGACAGTGGACAACACCTTTACGAATTCTCTCGGATGCCAAAGTAGTCATTGACGCCCTGATTAATGGCCATGACTGTCCTCATGAATTAGAGCCGATATGTTATGATATTAAGTCATCAAGTGCAAGGGTCCAGTAGAATTTCAGTTTATCCCTAGGGATTTTAATGTGTTAGCTCATAATCTTGCTCGAGAGCTTTGTCTTTCCAATTGTGTTGTACTTGGTCGGATCCCATACCTCAATGGGTCTTTTATGATATTTTAATAACTCTCTTTATTGCCAAAAAATTAAAAAAAAAAAAATCCATAGTCTAAACCCACATTACCATTGGAGATGCTTCATGTCCACTTACCACTTGCATGATCACGTTGCTATACTTCTCTCTTATTGGTCAAATATATTGTAATTACAGGAGGGCGGTTGTCATGGTTTAGACACATTCAAAGACCACTTGTAAAAGCCCCTGTTAAAATACTCTATATAGTAGAAATTGAGGAAATTCGAGGTTGTCGCCGTGTCGGGTAGACCTAAAAGAACTTGAGATGCATTGATTAGAAAATATTTATATGATTTTGTAAGAATGCCATCAAGCGCATTTAATTGTGCAAGACTAGAAGAGTTTGATATGTGAAAAAACAAATTAAGAAAAAAAACTAGTGAAGCAAAGAAAAACGATAACAACGGTTATTTTTAATTGGGTGTTGTGGTGCGATGGTTTAGGTCACTCTATCTTTAACTAATGATCTCGAGTTCGAGTCTTGGGTATGGAGTCGCTTTAAATACTCCAGGCCAAAGCTTTACCGCCACTTAGTGGTCTTACACAGCTCGAGCGTGGATTAGTGGGCCAGTTGGGTCTGGACACAATGTGGTCTGATTCAAAAACAAAGGTTGTTTTTCTTTCAAAATATATATACTGGATTAAGACAACAACACCGATCTATAAAGCAACAACAAAGGCTCAATCCCAATTAGTTGTGGTCGGCTTATATGGATCAAACTCTTTCATTGCGTTTGATTTAGTGTAGTGGAAAAGCATATTGAACTTGATTTTTTGCCACCCTCAGTGCCTTTATTCTTGATGAAATTGATTGCTAAATGCATACTTGCGCTCATGTTCAGATAACATAGATTTTGGGGACCCTTTCCTATTTCTGAAAATGATAATTTTCTGATTCTGGCTGTACAGATTGACGATGTGGAGCGGTTAATTGAGATCATAAAACAAGCAGCTAAAGAAGATGCAATGCTCCTATACACTCTAGCTGACCATTCCATGGCAGAATCAGCCAAGAAAGCTTGCAAGATATGGGGGGTACCATCGACCGATATTCTAAGTCCTATCACTGAGGCCATTGCCAATCACCTAGGTGTCTCCCCATCAGGCCTTCCCCGTGGGGCTCCTGGTCGTGACTTTCCCCTCTCCGAACAATACTTCCGTCGAATTGAAGCCATCGAGTTCACCATCAAGCAAGACGATGGTGCCCTTCCTCAGAACCTTCACAGAGCTGACATTGTCCTTACAGGAGTTTCACGAACTGGGAAAACACCATTGTCTATATACCTCTCTCAAATGGGATACAAGGTGGCTAATGTACCGATTGTTGTGGGAGTGCAGTTGCCGAAGGCACTCTTTGAAATTGAGCAAGAAAAGGTATTTGGTTTGACTATAAACCCACTGGTGTTGCTGACTATTAGAAGGGCAAGAGCTAAAAGCTTAGGATTTACTAGTGAGATGATGAGTAAATATTCGGAGATGGAACATGTTAGAGAGGAGTTGGATTTTGCGGGAAGAATATTTGCGCAGAATCCTGTGTGGCCTGTTATCGGTAAGCATAGACTTTTCTTGCTTTGATTTTTGATTTCTTTTCTTCCTTGGCAACATTTAAGTTGTAGGGAGAAGATGGACAAATGTCTGTCTACATAAGGTCCATTCATGCATCATTAGGAGTGTAAATGAGGAACCATTCAAGGACTCAATTTTCTCAGTATGTTTCACTAAGTTTAATTCCATGCTTGAATTTATATGTGCTACGGTTCATGAATTGACAACTCCCAGTGCTTAGTCGCCAATGTTGGTAAGTTTTCCTAATGGAGCAGAAAAATGTTGGTTTGTGCTTGTTTTTCTTGTTTGTGATGGTTTATCCACCTTTCGTTGTTTACCTACCACAAATCGACCATTTGTTTCAAAAGTTCGTCTGCAGAGCATTAGAGTTGTTGGTAAAGGCCCCTCTTGTCATTCGTGCAAAGGGGAACCATGTTTGAAGTCTAGTCTAGGCCACTGCATGTCTTGATAACGTTGTGACTGTTTCAAGAAAATTGTCTAGCTTTTCGTAATGAGATGCTTTATCACCATCTGCATTTTGTGTTTTGGGTGAACTGAGAGTTTGTTCATCTCATATTCCCTGTTAATCAGCGTTGCTTCATCTCACTTTACTTTGACCATATTGTTACTTCCTTGAGTTCAGAAGTGACGGGAAAAGCAATTGAAGAAACTGCAGCAGTTGTGCTTAGGCTTTATCACGACCGTAAGCAGAAATTCTCGATGCCAAGGATCTCAAAGCGCTACTAGATTGTAAGTTTTTTGATAGTTTGATGCTTCCTTTGTTTAAAAACTTTACATTGAACTAGCCCTAAAAAATAAAAATAAAAAATACTAGCCCCTTGGGCACCTATATGGCTTCAGTGTCACCTTAATATTGTTTTTGAGGTGAAATATAAGCCTACTTGGAGGTTTTTGTTACTGAAACTTCATACGATCAAGTTTGAAGGTAACGCAACGAGCAATGTTTTCTGCTGATTTTCTTGTGTATGTTGTTGATAGCTAAAGAATAAGGAAGAAATATAGATGCTAAAGATCAGGAGCAAATTTGAGAAATTTGTGCTACCGATTGACACCGAGAGCTACAAAGCTCGAGTAATGAAGCTATTTTTGTTGATCAAAGTTTTTCGGCCTGTTAATTGGTGAAGAAAAACTGAGAGCATGAACAAGAAGAAGAGCCC
This sequence comes from Stephania japonica, assembly GCA_039657345.1. NCBI lineage: Eukaryota > Viridiplantae > Streptophyta > Magnoliopsida > Ranunculales > Menispermaceae > Stephania > Stephania japonica. Next base: position 76,569,525 of record CM077556.1, read on the forward strand.
AATTAGTAGACCTTCTACTACTGCTAAATCCTGACAACCCAGAATGCAAAAAACCACTGCCCAAGTTGCTGGATTTCCATTATCTCGACATATCAGGTCAATCTTTCCTTTCCTTAATCTTATATAATACCGTGAGCCTATAGTGTATCTGTATGTATCAATTGTACAAAATTTCATTAATACATTGATTGTTTGTTGCAAGAAGAGTTGTTCTCCAGAGGTAATTCTTGGATTTCATCTTAAAAGTTTAAAAGAATTCTTCATAGCTAAACTTCACAATATTGAAACTAGTCATAAAAAACTTCTGATTAGAAGCTGAGATCTAACCTAACTGTCATCTCTGAACGATGATTTGCGAAGGTTGTTTGCTTCTAATAAAGTCGCGAAAACTAACCGCTTCTCTACTAAGTAGGACATCCAACTTATTTCCAAAAATGCTGATTTGTGCATAGGATCCAAGCAATTGTCTTGGCAGGTTCAACTTGAACTTCTTTTCTAACTAAATAAATGCCCACATGGGTAGCAACCACATTAAGAGATCTGAGTGCTTTGAATATACAGAATAAGGTCTCAGCAGGACCACATGTAGGGTAAAAAGAACAATTAAAAAGCAAAAACAAAGGAGAGAAAGCAACTTGTGCTTTATGGACAAAATGCTTCCCTGTCTAGAGAATTTATATGCAACAAAAATTGAGATTCCTTGCTTTCAATGCATTTGTTATGTTGCACATCTTCCAGAAAGATGCATGCATTCCTATTGTTTGTCCTCCACACTTTAACAAAGAACAAAGATCACACACACATGTACATCATTCTTGTGATTGCTTTGCCTTCCTTTGCCTTCTAATTGTGTCTCATTCAGTCATTCTACATACCAACAATGCAATCAATAACAATGCTAATCTTCTAATCATCTCAACTCTCCATCTCTGCTCTTGCCATGAACAGTGTGAAGTATAGGAGTAGTAAAGTCCCCATGCTTGATCTGTCACAACAAACACCATTCAAAACTCGACAACTTAATATTGCAAAGATGATTCGATTTAAAAAGAGGAGGAAGTTCTTACATTGTCGCGAAGAAGAAAAGGACCCTTCGGGGACTGATAAAGCGGGCATTCCAGGGGCGTTGTTGCCTGCTGCTCGACTTCTTCAATTTCGTTTCGCCTGGAATGTTGATCACATGTACACCTTCTGTGGTGGGGAACTGTTTGGTTTCTGATGGAATTGAAGGGGAGATGGTAAACTTATTGTTTTCAGTATTACATCCACCACCCAAGCTAGTAATTGCAGTTTTATTTCCTGAGAAGAGTATCAAACAGACAAACAGTCACCATGACATTCAATACAATGTGTACTTGCTTTTCTTCTTTCTTTCAAAATCAAAGCCCCAAATAAAAATTCCATTATCTTAGAATAATTAGTGCAAAAATTAGTACCGCCCATGTTATTGGGCTGTAGGATTAGTCAAACCAAAATAAAGAGGGTCGGGAAAAGATTTAGAAAAAAAAAAAAAAAAAAAAAAAATTGAACATCACAAAAAAACTAAGCTTTTAGAGGCAAAAGTACCATTTGAAGATGAATCTGCAACACCAACTTGTCCTTGAGAAATCTGTGATCCTTTCCTAGAGAAGCTTCTAGGCATCTTTACCTCCACAAAATCAAAACATAAAACAACACAATTCAGCTTAATTCATCACTAAAAGGGTCCGTTAAACCAAAAAATAAGGGTCTCAAAATAGAAACAAATTGTTCAATATTGTCACTAATTCTCTCTGTAACTCTGTCACCAATTAAAGAAACAGAGCTTTTAAGCATCATTTTCATTTCTACCAATCAATCTTTGCAGTAAAAAGAAGGGCTTAAAGATCATTAAAGATGAAATTCAGATTAAAAGAGATTATAAACAAATCAAGTTTTCACTTACTGTGATTCTTGAATTTGGGCTCATCATCTCCTTCTCTGGGTGACCAAGACCATCAGAAAATCTTCCCATATCAACAACAAAGCTATCGGAAGAAGCAGAGACTTCGTCGCGGCGAGATACCGACATCTCACTCGCATTAATCGGTTGTTCTTCCAACCCAATTTCACAAACTCTCAGAGAAGTAGAATCAGAACCCTAAATTGGATGAACGAACAAACAATCAAGAAACTCAAATTGCACGAAAAGCAGCCATTTTTAATGCCCAAACCAACTTGTTCAACAAAGAAAACCCAATGTAACAGTTTCCTAACAACATTAAATTCGTTCAACCCATCAAAGAAAACCAAACAGTACTCACCGAATCTGGGGTTTCCGCCATTGTTGAAATTGAACCGAGCCTCTTCCGCAAATCAACTCTAATGGGATATAATCGTAGAGTCACTGGAGTGGTTTACAGGGGAAATTCGAAAATGGGTATTGTTGAATTTGCGAGAACGGTTGAGGAACCGACTTTTTCGGTGAAAAAACTAACTGGGTGAGTTCGAATTCTCGAATTGGAATTCAATAACTGTGCGAGAAAACAGAGCAAAACAGAGTGCCCGATGAGAGAGGACTTGACAATCTTGTTGAGAATCTCGATTTGACAAATTAAAGTGCGGAGACTTTGCGAAGTACGAACTGGGGAGCGACTGTGACGGAGATTGGATTTATAGTTGTGATCATCAAAGATTGAGAAAATTAGATGAAAGAGAAACAGTTTTGATCTTATATAGTTGAGGGAAAACAGAACAGCTTTTCTTTTTGTTCTTCTTGATTTGTTTAATCTGCAATTCATTCTTTCGGACCACTTAATAATAATCTTTAGAAAACATATTAAATTATTTCTTTTTTTTTTTCCTGAAAAATTATTGTGAGTGTATTTGAATTTTTGCCTCGACTACTTCAACATTCGAGAAATGTAAGATTAATGTTAGATTCGAGATATGTATTATCAGAAATAGGGTTTCTCTTGATAAAAAAAAGTTTTAAAACTTTTCATTTTTATGACTTTAAAATAAGAACTTTGATTAAGAGAGGAGGGAGGAGGAACTAGCGCAATCTCTAATAAGAATATTATATGAATACTCATACATTTACCCCAACTAATTCTAGATTCCAAAAATGTAAATATTTTTATTTAGAATTTTGACAAAATATTAAGATATTTACCTTGATTAATTTTAAATTCGAGAAAGATAAGATCACAATTCACAAAGGCATTAAAAAGCTCTAATAGGAGTCAAAATTAAGACCTTTAATTTAAGGGAGGAGAGAATTATGACATCCTACAATAACCTTCTTAGTTATATTCAATTATTTCTTTTGTTGATATTGTTTAGAATAATTTGAAGTGATGTGAGGTTTGTTGAAACCCAAATTAATCAACAAACTTGGTGGGTCAGTGATCATGATTGAGTGGATGAATTGATTAAGCAAACTTGGGAAACTCGATAGCTTTAATTGAGGGGCAACTGGATTAGTTTTGAATTAGATTATAAGTAGAGAGCATGAATTTGATGAGAAACAAAGGCTTAAAATGCATTGCATGGCAGGTTTTGCACGTCTGGCCATCACATGCTTTGCACTCTATATCTATATCTCTCCCGTGTGTTACGGGCGGCGTATAGACAGTGACAATCACCAAAATGAATTACACTGTCCATGGTACTCTCACCTCTTATGTTATGCATCAATGCATGTATCATGTATGCCTTTTTTAAGAAAATGTTTACTGTATTTTTATTTTTTGGATGTAAACGCCTTATTTCATTTGGTTCATATTGAATTTGTGGAGTGCTTAGTTTTAGATCTTGGTTCATTTTTTCAACCGAATGTGCCTCGAATCACGTAAAGCGTGCAATTCAGTTTAAGTATTACTTGATGTACAATGTGTATTTTGAGGTCTATTTGACAATAATTAGGGCAGCTACGTTTAAAATGAGCATAGTGTCGACCCTCATATGGTCCAATAGTGTCAACATAGAATATTAGTCGATACAGTTGGCGTCAAACACAATGTGAGAAACTTCGGATGCTTTTGTAGATGTGATGCAAAATTTCTAGAGATCTTATCAAGAAAAGTAAGAAAAGACAAAATAATTAATTGACAAGTGAGATTCTCTTTTTTGTAAAATTCGAAAGTATAATAGAGTAGAGTTAGTCATTAACTATATGTAGGGAGGATTTAAAAAAGACAACGGTTAAACGGACCACAATTTTTACTAAATGGACTTTAGTTTTGAAGTTTTACTTTGTGTACCCCTTTTTTTACTTAGTTTACCCCACTTTAAAATTTTAAAAATATCCTTGCCCCATTATCCATACCTCACTTTTGAAGAAGTGTCGCCCGTGGATTTCGGACAAAATGAGACAACACCTCTGAAAGAGTGTTAGACACATAGGTCGACACCTCTAAAGAGGTTTCGGATACACATGATCGATACCTCTTTGGAGACTTCGGTTGACTTCAACCAATAATGCGAAGATAACTCGGTCTTAGTGAGTTACAGAGGGATCCAACCAAAGCCTTTTTAGAGGTGTCGAACACACAGTTGTCGACCCTTTAAGTTCAAAACCCGCGGGCGATCAGGATGAACAAAAAAACTTCAAAACTCTCGAATAATACATAAAAATGGTAAAAAAAAAATAGTAGATTTTGTTCGGAATCGCTTAATATTTTCGATTCCAACGAGATTTTGTATCCAAAATGCAAGATTCAAGCTTCAAATCGAAGCCCTAAATCCAAAAACAAATTCACAAACAAAACAACTTAAAAGAAAAAAAATCCAAAAAACCTTGAAATATACACTAAAAGATATGGTGAATGCACTCACGACGTCAAATTCTTGTGATTTTGCTCAGATTTTGTCGATTTTCGGTTGTTGATGAGTGCTATTTGAAAGAGGAGAGTGGGGTGAGTGGGGTATGGGTGAGTAAAAATCCTTTTATATAGAGGGGTAGTTGGGTAATTTCACAAAATCGAGGTCTTATAACAAAAACTAGGGTCCTTTTAGCAGCCGCCGCCTTTAAAAAATTATCGAAGAATATCATTAATTGCATTGAAAAAATTATCGAAGAATATCATTAATCTAGCTAAATATAGTTTTTTTTTTTTTTTTCATGAAGTAGAGTTAGTCATTCTTAGCTGAATAATTTGATCCTTACATGCAACACACCCAAATAATTTGAGATTAATTAAGGCTTTCAATTCTAAGGCTAAATTGGTTAAAATATCCTAACCTTTTACATTTTTTGTTATTATATCCTAACATTTTTGAATTTGTTATTATATCCAACCTTTCTACATTGATAAACTTGTATCCTACTTCACTTTTTAACTTTAAATTTGATGAGGTAACACTTAATTAATGAGTTTAAAAAATAAATTAAGAAATAGTTTTAGTAATTATAGATGATGATGTGACTTTCAAAAGTTAGTATTTAGATGACACATTATCAAATTTGAAGTAAAAAGGTGACTTACGATACAATTTTTTCAATGTAGAAAGGTAAGGATATAATAACAAATTCAAAAAGGTTATGATATAATAGCAAAAATTGTAAAAGGTTAGAATATTTTAACCAAGGCCTAATGATAAAAAATATCATAACCTTAACAACTTGTATCAATTCTATCATAACCTTTTTGTTTTAGTATCAATTCTATCCTCAACTAATTTTGGACACTCTTTTTTTGAAATCAACATAATCTTCTAACTTTTCTTTTCATGATCATTCATTCATATTGATCAATTTACACATTGAAATTTTGTAAATCTCGTGTTTGAATTAATGTACAAGAACTCACAAAAAAAATTTATAAACCAATGATACGTTAATACCTTAATTAATTTTTTTAATTATTCATAAAACACAAATAGTAAGTTGAAATTTATGTGTATATACATATGAAAGTAACATATAAAACTTATTAGAAGGTACCGTTTAATTTAACAAAAGAATTATGTACTTGAATAGAATTATGTACTTAGATCCTACTAAAAAAAATTATGTACTTAGATTATATGTATATGATTGAGTAGTAGTATATATGTGAACACACTACTATATGTCTATTATATACATTAATATATAAAAAAATATTAAGCTTTTGATGCATATGTATGAATAAATATTTAAATGGTATAATAAAAAAATTAAAAAAAATGATGTGTGGGCAAAAAAAGGGTATAAATTAGTTGATGATAGAATTGATACTAAATTTCAAAGGTTAGGATGTAATTGATACAACTTGTAAATGTTAGGATATTTTTTTATCATTAAGCCTTTAACCAATTAAGCCTAATTCTAAATGTTGTTAATGGAGGCTTTAATGAAAAAATAATATTTTTTTTTGATAAAATAATTATTTGATAAGTGAGATTCTCTTATTTGACTTTAGTATTAATATTATCATCAAACAGTTGAATTATGCATGTTTGTTACGAAATCTATAACAGATAAAGCTGTTATTTATATGGATCAAATAATTGACAGACGATGCATAACTTGATTGGTGAGAGAGTAAACACTTTCAAAACAGGAGGACTAATTATAAGTTTACCAACGTTTAATAAACAAATTTAGCAAACTCATCAAATTTAAATGAACCGACACAACAAAACTATAGAATCTAAATAAGCTTAGTGGTCATGACCCTAACGGGCCCTGTATAACTACTAGAATCCATGTATTGCATTTGCATATATTGAGATATTTTCACTTGCATCTCTATATATGTATATCCTATAGACTCTAATAAATATTAAATGTGGACTTAAGTGCATCAAATTAAATTGTAACAGTATCATTTCTCCAAATTTTAGTAAAGAACTTGTTAACTAGATTGTTAAAGTAGTCAAAACTTCTTTGCGTGAGATAATAAAAATATCATTTGTCAAAAAGGTAAGACCTCGTGATGAGAGATCGTGGTTCAATTTTTACACTTGAAATCAAAAAAAAAAAAAAAAAAAGAGAGAGAAGCATCATTTGGAGAGATTGTGACTCATGAGTTTGACTACTACTTGAGTCAAATAAAATAAAGAAAGCTAGGCAACTAGATTCTCTATTAGAGTGAAGGTTCCTAGCTCGACTCTCTAATGCCTTTTGAGTCTTTGACTTTAGCTTTCTTAGAATTTAATGGTATAGTTCTAAATAGATTTATAAATTAATGTGTGTTTGAGACTATTGAGAGCTACTTGCACTTGGCCGACTTATATACAATGTGTGCTTTCATGGGCTGGAAGAGTGTGAGATGAAGTCAACTGTTGCTTTAACTCTACTAATTGATGATGTGTTAAACGTTTTTATTGACAGACCATGATGATGTGTTAAACGTTTTTATTGACAGACCATGCATGTGTGCATATATTACATAATTTACATCCAATGGTATTTGGTTCCGAGATAGGAATTTAATTGGGACCTAAATTAGTATCAATGTAACATATTTGAAGAAAGTGCTCACTAGTTTCAAAAAGAATTTGTGTGGATTTTTCTAAAAAAAAAGTTGTGTGGGTTAGGCACATAGTTTCGATTTCGATTTTAATTTTTCACAATAGTCAAACGTGAGTTATTAATGGTCTTTATTCTCATTTTTAGGGCTCATGAGACTAATGAGACAAGTGTTTGGATACCCATTCATGATCAATAAAAAAAAAGAATATATATACATTAATTTGTACTATATATGCTTAGGGTTTGAGATAATGTGATTGCTAACTCAAGATTGGAGACGTACGTTAGTGCGCCAAACCTTTTGAACACCCAAACAATTACTTTACTATGTGTGTGCTTCCCATCCACTCCTTTTGATCTGGGATCTGATCTGGTCGGCACAAGGTCGTTTATCAAACAAGTTAGTTTATTTTTTATAGCGATTTGATTCATTATTCAATTTGATTTATCTGATCAACAAAGTACAAGAACAACTACTAGTCTACTACTATATATCGAATGAAAGTTAATGCAGTGTGCACGCCGGCCCACTTAGTCCTGTCTCACATCATACAAATATGCCTTGCCCACTTCGTGAGAGTTTCTGTTCTTTTTTTTTTTTTTTTTTCAGAATTGGGAGAATTTCTGTTTGTTTAGTGAACTGAACTCTTTCTAAATATATTAATTTATGTGCATGTATATCTGGTTATGACGTTAGTTTTATTGATTTTGATTGTGCCTTGTGATGTGGATCCAAAACAGTGCTTATAATGTATAAAATTACCCAAAGGAAGAGGTTAAACGGACTCGAAAACTTGCTCAAACAACCCCATTATTCACGCATACCCTAATTTTGAATTTCAATTACCGAATGTACCCCACATTTTTTTTGAAATACCTAAAATACCCTCGTTCTCCCCATCACCCTCACCCTTTCCTCCGCAATACCCTTCAATCCTCTTCATTTAGCAGTTTTAGGAGTATTGTAGAGCACTTGTACTAGGTTGGAAGTGTGGTAGGAGTGTTTTTTTTTTTGTCGAATATGGTTAGATATGGTCTAGTCGTGCCCTAAAAGTGAGAAAGTGTCGCCACAAGTTTTGGATACACAAGGTCGATACCTTTTCAAAGGTCTCAGCTGACTCCCATCGAGACATTTGAAGAGATCAAGGTCGATTCCTATAGAGACTGTGAAGAGGTCTCAGTCTCAATAGGAGACGGAGGGAGCTGACCGAAACCTTTAAAGAGGTCTCAGCTCTATGTGTTTAAAACTTGCGGCAACAAGAAAAAAAATTCAAAACTTCAAAAAAATACATGAAAACAACAAAAAAATCAGTGAGTTTTTTGTAACGACCCTCAAATTTAATTTGTGCCACGTGTCGTATTTCAGGACTGTGGCCGATTGTCGTGACTTGTCATACTATCTAAGTCTTGGGAGACGACACTGAGGTATATTTTATTTTTATGTGATGTTTGTACTATTATTTATACCCCAATGTGAATATCATATGTTCTAGTGCTTGATTTTATTTTGTTTATCGAACCGGATTTGTGTGTGAGGTTTCGCCTAGAAAAATGAGAATTTTCAGACATAAGGGTATAATTTGGGTATTTAAACACAAGAAATAATAATTAGTGAATTATTAAAAATTAATAAATGAAATAAATAATTAATATGCGAATACGTTGGTTTGTCCGAGAACGTACAATGTGCGAGTAGTGATGTGGTACGAGTTCGGGAACGCGAGGGTTGAGCAAGAATTGGTTTAGTTGTGAAATTAAAGTCACTAATTAAAGTCACAAGTGTGAGTTAGAGTGGTTGGCTGGATGGGAAGAGGGCCATAGGATACGCCTCGGGATATGCATGTGAGAAGTGATGAGGGAGAAGTATATAAGCTACCATCACCTTTTCTCTCTCCTCTATTTCTTTTTTGATCCAAACGTGAGAACGGTGTGAGCTTGGGTTTCAGAACTTTTGAGCTCGGAGCGACGTCGAGGATCGACTAACTACACGTAATAAGGTGAGATCCCGACTCTCCACATAGTTGTCTACGTTTTAATGCCAGTTTTGAAGGTTTTCGTCACGATGAATTCGAACGATGTTTGGGGTTTTGATCTTATTGGGTTTTGGTTGAGAAATTATGATCAATGGGTTGATCAAATGGTATTTTATAGTTGTTTTGAGGATTTGGGACTATTGGTATTTTTAAGGATTTTTGGAGGATTTTTAACGTAATTTTTGAATCGGGGTTTTGTCGGGATTTTGACACAAAGGGAGTGTGATTTTAAATGGTTTTGCATGTCCCTATAAGTTTGGGATAGGCTCAAAACACGACGATACGAGTCAGGGTTCCAGAAGCGTAATGGGTGTCACATCGCAAAGGACGTCGTGGAGTATAGTCTCCCATGGCGTCGATCACAGCGTCCAAACCAGAAGCGTAATGGGTTTGACGCTTTAAGTGACGTCATGGGTCAATACCCTTAGCTGCATCACCCATAGCGTCTGGAACAGTAAAAAACAAAATTTTTCAAATAAATTTCAAAACTTTTAGGAAACTTTGGGGATTTATTTAGGGTCATAAAATAACTCTAATTCAACCAAATTGGGTTTAAATGATTTCCAGAGATTTGAAAAATTAAATTGACAAGTTAGAGTTGCGTGAGGAACAAGGTTTTGCGATCGGTTTGAGGTACGTCAATAAGCTAGTAAGAAGGTGCATAGTAATTCATTTTCCATTATTGTTGTTTCTATTGAATTGATCCATTTGTTAGAATTTCATTCGTATATTCCTTGGTTGAGTATCTTTGGCGTAAATGTGTCGTGAAGTTACTCTTGGGAGTGTATCGTGAAGGTCCTCATGGGATCATATTAGCTGGGCTAACGTAAGCACTTCTGCAAAAGTGTTGTCCATCCACCAAATCATGAGTTTCTCCCTGAGTACTGGATTGTTGTGGAGATGGTTGTGAAATTGTTATGGAACTAATTGTTGATATGTTGTGAATTGTTGTGGTTATAGACCGCTTATTGGCTTCATTTGACTCGATAAGCACTCAAATATCATTGAAATACTTATCAGTCTGTTTAATATGCAATTTGTGTTATTTACCTGCCTTTCAATACCGCGTGATTCTTAAACTGATTTGTTGGTTATTAATGAATTATTGTTTATGTTCTTCTAGCTTTATTTTTAATTTATCATGTACTCACCGTCTAGTTTATGACGGTGGGTGCAGATCGGGCGGAGACTAGCAAATGAAAGGAACCAATACTTGGTGACTTCCTCTGAGGACTCTCGGAGCGATTTCTTTCCTATTATATTGTAGTTCTGCCTTTCGACTTGTGATTATTGTATCTTATGTTTTTTATAACAATAGGGAACATTTTGAGATTGAGTGACTAGGGGTATCATGTATTATTGTATTGTTATATTTGGTCACCAGATTTACATGTTTATCCAGTATTCTCGGGTTTCCACACTATATGTTGTTCCTGATTTCCTATCTATTGAGTTATTAAATGATTATAGTTGATTTTCGCTGCACATTTACCTGATAAAGACATAATCTAATAACTCGACCCTTACATTGATAAATTAATGAAGAAAGAAAGATTTAAGGCTGACTAGGCTTGCGATGACTTCGTGAGTATGGACTCAGGCGTCCACGCAGGTCTAGGCTGGGCGGTGCCCAGCTTTATGGGAAACTGGGTTGTTACAATTTTGCTCTGAATCTCTAGATTTTCTTGATCCCATCGAAATTTTTGTGCTCAAAATGTATGACTCAAACCCCAAAACGAAGCTCTAAACTTAACAATAACCATACAAAAAATTGACTAAATAAGGCCATCTCCAATCACAACACTAAAATGGTGCAACTTTTGCACATTTTAAACTTTTACACTCCATCTCCAAATATCTTTTACACTATCTTACTTTATTATTATTTTATTTATTATTTTATTCTTTTCTTAAAAATAATTAAGATAACTTAATTATATGTAAATAAAAACAAAAAAAATAGTATCGAACGTGCCGCACCAAATTGGTGCACGAAATGGCGCCCAACCCGAATCGATGTGGCATCCCAACCAGCGCCAAAATGGCGCTGGTTGGAGATGCCCAATAAATAAAAACTCAAAAATGTTTAGAAATCGACATGAAAAGAAGTGGGGCCAGAATGCACTCACAACGTCAAATAGATGTAGTTTTGCTTGGATTTCATTGGAGTTTGGCTGGAGATAAGGGGCGATTCGATAAAGGAAATTTAATTGAATGATTGGGGTATATGGATGACAAGATGAGCGAGAGAAAAATCCTTTTCATATAGTGGGCCAAAAAAATCATTTCGCATATGGGCAAAAATTAGAATTTTAATTGTTGTTAGTTTAGCAAGTTTCGTGGGTTGTGTACCAGCTTCCTTATCCCAAATTAATACGCATGAAACGTCGACCACGTGAATTTTGGTATCAAACAAGACTGTAATATCTGGTTGAATCAAAGTTTTATATTTTTATTTGGTAGTTATCTTATTTTTTTCAAAAATACAAGACTAACTTCACTAAAAACAAAATGCAAGACTAATACCTTAGAATGCACACCCTCTATTCAACCTTGTTTTGAATCTCAGGATGCGTAAGCTACTAAGCTTGCATCCCAAGGTGAACACACGGCGAATGTGGTAAGGGTGCGCGTTTGGGGTGTCATTGTAACAATCCTTAAAATTTAACCCGATTTGTGTTACACTTGTCAGGATCGTGACCCGACTATCGTGATGCGTCGAGTATTTCGGACTTCGGGAGTTGACACCAAGTTACGTTTATGATTATGTGTTGTTTTGTATTAGTATGATAGTCTAATACGTGTTTCGAGCCGTTTGGCGACCATTAGTTGAGTGAGGCTTCGTCTAGGAAAACGGGGAGTTAAAACACAGAAAAACCTAAATAAATGGATTTTCGAATAATAAATAAAATAAGTTATTTGAGTCGGAATGTGATGAGACAGCGAGCACACAATGGTCAAGTTGTGGTGTGATATGGGCCGAGGAGCGCAGGATCAACATGGGAGCTGGATAACTAAGTGACACCCCAGTTACTTAGTAGAGTCAACATGGAGAGTTAGACTTGGTAGACACTCCAAAGGGGGAAGCTAATGGATTCGCCTCGACATGCGCACGTACAAGTGAATGATGAGTGGACATATATAAGGACCACTCCACCACTTAATCCCCTTTTCACTATTTATTCTCTTCTCTTCTTTCTCTCTCTTTTCTCTCCTTTGCTTGGTGAGCAAGCCAGCCACCTCTGGTAGTTTTGGACACCAGAGACTCACCAGATGTCCCTCATCTTTGTTGGAGTTTTTGGTGAGATGCTTGTTCCCTTTTGTTCCCAATTTTGCTATTTTTGTGGATTTTTTGCTGAAAATACATCGCTATGACGCGTGCGGTCTGCCGGAGACGAACCTTGGTGCAACATTGGTATCTCAGAAACCCTCGTAGCGATCAACACTAAGTATCAAGTCGGTGTTGCTATTTTTGTTCACATTCATTTTAATTGGGTGATATCGATTTGGATTTGAATTTTCAATGGATTTATGAAAATCCGAGCATCCCATGACAATCTGGAATCGTTTCCGATTGGTCTTGATGATCGGAGATAGGTTGATGATGACTGTCATTGTGAATCATTGTCTTCACGTTCTGCAAATTTGTTTTAGATATCTCGATCCTGACGTCCTGGAGAACCGCACATTCATTATGTGTGGTGGCGTCTCCCAAAATGACCAGACGCCGCACAGTTCATTATGTTGACGACGTCCGTCGCGTACGAGAACAACGGAGAGTGTTACCCAGAACGTCGTGAATACTTAGAACGTAGCGATGTCACCACGATGTTTCATTTCAAATGGAATTCGATATTTCGCCGCCGCGACACCTCAGAAAAGAAATCTCTCATTGCGTTACGTACGACGTCTTAACCAGAGAAGAATTTAGTGTAGTTTTTGTAAACACGCTGCAGCGATGCCACGAAGAAGGAATTCCCTACGCGTGTTGTCCAGAGAGTACTTGATCGTCTATTTTACACAGATACCGCGAGGACGTCGTGGACTTCAAGCTTGGTGGCGTCTCGACCAGAGGGTCTATTTTATTGAGTTTTACCAAGTTCTTCTCAAATTTTACCAGAATTTTGGGGCAACTTTGAGGGTTTATCTAAGGGTATTTAATGACTATAAACCCATTATTTGTGGTTCCAATCTCGTTCAGGTAGTCGAGAACCCATGGGAAATGCGTTAGAGTCGTGAGAATAGTACGTATTGCAATTAGAAAGGTAAGCACACTCACCTACGTGCCTGTGTATATTAGTGAGTCAGTAAGAAAATATCATGTGATTCATTATCATTCATTGCTATTTTTCATTATCCATTGTTGGCTTTCAAATTCCATTATTTTCTTAGTATGTGTGTTCTTGGTGTAAGTGTGTCGATATAATATCATATGGCCCGCACTAGTTGGGGAAACTTGGGTATTCCCTACCGAAATTACTGCTACCCACAGTGTTGTGTAAACCTGAGTACTGATTTGTGAAGGTATCATATGGCTCGCATCAGGTAGGGAAATGCGAGCCATTTCCTGTAGGAGTTACTGACCACCCATGGTGTTGTGTAAACCTTGACACTGGATTATTGTGGTTATTGTTGTGGTTTAGACCACTTATTGGCCTTTCTTAACTTTTAGAACACACATTTTATCTGTGACGACCCGTCCCCAACCTAGGGTTGGGTCGCCCGGCCCAAACCAACACTAAGCCCAATACCTGAACCAGGCTTAAATAACGATCTGGCATGCCTAAACGAACAAAGTTGTGGAATACACATTGGCTAAACAAAGGATAATAATTACGGAATAAATATACAGATATATCCTTAAGCCAATAAATTTAAGTTCATAAGAACATTAGTGAAACTATACATGGGTTCGTACTTATTTAAATTAAACTAGGTTTATTAAAGCTATCGAGTGGATCAACTAAAGGTAATTAGGATTCAAGCTACTCAAAGACCTATTTTTATGTTAACCCAAGTTGAATAGTTTCAAAATCAAATATATATAATATATATCAACAAAGGCTCACATCAAGAGGAGACTTCAAGTTCGTCTCTCCCTTTGTCTTGATCTAACGTTGTCGTAGATACCTGAGATGTAAGTGGAGTAAGCTAAAAGAACCAATGGAGCTCAGTGTGACGGCCCCAAATTCCCAATGCATTTGGGTACGCCCGCCTAGACCCGTGCAGACCCCGAGTCAGTTCTTAACAAGCCTTGACGAGTCTAGTCAGCCTCAAAACATCAAAATTTCACGTTTTATGAAAGAGTTATTGCAATTATAACACAGCGGAAGCAAATTACCTACTACTCAAGAATTGGGAAATAACTCAATCAAAGGAAATTAGGAATTTATATAAATGTGGAAAACCCAATATGTTCAATTCTAAGTCAACAAAATGGATTTATGGAATCCACTTCAAAACATATTCCCCAGTTCCAAAACAATCATATATATAAACGTCATACAAAAAGAAATAAACATGAGCCTACATCTCGGTACCTCAAGTCCAAATTTCCTCACAAAAAATCTCCTAGGCAAGGTCCCCTGCCCCTACTGCTCTCCGTCCTATCTGCACCCACCGTCACAAACTAGAAGGTGAGTAACTGAAGAAAAATGAATGTAATGCCAGAAGAAGATAACGATAATTCATGATGTAACAAGTAAAGCGATCTAAATATCATGCGGTAATGAAAATACGAGAATTTAAATAGACAAGATGCATGATAAACAGACTAATAGATATCAATCGAAAATCAAGTGTGTTCCAAGGAATCAAAGGAGGCTCATAAGTGGTCTAAACCATAGCATAACGGCGAAGACCTCGCGAGGTCTTCCCGGCATCGACACAAGCGAAGGCACAGCTATGACTGGAAAGGGACTCAAACCCATCCACCCAGTACTCGGTGTCACACGGTCACTAAGGGTGGTCACACACTCGTGGCCACGAGTGCCCACGTTTTATCCCTCTAGTGCAGGTCCTAGTACTTTTGAGACAAAACACTTACGCCGGGAAACACACAACAAGAAATGGAATGGAATACCAATAATAGAGAATAACAAGACTGAATAAATGATAATGAATCACATGACATTTTCTTACTGGCTTACAAACATACAAATGCTTTTTAAGGCAAATGTACTTACCTGAACTATCGCGACCCGCGAAATAAACTCTCGTTTCTGATGCGTATTCCCAAGTTTTCCGCTACCTGACAAGGTTGGAAACTCTAATTAATGGGTCGAGGCATTAATTAATCCTAGGTCGATACCCTTCACATTTTCCCATCCTTTTAAATGACTCGAAAACCTCGACAATTCAATCGGTAAATCAAACCCAAATTGACAAAACTTTGATTTGAAAACTCAACACCGACGTCATCAACAAAGAATGATCAAAACACGAAACCACGCAACATTATTAAGAAACTACAACGAGTCCAATTGTTTAATAAAAATCGTAACAAGTAATTCATCAAAATAACAATATTAATAGTATTTTAGATGAACCAAAACCGCGAGAGACCATCGAGGACATGAGCAAGATCCGTGATAACCCCCACACCAGTGATGGTTCAACCAGCAAATCCTTTCAAACATGCGATTTTACGGCAAAAGAATGAATAAAAATAAGATAAAATACAACACAAAAACAATCACATGAAATAATAAAACTGTTTTAAAACGCAACTGGATTTCGGACACACCGGAGGGTTGTAGGACATTAGTATGGGCGAGATCTAGTCCCCGACAACCTCCCTGGTGCGGCGGTCCGGCCAGTAGCGCCGCCAAGCTTGGCGTTTTTCGGCGAAACCAAAACAACAATAAATTAAAAAAAACAGTGAAAAACGTAAGAAAGAGTGGGAGAGAGAGAGAGAAAGCGGACCTCCGGTGAAGGTTCTGGCGAGGGGAGACCGAGTGGGAGACCGACGAGAGAGATGAAGGGAGGAAGAAGATAAGTGGCGGCGGTGGGTGTTTGGAGAAGGAGGTGAATAGTGTAGGGTTTTCTTTTTTTATATATATATAAGGCCAAATGACATTTTTACCCCCAACTTAATTCCTACACACTTTTAAAACACTACCCTTATGGGTCTTTTTACTTTTCTATTTATTTCTCTTTATTGCACATTAAAGTGTGTAACCATTCTATTTATTTCTCTTTATTACACATTAAAGTGTGTAACCATTCTATTTATTTCTCTTTATTACACATTAAAGTGTGTGTGTGTTGTCACTTGCATAACTCTCCACCTCAACACACCCACATCTCGAGGTCAATCTCATGGTTCCTCACCATTGAACTGTGTCAATTTAACAAATCCAATTCCATAGACCATATGTTGCGTAATTAACTAACTCCCGCGTTCAAACGACATTCCTCGGTCCATTTTTCCTTATTCCGACTCTCGTAATTCGCGTAGTCTCGCCTTGTCTCGCCAACTAATTAATTAATTAATTAAAAATTCATTTATTTGTATGTTTTACTTGTTTTTCTCCCCCGTTTAACTAGTCGAAACCTCACTCAATTAAATACCTCCCGAACGGCTCGAAACCCGTAAAATACTACAATACTAATACACACAATCAAAGAATCATAAAATCACTTCGGTGTCGACTCCCGAAGTTTGAAATACTGTCCAGTATTCACGTAGCCGGGTCACAATTCTGACAAGTGCAATCACAAGTCAATTAAAAACTTTGGGGTTGTTATGTACTTCAAATACGAAATACCTAATAAGCATGCAAAATCTAGCATGTACTTGAAAACAAACAAGGATTCATTGAATAGTAGCATGGTAACAAGATTTCATAAGAAAAAAGCATATAATGAACCATCAAATACTATCATGGCATAAGGTTTGCACGTCACAAGTAAATATGAATTCATCATTTCATAGCAATTACGACATATTCACAAGCCATCAAGTTGTAATAACAATAACCATGCATAGCATTGAAAGCTTATTCCAAAATTTAACAATACATAGCATAATTCTACATCAATAATATGCAAGTTATATATCATGATTCTTTATCCATGGCAAGAAAGAGATTGACAAATCATTACATAGATCAATCTTTCATGCAAAGGAGGTGGTCTCGCGAGAGTCTATACTATAAAATATAGTAATACGTATAAGTCTTTGTTCCATTCAATGCATACTAGATATTGGCAAGAATTCGGTGATCGATTCTACTACTCTCGAGGTAATGAAAACTACTAGCTAGCACACATGCCTTATGTGCCCTCTCGTTCATCCCATAAAATCAACAATAAATTCATTTAAGCCATCACCGATGCACATCCCTATGTCTCAATAGTACAAGAGAAAGAATTCCAACTTATGTCCCTACATGACACACTTATGAATTCAATTAGTCAAGTAAAGCCCTCGATGGTGAACTTCACAAATATTGTGGAACATTAACGACCCTTGGTGGTACCATAACATCCTGGGGCATTCATATAGATTTACTTACTAATAAGACCCTTGGTGGAACTTCACAAACATCCCAGGGCCCTGAATAACATAGATAAGAAAAGCAGTGCATTCACATAGGTTTAAGCCAATACCACAATGCGACCCATAAATCTCAAGTCTTTAATTCAAATTGTGAATCTTAAACATAACTAATAATCATATCATATTTGATAATTGAGCGAGCTCCCCACTTATCTGGACACGTCGTGATACCTACACTGACTCCTCGCACGCTTGGGGTCCCACGTGAACAGCCTTGTGAATCTAAACAAATCATACAACATTATATAAGTAGTTACTTGATTTAAAGTTAAGCATTTTTCCATTTATTTGTCTTTGGAGACCCAGTATTGCAGGTCCCGCGGGTTTCGCATCGTTCGGAACCTTCGTCGAAGTCCCCGTAGTGTGTCGAGGGGTGGGACCCACTATCAGGTCCCCGGGTTGAGCGTATATGTTTCCGATGAAACCATGGAGGGGTTAGGGACATTCAGCCCCTTAAATCAATTTACAGGGCCGACTGGTCCTTGGTTGAGTCCCGGGGTCAGTTTGGCCCCTGGTCAACTGGTCTGAGGGCAGTTGTCCCTAGTCAACTAGTCCAGGGTCAACTGACCCTTAACCGGTCAACCTAGTAAGGGGGAAGCTCGCATCTCGATCGTAGAGGGGAGCTTTTGCTCCCCTCCTTGACCCCGACCACCATCTCCCCTCGTCGCTTCCACGCATCGGAGGGGACCTCCAGCGGCTGGCCAGAAGGTCACTGCCTCCGCTCTCGGCCGCCGTAGGCGGGTAAGTAAGTGAGGCGGAGGAGTGGCGGGAGGTCGGCGCGCCATAGAGGTAAGAGTGAGGGCGGAGGAGTGGTGGGAACCACCCCTCTTCTCCCCCTCTTCTTGACCGAGACTTGGAAAGAGAGGAGGACCTCCTAGTGGCGGCCCTCCCCTCGACCGGCGACGTTTTGCTCGTGACTGCTGCGAGCTTGCCTCCACTGCTGGTTCGTCCAGCTCGTCCACCACCACCTATGCCCGGCCGCGCCGTCACGCCATCCCCACCAGCGCCTCTACTAATTCGTCGTCCGTCCGTCAGTCGAACCACTCGCTCCTCCATCCCCACTTTCTCTCTCTCTTAGTTTTCTCTTTTGTGTTGTGAGAACAACAATTAGGGTTATAACGCCTCTACTAATTGTCCGTCCAGATGCTAGCTTCAGTTCTCAAAACAATTTTGAGCCACTACCGCCGCTGGTCTCCTCCATAACCGCCACCACTCTCTCTCTTTCTAGCTTTCTCTCTAGTTTTCTCTTTTGTGTTGTGAGAACAACAATTAGGGTTATAACCTTTTTTTGGTTGTAGGAAAATTAAGGTTTAGTTATAACTAGTGTTTTTATCCCCCTTTTATTTGGGTCTCTAGTCCCACTTGTAGCACTCCAATCTTGACACACTTAATTCAACAATTCTGAGAATTCATCAGATCCAAATCGATTTAAGATCAATTATGAAAGTAACTCTCTGTAATGGTTAAGGAAATCAGAAATAACTCTGTTACGGGATCTAAGTTGGGTATCAACCTGGGAGACTAATCTGAACCGACACAAATTAATATGCTGAGATACAAGGTCTTAACCTTCTTGCCTAGTTGTTGTTGGAACATTTCCCTTCGAGCGTTACATGACCATGTCGTAGACCCTTGTCTAGACTTTCAACCAAATTAATTGTCAATAACTAAGTAACCCAAGGTCTCGTCGTTGCATGCATATAATTTAATTGGGTCACGCCAAGTTATGATAACATATAATACGCATAATAGCACCCCAAACACATAAAAATATTAAATTACCAAAATGCCCTCGAGTCGGGTCAAGTGTAATTCGAGTTGTTACATTATCATTGTTGTCTTCCAGTCTATTTATCATGTAATTTGATCTATTTACATTCATGTTATTCAATTACAACATGATATTTAAACTGCTTTACTTGATGTTCATGAATTACTGTTATATTCTTCTGGCATTACTTTCAATTTCTCTCAAGTTACTCACCATCTAGTTTGTGACGGTGGGTACAAATATCCTGAAGCCTTCCAAGGGCAAGGGAAACTAGACGGTGGGTACAAATATCCTCAAGCGTTCCAAGGGCAAGGGGCCCTACTTAGGCAACTTCCTCTGAGGACCTCTCAGAGTGATTCTACTTCAAGATTTGGTTAGGCTTGGTCATTGTAGATTGTTTATTGTATGAACTTTTGATCTACTATGTTTTATCTGTTGGGATGTAAGACTTTTAGATATCATGTAACTTGTTATGTCATATCGATCTGATTTGCATATGAATATCTGTATTTCTGAGTTCCACATTAATAGATGTTTTATTTCCCTTGAATTGAGTTATTTCCCATATATTTTGTTTATACTTGTAGTTTTTTCGCTGCGTAAATTGACAACTACGATAACTCACTTCATAAACTTGTTAAATGGAGACTGACTAGGCTTGTCAGGTTCCTCGAGACTAGACTCGGGGGCTTGCACGGATCTAGGCCAGGCGTACCCAATCGTATTGGGAAATTGGGGTCGTCACAGTCATTATAACATTGTCTTATTTTTTTAGTTACAAGCACAAGAAGCAATTCTAAGCTTAACTGACGTCAACTTGGTTGGTTGGCCACAACGGTAAGGGCAAATGCAAGGTCATTCTAGTGTGAGTTAAGCGCACGACCTGAGTTTTGATTTTTCAGTGTGGTAAGATCGCTTGAGACGCTGATTACTCTCATTCCCGGTCGATAGAGCTAGGGTCGTGTGTGGATTAGTGTGGATAATCTCGAAATTGAGCATGAACTTGTAATTAGTCAAAATATATAGCATTGTTTTCACCCATTTATTTCCACAAAACTTTTGCCATGAAGTTGAAATAAATCAACTAGAGTTGCATATTGTTCACTTAACACACAAAATGTGTAATTTGTTAATTCTCACAAAGCTTTTATTACAAGTTAACTGTGACGACCCATCCCCAACCTAGGGTCGGATAACCTGGCTCAGACCGCCTCCCAAGCCCAATAACTGAATCGAGTCCAAGTAAGTGGTCTGGCTCGCCTAAAACAACTAGCGGAATAATATAAAGAGATCATATACATTAAGAGTGCAGAAATAAATGAGATAAGGTCCATATAAGTAACTACAACTATAATTGAGTTCTCAATCAATAATCGAATAAGGTTATCCAAAAGTCTCCAAAGTGAATCTATTAAAAGGAAATAGGGTTTATGCTACCCAAAAGATCTACTTAATTACAACCCAAGTTTAATAGTTTCAAAAACAAGAACGTAAAAAAATATAACAATACAAGGCCCACATCAAGAGAAGGCTTCAAGCTCGTCTTTCCCTTGTCTCGATCTAACGCCAACGTGGACACGATGTAAGTGTGGTGAGCTATTGAACCAACATAGCTCAATAAGTAAGAAGTCTCGCTCAAACACCAAACAGGCAAGTAGTACACAATAGATAAACAAGTACTTATCATGTAGTCGAAATCCAAACACTCGCATTTCATTGTAGACAATGATTCACATGGTTCATACTCATCATGGTAACATAGAAATAAAGATTCCAATCAACTAGCAAAAGAGACATAATGTTTTCATTTCAATAGTAGCATGGAGTAAAATCCATATTTATGAATAAAGAGAAAACCCATCCATTCATAGCATTTAAGCACCATTCCAAGAACCATAAAAGTATAGCATAGTATTCATTCATATCATGCAACACATATCTCATGATTCATCATCTAGTAATCAAAGCAAAGATTTCTAATTAAAAAGTATAATTCTAATATTTAAACAAGGGGCCCATAATAGATACTATAGATAAATAATAATAATAATAATAATAATAATAATAATACACCATAGTTCCATTCGATGCATTCTAGTTATTAACTTGATTCCAGTGATCGATTCCCCTATCCATGATATGATGACCCAAATTCCACAACCCTAGAATTGGGCACCACTTGACTTAGACTTATGTAGACCCCGAGCCAGCCTCATAGAGTCGACGCAAGCCTAGTCAGCCTTCCTTAACATTTACTATTTATTAATCCACTTTAAATGTATTTAAGTGAGTTATTTCAGTTAGTGAGTTATCAGGTTATAGAGGAAGCATCAAAATTTCAAACTAACCCAAACAACTCTAAGACACAAGTTAGAACTGCCTAGAGTGTGGAAACCCTGCATATGTATACCTTCGTAAGTATAGTCGATTAATGGAGAATCAAATACGGTATACATGTCCTAAAATTACTCACAAAACCCATAGCCCAATGTATCAAAACATAAACATATAATACAAAGAAACCTACACAGTAGGCAAGAGGAGTCATGTAACGACCCAATTAATAATTGTCGTTATTTTATGATGTCATTGTAGACGTGGATGCCAGCGGGGACGTTCGTGGGTCCCACAAGTGAGGCTGAAGTACAGCCGTATTAGGTAAATAGTATTTTGTGTGTTGTTTTGTTTAATTTTGCGATGTTTATGTTAAAATAGGTTAACGACATCGCGATGTGTGTAATTATATTTTAAATTGACGTGTGAGATTGTGTGTTGGGTATTCACATCGATATGTGTGTTGACACAGGTACCGGGTAGATTAAAGACGAAATTTTAAATTGAGAAAAATATTACACATTAAATGAATTAAATGTGATAAAATGGTAAATTGGTGGGCGCTTAGGGACACGCGGGATCGTGGTCGACACGCGTGGGTGGTACGGTAGTGTGCACGCCCGAATACGCTCGTTGGCGCGCACGACGGAATTGTAGGCGCAAAAATATAGGTGTGTATATATATTTATAAATATATATATAAAGTAATTTAATATATATATATATATATGAAAATCAGAAAATAAATAAATAATGGCGAAATTACCAAAAAGGGTATTTGGTTGTTTAGAAAAAGTGGATGGACACAGGGGTAAAATGGTCATTTTACCTAAAAATTTGATAAACTCATCACCGCCACCACATTTCTTCATTGTGAAATCGAGAAACAGAGGGAGAGACGAAAAAGACGAGGTGGAGACGAGGAAGAAGGAGAGAAGGAGGAGACCTCGGGGGCTCGTGTGATCGAGGAGAACAAGGTGAGTGAGTATATGTTTGTTGTTGTTGTGGTACGTTGTGGTGGTGGAGGCGGTGAGCTCGACCATGGCGAAGCCATGGCCATGAAATTGGAATCAGTCCGAGGAGGGAGACGATATGTGTCGTCTCCCCACCTGGTGTTTATTTGTTACGGGGCATAGAGTCCACTAAGTCATAGCACTTGTCTAGGCATACGCCGGTGAATAGGCTACCCGGGTATGATAGGCTTGTGTGGGTGCGTCGTGGATGTACGCCGACCACCAAGAGGGTCTAGGGTCACCCGTTAGAGGTGTTTTCACGGGATAGCCCGAAGTATGACTTAGTCTAATTTTTTGTTGTACACGTACTTTGCTTCGCTACTATATTTATGCATGCGATGATCTTTTACAGTTGCCTGTATTCTTTTGTTCTGCATGTTTATTTATAGTATTTTTTATTCCAGTAAATTTATTTACGTAATTACTTGGTGAATTTCCTTGGGATTACTCACTCTGGACTCGTCATCTGTCTTTTTGTGATGGCTTGAGTGCAGATCCTGGTACGAGTCGAGGGAAGGGCAAGCTTGAGGACTATGCAGATTGATAGCTCTATCCCTACTCGTATGTTTGTTTGTTTTCTTGTTTTATGATGGGTTTTGGGTTTTGAGAGGTAGATATGACCTGCATATAAATTGTAGGTCATATTTTTGATATTTTGAGGATCTCTAATGATATGTATATGATGTACATTTGGTATGGTTTCCACTTAGGCATTATGCTCATAAAATAAATGTTAAATATTTATGTTGTTAATTTAATTTTCCGCTACGTAATTTGAGATTAAATGATATTAAAGGAACCTAAATTAACTTGAATCAATAATTATTAACACCTAACATCAAAGTTAACAGGAAATTGATTGATAATGGATAATTGGGCGTGGGACATAGTTGGTGGTTACGTGATCAGTTGTGGGCCGCGTGGCCTCCCGTGGCGGACCAATGTGGAATTTGGGGTCGGTACAAGTCACTTAGCAGTCCTCAACTTCAATCGTCTATTTCTGGTTTTGTTCTCATATCGACCCTACAGTATGAGGTGGTTGTACCTACCGTCATAAAATAGACGGTAAGTATAGAAAATAAGAGTAACAACCAAGTAGAATTTAAATATAATTTCAAATGTCAAATAAATGGTTAAACTAATATCATGTAGGAATATCACAAGATAGTACAGACCACATGATAGTAAATCACTGAAAATCCTCGATAATTGAGTGTCCAAGAAAACAACAAAAAAACACAAGTAGTCCCGACCAAAAGGTTATTAAGTCGCGGCAAAAGCCTAGCAGACTCGAGTTTAAGACGAGAACAAGGCCTACTTGCGATTATGAGATATCTACAGACCCAGATAAGAGCCCCCGACGTACACCCTATCGGAGAGTTATCAATAACTTCCAAATAAGAGCTCATATAGCAGATAAATAGTAACCATGACTTACTTGCTTTTGGACCACTCATTCGGAAACCCAAGAAAACAACGCAAATAATCCACCACGAAATAGAGCTCACAAATGGAATTCAAAGAAACATATTTCACCAAAAATACTGCTCAATAAAGATAACAACCCAATTTAAATGCATAAATGAAATAATACAAATACTCCCATTGGTTTTACTCATAGTACAATGCAACCCCCCGCATAACACTCCACGCTCGCAGCTTTCACACGCCACCAAAATGACCCCGCACGCTCGTCACTTGCTCACTAAGCACCTGGTGATAATTATCGGTCCAATTTGGTCGTGTTAGAGTTTTATTTCCCTTTAATTGCAATTCCCTATAAATTTCACCATTTTACCCATTTTTTCATAATTTTACTCGTTCACCCATTTGGGTCGGTTACTTAGGTATTGGGTCGTATTTGAACGCATTTGGATACCCGAGAGGTTCCCATAAATTTTCAAAAATTTTATAAAATTTTGGTCCCTGTGAACAGTGACATGCCGCCGAGATGCCATGGTGTCCAATGACTTGGACGACGTCTCCATGGCGTGGAGATAATGCTCACTGCCCAACTCATATGTGAGTGACGTCATGACATCATTGGTCGTGACGGCGTCCTCACAACGTGATCCCCTGATGCTCTTGCCCAAGACGTATGTAGGTGACGCCGTGAGCATTAACCCAGAACGCCTCTGTACTAGGGGTTTTCGACACCCCGGCTTGCGTCGCCGTGCTTCGAGCCTATTCTAACTTCGACAAAACATCCAACATAATGTTAAACCACTCTCAACTTGCGTCAAACCCCAACCAAACTATCGATTCTTGAAAATCATCCAAAATTTATCAAAAATCCTAAAAATTCAGAAATTCTCAAACACCAAAAACCATTTCTCAAATCATCATGTACTCGCCCTATTCAATCCCAATCCATCAAAATAACTCATAAGAATTAATTTTCCAAAATAGTTGTCCGAATTCATCGCAACAAAAATACCCAAAATAGGTGTCAAAACATAGAGTAACACGTAGGGAGTCAGAATCTCACCTTAAATCACATTGTTGGTCGATTCCCGTCGTCGATCCGAGCTCAGAACCGGTGAAACCCAATCCTTTTCGTTCTTCACGGTGAGGAGAGAGAAAAAAAAAAAGAAAATGAAAGAAGTGAGGTTTGACTCACCCTTATACAAGGTGGGTCTCATCTTGGTGTACTCACGCATCTCGATGCACATCTTGTGGCCCACAATCACACCAGCCACCAACCACTATGGAACACACTTAGAGACTCTCCCCTTGTCCTGATCCAATTTGACTAAAGTTGAACAATCCTCAAGCATTTCTGCACCCAACATGCACCACGACTCATACTGTCGCATGCGAATAAAATTTCTAACAAACCGAACATATTCCCGAATTAATTTATTATTATATTTTATTTTTGGTCGTCCCCGAAAATAGTTTCTCGGACTCATATACACATATTTCATTTGCCGATACCCGTTCATCATGTTTTTTAAGGCAAAATCCAATCACAGACTCAAGTATACATCGATAGTACACGTCATCACACAGAAATAACATGAATTTTTGGGTTGTTACACTTGAGGTGATGGCAACCACTAGAGGGCACACATAACTTATGTGCCCTCTGTTTAATCCCATCAGACCAATAGTAAGTTCGTCCAAGCCGTCATCGATATGGCACCAAACATCGCTTAAGGTTTACAAAAGAAGTTGACCACTCCTCATGTCCTTAGAAATTAGTCTCAAAGACTTTTATGAGTAAGTAACCCCAACTCCTTGACCAGAAGGGGTATCCCCAACTCCTTGACCAGGAGGGGTAATCGCAACTCCTTGACCATGAGGGGTATTCCCAACTCCTTAACCAGGAGCTCCTTGACCAAGAGAGGGTGATCTTAGCTCCTTGACCAGGAGGGGAAATTGTACATTTGGTGCAACATATTCACATTTCCATATATGAGTAAAACTAAGTCAATATCACAATGAAACTTATTCCCAAGTCTTTATTTTAATTCGAAAATCTATTTTATTTAATAGCATGCCATATTTTGATATTTGAGCGAAGCTCCTCACTTACCTGGACTTGCCGCGAATCTTAATCTCGATTCTCTCACGTTTGGGGCTCGATATGAACCTTCGCGTGAAACATCTTTGATCTCTTTTACTTCTTTAGACCGAGAACCTTGGTGTTAGTTTCTCTTTGTTCCAAGGCGAAACCTTTAAACACACCAAATCATCCTTCTCATAGCTCAAGACCTCATGATACTTGTCTATATATTTCTTCTATCTATCTTGGGTCACCTGAAGCCTCGACGAATCTGCCTAATCTTCTCAATATGATCCATGAAAACCTTAGATCATATAGTAGTTTTATCCTTTGGTGTCGTCCAACATGTTGGTGACCAATAAGGCCTACCATAAAGTGGCCCGATACATGCCTGATAGATGTTATTGTAGGAAAACTCGCACAACAACAGATAATCTTCCTACGAACTACCGAACTGCAAAATATACGCCCAGAGCATATCTTCTAAGATCTAATCAATCGCTTTGACTGACTGTCTATTTGAGGATGGTACGCAGTACTGAACTGTAGACTGGTGCTTGAGCTGCTCCTGGATACACTCTCAAAGCTTGGATGTCAACCTGTGATCCCTATCAAACACAATGGAGATTGGTACATTGTGAAGTCTGATGATTTCTCTCTCAAAGATAATGCTCAGTTGTGGGAAGGAATATCTCATCAAAATAGGAATGAAATGTGCCGACTTCGTCAACTTGTCAATAACTACCAAATTATATCATGTCGTCTCGTAGTCTGTGATTGGCCACTAATGAAGTCCATAGTCATGTGCTTCCATTTTCATAAAGGAATGGGCAACAACTGTCGTAAATGCTTGCTTCAGCCTTCGTCCATAGTCCATAGTCATGTGCTTCCATAGTCTGCGGTGGGCAACTGACGAAGTCTATAGTCATGTTGTGACGGCCCCTCTCTAATCTAGGGGACCGCCCGACCTAATCCCGTAATTAAAGCCTAATCACGACACATAGGACCCAATTACGAATTAGTCAGCCTTTACTACCTATTTTTCTTTATATTTAACAATTAATTTAATTAGCGTGTAGTGGCGAGTGCCGGAGACCCCGAAAGACCGAAATCCTCGTGAATCCGCGCATCTCGTGTGCAATGGACACTAAATAATCCCTACTTTAGATTTCAAGTATATATATCCTACAATGCTATGATTTCAACACAAGTTAGGCTACAAAGCCCCAAAGAAAATAGAGCACAAGTCCAACATAACAGATAACCCTATAGCATGCATTTTCTAAATATCCATTAACCATATTTCAAGACAAACATTGAGCATATAAGGAAGCATGGAGTCAATGATATATCAAACAAGGCATCATGCTATATCGATATTCAATATGAATAGAAACAAGGAAAGCATGATGTGGGAAATAAATTAGCTAGTCTACAAATATACTGAAAATTTATAAATGACTGGAATGAAATAAAGTAAAGAGTTCCCACAGTTTCACTTACAAGTCAACGCAGTAGTCCTAGCTATCCGGCCTCCCGACACTCCGACTAGCGCTCCCGAACTCTCGAAACACCCCTAAGTTCATGAAAGGTCATTTCATATCATTTATTTATTTATTTATTAGCATTTTTATTATATAGATATATATTCTATATTATTATTATTTTATATTTCTACCTATATGTGTATATGTATATATATATACATAGGTGTATGTGTATATATATATATATATGTGTGTGTGTGTGTGTGTACATACATGTATATATTATGTATACATATACATATATACATGTATGTATATTCCTATATATATGTATACTTGCATATATATATATATATATATATAACTGATGCATATATATATAAATATATATATATATTATTTATATCTATTTTTTTCTTTTATTCTGGTATTATTCCCTTTCTTTTTTTTAAATATTATATATATATATATATATATTTATTTATTTTTATTTTTTATATTTTCTTTTTCGGGTCGGGTCGGGTCGACCCAACCCGACGACCCGACCTGGCCAGGGTGCGGGTCGGCTCTCTCCCCGTGGGCCGAGCGACCGCTCGCCCTACCCAGAAGAAGTGCACACACGGCCCGGCCCCAGTGTGCATCTTCTTTCCACGCGAACTGAGGAGTTTTCTCGGTTCGCGTGAGCAGCTCTTCTCTTTTTTTTTTTTTTTTTTTGATTGAGTTGGGGTTGGAAAAGATCCCAACCCCAACTTCGATTTGGGATGGCGGGGAGTCACCGCCATCACCTTCCTCGACGAACCGCCACGGTTCGTCCGAGCCACCCCCACCCCAACAAGAACATACCACACACAAACACCTTGTCAATGCCGGTGCCGCGCCTCAAGATCTTGATATCCCCGTCTCCGATGACTCTCTCTTCCTCTCTCCCGGACTCCCCTCTCTCTAGGACTCTCTTTCCCTCTTCTTCTTCTTCACTTTTAGATTTGTTTGCATGTTAACAGTGAAACCCATCTCATCAAGTTGTATATATACGTGTTTGTGAAATCAAGTGTGCGTTACGAATCTCGAGGAAAATTCGAGGGTTACTAACCAGGCAGTCCAGTTCTCTTAATGACACCAAATTTGTGACTCTCATCATGGGAGTGTGTGGCAGCACGGATCTCGAGGTCTGTCCTCAGGTTAGTTTAATTCACAACAACTATAGGATATAAAAAATGTGATTTCTTAATAAATAAACTATAGGTTAAATCGATTAATGTACATTAATCCCATATGGACCATAATTAATTGGTCACACAAATTTATAAAATTTATCTAAGTGGTCACACCAACTCTCAACTCCCCGGCACTTAGTGTCCCGACTCGCACGCAACTCGAGGCACTTTTCTCGTGCATCGAACATTGTATTTTCCAACTAAATTAAATAACTTAATTTATGTTAAGGTAGATTTGAAATAAATTGTTATTTCCTAGCCCAGTCTCGCTACCCCGGTAATTCCACTAGGTACTCGTACTTGCACGCACTCCAAGGCGTGTCCCCGCTCGCGTCAACTCGCCGTCTATGGTTTGCAAAAATTGACTTAATTAGTCTACACACACCAGTACAAATATAATATTTAACTCGGTCACGTGTCTCGGTAAGTGTGCGCATCTCATGCGGGCCCCACGTCACGGGTCGGTGATCCTAATTAAGCAAGTTAATCAAGATTAGAAAATTGGGTCGTGACAAATATTCCCAACAAAATGAAAATTTCGTCCTCGAAATTAAATTCAGGTTAGGATTATACCTGACTCGAAAAGGTACGGGAAACGATCTCGCATATAGTCTTCCCGCTCGCAAGTGAGTTCCGAATCGCTGTGGAACTGCCACTTGACGAGCACCTTTGGGATACACTTGTTCCTCAACTGTTGTACCTTTCGGTCTAGGATCTGGATAGGCTGCTCCTCATATGAGAAATCCTCTCTCAGGTCAATCTGACTCAAGTCAACTGTCGGTCGTGCGCCTGCCTTCGACTCAGCCAGTCGAAGCATCGAAATATGGAAGACCGAACATCAGCGGAGGAAGCTCTAACACGTATGCAACCTTTCCAACCCGTTTCCTAACTCTGAATGGCCCGATGAAACGTGGTGCGAGCTTGCCCTTCACACCAAATCTCTGCAAACCCTTCCGAGGGGAGACCTTAAGATAGACGTAGGCTCCCTCGGAATAAGTGATATCATTGTGGTACTTGTCTGCATACTTCTTCTGTCTCTCTTGGCTGCCTTGAGTTTCTGTCGAATTCATCGTACCTTTTCGGTGTGATCAACAACAATCTCAGGCCCTACTGTCACTCTGTCCTCTGGCTCAGCCCAACACGAGGGCGAGTGACACGGTCTGTCATATAAAGCCTCAAATGGTGCCATCTCAATGCTAGCCTGATAACTGTTGTTGTACACAAACTCACACAATGGTAGGTACTCCTCCCAAGATCCACCGAACTCTAACACACAGGCCCGCAACATGTCCTATAAAACCTGATTCAGCCTCTCTGTGTGTTCGTCAGTCTGAGGATGGAAAGCTATGCTGAATTGTAGGCGTGTACCGTACTGCTCTTGCATACTCTGCCACATCCTGGAAGTATACGTAGCATCTCTATCTGATGTGATGGTCAACGATACCCCATGCAGCCTAATGATCTCCCTCTCAAAAAGTATACTCAGCTGATCAAACGTGTAGTGCGCTGCAACTGGCAGAAAATGAGCAGACTTTGTAAGTCTGTCAACTATCACCCAAATGGAATCATGTTTCTTGGTTGTCCTCGGCAACCCTCTGATGAAGTCCATGGCGATGTCTTCCCATTTCCATCTCGGAATGGGCAATGGTTGTAACAGTCCTCCAGGTCTATGATGTTCTACCTTCACTTGCTGACAAATTTCACAATTCCTGATAAACTCTGACACATCCGCTTTCATCCCAGGCCACCAGAAATGTCTCTTCATGTCGTGATACATCTTAGTCCTGCCTAGATGAACAGTAAATCGGGAATGTTGTGAATCCTGAAGAATTTCCTCTCTCTGCTCCGGCATCCCTGGTATCCACAATCTGCCCCTGAATCTCGACACCGATCGTGTGTCTCGTCCAATCAACACAATCTAAACTCCGCGCTAACTCTCTGAATTGCTGGTACAACTTGTCAGTCCTCTGACCCTCTGACACACTCTGTGTAGACACGGTATCTACTCTCGTCTGTGCGCAGATCTCAATCCAGGTATCGATAAGGACGTCTGACTGACCTACAGTCATCGCTACCTCAAGTAACCCGTACTCGTGCGTCATATGACATCTGACAACCTCGGCGTCTCTGGTCGGTCTCCTACTTAGTGCGTCGGCGACTACATTCGCTTTTCTTGGGTGATATTCCAAGGAAAAGTCATAGTCCTTCAAGAATTCTAACCACTTGCGCTGTCTCATATTCAGTTCCTTCAGTGTGAAGAGATACTTCAGACTCTTGTGATCAGTGAAAAGTGTGAATCTTTCTCCATACAAGTGGTGTCTCCACACCTTTAGCGCAAATACGACTGCTGCTAACTCAAGGTCATGCGTCGGGTAGTTCTTCTCATGTACCTTCAGCTGTCTCGGAGCATAAGCCACAACTCCGCTACCCTGCAGCAACACGCATCCAAGTCCCATGTGTGAAGCATCAGTGTATACTAGGAATCCCTGTCCAACCTTAGGCAGTGTCAATACTGGTGCGGTCATCAACAACCTCTTCAACTGCTCAAATGCGTTCTCGCATTCCTCTATCCAACCATACACGACGTCCTTTTGTGTCAGTCTAGTCATCGGCGAAGCAATCTTAGAAAAATCCTTCACGAACCTGCGGTAGTAGCCTGCTAACCCTAGAAAACTCCTGATCTCCGTCACTGACGTCGGTGCCGGCCAGTCCATAATTGTCTGAATCTTGGTCGGATCTACGGCAATCCCCGTTGCTCCAACAACGTGACCCAAAAACTTGACTTCTGAAAGCCAAAATTCACACTTGCTGAACTTGGCATATAAACGATGCTTCCTCAACATCTACAACATCTCCCTGAGGTGCTGCTCGTGATCCTCCCGTGTCCTCGAATAGATCAGAATGTCGTCGATGAAGACTACTACGAACTAGTCAAGAAATGGCCTGAATACTCGGTGCATAAGGTCCATAAACATGGCGGGGGCGTTGGTCAGCCCGAACGGCATAACCGTAAACTGGTAGTGTCCATATCTGGTGCGGAACGCTGTCTTAGACGGTCCTCGTCCCGATCCTAAGCTCGATGATACCCCGATCTCGGTCTATCTTGGAGAAGAACCTGTGCTCCTCTCATTCACCGCTCAAACAAATCATCAATCCTCGGTAGCGGGTACTTGTTCTTGATTGTAACCTTATTCGGTTGCTCGTAGTAGTCGATGCACGAACATAGGCTACCATCCTTCTTTTTCACAAAAGTATGCGGCGCTCCCCACGGCGACATGGAAGGTGTGATGAATCCCTTCTCCCCCATGTCCTTAAGTTCGAGCCCTCAACTCCTCTAGCTCCTTCGGGGCCATGCGGTAAGGTGGTATCGCGATCGGTTTGGTGCCTGGTACTAACTCGATGATGAATTCTACCTCTCGCGGCGGCGATAGTCCTGGCAACTCCTCAGGAAAGACGTCAGAAAACTCTCTAATGATCGGTATGTCCTCAAGTCGGGGTCCCTGACTCTCTGCTATAGTATACAAGGCTACTAGAGTCTCCATCTTCTCACTAGTTGCCAATCTACCTCTCGTGGTATCAACCCTCGGTGTACTACCTTGGTGTACGAACATCGGACGTCCTGGGATCTCAAATACGACAGACTTACTAAAATAATCTATGTGAGCATGGTATGCTGATAACAAGCCATCCCGAAGAGAGCGTCGAACTTTAACATCTCAAGGACTCTAAAGTCGGCGGGTAACTCTATCCCACTAATCTTTACTGGAACTCTCTCCACTGACTATTAGGGTAAACCCTATCTCCATGCGGCGGTGCTCAATATCAAATGTACTCCAAGCCTAATCGGTGTCAGTCCTAGTATGCCTAACATGCGTCCAGAAACGAAGGAAATAGTGGAACCTGAATCAAATAAAACATAAGACTATCTACCAGCGATAGAAATCGTACCCTCGATGAGACTCCGCGTAGCGTTAGTATCCGGTTGTGCCACCATGTGAGCTGCCTCTCGACTCTGTGGTGGATACACTGCTGCTGGCTGTGGACACTCCCTTACCAAATGTCCCACCTATCCGCACCTGTAACATGAAACACATGCGTCGCACCGACCGATGCGTCGTCCCCCGAACTGAGTCTCTCTCACACTGACGGGGTCCCTCTCGGCCTCTGCCTCGGCCTCTACCACCCTGCTGCTGATACTGTCGTGGTGCTAATGGTGCCGAAAAAGTAAGTTTCTCTGGCGCTGGTAATGCTGGCCTAATCGATGGTGATGGTAAGGAACGTCCTCTCCCTGAGCTCTGTGCTGACGCGACATAAGATACCTGAGGTACCACCGATGTGAAACGTGAAGTCATCCCCGATCCATGGAAGCCTCTATCCCATGTCCTGGGTGCCTTGACACTCCGCCGCCTTCTTTCGAAATCTGCGGCCTGCTCTAATGTCAATCTCTGCCCTAAGCCTGCCCTGTCAGCTATTACACCAAGGTAGTAGGTCTCGTGGGAAAGTGCACGCTCGTATATCTCGGTGAGTGTTCTAGCGCCCGTGCTGACTACGTGATAGCCAATGTCTGCTCTCAGACCTGCCCCAAAATGATACACATCTCCCAACTCATCACGGACCAAATCCCCCACAACCTGCCTCAAATACCCGTATCTGTCTCGGTACTCCATAACTGACTCATCTGCTCTCTGCCTTAAACTCATAAACTCTCTCCTCAACCTCATCATGACTGTAGGCGGGAAGTACTGTTGATAAAACTTGGCCTTAAAGGCCGTCCATGACTCAAAATCTCCATCGGTAGCTATGGTGGTACGCCACCAGACGTCGGTGTCCCTCTGAAGTGTATAAGACGACAAATCTGGGCGTAATCTATCCTCGATCCCCAAAATTCGATGTAGCTTCTCCTGTGATAATATCCATCCCTCAATCTTCTTGAAGTTTCTTTCCCCGTCGCAGTACACTGGCTGAAGGCGGAGAAAATCCTTCACCAGTTGAATCCCTACTGATGAGCCTAAAGGTGTGGGTATGGGAGTCGGAGTCATCACGGCTACCTCTGCCGTCGAAACAGTCACTACCGGAAGAGTCGGCGTCGCTACCGTGCCCTAAATAATAGGAGTGTCTAGTACGGACGCAGTCGCTGGAATGGTGGATGGTGCAGTAGTAGGTCCGATCGTCGGAAGTGTAGTAGTCGCAGGAGTAGCGACGACAGCACGAGTAAGTGCGGTGACCTGCTTTGTCATGAAGGTCATGAAATCAGCCATCTGCTGTCCCTGTGCCGCTACTCGATCCGCCAACCTCTGACAGTCGTCGTCTGATGTAGTAGGAGGCTGACTACTATTAGCACCCACATCGCCAGTCTCGCGTGCATCCGTCATCGTCGTCTGCATGTGGATAATGATTTCCTATCAACTATTACAAAGTCTACCACGTATATACGTATACATATTGAAAAAGAGAGCATATATATACAAATTCCCAACTTACTTTCACTCAATTCCCAACAAAATAATTCCTAGGAAAGGTTCATCTGGTTTCCACTTCTAGGGTGTGTATTTTATTCAAATTTATGCTTTATTCCTTGATAAATGATCTTTGATACCAATCAGGAAATTGGTATTAAAATCCTTATTCAACACTATGCTTTGTCCCTAAGGTTCTAAAGCCTAAGCTCTGATACCGACTGTGACGGCCCCTCCTCTAATCTAGGGTAATGCCCAGCCTAATCCCGTAATTAAACCCTAATCACGACACATAGGACCCAATTACGAATTAGTCAGCCTTTACTACCTATTTTTCTTTATATTTAACAATTAATTTAATTAGCGGAAGTCTTTACAAATTTAATGCGGAATTCTTGAATATTTTAGTGGAAGTAAATCTTATAATTATAAGTGTGGAAACCAGGAAATAACAATCACCATATATATATATATATGCATATAACGACGAACATATATATAACAAAGTGAAAGCCAAAAGTCGGGTAATCTAACGCTCATCCCAATAACATCCCAAAAGATAAAGACATAAGTAAACATAATACAAAAAGTACCCTACATGTACGGGCAGCTACGCGCTCGGAGCTCAGAGGTAGTCGTCGATCTTCTCCTTGTCCGGCCTGGTGCTGCTCGATGGACCTACACCCACCGTCACAAACTAGACAGTGAGTATAGTGATATTTAAGTGATAACTGGGGAAGTCTAATACTACATTTCCAATTTAACAAGATGTATTCAAAAGCATATGTAGCTGAAGAAATGCAAAATAAATAATGCAAGTAAATACCAACGTTAACAGATACACATAACTGACACAGGCTAAGTCGAGATGATCTACGTCCTGTCGGCGGTGAGAACTATCACCTAGCCTTTCCCACTACTGTATGGAGCTGTGCTCAACATATAATAATAATCTCTCTCTTTTGATTTTTTCTAATAACCTCAAGTGGCGGAGTTGTGCTCTGTGTATATAAATCATTTATACTTGCCGACAACCCCGTGGCCCATTCCACGTGTGCCGCCCAAGTGTAGTGGCGAGTGCCGGAGACCCCGAAAGACCGAAATCCTCGTGAATCCGCGTATCTCGTGTGCAATGGACACTAAATAATCCCTACTTTAGATTTCAAGAATATATATCCTACAATGCTATGATTTCAACACAAGTTAGGCTACAAAGCCCCAAAGGAAATAGAGCACAAGTCCAACATAACAGATAACCCTATAGCATGCATTTTCTAAATATCCATTAACCATATTTCAAGACAAACATTGAGCATATAAGGAAGCATGGAGTCAATGATATATCAAACAAGGCATCATGCTATATCGATATTCAATATGAATAGAAACAAGGAAAGCATGATGTGGGAAATAAATTAGCTAGTCTACAAATAGACTGAAAATTTATAAATGACTGGAATGAAATAAAGTAAAGAGTTCCCACAGTTTCACTTACAAGTCAACGCAGTAGTCCTAGCTATCCGGCCTCCCGACACTCCGACTAGCTCTCCCGAACTCTCGAAACACCCCTAAGTTCATGAAAGGTCATTTCATATCATTTATTTATTTATTTATTAATATTTTTATTATATAGATATATATTCTATATTATTATTATTATTTTATATTTCTACCTATATGTGTATACGTATATATATACATAGGTGTATGTGTGTGTATATATATATATATGTGTGTGTGTGTGTGTACATACATGTATATATTATGTATACATATACATATATACATGTATGTATATTCCTATATATATGTATACTTGCATATATATATATATATATATATATTATTTATATCTATTTTTTTTCTTTTATTCCGGTATTATTCCCTTTCTTTTATATATATATATATTTATTTATTTTTATTTTTTATATTTTCTTTTTCGGGTCGGGTCGGGTTCGACCCGACCCGACCTCGGCCAGGTACAGGGTCGGCTCGCCCGTGGCCGAGCTTGACCGCCTGCAGCCGGCCCAGGAAGAAGTGCACACGGGCCCAGCCCGTGTGCATCTTCTTCCTCACGTGAACCAGAGGAGTTTTCTGGTTCGCGTGAGCAGCCCTTCTCCTTTTTTTTTATTGAGTTGGGGTTGGAAAAGATCCCAACCCCAACTTCGATTTGGGATGGCAGGGGAGTCCCCTGCCATCACCTTCCTCAGACGAACTGCCACAGTTCATCCGAGCCACCCCCACCCCAACAAGAACATACCACACACAAACTCACCTTGTCAATGCCGGTGCCGCGCCTCAAGATCTTGATATCCCCGTCTCCGATGACTCTCTCTTCCTCTCTCCCGACTCCCCTCTCTCTCGGACTCTCTTTCCCTCTTCTTCTTCACTTTTAGATTTGTTTGCATGTTAACAGTGAAACCCATCTCATCAAGTTGTATATATATGTGTTTGTGAAATCAAGTGTGCGTCACGAATCTCGAGGCAAATTCGAGGGTTACTAACTAGGCAAAATCCAGCTTCTCTTGATGACACCAAATTTGTGACTCTCATCATGGGAGTGTGTGGCGGCAAAGGATCTCGAGGTCCGTCCTCGGGTTAGTTTAATTCACAACAACTATAGGATATAAAAAATGTGATTTCTTAATAAATAAACTATAGGTTAAATCGATTAATGTACATTAATCCCATATGGACCATAATTAATTGGTCACACAAATTTATAAAATTTATCTAAGTGGTCACACCGACTCTCAACTCCCCGGCACTCAGTGTCCCGACTCGCACGCAACTCGAGGCACTTTTTCGGTACATCGAACGTTGTATTTTCCAACTAAATTAAATAACTTAATTTATGTTAAGGTAGATTTGAAATAAATTGTTATTTCCTAGCCCAGTCTCGCTACCCCGGTAATTCCACTAGGTACTCGTTTTGCACGCACTCAAGGCGTGTCCCCGCTCGCGTCAACTCGCCGTCTATGGTTTGCAAAAATTGACTTAATTAGTCTACACACTTACACAACACTAGGCATACACCAGTACAAATATAATATTTACCTCGGTCACGTGTCTCGGTAAGTGTGCGCATCTCATGCGGGCCCCACGTCACGGGTCGGTGATCCTAATTAAGCAAGTTAATCAAGATTGGGAAATTGGGCCGTGACACATGTGCTCAACCTTCACTTGTTAACATATATGACAACACCTGTTGTAAATGCTTGCTTCAGCCTTCGTCCCTGACCACGAAAACAATCTCTGCAAATCACGATACATCTTGATCTTACCAAGATGAACAGTGTACCACGACCGGTGAGCGACCTATAAAATGTTGTCCCTGAGCTCTTGTACCGCAAATACCTGTGACGGCCCCAATTTCCCCATGCAATTGGGTACGCCCGGCCTAGACCCATACAAGCCTCGAGTCATCACTCTGCAACCTGACGAGCCTAGTCAGCTTTCAATTTAATCAAATTAGTAATTTATGAAAGAGTTATTGCATCAGTAAACAGCGGAAGACTAAAATAATTATAATAAAGGGGAAATAACTCAATCAAAGGAAGTAGAGGAATTCTATAAGTGTGGAAAACCCCGGGTATTCATGTACAATTTGAAATGCAAAGGTACATGATACCAATCTCATCAAAATTTGCCGAGTTTAATAATCCCAAAGCATATATATATATATATATAAAACGATATACATAAAAGCAAAACATAAAGAAACCTATAAAATAGTCTCCAAATCCAGCCGCTAATCCTCACAATAGATCCCCTAGGCAGGGTCCATTGCCCTTACAGCTTTCCGCCCTATCTGCACCCACCGTCACAAACTAGACGGTGAGCAACCTGAATAAAATCGAATGTAATGCCGAAGAAGATAACAATAATTCATGATAATACAAGTAAAGCAGTCTAAATATCATGCGGTAATAAAAGACAGGAAATTAAATAAACAATATGCATGATAAACAGACTAATAGATATCAATCGAAAGTCAAGTGTGTTCCAAGGAATCAAAGAGGCTCATAAGTGGTCTAAATCATAGCATAACGGCGAAGACCTCGCGAGGTCTTCCCGGGCATCGACACAAGCGAAGGCACAGCTATGACTGGAAAGGGACTCGAACCCATCCACCCAGTACTCGGTGTCACACGGTCACTAAGGGTGTTCACACACTCGTGGCTACGAGTGCCCACGTTTTATCCCTCTAGTGCAGGTCCTAGTACTTTTGAGACGAAACACTTACGCCGAGAAACGCACAACAAGAAATGGAATGGAATACCAATAATAGAAAATAACAAGACTGAATAAATGATAATGAATCACATGACATTTTCTTACTGGCTTACAAACATACAAATGCTTTTTAGGCAAATGTACTTACCTGAACTATTTGCAACCCGGTATTCACTCCGAGACTCTAATACGTTCCCCGTGCGTTCTCGACTACCTGATAAAGTTTTGAATCTCGAATATTAGTTTAAGGCTCGCATTTAGTCTTAAGGTGTTTGTTTTACAATCATTTGTTGATTATGACCAAAACCGTTGTGGATTAAACCATCTCTATGGTTGTTCCCTTTTTTTTACAAAACATAACTCTTGTTGGGTTTATTTATCAAGTTTTATACTCACCTAAGTAAGCCTTTGATGTGAACACTTATTGGGCCTAGATACATAAACTTATTCTTATATTTTACGCCTTCGTCTTGACCTCAAGTTGTATTTATTCTATTGGGCCTTTATTGGGCTTTACATAACCTATAAACACACTATTTGTAACTTGTTATAGACCCATATTATCATGAGTGTATTAGGCCTTAATACAAATCCATATTCATTTAAACAAGTATCCATACTTTTTATCCTTTTTATTTATTCTCAAACATAACATAATACACACACCCTACACACATGTACAACTGTTGTGTACACCACACTCACCACACACCCCACTGTTATGTGCACACAACACCCCACTGTTGTGTGCACCCCATTGCTATTTACACCCCATATTTACATGTGTTAATGTCACTTTATTACTTAAAACTATATAATATACATTAATCTATTCTTTTACACCCACAACCATTGTGTACACCCCATTGTGGTGTACACATACACGCTGGTGTGTACACCCCACAGTGGTGTACAAATGCCCCCATTCATGCACCCCATATACATCAACCCACCACCAAAACCGTCATGCATACACCAAAAAAAAAAACAGTTGAGAAAACCACATAAAATCATGAACACCATGAACCCGAGACAACAAGAGAGGATGAGGGGTTCACCTAGGGTGGGACGTGGAGTCTCCGACGGCGAGGGAGGTGGCAGCGACGTGAAGCCGAGAAGAGGAGAGGTGACATGAGGCCAAGAGGAGGAAGGAGAGATCCGAGAGAGAGAGCAACGAGAGTGAGAGAGAAGAGATCGTGAGTGAGAGAGATATCACGTGGCCGAGAGAGAGATGGAGAGGCCGAGAGTGAGGGAGAGATCCGAAATGGAAGAGAAGGAGGGTGGGCGGCTATGTTGAAGAAGAAGATGAATAGTGTAGGGTTTTGTTTGTTGTTATATTTATATGGTCAAATGACCTTTTTACCCCCAACTTACTTCCTACACCATTTTTAAACCATTGCCCTTATGGGTCTTTTTACTTTTCTATTTATTTCTCTTTATTACACATTAAAGTGTGTAACCATTCTATTTATTTCTCTTTATTACACATTAAAGTGTGTAACCATTCTATTTATTTCTCTTTATTACGTTGTCACTTGCATAACTCTCCACCTCAACACACCCACATCTCGAGGTCAATCTCATGGTTCCTCACCATTGAACTGTGTCAATTTAACAATTCCAATACCATAGACCATATGTTGCGTAACTAACTAACTTTCGCGTTCAAACGACGTTCCTTGGTCCGTTTTTCCTTGTTCCGACTCTTGTAACTCGCGTAGTCTCGCCAACTAAAATACACCATCAAATAATCTAAAATCACCCGACTCCCGAAGTGCCTCAACCACCGGTCACAATTATGACAAGTGCAACACAAGTCGGAAAAATTTTGGGGTCAATGCACCCTAACTTACCCATGTGCCTCATCCCCCGACCAATCAATGCACCCTGGATCCTGAGCCAGACAGCTAACCGCTCATAAAACTCGTCATCCCTTTGCCACTCAGCAACCCGTTCCAGAGACACAGTAGGACCTCGTATCTGACACCAAATCTTCAACAATAGCCTTTGTCACACACATCATCAAAGCCACCTCAAAAAGTCTGTAATCATGTGTCATATGTCACAGTCCTATTTAGTTGTCAATGCTGCTCCGGCTCAATGCATTAGCTACAACATTTACGTTCTCGGATGGTACTCAATGGCGAAGTCATAGTCCTTCAGTAACTCGAATCATCTCCTCTGTCGCATGTTCAAATCCCTCTGAGTGAATAGGTACCTCAAAATCTAGTGATAATTGAACAATACAAATCTCTCTCTGTAGAGGTAATGCCTTCAGGCCTTCAATGCAAACACGATTGCCGCAAGCTCCAAGTCGTGCACTGGATAATTGCCCTATGGGGTCTCATCTTTCGAGATAAATACACACTGGGTGTCTGTCCTGCATTAGCATACATCCCAACCTAGTGCCCAAACATCAGTATAAACTAAAAAGCCTCTCCATGCCTTTGGTAATGTTAATACTGGCGTGAAAGTCAGCTTCCTCTTCAGTTCCCAAAGAGCATCCTCACACTCATCTAACCAATCAAATCTGACATCTTTCTTGGTCAACCTGGTCATCAGCTCTGCAATCGATGAAAAGTCCCTGCCCAAACCGTCGGTAATAACTTGCCAATCCTAAGAAACTCCAAATGTCAAAAACACACTCTGATGTCCTCCACTCAATGATCGCCCGAATCTTGTCACTATCTACAAACACTCCCTGATCGTTGATGATGTGTCCAAGGAACTTCACATCACTCAACAAAAACCGCACTTGCTGAACTTAGCATATAGCATGTGCTCTCTCAGTGTCGTCAGAACCTTCCTAAGATGTCTCTCGTGCTCCACATGAGTCTTGTTATATATCAGGATATCGACAATGAATACTATAACATATTGATCCAGAATCGGTCTCAAGACTCTGTGCATCAAGTCCATGAAGATCGTCAGTGCATTAGTCAGCCCAAATGTCATGACTGTAAACTCATACAACCCGTATCTCGTACTAAACGTGGTCTTCTCAATATCTCCTTCTCGAATCCTCAGCTGATGATACCCTGAGCGTAGATCAATCTTCGAGAAGAACTTGGCCATATCACATAATTTGAAACATATATCACTCTCATCCTGTTTTCAAAACACACACACACACGCGCGCACACACAAGCGCGCGCGCGCGCACACACACACACACACACACACATATATATATATATATATATATATATATATATATAAAATAAACCACCAGCACTATATATCCTCTAATCCTTATACCAATACTTGTGAATCTCATGAAGTGATACATATTTCACAAAACTAATTAATTGATTAATTAGGCCTTCAAGTAAGGTACGTACTTAAAAACATATATACGTAAGACTGTCGTCTATGTCTATGAGGTGTTGTCTCCGAGTTTAGCAACTGAGAGAGAAAAGTATATGAGTATTATCGTTCCCAAGCTTGACCTGCCAAATTAAACACCCAAGTCATTAAATAATCAGATATATAAAGTTAAATACATACTAATCTATATATAGGACTCCAATAATACGAAAACATATTTTAGTATAATGATGACTACTAGTGTAGTTGATCAAAATGTCAATTAGAGAAATCAGATATGGAAGAGATTGAGAGAATGAAACAGATTAAGGAGAAGAATTGGTTTAGAGAAGAGGTATTAGAGAGAGATAGATAAGATTGAGAAATGAGTTGAGAATTAGGGTTAGAGAAGGAAAAAGAGAAGATAGAGACAGAGAATTGTATATATTTCTTATTTTCTCATAAATTTGATTACATCTTAATATAATGACTAAAATCTAATAGACTATAGAAATGAATTACGATATATAACATCATTAAAACTTTAACAAAAAAATTACAATATCATCCTTATTCTACTATAACCATATTTTTTACTATACTTGTTAGACTTAATTGTGAGTAGTGTGGCTCATAACTGTTACAAAATCTTCTAATCTATCAACATTGAGTAGTACCGTTACAATTTTACCATTGATAATTGAATACCAACATTTATTTTAGGACTTGATGGATGAGCTATTTAAAGGGATCAAAGTTTACCCGTGCTTGTGCAAAATCACCTTATCTCCGT
The DNA here is from genome assembly GCA_039657345.1 of Stephania japonica. Classification (NCBI taxonomy): domain Eukaryota; kingdom Viridiplantae; phylum Streptophyta; class Magnoliopsida; order Ranunculales; family Menispermaceae; genus Stephania; species Stephania japonica. Next base: position 76,612,659 of record CM077556.1, read on the forward strand.
CGATTAGGATCGAAGGCATAAACTTGAGATAGAAAAATGACGAATAAAGGTATATCACCATTTTTCATTTATTTTGAATATTTTAAATTTGGTGTCGGAGCCTCTCTAAGATCTTGTGCATCTAGTTTTTCTGTATGTTTTGATGATTTTTTTCGAAATCATATAAGGCACATAAACACATAAAGGCACAAAAATACAAAACAAGATTTTTAGATCTTATCCATCATTTTGATGGAATATGGGTGCCTAACATTTCATATCTTGTCGGTATCATCAAAACAGTGATATAATCAATAAGTTTTTCTCACCATGTATATGGTGTTTCATATATTGTTGAAGACATGTGGAAGGCTTACTATATATTGGTTTTTTGTGTTTTTAGAATTAAAGAAACTTGCTTGGAGAATTCATTGTCAATTAATAGAATTGCTCTCGCTGAAGTTTCTAAAAGCACAATTACTTGCTATATATGAAATGCAATTTTATATTTAACAATTTCAAGTTTTCATCTTTTCAGTATAACGGTTCTTATTGATTTAAGGATATTTTTATATTTATGATAATTTAAAGGTATATTCTTTTATTTAGCATAATGTTTCTTTTTTATTCAGTTTTCCTTAATTACAAGTAAATCATGCAATAGATCTATAAATAAAATATTATTTTAAATTAAGGAATATTACAACTAAAAAAGTCCATTTTTAAAATTTTGAATTAGTTTCCAGAAAAGGCATATTACTTATGGTAATTTCTTATATATATATATATATATACATACGCAATTAGCTACAATAATTTATTATTATTATTTAAACGGGCATGTTGTACCATTCATTTTATGAAATATTTTATTATGTTGTTTTTATAGTATGAAATCATAAAAACATCATAACATAAAATATTTAAAATAAATGAAAAATGGTGATGTACTTTCATTCGTCATTTTCCTATCTCAAGTTTATGTCTTGGATCCTAGCTAATCGATGGAGATATGATGATTTTGCACAAGCAAGGCTAAACTTTTATCCCTTTAAATAGCTCGTCCATCAAGAGCTAAAACAAATGTTGGTATTTATTAATGGTAAAATTGCAACGGTCCTAATCCGTAACTATTAAAAGATTAGAAAACTTCGTAACCGTTGTGAGCAGTTTACTCACAATTAAAGTCTAACTGTACTAATCCTTTTATATATATATGTATCACACGTATTATTCGTTGAAGTTATTAGATTGTATTAACTTTAAACAGTTTTATCCATCCATCCTTTTAACCAAAAATTTAAAAAAAAAAAAAAAAAACTTTAAACAGTTTTATCCATCCAAAAAAAAATTAGACAATTTCTTGCACACTATTTTCTTTTAAAATGATAAATATTTCTAAGAGCGTTAACTTTAATTGATTAATAATTTATCAGAAAAAACTTTAATTAGTAATAAAATTGTTTTTTATTAGGGAAGTAAGAAAGCTGCTTTAATTTATCAAAAATATGAAGATTAATGCTTTTATATATATAAATATAAGGAAAATTTTACAATGGAGATCAAATATATATTCATGCCATGGGAACCTCTCAAATTGTGTTGTGTATTAAGTGCTTTGTGTATTTATTTCGCCTCTATTAATGTGTTAGATTTAAATCAAATGGTTCTAAATAGTGTACCTATGACATAGGTATATATTTGGTTCCCATGGTAAAAGTATTCATATATATATATATATATATGAAGACTTGGTTCCCTATGGATTGTGTATATCAAAAAATAGTTAAATTAAATAGGTCAAAAATAATTTTAGATATACTTATGAATCCCCCCAATATGCTAGTAGTATGGAGTGAAACCTCACATGTGAGTGGTCTAAGGTAGTGATTAAATTATGGACAATATTCGTACTAGCTAGCAAAGATTTATAAACCCATACAGATTTGCGCAAGCAGCTGGCCAATCTGAGACACATTTTTAGAACAATTATGAATGATTTGCTGTACACAATTTTCATAATTTGAAACACAATCAACCATTTTTCTTCCAAGAAATATATAATTTAAATGGAATAAACGAAATTAATTAACTTACAAGGTTGCAAAGAAGAAGAGGACCCTTCTTGGATCCATGAGACGAGCAGAAAACCGTTGTTTGCAATATCTCCTCGGCCAAGTGTAGTACTTGCCTTGATTGTTATCAATATTTGTCATCCTCTCCATTTGTTTTTGCACTAATTTCACTTGTGTTTTAATGCCCTCTTCCCCGGTGCAAGTTGGTTTTCTTGGTGAGTAAGTTTGCAGTTCCTCTACATAGCAAGTCATAGTATAAGTATGTATCACTAAGTTAATCCATTATCAACGGCAAACATTTATAAATTTTTTTTTTTCATAAAGGAAAAGGTCATATTTATAATTATAGAACTAGTTTCTCTACGTTGCAAGTCATAGCATAAGCATCTCCAATGGAATATAGAATTGAATGTCAAATGTCGACAATGTTGCCACTTAAAGAATAAATAGACATTGAGGTGAAAAAAACCTCTTTAATGGAAAGCTGATGTGGATAGGCATTGTCTATTTTGAATGTCAACTTCTAGACGACACAATCCATATATAGTCACGTCAACAATTATTTTCTAGAAAAAAAATAAATTTTTTAAATAGAAAGTGCAATCCACATTCATCATTAGAGAACACATTTGAACTTTAGAGCATCTCCAATGGGAGTGTGGATATGGATTGAGGAATGTGGGTTTGGACAAAATGTGTGTCACGTAGGATGAAATAGACATTTAAACCAAAAAACACTCCAATGTAAATGTCAATTAGCACGTGAGTTGACGTGGTAACAATAATGTCAATTTTAAATGTCCAAATCTAGACATTGTGGGTAGAAGACGTCTAGAAGTAGACATTGTGGGTGCAAAATATCTAGAAATAGACATTCAATGTGGACATTAATGTTGTCATGTCAGTTCACATTCTAATGAACATCTACATTGGAGAATATTTTTTTGGTTTCAATGTCAATTCCATCCTATGTGATACACATTTTTCTCTAATCCATATTTCCATTGGAGATGTTCTTAATCCTTATTCAAACCACATCCTCTTCACATTGGTGATGTGACATCAATCCACGCCTACAATCCACATTTTTAGAACATCTCTAATGATAAATGTGGATTTAGGTTGTGGATCGCTGCCACATCATCACTGTGGAGGGATTGTGGATAAATCCACATCAACACCGAATTCATCTCCAATTGCTAATTTGGATTGCGTTGAAGAAACCCAACATTTTCCTACTTTATAGGCATTTTCAGTTTTTTCGTACTTTAGTGGCGTTTTTCAATTTTTTTTTCCTTTCTTTTAGGCTTTTTTTATTCTTTTAGATTTTTTTACAACTATGTAGGTTTTTTTTTTTTTTTTTTAATTTTCGTTTTTACATGATGTGGTATCGTAGACCGTGTTTATTACATGTCTATTGCACCCTCCAGAAGTAGAGGGTGCGGTAGACAGTGTTTCCACCACGTAATTTGCACAGAGTAAATTTATAGCTGGAGAACATCTCCAATGAGGTTATGGATTGAGGGAGGATGTGTGCCACCTAGGATAAAATGTACTATTGAAAAAAAAAAGAATAGAATGTACATTGGTGTGAAAAAAATCTTCTTCCATAGGGATGTGAATTGAGAATGTTACTGTCGTGATGAATTATCATCAATTGTCTTAAATGAGTTAATGATGCAATGTGGTTCACGTCGTGCTAATTTAAAGAACCACAATATGTTGTGATGTGTTGTTATAACACGAAGATCAGATAAGTTATAACAGAGCCCAAAATCTGGTAGTTGCGGTTTTTTACAATCCATTTTTATCCACAACGGAACGAGAAATTGTTGGAGTTCGGTGCAGATTCTGAGGATGATATTGCCCACATGCTTCATGAGAAGAATGTGAAAGTTTCTGAAGATCAAGACGTTCGGATTCTAGTAGTTGTTACAATTTTAAAGTCTTGTAAATCATTTATATATAAGTCAAAGTAGAGAGTATGTTTTCTCATCTCTTCTAACTTTGTTTTGTACAATGAACGTATGTGTTCACTCATTTGCTTATCGAGTTGTAAAGCTCCAATGAGACTTGGGTGCTAGTGTGAGGGGAGTGATTCCTACAAGTGAGAGACTTGTATGTAAGATCCAGAAAAGCATAGGGAGATGCTAGTAGGAGCTCAGTGAGGGAGTCACTAAATGAGTCTAGTATATCTTACGTGTTCATAGTAGATTTTGCATCTGGGCGTGGCCCTGCAGACATAGGTCATGAATCGAATTGCGTGAATAATCTCCTGGTCTTGTGGTTTGCTTTACTATTTTTATTTATATTTCAATATTGTTTAATTCTCTATTACAACATACTACATTTCTTGTTGTAATACACATTGATTTAGTAATTTAAGAGAATATGGTGATGACGTGGCATAGAAAAAGGTGTTAGATTTATGGTATATAATTAGTAACCATATATACTTCAATGTATGAATGAAAAATTGAGTGTATTAATGTAGCAATGTAACTTTGCTACTTAATTAAGAGATGTGTCCAATATAGACAACTATTGAGATACATACATGTACATAGTGAAACGCCCACTTGGTGACTTTTCATGATACTTGGAGATAAACAACAGTGTTGTTTGAGTCTATGAGATATGCATGAATGTGGTTTGCATGAATGTGAAGATGCATGTCTTCATATGGTGTACAGGTGAGGTGATGTGACGTGATGGTTGAAGTGTCTATGGTTGCCTAAACTAATTGGGTGCAGTTAACACACGGACACTTCGTATAAGTGATCAAGAAATGCACATGTAAATATATGTTTCCTACATAAGTTGATATATGATTGTTTGCTTCTGTTCTTTTCAAAATAGATAAAAAAAAAAAAAAAATAAAAATAAAATTCCGTTTATAAAATCATTATTTACTATAAGTGAGTACAACAATTTGATCCAATTGTTCTCATGATCTGAAGTGCTACAGCTGTAAGAACGAGATTGTTGCATCTTAGGAGGTAAGAGTTACCAACCGAAGCATCGTTTGCAAGTTATTATTTTAAGGAGATAAAGTATTTAGACTCTAACCTCAATCTGCAAACTTACAGTTTCATTAAATTCGTAACATTTTTGGCATCAATTCAACAATAAATTCAACTTAGAGACATCCGGAGCATCCAAACAATAACAAAAAGTAAATACTATCTACTGCACCGTCTACCTCTAGGGAGCCGCTTGGGTACAATAGCATAGTTTTCCAATTTTTTTCTAGTCCCACACAAGGCATCGCATTATTCAACCACCTTTTAGTCAAATGAAGACATTATAGAAATATTTCTCTTAAAGACATTTCTACCCTTCTTCTCTCTTCACTACCGGCACCTCTTATCTCTCCCAAACTATCTATCATAATACCTCTCAACCACGCGCAATATTTAGCAATTACGAACATGGGCGGCGATAAGGTCGCTCTTGCAGATTGGTCTGAGCAACAGAAGGGTGGAAACACCGTAATTAGTTTTTGGTTGTCCTATTTGCCAAACAACTGCTAAAAATGTGAAATCTATGTAAATACATATTGAATTTAAGCAACCCAAAATTCCTTTCGACTAATCCAAGATCACAAGCTTGCATGCACGCTACTGTGATTTGTGGCAGTTTCAAGAAATAATCCCAAAACTCTAAATCCCAAAATCTTGATTTGGTAATCAAGAAAAAAAATATTCTTTGTTTGGGGATATGTTGTCTATTGAACTTTAGAATGTATTGGTAGGGACTAGCAAGGAATTGGTGATGTGGTTGTGCCTACTTTGTGTCCTACTGTGGTGTTGTCGTGGTGTCCAATGCGAAGTTTAATTTCCTAAGCTAAATGTGAACATCAATGATGACTAGTGAAATCTGACTACTTGAATGAACTCTTCTAATTTGTTTTGTGTTTTCTTTGTAATCATTATAATTTTTGGAGTTGGGATGTGGAATTTTATTTTTATTATTTGACGCATTTGGAAGTTTTAGCAGCTGAGTTTTAGTAAAGAAGAAGAGACGAGTGAAGAAGAAGGGTAGAAAAATACAGAATTATTCATATTTTGTCATTTGACTAACAAGTGGCCAAATGATATGATGCCATGTGGCGAACTGAAAAACTGGAAACTATCGTACTCACCTACCTCTAGATGGTGCAATAGACGTATATATATTGCTAACTCATCAAAACAACCTCAAAGAAACTAAAAAAACGGGTAATATGTGGTGATAATTATAGGATTGCATCCTTTTTTTTTTAATTTCAATTGCACCTTTGATATGTACACATTAAATACAAAGTTAAAAAAATAGCGATCTGTTTTTTTTATATTAAGATAACGTGTTTTAATTATGTGATGTATAAAGACATTCATGTGGGTAAAAAAATAATTGCGCATTGAAAAAACACGATTGTTTTCTTATTAAATATATAAAAAAAAAGGTAAATAGGTATAATAATCCTAAACTTTCATATATTTTTTCAAAATAATCTCAAACTTTCAATTTTATCAAAAAAATCTCAAACTTTGCTTTTGGTCTTAATTTTATCTCATCTAATTTTTTTAGTTTAATTTGGTGTGTGGTTGTACATTAAATTAGTAAAACTCATTTTTTGTTATTCTAAACCCCATAACCATATGAACAAGGTTATTGCTAGAGGGTGCCAGTGTTGAAGGAGATGAACTTGGTGGAGAAGTTATTTGTCGTTGGAGAGGAGTGGTAGCGGCAATGGGCATAAAGCTTTTTTTTTTCTAATTTCTTCATATTTTGTTATAAGTTTTTTTTAATTTAAAATGAGCTCTTTTTTCTTTTCTTAATTTGACACCTTCTCTTAATCAATAACTTTACTAATTTAATGTGCCACCTAATGCCAAATTAAACTAAAATAATTAGATGGGATGAAATTGACACCAAAAATAAAGTTTGGAATTTTTTGATAAAATTAAAAGTTTAGAATTAATTAGAGAAAAATATGAAAGTTTAAGATTATTATGCCTATTTATCCAAAAAAAACTACCAATTCTTATAATATAAAATATGGATACAGGCTTTAAAACTATATTACTATTTGATATATGTTTGATAAAAATGATTTATAACTAATGTAATCATTTGGTTTCAACAAAAAAAACTAATGTAATCATTTGGTTTCAAAAAAAAAAAACTAATGTAACCATTTTGTCAAAAAAAATGAAATTCGATTTTTGTATGTTAATTATTCAATAATTATTTATATTCTTGCTCCCTCATCAATGGAAGGACGTAATTTATATCGTGCATTGAAGAGCATTTTTTGATTTTAATGTCTATTTATGCCACGTAAGATTCACATCTTCTCCACACCGCTGACGTGGCATAAATCTATAGCTAAAATCCACATTCACCATTAGAGATGCTCTCATTGGGTACATATTTTTTAACCTAATGTCTATTTAATCTAAAGTGACACACATCACTCTAATCCACAGCTCCATTAGAGATATCATCTCCAATGAAATATACATTTGATGTCAATATATACCACCTAAAACTAAATAGCTAAACATTGGGAGTGAAAAAAACACGTGGAAAATTAGTTTGTGGCATTCACAAATTTCTCAATGATTGCGACGGTAAGGTGGTAAGGTGGTAATGTGATATTCACAAATTTCTCAACGATTTGTGACACTTAGGTAAGCAGTTAAAGCAATGAAAATGACTTGAAAAATTAGTTTGGAAACACATTACTAACGGTGATGCGACGAGTCAGAAAATCAACTAAATTAAGAGGGTTGATTTTTTTTTTTAGTTGTAGACGTGGTGATCATAGGGGCCTCTACGAAGCCGAATAAAGATCGAAAATTATATATAAATACTATATAGGGTATCTAGTAAGGGGTGACATGGCCACCTCCTTTAGGTTCGATCATATAATTTATAACTATTTATGATTAGAGAAAAATACTAAAAAACAAATATAGAGGGGATGCTAAATGCACGATTTCTTTTCTTTTTTAATATATTTTGGCAGTTTTTCTTTTTTTGTAATTCCTTGATTTATTTAATTACTGTGAAGAAAAAAGTCTTTTCACCACAAAAATAAACGGCTAGAATGACCTCGCCGAGCATACCAGGAAGCATGTCTCGTGATGCGAGTATGTGCAGATTTTTATGCATGACACTCAAGTCAATGGCCCAAATGTCATTCTAGCATTTTTTTCAAATAAAAAGTATCACTTGGAATTTCATAACTTCCAAGTAAGAAAAATAATTGAAATCAATGCAAAAGTAGCACCAAATTGAAACAAAAAGTGAAGAAAGTAATCACCTTTGAAGGTCCATTTGTAGCATCACAAGAAGCAACTGCACCACTAGTACTCTTGCTTTCTCCTTGCCGTGACTCTTTCTTAGAAAAGTTTCTCATCATATTAACCTTCTAAAATATAAGAATACAAAAAACCAAGTTAAGATATAGTACAATATAATTGACATTGAGATCATTAATCATGAAGTTAATTAAATTTACTATTCTTCTTATCAAAAAAAATAAATTTACTATTCAAAAGGGTCACTCCAAAAAGAAAAACTTCTTGTCATCTAAAGGAGAGAACTTTTAATGATTCTTCCTTATCATTAATCCTGTATCATAGTTTCTCAACACGCAAAGCAAAAGTTGATGACTCATATTAAGTGTTTATTCAGGTGACATTTGTTTTGGGTTTCTCAATGATTTTTAGCGCCACTTCTTAATTCAGGTTTGAGCACTATCAAGCCCGATATAGAGGGTGTCACTCTTAATTATGAAACTCAGATCAACAATTAATTGGCTTGAGGGGCAATAAACTAGATTTCTTTTGAGTGAGGTCCGGTAAGGGTCATTCTTTATTGAGCTTGGTTAGCTTTGAATAAATAGCTGGAAACTAAAAAAGAAAAATAAAATGAAAATAATTTTCTAATCAGCTTATGACACTACCTAATGGACATACATCCAAAGCGCCAAGCGTATGGAGGTTTATTGCACAGCCGGTTACTTAAACAAGGCCCAAAAAAATAGAGAAAAAAGAGACCCAGAGAGAGATTTCTTACAGTGGTATTGGAATTTGTTGGAGTGGTTATCAGTTCTTCATCTAAACCATGATTGTGAGATAAGGTTTCAATGTCCACAATGAAGCTATCAGAACCTCTGTTTTCAATCAAACAGTACCTCTGATTTTGATCACACATCTCTGCCTTCTCACCCATAAAATCTCCCAATTCAGCCAGCCCGGAATCAGAAACCTAAAATCGAACAACACAAATACAGAAATTAAAAACCAATTGAATCGATTGCACTAGCTTTCTCAGAAAACCCATCACATGTGTACAAATCCAATACAACAGTCGGACTCTAGAAAAAAAAAGTGAACTTTAAGCGAGAAATCCAAAACACAGAACGAATAAATCTGCAAACTGTACTCACCCACTTCGAATCTTCCGCCATTTTTGTTCCAAACCAGAACTATCATTAGTTTTGTCTCTGTTTCTCTGTTTTTTCTGAAGCTCTGTTGATCGAAAACGAGATTTCAATGGAATTCTTGCAAATTAAGCGAAATTGAAATATGGGGTTTCTTCGAATCGCAGCAAATTATTGTGAATGGTGTCCAATTGCGGGAATTTTTGTTTTTTTGTGGCGAGATTTCGCGAGTAGAGAAAAGCAGAGCAGTAAAACAGGGGAAAACAGAGTAAGGAAAAAAAGATGAAATATAGAGAGAATTTTGTTGAGATTAGAATCAACAGAGACAATGGAAACTAAATCTGATCTCTGAAATGTTCAAATGCGGATGATTGCTTGCGGATTTAACGCCAGATGGGTTAATTGGATTGTTTTTGTTCGAGTTTAATAGAGAATCAGTAGTGTGATTTTGTGATTGAGTTCTGCTACTTTAACTCACTTTAGGCACGTCATTTAGACACTTGATTGGTGGAAGTCTCTTAGATGCACATTAAGTTTCGTTCAAGTATGCATTAATGCAACAATCAAGAGCTACAAGTAAACCCGTGCCTAAATGGCGTACCAAAAGTTTTTGTATATTTTTTTTTTGTGATTTTATCCCCAAAATCATAAGAACAACCGTATTGATGTAGTTGTGGGCCCCCAAAACTGATGCGCTGAACCGTTGGCTGTAATCAAGAGTTTTGTTTTGTTTTTTTTCGTTTTGTTTTGTTTTGTTTTTTTTTTTTTTTTTTTTTAGGTGCTGCAATAGTTTTTTCCGGCCGACTATATGCAAACCACGAAAGGCAGATCATAAAAAAAAAAAAAAAAAAAAAAAAAAAAAAAGTGCGGCTATTTGTATCCTAATTTTTATTCACGCATACTTCAGTCACCCCACTCACATAAATTCAAGTCATTACTTTCTCCAACGGCACTTTCATCATTAATCTAAATTCGACAAAATTCAAACCAAACTCATCGATTCGATATCGTAGGTGCATTATTCATCTTGTTTAGTATCGATTTTGTAATTTTTTGAGGTTTTTTTTTTCCTTTTTAAATCGTATTGTTAACGATTTTGTTGTTGGGTTTAGAGCTTCGATTTGGGGCTTGAATTTTACATTTGGGTACAAAGTTTTGATGAAATCAAAAATATCAAGCGATTATGAGAAAAAAATATGTTCGTTCTTGTTGCTCGCGTATTCGGACGCATAAGCCGACACCTCTAAAGAGGTCTCGGTTAAATCCCTCCATTACCCATTAAACCGAGTTTTCTTCACAATGTTGGTCGAATCCGACCGTTACCCATTGAAACTGAGTTTTCTGCAGGCAACACTTTTTCGTTTCTAGGACACATCGCGATCACATCCGACCTTGTTCAACGAAAAAACACTCATACAACACTTGGTGATCTAGTACAAAGTTTTCTACAATGACTAAAATAAAAAATCTAGATGATTGTGGGGTGTTGGGTTGAGGGTGATGGGGTATGCCCATATGGGTGAGTAAGGGTATTGTTGGAATTTTGAAAAAAAATCGGGGTAAATTAAGTAAAAGGCGGGGTAAATGAAGTAAAAATTCAAAAACAGCGTAAAAGAAAGCAAAATGTAGGTCCGAATAGCCTGGCCCAAAAAAATTTACTCTATTTCCACATTTGCCCTCAAATAAAATGATCTATTTACCCTTCTCAACTCCCACAATCACTCACATGCCCCTCTCTCTCAAACCTTTGTGCACCCCATAAGAATCAACCTTCATCTTCGGCAATCCCCTCCGACCATCGAAGACAATCGCCGACGTGAACTTACATTTTGAAGTGCACTACCATCGTAAGAGTCGATTTCTTCATGTATTTTTATGAGACATGATGGTTTTCAACTTGTTTTTGTGTGTTTTAACAAATTTGTTTGTGTTTGTTGGGCATTGTTTGTTATTGTTCTTTGGTGTCTCTTGACCTTACAAAATGGAGAACGAACGTCAAAGGGGTGTGAATGTGGAAGACGAAGAGATATCTCTTAAATTTTCCTTCGATTTAGTTATTTTTTGTATTTTTTATATGTTGTCTGCCTCTGGTTCGGTCACGCAGGACTGAGCAAACACAGTCTGTTCGGTCTCGATCGACTGATCAAATAGGTAATGGCAAGTGACATATAACTGAATAAATTTATTTTAGCAAAATAAGGTATGTTCTGTTGGTAACGATCGAGCAACAACAATTTGTTTGGTCACATTGACCGACTGAACATGCTTTGTTCGGTCACCTTTAACCGAATAGTGCATGTTCAAAAAAAGGTCATGCATGATCGATTGAGCCTCAACCAATAATAAACCACACAAGACCACCATCAAATTCAACCTTATACAACAAAAAACACATGCACAATCACCACAGTACAAACTTGAACAAATAAACAAAATCTCGCCTTACAAAGTCGAGTTGATGTAAAGATGAACCGGATGTCTTTATGCGTTCTCCTTCTTTGCATAGTGTGGAAGCAAGATCGACGTAAGGTTTGTGCGTGGGAGTGACACGAAGATCAACCTAGGGTTTGTGTGTGGGAGTGACACGAAGATCAACTTAGGGGTGCACAAGGACAAGAATATTTTGGGAAAGAATTAGTTGTTTTGGGGTGCCCTCATCTATAGGTGGGGTGCCCTCATCCTTTGATTTGCCCTTAATAATTTATGGTTTACACATAGGATTTTTTTTTTTCAACTTAATGTTTTTTGGTGCACAATAAGTTCATTTTAGAAGCAATAATATTTTGGGAAAGAATTAGTTGTTTTGGGGTGCCCTCATCTATAGGTGGGGTGCCCACATCCTTTGATTTGCCCTTAATAATTTATGGCTTACATATAGCCAGGAAGAACTTTTTTTTTTAAACAGTGGATTAATGTTTTTTGGTGCTGCATTAAGTTCATTTTAGGAAGCACATAATATGTTTGAGATTTCTTGCACCATGTGTGCCAAGCAATGGACCATAGTGGTGACCATAGGCTTGCACCAATCGGTGCACCATGGGTCCCAACCATTGGACCACTGTTGGGCTCTCTTGGCATTGGTTTCTCGCTTTCCCATGTGATTGTGGCGAGCTTTGGTTTGCATGTAATTCTGTCTTGGCTCCATGTTCTTTTGCCTTTCTCTTCTCCTTTGCTATCTTTTTCTCTTCTTCTTCTTCTTTGTGGACTTCTCCACCCGCACGGACCAATCAAACATTAATTATTCCCCCACAACCACAAGACAAAAACCCGTTGAGTTCATGAATTAATTTGGCGATGTAGCTTACCTTCTCATCTACTTTGGCTCCACAAAGGAAGAGTTTGATACTTTGATCCATGTAGCCAACCCCAATAATTTAAAAGCGTAGGACCGATTACTTGATTTCACCGACAAATCAATGTCGCTTCTACTATATACATAATATGTTTTAAATGAATGAGTCCAAACAATATGGAATTTCATGTCAAGGCATTTTCAAATTTATAACGAAGGCAATGCACATATAACATAATACAAGCAGGTAGAGAGAGAGAAACTCAAGAGGTTTCACAACTATGTAGATGTGAAAGCAGGCAAGGCAATGCACATATAATAAAATACAAGCAAGCGAGCAAGGCACATATAATATAATACAAGCAACTAAGCAAGCAAGCGAGGCAATACAAGCAAGCGAGCAAGGCAATGCACATTTTCGAATTTCATGTTCCACAACTATGTAGATGTAGCCGAGTATATAATATAACACAAGCGAGCAATGCACATGGCCCTATTCATTAAGATGTCAAGTTGGTGAAGGAATTGTACTCTTGTTGCCTATAAATGAGGGAAACTCAAGAGGTTTCGAGTGGCGCAGAGAGAGAGCACATGTGGACTGCATTGCCTAGTCGACAAGGCCTTGATTGGTCCACGATAGGCGCCAATCCGCCATCACTGATGTATCATGTAGGTCACACTCTCTCTTGTAATGGGAAATTGGGAATGTAAGCCACTAGTGCTTGCTTCAAGTCTCAACCAAGCTTTACGCAATTCAATTTTAATTCAAGTGTCTACATCTCTCAGACTCTCACTCACCTCAGACCTCACTAGGCAACGATGGCAGTTATGTGCTTATGTAACTTATGTTCATGAAATCAACAAAACCACACACATACGAAATAAAAAACCTAATAAAGGTAGCAAATTAGGGCTAAATTAGGGTTTCTGCTCCTACAGGGCTACAAGGCTACAACTCTCCCAAATCTCTCGAATACGAGAACATGAGCTCAAAGAAGAGTTCAATTACCTATGATTATGAAGATTGAAAGAGAGAGAGAGATCTTCAACGCAGTTACAAACGGAGGTGAGGCGGAGCCGCGGAGGATGTGCAGCGAATGTGTCACTGCAAGCGAGGCGGAGGTGAGGCGAGAGTGAGGTCATGAGCGGATGAAGAAGATGATGGTGGATGGCGCGGAGCGATGCCACTCTAAGTGGATTAATGTTTTTCAAAATCTATATCTTAATTATTTTTTTTTTCAAAAAAATACTCACAATTAATTAAGCAATTTTTTTCATTTTTGGTTTTCTATGAAGTATGTGTCACCAACCACAATGATTAATTTACGCTTATGGGCACAAATAGAGATGACTCTCTCAACTAATTTTTTAATCTAAAAGACTCGAAACCACGACTTTTCTTCAAATATTAGTTGCTTGAAAGGACATGAACTACGTTGAGTTTTTGGAGTCTTCTGAGACCATTTAATAAATATATAATCTCAATTTGTTAGATATTTGATCGAACACTTAAATTTTATAAGCTTTTACTCAAGTACTTGAGAAGAGTAAGATTGAGAATCTGAGATTACTCTTGTTAAGCTTGTAATTGACACAAATTATGAAGCCTCTTAAAGGGGACGAAGGTCTCGATGGCGAGCTTCTAATTTTTTTAAAAATAGTGGTTATACAAATTTGGAAATTGGAGGTTTATTAAACTCATGTCGGGCTTAATTGAAAGAGATATTTGTGATCCAAATCCAAGCAATTTTGATAAGTTGGGACAGAAAACAAAAACACTCACGTGATTGGCTATATATATAGAGATTTCGTCAATCCTAACCGAGTTCAAAGATTTCAATGGTTTTGTTTCATGTAATGTCTTCTACAATGAATAATATCCTATGTACGTTTTACATATCCTTAATTAACAGTAGTGTCATCCCTTGAAAATGGCAGGATCGGCCAACACTAACGTTACCTAGAAAGACATAATAGTAATTAATGTAGACAAGGACAAAATAAATTAAAACAAGAGACACTTATAATACAACTGAAATACAATTTATGTTATTAGTATATATCGTCAATTGTCTCGACGACTACGTGCACGCGACGCGCTGGTGGATCCTGAAGAACTTTAGAGGTAAATAATAATAATAATAATAATAATAATAATAATAATAATTATTATTATTATTATTATTATTATTATTATTATTATTTATTTATTAAGTAACTTGAATATGAGTCAAATTCGAGATCACCCCAACTTTATTCTTTAGTTAGTGATGCCCCACATCCATCTCTAGTGAGACGGTTTGACAACTCTAGAGGTAAGTTATTAAATACAACAGGTACAATTGGTGAGTCTCGGACTAATATTGCTAGGACAACTCATAATACTCTACTAAGTCAAGTAATACTTTGCATCTAAAGCTTCCTCCAATGGCCATTAAGTTTTTAATTTAAACTTTTTGAAACTAATTACATGTAACATTAATTAATTAGATATTAGATATACTAATTAAGTAGGTGGCTCAATAATTTTAGTACGTAATAACAATATTTTAAAAGGTGAGAGTTCAAGTACCGATAGAGTTTCTTATAGAAAAAATTAGATATTAGATATAACTATTTCTCAATTGAAAAAAAAAAAATGCCTAGAAAAATTGAAAAAAAAGGCATATATGCACGCACGTCAACGTGTGTGAACCATGCATGTATAATCGCCAAGCAGCCGATCCGCTTATTTTGTGTCCTCATGACCTCATCCCTAGCGTAGCTATTAGATTGAGAGTTCAAGACACAATAAGTCTTCTCATATACTCCTATAAAGGAAGTTTCGCTTAAAAAAAAAAAGTGTGAAGCACGGACTAAAAAAAAAACAGCCGCTTTAATTCCATCACTTTTTGTCCCAAATGAAAAAAAAAAAAAAGGAATATCACTACGTACTGTAGTTTGAGGTCCCCATTAGTGTAGAGCAAGTAAGGATCCCCATATTATAGGGCGGTCAATTGTTTGAGCACAACTTGGAAAATTGAGTTTATAGGTTATTTAAAAAAAAAGAATTAGATTAAAATATCTTCACCTTTCATAACTTTTGTTATCAAGGGGAGTTAGCCCGAGAGTGGAGAGGTAATGGCTAACTCGACTGACTCCTTTTTAAATTTAACCAAAAAAGATATTCATAATCAATTTATTTTTTTCTTTAAAATGTTATTTCAAATTTATGAGAGAAGAATTTTGAGTGAAACAAGCTTTTATTTATTTATTTATTGGTAGTTGACAAGCTTTTATTTAACATATATAAGAAACCTTATTTGTGTAACTAAGTCTTGATGGAAATTGTCAAAGTATAAAAGAGTTGCATTGGTTGGAAACATTATAAGATAGAAAATATTGCACATAAAGGAAATCCATTGTTGGAGACTTGGTAGTGGTAGAGAATAGAGACTAGTGAATTCAATGTATGTAGGCTTCCTTCACCAACATATATATACACAAAGTCCAAATGCCTGGATTTCATATAAAAATGTGTGATGTATGTATATTTGGGGGGTCTTAATATATGCAATTTCACATTAATTAGGAGGGGAAGAATAATATATATAGGGGGTGGGAAAAAATGTTTTGCTCCCCCCTAGCCAAGCCTTGGCTCCGCCTCTGTTTGTTATTATATCTTCATACCTTTTGAGATTTATTATTATACCTCTAACTTTTCTAAATTGTTTAATTTGTAGCTTAAAACCACTTTTAAACTCTAAATTTGATGATGTTGCACTTAAAATAATGAGCTTAAATAATAAAATTAATAATTATTTTGATTACTATGAGTGATTAAGTGACTTTTTAAATTCATATTAACGTGTTACCTCATTGGATTTTAAGTTAAAAATTGACTTGAATACAAATTAAACAATTTAGAAAGGTTAGGATATAATAATAAATTTCAAAAGGTTATGATATAATAACAAAAATTGTGAAAGGTTAGGATACTTTGACTAATTAAACTTTTTTTTAAAAAAGATATGGTCGAATTTTAGGACAAAATTATTTTTAGGCCTTGTTTGAATACAAAGAAAATGGTTTATAGGAAAATAATATTTTCTTAAGAAAGTTTTTCTGAGTAAATGCTTATAAGAAAATTTTCTTACAGGTGGTGATTGCACATATAAGAGTTTTTTCTCTCAAAACCAACTAACAAGTTTTTGAAATAAATATGAAAACTTACAATATATATTAAATATATTAATTTTCGTATTTAAAATATAAATTTAATATGTGTTACTATAGAAACTCATTTTCTCAAAAGAACAATCAATTTGCCCACCATATTTAGGTCAAAAATATATGAATCTTAATATGAAAAATTGACAATAATAAAAAATGTTAAGGGAGAAAATTATGACTATCAAACGCAAGAAAATATTATTTTTCACATAATTTATAATTATCATTTTCTTTGACATATTTTCCTTTTCCATCCAATCAAATAAAACTAATCAAATAGAGCCTTAGCTTTTTTTCTGTTTTTATTTTTTTATTGCCAATATTAGCTCAATGCATGAGTTGGTAAGTGGTCATTTATGATGAGTTGATGGCCGGTATGATCAGTCTCCAAATCCATTTTGTTATAGCTTCAAAAACAAATCCATTTTGTTATATATCCACGTATCTATTTTTTTTTTTTTGGGTAGGAATCCACATATGTATTTCAGATAACAATTAATGTGATTTTAAAAAAAAAACATTTTTCTCTTTATTGAAGGGGGTATCTACCCAAGGTTGCAAAATTACCACGAATATAAGCGGGGAATGTTACACCCAAAAAATATCATCTAATAGAATGATTTGTAAACTAGATGGCATGGCCTCAATAATATGAGTGTCCATAATTTTTGTAATTCTTCTTTACTTTAACATATCACAAAATAAAAAAAAAATAATATCACAAAATTAGTAATTTTATTAAATGATAAGGTTAAGGCTTAACAACCCTACATAGGTAGGATAAAAAAAACAAACAGACGTAAGCCGACCCAAATTTTGCCCTAACCCTAAATTTATTTTTTGAGTTTTCTCTTTTGATTTAAGATTTTGAACCACCGCCGATCTTCGATTTTGATCTGTTGTGGTTCCAACCTTTGTCTCTCCGTGTTTTGTGTTTAATAAAGTATAGATCTTTTGAGATATATATGTGAAGACTGGATCTCCTTGTTGTGAAAAATCTTCCTCAACTCTTGTTTTTGGATTTGTGCAATTGTTGGGTTGGTCCTTATTTTTAGTTTTATTTTTAAGTAGTTTGTCTTTCTTTTGTTGGATGTCTTTATTTTGTCTTATCCTCATCGATATTAATTAATTATAAAATTATCCATGTATATTTTCTAATCAATTACTGTAATATTTTATTTGACCAAAAAATCATTTTTTTTATGAAAAAAATATTTTCATTCATAAAAATTACTATTTTTTTATGAGATCAAATCGACATTGCAAAAGTTTTAAACTTATGTGTAACTTATACTCTTGTCTTTTGCATATACAACAATAGAACCATAATGAAAAATAAAACTTCTAACATGGGAAGACGGACAAAAACCTCCAACGAGAGAAGACAAATATAGACTTTTAACTAGGAGTGGGCACGAAACCCGTTGACCCGACTCGGGTCGGGTCACCCGACTCGGGTAGCGGGTGGCGGGTCGGGTAGGGGGATTTTTTTTAAAAAATCGGGTCAAAAAACCCGACCCGTCGGGTATCGGGTCGGGTTTCGGGTATGTCACAAAATGGACCCGACCCGACCCGATACCCGACCCGACCAAAATACCTTAATCCCTAAGTCTAAGTCCCGCGCGCGGCCCGCCCCCGCTCTCTCTCGGCCTGCTCGTTTCGATCGCTCTTCATCCCCACTCGGCCACTCCCCAATCCGCCTCATCCTCGCCTCCTCGCTTCTTCTCATCGATCATCGATCGATCATCCGATTCATCCCCTCTTCGTCGAGCGAGCCTCCTTCGTCCTCGCCTTCTTCATCGATCACCCCTCTTCGGCTCTTCCTCGCTTCGTTCGCTCCACCGCACCGCCATCCATTCCGCGCCATCCACCATCATCTTCTTCATCCGCCTCACGGCCTCTCCTCTCTGCCTCACCTCTCACTGCGCACAAGTGACACATTCGTTGCACATCCTCCGCGGCTCCGCCTCACCTCCGTTTGTAACTGCGTTGAAGATCTCTCTCTCTTTTCAATCTTCATAATCATAGGTAATTGAACTCTTCTTTGAGCTCATGTTCTCGTATTCGAGAGATTTGGGAGAGTTGTAGCCTTGTAGCCCTGTGGAGCGAAACCCTAATTTAGCCCTAATTTGCTTTGCCTTTATTAGGTTTTTTATTTCGTATGTGTGTGGTTTTGTTGATTTCATGAACATAAGTTACATAAGCACATAACGCCATCGTTGCCTAGTGAGGTCGAGGTGAGTGAGAGTCCGAGAGATGTAGACACTTGAATTAAAATTGAATTGCGAAACAAATGAGACTTGAAGCAAGCACTAGTGGCTTACATTCCCAATTTCCCATTACAAGAGAGAGTGTGACCTACATGATACATCAGTGATGGCGGATTGGCGCCTATCGTGGACCAATCAAGGCCTTGTCGACTAGGCAATGCAGTCCACATGTGCTCTCTCTCTGCGCCACTCGAAACCTCTTGAGTTTCCCTCATTTATAGGCAACAAGAGTACAATTCCTTCACCAACTTGACATCTTAATGAATAGGGCCATGTGCATTGCCTGCTTGTGTTATATTATATACTGGCTACATCTACATAGTTGTGGAACATGAAATTCGAAAATGTGCATTGCCTTGCCTGCTTGCTTGTATTGCCTTGCCTGCTTGCTTGCTTAGTTGCTTGTATTATATTATATGTGCCTTGCCTGCTTGCTTGTATTATATTATATGTGCATTGCCTTGCCTGCTTTCACATCTACATAGTTGTGAAACCTCTTGAGTTTCTCTCTCTCTGCCTGCTTGTATTATGTTATATGTGCATTGCCTTCGTTATAAATTTGAAAATGCCTTGACATGAAATTCCATATTGTTTGGACTCATTCATTTAAAACATATTATGTATATAGTAGAAGCAGCATTGATTTGTCAGTGAAATCAAGTAATCGGTCCTACAGTTTTTAAATTATTGGGGTTGGCTACATGGATCAAAGTATCAAACTCTTCCACTGTGGAGCCAAAGTAGATGAGAAGGTAAGCTACATCGCCAAATTAATTCATGAACTCAACTGGGTTTTTGTCTTGTGGTTGTGGGGGAATAATTAATGTTTGATTGGTCTGTGCAGGTGGAGAAGTCCACAGCAAGAACAGAAGAAGAGAAAAAGATAGCAAAGGAGAAGAGAAAGGCAAAAGAACATGGAGCCAAGACAGAATTACATGCGACCAAAGTCGCTCACAATCACATGGTGAAACGAATGCCAAGAGAGCCCAACAGGGGTCCAATGGTTGGGACCCATGGTGCACCAGTTGGTGCAGCCTATGGTCACCACTATGGTCCATTGCTTGGCACACATGGTGCAATGCTATTTTGCACCACCACAAGAAGACTCAACAACTTATTCGATCATGCAGCTTCCACTGCAGAGAAGTACTGTAATGAAAACTACATAGATAAATAGATGTGTCCAGCTTTGTAATGAGCTTGAGAATTTGTTGTGTTTCTCTATGAGTTTTGTGTTTCAATTTTTCAAGTAATCAGAAATCTCAAACATATCAATGAACTTTATTTCAAATTTCAATCGTGAAGCGACTAAAAGAGAGATATGGGCAAGCATTGTTTCTTTGAGATGATCAGTGATCGATTGGCATACACATAGTTGCTGCTGGAGACCCGACCCGACCCGACCCGACGACGCTGTTTTTCATGAAACCGGGTCACCCGACGACCCGACCCGACGACCCGACCCGACGACCCGACCCTAAACGGGTCGGGTTTAAATCGGTCTACTACCTGTCGGGTCGGGTTCTGTCTGTTTTCCAACGACCCGACAAGAGTCGGGTCGTCGGGTATCGGGTCGGGTCGACCCGAACCCGACCCGTGCCCACTCCTACTTTTAACAAGGGAAGACAACTTATTGAAAAAGAAAACTTAGTGGACGAAATTGAATGATAGCAGATGCATGCGTAGAGGAGTGGCAAGTGGTGTCAATGATGAATTTGACTTCTGTTGCAGGCCGAATGAAGCTGAACGTCTCATATATGAATAGATCCGACCTTTATTGTATAAATAAAAATAAAGATTATTATTGGAACCATCGCCGATCAAAAGAGAAGATCAACGGTGTTTCTAATGAAACAATCACAAAAAAGCAACAAATGCTCTAAACCATAGCCACCACTTTTCTTCAACCAAAAAAAATCAGTTAATATGCTAGATTTCTAATATTTTGGCATGAAAATCAAATTGGACTTTAATTTTTCTTTCTTTGTTTTTTTATAAGAAACATGCATTATTGCTTTTGATTAAACTTTAAACAATCTACTTTTTTTGAAAAATAAACAATCTATATTTATCTGTTTCTAGGATAATTTTTCAAATTAATATATACTCGTATTATGTAGTGTGTGGGCCCTTTATATCATGAAGATGAGTTCCATAAGTACAAGGGAAAATATGAATTCCACACGTTTATTCATAATTTTCTGCAAGCGATGTCTAATCTGTGCAATTAGTGGTTCTCTTGAGAAAAAAACAAAAGGCTATGAATTAATATGTTGGGAATATCTAGATAATATTAATATCCTCCTTGTAATTGTCTAGTCGCCTTCCTTTTATTTTTAATTGATTTTGTCCTTCAAATTAAGTAGTATTAGGAATTAAATATATAAAATGCATTTAAGTTTTAACGTATCCGTTTTTAAATCTGGTTGTGAGTAGCTTTCTAATCATATACTATATACTAATAAATCAATATTGTGTCCAAAGTAATTTAATCTATATTGCTCAAATTTAATCACATATAACCTAAAGGATACTTATTGTCTTCTCCATAAATAATTCGAGACTAATTTTTTTTTTTTGTGGTAAGATTCGAGACTAAAATTTCAAGCACAAGATAGATCTCATACACAAATTATAATTTTAGTAGCAATAGAACTGATAACAACCTAGCATGAACTATTTATGACTCTTAGAGTTTGATCTCGACTCTTCAACAATAGTCTATATACTTTCAATTAAACCTTTTCCCAAATAGTTCAACAAAACAAAAATAAATACATTTTAAGAGTTAAACTAATTAACTAAGGTTAATTAGATTATAAATATCAATCCCGAGAAGTAGTAGCTCTAGTTGGTACTAGTCCATGGAGTATACCATGGATCATATATGATGTATACGCTTGGACTCTTTGGAAAGATAATTGATAAGGGGTTGAGTCCCAAATCAAGGAAGAACACAAGAGCAGGAAAATAAATACATAAAGGAAGAAGAAGAGATAGAGATAAAATAAAAGTTGCTTGAGTTCTTTCTTGAATTCGCAAGTGGAAAACATGAGTTTAAATAGTATGGGAACCCTACATCGTTGGGTCCTGATAGTGGGCTTTTAAGGGAAATAACAAATCTTAAACATTGGGCTTAAAGGAAATAACAACTAACCAAACAACTGGTTGGTTGGGCTACATAAATTATTGATTCATGATCACAATCCCATTTATCAGAGCCTAGTTCATCTGAAAATCTAGTGCCATCTCCAAGTAAATCAAGTTCTCCATTCTCATCTCCTGTAAGTATTTCCTCCGTTTTAAGTTTGATTATGATTTCGATTGTGATTTTGAAAAGGATTTGAAGAACTCATTTCTATGAAATTTCTTTTGAAAGTTAAAATTTCATTTTTTTTTTCTGTTAATTTATCTTGTGTTTAACCTTCGCCATTGGAGTTAGGAGCTTTTCTAGTCGCATAGTAAGGCTAGCAAAAGGGAGCGTAAGTCTAGCAGTAAATCGTTGACCAAGCTAGAACTCTAAGAACTCAGGTGAGACATGAATGAATTAATGAAGAAAATGAAATCTTCTCTTTCAATAAGAAAACATAGTCCTAAGTTTGAATCATCCACCTCGACATCAAAATCTGATCATTAATCAATCACAAAACCAGAAAAAATGAAATCAACATTAGATTTAAGAAATGTAAGTGAAATATCATATGTAGATATAGAACAATCACTGCAAAATTGGAATTTGCCAACCATAGATCCAAAACAGATATATACTCATGGAACTTTTTTCAAAAATCAAGATTTTATAGTAAAATTAGAAGAGGAAACTAAATCAATTGATGCAGAAGGCCAAGAAATACTTCTAATCTCTTCAGAAAAAATAAATACTTATAAAGAAAAATACAAATATTTGCATATAGGATTGATACAAGTTGCAATAAAACCATTAACTGCATTAGGACTAAATACTTCTGGATTAGCATCCGTAAGAGATAAAAGACACATAAAGTTTAATGATTCATTATTTGAAATAATTGAAGGAAGTTTGTTTGAAGGACCTATTTTCTTTAATTGCTTTCCTAATTTCATAATTAGTTTACATGATCAATTTGCAAATGAAGCATCAACATTAAGTTTATATACTCAAGGATTTGAAATGAAAGGAATATGTTCAAATGTTGCAGTAGTTTATCGAATTTATTATAAATTAATACATACTATAATCCCTGCAGTAGCATATACAAATTTACAAAAAGGAACATCAACTTTATTTTTAACAAACTTAACAAATAAAGTAATTACTAGAAAACAATTAAGTTGGAAAGATATAAACATACCAAAAACATGGTTAATTCAAGATACAAATAAAGAAGGGAATCCTGTTGATAAAACAAATGATCAAATTCTCATGATGACGGACTAGTTGAAATAAATTTTGCATCAAGAAAATCTTATTCTACAATTCCATCTTCATCGAATACTGAGACATATTATAGAACCTAACCTATTTATGCATCAACAACAAAATTACCAACACATATAGCTTATCCTATTACACCAACAGAAGATAATGTTTCCATAAATGATTTTAATGATTATCAAGTTAATATGGTTAAAATAGATTATGAAGAAAATTTTGAAATAGATTATCAGAATTTAAAAGAACAATTTCTTAAACATCCATTGACGCCAAATTTCTGTAAAATTTGTTCAAAATCTCAACAAGCAATATTTAGAGAAAAATATTTTGCCTATATTAAAAATAATAAACAAAACATTCAGTTTTTTGATTATTTAACACTATATTGTCCAAAAATAATACATAAAATAAATACTGTGTAGGAAGGAACAAAAGGTGAAAAATACATTCAGACTCATCAGCCATTAACTTCTATCAAAATAAATGAAAACATTAAGGCAGTACCATTAAAAACTACTTTTGAAGAAGAAAAAACTATATCAAGAAAAGATTTAAATAATTTAACAGAACAAAATAATTATACAAATATTTATTTATCTTCTTTAGCAAAAAATACTTCTAATACTCCTTCTAAAAGTAAGATAAAATCCAATACAGCGGCTGATATAATATTAAAGAAACCTATGATGAAAGATAATTTTAAAAACCTACCTTTAATAAAACCTAATCATTCAGAGGAATTATTACAAGCAATAGCTTTAAAATTAAGTACTATACAAATAAATCAAAAAGATAAAACAGAAAAATTATTAGAAAATAAGGGAAAATTACCTGAAATAAATACTTAAGACCAAAATCTATAAGAAATTACTGAAAGTTTGTCTGAAAATTCATTAAACTTAAATACATTAAAAATAGTAGAAACCGATATAGAAATATCATCAGATTTAGGTAAAAATAAAATTCATTATCCTAAAAAACATAAAGATTATAACAAATGGAATAGTAAACCTTATTATTCAATACCATCTCCAGTAGATATGATTTTAGAAGAAAAAAGTGAGAAAAGGATTAAATATGATGGTGATTCAATTTATGAATGGAATATATATGGATTATCCGAATATAAGATCATGTAAGTAATGCAACAAATGTTAACTTATTCAATAGCATGTAAATTAAAAAAATCATCCAGAACCTAATCTAGTAGGTGCCATATCTTTAGGTTTTACAGGCCAATTACATGGATGGTGGAATAATTCTTTATCTGCTGAACAAAGAATTGAAGTTCTAAATTCTATATCAAGAGACGATAATAATAACCCTATGTTAGATGACCATGGAAGAGAACAATTTAATGGTGTAAGAACCTTAATAAACAATATCATTTGGCATTTTATAGGTACTTTAGGACATATAAAAGAAAAAATTAGAGATCAATTGCAAAATCTAAGATGCAGAACATTATCAGATTTTCGATGGTATAAAGATATATTTTTAACTAAAGCATATGCATTATCTGACAATGCAAGATTCTATAAAGAAAGATTTGTATCTGGATTACCATATTCTTTTGCAGAAAAGGTTAGACAAATATTAAGAAATAAATGCCCTGGTGAAAATCTAGATTACAATATATTCACATATGGTGATATAATTCAAACAATACAGATAGTAGGAATATCAATATGTAATGATCTCAAATTGAAAAGACAATTAGATAAAGAAAAGAAAGACGGTCGAAGAGAATTAGGGGATTTTTGTTATCAATTCGGTCATGAAGTTGCACAAACACCAATTAATAAACCACATTATAGAAGAAAAAGAATACAAAGATTTAATAATAAAACTAATCAAGAATTTTATTATAAAAATAATAGAAGAAATAAATTCAAGCACCAAAAGAGAAAATATAAATTTAATAAAAATAAAACTAATAAATGTTTCAAATGCAGAAAACCAGGTCATTATGCAAATAAATGTCATTTAAAAAACTATAAAAAGAAAGTCAATGTGATAATAGAAAATGTGAGCTCTTGCTCTTCAGAAACCTACAAATGCATTGAAAATATACAAAATATAGATACAGATACATTTACTTCGGAATCAGAAAATGAAATAAATGTACTAACAACACATGAACAATTAATATTAGAAATAGGTGAACAAATTGATGACCCAATATTAAAATATAAATATTATACAAAAATTTTAAATAAAAATGATATTGAAAATACTTCTCAAATATCAAGACAAAAAGAAAATGAAAATGAAATAAAATTACAAAATCAAATAGATATACATAAAACTTATCATACTATGAAAGATATAATTAAAGATGTAAATGCAAAATCTAAATCTTTTACAGGACCTACTATAAATTCATTACTACATGAAATAAATCAGCTAAAAGAAGAAATAAAAATTCTTAAAGAAAAAATAATTAAAATAGAAGAAGAAAATGTGAATTCTGAAAACTTTTCAATTTATGATAATAATGTATTCATAGAAACGCTTACGACTTATACACATCAAATACGGTTTACTCCAATAACATTAAAAATAAAAGATTTTAAATGCTCATTACAAGCTTTAATAGATTCAGGTGTAGATCTAAATTGTATAAGAGAAGGTTTAATTCCTTTACAATACTGTGAAAAAACAAACAGTCGAATTTCAACAGCAGAAGGAAATAAATCAATAATTAAATTAAAAATTCCTCTTGCTCATATCTGTAAAAATAATGTTTGTATACCAACATCCTTTATAATAGTTAAAGATTTACAACATGATATGTTATTAGGCACTCCATTTTTACAAAAAATTCAACCATTTTTGGTAACATCAAGTGGAAAAAAATCAAGTAAAGAAAATAAAGATGTTAAGTTCAATTTTATTAATAAACCAAAATCTAGATATTTGAATCAATTAATTAATCTAGTCGAACATAAACAAACTTTTATAGGACAATTAAAATCAGAAATTAAAAATTTAAAAACAGAACAAATCATAAATACTCTATCTTTTCAACAGAAAATTAAGATGTTTCAAGAACAATTAATTATCAAGTGTTGTTCAGAAATCCCATCAGCATTCTGGGATAGAAAAACTCATCAAGTTTCTTTACCTTACATTAATGATTTTAATGAAGATAAAACACCCACAAAAGCTAATCCTTCGCAAATGAATGAAAGATTATTAAAATTATGTGATCAAGAAATAAAATATTTGTTACAAAAGAAACTAATAACCCCATCTAAATCTCCGTGGAGCTATACGGCTTTTTATGTAGAAAATGCTGCAGAATTAGAACGAGGAGCCCCTACACTTGTTATAAATTATAAACCACTAAATAATGTTTTGAAAACAATAAGATATCCGTTACCAAATAAGAATGATTCAATAAAGAGAATAACCAATTCAGTTATATTTTCAAAATTTGATCTAAAGTCAGGATTTTGGCAGATACAAATTATAAAAGAAGATAGATATAAAACAACATTCAACACTCCATTCGGACAGTATCAATGGAATGTTATGCCATTCGATCTTAAAAATGCCCATCAGAATTTCAGAAAATGATGAATGAAATATTTCATCCTTATTATGAATATATCTTAGTATATATAGACGATATCCTTATATTTTCTAAATCAATTGATGAACATTGGAAACATTTGTATATATTTCAATCTATAATAATTAAAAATGAATTAGTATTGTCTCAAAGGAAAATAAGACTTTTTCAAATAACTATAAACTTTTTAGGATTTCAAATACAGAATCAAACAATAACTCCAATAAATAGAGTTATAAAATTTGCAAATAAATTCCCTGATCAATTAATAGATAAAAAAACAGTTACAAAGATTTTCAGGTTGTTTAAATTATTTATCAGATTTTTATAAAAATTCTGCAATAGATAAAAAAATGTCTTTTAGAACTTCTTAAAAAAAGATAATAAATTTATCTGAACCCCTAATCATACAGAAGTAATACAAAAGATCAAGTCAAAAGTAAAAGCTTTACCATGTTTACATTTAGCCAATTCTACTTATCCAAAGATAATTCAAACAGACGCCTCCGACATAGGTTATGGAGGAATATTACTTCAAAAAATCCCTGAAGGAAATGAATAACTTGTTTGCTATACATCATGACTTTGGAATAAGACCTAAAAGAATTATGCTACGATCAAAAGGGAAATTCTTGCAATTGTTTTATTCGTTCAGAAATTTCAAGCAGATATTTTGAATCAAAAATTTTAATAAGAGTTGATTGTAAGTAAGCAAAAGAAATACTTTTGAAAGATATAAAAAATCTAGTTTCAAAACAAATATTTGCTCGATGGTAAGCTATTTTGAGTATTTTTTATTTTGATATCGAATATTGTAACGACCCGAAAATTTGACTATTTATGGATGATGATGTGTATTACATATATATACTCGTATTTGAGGGACCGAACGATTAAATCGGTGAACGAGTAGGAAAATTAGGTTACAAGTACACGAGGGATTTAAAACACTATAAATAGTACAAATAAATGAATTATTTATTTATTTATTTATTTGGCGAAATAATGCGAGACTACATGCGCTACGGGAGTCGGGGAAAGATAAGACGGACCGCAGAATGTTGTTTGAATGCGAGAGTTGGTTAATTATGCATTTTACAGGCTATAGGATAAAAATTGTTAAAGTGACACAACATGATGAGGAGAGCCATGAGATTAGCCTTGAGATGTGTATTTGTGTTAAGTCACGATGATGAGGTAAATGACCCATAAGGGCAACTGTCCAAGAAATGAACAAGTGTTCAGATAAGGGTAAAAGGGTCATTTCACATTATTATATAAAAACGTTTTAACCTAAACCCTAATCATTATTCATCATCTTCCTACCCCGCAAAATCGTTAATGTTTACCTCCTCCCTCCCCTCGCCACTGCCACCACGTCCACCGGAGACGTTGACTTCGACGAGGAGAGTCTCTCTCTCCCTCTCTGCTCACACGTCTCTCTCCCTTTCTCACTCTCCTTCTCAGCCAGTCTACACTCATCTCAGCCTCACGTTCTCTCCCTCACCCTCAGCTGTGTCGCCACGCTCTCTGCTGGACCGCCACCCACCACGGCACCTGACCTTTCCACCACCACCGGAGACGCTAGGTGAGCTCCTTTCTCCTCTCTCTCTCTTCTCTTCCTCTTTTGACAGTTCACGTCCTATCTCTTACTCTCGGTTGTCTTCTCTCTCGTTTGGCCAGTCACCACCGCCATGTTGGCATTTATGGGGTGTCAGCACCATCCTTTGCTCGGGAGACTAACCGCTCCAGGGACTAACCGCCCGACCCGTTGGCACCCACGTGGTGCAGCCCTCATGCCCACTGTCGCTTAGTACGGGGCTTTGCGCCCACTTGTTAAGGAAATAAAGTTGCGCCAAGCCTTACCAAAGAATTGCTTTTAGCGCAGCTGGTAAGCGCTTGATCCTTCAATTGGTATCGAGCGAGGTTGCGGGTTCGAGCTCCCAGGCTGGTGCTGGGGGGGTGATTGTTGGCATTTATGGGGTGTCAGCACCATCCTTTGCTCGGGAGACTAACCGCTCCAGGGACTAACCGCCCGACCCGTTGGCACCCACGTGGTGCAGCCCCTCATGCCCACCTGTCGCTTAGTACGGGGCTTTGCGCTGCCACTTGTTAAGGAAATAAAGTTGCGCCAGCACTACCAGCAATTGCTTTTAGCGCAGTGGTAAGCGCTTGATCCTTCACGCCACCCACCACAGTGCTGGGAACCTCGGCTACCACAAAGACACCAAGGTGAGCTCCTCGACTGTCCCTCTCGTTCTCTCGGTTTCACTGGTTGTTTTGCATTTTTTTAGGACTGATTTGGTGATGATTTGCACCATTGTTTGGATGACCGGCACTGGTGCCGGTCGAGGCTGACCGGAGGTCATCCTCCAGCGACTCTACTGGCCGGAGGTGACCCCATGTGTGGCTATTTTAGAGTGTGTATGTGTGATAGTTTGAAGTGTGTATGTGACGTTTTGATGAAAATGTGGACAGTTGTATTGTGGAGTGTTAATGGAAACCGTGAAGTGTGTGTTGTGTGGGGTGTGTGATGGTGTGGGGTGCGTACGGTGTATGTGTGCACCACAGTTGGGGTATGTGTGTATACACTACAGTTGATGTGTGAGGTATATTATTGTATGTATGTGTACGCATTGTGAGAAATGAGTTATGTGTGTATGTAGGGTGTGTACAAGGTGGGGTGTCGTGTGCACATAACAGTGGGGTGCATGATAATATGTAGGTGTACATAACAGTTGAGGTATGGGGTGTATTTAGGTGTGGTGTGTCTCATTTCATGTGTGTGTATATTAAAAAGAAGAAGTGTTGTAAATGAATCCTTACTAGTATAGGCCCAAATGAGGCCCAATAACTTTCTTTACTTCAACTAAAGCCCACTATATATGTAACTTGTTTTTAAAATGCATAGTGGGTGTATAAGACCCATCATATGTCTGAGTTAATTTGGAGTGGCGGGGTGCATGCATAAGTACCTTTGTTGTGTTCATATTACTCGGGTGTCGTGAGTGTGATTGTGTGACTTTGGAGCGAATATATGAATTCATAGGTGTGGTGTATGTAGGTTATAAGTATAAAACGCCACAGTTACGTCGCGGGGCCACAGGCTCACGGCGTAACAACTCAATTGGGGAACTTTTTTGCAATTTTTTGAGTCACGTTAACTAACCATTTGAAACAAAGTTTATGAGAATCACCTTAAAACTAAATACTAACCCTAAACCAATATTCAGGGCTTAAACCTTTATCAGATAGTCGAGAAACCGCGAGAAACACGTTAGAGTCTCGGAGTGGTACCGGGTTGCTCTAGTTCTGGTAAGCACATACGTACCTTGTATGTGTGTACATTAGTAGGCCAGTAAGGAAATAACATGTGATTTATACATCCTCTATTTATTGATATTGTTGAATTGATCCCTTGTTTGAAATTCCATTCCATTTCCTTGGTTGTATGTTCTTGGCATGAGTGTGTGTCTCGAAGGTATCATGTGGTCCCGCATTAGCTGGGACAACGAGGGTGCCCTCTGCAGGGGTAACTGACCACCCCTAGTGATGTGTGTACTGGGTACTGGATTCGAGAGGTGTTGCGATGCCTCTCAATTTCACACTGCGCTAGTGTTGCGACATTGCCCGAAGAGATCTTGCGAGATCTTTACCGCATTGCTGTGAAATTAGACCACTCATGAGCCACTTTTGAATCTTAGAACATGCAAATTTTGCTTGTTTATCTATCAGTCTGTTTATCATGCACTTGATTTACTTACTTTCCTGTTATTTCGTTTCCGCATGATATTTAGACTGCTTTGTTGTTAAATCATAAATTACTGTTATATTCTTCTGGCACTACTTTCGATTTCTTTAGTTGCTTCCGTCTAGTTTGTGACGGTGGATGCAGATAGGGTGGAAAGCAGCAATGGCAAGGGGCCCTGCTTAGGTGATTTGTTCGAAGACTAGCAGTGGGACCGGGGAGATCATTTTGTAGGTTTTCTTATGTTTTGCTTATATGTATATCGCTTCATATATACGTTTTGTATTATAGAACTTAGAATTTTGATGAGTTTTGGTATCATGTATCTTTGCATTTCGAATTGTACATGAATACCCGGGGTTTCCACACTTATAGATTCCTATATTTTCCTTGATTGAGTTATTTCCCTAATTATACTTATTTAGTTTTCCGCTGTTTATTATTGCAATAACTCTAACATAAATTGTTAAATTGATTAATTGGAGTCTGACTAGGCTCGCCAGGTTGCTAAGTGATGATTCGGGGCCTACATGGGTCTAGGTTGGGCATACCCAATTGCACAGGGAAATTGGGGCCATCACAGTTGGTATCAGAGCGCAAGGTTATATAGACCTGACTCTTGATTTAAAACACAATCTATTAAACCAGCGGAAGTTAGGAATGGTTGAACTTAGAAGTGGAAATCCTATGATCATGTCTTAGTATCCTAGTTAGGGAGTGAGGATGAGTCGAGGAATGGAAACTGAAAACTTATTGGGATAAGTTTATACATATTACGATTGTTGTGTGTATTATATGGTATCGATAGTTATCCACTGATCCAATATACACTTTCGTTATCAGATAGCGATGGCGGATCAATGGGGGTCCTAGTGATGATAGTGGGACGTCGAGTATTCGAGCTGTTAGCATTGAGGAGTTTCAGACCTTGACGCAGAGAGTCACAGCTCATGAGCGACAGTTGGAGGAGATTCTAGTGATATTGAGGGCGTCAGTTGCTGTTACATCGGTACCATCTACGGCTAGAGTAACCGTTACTCAAGAGGCGAACACACCGGGAGTTACGACCATAACTACGCTTCCCACCACCACTGTAGCGAGACCAGAGATGGCGGTTGTACCTCGCACACTGACAGAGATTGCACCAGTGACACCGGCAGTGTATGGCGCTACGGCGACTACTGAGGGCAAGCAGTGGCGAGAGTTTGAGAGGCACGACCCTGTTGTTTTCTTTGGAGGCACTGATGTGACTGCGGCAGAGTTGTTCCTGAAGAGTCACGAGAAGATACACCACATCATAGTTACTGAGGAGCACATGAAAGCTTCTATTTCTTCCTCGATGTTGATGGGAGAAGCTGACGATTGACGGACTACGATTGTGAGTACCAGAGGCGTACCAAAGGACTGGATAGAGTTCAAGACCTAGTTCAAAATGAAGTACATTCCTCCCACCGTGATGAGAGCCAAGAGAAACGAGTTCACTTCCCTGAGATAGTTAGCGGATGAGTCCCTCATGGAGTACATGGATCGGTTTTTACAGTTATTACCATATGCTGGAGGATCAGCTAGCACGAAAGCAGACCGAGTGTACTACTTTATTGAGGGTCTACAACCCGAAATCGGAGGTGCGATCGTTTCGACCAAGCAAGGGATGTTGCAGAGAACTTATGAGCAGAGCTTAGCTTGGGAGAGTTACTTGAGTACTCACCACGAGGAGATTGAGCCTGATCGACCTGAGTTGCAGTTAGAACACCGATCAGAGGAACATGACAGGAAACGAATGAGGAATCCGAACGATGATAGTGGTTCTCGAAAGTGGATGGTGTGTTACCAGTGCGAACAACCTGGACATTTCCAAAACCGATGTTCTGATTTGTACGAGGACCTGTAGGATGACGATCAACTTTAGGCCATTAAGGACGTGCACATGGCGATTGAGCCACATCTGACGAGGGGTCGTGATGCTACCGGAGGTAAAGAAGTTTCCTGGTTATCATACATCATGCATGGAATCGATTAATTGAAGCTTTAGGTGTTTTAATGTGATGCTGGACGTCAGGTGACAGTGTTAGGGTCAATACTTGCTAGAGTAGCACCGTTTAAACTTAGTAGAGTTGTCTAGGATGAGACAAACCTAACTTAGACTAGAGTCCAAAAGAGATAGTAAGTTTGGGCACAATGGGTTACCAAGCCACGGGTACACCTAAAGAGAGGCAGAACCAGACTGGTTGTGATTCATCTTACAATGCATGGACACGTAGTGTACATGGTGGCCACAGTTACAACTTTGTTGAATATATTTACTGCCTGGGTATGAATGAAACTTGCGTTGAAAAGCGAGTAGGTTGGGAGGTTATTACGAGTTTGACGCACGAGTCACGATCGTAGCGTTTTACTTCGTAATTACCTAACTTGTGTGTGGTAGTGGATGGCGTCTATGACGAGGTCGTTGGTATTCCTACCATTTTGGGGAAACGAGAACGGTCTAGAGAGACCGTAGTTGAATTAAGCTGTTTGAAGTGGTTGAGACCCGCAGTCTGAAAACTGAGATAAAATCAAGCTGTTCGAAGTGGCAGAGGCCCACAGTTTGATAGATATGGAGAAAAGGGAGTGGATTTAAGATGTTGTGCTATTTGAAGAGACTTTGTACAAGTCCGCAGTTCAATACCTGATGTCGAGCTGTTGGAAGTGACTCTCGCGAGAGTCCACAGTTGGTCATAGCTTATTGAGCTGTCTGAAGCGACTTTACATTGGTCCGCAGTTCAACGATGAGGAACGAGCTGTCTGAAGTGACTCTGAGGTAGTTCGTAGTTCGAGATAGAGGATCCAAGCTGTTTGAAGTGGCTGTAAGCCTGCAGTTTGGACGAGGTGCGAACGGGTGTGGATCCTACTTAATCGCTCGAGTTAGAGCTAATTTCGATGACGAAATTCTTGTTAGTTGGGGAGACTGTAACGACCCAGAAATTTGACTATTTGTAGATGATGATGTATATTACACATATATACTCGTATTTGAGGGACCGAACGATTAAGTCGGTGAACGAGTAGGAAAATTGGGTTACGGGTACACGGGGGATTTAAAACACTGTAAAGAGTACAAATAAATGAATTATTTATTTATTTAATTAATTAATTGGCAAAAAATGCGAGACTACGCGAGCTACGGGAGTCGGGGTAAGATAAGACGGACCGCAGAATGTTGTTTGAACGCGGAAGTTGGTTAATTATGCATTTTACGGGCTATAGGATAAAAATTGTTAAAGTGACACAACATGATGAGGAGAGCCATAAGATTAGCCTTGAGATGTGTATTTGTGTTAAGTCATGATGATGAGGTAAATGACCCATAAGGGCAACTGTCCAAGAAATGAACAAGTGTTAAGATAAGGGCAAAAGGGTCATTTCACATTATTACACATATATAAAAACGTTTTAACCTAAACTCTAATCACTATTCATCATTTTCCTACCCCCCCCCCAAACCGTCAATGTTCACCTCCTCCCTCCCCTCGCCACTGCCACCACATCCACCGGAGATGCTGACTCCGACGAGGAGAGTCTCTCTCTCCCTCTTTGCTCACATGTCTCTCTGCCTTTCTTACTCTCCCTCTCGGCCATTCTATACTCCTCTCGGCCTCACGTTATCTCCCTCACCCTCGGCTGTGTCGCCACCCTCTCTGCTGGACTGCCACCAACTACAATAGCTGACCTCTCCGCCACCACAGAGACACCAAGGTGAGCTCCTCGACTGTCCCTCTCGTTCTCTCGGTTTCACTGGTTGTTTTGCATTTTTTCTTCTTTTGGGACTGTTTTGGTGACGATTTGCACCACTTTTTGGATGACCGGCACTGGTGCCGGTCGAGGCTGACTAGAGGTCATCCTTCGGCAACTCTGCTAGCCAGAGGTGACCCCATGTGTGGCTATTTTGGAGTGTGTATGTGTGATAGTTTGAAGTGTTTGTGTGATGTTTTGATGAAAATGTGGACAGTTGTATTGTGGGGTGTTGATGGAAACCGTGAAGTGTCTGTTGTGTGGGGTGTGTGATGGTGTGGGGTGCGTACGGTGTGTGTGTGCACCACAGTTTGGGTGTGGGTGTGTACACTACAGTTGATGTGTGGGGTATATTATTGTATGTATGTGTATGCATTGTGAGAAATGGGTTATGTGTGTATGTAGGGTGTATACAAGGTGGGGTGCACACAATAGTGGGGTGTCGTCTGCACATAACAGTGTGGTGCGTGATAATATGTGGGTGTACATGACAGTTGAGGTATGGGGTGTATTTAGGTGTGGTGTGTCTCATTTCATGTGTGTGTGTATTAAAAAGAAGTGTTGTAAATGAATCCTTACTAGTGTAGGCCCAAATGAGGCCCAATAACTTTCTTTACTTCAACTAAAGCCCACTATATATGCAACTTGTTTTTAAAATGCATAGTGGGTGTATAAGACCCATCATATGTGTGACTTAATTTAGAGTGGCGGGGTGCGTGCATAAGTACCTTTGTTGTGTTCATATTACTTGGGTGTCGTGAGTGTGATTGTGTGACTTTTGAGCGAATATATGGATTCATAGGTGTGGTGTATGTGGGTTTTAAGTATAAAACGCCACAGTTACGCCGCGGGGCCACAGGCTCACGTCGTAACTTGAATACAACTCAATTGGAGAACTTTTTCGAAATTGTTTGAGTCACGTTAACTAACCATTTGAAACAAAGTTTATGAGAATCACCTTAAAACTAAATACTAACCCTAAACCAATATTCGGGACTTAAACCTTTATTAGGTAGTCGAGAAACTGCGGGAAATACGTTAGAGTCTCGGAGTGGTACCGGGTTGTGCTAGTTCAGGTAAGTACATACGTACCTTGTATGTGTGTACGTTAGTAGGTCAGTAAGGAAATAATATGTGATTTATACATCCTCTATTTATTGATATTATTGAATTGATCCCTTGTTTGAAATTCCATTCCATTTCCTTGGTTGTATGTTCTTGGCATGAGTGTGTGTCTCGAAGGTATCATGTGGTCCCGCATTAGCTGGGACAACGAGGGTGCCCTCTGTAGGGGTAATTGACCACCCCTAGTGATGTGTGTATTGGGTACTAGATTCGGGAGGTGTTACGATGCCTCTCGATTTCACGTTGCGCTAGTGTTGCGACATTGCCCGAGGAGATCTTGCGAGATCTTTGTCGTATTGCTGTGAAATTAGACCACTCATGGGCCTCTTTTGAATCTTAGAACATGCAAATTTCGATTGTTTATCTATCAGTCTGTTTATTATGCACTTGATTTACTTACTGTCCTGTTATTTCGTTTTCGCATGATATTTAGACTGCTTTGTTGTTAAATCATAAATTACTATTATATTCTTCTGGCACTACTTTCGATTTCTTTAGTTGCTCACTGTCTAATTTGTGACGGTGGGTGCAGATAGGGTGAAAAGCAGCAAGGGCAAGGGGCCATGCCTAGGTGATTTGTTTGAGGACTAGCAACGGAACCGGGGAGATCATTTTGTAGGTTTTCTTATGTTTTGCTTATATGTATATCGCTTCATATATACGTTTTGTATTATAGAACTTAGAATTTTGATGAGTTTTAGTATCATGTATCTTTGCATTTCGAATTGTACATGAATACTCGGGGTTTCCACACTTATAGAGTCTTATATTTCCCTTGATTGAGTTATTTCCCTGTTTATACTTGTTTAGTCTTCTGCTGTTTATTATTGCAATAACTCTATAATAAATTGTTAAATTGATTAATCGGAAGCTGACTAGGCTCGTCAGGTTGCCGAGTGATGACTCAGGGCCTGCACAGGTCTAGGCTGGGTGTACCCAATTACACAGGGAAATTGGGGCCATCACAAATTTATAAAAGGAGAAAATAACTCCCTTCCTGATTTCTTATCTATAGAATTCCTTGTAACCCTATAAATTAATTCTTTGTTTCAGATCATCATGGATAAGGGTAAATCTCTTTACACTTATCAAAGACAAAATAAATCCTCTCCATTATTCAGCCAGTACAATAATCCAGCCTCCAATTCTGATCAAAGATCCAGTTATCAATTGAAAAGTTATTTCTCTGTTTGTCTTCTCGATGCTCTTCATCTTAGCCTCAATCTAGAAAATCAAGTCAATGCTATAATTCCGAATCCTCATAATTTCATCCCAAGAAGGCCAAATATCTTAATAAAATTTTATGAAGCTCTACTTTCGCAAATAGGCTCAGTTATTTTTTATCATTTTAAAATGCCTAATTTAGAAGAGATTGCTTATTCAAAATTCAAAATCCAGAAAGTTTTATCAAGTAATGAATGGTCTAAGAAACATGGCTTAGTTACAATGCCTTGTCACTTTCATCAACCAATTGCTCTAAAAAATATCAAAAATTCAGAAGAACAGACAACAATTCCGGTAAGCTACAATGATTATATTGAAGCTTGGAAAGTCATACTATTTTACAAAACGCTAGCAGAAGGTCATTCATGGTACATTACGTATAAAAAATCAATAGGATATAATTTTCCTACATGGTTTTTTCACGAATGGTTACCACGATTCGGTCCAATTGAAGCAATTCTTCCTCCTGAAGTCAAGACCCTTTATAAAAAAGAAGAGTTAAACTTATTCATGTTTGTATCAAAGTATACAATCCCTTGGATATTAAAATGGAATTACAATACTGCACCACTCAAAGATATTGAAGGAAATTCAACTACTCATTTGGTTAGAGAAATTTATGTTAAATGGTGGGACAAGTTTGATGTTAGTTCTCTAAAAGAAGAAGTTGCATATCTACTTTCTCCATCATTTGGCATAATTCCTCCTCCTCAAAAGACTTATAAAGAAGCATTCATAAAAATAAATAAAAAGATATCTGAACCAGCCAAGCATGAAAATCCAGTTCATTTATCATCATCATTAGAAGCTACATTAGATACATCAAGTCTCATTCTTCAAGAATTGAAGAAATTGCAAGAAGAATCCAGAAAGGTTAATGAGAGACTTTAAAAAATTGAAGAGTCTCAGTCTGCCTCATCAAGAAATAATTCAGATCATGAAGGAAGCTCAGGCGCCCCTGAGTATATCATCGACCTATATTAATTCTATTAATTCAGTGTCATCAAATAAAGATAATTCAGGCCCATACCAATTAAGTTATTCAGGCCCATGCCTCTAGGCCCATGCCTGCTATCACCAGGCTTATGCCTGCCTCAGGCCCATGCCAATTCAGAATCTAGCCCTATGCCTCCAGGCCCTTTTTGCCTGCCAATAAAGCCAATAGTCAATCAAGCTTATCAAGAATTGTCATCAAGAATAGTCCAACATCAAAATTAGCCAATCAAGCTTATCAAGAATCGTCATCAAGAATAGTCCAACATCAAAAATCGCCATTCAAGCTTCTCAAGAATAGTCCAAAATCATCCATAATTATCTAGTCAGAAGAAATCGTCATTCAATCACACATGTCAAAAAGATCAGATCAGCATTATCTCAAATCAAGTCATCAAGTCATCCAAAGAAACCCAATAATGCAGTTGACAATTTTATAAAGATAAGACATCATCAAGCTAGAAACATCCAGCCAATAAAGCAGATGTGACAAAAGCAGTTACAAATTTTGTCTTCTTGTGTAAATTATTGTGTCTTTACAGTTGTCAGTTGTCGGTTATCGTCATTTATGACGAGTCGTGTAAAAGTTATTGTAATAGTAAATAGTAGTGAATAGTGTCAGTGAATAGTGTCGGTAATAATGATAGTCAATGGTGAATAGTGTCAATGAATAGTGTCAATGCATAGTGTCGACAATAATGTCGGTAAATAATGAATAGTGTTAGTAATAATGTCCAAGAGTGTCAGTTTTGTCTGTATGTACAAAGTTTTCTCTATAAATAAAAAGCTCAAATGAAGAAGTATTCATTCGAAAGTTAAGCTTCTAAAAATTTTGTTAACTCTCGTTTCAACTCTATTTCTCCAGTTTCAATTCTTCACCATAGATTACTCTTTCCACTCTCTCTATAATCACAATCCAATAAGACAGGATCGGATTCAAATGAAAATCAATAAATGGGATTGTGATTATAGAGAGAGTGGTAGGAGTAATCTATGATGAAGAATTGAAACTGGAGAAATAGAGTTGAAACGAGAGTTAACAAAATTTTTAGAAGCTTAACTTTCGAATGAATACTTCTTCATTCGAGCTTTCTATTTATAGAGAAAACTTTGTACATACAGACAAAACTGACACTATTGGACATTATTGATGACACTATTCATTATTGACCGACATTATTGTCGACACTATGCATCGATACTATTCATTGACACTATTCACTACTATTTACTGACACTATTTACTATTACAACAACTTTTACACGGCTCGTCATAAATGACGACAACCGATAACTGACAATTGTAAAGAGACACAATAATTTACACAAGAAGACAAAATTTGTGACTGCTTTTGTCACATCTGCTTTATTGGTTGGATGTTTCTGGCTTAATGATGTCTGATCTTGATAAAATAGTCGACTGCATTATTGGGTTTCTTTGGATGACTTGATGACTTGATTTGAGATGATGCTGATCTGATCTTTTTGACATGTGTGATTGAATGACGATTTCTTCTGACTAGATAATTCTGGATGATGTTGGACTATTCTTGACAAGCTTGAATGGCGATTTTTGATGTTGGACTATTCTTGATGACGATTCTTGATAAGCTTGATTGACTATTGGCTTTATTGGCAGGCAAAAAGGGCCTGGAGGCATGGGCCTGGATTCTGAATTGGCATGGGCCTGAGGCAGGCATAAGCCTGGTGATGGCAGGCATGGGCCTGGAGGCCTAGAGGCATGGGCCTGGAGGCCTAGAGGCATGGGCCTGAAGTAATTGATCGGCATGAGCCTGAAGCAGGCATAAGCCTGGTGATGGCAGGCATGGGCCTGAATAACTTAATTGTCATGAGCCTGAATTCTGACTTGATAATATAGAGGCATGGGCCTGAATAAGTTTTATTTGATGACACTAAATTAATATAGGTCGATGAACGCTTCCTTCATGATCTGAATTATTTCTTGATGAGGCCGATTGAGACTCTTCAATTTTTTGAAGTCTCGCATTGATTTTTCTGGATTCTTCTTACATTTTCTTCAATTCTTGAAGAATAAGACTTGATGTATTCTAAAGTGACTTCAGACAATAATAACATGATTTACCAAGTGAATATAATCAATTGGAAAGTTGATAATAGAAACTTGGTGTTTAGAGTCCACGAAAGTCCTTCATAGACATAAGTGTTATCAATATTGTCGATGATAATCTTTATCTTTGGGCATCCTAATAGAGTCTAAAGAAGTATAAGAGCATTCTCTTCATTACTTGACCAATTAAAAACATATTATGCGAAGAGTTTTATAGTCTTGTCGTTCTGCACATCAGGCTAAATTCCAAAATTATATAATTCATTCACTAACCAATATATGAGAGGATCACAGATACCTGAATCCATGAATCTTTCAACTAATAATTTTCTTTGAATTAGTCTTTCAAAGAGAACTAAATCTGTTTACAAAAGTAAAGCTTCATAAAATTTCATAAAATCTCATTGAGATATTTAGGAATGGAATTATGAGGGGTAGGAATTATGGCATTGAATTGATTTTCTAGATTGAGGCTAAGATGCTGAGCATCTAGAAGATAGATAGAGAAATAGCTTTTCAATTGATAACTGGATCTTTGATCAGAATTGGAGGCTGGATTATTGGACTAGCTGAATAATGGAGATAATTTATTTTGTCTTTGATAAGTGTAAAGAGATTTACCCTTATCCATGATGATCTGAAACAAAGAATTAATTTATTTGGTTAAGGAATTCTCTGGATAAGAAATCAGGAAGAGAGTTATTTTTTCCTTTTATATATTCGATATCAAAATAAAAAATAATTAAAATAGCTTGCCATCGAGCAAATATTTGTTTTGAAACTAGATTTTTTATATTTTTCAAAAGTATTTCTTTTGCTGAGTTACAAACAACTCTTATTAAAAAATTTTAATTCAAAATATCTGCTTGAAATTTCTGAACGAATAAAACAATTGTAAGAATTTTCTTTTTGATCGTAGCATAATTCTTTTGGGTGTTATTCCAAAGTCTTGATATATAGCAAACAAGTTGTTCATTTCCTTCAGGGGTTTTTTGAAGTAATATTCCTCCATAACCTAAGTCAGAGGCGTCTGTTTGAATTATCTTTGGATAAGTAGAATTGGCTAAATGTAAAC
Source organism: Stephania japonica (assembly GCA_039657345.1). Lineage (NCBI taxonomy): Eukaryota > Viridiplantae > Streptophyta > Magnoliopsida > Ranunculales > Menispermaceae > Stephania > Stephania japonica. Next base: position 76,653,941 of record CM077556.1, read on the forward strand.
ATGGTAAAGCTTTTACTTTTAACTTAATCTTTTCTATTGCTTCTGTATGATTAGGGGTCTAGACAAATTTATTATCTTTTTTAAGAAGTTCTAAAAGACATTTTTTATCTATTGCCGAATTTTTATAGAAATATGATAAGTAATTTAAACAACCTAAAAATCTTTATAACTGTTTTTTATCTATTAATTGATCAGGGAATTTATTTGCAAATTCTATAACTCTATTGATTGGAGTTATTGTTTGATTCTGTATTTGAAATCCTAAAAGGTTTATAGTTATTTGAAAAAGTTTTATTTTCCTTTGGGATAATACTTATCCATTTTTAATTATTATAGATTGAAATGTATACAAATGTTTCCAATGTTCATGAATTGAATTGGAAAATATAAGGATATTGTCTATATATACTAAGATATATTCATAATAAGGATGGAATATTTCATTCATCATTTTCTGAAATTCTGATGGGGCTTTTTTAAGACCGAATGCCATAACATTTCATTGATACTATCCGAATGGAGTGTTGAATGTTGTTTTATATCTATCTTCCTTTATAATTTGTATCTGCCAAAATCCTGACTTTAGATCAAATTTTGAAAATATAACTGAATTGGTTATTCTCTTTATTAAATCATTCTTATTTGGTATTGGATATCTTATTGTTTTCAAAACATTATTTAGTGGTTTATAATTTATAACAAGTTTAGGGGTTCCTCGTTCTAATTCTGCTGCATTTTCTACATAAAAAATCATACAGCTCCACGGAGATTTAGATGGGGTTATTAATTTCTTTTGTAACAAATCTTTTATTTCTTGATCACATAATTTTAATAATCTTTCATTCATTTTTGAACTTTTGTGGGTATTTTGCCTTCATTAAAATCATTAATGTAAGGTAAAGAAACTTGATGAGTTTTTTATTCCAGAATGCTGATGGGATTTCTGAACAACACTTGATAATTAATTGCTCTTGAAACATCTTAATTTTCCGTTGAAAAGATAGAGTATTTATGATTTGTTCTGTTTTTAAATTTTTAATTTATGATTTTAATTGTCCTATAAAAGTTTGTTTATGTTCGACTAGATTAATTAATTGATTTAAATATCTAGTTTTTAGTTTATTAATAAAATTGAACTTAACATCTTTATTTTCTATACTTAATTTTATTCTACTTGATGTTACCGAAAATGGTTGAATTTTTTGTAAAAATGGAGTGCCTAATAACATATAATGTTGTAAATCTTTAAATATTATAAAGGATATTGGTATACAAACATTATTTTTACAGATAAGAGCAAGAGGAATTTTTAATTTAATTATTGATTTATTTCCTTCTGCTGTTGAAATTCGACTGTTTGTTTTTTCACTGCATTGTAAAGGAATTAAACCTTCTTTTATACAATTTAGATCTGCACCTGAATCTATTAAAGCTTGTAATGAACATTTAAAATCTTTTATTTTTAATGTTATTGGAGTAAACCATCTTTGATGTGTATAAGTCGTAAGCGTTTCTATGAATACATTATTATCATAAACTGAAAAGTTTTCAGAATTCACATTTTCTTCTTCTATTTTAATTATTTTTTCTTTAAGAATTTTTATTTCTTCTTTCAGCTGATTTATTTCATGTTGTAATGAATTTATAGTAGGTCCTATAAAAGATTTAGATTTTGTATTTACATCTTTAATTATATTTTTCATAGTATAATAAGTTCTATGTATATCTATTTGATTTTGTAATTTTATTTCATTTTCATTTTTTTAGTCTTGATATTTGAGAGGTATTTTCAATATCATTATTTTTATTTAAAAATTATGTATAATATTTATATTTTAATATTGTGTCATCAATTTGTTCACCTATTTCTAATATTAATTGTTCATGTGTTGTTAATACATTTATTTCATCTTCTGATTCTTAGGTTAATGTATCTGTATCTATATTTTGTATATTTTCAATGTATTTGCAGGTTTATGAAGAGCGAGAGCTCTCATTTTCTATTATCTCATTCACTTTCTTTTTATAGTTTTTAAATGACAATTATTTGCATAATGACCTGGTTTTCCGCATTTGAAACATTTATTAGTTTTATTTTTATTAAATTTATAATTTCTCTTTTAGTGTTTAAATTTATTTCTTCTATTATTTTTATAATAAAATTCTTGCTTAGTTTTATTATTATTAAATCTTTGTATTCTTTTTCGTTTATAATTTGGTTTATTAATTGGTGTTTGTGCAACTTCATGACTGAATTGATAACAAAAATTCCCTAATTCTCTTTGGTCGTCTTTCTTTTCTTTATCTAATTGCCTTTTTAATTTGAGATCATTACATATTGACATTCCTACTATTTGTATTGTTTGAATTATATCACCATATGTGAATATATTGTAATCTAGATTTCAACCAGGGCATTTATTTCTTAAATTTTTCTAACCTTTTCTGCAAAAGAATACGGTAATCCTGATACAAATCTTTCTTTATAGAATCTTGCATTGTCAGATAATGCATATGCTTTAGTTAAAAATGTATCTTTATATAATCGAAAATCTGATAATGTTCAAAATCTTAGATTTTGCAATTGATTCCTAATTTTTTCTTCTATATGCCCTAAAGTTCCTATAAAATGCAGAATGATATTAGTTATTAAAGTTCTTACACCATCGAATTGTTCTCTTCCATGGTCATCTAACATAGGGTTATTATTATCGTCTCTTGATATAGAATTTAGAACTTCAATTCTTTGTTCAGCAGATAAAGAATTATTCCACCATCCATGTAATTGGCCTGTAAATCCTACGGATATGGCACCTACTATATTAGGTTCTGGATGATTTTTTAATTTACATGCTATTGAATAAGTTAACGTTTGTTGCATTACTTGCATGATCTTATATTCTGATAATCCATCTATATTCCATTCATAAATTGAATCACCATCATATTTAATCTTTTTCTCATGTTTTTCTTCTAAAATCATATCTACAGGAGATGGTCTTGAATAATAAGGTTTACTATTCTATTTAATATAATCTTTATGTTTTTTAGGATAATAAATTTTATTAATGCCTAAATCTGATGATATTTCTAAATCGGTTTCAGCTATTTTTAATGGATTTAAGTTTAATGAATTTTCAGATAAGCTTTCAGTAATTTCTGATAGATTTTGGACTAAAGTATTTATTTTAGGTAAGTTTCCCGTATTCTCTAATAACTTTTCTGTTTTATCTTTTTGATTTAGTTGTATTGTACTTAATTATAAACCTATTGCTTGTAATAATTCCTCTGAATGATTAGGTTTTATTAAAGGTAGATTTTTAAAATTATCTTTAATCATAGGTTTCTTTAATATTGTATCAGCCTCTGTATTGGATTTTATCTTACTTGTAGAAGGAGTATTGGAAGTATTTTTTGCTAAAGAAGTCAAATAAATATTTGTATAATTATTTTGTTCTATTAAATGATTTAAATCTTTTCTTGATATTGGTTTTTCTTCTTCAAAAGTAGTTTTTAATGGTACTGCCTTATTGTTTTCATTTATTTTGATAGAAGTTAATGGCGGATGAGTCTGAATGTATTTTTCACCTTTTGTTCCTTCCCACACAGTATTTATCTTATGTATTATTTTTGGACAAGATAGTATTAAATAATAAAAAAAACTGAATGTTTTGTTTATTATTTTCAATATAGGCAAAATATTTTTTCCTAAATATTGCTTGTTGAGATTTTGAACAAATTTTACAGAATTTTGGAGTCAATGGATGTTTAAGAAATTGTTCTTTTAAATTCTGATAATCTATTTCAAAATCTTCTTCATAATCTATTTTAACCATATTAACTTGATAATCATTAAAATCATTTATGGAAACATTATCTTCTGTTGGTGTAATAGGATAAGCTATATGTGTTGGTAATTTTGTTGTTGATGCATAAACAGGTTGGGTTTCATAATATGTCTCAGTATTCGATGAAGATGGAATTGTAGAACAAGATTTTCTTGATGCAAAATTTATTTCAACTAGACCGTCATCATGAGCTATTATAGTATGAATTCGATCATTTGTTTTATCAACATGATTCTCTTCTTTGTTTTCTAGTAATTACTTTATTTGTTAAGTTTGTTAAAAATAAAGTTGATGTTCCTTTTTGTAAATTTGTATATGCTACTGCAGGGATTATAATATGCATTAATTTATAATAAATTCGATAAACTACTGCAACATTTGAATATATTCCTTTTGTAACGACCCAAATATTCTCCGATCCATTTTAAAGATATTTTGATGATTTTATATTAAAGTGCATGAACAAATGAAATTGACACACGAAATTAATCTTAACAAGACTTGGACTAAGTGGAAATAGTTTTATGGGCTTCACAAGGAAATTGGGCCCATAGGGGTATTTACATCATTTTTGTTGAATTTGTGAAAAACCCTAACTATATAAGGATATGTTGCAAACCCTAGTCACCCCTTTTGTTGTTTCAACAAGTTTAAGAGAGAGGAGAAGAAGAGGAAACACCAATCTAGGAGAGGTAATCTCTTGTTGTGATTTTTCCTTTTTATTTTTTTTCTTTCTCTTTAGTTTCTTTTCTTGTGACGACCCGTCCCTGACCTAGGGTCAAGTCGCCCGGCCCAATACCGTTACCTAGACCCGATACCTGAACCAGGCCCAAATAACGACTTGGTACGCCTAAATAAACTGCGGAATAATCATTTTAACAAGATATATGATAATATGAGTGTAAAAGTTAATCATAATAAAATCATATAATCCTGTATATAATAATAAGATCTATAATCTTAAATATTTAAAAGTCTCATACAACTTTATAATAATAATAATAAAAAGGTTCAGAACTACCCATTACTAATTCTCAATCTATAATCCCACGTAGGAGGTTTACAAAACGATTAATAATAATGATAAACTAATAATATATGAGTCGACATATGAAGGCACTTCAAGATAAATCCTTTCCCTTGCCTTTCTTGTCTCATGCTACTGGTAGAGGAATCTGTGGGGTAGAGTGGGGTGAGCTAAAGAACCAACGATGCTCAATAAGAGGAAAGACTCGCTCAAACATTAAATATGCAAGTACTACCTAGTACTCATGCAAATTCTACATGACATTCAATCCATACGCATAACACAACATGTAATAACCGAATACATTATTCGATACAATTAAAGATATGATTCATGCTCATAGCAATTATAAAAATGGAATCATATTCCAAGAAGAATAAATAACTAATATTTCTATTTCCAAATTTGTTATCCAATAATCTTTAGGTCAATAATTTATGTCATATCCATTCACATTACTATACATAAACATAACAATTTTACAACACATTCGATAGACATTCATTTAAGTCATGCATAATAATTTTCATCATTATTCATTTATAAATTTACACATGACATACACATAAAGTCACACGAAAGATTTAAATAAAATGCGATAGATATAAATATTGATATAAGTCGTTGTTCCATTCAATGCGAACTAGATATTGGTATGGATCCGGTGACCGAATCATTTATTTTCGAATTGGTACAATAATCAGTGGAAACGTAATGGCCGTTACGCCCTCTAGATAATCGTACTAAAACAAAGATAGATTCATCCAAGCCGTCACCTCTACACGTCTCAAAGAATCATCAAGTAGCAAAGGATGAAACTCCAAACCCTTACACTCGAATAATTCACCTTATGCATTCAATTAGTCAAGTAAACCCTCGGTGGTTAACTACCACACACTCTGGGGCGTCCTAGCTATAGACCACTTGCTAATTTGGCCCACGGTGGAACTCCACACACTCTGGGGCACCGAATAACATAGAAGGCAAAACAATGTATTCACAATTCCATAGATAATAGAGATCCAAACCAATATCACGACGCAACCCATTCCCAAGTCTTTACATTCAAAACATGCATTCCTAGTTATCTAATAATCAAGCCATATTTAATGCATGAGCGAAGCTCCCCACTTACCTGACCCGTCGCGATGCCTATACCGACTCCTCGCGCGATTGGGGTCCCACGTGAATCGCCTCGCGAATCTAAACAATTCATACAATTCTATATAAGAATTTCACTAAATTTAAAGTTGTATAATCTATATTTTTTTTAATTCATATTTGGGGACCCAAATGGTGTGGATCCCACGCGATGTGCCGTTTAAGGGCTTTGTCGAGGGTATCGACGCCCCTCGTAGGTTTTATCCTATTTTTTTATTTTATTTTATTAATTTTTTTTAATTGGCTATTGTCATCCCCTTCTTCCTCACCATAATGGGGTGGCTAAAGCCACCCCCCATATTAGGCGGCGACGTTGTTTTCTCCGCGGCACCACCAGTGCCGCCCCTAAAACCAATGGCTCCCTTGGAGTCGCCACCCCTATTTCCTTCTTCTTCAAAAACAAAACAAACCAAAGAAGAAGAAAAAGAAGAAAGAAAAGAAAAGAAAAAGAAGAATCACCACCACCACCAAATCAAAGAGGAAGAAAAGAAGAAAAGAAAAATAAAGAAAAGAAAAATAAAGAAAAACCACCAGAAAATACCTCCCCCTTGGTTGTTCAAGCCTCCTCTTCTTCTCCTCCCTCTCCAAGTTTAGGGTTTCAATACAAAAGAGGCCACAAACTTATAAGAGGTTTATATAGGTAGGGTTTTTAAAGTAGGGTTGTTCACAATTTAACCTCAAATTACATAAATACCCCTTTTGGGCCCAATTCTCTCATTAAGCTCATTCCACCTATTCTCACTTAGTCCAAATCCAAATCTTGTTAATATTAATTTTTTTTTGTAACAATTTGATTTGTTCCCATATTTTAATATAAAATTAATAAAATACCTTTAAAATGGGTCGGAGAACATTTGGGTCGTTACAATATCTCCAATTTAGGAACTTTCGTCCTCGAAAGTAAAGTAAGGTACACCTATAGTCTGGTGTGTCCGCTCATAATGATTTCTACTATGAACCATCGTTTAACTGAGGCAATCTGCATTCACACCTTCTGCTCATACTCCACGTGAAATAAAGTCTTATCCTTGACTCTACTATCTCAATATTTTCATTTCCGTCCCACTGACTGAAATTCATAAGGCCTCTCTTATAGGTTTCAATAGAATCATTATACACGCCACTTGCCCAGCTCTTACGTCGTCACGTGTTATTAAAATATTCCTTTATAATCTTCACCGAAATCGCAATATACGCTCAAGTCGCTCAACTTACGAGAGTTAGAACCATACTGAGATGTGATCTGGTGCCTATCTGTGACAAAAATTGTCTCTGCCTATCTGGCATTAACACCATACCACCTACTGGTAGTAGGAAAAACAAGGATAGTTGTCTGCTATAATATGAGCACTAGCACACCATCTCTATCCACATCTCGGTTACGTATATCATTGAACGGCTCATCATATCTTTGCGACTTATCTGTGAAGGCTACAAATAGACAGATATAGTATTCCTTTCTAGAATAATACTTTAATATTATAGGCATCACATGTTTATCGACATTCATCCTTGTAGGTTCATAATTCAAGTCAACTTTTGACTAATGATCCCCTTTGTAACTCCTTTGTCACACTTAACTGTTAATTGACGTAAACAAGCTCCCACCTTTAAAGTCTTGTGGAATATTTTTAACATCGTCATTATTTCTAAGTAGGTTTCAGCATTCATCTGAATGCGCTCCATTGCATCACCATTTTTTTTATTTCATATCAAGATCTCGTATCACTATATCTCGATTTTTTTAGGAGATCTATCGTATTGTGTCCTTGCACTGATCAATTCTCACGATCCTGGGTGACTATTTTAAACATTGTTGACTTAGTCATAACCCCTTTTTGGTATACCATGATCCCTTCTCATTTAAGCTAACTCTTAGCTCTTATAATGTGTTTAGTACCTCACTCTCTAAGAAACGAAGGTGATTTAGTTTTCATGTTGCGAACCTGACATTCACGTCGTTTCTTGGGAGTTACATAATTTATGCTCCAGATGTGGTTATTAAGAACTCGTGTCACACTACGATCTAGTTATTTCAAGTTCATAACTCAAACTTATATTTCCATGTATTACACTCGTGCATTACTACTGCGTCGCCTTTCATAGATGTTTTGTTGAATACTTCAACCATAAAGTACAAATCTGTGTACATAAAACTCATATAGGTTTATCTTGTACGACTTGTTACTAAAGCTTTAATTCAAGGGCACTCAAACTCATATTTACACCTATTTCGAGAATCATCTTGCACTATTTAACTTATGATTCATTGTTTATACTTAGCACAGAGCCATTCATGACGTTCTTCCTTTTCTCCAAAATTCAATGATTCTTGAAAATAAGAATATCAATTGATTTCTCATAGGATTGATTTAAGATGATCTCATGCTTAGGCAAACCTTTATGTCACATAATTTGCTTATGCTTGTCACCTGTTACGGTGTCGATCTTGATTATTCGTACATTATCTCCATGTGTTAATATCCTTAACACTTAACCAATTGCAAATCTATTGCTTACCCATCTGGGTTGCAACCTCAAATTCTCCTATACCATCAAATTAGGGCTTTCACTTTTAAACTGATACTAAGCCCTCAGGTTTTCAAGTGTAAACTACACATTTTGTTCAACAATTATTAACGGTATGAAATTTAAGAAATTTGATCTTTACTCATATATTCATGTTTCATTGCTAGTTTAGGGTATTTCCTCTCCATCCTTAATTATTTCGTACCTATTGTACAAGATAAATCTTATTGGGGTTCGATCCTAACCTAGGATCCTCACTTTTAATAGTCGACCTATCACTGATCGAGATCTTTCATCTTTCCTTTCAACCATTTAGTTTGGTAGTTTATATGTTTAATGAAATCTTTGACTTTTATCAAAAAATCACAAGTTACTTCCCACAAGTGATCAACATGATTCTTCGTGACGTCACCAATTCGATTACAAATTTTGTTCTTGAATATGGTACTATTGCAATACATATTGTCTCTCTTGAGTTCGCAATTCTTCTCATCACCAAATTACTTATTCGTTTTTCCATGGGTCGATCCTATTCTAGGATCCCCAATTTTAAGAACCAAGTCATTATTGACTAATGTTATGTAACAATCATTTGCCTCGATTACTCTTCAACTTTATTTTTTTCATTCAACCATTCCCTACCAATCTGGTTAGGTTTCGTTTTGACTCAAAAGTTATGAATCCACACGTCTAATCATATCAGAAATATTCTTTTTATTAGTGTACCCTCGATTTTAATGATTCACTTATCATCGAGTTCATTATAATATCATTAATCAAGCGTCATACGCTTCTTTACAAATCTACTAATATAACTCATACATACCGTTTAGTTTGTGGCTTCCTTTAATTATTCAAATATGGTAATGCGCTATTACGTACTCTCCATTCATTTCGAACACAATTTATCAATTCCCGATATCCCCAACTTTATGAATCAACTCTCTTCTAATTATATTAGAATAAATTTTTTTAACCTCAAATCTTGAGTCTTTACAACATCTACAAATTTTCTACTTGGCAACACGACCTTCACACATGGCTATTTCACCGAAATAGTCTTTAACTTTGGATTCCCAATTTTAGTAACTCAACCATCTTTGAGTGTACTAATTTGACATTTTGTATTCACTAGATTTTCTCATTGAGTAGTTTTTAATGTATTCTTTAATTTCTCATTCGCCATCTCGTACATTATGCACTTACGCTTCAAGCTAACTCTCAATTTGGGTCCTCATATTTAGTATTCAACCTATCGATAACTAGCTTGCCTTTATTTTTTTCTTTTACACAAGTTCGATCGAAACTTGAATGTCATAACTCAATCAATCGAGAAGTTAAATCTGAATCAAAACCCATTTCAAAGTATTAAGTTTTCATTTTTCAAGCTAAATCAAGCTTTTATTTTTTTATTATTTATTATTTATATATATATGTGTGTTTATATATATATATCTATTTTTGAACACCAAGGAAAATAAACTATTTCCTTTTATAATTGTTCACGCTTTCCAAAATTTTGTACAGACAAGTACAATGCTTCCTTGAAAATCTCATCAAAATGTGATAAACATCTACTCAACGAAACACAAAAATCATGGTCCAACAAAGTCGAAAAAGTAAGTCTTCGAGAAAATAAATTACATGAAATAACAAAATTCGATTCATAGTATTAACTTTCTAATCGAATTTATAGACCAATGATTCACATCTTTAATCGAGAGTTAGAAGTTTTAAGAGTATACTTGACGTCTATATCTTGAATTAAGTTCAGCCTCCTGGCCAGACTAACTTGCTTATCATTGTTTGAAATCAAGGATTCATTTGCATCCTTACTAGGATTGTTAGCTTCCGTTTTCAACAAGATATCGTTAATTTTAATTATCCTTATAGAGTTTCGGAGTCAGAGTTACTTCTCTGAAATGTGACCACGTCACAATTCTGTCTTGTGTATTTAACGTGGCATCTCATTGTCCTTTCAAGTCTATCAATACTTGCTTAAGTCTTTATTTGCCACTCTATCGTCAAGTATAGGCGCATCTCGCCATACAATTTTCACTCTAAGTTTAGTCGTTCTATCAGAACCATTCTTGCAGCAAAGCGTTGTAGACTTCCTTGCAACGCATGTGGAACGTTCGACGACTTCCCTTCAACTTTCTTGTGTCGTTAATTGTAATTCTCAACTCGTGAAACCATGGTTTCACGTCTTAAGGAAAGACATTTACCTATATATCTAACGATATATTTATATATACAAAGTAGCAAATAATCATCACATTAAGTTTTTTTCAAATTTCTTTTATCCCATCCCATCCTAGGATTTATCATCATTGCATTTTAAGTCGACTTTGAACCAATGTTCCATACCACTGATTTGTTCGACTTAAACTTGACCTTTACATTAAAAGGCTCTAAAACTTAGGTTTCACTAACCTAATGTTTTCCTAGGTTCTAATCCCTATGCTCTGATACCAACTGTGACGACCCGTCCCTGACCTAGGGTCAAGTCGCCCGGCCCAATACCGTTACCTAGACCCGATACCTGAACCAGGCCCAAATAACGACTTGGTACGCCTAAATAAACTGCGGAATAATCATTTTAACAAGATATATGATAATATGAGTGTAAAAGTTAATCATAATAAAATCATATAATCCTGTATATAATAATAAGATCTATAATCTTAAATATTTAAAAGTCTCATACAACTTTATAATAATAATAATAAAAAGGTTCAGAACTACCCATTACTAATTCTCAATCTATAATCCCACGTAGGAGGTTTACAAAACGATTAATAATAATGATAAACTAATAATATATGAGTCTCACATATGAAGACACTTCAAGATAAATCATTTCCCTTGCCTTTCTTGTCTACTGCGCTGGTAGAGGGACCTGTGGGGTAGAGTGGGGTGAGCTAAAGAACCAACGATGCTCAATAAGAGGAAAGACTCGCTCAAACATTAAATATGCAAGTACTACCTAGTACTCATGCAAATTCTACATGACATTCAATCCATACGCATAACACAACATGTAATAACCGAATACATTATTCGATACAATTAAAGATATGATTCATGCTCATAGCAATTATAAAAATGGAATCATATTCCAAGAAGAATAAATAACTAATATTTCTATTTCCAAATTTGTTATCCAATAATCTTTAGGTCAATAATTTATGCCATATCCCATTCACATTACTATACATAAACATACCTCCCCCTTGGTTGTTCAAGCCTCCTCTTCTTCTCCTCCCTCTCCAAGTTTAGGGTTTCAATACAAAAGAGGCCACAAACTTATAAGAGGTTTATATAGGTAGGGTTTTTAAAGTAGGGTTGTTCACAATTTAACCTCAAATTACATAAATACCCCTTTTGGGCCCAATTCTCTCATTAAGCCCATTCCACCTATTCTCACTTAGTCCAAATCCAAATCTTGTTAATATTAATTTTTTTTTTGTAACAATTTGATTTGTTCCCATATTTTAATATAAAATTAATAAAATACCTTTAAAATGGGTCGGAGAACATTTGGATCGTTACATTTCTTCTTCTTCTTGTTTGATTTGTTTTGAATATAGGAGAAGGGGTGGCGGCGCCACTAGGGCGCCGCCGGAGATGGGCAGCAGCGCCGCCACCAGCAAAGGAAAGGGTGGGCTTCGCCACCCCCATGTGTATGTGAGGAAGAAGGAGGTGGCAATAGCCACCCCACTTCCTCCATCACCGCCAACACCACCGCCACCGCAGTTGGTGAGCCGCGGTGGAGGGGTCCCCAGTGCTGGCGAGCACTGGGGACCACCCTCGGACCTAAATTCGAGGGTTGGGGTGGGTGGGGGAAACCCCCACCCGTGAAGCCAAGACGCCAGGGGTGTCTGCCCCTGGTTTCGGTCCCAGGGGCCGACAGGCCCCTAGACCATTCCAGGGGCCAGTCTAGCCCTGGAAGGTTGGGTGGACCGTTGACCAGGGGCTGGGTGTAACAACCCCAAATTTTAAATCCGACTTGTACGGCAATTGTCAAAATTGTGACCCGGCTACGTGAATACTGGTCAATATTTCGAACTTCGGGAGTCGACGCCGAAGTGATTTTATGATTCTTTGATTTTGTGTAATAGTATGTTAGTATTTTACGAGTCTCGCGCCGGTCGGACGATATTTAATTGAGTGAGGTTTCGACTAGTCAAACGGGGAAGTAAAACATATAACTAAATGAATTTTAATTAATTTAATAAATTAGTTAACGGGATGTGGCGAGAAAATGGACACGACGAGCCAATTGACGGAGAAATACGGACCGAGGAACGTCGTTTGAACGTGGGAGTTAGTTAAATATGTAACATGCGGACTATGTGATTAGTATTGTAAAAGTGACACAACCTAATGGTAAGGAGCCATGAGATTGGCCTAGAGATGTGTGTGTGGGCTAAGATGAGATGATGTGGTAAAAGACCCATAAGGGTAGATGTGTTTAAATGTATGAAGTGAAGGGAGAAGGGCAAAAAGGTCATTTGATGTTATATATATACAAACCGTTTCAACAATCAAACCCTACTATTCATCTCCTTCTCCAACACCCTCACCACCGCCGCCACCTCTCCTCTCCTCTCCTCTTTCGACCCACGCCCGGCGGAGCACATTCGCCGGAACCCTCACCGAAGGTCGGTGGTCTCTCTCCTCCACTCTCTCTCGGTTTCAAAATTTCAAAAAAAAAAAAAAAAAAAAAAAAAAAAAAAAAAAAAAGAAACCAGAGACGCAAGCGTCTCTCGGTCAAGAGAAAAACAAATTTGAAGAAGATGCACACGTGCATCATTATCTAATATTATATATATAAATATAATATATATATATATATATATATCTATATATATGTATGTATATATATATATATGTATATATATGTATATGTATAGAAGAAAAATAGCAAATATATATATATTGAAAAATTCAGAAAAATATGATAAATTAGGAAATGAGTTCATAAATGAGTTTTGGGATTCTCTCGGAAATGTTGGCGGGATATAGTCGGGGTTTTAGCCTCGAAAAACGTGAAAATTGATATAATGTATCAAATTGAAGCTAATTTAATGACAAATAATCTTAGGTATAATTCGGGTGGTAATTTTGATTTGTTTGGCATTTATTCAAGCTGGACTGGATAATTGGAGTGCGGTATAGGAAATCGGGAAGTCGCGTTAGGATCTCGGAGTTGTCATACGAGTCACGATAGTTCAGGTAAGTACATTTGCCTTAAAAAAGCATTTGTATGTTTGTAAGCCAGTTAGAAAATGCCATGTGATTCATTTTCATGCCATTGTGTTTGTTATTATTTACTTGTTGGCCTTCAATTCCATACTTCTTGTATGTGTGATTCCGAGCGTAAGTGTTTTGTCTCGAAAGTACTAGGACCCGCACTTAGAGGGATAAAACGCGGCACTCGCGCGCCACGAGTGTGTGACCACCCTTAGTGATCGTGTGACACCGAGTACTTGGGTGGATAGGTTCGAGTCCCTTTCCAGTCATAGGCGTGTGCCTTCGCTTGTGTCGATGCCCGGAAGACCTCGCGAGGTCTTCGCCGTTATGCTATGGACTAGACCACTTATGAGCCTCTTTTGATTCTTTGGAACACACTTAACTCTCGATTGATATCCATTAGTCTGTTTATCATGCATCTTGTCTATTTAATTTCCTGTCTTTTTATTTCCGCATGATATTTAGACTACTTTATTTGAATTATCATGAATTACTGTTGTTTTCTGCTGGCATTACATTCGATTTTATTCAGTTACTCACCGTCTAGTTTGTGACGGTGGGTGCAGATAGGGCGGAGAGCAGCAAGGGCAAGGGACCTTGCCTAGGTGATCTATTGTGAGGATTAGCGGCTGGATTTGGAGACTATTTTATAGGTTTCCTTATGTTTTGCTTTTATGTATATCGTTTTATATATATATGCTTTCGGATTATTAAACTTGGCAAATTTTGATGAGATTGGTATCATGTACCTTTGCATTTCGAATTGTACATGAATACCCGGGGTTTTCCACACTTATAGAATTCCTATAATTTCCTTTGATTGAGTTATTTCCCTTTGTTTTAATTGTTTAGTCTTCCGTGTTTATTATTGCAATAACTCTTTCATAAATTACTAAATTGACTAAATTGAAGGCTGACTAGGCTCGTCAGGTTGCCGAGTGATGACTCGGGGCTTGTACGGGTCTAGGCCGGGCGTACCCAATTGCATGGGAAAATTGGGGCCGTCACAGTTGGTATCAGAGCACAAGGTTCTAAAGACCGGACTCTTGATTCAAATTCATAAAACACAAGCCATTTAAACCAGCGGAAGTTAGGAACGGTTGAACTTAGAGTGGAAACCCTATGATCTTGACTTAGAATCCTAGTTGGGGAGTGGGATAAGTCTGATGTGATGTTTATATATATTACGATTGTTGTGTGTATTATATGGTATCGGTAACTATCCACTGATCCGAAATACGCTTTCGTTATGAGAGGGCGATGGCGGATCAGAAGGGTCCTAGTGACGACAGCGGGACGTCGAGTACTCGAGCTGTTAACATCGACGAGTTTCAGACTTTGACGCAGAGAGTCGCATCTCAAGAGCGATAGTTGGAAGAGATTTTGGCGATAATGAGGGCGTCAGTTGCTGTTGCATCGGTACCATCAACGGCTAGAGTAACCATTACTCAAGAGGCAAACACACCGGGGTGACGACCATGACTTTGCTTCCTTCCACCACTTCAATGACACCAGTTATGGCGGTTGTACCTCGTGCACCGACAGTGTATGACATTACGACGACTATTGAGGTCAGGCAATGGCGAGAGTTCAAGAGGCACGACCCTGTCATTTCTATGGAGGTACTGACGTGACCGTAACAGAGTTGTTCTTGAAGAGTCACGAGAAGATTGAACCTGATCGACCTGAGTTGTAATTAGAGCGCCGATCAGGGGAAACATGATGGGAAACGAACGAGAAATTCGAACGATGATAGTGGTTCTCGAAAGCGGAAGTTGTGTTACCAATGCGGACAAATGGACATTTTTAGAAACGATGTACTGATTTGTGCGAGGATGTGCACGTGGCGAATGAACAATAACTTATAGTGGTTCGTGATACTAACGGAGATAAAAAATTTCCTGGTTATCATATGACATGCATGGAACCGATTAAATGAAGCTTTAGGTGTTTAAATAAGACGTTGGACGTCATGTGACAGAGTTAGGGTTGATACTGGCTAGAGTATTACCGTTTAAACTTAGCAGTGTTGTCTAGGATGAGACAAACCTAACTTAGATAAGAATCCGAAAGAGATGGTAAGTTTGGGCACAATGGTGCCAAAACTAGCCACAAGTACACCTAAAGAGAGGCAGGACCAGACTGGTTGTGATTCATCTTACGATGCATGGACACGTAGTGTACATGGTGGCCACGGTTACAACTTTGTCGAATCTATTTTACTGCCTGGGTATAGATAAACTTGCGTCGAGACGCGAGTAGGTTGGGAGGTTTTCACGAGTATGGCGTACGAGTCGCGATCGTAGCGTCTTACGTCGTGATCACCAAGCTTGAGTCGTGGTAGTGGGCGATGTTTGCGACGAGGTCGTGGCATTCCTAACATTTTGGGAAAACGGGAGCGGTCTAGAGAGACCGTAGTTGAATTAGGTTGTTTGAATTGGTTGGGACCTACAGTCTGCAGACTGAGATAAAATCAAGCTGTTGGAAGTGACATTCGCGAGAGTTCACAGTTGGTTATAGCTTATTGAGTATGCTGAAGTGACTATGCATTGGTTTGCAATTCAAATGATGATGAACGAGCAGTCTGCAGAAGTGACTTTGAGGTAGTCCACAGCTCGAGAAAGAGGATCTAAGGCTGTCTGGCGACTCGTAAGCCCACGGTTTGGGAGAGGTGCGAACTAGATATAAACATTATATGCGTTGATTTGTGGATACGAGAAGATCAACGTTGTTGCTGATGCGTTGCGCTGCAAAGGATTGGATGCAGAGGTAGTTATATGTTAAAGAACCTACGAGCGTGGTTTATGTGAGGCATTCGAGTTGATGAGATCAGCGGACGTGCCGACGACTACCAGAACCCAGATACGTGGTCAAACGATGTTGTGGACCGTCTCATTTGGCATTGTGCGTGAGGGACAGCAAGGCGATGCGTCATACCAGTGGTGCAATGAGATGGTGGATAATTCATATTGCCCAGACGAGTCGGTCGACAGACTCATGCTAGAAGTATCGCGGGCGACTGGGGATTCCATTGGGGTCTGATGCTTGTGAAGAGTTACTTCAGGAGATTTATCGTTTCGGTTTGGTTGTGTATCCGGGTCGACCTAAGATGTGCGCCGATATGCGACATTATTTTGGTGACCAGGAATGATGTTCCGAGGTGTCGGAATTGTTCGAGCGTGTGACATGCCAGCGCGTAAAGACTGGGCATCGACGACCTGGAGGACTACAGCAGCCCCACCCATTCCTTGATGGAAGTGGGAACATATTGATATGGATTTCGTTAGTGGTTGCCCCGATCTCCTCGTGGTTACGATAGCATCTGGGTAGTTGTGGGAAATTTTATTTGAGACTTAAGATTGCCCAAGAGTGGCATAAGAAATACTTGTCGAGTATCACGATGAGCTTCGGTATGATTCGGGGAGATTATGAATACCTGAAGGTCTCTTCACCGAAGAATTCACGAACGGTTCGGAGTCAAGAAATGACTCACTCTGAGTTTTTATCGGTTCCGTTAGGAGCTGCGAAGAGTCGTTAATCTAGCTTACTTATTAGATAAATTTCGGGGACGAAATTCTAATAAGTGGGGGAGACTGTAACAACCCCAAATTTTAAATCCGACTTGTACGGCAATTGTCAAAATTGTGACCCGGCTACGTGAATACTGGTCAATATTTCGAACTTCGGGAGTCGACGCCGAAGTGATTTTATGATTCTTTGATTTTGTGTAATAGTATGTTAGTATTTTACGAGTCTCGCGCCTGGTCGGACGATATTTAATTGAGTGAGGTTTCGACTAGTCAAACGGGGAGTAAAACATATAACTAAATGAATTTTAATTAATTTAATAAATTAGTTAACGGGATGTGGCGAGAAAATGGACACGACGAGCCAATTGACGGAGAAATACGGACCGAGGAACGTCGTTTGAACGTGGGAGTTAGTTAAATATGTAACATGCGGACTATGTGATTAGTATTGTAAAAGTGACACAACCTAATGGTAAGGAGCCATGAGATTGGCCTAGAGATGTGTGTGTGTGCTAAGATGAGATGATGTGGTAAAAGACCCATAAGGGTAGATGTGTTTAAATGTATGAAGTGAAGGGAGAAGGGCAAAAAGGTCATTTGATGTTATATATATACAAACCGTTTCAACAATCAAACCCTACTATTCATCTCCTTCTCCACCACCCTCACCACCGCCGCCACCTCTCCTCTCCTCTCCTCTTTCGACCCACGCCCGTCGGAGCACATTCGCCGAACCCTCACCGAAGGTCGGTGGTCTCTCTCCTCCACTCTCTCTCGGTTTCAAAAAAAAAAAAAAAAAAAAAAAAAAAAACCTTGCGTCTCGGTCAAGAGAAAAACAAATTTGAAGAAGATGCACACGTGCATCATTATCTAATATTATATATATAAATATAATATATATATATATCTATATATATGTATGTATATATATATGTATATATATGTATATGTATAGAAGAAAAATAGCAAATATATATATATTGAAAAATTCAGAAAAATATGATAAATTAGGAAATGAGTTCATAAATGAGTTTTGGGATTCTCTCGGAAATGTTGGCGGGATATAGTCGGGGTTTTAGCCTCGAAAAACGTGAAAATTGATATAATGTATCAAATTGAAGCTAATTTAATGACAAATAATCTTAGGTATAATTCGGGTGGTAATTTTGATTTGTTTGGCATTTATTCAAGCTGGACTGGATAATTGGAGTGCGGTATAGGAAATCGGGAAGTCGCGTTAGGATCTCGGAGTTGTCATACGAGTCACGATAGTTCAGGTAAGTACATTTGCCTTAAAAAGCATTTGTATGTTTGTAAGCCAGTTAGAAAATGCCATGTGATTCATTTTCATGCCATTGTGTTTGTTATTATTTACTTGTTGGCCTTCAATTCCATACTTCTTGTATGTGTGATTCCCGGCGTAAGTGTTTTGTCTCGAAAGTACTAGGACCTGCACTAGAGGGATAAAACGCGGGCACTCGCGGCCACGAGTGTGTGACCACCCTTAGTGATCGTGTGACACCGAGTTCTTGGGTGGATAGGTTCGAGTCCCTTTCCGGTCATAGGCGTGCCTTCGCTTGTGTCGATGCCCGGGAAGACCTCGCGAGGTCTTCGCCGTTATGCTATGGACTAGACCACTTATGAGCCTCTTTTGATTCTTTGGAACACACTTAACTCTCGATTGATATCCATTAGTCTGTTTATCATGCATCTTGTCTATTTAATTTCCTGTCTTTTTATTTCCGCATGATATTTAGACTACTTTATTTGAATTATCATGAATTACTGTTGTTTTCTGCTGGCATTACATTCGATTTTATTCAGTTACTCACCGTCTAGTTTGTGACGGTGGGTGCAGATAGGGCGGAGAGCAGCAAGGGCAAGGGACCTTGCCTAGGTGATCTATTGTGAGGATTAGCGGCTGGATTTGGAGACTATTTTATAGGTTTCCTTATGTTTTGCTTTTATGTATATCGTTTTATATATATATGCTTTCGGATTATTAAACTTGGCAAATTTTGATGAGATTGGTATCATGTACCTTTGCATTTCGAATTGTACATGAATACCCGGGGTTTTCCACACTTATAGAATTCCTATAATTTCCTTTGATTGAGTTATTTCCCCTTTGTTTTAATTGTTTAGTCTTCCGTTGTTTATTATTGCAATAACTCTTTCATAAATTACTAAATTGACTAAATTGAAGGCTGACTAGGCTCGTCAGGTTGCCGAGTGATGACTCGGGGCTTGTACGGGTCTAGGCCGGGCGTACCCAATTGCATGGGGAAATTGAGGCCGTCACACTGGGATGCCCCTGGCCAACCAAACAGGGACCGATTTGGTCCCTGTTCAACCAAATAGGGACCAAATTGGTCCCTGGCCAAATAAATTGGAAAAAAACATCAAATAAAATAAAATAAAATAGGAAAAACCTACGATGGGCGTCGACATCCCGACGAAGCCCTTAAACGGCACAACACGTGTGACCCACACCATTGGGTCCCCAAATATGAATTAAAAATTAAAATATACAACTTTAAATTTAGTAAAATTCTTATGTAGAGTTGTATAAATTGCTTAGATTCGCGAGGCGGTTCACGTGGGACCCCAATCGCGCGAGGAGTCGGTATAGGCGTTGCGACGGGTCCAGGTAAGTGGGGAGCTTCGCTCATGCATTAAATATGGCTTGATTATTAGATAATTATGAATGCATGTTTTGAATGTAACGACTTGGGAATGGGTTGCGTCGTAATATTGGTTTGGATCTCTATTATCTATGGAATTGTGAATACATTGTTTTGCCTTTTATGTTATTCGATGCCCCAGAATGTGTGGAGTTCCACCGCGGGCCAAATTAGCAAGTAGTCTATATCTTAGACGCCCCAGAATGTTGTGGTAGTTAACCACCGAGGGTTTACTTGACTAATTGAATGCATAAGGTGAATTATTCGAGGGTAAGGGTTTGGAGTTTCATCTTTTGCTACTTGATGATTCTTTGAGACGTGTAGCGGTGATGGCTTGGATGAATCTATCTTTATTTTGGTGCAATTATTTAGAGGGCGTAACGGCCATTGCGTTTCCACTAGTTATTGTACCAATTCAAAAGTAGATGATTCGGTCACCGAATCCTTACCAATATCTAGTTCGCATTGAATGGAACAACGGCTTATATTAATATATATATCTTTCGCATTTCATTTAAATCTTTCATTTGACTTTATATGTATGTCATGTGTAGATTTTATAAATGAAAAATGACGAATATTATCATGCATGAAATAAATGAATGTTTATCAAATGTGTTGTAAAACTGTTATGCTTTTATGTATAGTATAATGAATGGAATACGACTTGAAATATTGACACGAAGATTATTGGATGTCTAATTTGGAAATGGAAATACTATTTATTCATTCTTCTTAGAATATGAATCCATTTTCATAACTACGATGAGCATGAGCAATGGCTTTACTTGTATCAAATTATGTGTTCATTTATATGCTTATATTTGGTTATGATTTACATTTATTCGGTTATTACATGAAGTGTTATGAGTATGGATTTGGTGTCAAGTAGAATTTGCATGAGTACTAGGTAGTACTTGCATATTTAATGTTTGAGTGAGTCTTTCCTCTTATTGAGCATCGTTGGTTTTTTAGCTCACCCCTCTCTACCCCACAGGTCCCTCTACCAGTGCTATAGACAAGAAAGGCAAGGGAAAGGATCTGTCTTGAAGTTCCTTCATATGTGAGCCTCGTATGATATTAGCATATTATTAATATTAATCGTTTTGTAAACCTCATACGTGGGTTATAACTTAAGACTTAGTTAATGGGTAGTTTTAAACCTTTATAATATTATTATGAAGATGTATGAGACTTTTAAATATTAAAGATGATAGATCTTATTATTATATACAGGATTATATGATTTTATTATGATTATCTTTTACACTCTTATTATCATATATCTTGTTAGAATGATTATTCCGCAGGTTTATTTAGTCGTGCCAAGCCATTATTTGGGCCTGGTTCAGGTATCGAGTCTAGATAACAGTTTGGGCCGGACGACTTGACCCTAGGTCAGGGAAGGGTCGTCACAGTTGGTATCAGAGCCTAAGGATTAGAACCTAGGGAAACATTAGGTTAGAAAAACCTAAGTTGTAGAGCCTTAAATTAAAAAAAATCAAAAATCAAGTTTAAGTCGAAGAAATCCATGGTATGGGACATCGGTTTGAGTCGACTTAATGTGCACAAATGTCAAAATTCTAGATTGGGAAGGGATCGAAAACCAAAGATAAAGTGTTAATATATTGTTATATGTTTATGAATGTAATATATTTATAACATTAGATATTTTTGTAAATTCCTCAAATTATTGGACTAACCACTTGTTGCTCTACAGTGCACTATGAGTAACCATGGGGGAAGTTCAAATAATTTGAGGGATGCTCAGGACAGAGATGATAGACATTGGTGTAGGGAAATGGAGCAGCGCATCTCTTCCTTGACGGAGTCACATCAAAAAGCCCTACAAGAAATGGCGTCTGCTCAAAAAAAGAATATGTCCCGTATTATGGAACTTATACAAACACAAGGAAATGCTAGATCAGTCGAGCAAGTGCAGGTAGGACAGGGGCCTAATCCTCCACTAGAACCTGTCCATGAGCACCAAGTAGCAGAGGAAGGCGCGTATTCCGTCACTAATACGGTGGCAGTAGCTGTACATGGAGGAGACAAGGATACGGAGGCATATTGGAGAGGAAAATTACAGAAGGAGTTCATGAAGTATGACATACCTCGTTTCTATGGGGATAGGTATCCCGTAGAGGCTGAAGCATGGATCTTGCACATGGATAAGAGGATGAAGACTCTAAGTATTGATGAGTGGACTATGGTACCTCTAGTGTCTTTCTTGTTGGAGCATCTAGCCCACAAATGGTGGTAATCCATCGAAAGAGCTCAAGGGACTAATATGTCTTGGACACAGTTCAAGAAATTGTTTTATGATGAGTGGTTCCCAGAATCAGTAAAGGCAGTAAAGATTCGAGAATTTATTGACTTAGTGCAAGGCAGCATGGGTGTAGCAGATTATGCAGCAAAGTATAATGAATTAGCTGAGTTTGCGCATGAGTACGTTCCATTTGAGACAGCACGGAGGAGACGTTTCGTTGATGGGTTGATGGAGGAGATTCACTCCCTAGTGGCAGCATCAGGGGCAGAGAAATTTCAGCAAGCGTATAACAGGGCACTCGACTGTGAAGATGCACTTCGCATTAATGAGACACGATCTAGTCGGTATGGTCAAGGCAAAAGAAATTTTGATAATTATCAGAGGTGACCTGAGAAAAACTTAAAGAAACTTCAGTTTTGAGGGGCATCAAGCGGATCGACACACTCAGTGGTTGCATCGAAGGCCACACACCCTTTGACGGGGAACACCACACCTTCCCATGCTTCCGTACCTTCGACTAACCAGGGTGTGACATTTAAACAGCCACGTCCACCGCAACAGAATAAGAATAGTGGCAGGGGATCAGTAGGGCCATGGCTGAGTGTATCAGGAAGTGTCGCGCAGCCACAGCCGGAATGCTCAGAAGTCACATATTGTATGTTTTCGGTGCAAGAAGCCGGGGCGTTACAAGAACCAATGTCCATACCCACCATCATCTGAGGAGAGTGCAGCCCCAGTTGCTCGAGGACGAGTTCATGCTATGGCGAACAGGATCAGAGAGCCGCGCGACAGTTAGTCGCAGGTACGGTTTCAATTAATGGTCGTAACATGCATACATTATTTGATTCTGGTTCTACTATTTCTCTTATCTTGGGGGCTATGGTACATGCTTTGGGATTGATACCAATTAGTGCACACACATACTTGATTTTGAGCACAATCTCCACCAAAAAGATATACCCTAATATGACATGTGAGGGGTGCATAATAAAAATTGGGGATTACACTATGCCGTTTGATTTGCGAGTATTAGAATGTTTAGAATATGATGCACTATTGGGAATGGACTGGTTAGAGACGTATCATGCTAAGATAGATTGTTTCAATAAGTCGATCTTTCAGATTCTAGGCACTACTCCATTTGAGTTTAGAGGTTGTTCTTTGGCTAATGTTATTAGCCGAAGTAGAATTGCGACTTTTGATTAGATAGAGACTATTGTGAGTTTAACTTCTATGGGAGAAGAGGGGCAAGAAGTCGTAATTGAGAAGATTCCTGTTGTTAGGGATTTTCCAGATGTTTTTCCTTCTGACCTTCCAGGACTTCCTCCACATCGAGACATTGACTTTGTGATTGACCTTATTCCCGGTACTAGACTAGTTTCTAAGGCACCTTATTGTATGGCGGATACCGAGTTGAAAGAGTTGAAGAAGCAACTAGAGGAGTTGACTCAGAAAGGCTTAATTTCCTCAAGTGTCTTGCTATGGGGAGCACCCGTGTTATTCGTGAAGAAGAAGGACGACAGTTTGAGAATGTGTATTGACTACCGACAGTTGAATAAGGTGACTATTCGGAACAAGTATCCGCTTCTCAGGATCGATGATTTATTTGACCAATTGAGGGGAGTAAGGATCTTTTCGAAAATAGATTTGAGATCAGGGTACCATCAACTGCGCATACGAGAAGAATTATCCGGTGCATGACTTAGAGTTAGCAGCAGTTGTGTTTGCTTTGAAATTATGGAGACATTATCTGTACGAAGAAAAGTTTACTAGTTTATTCAGATCACAAAAGTTTGAAGTACCTGTTTACTTAGAGTGATTTGAACATGAGACAGAGGAGTTGGTTGGAATTCTTGAAAGACTACGACTTCACACTTGAGTATCACCCAGGGAAAGCGAATGTAGTGGCAGATGCTTTGAGCCATATTCGATTGGAGTCAGAGTCCGAGGTTGTAATGCAAATACATGAAGTACCTGTAGAAGACTCAGATGTCATAAGGAGTCAAGAGCATGTTTAGATGAGAGCGGAGCCAGTGGCATTGTTTAGAGTGATTGATTGTCAGAGGGCCGATTCTGAGTATGGACGGTATAGTTCATTGGTAGATAATAGCGATGATAAGGACTGGAGACTGTCAGGTGATGGGGTGTTGAGGTTCCGAATCAGAGTATGGATACCATCTCATAAACAGTTAAGAGATGATTTACTCAAAGAAGCTCATAGATCATGGTTCACAGTGCATCCTGGAGATAATAAAATGTACCAAGATATGAAACGAATGTATTGGTGGCCGGGGATGAAAGTTGACATCGCTACTTACATTCAGAACTGCGAGATCTGTCAGCTAGTAAAAGCTGATCACCAAAAACCAGGAGGATTATTGCAACCATTGCCTATTCCACAATGGAAGTGGAAACACATAGCCATGGATTTTGTTTTGGGGCTGCCGAAAACACAAAAAGGGCATGATGCGGTTTGGGTGGTTGTAGATCGTTTGACTAAGTTGGCACACTTTATTCCTATCTCCATGGGATATTCAGCATACAGACTTGGAGGCGTTTACGTCAATGAAATTGTCAGGTTACATGGGGTTCTGGTGACTATAGTGTCGGATCGTGATCCGAGATTTACCTCTCGCTTTGAGAGGGTTTCAAAGCACTGAGATGGGAACTCAACTCAATCTCAGTACGGCCTTTCACCCTCAGACTGATGGGCAGACCGAGAGATTGATCCAGATACTTGAGGACATGCTTCGAGCCTGTGTATTGGATTTCGGTGGAAGTTGGAAATAATAAATTTCGTTGTGCGAGTTCGCATACAATAACAGTTTTTAAGCAAGCATTGGTATGGCACCTTTTGAGGCTCTTTATGGGAGACCGTGTAGATCTCCAGTTAGTTGGACCGAGGTCGGAGATGTGGTGTTGCTTGGACTAGAAATGGTTCATGATCAAACAGAAAGAATTAAGATTATTAGGCAACGACTAGAAACCGCTTAAAGCCGTCAGAAAAAGTATGCCGATAAGGACCATCGAGATGTTGTATTCAAGGAAGGGGAATTCGTGCTTTTGAAAGTTTCTCCTATAAAAGGGCATCACCGATTCGGGTTAAAAGGAAAGTTATCTTCAAGATTCATCGGACCATTCGAGATCAAGAAAAAGGTGGGACCAGTAGCTTTTCGTCTCAAGTTACCACCATAGTTAGCGGGAGTATATGATGTTTTTCATATCTCCATGTTGAGGAAGGCACATAATAAACACGCACCGAGGATTGATTGGGGGCAAGTTGATCTAAGGGAGGACGTGTCATATGATGAGCAGCCGATCCAGATAGTAGATAGGAAAATAAGAAAATTATGTAATAAGGAATACGCAATAATGCAAGTCCAATGGCAATTCCATTGGGAACAAGAGTTGACTTGGGAGCGGGAGGATTACATGATAGAGAATTTTCCATTTCTCTTTGATTCTTGAGGTATGACTCTGATTTAATTTCGAGGACGAAGTTCTTTAAATTGGGGATATTGTAACGACCCAAATATTCTCCAACCCATTTTAAAGATATTTTGATGATTTTATATTAAAGTGTATGAACAAATGAAATTGATACACGAAATTAATCTTAACAAGACTTGGACTAAGTGGAAATAGTCTATATGGGCTTCACAAGGAAATTGGGCCCATAGGGGTATTTACGTCATTCGGGTTGAATTTGTGAAAAACCCTAACTATATAAGGATATGTTGCAAACCCTAGTCACCCCTTTTGTTGTTTTAACAAGTTTGAGAGAGAGGAGAATAAGAGAAAACACCAATATAGGAGAGGTAATCTCTTGTTGTGATTTTTCCTTTTTCTTTTTTTTTTCTTTCTCTTTTCTTTCTTTTCTTCTTCTTCTTGTTTGATTTGTGTTGAATATAGGAGAAGGGGTGGCGGCTCCTAGTGGAGCCGCTGGACTGTGGAGGCGGCGCCACTAGGGTGCCGCCTGAGATGGGCAGCGGCGCCGCCGCCAGCAAAGGAGGGGGTGGGCTTTGCCACCCCCATGTGTATGTGAGGAAGAAGGGGGTGGCAATAGCCACCCCACTTCCTCCATCACCGCCACCACCACCGCCACCACGGCTGGTGAGCCTCGGTCTTTGACCTAGATCCGAGGGTTAGGGTGGGTGGGGGAAACCCCCACCCGTGAAGCCGAGACGCCAGGGGAGTCTGCCCCTGGTTTCAGTCCCAGGAGCAGACAGGCCCCTGGACCATTCCAGGGGCCAGTCTACCCCTGGGGAGGCTTGGTGGACCGTTGACTAGGGGCTGGGACGCCCCTGGCCAACCAAACAGGGACCAAATTGGTCTCTGGCCAAATAAATTGGAAAAAAAATAAAATAGGAAAAACCTATGATGGGCGTCGACATCCCTACGAAGCCCTTAAACGGCACAACACGTGGGACCCACACCATTAGGTCCCCAAATATGAATTAAAAATTAAAATATACAACTTTAAATTTAGTAAAATTCTTATGTAGAGTTGTATAAATTACGTAGATTCGCGAGGCAGTTCACGTGGGACACCAAACTCGCGAGGAGTCGGTATAGGCGTCGCGACGGGTCCAGGTAAGTGGGGAGCTTCGCTCATGCATTAAATATGGCTTGATTATTAGATAATTAGGAATGCATGTTTTGAATGTAACGACTTGGGAATGGGTTGCGTCGTGATATTGGTTTGGATCTTTATTATCTATGGAATTGTGAATACATTGTTTTGCCTTTTATGTTATTCAATGTCCCAGAATGTATGGAGTTCCACCGTGGGCCAAATTAGCAAGTAGTCTATATCTTGGACGCCCTAGAATGTTGTGGTAGTTAACCACCGAAGGTTTACTTGACTAATTGAATGCATAAGGTGAATTATTCGAGGGTAAGGGTTTGGAGTTCCATCCTTTGCTACTTGATGATTCTTTGAGACGTGTAGCGGTGACGGCTTGGATGAATCTATCTTTATTTTGGTGCAATTATTTAGAGGGCGTAACGTCCATTGCGTTTCCACTAGTTATTGTACCAATTCAAAAGTAGATGATTCGGTCACCGGATCCTTACCAATATGTAGTTCGCATTGAATGAAACAACGACTTATATTAATATATATATCTATCGCATTTCATTTAAATCTTTCATTTGACTTTATATGTATGTCATGTGTAGATTTTATAAATGAAAAATGACGAATATTATCATGCATGAAATAAATGAATGTTTATCAAATGTGTTGTAAAACTGTTATGCTTTTATGTATAGTATAATGAATGGAATACGACTTGAAATATTGACACGAAGATTATTGGATGTCTAATTTGGAAATGGAAATACTATTTATTCATTCTTTTTAGAATATGAATCCATTTTCATAACTACGATCAGCATGAACAATGCCTTTACTTGTATCGAATTATGTGTTCATTTATATGCTTATATTTGGTTATGAC
The DNA here is from genome assembly GCA_039657345.1 of Stephania japonica. Taxonomy (NCBI): domain Eukaryota; kingdom Viridiplantae; phylum Streptophyta; class Magnoliopsida; order Ranunculales; family Menispermaceae; genus Stephania; species Stephania japonica. The sequence goes on from CM077556.1 coordinate 76,681,707, forward strand.
TTACATTTATTCGGTTATTACATGAAGTGTTATGAGTATGGATTTGGTGTCATGTAGAATTTGCATGAGTACTAGGTAGTACTTGCATATTTAATGTTTGAGCGAGTCTTTCCTCTTATTGAGCATCGTTGGTTCTTTAGCTTACCCCACTCTACCCCACAGGTCCCTCTACTAGCGCGATAGACAAGAAAGGCAAGGGAAAGGATCTATCTTGAAGTTCCTTCATATGTGAGCCTCGTATGATATTAGGATATTATTAATATTAATCGTTTTGTAAACCTCGTACGTGGGTTATAACTTAAGACTTAGTTAATGGGTAGTTTTAAACCTTTATAATATTATTATGAAGATGTATGAGACTTTTAAATATTAAAGATGATAGATCTTATTATTATATACAGGATTATATGATTTTATTATGATTATCTTTTACACTCTTATTATCATATATCTTGTTAGAATGATTATTCCGCAGGTTTATTTAGGCGTGCCAAGCCGTTATTTGGGCCTAGTTCAGGTATCGGGTCTAGTTAACAGTTTGGGCCGGACGACTTGACCCTAGGTCAGGAAAGGGTCGTCACACCTTTCATTTCAAATCCTTGAGTATATAAACTTAATGTTGATGCTTCATATGCAAATTGATCATGTAAACTAATTGTAAAATTAGGAAAACAATTAAAGAAAATAGGTCCTTCAATTATTCCTAATAATAAATCATTAAACTTTATGTGTCATTTATCTCTTACGGATGCTAACACAGAAGTATTTAGTTCTAATGCAGTTAATGGTTTTATTGCAACTGGTATTAATCCTATATGCAAATATTTGTATTTTTCTTTATAAGTATTTATTTTTTCTGGAGAGATTAGAAGTATTTCTTGGCCTTCTGCATCAATTGATTTAGTTTCCTCTTTTATTTTTACTATAAAATCTTGCTTTTTGGAAAAAGTTCCATTAGTATATATCTGTTTTGGATCTATGGTTGGCAAATTCCAATTTTGCAGTGATTGTTATATATCTACATATGATATTTCACTTATATTTCTTAAATCTAATGTTGATTTCATTTTTTCTGTCTTTGTGATTGATTGATGATCAGATTTTGATGTCAAGGTGGATGATTCAAACTTAGGACTATGTTTTCTTAATGAAAGAGAAGATTTTATTTTCTTCATTAATTCACTCATGTCTCACCTGGGTTCTTAGAGTTCTAGCTTGGTCAACGATTTACTGCTAGACTTATGCTCCCTTCTGCTAGCCTTACTACGTGACTAGGAAAGCTCCTAACTCCAATGACAAAGGTTAAACAGAAGATAAATTAAAGAAAACAAAATTTTAACTTTCAAAAGAAATTTCATAGAAATAAGTTCTTCAAATCCTTTTCGAAATCACAATCAAACTTAAAACTGAGGAAATACTTACAGGAGATGAGAATGGAGAACTTGATTTACTTGGAGATGGCACTAGATTTTCAGATGAACTAGGCTCTGATACCAATAATTGATAATAAATTAATAATTGTCTTTATCGAATTAATAACAAAACATTATTTAGTGGTTTATAATTTATAACAAAACATTATTTGGCTAGTGATTCCTCACATCCATCTCTAGTGAGACGCTTTGACAACTCTAGAGGTAAGTTATTAAATACAGCACATACAATTGGTGAGTCTCGAACCCTCACTAATATTGGTAGAACAACTCATAATACTCTACTAATTAAGTCAAGTGATACTTTGCATCTAAAGCTTCCTCCAATGGCCATTAAGTTTTTAATTTAAACTTTTTGAAACTAATTACATGTAACATTAATTAATTAGATATTAGATATACTAATCAAGTGGGTGGCTCAATAATTTTGGTACGTAATAACAATATTGTAAAAGGTGAGAGTTCGAGTACCGACAAGAGTTTCTTATAGAAAAAATTATATATTAGATATAACTATTTCTCAATTGAAAAAAACAAAAATGCCTAGAAAAAATTGAAAAAAAAAGGCATATATGCAAGCACGCAGCCGACCCGCTTATTAGCGTAGCTATTAGATTGAGAGTTCAAGTCTCAATAAGTCTTCTCATATATTCCTATAAAGGAAGTTTCTATTATGGAATATGGATGACCATGCATATACACTAACATATTGTGTAGTCATGTAACTTGTATTTCTTACTTAATAGTACCTCCAATTGTCTATGTTGCTTGTGATGTGTTGTATGACATGGGGTATATGTGTTGCTTGCACACATTGTATGAAATACATTTATCATCATCACCAAATGGCCTATATAAAGGGTGCCAACCTCATTGTAAAAACACACTAAGTTGAATAAAAACTTCTCATTCCAACTATCTCATTTCTTCTCTTCTCCTTTGTAGTAGTAGTTTGTAGTAGTAGAAGTTCTTAGTCTTCTATTTCATTCTCTAGTTCTTAGCAAGTCTCAATTCAATTCACAACACATTATCAGCACGAGCTTGCTCTAGCATTACGGAGATCTTGAAGTTCAAGAAGGCTTGTTAAGGAGACAAAGCTAGGAAGGTATATGTAACGACCCGTTACTTTAAGTAGGTGATTAGTGTTAATCCGAATGGTAATTAATCCGAGTTAGGCTCGTGGTTAAGCCCGATTTGTCATGACTAACGTGTGTGTGGAATTGCGTGATGTATTGTGTTTGTTTGGTGTGTATTAGTACATATACGTGAATAATCAGACTAATGAGGAAATGTCTAATACCATGTGTGGGTCATGTGGACACACATGAGACGCGAGATAGCGTTGACGCTTGAGTGTGATCGACGGTAGAAATTACGTAATTATGGGCGTAATTATGGATATAGATATATATTTATATATATTATGGATATATATAAATATATAAATTAAAATAGAAAATAATAAAATATAGCAAATTGTCGGGGCAGTGTGATACGCGATGTCACGAATGACACGCGTCGGACATACGGTGGTGTGCACGCCCGAGATGTTCTCGTTGGCGTGCCAACCGGAATTTTAGGCATAAGATATCGATAAATATATATATTTATATATAAATTAGTATATATAAATATATAATATATTGGAAAAATGTGAAATTACCATAAAGGGTAATGGAGTAAAGAAAGAAATGAGATAAGCTCAAGGGTATTTTGGTCATTTCCTCACCAAACCGCCTTCTCCCCTCGTTAAATCGAGAAATGAGAACAGAGAGAGATCGAACGGTGAGGAAGAGGAAGGAGAGAGAGAGCCGGGACGCGGAGGCGAGATCACTGGCTCGCGTCGATGAGGAGAGCTCGAGAGGGAGAGATGAAATTGAGGTAAGCTTGTGCTGTTGTGTTGTTGTTTCAGTTGGTGTGGTGGATGTTGTTGTTGTAACTGTTGTGAGGGTGATAAGCTCGGCCATGGCGGAAAGCCATGGCCGAGGGTGGAGACGGCAAGGGAGTAGTCTCCCTTGCCAAATCGAGTTGGGGTTGGGGTTGGGAGCCAACCCCAATCGAAGAAGAAAGAAAAAAAAAATGATGAAGAACAGAGCAGCGCTCTGTTGAGTCGCGAGGAAGGGGATGACCCTGAACCGGGCCGGTTCGGCTCGGTTGAGCCGAACCCGGTTCAGGCCCGGTTCAGGGCCAAATCAAATGAAAAAAAAGGAGAAAATAGAAAAGAAAATTCAGAAAAATAAGAAAAATAGTATTTTGACCAAACAAATAGAAATTGAAGGATTTATATGAAAAATGAGAAGTTTGAAAGTCGGATGAGACTTTACACCGGGGTTTTTACCCCGAAAAGCGTGAAATGGTGAAAATAGGTTAGAAATTAGGTCCCGAGATGTCGAATTCGAATGGGACCAGTTTAGGAATATTAATGAATGACTATTAGACATAAATTGATAATTGTTAGTCTATTTTAGGTAATGGACTGATGTGGAAAGGTTTGAGAACTCCGAGGAGTTGGACAAGTCGGTAAAACATAGAAAGCTCAGGACAGGTAAGTGGGACTCGTAGCTTTTATCAATTATGCAATGTAAACTAGTATTATTAGAGCATGTAGTGTACTGGACTGGGAATGGGGCAATGTACCGTGATTTGACTGTGGTTTTACAAAAATGTTTTGAAATGAAAATGGATTCGGAAAGAGGTTTGACGGGACGGATCGGCCTGGGGTTTGGAAGTGTGTTGGAGTTGCTAACCATCACCGCACCCAGTGACTTGGGAATTATCCCGATCAATGCTTTCCAGTTGAGTTTAGCAGCTCATTAGTCATAAACCAATTAGATGAGCAGTGATTGGTTTAGTGATGATGAGTAAGTGCAACTCGGTGTTTTATGAGTTGGCGGCACATTGACAAGAACTGGTTAGATGCCCAGTGATTGGTTCTTGGATATGTGAGGGGGCGACTCAATGCAAATACGAATATGTGAAATACAAATTACGGGTACATTGCAATGAACCAAAGAACTTGCATCTGTTATATATATTGTTTATATTGATTCATATGCTCCTGTAGATATGCATTTTATTCATGTTGTTATACATTGCTTTAATATTAATTGATAGTTGATGGTTGGTATGAGAGTCACTTACTGAGCATGTAGGAGCTCACCCACCTTAACATCTCCAGGTATGAATGTACGCTAGGACTTGAAACTCAGGAAAGGAGAAGACCAGGAGTTTAGTATCTTCTCTACGATGCAGTGAGTTTCCTGTTATATATATTGTATTGCATTATGATTTGTAATTAAATGAGTGGGAATACGAGCTCAATACCGATGTTCATACCGGTATTGTATATTTTGTATTTTATCGAAAAAGTTTTAAATTTTCCGCTGCGTTGGTTTTCGTTTATTTTATTCGGTTAATGAATATAAAGATATACAGGAATTGTCAGGGAATTTTGATAAGGCTGCTGACTATAATTAGGTCCGATCTGGTTTACCGGGGCTTAATTAGGGTTTCAGGCCGGACGTTCCTTAATTTTAATTTGGGGATGTTACAGTTGGTATCAGAGCCAAGGCTTTACAAACTTAAGTTTTTTTTATTGGTCTCGAAGTAAGAGACAGTTTTGATATAGATTGATATAAGAGACTATGTTGTAAAGCTTGGTTTGATTATTCCACTGAGAAGTCAATGGAATAACTCTGATATAGATTAGTATCAGAGACTGATGTTGTCACTTTCGGTCCAGTTTCGAAGTGATGTGATAATACTGATACCATTTGGATTGAAATTTTGAGTTGGACCTGTATATTAAAATTAAAAATTTAGGTTAACTGACTTGGAGATTGATTCTCAAGTCAGGGATAAACCAAGATTAAATGAACGATTTTATCGATGTTTTGGTGGGTAATGAAAGATAAAAGCTTGAGACATGTATTTGTGAGCTTTATATTATATCTATGTGATAGATATAGTTGTACTGTCTTGCCTTGGAATGAATCTGAAAGTCTTATCTCACATCTAGGACTTGGTAAGTCAAAAGAAATTGATGGTGAGGGTTCTTGGGAACCTAGACTTCAGGGATATTGTGATAAAAGAAGACAGTGGAACGATGATAAGATGGGTTATATCCGTCTATGTCTCATGAAATGAGAATGTATATATAATGAGGGTTAGGGTTTATGGAACCTTGAACCCAAATGATATAGATATGGAAATGAGATGAGTTATGAATAACTCTTTCATTGAGTAGTCTCAAATGGTCTGAATCCTCACTGATATTGTCTGAGGAGAAATAATCGGTATAGAAGGAACGATGGGTCCTGGACTTAGAGACGTATGTCAAGTGAATTGACTTTTAAAAATGGAATGAATGACCATACAAGGTAAATGGAATATGAAACGATTGACAATGATACTCAAAGGTAATGGGTCACTTTGAGTAGAAAATATACTAGTGTTGAAACTAGTTCAGTGAGATGAAAAGTTATTCAATGGGAAAGATTGGTGGTAAATGGTGATGAGAACCTGGTTGAGGTTAGTTAATCACTATATTATTCATACTTAATGAATGAATATGAAGTATAAGACTTCATATAGGATGTGAATCCATACAGAAATAATGAGAAGAAATTTGTCTGTATTGTTGTGGAGTAGCCTCTTCTACTGAAAATAATATAAGAAAGAGGTTTATTAGTGTTGTGGTGAGGTAACTACAAACACTAATAGTATAATAATAAGCAAGTCTGTCAGTATAGCTGAGATATAGTTGTATATACTGAAGCCAGAATAACAAAGGCCTATGAGTGTTGTTGTGGGTAATCACACTCATTAATAGAGCAATAAGAGAAATGAATGATAATATGGTATAACCATACATAAAGAAATGAGACGTGAGTTTACTAAATTGAGGTATAGATCAAAGATGGAATATACAAAAACGAAATGAATGTAACATTACGCTGAAAGTGAAGAGTTATAACAAGAAATGAGAGATGAAAGATTTGAGAAAAAAAAATTGTGTTCTTGATCAACTCTATCTTGTTTGATGAAGTAGAATCAGTTGTGAGGTAATGGTAAATTGAGAATAAAGTGAAGAGTAAGTTGCAAATAGATATGCTGAAAGATTGGAAAGGTCAAAGTTAGAGGCTTAACATCAAAGTATTTAAGAATTTTTGAGGCATGAATACATAAAGATTTATAGAAGAGAAAAATTATTTACTAAATTAGAGGCTTAACATCAAAGTATTTAACATCAAAGTATTTAATAATCAAGTTGTGAACATATATTTAATCGTATATTATTTATTTTTTTTATAAAAGAGAAAAATTATTTACTAAATTTTTTGACATATTTTCAGACTATGGCAAACCTTCAAAAACTTGAATTTATTGCTCTTGATATCACTGGAAATAATTATTCGCCATGACAACTAGATGCCGAGATACATCTCCAAGCTAAAGACTTAAGAGAAACTATTATAGAAGGAAATGAAACATCAATGCAAGACCGTGTGAAAGCACTGATATTCCTTCGCCATCATCTCCATGAAGGCTTGAAATGTGAGTATCTCACTATAAAAGATCCTCTCACCTTGTGGTTAAGCTTGAAAGAGCGATATGATCACCAAAAGACGGTGATATTTCCAAAAGCTTAAAACGACTGGCTGAATCTTAGGCTGCAAGATTTCAAAACAGTCAGTGAGTAGAACTCCATCATGTTTAATATTACCTCTCGTTTGAGGCTTTGTGGAGAAAATATATCTGATGAGGCAATGATATAAAAAACATTCAGTACTTTTCATGCCTCGAATCTGTTGTTGCGACAGCAATATCGAGCGCGCCAATTTAAAATGTACTCAAAATTAATTTCTTGTCTCATGGTGACTGAACAAAATAACAAGCTTCTATTGAAGAACCATAACTCCCATCCAACTGGTTCTGCTTCAATTAATGAAGCAAGTGCAACATCTTATAATGACGATAAAAAGGGTCATGGAAAGAAAAACCACGGACGTGGAAATAGGAAAGGATCAATCAGCAAAGATCGTGGCAAGCTCTATTCTAAATTTTGTGACAATAAGTTTCAAAATAAATGGAATAAGAATGATGCCGTTCAGAATAAGGGGAAAAATATTGCTGAAAATGGGCATGCTCGTAATCGTGACCAACCTTGTTACAGATGTGGTCTAAAAGGCTACTGGGCTCATGTATGCCGCACGCCTAAGCATTTTATTGATCTTTATCAAGCCTCCTTAAAGGAGAAAGGAAAAACCGTTGAGATGAGCTTCACTGTCAGAGATGGCTCGTCGGACATCAATATATGGATGCCCCAAAATTTCATGATGATCCAAACACTAATTTTGATATTTTTAATGATCATATGTAACGATTTTAAATAATTCTATGTACTGATTTTTGTTATGCTTCTTAGTTATATGTACTAGTTTCTTATTATGAATGAAATATGACTCTTTTTCTAATTTGCCAAGCATTATTTATCTAGATGGATCAACAAATCATGTGTTCAAATCATGAATCAAATAAGAGCGATATATGTCTTGCTGATTGTGCTACAAGGCACACAATCCTTAAAACAGAGAATATTTTTTCAATTTGGACTTAGCTGAGGCTACTGTTCAAACAATATCTGGCATTTCTAATTTGATTAATGGCTTTGGAAGAGCAAATATTATGTTGCCTAGGGGAACAACAATTCATGTTAACAATGCCTTATACACTGAAAAATCCAGAAGAAATTTACTCAGCTTTAAAGATATTTGACAAAATGGATATCACATTGAAACCATGAACGAAAATAATAGAAAATTTCTCTATGTCACATTGGTTTCAAATGGGAAAAAAGAAGTGTTAGAAAAATTCTCAGCTTTATCCTCTGGATTATATTTTACTCATATAAGGCATGTCGAAACGAATGTCGTCTTAGATAAGAAAATTAATGATCCAAAGACATTTATTTTATGGCATGACCGACTTGGTCATCCAGGATCATCAATGATGCGAATAATAATTAATAATTAGCATGGGCATCCTTTAAGGAGTCACAAAATATTTTCAGCTGGTGATTATAATTGTGCTAGTTGTTCTCAAGGTAAATTGATAGTTAAATCATACCCAAGTAAAATTGTTGTGGAATCCCCAATTTTCTTAAAATGCATTCAGAGAGACATATGTGGACCTATTCATCCTCACTGTGGACCATTTAGATATTTCATGGTTTTGATAGATGAATCAACTAGGTGGTAACTTGTTTGTTTGCTTTCGACCCGCAATGTTGCATTTGCTAGACTTTTAGCGCAAACATTAAGTTAAGAGCACAATTTCCGGACAACCCAATCAAGATCATCCGTCTTAATAATGCCGGGGAATTTCAATCTCAAGCATTTAAAAATTATTGCATGTCTATAGGAATTACCATTGAACATTCTGTTCCACATGTGCATACCCAAAATGGTTTGGCAGAATCTCTGATCAAACGAATTCAATTAATTGCCAGACCTTTAATCATGAGAATTAAGTTATCAACTTCAGTTTAGGGACATGCATTCCTTCATGCGGCATCTATCATTCGTTATAGGCCTACTGCATACCATGAACATTCCCCCATGCAACTCATTTTAGGTCAACAACTAAATATTTCACACTTAAGAGTTTTTGGTTGTGCAGTGTATGTTCCTATACCACCTCCCAATAGAACTAAGAAGGGTCCACAATGAAAACTTAGGATTTATGTTGGATTTAACTCATCGTCCATTATAAGATACATTGAGCCCTTAACATGAGATTTATTTACTGCACGTTTTGCTGATTGTCACTTTGATGAATCAATTTTTCCACCATTAGGGGGAGATAAGAAGTCAATTAAAAAGGAATGACGCGAAATTGCTTGGAATGCATCAACTTTATCACATTATGATCCATGAACAAATCAGTGTGAACTTGAAGTTCAGAAGATCATTCATTTGCAAGAAATCGCAAATCAATTACTAGATGCATTTAATGATGCAAAACAAGTGACAAAATCACATATTCCAGCTGTAAATGCTCTTGCAAGAATTGATCTCTGTGCAATAAAATGCACAAGAACTAACGAAATGCTTAAAGCGTGGAAGACCGGTTGGTTCAAATGATACAATTCCTCGAAAGAGGAAAACGGGAGTAAAAATAAATACAAATCAAAATACTTATGAGAAAGCACAAGAATCCTTTGATAAGGGTTTATTAGAACAAGTTGATTCTGATGAGGAACAACTTCCTCTAGAATGAAAAAGATGAAAGTAATGAGATCTCAATAAATTATTTAAACTCTGGTAAGATTTGGGATTGAAATGAAATTGTTCCTGATGATATATTTGCTTTCAATGTATCCTTTGAAATATGTGAAAATGATGATGATCCAGAACCACGATCAGTGGACGAATGTAAAAAAAGACCTGATTGGCAAAAATGGCAAGATGCTATCCAAGCAGAGCTAAATTCGTTAAGGAAACGAGAGGTTTTTGGACCAATTGTCCAAATGCTAGATGGCGTAAAAGCTGTTGGATATAAATGAGTATTTATACGAAAGAGAAACGAAAAAAATGAAGTTACAAGGTACAAAGCAAGACTTGTAGCTCAAGGTTTCTCACAAAGACCTGGCATCGATTATAAGGAAACATATTCTCCTGTTATATATGCAATCACATTTCGGTTCTTGATAAGCCTTGCAGTCTCTGAAGGGCTCGATATGCGTTTAATGGATGTCGTTACAACATATCTGTACGGATCTTTAGACAGTGAGATATGTATGAAAATCCCTGATGGATTTGTAATATCCGATGAAATAAAATCAAAACCTCATAACATGCATTCTATAAAATTACAAAGGTCTTTATACAGGTTGAAACATTCTGGACGAATGTGGTAAAAACGTCTTAGTTATTATTTACTGAAAGAAGGATATGTAAATAATCCGTTTTGCTCATGTGTCTTCATTAAAAGATCATCAACAGGATTTTTGATTATTGCTGTATATTTTGATGATTTAAATATAGTGGGAAACCACAACGACATCGTTAGAACATCCGAATACTTGAAAAAGGAATTCGAGATGAAAGAACTTGGAAAAACAAGACTTTGTTTTGGTTTGCAAATTGAACATTTTTCAAGTGGAGTACTTGTCCATCAATCAAATTATATTGAAAAATTATTAAAAAGATTTTATATGGACAAGACATATCCATTGAACTCTCCAATGGTTGTCAGATCACTTGAAGTGGATAAGGATCCATTTCGACCTCATGAAAGTGATGAAGAGCTAATTGGTCCGAAAGTACCATATTTAAGTGCAATTGGTGCACTTATGTATCTTGCAAATTGTATAAGACTCGATATTGCTTTTGCTGTCAACCTACTTGCAAGATATAACTCTTCACTAACTCGAAGACATTGGAATGGTGTTAAATACGTTTTTCGATATCTTCGAGGTACAAGTGACATGGGTTTATTTTACTCGAGAGGGGTAAAATTGAATCTCCAAGGTTATGTTGATGCTGGGTTTTTATCTGATCCCCACAAGGCCCGTTCTCAAACAGGATATATATTCACCTGTGGTAATACTGTTGTATCATGGAAGTCAGTAAAACAAACTATGGTTGCTACTCTTCTTCCAATCATTCTGAAGTATTTGCAATTCATGAAGCAAGTCGTGAATGTATTTGGTTGAGAAACATGATTGAGCATATTCAAGAATCATATGGATTGCCTTCAATAAAAGATTCTCCAACCATATTATATGAAGATATTGCAGCATGTATTACACAATTAAGTGAAGGATTCATAAAATGAAACAGAACAAAACATATTTCACCAAAATTCTTTTATGTGCATGAGCTTCAGAAGAATGGTGAAATTGATGTCAAGCAAATCCAATCGAGCGATAATCTTGCTGATTTATTCACAAAAGCCTTACCAACTACGACATTTAAAAGGCTTACATATGGTATCGGCTTACGTAAACCTAAAGATATTGCAAGTAAAGAAACTGAACAAGTTTCACCCATGTTCACATGAGGAGTTATTGATTAGTGTATTGCACTCTTTTTCCCTTAGCTATAGTTTTATCCCATTGGGTTTTCCTATCAAGGTTTTTAATGAGACAATCTTAACAATATTATACACATCTTAATATTGATGAGAATAGTGTACTCTTTTTTCTTTTACTATATTTTTTCCCAAAGGGTTTTTCTTAGTAGAAGTTTTAACGAGGCACAATCTCTAAGCAAGTGTCATCCAAGGGGGAGTGTTATAGAATATGGATGATCATGCATGTACACCAACATATTGTGTAGTCATGTAACTTGTGTTTCTCACTTAATAGTACCTCCAATTGTCTATGTTGCTTGTGATGTGTTGTATGACATGGGATGTATGTGTTGCTTGTACATATTATATGAAGTACATTTATCATCATCACCAAATGACCTATATAAAGGGTGCCAACCTCATTGTAAAAACATACCAAATTGAATGAAAACTTCTCATTCCAACTATCTCATTTCTTCTCTTCTCCTTTGTAGTAATAATTTGTAGTAGTAGAAGTTCTTAGTCTTCTATTTCATTCTCTAGTTCTTAGCAAGTCTTAATTCAATTCACAACAGTTTCGCTTAAAAAAAAAAAAAGTGTGAAGCATGGACTAAAAAAACGCACCCGCTTTAATTCCATCAGTTTTTGTCCCAAATGAAAAAAAAAAAGGAATATCACTACGTACTGTAGTTTGAGGTCCCCATTAGTGTAGAGCAAGCAAGGATCCCCTTATTATAGGGCGGTCAATTGTTTGCGCACAACTTGGAAAATTGACTTCATAGGTTATTTTTTTAAAAAAAGAATTGGATTAAAATATCCTCGCCTTTCGTGACTTTTGTTATCAAAAGGAGTCAGCCCGAGAGTGGACAGGTAATGGCTAACTCGACTGACTCCTTTATAAATTTAACCAAAAAAAGATATTCATAATTTATTTTTTCTTTAAAATGTTATTTCAAATTTATTAGAGAAGAATTTTAAGTGAAACAAGCTTTTATTTATTTATTTATTGGTAGTTGACAAGCTTTTATTTAACATATATAAGAAACCTTATTTGTATAACTAAGTCTTGATGGAAATTGTCAAAGTATAAAAGAGTTGCATTGGTTGAAAATATTATAAGATAGAAAATATTGCACATAAAGGAAATCCATTGTTGGGGACTTGGTAGTGGTAGAGAATAGAGACTACTGAATTCAATGTATCTAGGCTTCCTTCACCAACATATATATATATATACAAAGTCCAAATGCTTGGATTTCATATAAAAATGTGTGTGCACAGTATGTATGTATATTTGGGGGCCTTAATATATGCAATTTCACATTAATTAGGAGGGGAAGAATAATATCTATAGGGGTGGAAAAAAATGTTAAGACCCCCCTAGCCAAGTCTTAGCTCCGCCTCTGTTTGTTAATATATCTTAATACCTTTTGAGATTTATTATTGTACCTCTAACTTTTCTAAATTGTTTAATTTGTAGCTTAAAATCACTTTTAAACTCTAAATTTGATGACGTAACACTTAAAATAATGAGTTTAAATAATAAAATTAATAATTATTTTGATAACTATGAGTGATTAAGTTACTTTTTAAATTCATATTAATGTGTTACTTCATCGGATTTTAAGTTAAAAATTGACTTGAATACAAATTAAACAATTTAGAAATGTTAGCATATAATAATAAATTTCAAAAGGTTATGATATAATAACAAAAATTGTGAAATATTAGGATACTTTGACTAATTAAACCTTTTTTTAAAAAAGAAATGATCAAATTTTTGGAAAAAAATTAGTTTTAGGCCTTGTTTGAAAGTTTTTCTTAGGAAAGTTTTCTTGAGTAAATGTTTATAAGAAAATTTTTCTACAGGTATTTGATTGCACATATAAGAGTTTTTTCCCTCAAAACCAACTAACAAGTTTTTGAAATAAATATGAAAACTTACAATATATATATATTAAATATATTAATTTTCGTATTTAAAATATAAATTTAATATGTGTTACTATGGAAACTCATTTTCTTAAAAGAACAATCAATTTGCCAACCATAATAGGTTGAAAATATATGGATCTTAATATAAAAAATTGACAATAAAAAGAAAATGTTCCGGGAGAAAATTGTGGCTATCAAACGCAAGAAAATGTTATTTTTTCACATAATTTATAATTACCATTTTCCTTGACATATATTTTTTTTCCATCCAATCAAACAAAGCGTTAGCTTTATTTTTGTTTTTGTTTTTATTTTTTTATAACCAATAATAGCTCAATGCATGACCATTTATGATGAGGTTGAGGGCGGTATGATCAGTCTCCAAATCCACTTTGTAATAGCTTCAAAAACAAATCCATTTTGTTATATATCCACATATGTATTTATTTTTTTTTTTTGGTAGGAATCCACATATGTATTTCAGATAACAATTAATGTAATTTTTTTTAAAATCTTTTTTTTTCTTTATTGAAGGGGGTAGAAACCTAAGGTTGCAAAATTACCACGGACATAAGCGAGGGAACATTACATCCGAAAAATATCATTTGTAAACTAAGAGGGCATGGCCTCAATAATATGAGTGTCCATAATTTTGTAATTCTTCTTTACTTTAACATATCACAAAATTAAAAAAAATAATATCACAAATTAGTAATTTTATTAAATGATAAGGTTAAGGCTTAACAACGCTACATAGGTAGGATAAAAAAAACAACGCTACATAGGCCGACCCAAATTTTGCCTTAACCCTAAATCTATTTTTTGAGTTTTCTCTCTTGATTTAAGATCTTGAACCATCGTCGATCTTCTCTTTTGATTGGTTGTGGTTTCAACCTTCGTCTCTCCAAGTTTTGTGTTTAATAAAGTGTAGACCTTTTGAGATATATATGTGAAGATTAGATCTCCTTGTTGTGGTAAATTTTCCTCAACTCTCATTTTTGGATTTGTGCGGTTGTTAGGTTGGTCCTTATTTTTAGTTTTATTTTTAAGTAGTTTGTCTTCCCTTTGTTGGATGTCTTGATTTTGTCTTCTCCTCATCAATATTAATTAATTGTAAAATTATCCATGCATATTTTCTAATGAGTTACTGTAATATTTTATTTGACCAAAAAAATCATTTTTTTATGAAAAATATTTCCATTCATAAAAATTGCTATTTTTTATGAGATAAAATCGACATTGCGAAAGTTTCAAACTTATTTGCAACTTATACGCTTGTCTTTTACATATACAACAATAGAACCATAACAAAAAATAAAACTTCCAACATAGGAAGACAGACAAAAACCTCCAACGAGGGAAGACAAATATAGACTTCTAACAAGGGAAGACAACAACTTATTGAAAAAGAAAACTTAGTGAAAATATCAAACTAACTGTTGGGAAATGTGCCATAGGTCAATCCATTAAAAGTGTGTTCGCTTCGCTAGACTAAACCAATTAGTCTCGGGATAAGGCTTAAGGCCGATGTTCGTGTTGCACACAAATTAACGCTAAGTACAAATTAATCAGTACCCATACCAATTAAAATATTCCCGCATCACTATTAGTCCGGATGTGTGGGATAACCGAATGACGATAATGCCCCTCGCCTCTATTACAGAAATATACCTGTTGCTCCACTTCGTTGCTCCTCTCTCCTCTCGACTTCGCTGCTCCTCTCGACTTCACTCTCCATGCTCTCCTCTTGAGTTCAACTTTGACGTCGCTCTCCACTTCGATCTCCAGTTCAATCGCCCTCTTCAAAAGGTGCATATCTCATACTTTCCTTCTCCCAATTATTTCTTTGATTTTTGCTTTCTTGGAGTTAGGGTTTTGGTTTGTGAATCTGCCCAACCAATTTGGTAATGGGTATGTTAGGGTTTGTGAACATACATATGTTGTTTTTGATGTTGTGAATATGAGGGAAATGCTTGTTTACTTGTTTGTTTGTGTGACATGGTCTATGTTTGGGCATCACATCACGTTAATGGTGATGAGGAATTGATGGCGGTGGTGTCACTGTTGTGGCTGGTGATGAATTGATGGCGGTGGTGTCACTGTTGTGGCTGGTGTAGTGTTGTTGGTTTGATTTGTGAAACTTGGCTTATTAAGTAGTGCTAGTTGATTTAATTTATGAGCAATTCATGAATTTTTCTCTGAATTCTCCAATTAATTAGGGACTTAGGCTATGTTGTTGTTGTTGTTGGGAGTATGTAAATTGTGAGTTTCTTGGTACTTGGTTTATTGGTGTTCCCTTCATTCTTGATTTTTTTTTGAAAAGTTGTGCTTAGTTTTCATATATGTTCTTTTGTTTAGTTGCAAGAAAAAAATGTGTTCTTTTTGTTGTGAATCTGTTCATAAAGTAGTGGATAATGAAGTCCTTCGATAAAGAAAAAGAAAATAAATTTGTTTTTAGGAAACTGATGCAAGTAATAACTATGTAGGAAGATCAAGTAAGATGAAAGAGTACTACATTTACAAATAACTTTGAACGTTTCTCACTTGCTTTATTTGTTCTATTGCTTGTTAGTTGTGTTCAGATTTTTTTATTTCTTTTGTTCATTGTCATTACTATATATAGTCCTAGTGAGCGACACATCTTTTTCACCTATTTGTTTAATCTGTCATATATAGGGTCCTTTTTCTTGGGTTCCATGGTTAGATAAATGCAGCCATCATTTCTATAGATAGTAAGAGAAGTAACATTCTATTAGTATCCATGTCTTTTGGGCTACGTCTCATTTTCAGGGTGGCATAAATGGATCTGAATTTCCTGCGAGTTGATCCGAACACAAGGAACGTTCGATTGCTTATTAATATTTTTCTAATTTCTTTGAAACTTGTTGTGGCCATGATGTATATGTTCAATGCGGGTGCACGAGCAAGTGCAAGAATTGAGCATCGTTATAAATTAGATTTTGAAAAGGGTCGTATGGCGGTTGAACATCTTGTGTACAAGTCGGATGATAAGTGCTATAAAATGCTACGAATGGATAGGCTGAGATTCAACAAGTTATGTGATATGTTGTACGAGCATGGGAATTTGAAAGACAAACGATGTGTGCTAGTAGACGAACACTTGGCTATTACTCTCCACATACTGGGGCACAACGTACGCAATAGTGTCATAAGCACTTGGTTCCAAAGGTCAGGCAATACTGTTAGCAAGGTGTTTAGGAGAACTATTCGAGCCATTATTAGGTTGCATCCGATATTACTCAAGCACCCAGAACCAATTGGCCTAGAGTCTACAGATATTAGATGGAAATATTTCCAGGTGATTGGGGTATGACTACTTCATTTGACAATTATTTTGGTTATACATTTGTTTGTTTCTAACTTTGTACTTACGTTCCGCTTAATTCTTGCAGGGTTGTCTTGGTGCTATTGATGGGACGTTCATACCAATAATCGTGCGTAACTTCCAAAAGCCAAGATTCAGAAATCGGAAAGGCCACACAACGTTGAATGTTTTGACTGCTTGTACACCAGAGAAGTTAATTACGTACATCCTTCCTGGTTGGGAAGGATCTCCAGGTGATGGAAGAGTATTTAAAGATGCAGTCTCTCGTCCTAATGGTTTAAAGGTTCAGCTAGAGACCTATTATTTGGTTGATGCAGGGTACGCGAACAGCGAAGGTTTCCTTGCACCTTACCGCGGCCAGCGCTACCATCTCTCAGAATGGAGCACCGGGCGACGACCAGCCCAAACACCTGAAGAAGTATTTAATATGCGACATGAAAAAGTGAGGAATATTATTGAGACATGTTTTGGTGCGTTGAAACAACGATGGGCTGTCCTGCGAAGTCCATGTTATTACAATGTGAAGATGACGACATTCATCATCCACGCATGTGCGATTCTTCACAACTTTCTTACTAAGGAGGTGCCAAATGACTTGTTGGACACTATAATTCCAGAAGGTCAAGAATTGGGAGCTAATGACGATGCTAGTAATGAGCAGCCCGAAATAAGTTCCACCGTTGGGTCAACGAATGCCTGGACCACATTTCAAGATGAGCTAGCAATGTCGTTTTGTGATGACTATAGGGCTCCTCACCATTAAAGATGTTCACATGTCTGCAATGAAACATCCTTTGTTTGAACTTTGTTCTCACTTTGTGTTTTATTATGTACTAGTATTGTTGTATGTTTTTTGTAGCGTGTTTTTTAGGCATGTCAATTAACTTGTATTCTTTTATCATTTCTTCCGTACTTGTTTAATCTAACTAAGGAAATGTATTCACATTGTAGGACGTATGGTCCATGTTCTGATTTTCTCCGCTCTTTTTTTTCTTACAATTTTTCTTGCTTTCCACTTGGTTAACCTTCAAGATTAAGCCTAAAGGTAGTTTCTTGTGTTAATAACGATCCTATTCTGACTTGGTTTCCTCGTGAATATGATATCTACAGGATTGTGCCAAATCTTGCAATTAGTAAGATCTTATCAAGAGAGAACAATAGGGTTCGCATTCTTCAGGTACATGGTAGGATCTAGCACTATTTAAGAAATGAAATGAACGTTCAAGCTTTACACTAAGAATCCTTTTGTGTGGAAGTAACCTTGATTTGGGCTGATGACCTAGAAGAAACATTAATATCACTTCAGTTTTTGAGATGTGGGACATTAATTCTACATCACAATCATCGTTGCAGGAAGGATGCAAGGGGTTATTGTATATGGTACTCCATGCACGCGTTGTCTTAGATTTATGTGAAAAGCTGGAACAAGAGATCAGTTTTGTGCAGGTGGAAGGAGATTTTGACTCATTTCAGGGTAGATGACTTCTTGAGCAACTTGGCAATCACCATACCCTATTGGAGTACATTGTGGAATCAAGGATGCACAAACATACATATATTTTCTTGTTACTTAATGAATTTATTTCTTTAATGTCTTTGTTCTCTTATTTTTGTCCAAATAAGTTACATTTCGCCACTCAAAATCACTCTTATACTTGACAGAACACAAGTTAACTCAAAAACATGATTGACTGTAAAAAAATTGATGAGAAAGAAATGGTGTTGTATTGCATCCACTCTTTAGTTGGCAAGAACATGAATTAAATGTTTAATCATTGAACTTCCAACAATTGCAATAATGTATCTCAAAAACCATAAACCAAACAGCTACATCACAATTCCATGAAAACAACACAGGAAGGCTTTAACAACCATAAACCAAAATGGCACAAGTTTTTTGGTTACAAAAAGTATGTCAACATTTCTGAAAAAGGATGTCAAGATCATAGAGCTGTAAATTCAAAAAACCCCATAGTCATATATAGTTTCGAATAGTAAATCTTCTTAAAAAAAGAGATGCAAAATAGATGGTGTGACAACATAACTTTCATATCTCCGGGAACATTCTCCGCAACCAGGCTAGATGAAATGGAGACTTGCATGACAAAAATGCATGCATGAGCTCAGGACGCCCCATGATCTTGGCGTTGTACATAGTCTTCTCCACTTCTGATATCTCAAGAACTTTTTCCATAGCTACCACGACCAAATGTCGCATGTCTCTGTTTGCATTAATGGCAGCACAAATGTCATTGCTAGCCTTCGAGAGTTCAGACCCAAGGATTTGTGCAGCCGTGATCATATTGGCGGCGCCTCCATCAGATGTACGTTTCTTCCTCTTATTGGGATTAGTGGTAACCTCCAGTGTAACGGACTGAGATCGAGAAGTCTCTTGAGTGAATTCAACATCTTCAGGGGCAATTGGATCACTTCCATTCTCACTATTAGACTCATTATTGCCACCAAGCACTTCCACGGCGTCCACAACGTCGAATGCATCTTCTCCAGTTGCGCGATCGTTTCCAAATATTATGCAACATTTCTCATAGTGGATGAATGACTTAGAGCGTCGTTGCTTGGCATCTGGATATTTCTACAACACAACAATTGAAAATGCACACTATTAAAGGCAAAGATCACTAAAATTAAAAACATATTTATTGCAAGGAATAGAGTATACCGCAAGGTAGTCATCCCAAACATCGTCTTCTGCCACAACCATGTTGGACGTGTTGTTAAAATTGAATCCACTAGAACTATGATTAACCCCATGAATCATGTCATTCACGATGAACTAGTCCCTTTTCAAAGTCTTGATACGAGACTCTATGTGTGGTCTTGCCTTGATCTTCGATGCTGGGCAAGAGGTTTTCAAAGCCTCCTCAAGATGGGTAAGGTACCCTGGCTTAAACCCATTGTCCCCTCTGTAAACATTCAGTAGTGCAAGGTCCTCCATATGAGACCACTTGCGCCTCAAAGCTTTTGTTGGCTAGGACTCTTGTTGTGATCCTTGTTGTGGAGGTCGGGCACCTTGCTCATGAAGTACGACGACCAGATTGTTGACCCAAGAGCCGGGAAGGTCGGACACCTTGTTGAGGTAAACTACTTGATACATGTTGGGAACCTCGTCGCTGTGAAGTCATCTAGAAAAAGCCAACTACAATTGATAAAAGAAATGTAGACCAAAACCCCATCAAATAGAACATAGATTGATCACTAAAAAAAATCAATAGAAACAATAATATTCTCTGGTTACAGAGAGCCTTTTTGTTTAAAAATCAACAAAACACACAACGCCCAAAAAAAATCACAAAACAAAGAAACAGATCAGAAAATGCAAAGGAAAGCCCTAAATCAAACCCCTTCAAATAGAACCATAGATCGAGCACAAAATACAGACCAAAACGTAGATAAAACCAACAGATGAAACTCTAAATCAAATCTCATCAAATAGAACCCTAAACCATAAATCATTGATTGAATGAAGGAATCATGAAAGAAAAAAGTAAGAAATCGATCAAACCTTGATGTGAAGGCATTGCAACGAAAGGTTGTCGTTGAAGGCACAATCGATCGAACCTGAGGCTTCACTCTCGAGGCTTTGTGTTCTTCGCGGGAAGTGAGGAAAGAAAGGATGTGCTTTGTATTCTTCGCGGGAAGTGAGGAAAGAAAGGATGTGCTTCACGTTTTGTTGAAGCAGGGGGTAAAGTGGTAACTTCATATCTTTTCAGTTATCTAATCCCCACGCCTAGCACCTCATCCGAACAAAGCGACGAAATGGGATAAAAAGTTAATGATGAGACTCCCAATCCCATGTAACTTAGTCCGCTACCATATTTCCTATTTTATCTCAAAACCGAACGGACTATAATAGTCTTTATAAATACATTTTAGTTAATAAAATAAAGGATTTCATTTGTTGTTTATTATAATTGATTTACATGTTTATATTATAATAAGATCCATGGATATTTACAGAAATATTCTAAATGTCCCTAGTCGATTATTATACTGGGAACTATAATGAATTAAGACTAGTGTGAGTCTTGATTGATGATCATACGATGATCATACGTATAGGAATACGAATCAAGATCATGAGTACTTGTTAGGGAACAAAGTATTGGACCGACCTGCTATGAGAACATCACATGGATTAAGTCATAGTTGTTTCTCATGATATGTATATTATTCTGTCCTCTGACTTGAGATTACCAGAGACTTCAACATTAGGAATACAGTAATTTGACGCAATCAAACGTTGTCTATAATCGGACGATTATAAAGGTTGTGATTGGCTACTATGTGAATAATGTAAAGTTGTATAATTGAGATAGAATTTTTCCATCTCATATAGAGAGAGATATTCAGTGGATCCCTCGATGTGTTAGACTATTAAAAGACCTAGTCTAAGTGAATTGATATTGATCAATGTCACTTGGATGTTTTCAGTCTACTTGGAGATCGAGACTAGTACGATGGAACATGATGGATAACAATTTCATGTCTTATATTTGATCAAAAGGATATCGTATGAAAAAAGGATGTTATATACATTATTGATTAGGTTGTATCGATTTGATCTTTGTACAACTTGGGTAGTCATAATGTCTTGCAGAGACCACTTATGACTTGTATACCAAAATGTGTTTTAATACACTGCCAATATTGTATGAGCCTATTGGGTCGCACACTAAAAATGGTTTTGCAAGATTTTAAAATTGTTCGGAAGAATGAATTTTATATGATAAATTCATGACAGAAACGTCCCTGTGGTGTATTACACTTATACTTCTTGAGTAATGGTATATGTGTAATTTACTTAACCGTATATATACAAGCGTTGTATAAATAGACGTTTTAAGTTACAATACGTGTATGTAAATTAAGGGCTGAAACTCTAATTTTCGTTTTAGAAATGAATTAGGGTTAACTGGTACGTTCTGAATTGTTTTGGAGAGAAACCAAGCGTTTGGTATTCTCTCGAAGCTAGCACTTTGAATCTCGGTCGTCGTTCGTATGTGGACAGCTAGTAGAGGCGAGTTCGTCATTGACAGCGCTTTAAAGATCGATCAACATTCTAAAAGGTATATTGCAACCGAGGTATGATTTAGTTTTCATAGTTAAACGTTTTAATGGAATCAGATTCGGATCCTGTTAGGGTTTTTCTCAAAATTGTTTTGAAATTTTTGCTGCGTATGAACCCCAAACACCATCACCAACAACTAGCACATATACATACATGAGCATATATATGTGTGGACAAAATTGAATGATATCAGATGTATGTGTGGAAGAGAGGCAAGTGGTGTCCATGATGAATTTGACAGCTGTTGCATACCGAATGAAGTTGAACATCTCATATATGAATAGATCCGACTTTTATTGTATAAATAAAAATAAAGATTATTATTGGAACCGCCGCCGATCAAAAGAAAAGATTAGCGGTGGTTCTAACTTAAGAATCACAAAAAAGTAACTAATGCTACAAACCCTAGCGGCCACTTTTTTCAACCAAAAAAAATCAGTTAATATGCTTAGATTTCTAATATTTTGGCATACAAATCATATTGAACTTTAATTTTTCTTTCTTTGTTTTTTATAAGAAACATGCATTATTGCTTTTGATTAAACTTTAAACAATCTTTTTTTTTTTTGAAAAATAAACAATCTATATTTATCTGTTTCTAGGATAATTTTTCAAATTAATATATACTCGTATTATATAGTGTGTGGGCCCTTTATACCATGAAGATGAGTTCCATAAGTACAAGGGACAATATGAATTCCACACATTTCTTCATAATTTTGTGCAATCTTCATAATTTTGTGCAAGGGATGTGTATAATCTGTGCAATTAGTGGTTCTCTTGAGAAAAAAACAAAAGGCTATCTATTAATATGTTGGGAATATCTAGATAATATTAATATCCTCTTTGTAATTGTCTAGTCGCCTTCCTTTTATTTTTAATTGATTTTGTCCTTCAAATTAAGTAGTATTAGGAATTAAATATATAAAATGCATTTAAGTTTTAACGTATCCAATTTTAAATGTGGCTGTGAGTAGCTTTCTAATCATATACTATATACTAATAAATCAATATTGTGCCAAAGTAATTTAATCTATATTACTCAAATTAAATCACATATAACCTAAAGGATACTTATTGTCTTCTCCATACATAATTCGAGACTTTTTTTTTTTTTTTTTTTTTGGTAGGATTCAAGACTAAAATTTCAAACACAAGATAAATCTCATACACAAATTATAATTTTAGTAGCAACGGAACTGATAACAACCTAGCATGAACTATTTATGACTCTTAGGTTTTGATCTTGTTCAATTTTTCTGTATGGGCTACAAGTGTGAAGTAGGGTTCACTCTAAAATGCCAAGGCAAGATGGAGTGTCCACTCCAAACTTATGACCTTTATTTTTTCTTTATAAGTAGTCCATGTGGGACTATTCCAACATCTCCAACACTCCCCCCTCAAGTCCAACTAGGACTTGACCGCAGAACATCAATCAATCAATCAATTTTGTTGGATGTCTACAAGGCCCTTGGACAATGAGAAATTAAGCCAACCATCGGCTCTGATACCATGTTCAATTTTTATAATAAGGGCCCAATCTGAATCACAATAAGCTGTAATAGAAAGATCTTCCTAAACAGGATAAAAAAGACCTTTTAAAGGAGAAGACTTCAAGTATCGCAGAATATGTAGAGCACCCATCCAAAGTTGCTCAGTTGGAGACTAGACAAATTGACTCAATTGTTGTGTCGCATGAGTAATATCAGGTCTAGTGAATCCTAAGTAAAGAAAACGACCAATAAGTCGTCGATACTTACCAGGATTGGGTAACAAAGGAGAATCATCATCATTGAACTTGTAATCTCGGGGCAATGGAATAGCAGCAGCCTTGGCAGTAGTTAAACCTGCATCTTGAAGTAAATCAAGGACATATTTCCGTTGATTGATGTAGAGTCCACGCTCAGATCTAGCTAACTCTAACCCCAAGAAATATCTAGCTTGGACTTGAGGGGGGAGTGTTGGAGATGTTGGGATAGTCCCACATTGACTACTTAGAAAGAAAAAAGAAAGGTTTATAAGTATGGAGTGGACACTCCATCTTGTCTTGGTATTTTGGAGTGAACCCCACTTCCACTGTAACGACCCAAATGTTCTCCGACCCATTTTAAAGGTATTTTATTAATTTTATATTAAAATATGGGAACAAATCAAATTGTTACAAAAAAAAATAATATTAACAAGATTTGGATTTGGACTAAGTGAGAATAGGTGGAATGGGCTTAATGAGAGAATTGGGCCCAAAAGGGGTATTTATGTAATTTGAGGTTAAATTGTGAACAACCCTACTTTAAAAACCCTACCTATATAAACCTCTTATAAGTTTGTGGCCTCTTTTGTATTGAAACCCTAAACTTGGAGAGGGAGGAGAAGAAGAGGAGGCTTGAACAACCAAGGGGGAGGTATTTTCTGGTGGTTTTTCTTTATTTTTCTTTTCTTCTTTTCTTCCTCTTTGATTTGGTGGTGGTGGTGATTCTTCTTTTTCTTTTCTTTTCTTTCTTCTTTTTCTTCTTCTTTGGTTTGTTTTGTTTTTGAAGAAGAAGGAAATAGGGGTGGCGACTCCAAGGGGAGCCGCTGGTTTGGGGGGCGGCGCCTGGTGGTGCCGCCGGAGAAGACAACGCCGCCGCCTAATATGGGGGAGGTGGCTTTAGCCACCCCATTATGGTGAGGAAGAAGGGGATGACAATAGCCAATTAAAAAAAATTAATAAAATAAAATAAAAAATAGGATAAAACCTACGAGGGGCGTCGATACCCTCGACAAAGCCCTTAAACGGCACATCGCGTGGGATCCACACCATTTGGGTCCCCAAATATGAATTAAAAAAAAATAGATTATACAACTTTAAATTTAGTGAAATTCTTATATAGAATTGTATGAATTGTTTAGATTCGCGAGGCGGTTCACGTGGGACCCCAATCGCGCGAGGAGTCGGTATAGGCATCGCGACGGGTCCAGGTAAGTGGGGAGCTTCATTCATGCATTAAATATGGCTTGATTATTAGATAACTAGGAATGCATGTTTTGAATGTAAAGACTTGGGAATGGGTTGCGTCGTGATATTGGTTTGGATCTCTATTATCTATGGAATTGTGAATATATTGTTTTGCCTTCTATGTTATTCGGTGCCCCAGAGTGTGTGGAGTTCCACCGTGGGCCAAATTAGCAAGTGGTCTATAGCTAGGACGCCCGAGAGTGTGTGGTAGTTAACCACCGAGGGTTTGCTTGACTAATTGAATGCATAAGGTGAATTATTCGAGTGTAAGGGTTTGGAGTTCCATCCTTTGCTACTTGATGATTCTTTGAGACGTGTAGCGGTGACGGCTTGGATGAATCTATCTTTGTTTTAGTGCGATTATCTAGAGGGCGTAACGGCCATTACGTTTCCACTGATTATTGTACCAATTCGAAAATAGATGATTCGGTCACCGGATCCATACCAATATCTAGTTAGCATTGAATGGAACGACTTATATCAATATTTATATCTATCGCATTTTATTTAAATCTTTCGTGTGACTTTATGTGTATGTCATGTGTAAATTTATAAATGAATAATGATGAAAATTATTATGCATGACTTAAATGAATGTCTATCGAATGTGTTGTAAAATTGTTATGTTTATGTATAGTAGTGTGAATGGGATATGACATAAATTATTGACCTAAAGATTATTGGATAACAAATTTGGAAATAGAAATATTAGTTATTTATTCTTCTTGGAATATGATTCCATTTTTATAATTGCTATGAGCATGAATCATATCTTTAATTGTATCGAATAATGTATTCGGTTATTACATGTTGTGTTATGCGTATGGATTGAATGTCATGTAGAATTTGCATGAGTACTAGGTAGTACTTGCATATTTAATGTTTGAGCGAGTCTTTCCTCTTATTGAGCATCGTTGGTTCTTTAGCTCACCCCACTCTACCCCACAGTCCCTCTACCAAATAGCAGACAAGAAAGGCAAGGGAAAGGATTTATCTTGAAGTGCCTTCATATGTGAGACTCATATATTATTAGTTTATCATTATTATTAATCGTTTTGTAAACCTCCTACGTGGGATTATAGATTGAGAATTAGTAATGGGTAGTTCTGAACCTTTTTATTATTATTATTATAAAGTTGTATGAGACTTTTAAATATTTAAGATTATAGATCTTATTATTATATACAGGATTATATGATTTTATTATGATTAACTTTTACACTCATATTATCATATATCTTGTTAGAATGATTATTCCAGTTTATTTAGGCGTACCAAGTCGTTATTTGGGCCTGGTTCGGGTATCGGGTCTAGGTAACGGTATTGGGTCAAGGACTTGACCCTAGCTTGTAGCCCATACATAAAATTAGTCACTCTCCTCACCTTGGACAATATATAAAAATTGTCTTTATATACTTTTCAATTAAGCCTTTACTCAAATAGTTCAACAAAACAAAAATAAACACATTTTAAGAGTTAAACTAATTAACTAAGGTTAATTAGATTATAAATATCAATCCTAGAGAAGTAGTAGCTCTAGTTGGTCCTAGTCCATGGAGTATATCATGGACCATATATGATGTATACGCTTGGACTCTTTGGAAAGGTAATTGATAAGGGGTTGAGTCCCCAAATTAAGGAAGAACACAAGAGCAAAAAAAATAAATACATAAAGGAAGAAGAAGAGATAGAGATAAAATAAAAGTTGCTTGAGTTCTTTCTTGAATTCGCAAATGGAAAACATGAGTTTAAATAGTATGGGCACCCTACATCGTTGGGTTTTGATAGTGGACTTTTAAGGGAAATAACAACTCTTAAACATTGGGCTTAAAGGAAATAACAACTAAAAATAACTGGTTGGTTGGGCTACAAAATATAGACTTAGGTCCGCTGGGGCTTCTTGACAATGCGCCTGGGCGTAGAAGTGCCAATTGGGCTGCGCTAACTGAGCCAACGAGTCCAACAATCGTATCAGTAAACCTTAATTACATGTCGTAGTATAAGAGAATAAGGTTCTACAAAGGGATTGATTTGCATTATATTTATTCTTTAGCTAATGAACACAACATAGTAACGTAAGATCATAAGTGATGCAGAATATCTTTTTTGAACTATGCTACAATTAGTATTGACATATTAAATTCTCTCACTGAGATTACACATCCTTATCTATAGTATTTGTGATACACATCAGGGTGTGTGACCTTAAAATACGTGACTTAAGTGTGTCAAAATATATATCATTTTCCTTTCCCTCTAAAAATATCATTATTAATTTAAAAAATTAATAGCCATGAGGGAGGCACTTCTATGGGCATACGATTTAGATGTGGAATTCTCAATACTTGAATCTGATGCTCTGAGCACGGATAGAGGACTCAACAGCCCTACTGCAAGAGAGTCTGAGTTTGGCTAACCATTATTTTTTGAGTCGCGCTATAGGCACCCCACCTAACACTAAGGACACACTATTGTTGAGAGCATCAACTGTTTTACTGAGGACACCCCAAATATTAGAGTGAATCCCCCTAATTGCCCCTCCTTCCAACCAATACACCCCACCACCAATTCCTCAAAAACGATCAAAACCCCTGTTGATTCCCTTATGCCCTCTCTCTCTCTCTCTCTCTCTCTCTCTCTCTCTCTCTCTCTCGTAAAACCATACAAATCTCTCATTTCCCTTTGTTTTAGGTTTGAATTTGGTAAGTTTCATGTTCGTTTGGTTGGATTTGGGAATGATTTCAACTTTGTTGAAGGTTACTTAAGGCTCACGAGAGGATTTGGATCTTAAGGTTTTGTTGATTTGAATGATTAAAAGTATGTTAGGGTTGATATTCTAAATTTGTCTTCTTTTAGTTAGTTATTTGTTTCGTTTTTTCTAGTTGTTCGTTCACGAGTTTCGTTTTTGGAAACTTGGATATTCGGCCACACAGGTCCAAGAATCATTATGTACTCTCGGCTAACCTTAGCCGAGATATATGTCTAGTTAGTTATCAATTGGAAGCAAGCAACACATAAAGCTGATGGAGAGGACCATCGAGTCTATGCACTTTGTATCAGTTACATCCTACCGAGACTGTAGCAAAAGTCTTAATGGGCACCAAACCGACACATATAAGGTCTTCCCTTTTAGCAGAGATCTTTTCAACTAGAAACTAAGACTTATTCATAGGCCTCGATCCTATATGATCGACACAATCATGTCCGTGCTCTCCACTATAAATGCAAAAACAATTTACAAAAACATCAACATATACCTATTCCCACATCTCGTCCTACACCATTGCATTATCTTCATCCATTTCACGTGAAAAACAACTAAAAAATGGGCAAATCTAGCAAACCCTACAATGGCAAACCATTACATTATTCCACTCTTTTCCACGCTAAACAGTTGATTCAACCATTAAAATGGATGGAATCAAGTCTTACCATATTGTTCTTTGGTGTTAGAGCAAAGAAATCAATATTCGATCGTCGACGAAACTAGTGAGTTCGATTAGAGATGAGAGAGGACACAGGTGGGGTGCCCAAGAATCAACAAGAGTGTGTATTGGTGGATGTGTGGATTGGTTATATGAGGGGGTAATTGTGTCATGTCCATCATGACCAAATTTGGAGGAGAAATTAACCAAGAAATTGGTGTGCCCTTAGTGTTAGGTGGGGTGCCTATAATGCGACTCTATTTTTTTTTTTTCAAGTGAGTTGGGCCTACTATTAGATTACTGCAAAGTAGTATTAGCAAATAACCCAAACTAGACCAATAATCAGTTTGCTCAAATGATAAAGGGATTTGTTCCCTTTAAACAATGTATTGTATTCGAGTCTTGTGAATGGGAAAAACTAGGATGGGAGGCCGCTTCCTATATTGGGGTCGACAGTGTCCGAGCATGAATTAGATGGGATGGTTGGTGCTAGAGACCACGTGAGAAACCAACAAAAATAATCACCCAAACTGAAAAATTTAACATGTTTCTGGACAAACGAATGATGTCAAGAGAATCCCAAACTTTAAGACATGGCTCGTATGTAATGTTTAATCATCAATGTACTATGAAATAAGACCGCAATTAGACCAACATACTCTATAGAAGTGAATGTTGAGCGGTAAACAACAACAACTACATAAAATAAACATAGCAAAATGATGATACTTAGGTGGATATGTCATAAAAACTCGTAAAGATAGAATAAGAAATACAAAAATTCAAAGACAAGTGAAATTAGCACCAATTGACACAAAGATTAGGGAAAAGTGTTGCGGTGGTTTAGTCACCTGCAAAGACAGCCTTACAAATGCTCCCAACTAGAAAACTCAACTCGATAGAAATTGAAGAAATTCAACGAGGTAAGGGTAGACCAAAGTTAACTTGAGACACATTAATTAGGAAGGATTTGAATGGTTTGGAAAGCTTTACCATCAATTGCACTAAATCAAGCATAATGAAAGAATTTGATCCATGTAGCCGACTCCAATAAATTTGGGACTGAAGCTTTGTTGTTGTTGTTGTTGTATAATGATCTGTCAAACATCAAATGCTAACAATATTTAATGGAAAAATGATTGGGTGACCTACATTGGACACTCCAAATGGGCACTCACTTTTTATTGTCCTTTTATTTGTGCATCGATATTTGTGCGCACACCAATCATTAGTATCCAAGGACACCAATAAATGCGTATAACCAACAATTAGTTGGCTTAAGCGGTAAAGACTTGGTCCCTTTAAGCAAGGTATCGAGTTCGAAGTCTTGTTAATGGAAAAAATTAGGTTGGGAGGGCCGCCCCCATATGAGGCTCGACAATGCCCGAACGTGAATTAGTTGATGTGGTTGGTACCAAACATCATTTGGAAAACAAAAATATATATATATATATATATATATATATATACATTTTCATTTTACGTGTCCAAAGTGGGCCACCTTGCATCTTCCTTATTTAATATCCATCATCATCCATCATCATCATTTATTTAATATCCACCATCATCATCATTTTAAAAATATTTCAGCTGGTAATTTGTCAAGAAAATATATATTCTTATGGTATTATTAATTATATCATAAATATTAACAGAGGAATGTTTAACAACATTTTTCAATTTTTGGAAAAGCCACAAGTTTAGTTACAAAAACTCTTTTACAAATGTTGAATGATTATAACAATGCATAACCTCACAAAGATGATCTCATTTTATTTCCCCAACAACTAGGGACAGGAAAATTTACAACTTAATAAACAAACACGCATGAAGTTTGTACTAGAAATCAAATGCAAATAAATCAAATCCAAAAATAAATAAATAAATAAGGAATTTTAGTTGTTAATTAGAACAAATTCCAGGAACATGTACTTAGTTGATCACAGCACAGTGCCTCCTAATCTCCCCTGCATTGCCGGTAAGAACTCCGATTTTTCCCATTTTCACCATGGATTCGGCAAAGTCTTGAAAGAAAGTAGATCCATGGTTACTAGCTTGAAGCCTCACATAAGCGCTTGTTTCACTGTCGTTGAGTAGAGCCGCATCCGATTCAAACAACCCTCTCCTTTTGGAGACAAGCGTGTAGTAGTCCGAATCGAAATTTTTGAAACTCCCAGGATCCATCTCTACAATCGTTGTGTTATCCGTCGGTGCACATTTCTTTTTCAGCTGCGCAATGTAGTTCTTGTCCATTCTTGGATCCGTATCGCCTTTTCCGGTGAAGTTGTACAATCGATTCGCGAAGGTGAAGCAGTGAGCAGTTCCAATTGTATGTCCACCTAATAGAAGACAACTTCAAATTAGATTTCTATTTGCAACGGTTAAGAACATTGCTTTAACAATATATTTTGTATTGTAAGGAACTTGTACATGCCTGATAGTACTACCATATCCTTCACACTTAGACCCAGTGCTTGAAACTCCTGTTTGAGAGTGGCAATGTCGTCGGCAGGAGTTGGTAGATTATTGAAGGCCTCCGATGCAAGCGAGACGTTTCCATCTCTTCGTCCCAAGGGGACATCCCAATGTGGTCCTTTGATCTGAATGAAAATGACAAACTTGATGAGACTATGTTTGCCTTAAATTTTTATGTATTTATGTATGTATGTATGTATGTATGTATGTATGTATGTATGTAAGCATATATATGTGCATTACCGCGGAAACCGCATCTCTAGCTACCAAGGCTAGAATGTCAGCACATGAGACAACACCAGGGCAAGCTTTCTCTACTGCAGCCTTTGCAGCATCCACAACTTGGTACCCTCTAAGGAATTGATTAGGAAGAGCAGATTTTTCGGCTTGGTTATTCTTCGTTGAGTTCACAAGTATCGAGCCATCACAGCCCTGCACGAATATATGCACACATTTGTAAGGCAACTCTGCCTCTAACATAACAATCAAAAAAATGTACTACTAGTTCTAGGAGCTTATGATCTTGAATTCTACCCTGACAAAGCAGTCATGAAAATGCAGTCTTAACAAAGGTGCCGCAAGAGTAGGCGCTCTATAGATGTAGCTAGTAGTCGTCTCCCTAACTATCGCCTCGACGGAAGGGCATGTTTTGATGTAGAACCCGGCACTCAAGCCATCTGCATTCGCCAACCTTAAGGTGAAAAGAACGACAAGTGACACTTGCAGAAGGAAAAGGCTGGCATTAAACATTGAAGCATCCATGTGATGATGATCCCCTAAATCAAATGAGAACTGAGTTTCTCTTTTGCAATGAGACCAATGCACCTCAATGCCTATTATATATAGTTGAGACAGCAATCATTTAGATTGGTCATTGGAAGGTGTCATTACAATCATAGCATGATTTCTCAGTGTTCAAGACAATGTTACATATAAAATTGTATAACAATAGTCTTTACTGGACAGATGACATCTATGTCTAAAAGTATCTTTTGAATGAAGGGTTGACTCTAAATTAACATTAGAACTAATTAATCTGTGATGAACATTTTCAAATTAAATGTTTAGTCCCACATTGGTTAGGAACTTCAAGTTTAAAGAGTATATATGTACTCTTGCACCATAGTGTGTGTAAAATAAAATACAAGTGCTATGCTTAGTAAGCCGCATATGGAGCATTTTAGGCGCTTTAGAGGCACACTTAGCACTTGGCACGTACGTGTGCGTGTATTTGTGTGTTAGTTAACCATGGGTAAAAATTTTTACCATTTTCGAGATTAAATGGGTAGTTAGTAGAGTGGCTTAGTGGGTGCAGTTGAAACTGCACTCCATTAAGGAATTACTGCTCCACTACTCCATTGCATCAATGCTTGACTATTCCACTACTTCATTACCCCATTTTCACTCTAACTGGTCATGACCAGTGCTCTATAAAAGGGGAGGTTTGGGGAGGAAGAATCATCTCGAAATTCACCAACAATTGCTCTTGTTTTTTCATCTTTCACTACTGCAAAGTGAAAAGTGGGTATACTTCATCGTATCCATTAGGATATTTGCTGACTCTTACAGTGTAGAGAGCAAAACTTCCTTTAGGAAAGTGACAGTGTTACATGCTTTGAAGTCTTTGCAATTCCCCTGGTCTAACAATCTGTCATTGTCACAGTTCTGGTGCTGCATTTTCTCTACTGTTAGAACTCATAATCAAGCTAGACCAAGAGTAGAATAATAATAGGAACCATATTGTTAGTTCTTCATCATCAAAAGATACAAATTAATTAAGAACTACTGATTCTGATTATTTAGGCTAGAAAATGATTGGTTCAGTGGCGAGTGACATCTTAGTGAGCAGGGCGTCTAATTGGCTCGTATATTTTATTAGCAATCCTTGAAATTCCAGCAAGAAAAAATTAATATATATGTTAGTCTGAAAGTCTAAAGATTTAAATTAAGTTCGAATTTACTAATTATATGGACATGAGTTCACAATCACAATAATATTTCTAGTGAGAAGGTGTTAGGTTTGTTGATGATAGAAGAGTTTTAAAACTAAGTTGACATTCCGAAGTACATGAATGAACAGAAAATGCACCTCTGTTTGATGAGATGAAATGTTTGTTTATGCTGCAGCAATAGCTTGCTTAGAACATGCAATCGCTTTGATGGTCAAATGTCTTACCTACCACATACATAAAAAATAAAAATAATAATCCTTAAATTAATGGTGCTCTGATTATTACTCTATATATTGCAATGCTAGGATGCAAATACACTTTCGATGCATCGTTCGAGGAACTCAAGTGCATTCTGAGTCCATATCTGACTTATGTTTAAATTCTAAACATGCAAAAGATGGCTCTGCGAGAAGACACATTTAATTTGCTTGAACAAACAAACTCTAAAAAAAGTTGAGTCTTTTAGCCAAAAAAAAAAAAGGTTAAGTCAAAGCATGATTAACTAATTAATATAATATGCATGCAAGAAAAAAAAAAAGATTGGCGTCCATTTCTTTTTTTTTGTCGCTTTCATTTATGTAGTCGACCCCAATTAATTTGTGATTGAAGCTATGTTGTTGTTGTTGTTGTTGTCAGCATTGTTTTTGTTCCTAACTCTAATCGGTAAATCAATTTATTACAATAAATAGGTATCAAGTCTTAGAGTTGCTTCGAAACATAACCTTTTACACCATCAAGTGAGGATTGACATCATTTGCCTATTTTTAGTTTTGACTCTCCACACGAACAATATTAGGATCTCCTTGGCCCCGCAATCCTCCCTACAGCAGCAAAAATGCACCATAACCTTCTATACAATACAAGACCTCGGTTAACCTAGACTGCCCGAAACATCTTACTGACCAAAATGCCCTTTTGGCATTAATAATTTTTTTTCTTTACGGGATTTGGCATTAATAATTTAGAAAGCATGGTGTCCGACTATTATGTGAAAGGTCGAATTCAAAAAAGAGTTGTTAAAGCCCAATCAAAACCCGCTAAGCACGAGAAAGCCCATACTACATAATGGGCCTTGAAGTATTAATGGGCCGGGTTCAATTTTGATAACTTGGCCCATGGACTTCTAAATTTGGTTTAAGAATTGTCCATATTTTATAAAGTTCTTCCATTATATAACGCAGCGGATCCCACTTATTACTAAAATTACCCCAATTTTATAAAACTACCTGACTATCCCTCCATATAAAAAGATTTTTACTATAACCCACCCACCCTATACCCCAGTCACCTCATTCAAATCGCACTCGCCAAAAATCTATCAAATCTGACGAAATTTGAACAAAACCACATGAATTCAACGCTGCATATGCATTCATCATATTTTTTAGTGCCGATTTTGAGTTTTTTTTTCTTTTTAAGTCGTTTTGTTTGTGAATTTATTTTTAGGTTTAGGGCTTCAATTTGAGGTTTAATCTTGCATTTTGGGTACAAAAGTTTTGATAAAATCAAAAATATTAAGTGATTTTGAGCAAACCCCACTATTTTTTTTGCCATTTTCATATATTTTTCAAGGGTTTTGAAGTTTTTTTTTTGTTTATTCTGGTCACCTGTGGATTTCGGACTAACAGAGTTGACACCTCTTCAAAAGTGTTGGACAAATAGGGTTGACACATCTAAAGAGATTTCGGTGGGATCCCTTCGTCACCCACTGTGACTAAGTTATCTTCACATTATCGGTCGGAGTCAGTCGAGAACTCTAAAGGGTTGTTGGCTTTTGGCACTATGTATCCTAAACCCGCGGGCAAGGGTATTGGGGGTGAGGGTGAAGGTGATGTGGCACACGAAGTAAAAAAGTGGAGTACACTAATCAATGATATTTTTCTAATTTTAAAAAAAAAAGTGAGGTACACTAAGTAAAAAGTGAGGTACATGAAGTAAAAATTTAAAATTGAGGTACATTTAGCAATTATTGTGGTCTGTTTAGCCGATCCAACTTGCTTAGAGCATGCAATCGATCACTTTAATGGTCAAATGTCTTACCTAACACATGTATAAAAATAACAAGAACCTGAAGCGCCAAAAAAAAAAAAAAAAGAGAAGAAAAACAGCATTACTGCGTAGTGTTGAAGCCAGACATGCAAAGTTGTTACAATTTGGAGTGTGTTCTTTCATCTCAATGCATCCTCCGAGGAAGTCAAGTGCACTGTAGTCAAATATAATCCATAATCCTACCCAAATATATATATATATATATATAAATATATATATATATAATCCATAACATCAACAAATAACAACAATATAAAACTTTAATCACAAATTAGTGAGAACTAACTACGCACAAAGATCAAACTCTTTTGCTTCGCTGAGTTTGAGTCAAATACATGTATACCTAACTTATATCTATAGTCTAAACATGCAAAATAAATATGCGATGGTTGTTTTCATATATATATATATTTGTCAAACAATTGGGATATGGAGTTTCATTTTTCGCAAACTATAAAAGGATTTTGTGTTGTACGGTATGTTTTTTCTTTTTTTTTTTGGGAACAGTTGAAAGATAATTTTCTTGAACAGACAAACACTAAAGAAATTAAATGTTAAGTCGATCCTACCAAAAAAAAAAAAGTTAAGTCGAAGGTTGAATGATTAATTAATATGATATGCATTGATGTTTCTTGATAAATATTTAAATGCAGTGAAATTTTCCTTTTTTTTTTTTTTGAAACCAAATTTGCCTAATTAATTAGGTGAGGGATCATTTCTTACAATTATTCCTAAAGCCCAATTAAAGAAAGCTATAGGCCAGGTTTTGAAGATTTAACTTGGACCAATAAGAAATGAGCCACACTATGTGTGGCCCAGTCATCACTTAGGAGACCCTATTTACAAGGGCACCCGTCATTTTTCTCAGGGCACCCCCTAAGTTGGACAAAAATGCCCTTATTCATCAATGTAAGGTACCTCACCACCAAATCTTCTTCTACACTCCTTATCACAAATCAACGCCTCAATCCATCAAATCTCCTCATTTTCTTACTTGTTTACCCCTCAATTTGTTGTGTTTTAGGGTCGGGTGAGTATTTGCGGGGTGAAGGTTTGTATAACGCTAGTGGTAAATGGTTGATGTTGAATCATATAAGGTTCGAACTCGAGGGTGTTTTTCGTTGAGTTTGTTATTTCTTTATCTCGTGTTGTTGTTGTCTTTCATGAGAATATATCCATCATTGAGTTCAACTATAATTCCGTAATGTTCGACC
Organism: Stephania japonica; assembly: GCA_039657345.1. NCBI lineage: Eukaryota > Viridiplantae > Streptophyta > Magnoliopsida > Ranunculales > Menispermaceae > Stephania > Stephania japonica. Next base: position 76,717,697 of record CM077556.1, read on the forward strand.
ACACAGGGCCGAGATTATTGAACAAGTCTCGGAACTACATGAACGAGAATCTAAAATACATCTCGGTACCTGGTAACCGATTGAATGAGTAATCTATTTCAAAATAGGTTCGGTTATTAACGAGACTGAGACATAAGAGGATGTCTGAGTTGTTGGTAATCGATCGAACAAGTAACCCATTTCACAATAGGTTTGGTTAGAAACAAGACCGAGACATAAGATGATGTCTCAGTTATTGGTAACCGAGACATCATCTTATGTCTCGGTCCTGTGTATCCGACACTTTCGTGTACGTAGTAACCCTAAACACAAAAAGGTCAAAACACACCAAAACTTATGTTTCCAACCTCAAAAATTGAAAAATAGATAGATACCAACCTTGTATGCACTCTTTGATTTAAGAACGTTGTGTCCGACCGTCGACAAAGATGACGGAATCGGTTAGGAGTGCAAGGGTGGTGGAGTTCGGTGGTCACACGTCAAAACGGGATGGTGGGGTGTCCAAAGTTGTGTTTTTTTTTATGGATTTGTGTTGGAAGGCATATGAGTTATTACACATATAATTAGAAAAAAATGGAGTGCCTTGAATGATGCCTGGGGTGCACATAAGACAACTCTAAAAAAATCTCATGGCCCACTAAAAGTTAATTTTGCGAAATGCCGTCCTTGAAAAGTCATAATGGGCCTGGTCTAATTTTGGTTACTTAGCCTTTCAATTTTCTTAGTCTGGCCTTCAAGACAATTCGTTATAGTTCGTTTTTTGGCCCTTTTTTTTTTTAAGAACATTTTTTTTTTTTTTGGAAGAAGTTATATTTCTTTAATTACATCTGTGCCAATCAACTAATTTCAGTGCAAATAATACAATATAAGATAAAGACATCACTTATCAAGAAGTTGTAATTTTTTTTTGTTTTTTTGTTTTTTTTATATTGCCAAAGCGTCTTATGTGAGATGGTAAAGTAAGACTTCGAGTGATCGTGGTTCCATTCCCACTTAAGTCAAAAAGAAAAAAAGAAAATGACCCTAATTTAATGTGCAAGGACAACACTAAAGCCTCAAACTCCAATTGACTTCTAATTATTTTTTTAAAAAAATTGATGAACATATTGATAAGTTCCTGAAGTTCTGGTACAAATACCTTAATGTATAAGATATATTTTCTTAATTATAAAAAAGTTCTATGATAACATGTCACACACTAAGTCACATGCATTTGACTCGAAAGTGTTTGACTTTATTGAGTGGGGCATCGAGATCGTTGCAAGCACATCCAAAGTGTGTCCAACGGTCTTGAATGTCTGACTTAGCATGAGAAATTTAATATGTTCTTCTTGCAACATTAATCCTAATTTGTTAACAAAAAAATGTGTATGTAATAGATTCCATTAACCATCAAAGTGATTGCACGTTCTAAGCAAGTCGTGTTGTAGCATAAAACAAACATTTCCCTCATTAACAGTGCCATGTTCTGTTCATGTTATGTGGAATGTCAACCTTGTTTTAAAACCCCTCTTATACACCTACACATCAGTAACATTAATTATTGTTAACTTCATATCCATATGATTAGTCTTGAACTTAAACTCTAGTTGAATAGATTAACATTTTTAATACATCTACACCTTCAAGAATAGCTTAAAAAATGATCCAATGTACTTAGGCACCCCTGCTCGCTACTAGGAAATTGCGCACGGATGAACCAATCATTTGAAGTCTAGATGACACCAAGATCAGTAAACCTAATTATTTTGAAAATGCGAGACAGACACCCCTTGAACGCATGCACATCTTCCTATCTGTGTTTTGAATCTCGAGATGTATAAGCTCCCCGAGGTGAACACAGATGGTGGATGTGGCAGAGGTGTATGTTCCGGTGTGCGTTTGTGGTGTCATTCTAGCATTGCCCGTCAAGGACGTGGCAGAGGTGTATGTTTCGGTGTGCGTTTGGGGTATCATTCTAGCACTGCCTGTCTAATTTATATATGGAAGATGTTATAATGACACCCCAAAGTTACATCCAAGTGACATGTCGTGTGGGCTCATGTAAAAATGGGCGTTAAACACATAATTTCTAGTGTATAAACACACCGGATGTGTATTCAGAGAAGCGCACAGATGGCTACAAAGAATGTGGACCCGCATCTACATCACAGGGTGTGACTTTGGATGTCAGTCTAGCTAGCATATATATAGGAAAATTTTACAATGGAGACTAAATATATATCCACACCATATAGGAACCCCTCAAAATGTGTTGTGCATTAAATGCTTTGTGCATTTATGTCGCCTTAGTTAATGCATTAGATTTAAATCCATTGGTTCTAAATAGTGTACCCATGGCATGGATATATATTTAGTTCCCATGGTAGAAATACCCATATATATACACTATGATGATAAAGAGTTAACAAAATGTTCATATCTTCTTATTCAATATATGTTCATAATCCTACTTGATTTTTTTTGGATATATTCGTAGGTACCCAAGCGAGTTTGCGATCTATTCCAATGAAATCCTGGTGCAATCGGCGTGAACATACCCCAATGGCCCAATGGCCTGAACAATCTTGATGCAATAGGAAATTGAACTTGGACAATCCCAAGCTCTTGCCCCCCTTACCCTTTTTTTTTTTTTGAGAAAGCTTGCCCTAACGGTGGACCAATCCGTTCGGGTTTACTTGATTATGAGTTCTATTCTAGTCGGAAAAATGCAGCTCTAGATCTCTCAATGAATGATAAATTCTAATAAGTTTAGAGTCAACACTTTTTTTGTGAAAATATTCTTAGATGTATAGTGTTATCGAAATTTAAAATGTTAGATTGACAATGGAACAGTGAGAGGCCATGTTATATTTAGTAGTGACAGCCTTTCAATGACCGATTCAAATGATGCCTTGCCTCAAGTATATAAGTGGTATAGATGTGCATGCCAAGCATTGTACTTGCGAATCTCAGTTCTCAGTTGATTTAGGTGACATGGCTTCTTCAAAGTTCAATGCCAACATTTTCCTTCTTCAAGCGTCAGTTATTGTTCTTTTCGCCTTAAGCTCGGCGAATGCAAAGGGCTTGAGTGCCAAGTTCTATAGCAAAACATGCCCTTCTGTCGAGGCCATAGTTAGGAAGACGACTGCTAGCTTCATCTCGAGAGCGCCTACTCTTGCTGCTCCTTTGCTAAGAATGCATTTTCATGACTGTTTTGTCAGGGTAAAATTCAAGATTTTAGTTCCTAGAGCTAGTACGTTTTAGTCTTTATATTAAAAGCAGAATTGTCTTACAAAAGTGTGTACATATTCGTGCAGGGATGCGATGCTTCGATACTTGTGAACTCAACGAAACGCAACCAAGCTGAGAAATCTGCTATTCCAAATCAATTCCTTAGAGGGTACCAAGTTGTGGATGCTGCAAAGGCTGCATTAGAGAAAGAATGCCCTGGTGTTGTCTCATGTGCTGATATCCTAGCCTTAGTAGCTAGAGATGCGGTGTCCGCGGTAATGCACAGACTACATTTTTTTTTTTTTTTTTTGCGAACGGATGGAATATCATGAATCAAATAAATAGGCGTTCACAAGCTTTGTTATTTCATTCAGATCAAAGGACCACATTGGAATGTTCCATTAGGACGAAGAGATGGGAGAATCTCAAAAGCCTCCGAGGCCTTGAACACTCTACCATCGCCTTTCGATAACATTACCACGTTAATACAAGAGTTCCGCAATAAGGGCCTCAGCGTAAGGGATATGGTTGTATTATCAGGCAAGTATATGTACATATATAAATTCCACAACACTACATCATTCATGGATTTTCAAGTACAGCAATGCAACCATTTCATATATATCAAAATCTTACTTGAACTTGTCTATTAATTATATAGGTGGACATACAATTGGGACTGGTCACTGTTTCACCTTCACAAACCGACTGTACAACTTCACCGGAAAGGGTGACACCGATCCAAGCATGGACCCGAACTACATTGCTCACTTGAAGAAGAAATGCAAGCCTACTGACATTTTACCGCTTGCAGAGATGGACCCCGGGAGTTTCAGGACATTCGACTCTAGCTACTACACAATGGTATCGAAACGAAGGGGTTTGTTTGAATCCGATGCGGCTCTACTCAACAACAAGGAAACTAGAGCTTATGTAAGGCTTCAAGCAAGCACACATGGATCTACTTTTTTTAGAGACTTCTCCAAGTCCATGGTGAGAATGGGAAAAGTCGGAGTCCTCACGGGAAAGAAGGGAGAGATCAGAAAGCACTGCGCCGTGATCAACTAATTAAGTAAAAGCAATTCTTTGTTTGCATTGATGTGTTTGCATTTGGTTCTTGTTCTTAAATTTTTTTTTTTTTTTTTGACAAATTAACTCAATGTATTGAGCTATTTTGTTGTTGGAAGAATAGGAGACAAATAAAGGCAAGATGACTTGTCTGATTTTCTCTCAACCCTTGTGTGAGCTTGGGTGGTACTTTATTTCTGCATTGTTAAACATTCATTTGTACATTTAAAGTATTGCTTAAACTTTTCTTATATGCTTTGAATTGCTTGAAACATATATAAAGAAATACCACTTTTTGACATAAATTAAGTTGCTTCTGTGATGAAACTTCACAAAGCAAATTAAATTACCTCTTTGATGTTCTGTCTCTTTCTTAACCAATGTGGTCGATCAGCATATTGAACTTATTTGAAAAAAAATTTTTAGCACTAATTGAATATTAAACTGAGATTATGTCTCCTTATAAATGAAGGACCATGGATCACATGTACACCTGCCAACTTCTCATTTAACAAAAAGATGTTATCTCTTCAGACTAGCTAGTTTTAGAAACATAATTAAGGATCATCAGTGTCATCAAGTCTTTAGTTAAATATTTCAGCGCAATAATAAGCTATTTCTTCGTTAAATTCACCAACATACAACAGTTGGGCATTCATATGGGCTGCAAATGAGTTTATATTTAATGGGCTCCTGTGGGTGTAGCTTGGATTTTAATTGAGATCAAACCTGACAGGGGATTGAGGCAAGGATGTCCATTATCACCATACCTATATGTTTGGAGGGACTATCCTCACTTCTCCGTTAGGCCGAGATTCGGGGTAGGATCCATGGTTGCAAAGTGATACGGGGTGCTCCTTCGGTGTCTCATCTATTATTTGCCGATGATAGCTTTCTATTTTTTCGAGCCTCGGAGAAGGAAATGGTGGTGATGAAACAACTATTGGATAGGTATGAGAAAGCGTTAAGCCAAGCAATAAACTTGCACAAATCAACGATGTTCTTCTCGGCGAACGTGACAGTAGAGTTGGAGGCAAGAATCCGTAATGGAATAGAGGTCTACAATGATATTTATGACAGTAAATACTTGGGCTGCTGTCTCTAATAGGGAGAAAGAAGTGTGAAATTTTTTTTCCTTTATGAAAGAGAAGCTGTGGCGGATCGAGACTAACATCATGGAAGCATAAGTTTTTCTCAAAGGTGGGTAAAGAGGTGTTGTTGAAGTCGATACTCCAAGCGCTCCCCACTTACTGTATGGGGACGTTCTTGATACCTTTATCCATATGTAATTTGCTCCAAAAGGTGATGAACTCTTTTTGGTGGGGTATGAAAAATGACAACCAATGGGGTACGAATTGGTTAAATTGGTGTAGACTATGTGTAAGAAAACAGGAGGGGGGTTTGGGTTTTAAAGATCTCCACAGTTTCAATTTAGCCATGTTAGCAAAGCCAGATACTATCCCAATGGAAACTTTTTGAAGGCCAAGATAGGCCATAATTCGAGTTTTATATGGCGAGGAATTGTGACGGCAAAATTAGAGGGAGTAGATGGAGAATAGGCAATGAGAAGGCAATGAAAGTTTGGGTCATTTGTGGTTAAAAGATTTAGGGAATTTGTTTATCTCAACTGAGCCTATACTAGGTACAAAATATCACATTTGATGAGCATATGAACCCATTTAGAATGGAGTGAGACCATGAGATAATTAAAGAACTCTTTAATGATAGGGATGTCCGTGAGATACACTGGATCTTGTTAACTAATGGAGAGGAGGATAAACTAGTGTGGAGTCATTTTAAGGATAGGCACTACAGAGTAAACTCCTGGTGTAAAGTGGCGGTAGAGATGGATAGGGATGATGATTTGGCGTGTATTCCTAAGGATTGGATGAAGTTATGGAACCTCAAGCTCCTACCAAAAGTTAAACATTTCATGTGGAGACTTATGATGAGATGTGTTCCTAGCAAAAGTAGATTGGCGGAGAGAGGCATGCTGATTAACGACGGATGTGTTTATTGCACATGTCAAGTCGAGACATATGAACATATCATGTATCATTGCAGTAGGATAAGTGAATGTTGGAGGGGAGTCTTGCCATGTCAATATGATGGGGATGAAGCAGATCCCAAGGGTTGGTTTTTTCAGCTCTTCCAAGTGTTGGAGGATACCCAAATACAAAAGATATGCATGTATTTGTAGGCGATATGGAGGTATAGAGAGACAATGGAGCCCCGTTACATGTTATTAGGTAGAGCATGGAAAGGCTTGTGGCATGGACTGAGGCGAAGAGGAATAGTCGAACTGAGACACCCTAAGAAACTGCTGGCGGTCGTGACGAACAATACGTGGAGTCCTACGACAACGAATTGGTTCAAGTGCAATACTGACGCAACTCTTTTTGATGAGGAAGGAAAGGTCGGCTTGAGTGGTGTTGTTCGAAACGACATGAGCGTACTGATCCATAGATGCACAAGGACTTTCACAAGTAAATGTACTCCCATTGAGGCTGAGGCTATGACAATAAAAGAGGCGTTTTACATAAGTCATCTTTGAATCGGACTCACTACTGGCAGTGAATGACATCAACAATCTGAATTCGAATATGCTTGAAGTTGGTGTAATCCTATATAAATGTAAGAGGTTATTGGCTAGACACCCCTTATGGAAGATCTGTTACATTAGAAGACAAACGAACTCATTGGCTCATGATATGGCAAGGACTTCGCAAAGTCATGTTGGTACTAATTATTGAAGTGTGACACCGGTTGATGTATAAGCAATGTCATAATTTGTAAGTGTGTTAAGCTTCAATTAAATTATGATTGATATAAGAAAAAGAAGATAAGATTAAGCATTATATGATTGGTGATTAATAATTGGCCAGCCTTAATAATTTAGTATGTAATCCTTTTATTTAATTCTAAAGTTTAATTACATAGTACTTGTCAATAAATATGGAGAGGTTTGGTAAAGATGATTGCTCTTGTTAATTATTTACTACTACTTTCCAGCAAATGAGCCATGTGATCATCACTTAAAACAAAAAAGAAGATATATATAATTACTGACTAAAGATCCTCAATCCAAAATCAATTATTTTCCTTGTCTCATTTGTAGTCATCGTGGCGTGCGCTGAGATATTACCGACATGTCATTTAAACACATTTTATTAGTACTAATCTTGAAAATGATTTATGGGACCATGGACAAATATTATTCAAACACTGAAACCTTTCATGATACAGGAACAGTCTTGCTGCATAAATAATGCATTCCAATGGAGGAGTGGCTCAAACTAATCCCACAGCCAACTGCATTTCTTTTTAGCCTAATTGTATAGTTGACTAGTTTATTTCAAAACCAAGTTCTGTTTCGAAGAGACATTCACGCCATGAATTATGGCTCATGACACTACAACAAAAAGACCTTTCGTAACGGTTTTAAATAGTCACGAAAGGCAAACAGTCACGAAAGGCTTTAAAAACGATTTAAAACAGTTACAAGGTCCATCATGTTATCAGATGTTATAAAAGCTCGGCCTTTCGCTACGGTTAAAAACTGTCATCTTATCTAAACCCAAAACAACATAAAAAACCTTTCGAGACGGTTAAAAACTGTCATCTTATCTAAATCCAAAATAACAGAAAAAGCCTTTCATGACGGTTTTAAACTGTCACGAAAGGGTTTCTAAACATTTTAAAAAAAAATGAATGTTGTTTCCTGTAACATATAGCAAATTACATATAATTAATCTGAGCCTCTGCATGTCCTTCACCAATGTTGGCAATGTACAATGAGTTTAGGTTTCTCTCTTACAATATATAAATGCAAACTCATTAGCAATTCAACTTATAGCTAAAACCCAAAACGAATCACAGAGAATTAAAACAACCAAGAGAGAAACAATGAGAGTTAGTGCCTTGATTAAGATGCTAATACCATGGGTAGTGCTCTTGGTTACCATGGCTCATGTCATCGAACGAAGTGCAGGGCAAGGCTGCAGTGCACATTCTTTTCTTCTCTTCTCTTGTTCAGCTGATCCCTGCAATTGCTCCATACAGTCTTATCCAACTAAGCGATGTTGTGAGTATCAAAAATTAACTTGAAATGACAATGTCAAGGTTAGGAAACAAGGGTTTCTAATGAATGCACATAAAGACCAAAAATACATGTGAACATGATAGTTGGAATGGAATATACTGACACATGAGCTCAAGAGCTACAATAGATAAGCCAGAATTCAACTTCTAGTTTTTAGTTAAAAGTAGCGAGTTAAAGTTTTCAATGGAATCAACCAATTTCATTGTGCTCAAATACAAGCTCATCACTAGCATGGATAAACCGACAAGGATAAGAAAAAACAACAATATGCTGAAAAATTTAAAGTTTTCAATGGAATTAGCCAATTTCATTATGCTCAAATACTTAAAAATGGAACAATACCAGCTCATTGCGTAACTAGAGAAAGACAACCACGAGATCACAAAGGTAATGGGAACAACAATTGCTAAAATAACACTAATTGTATGAAAAAATATTCCTGAAAAAGAACATAATTTAAAAGGAAGCTCTGCCCTAATCGACAATCTCAAAGTTTGGTCAAACTCCCCAAACTAAACAATACAACATAATGATACAGTTCAAAGACATACTAAAAAGTTAACCCAGTAGTAAAAGGACAAGCTCAAATAATTAAGCAAGTATAGATTTTGTTCATAAAGAAAACACTAATATACTCTTACATGGTAAATACATAGCATAGAAGAAAATTCTATAGGAATAGGCAAGGCCTAAGGTTGTCCTAGTTTCATAACCACCAGCAACATACTTTCATAAGCTCTGTGAGGGTATTAAGAAAAAATCAAGTAACAACGACTTGATAAAACAATGTCAATATCATAATTGCTTAATGCCCTGAAAATATAACATTAACCACAACAAACTAAATTCCATTAACAAAACCAATTCAAAAAGTTAGACTACCAGCATTGGTCCTAAAGCTTGACTATTCCCATCAAACTCAGAAAGCACATAAACAACATGCAGCTTCTAGTCCAATGTTTGAGTCACAATGACACTTTGGCCATGCACACGTTACCATGAACCTGAAACAACCAAAGTAAAAGGTTGGTTTCCGGTTAGGAGATTGTCTACGATATTTCAATTGTAAAAGTCAATGTAACAGTAGAAACAGTGCCTCAAGTTCCAAGTTCTTACAAGTTTACAATCGTTATTCAGAAAGCTCACAACTTTACCAATTTGGCACAATCCCCAGCATAGTATTCATCCCTGTAAGCATAAGCGCTCTTAGAAAAAGTAGACAGGGAAAACGTTTCCACCCAAAGACTACAAGTGGTATACTAAAATGAATTTTGAGTGGTCGCGAATTGTCAATGAAAATCAAAGAGATTCATTTCTTTCATAATGGGATAGAGTTTTAACCGAAAAAAAGGAAAAAAGAAAACGCATTCATAAATTTTCAAGGGCATTGACTTGGGGCGAATGGAATAGTTTGATGCATGTGGCCAACCCTAACTAATTTGGTATTGAGGCTTTATTGTTATATTCATAAGTTTTCAAAGATAGTTCTTCTAATTTACAAGGCCATGTATTCTCCCAACACAAAAGGTATACACTCTCTATATCGGTGTCCGCAAAAAGGTCAGCATAGTAATCTAAAAACAAGAAAAATTAAAAGCAAATTAATTATATGCATCCATATTAATTAATGTCAGTGCAAGTTTTTACAATACCTGCTTCAGCGAAAGATCAGGTAGCTCAAAAGAGATAGTTGCAAAATAGTAAGCTTACCACTCTGTTATGAATTAAATGGATAACTTTCAAATTCAAGTTAAGGATAGGTTTTTATCTTCCAAGCAATTAAGGATAGTTAATGATGATGAATCGAAGAGTTACAATATGTCAAAAAAGGAGAAACTTTTCAATATATAGAGAAGTGACAGTACGTCAAGGAAAAAAAATTTGATGGTGAATAAACTATATAATCCACATCAAAAATAATTCAAAGAAAATTATATCTTTACCTCTCTGGCAATCCTATTACATAGCTTGTTTTTCTTAACTTCCAGCCTCTATCGCCAGCCTGCATGTTTACAAATAATTAAGTTATCACTAACAAAGGGAGCAGAATAACATTTAAACAATATTTTAATGGGGATCACTCCAACAGAACCACTTGAGGTAGGAATGTACTGGGCATCTGTTTCTGGCATATGTAACATAGAGAAGGTTACAAAGTTCAGTGATGCATCAGAAGCCAATTCAATGATGCTAGCTACAAGAAAAGGAACTAATGAGGCTGTAATTCAATTTTTGAGAAGACGACATCTCGGATAATCCAACAAGGCTACTAATCACCGTCGTGAGTACAAGTCAATTCGTGAAAACCTTTTTTTGATAAAAAACATAACAGTCTTTTTTGTTCTAGCTAGATAAACAGAACCTTGGGAAGCATTCGAGGGCATAATTAGTTACCTTTTTTTTATGTAATTGATGACTTCTGCATCTCGAATTTTATTTCTGCCGTGGTCAATGACTTTGAACACTAGCAAATACAGTTTTGATTAGCTAAAAAGAAGAAGTTTGGGGATAAAAAAAATGAATATGTTGTAATATATCAAGTAATAGTACCATCCAAGTACCATCCCCCATCAGAAGATATGTGTAACGGCCTGAATTTAATTCGCCGCTATTTGTGGCAGACAGCTTAGACACCCGTGGGACCCGCAGCTAGGCTAGAGCGCGCCTGGAGTTAGGTAAATAGTTATTTTGTGTATTGTTTTGACTAATTTTGCGATGTTTATATTAAAATAGGTTAAACGACATTGCAATGTGTGTAATTATACACTACAAAAAAACAACAAATCAGCAACGGAATTAGAAACGGAATTTATTTCCGTTTCTAAATCAGAAACGGAATTAGAAACGGAACTTATTCCGTTTCTAATTGTAACAGTTAGCGACGGAACAGACAGGGAAATTTTCAGAGACGGATTTGAGATGGATCAGAGACGGAATTAGAGACGGAATTAGAGACGGAATTAAATTCCGTCTCTGAAATTTGGCGCCACCATTCCCGCCAAATTCTTCATTTCTTATGGCCGTTCATCATTCCTCGAGATTTGTATTTTCTCGATCTGGCGACCTCTTCTTCTCCTTCCCCACCCCACCCCCCACCCCCGCAACAAAAACACGAAATCCCCAAATCATTCCCACGAAAAAACCCCAAAACCTAAATTCGTCTCTCCGTCTCGTCGCGCCGGTCGATCGTCTCGTCCCCACACGTCCATCCCGTTCGATCGTCTCGTCTCTCCGTCTGGTCGTGCGAGCTGGTCTCTCTCGGTGCTCTGCTTCGGCCGTCCGGTCGCGGTGGTCTCCGTTTCTCCGTCTGCGGTCGTGCTACCTGGTCTCGCCGTCTCTCTGGTCTCTCCGTCTCGTCGCGCCGGGTCGATCGTCTCGTCCCCACACGTCCATCCCGTTCGATCGTCTCGTCTCTCTCCGTCTGGTCGTGCGAGCTGGTCTCTCTCGGTGCTCGCTCTGGCCGTCTGGTCGCGGTGGTCTCCTCCTTTCTCCGTCTGGTCGTGCTACACGGTCTCGCCGTCTCTCTCGGTCTCTCCGTCTCGTCGCGCCGGTCTCCTTCATCGCCGATATCTCTCGCTCTCTCTGGTCTCTGATTCGGATCCGGTTAGCAAGGAATTTGTAGTTTTGGAGTCTTACTACAATCTTCATTTCTTATTTGTTTTTTATTGTTCTTTATAATGCAGGCAACACTCATGATCAAGAGCTCTTCACTTTCATAGAGATCATTCACCTTGTGACGGTTTTGAGGAAATCTTGAAGCTCGCTTGGCCGTTTCGCTAAAAATTTGCGTCGTCGTCAGGTTGGCGTTCTAGTCCCCTTGTTTATCTAATTTAAAAAATTAATGGAATATTCCGTCGGGTGACATGAGAATTATTTAAGTTTCCGCTATGGTTCATTTGATAGTTCGATCTTCTAGTAAACATCGGAGTTGAAGGCAAGAAGCTATTTTATCTAGAGAGATTTTCCAATTTAAATTAAGCATGGAGACTTCATAAATTTCCATCTATCAATAAATATTTGGGGTGTCCGGTGTTCCTACGTACATTATATGCGGCATCCAGGAATATTAAAGTCGTAATACTTGTTAGCATTGCAAATATTATGCTCATGAATGAAATATGTTATAGATTTTCACTTGAACTGAAGCTATATCTGCTAGGGAAGGCGATCATATATATGCCTTGATGTTCAAATATAGGAAATGAACATAATGTGGTGACCATTGTGTATACTAGGTTTTCTTAGCGGCTCAAATATACTAGTCTAATAAATGGATTTAAATGAAAAATTTATTTTCTTGAAAGGTCTTAGCTATTATGGTCATGGAATCCATTTTATTTTTGTATATTCGTCTTGGCAATTGGCCGTGTTATAGTACTACCTTATTGTTTATGAACTCGTGAAGGAACAAACTCTTTATCGGGTGACATATTTTAAGAGTTCGGTTCTTATAATTGTTATTACTTTATGAGGTTTTATTTTAACTGTTCTTGAGTGATTTGATTTGTTCCTTGGTTGATTGTGCATTAGTTGGTGTTCTTCACTTGATCTATTAAGTTAATGTTGTGTCTTTTGTTTGGTTTAGAAGTTTTTGTTCTGCTCTTCTTCTCTTACATGCATAGTTATTGAGGTTATGCTTGTTCTATTTTTAGGTTTATTAATATGTACTATTTCATTTCAACCTTTTAATTGAGCAATTCAAGATTTATATTGATTAAAGTATTTGGTTGTTATTCCATGTTTATTTTATCGGTAAAGCATGTCATCCGTATTTGGTTGTTATTCCATGTTTATTTTATCGGTAAAGCATGTCATGAGAGTCATTATAATACATTAGAATCATGTCTTGAGGTAATTACTTTGTCGTTTGATGTTATAGTTAGTAATTTCATATTCATGCACTTGCTATGGATGATTGATTAGTTAGGTGTTGTTGGTTATCATGATAGGAATTCCAATATGACCGTTTATAGCCGTGTTAGGAATCCAGGTAATCAAAAATTCAAATGTAAAGCTTGATTTCCAACATCAAAAATATATGGCGTGGCTAATTAGCGCGCTAATTACGTAATTAGCGCGCTAACCGCAGGGGGAACTCAAAAAAATTATTTTATCCCTTTGTGTTAGCGACCCTTAAACTCGTCCAGGACCTAACCAACCCTTATAATACATGTTATACATGTTTATTATGAGTCATTTACAACAATCCTTTTGATAATGCCCAAGCTTCTTACATAAACAACATAACTCAATCAATTCCTTCTCTTTACATTGTGATGACTCATTAATGACTTCCTAACTTTGTCAATTTATTCTCTACCCATGAGTTTAATGTGCGAACCTCGTTCTTTCACTTAGCTATCAATTTCTTCTCTTTAGATGGTGTAGATCGCATTTCCTTTGTAAGCCTCAAAGGTCTTTGGATTTGAGGACTTAAGAACGACCAAAAAGATCTCCTATTGCTCCTTCTAAAAATTCAAATTTCTTCTCTTTGTAGATCTTGAATTTTGAAATGTGTTTCTTCTCCCTTATGTTACAACCAAGTTTGTGGTGGTTTTATCATGATAGGAATTCCAATATGACCGTTTATAGCCGTGTTAGGAATCCAGGAAATCAAAAATTCAAATGTAAAGCTTGATTTCCAACGATCAAAAATATATGGCGGTGGCTAATTAGCGCGCTAATTCTGTAATTAGCGCGCTAACTATGCAGGGAACTCAAAAAAATTATTTTATCCCTTTGTGTTAGCGACCCTTAAACTCGTCCAGGACCTAACCAACCCTTATAATACATGTTATACATGTTTATTATGAGTCATTTACAACAATCCTTTTGATAATGCCCAAGCTTCTTACATAAACAACATAACTCAATCAATTCCTTCTCTTTACATTGTGATGACTCATTAATGACTTCCTAACTTTGTCAATTTATTCTCTACCCATGAGTTTAATGTGCGAACCTCGTTCTTTCACTAAGCTATCAATTTCTTCTCTTTTAGATGGTGTAGATCGCATTTCCGATTTACAATATTCTCCATTTTGGAGGCTTCTTATCATCTTACTCATTATTATTTCATTACTTGAATAGACAACCGGCTCGACAAGGGTTACGTTCGACTAGGAATGTCGTCTATAAACAGAGATGGATGTACAACCGGCTCGACAACGGTTATGTTCGAATTGAATTCGCGGCGAAGGTTAAAGAATTCATATCATTTGCAAAACAACATTGTCCTACATACCAAAGTGAACGGAAGATTAGATGTCCGTGCAATTTTAAGAAATGTCGACTTGTTCCGTACCTGGACGTCGAAACGGTTGAGCACCACCTATGTAGGTATGGATTTGTCCGGGGATATCACAGTTGGTACGAACATGGTGAGAACGGAGATGAAGGGCCGCAAAATTTTCACGCAATGGATTGCCATATTGATGATGCTTGATGTTCGAGGCTACGATCCGACACCTTACCGCGAGATGCTACACAACGTGGCGGTCCAAGTTTCAATTGGAATGTCATGGAAGAATCACCAAACCCCCAAGCACGCCAACTATATGACATGATTGATGCAAGTAGGGAACAATTGTGGCCTGGTTGCGAAACCATGACAACGTTGTCGGCAATGGCAAGATTACTTGCGATCAAGTCTGAACATCATATATCTGAACGAGGGTATAATGAAATCATTAAACTCATGAAGGATTGTTTGCCAAATGACAACTCAATGGTTGAGAATTTTTATGCCACTAAAAGACTAATGCGAGGTCTAGGTCTACCTGTTGAGAAAATAGATTGTTGTGAGGACCAATGTATGATTTATTGGGGAGTGGACTCTGAGTTGACGTCATGTAAATTTTGTGGGAAATCACGATACGTTGCACATCGACGAGGTCGTGGTTGGAACACAAAAAACCGCCCTTGCAAAAGAATGTACTACTTCCCTTTGGGCCCTCGGTTGCAACGATTGTATGCGTCGAGTCAACCGCAAAAACATATATGCGATGGCATGGAGATCATTCATCGCTGAAGATGTTATGCAACAACTGTTCGATTCGATTGCTTGGAGACATTTTAATGACGTCAATAAAGACTTTGCCGCCGAGGTTCGGAATGTTCGTTTAGGATTGTGCACGATGGTTTTCAAGTATTTGGGATTTCCGGAAATCGTACTCTTCGTGGCCCGTGATATTGACTCCTTACAACCTTCCACCGTCGATGTGCATGAAATCGAGTTTATGTTCTTAACGGTTATCGTTCCTGGACCGACCAGCCCAAAAAGAGAAAATCGACGTGTTCCTTGACCGCTTGTGAAAGAGTTGCAAGATTTATGGAACAATGGGGTGGTTACATACGACGTTTCCACCAAGACAAATTTTGTCATGCGAGTTGCCCTTTTATGGACTGTTAGTGATTTCCCCGCATATAGCATGTTGTCGGTTGGAGCACACACGGTAAGTACGCTTGTCCATATTGTATGGAGGATACAAATGCATTTCAATTGCGAAATGGAGGTAAGACATCGTGGTTTGATTTGTCATCGTCGTTTCTTGGAGAAGTCATCACCATTAAGGAAAGACAAAAAAATTTCATTAGAGGCAAAATGGTCATAGCTGATGATCCGCCGCTCTGCGATCTGGTGAAGAAATTTTGGCGAAATTGAATCGTTTGGCTTGATGAAGGTGACGAAATCGGCGCCGAATCGTGAATGGGCGGATAGCTAAGAATTCGGGATGGAGGAAGAAAAGCATATTACTGGGACTTGCCGTATTGGAAGACAAACTTGATCCGCCACAACTTAGATGTCATGCACATCGAAAAAAATGTTTTTGACAACATTTTCAACACTATTATGTGTGTACTGGGGCAAGAGTAAGGACAATGCAAAATCGAGGCAAGATATTCGTGAATATTGTCACCGACCTTCTCTACACATTGATTCGGCGACAAATACTTACGTCCTTGGGTGCTATGCTCTTGATACATCAAGTAGACAAAAATTGTGCGAGTGGGTTAAAAAGTTGCGTTTTCCTGATGGTTACGCATCGAATCTTGGTCGATGTGTAGATCCAAAGAAACTGCGAATGTTCGGCATGAAGAGCCATGATTGTCATATATTCATGCAACGGTTGATACCAATTGCATTCGAGAGAACTTCTCCCAAACCCGGTTTGGGTTGCAATTAGCGAATTAAGCCTATTTTTCCGGTCCCTATCTGCGAAATGTGTCGGTATCCAAGATATGGAGGTCTTAGAGTCGAAATACCAAAAATCATTTGCAAGTTGGAAAAAATTTTCCCTCCAAGCTTATTTGACTCTATGGAACACCTACCAATCCACTTGGCCTACGAGGCCCGTCTGGCGGTCCCGTTCAATTTCGATGGATGTATCCATTTGAGAGGTACTATCTTGAGCCCTTGATATTATTTTCCCATTCAATAGGTTTTATATCAACATTTCCTATAACATTCATATAGGTACCTTAAACATTTGAAGAACAATGTGCGAAACAAAGCGAAGGTTGAGGGCTCCATGTGTAATGCTTATTTGGTAGAAGAGGTCACGTCCTTTTGTTCTTACTACTTGAAGATCACGTCTTTACGTTGCATGACAAAGTGCCACGTAACGACGATGGCGATCTCGGGCCCACACCGAACTTCGTTGGCAATTTCTCGATTTTCACTTATCTGGTCGACCCATGGGCAAGTCGAAGGAGCGGTACTTAACGAGCGGGAGTATAATGCCGCTCATTCGTACATACTTGCTCAATTGTCCGAGAGATCGCTCCTTACGTTCGATATGTCCATCACTTTCTTTCATTAATGCGGTACATTCATTGTTCATACATTATAAATACATCCGACTTACACGTTCATTTCTTCTAGGATATTCGTCGATGAAATCACTCAAGCAATGGGGAGTCGCAAGTTGATAGTAGTCTAGAGCACAACTTCCCCATTTGGTTTCAAACATATGTAAGGGCATTACTTTTGTACGTTATAGATTCAAATGTTTCTCCCATAACTAATGTGTCATATTGCATCTCTAATTTTGACGAATAGGCTCGGAATTCTATAGTTGACGAGACGCTCGTTGATCTTTCTGTTGGTCCTAGTCGATCATGTACCGTCTACCCTGGTTACCTTGTTAATGGGTATAAGTTCCACTCCGCAACATATGACGTTGATAGATCGACGCGAGAGCGGCGGTGTTTTGGTGAAGGGTTCAAACTACGCTGATGTTTCCCATAACTATTATGGAGTGCTTGCAAGAGGTTGTGGAGATTGAGTATACTGGCCTCAAACGTGTGGTCTTGTTTAAGTGCGAATGGTATGACCCTACACCGAATCATGGTGTTAGGACTCACCCAACACTTCAATTGGCGAGGTTCATCGAAGTCGACGATATAACAACTACGAGCCATTTGTCTTGGCAATGCAAGCCACTCAAGTCTACTACCTTTCGTACCACTTCTATGCGGAACGATCGACAAGAATGGCTAGCGTTTTGTTCTTGTCGACCAAAATTCGGCCGACGAGGAAACTAGCAAAGACGATAATGACCAGGGCTCGGCAGAGATTGCTTTCCAAGATGGGATGCCCACCACGTGCGTAGTCGATGATGCAGACGCCGATATCAACAATCTGGATGTTCCGACTGGGACTCGATTCATTGTTGAAGCGGGTCCAAGCGATGAAGTTTATAGTGAAGATGAATCGAAGAAGAATCATCACCTTCTACTCATGAGAGTGAATTTGAAACGGATGATAGCGAATAAAGTTTGTATATGATACGTCAACGACCAATAATGTAGTTACTTTTATTTGCATGGATTTTGTTCTTATTAAGTCCAATAATATAGACTGAATTTCTACTTTTTGTATGCCCTTCTTTTCTGATGTTTTACTCGTGGCAGGATTGTTAGGTATCATGGCGGACGTGGTCGTAGGGGATGTCGAGGTTTGCCATTAGGACGCCATCGTCCGGGCGGAATAGGTGCGGCACCGACATCTGGCGGCGAAATACCAACTGGCCCTCGTGGTCAGGCCACAGGAGGGGTCCATAGAGGTCGTGGCGGTCGAGGTCGTGGTTCGATACCTCCATTATCGATTCCGACTTCTCGGTCTCTCGAGCACGATACAGCCGCAGCGTCACCTTCCCCTTCCATACCGTCGGGGTCGTCTGTACCATCTTCGTCGTCATCAAGGACTATGCCTACTACACACTTCCCCACACCTTCTCAGACGTCAATGACTCCTTTACCCACGAGGCTGCACCCCCCACCACGGCATCACCGGCGGCATCCCGAGAGGAAGACGTAAGAGCGAGTTGGAGGTGACAGAGCCCTCCGGCCCACCTCGAGGCCGGGGATGGAGGCCCCTCGCGTGCGGGGGATCCCTATCACGCGATTGCCAATGATACGTAAGTTTGCGTTTGACTTTTATATGTCAATTCCAATATGGATGTCAAATATTGAAGAAGTAGTTAAGGTGATATGCATGTTCATGAAACACGGGGAGTTGCATCCTTCGCACTTTTGTGCACGGAGGATGACAAAAGTTTTTAAACGATGGATGATTCTGAAGGGTATTGTTGGAAGTCGGTACCGCCTCATCATAAAGACCAATACGGCGACAATGGAAGGTAAACAAGACTACCATGTGCCTTATGATTTATACTATTTTCTCAAATAAGTGCTAACAATAGCAATCGCCAATTTGTAGATATTTTTTAGATGGGATGATGCGCTTCCCGAGGATCTCGTGCGAGCGGCGTACGACGAGCTTGCGGCACAAGGTACACGCGTTGATGCACAAGTTGAAGAAGAATCGGGTGCGACCAATTTATGTTACGAGATGAGGCATGGAGGAGATACTTGCGATCTTGGGAGAGCGAGGACTTCCGAGCTAGGTCTAGGCAAGCGACGCGAGAATAGGAACACCGAGGTCGAAGGCCCTGGGACCGGACCCTCGAAGCACGGTGGTGGTTCCGTGTCATTTGCGACTACCCAAGAAAGATTGGTTAGTTTTTTTTAACATCTAGGATATTTCGTACATTTATACTCTTGTTCACTATGCTTGGTCTGCACGCAGCAGTGATTCATCAGAGACGCCACCGTCGGTGAATGATTTGTACTTGCATCTCCACACCGTTAATCACGACAGACGACATTCATCGATACTAGATCGGAGCGGTTCTATGTAAGTGTACAATAAAAATGTAAATTATTATTAAGTCTTTCACTTACCCCATATCATGTACTTTGTTTGTTGTGCATATATGCGGGATAGGCTCCGAGCGGACGTCGGGAGGCGACCCGGCTACACCGGAGCAATCGGTGGATGATGAGGCGGTGTACCTCAATGTGGCGGGTGAGTGTTCCAAAGGACGTGTCTACGGACTCGGGTCCGTAGGGAGAAAGAAGAGGAGATACGGAACTCCTGGTGCTAGCACGTCGCGAGCGCCGGATGTGGTGCCGCGGGCGAGTTCGATGTCGTTGCGGAGCAACTACGAAGGTTATGAACTTCATGCATCGGCATCTTGGGATGGACATGGACGAAATAGGCCTAGCTCGGCAACAACCACCACCACCGCCACCAACACCGCCACCTCATGACCGACCAACAACCGCCGAAATAGATCCGGCCGATCCACCCCAACAAGGGGACAATGTTGGGCGTGAGACGTAAGCGTGGCTCTCGAGAGATGAGCGGGTTGGTGATACATAGGTACTTGACTTGTTGTTTGTTTCAAATGCTTAGATTAAATGGACAATGAATGTACTGCGGACGATGGTGGTTTGTTGAAGCGATGTAGTGGAGGGTGCGATGATGAAGTTCCTTTATTTTTTTCTCTGTTTTCGGATAGGCGGATTTTAGTTTTTCCTTTCGTTCTCGAGGGAATGGGTTCATTGCTTTTGACGATGAGCATGTTGTAGACGATTTGTTTCATTTGCATGTTAAACTCATTCTTTTTTTGGTGGTGGTGATTTTGGTCCTTATAGGACTCCGGTCTCGGTAGGCGTGGTGGGTATAGTGGAGGCGATGAGCTTGGTGGGGGTTATGGAGGCTTTGGGGCCGGTGGCTTAGGTGCTTATCGAGGTGAATCTTCTCTTGGCTATTCTATTTTGCTTTTGTGAGTGTTCTTTTTTTTTGCTTGTTGAACGATAGGATTGGTTGGTTTTTGTGTATACTTCCAAATTTTGGAGCTTTTGTAATACATGACAACTTTCCGTGGATATATAAATGAGTGAATCACATACTATTAATAAGTTGATGCAGTTTCTTATGGGATTGAATGAGGTATATGATCATGTAAGAAATGAAGTGTTAGTCATGGATCCTCTTCCAAGTCTTAAAAAAACCTATGCTATTATTGTTCGAGTAGAGATACAAAAAGAGGTGAACATTGCTTTTGCACCCAAAGTTGAGACAACAATGATGGTTAAGCAAGTTATTTCTAAGCCCTTTGTATCCAAATCATCTTTCTGTTAATTACGTTAAGGGAGGAGGTTTTAAAAAACAGAACAAAGATGATTCGTATTATGATCACTTTGCAAGATGAAGCGCAATACCAAAGAAACATGCTTCAAACTTTATGGTTATCCAGATTGGTAAACTGCTTTGAAAGGGCAAGGAAATCAACGTAGAGCAATCAAAGAATTTTGCTCATATGATAGAAACTCCTATGGATTTCTCGAAAGATGGACGGTATGATAGCTTACAAGCAAATATAGCAACTATGGTCCAAAAAGAATTTTATTAATTGATCTAAGGGAAGGGTGTTCTTTGGTGGAGATGTTGTGGTCGCCAATTTTGCTCATCTCACTGATTATGCGGTAGCATTTTATGTTCTCATCATTGCTTAAATGTTCAATTTACTCTAAAACTCATTCAAAGAGGCTCTTCACCTCTTCTCTTCAACCTCTTCGACCTCTTCGTCATCTTCGTCTAGGGTTCACTCACTCCGCCGAAGGATCGAAATCGTCTTCGTCTTCGTCGTCTTCGTCTTCGGCTTCATTTTTAGGTATCTCTCTGTCTCTCTCTCTCTCTCTCTCTCTCTCTGCAGCAAATTGAACTGAATTGCTCCTCAAGCTAGGCCCCCAATGGCGCTGAACTTGACGACCCTTCACCTAATTTGAGCGAGTAAAGTGCGAAAACGAGTTGATTACTACTTTAGGTATGCTGCGCATTTTTTGTTGTTGATGGATTTGTGTACATTCTAAACCAAGTTTTTCTCTTTAAATTCTACCTCTGAAGTTTGAGTTGGCATCTTTGTTATTTTGAATTTGGTTTCAGGATATTGTGGTATTGATAAGTAAAATAAATCGTTCCTCCATTGGCCCTTTATCTCGCTTGCTACTCCTCTTCCTTGTAAGTCATTCCTATCGGTTTTCAAGACTATTGAACTTTTATAAATTGAATTCCATGAACATATGAATGTATGCTTTCCTTTTTGTTTTGTTTTATATGTGTGTGTGTTTTCCTACTCTGTCTATGTTATCATGTTATGATTAATATAAATTCCTTCTTAGTTCTTCCTTTTGTTGGATGGAGCTACATCATGTGCTTAACGAGATGACAACCTTCATTCTCGCTTGAACCGCAACTATCTTTCATGTCGTTCTTGTTTTACATTTGACTATTACGATTCTTTGTTCGGATCTTCATTTTGTCATACCATGGTTACTAGTTGAGGAGTCTGGCGATATTCGAACATGAGACTCTCAATGTGTAACTTGCAAACTATATAAATGAAACGGTTTGTTTGATTTTGTGTCTTAATTTAATTCGTTCTCCAAGATTCTCATCCTCCTCCGACAGTTCTATCTTTTCAGTTCTTTTTGCTTGACATTGGGTAATTTTATGATAGATAAGAGGGATGCATACATTGATCAGGGAGCAGCATTGGAAGGTCAAGAAGCCAGTGTAATGACAGACTATATAATAAAGGTACATGTTACACTGCTAGTAATTATATAATTGTGAACTTTCGAAATAACAAATGAAATACTTACTTCTTTTGTTCTTATGCATAGATTTTGGTACTTGAAGTATGTATGAGCTGAAACCATGGTGGGGGATGAAATGTTGAGAGGCATTTCTGGGGGTGGGGGATGAAATCTACCCTTAATTCAGAGATATAGATCTTGCAAGGAAAATTATTCTACCCTTCTAATAAAAAATGAATGCAGGCGAAATGATGATTGGACCATCAAGAGCACTGTTTATGGACGAAATATCAAATGATTCAATCAGATAATCCATTCACATTCTTCAAGGAACCGCTTTGATCTCTCTCTGCCCGACCCGAAAACTTATGATTTGTTTCGACGACATTATTCTCCTCTCGGATGGACAGGTTGTTTATCAAGGTCCACGTGAAAATGTGCTCGAGTTCTTCGAATCAATGGGTTTCAAATGTATGTCATACGATTGTTTATGATAGGTGACATCACGAAAACATCGAAGCGACCTTGGGCTCGCGGGAATGAGTCATACGATATGTCCCCACTAGGAATTTGCGAGAGCATCCAACCATTCCGGATGACCTCTCCACCGATTTTGACAAGAACAAGAATCCCCCAGCTGCATTGACAACAATGACATTGGGTAATTTTCATCACAAACTGAAACTCTGTCTTTATAGCTCTCCCTCTCTCTCTTATCTTTCTCATCTCACACACTCCAACAACAACAACAGGGCTACACATTTTTGCATTTTCTCAAACCAGACAAAATGGGAGAGGTTGGAGGCCTAATTAGTGTTTGATTTTTTGATTTCTTGAGTTCTCTTGAGAATTTGAGTGATTCCAGAGGAGATTGTGTTGAAAGTGTACATGCATTGCGAGGGCATTTGCGCTAGGAAGGTTAAGAGATGCTTGAAGGGCTTCCAAGGTTTCGATTTGTTGTCATTTGAGTCCTAATTTTCTCTGTTTTTGAGTTTTTGCATTGGAAATCAATGATTCCACCTTGTTTTTGGAGTGGAAGATGTGGAGACGATTGCAAAGCACACAAGGTGATTGTGAAGGGAAAACAAGCGGATCCATTGAAGGTGTTGGAGAGAGTTCGAAGAAGAGCCATAGACAAGTGGAGCTTCTCTCTCCGATCCCAAAGCCTCCAAGTCTGAAGAAGAAAGAAAGCGAGAGGAAGAGAAGCCCAAACTCGAAGAGAAGAAGAAGAGGTGATGATTGATTGATTGATTTACAAGATTTACAAGATTCATATCTTCAATTTCCTTCATTTAATCTGAAATCAATTCAAAATCTTTGTTTGTTTGTTTGTTTGTTGTTTTTGTTCTTCAGCCACCAGTGATCACTGTGATTCTCAGAGTTTACATGCATTGCGACGCTTGTGCACAAGAAATTCGAAAACGTATTATGAGAATGAAAGGTACTACAACAACAACAACATATTCTCTCAAAATTCTCACATTCTCAACGATTCTCCTCTGATTCGAGCATAAAAAATCAATCTTTTCAATCCCTTTCACTAAAAAATCCAAAAAGTTTCAATTTTATTCTCTCTGAATATCCTGATTTGAATCTGTTGTGTTGTTTCAGTGGACAAAGCGGTGGAATTGAGGAATGAATTGGCGTCTCGAAACCCAGAAAATGGAGCACTGGCGAGTTGTAGTGGAGACCCATGTCTTCCTCTTCAATGGGAAGGCCTGCAATGCGAGCCTATCAGTGATAAATCATTCATCATCGTTAGCATGTAAGATTTCAATCTCATATTCCACACTTTCGATAATTGAACCCCTTTTGTGGAATTCTATCAAAAAATGTCAAACAATCTAGAAAATGAAGATTTTAGTTGAGATATGAACTTGGTTTTGTTTTGCTATTGATGGGCAGTGATGTTTCCTCAAAGGGTCTCAACAGGTCGATTCCAACAGTTGTTGCTGAGTTGACACATCTGAAGTATCTGTAAGAACTCTCAACATGCTTTGTTATACGTTCACTATTGAAACTCGCCCATCTTTTACATAGCAAAGGCTCTGCGATTCCTCTATCGACTGGATTTGTGGTGTCAAAAGCAGTCCCATCTGTAAGGAAAGATCCAAGGAGCAGTGTGAAAGAAGAACGGCCTTCCATGGATGCAGTCCCATCTCTGGCTGCAGAGCTGCATGCTCTCTCATGGATGACTGTGAGCCCGGCTTACTTAGATAGACGCACATTGCTACCCTTCCATTGTGATATGATTCTAAGACTCAGACGACTTCTTCATTTCGTTGACAAGGAGCTCTCCCAACAACGATAATGCTTTGAATTGTAACATCCTATCGCATTGGCGCTTCTTGTGGATAACCTCTATTCCTTCCACAAAGTGAGGGCTCCTTAATCTTCGCGATGCAGCTTCACATTTTCCCGACAAGCGAGGCTTGAAGGACTTCATCATACCAACTCCGAAGTTGTGTTTGAATGGCCGCAATGCAAAGCCGAACCATAACTGCATACACTCTTACCATCTCCACCAGCGCAATGCTTCAATTTTCAGCATTTGTCCAATGTCAATATCATCATTTCAAATTTGCCTCAGAACTCCATCTCGAATAGCTGATCGATGAAAGATCTTTCATGGTGAAGTCATTGAATGGGCGGAAAATCCAACTAGAAAAAATTAATCTCTTGGAAAGAGTTGCGAGTTCGACTAGGCGTTTCTATGAAGGTATCTTGTCCATTATCCCCGAACGTCATCATCCGATACGCTTAATGCCAATAAAGATCTCTCGCATTTATCAATAGGTTGTACAAATCGAAGTTAGTGGGTCGTTGTTGTACGTCCCGTGGATGTGATATACTTGATGTCATTGTTCATTGTAGCAAATTAATTTGTAGCAATTCGCATCAACTTGAGACGAGCAAATAGTTGATAGAATATTCAACTTGAGACGAGCATATAGTTGATAAAATGATAGTAGATGATTTTGTTATTTTGAACTCTTAATGGAATAATAATATTGCGAGTGGAATGTAGATTTGTATATTTTTAATTGAAAATGGAAATAAAAATTAATTTTGAGTATTTTTAGCTATTATTTTTGATGTATGGATGCGCAATTTGGCTTCTTTGGGGGATGTTAGCACCCTCAAGGAGTTGTTGGAGGGTGCGGCGATGGAGTATGTCATATCGGGTTGTATTTTGATTTTTAGGTTGGAGAATCGATTAGCTTATGTATACGTGCCATATTTAAACAAAACAGAAAATTAGAGACGAACTTAGCAACGAATTCAAATTTTCCGTTGCTATTCCGTCTCTAATTTTCCAGAAATATTTCTATCAATCACAAACAGATCAGAGACGGAAATATTAATTCCGTCTCTGATTCCGTCTCTAATTAAAATGGAATCAGAAACGGAATCAGAAACGGAATCAGAAACGGAATAATCCGTCTCTGATTCCGTTTCTAATTAGAGACGGAATCAGAGACGGAATACAAATCCGTCTCTGATTCCGTCTCTGATTCCGTTGCTGATTAGAAACGGAATCAGAGATGGAATTCATAAATTTATTAATTCCGTCTCTGATTCCGTTGCTAATCGACAACGAATCGAGAAACGAAATGCAAGTACAAATGTACCATTTCGAAATAAAATCCATTTCGTTCGTCTCTGTTCCGTTTCTAATTTCCGTCTCTAAATCCGTCTCTAATCGGAAACGGATAATTTCCGTCTCGATTTCGTCTCTAATCAGAAACGGAATCCATATTCCGTTTCTGATCGTATCAGCGACGACGTTTTCAGAGACGGAACGTGTCCGTCTCGGTTCCGTTTCTGATTTCATTCAGAGACGGAATTTTCACAAATCAGAAACGGAAAATTCCGTTTCTGATTTGCGATTTTTTTGTAGTGATATTTCAATTGACGTGTGAGGTTGTGTGTTAAGTATTTGCCTCGATATTCGTGTCGATGCGTGTACCGGGTAGACTAAAAGATGAAATATTAGGTCGGGGAAAATAATATACACATGAAATGAATTTAATGTGACAAAATAGTAAATTAGTGAGCGTCTAGTAATACGCGGGGTCATGGTCGACACGCGTGGGTGGTACGGTAATGTGCACGCTCGAGTACGCTCGTTGGCGCGTACGACGAAATTGTAGGTGCGAAAATATAGGCGAATATATATATTTATATATATATGTAATTTAAAAATATATATGCATATATATATATTAAAATCAGAAATAAAAAAATTGTGATATGACCAAAACAGGCATTAGATTATTAAGGAAGAGATAAGAACATAGGGGCATTTTGGTCATTTGACCCCAAAATTTGATAACCACCACCACTGACACCACATTTCTCACCATTTCGATTAAGAAGGGAGAGAAGAATGAGGGAAAGAGAGAGGGATCGTGTAACGGCCCAAATTAATTTAATTAAATGTTAGTGTTAATCATGATGATTAGTGGTTAATTCGGGCGTTACGGGGACAGCTGGGTGACTCAGAGGAAGGAAACCCAGGTTATATCTATAATATTTGTGCATGGTGTGATGTCTAGTATTGCGATGTCGAGTGTATTAATTATTATATTGTATATAAACATCGCATGTGTTGAACGTCGATATCGGGCAAGGCTACGAGTCGGGTATATGTCCCAAAGTGCGTGTCGGGGACCGGGTACCGGGTACAGGATAGCCGTGGTATGAGACATGAGTTATCGGGTAGTTGAGTGTTAGTGTGACTAACCTATGATTTTTATATGATTTATTAGGTGGCCTAGCCTAAGGTTAAATTAATGTATTAATAGATTAATTGAAGTCCTATAGTTTGAATAGGAAAAATCAACATGCATAGGATTATCCTCGATATGCACCACAGTGTGATCCAAGGCAAGTGTTGTTAGGATTTATCATCGAGATGCGTGTACACAGTAGATTAAACAACCACCTATATATACACTTGATCGATCAAACATGCAAAAAATCAATCCATTTTCTCAAAACTCGTTGGGGAGATCTGTGAGAGAAATCGAGGTTGGGGAAGGTGAATGCGAGCATTGGAGAGTGAATTCGAGCTTCAGAGCACGGATCCAAGGTAATTTTTATATTCTAAATGTAAATTTTTGAAAAAAATGCGATTTTTGTGGGTTAGGGTGAAAAGTAGATTTTTTAGAGAATTCATCACTGTTTTGCTGGAAATTGATGTTCATGAGGATTATTTTGATGAAATATGTTGATTTGGATCGAAATGGTGGAAAATTGAGGTGAATTTGGTAAATTGTTGGTTTATTGACATGTATGTTAATCCGAGAATTTGGTGTTGTTTTGGTGGATTCGTGGTGTAATTTTGATGCTTTGGAGGTCTCCAATGGATTGAGAGTGAAGAGGAAGGGACGCACGCACGCAACAGTGCGTGCGTCCTTAGTCCGAATCGGGCTAGACTGGCCAGCCAGGTCGGTCCAACCACTGGACCGGACCGGTCCAGGTGGGCCCCCCAAATAAAAAATAATATTTTATTTATTTAAATAAAAATTAAATAATAATATATTATATATATATATATTTTTTTCTGGAAAATAGGAAAAATATCAGAAAAATTGGAAAAAATTCTAAAAAATATAGAAAATTAAGGAAAAGGTAAAAAAGTGGTTTCGGGACTTTTCAGGTATTTTTGGAACCTGACATTGTCTGGAAAAGGTATCATAACTGAAAATTTAATATATGATATAATATCATAAAAATTACATAATGTGTTTTTAAATAATATAAAACACTATAAATGGACTTCAGGAACTGGGGAACCATAGCTCGGGCATAGGGGAGCTAGACGGGTCAGATTGATGGGTGCGGGAAGTCGGAGTGCGTAGTTACAGGTGCGTAAAACCTTTGAGAATGTTACACTTTAAATTCATACGTGATTTGTTCTGGTTAAGCGAGTATTTATTTGTTTGTTTATTTAGTTATCGTTATGTTTACTTAATTGGTCGCCATGTATATGCACTGTGATCATGTGTTGATCGGTGTTTGATTTGTTCACATGGTCGGAGATTAATCGGGATGGTCGTGGTACGGAATTGAGCAGGCTAGATTGTAGCGCGTGTACTTGGCGCAACCGGTGAATAGCTACTCGAGTAGTGGGGTACACGTGTGCAATGGGTTGTGATGTGTTTCCGGTCACCGTTAGTGGTTCGGGTGTGGTCTAGGCTTGATGTGCTCAGCTGGGGCATCCGAATTCACAAAGTATGATCTAGTTTTGTTAGACTCCGTCACACCTCTATCTAGTTTTCATTGATATCATTGGTTGAACCGGATTACTCGAATGTTGTTTTATATTCACTGTGTGTGAACGTCATATTTGTTGTGAATGTTGTTTACTGCCAGCCATGGGAATATGATTCCTGTTGCCAGGGTCATATTCACATGTCTCGCAGGTTATTGTGATTTTCATGATTATTGTTTAGAATTCTTTTGGGAATTTACTCACTGGGCTCGTTGCTGTATGTGTTGGGCAACTGAGTGCAGATTCTGGTACGAGCAAGAGCAAGGGAAAGGAGGTACTAGGCGACTATCTCTGAGGTCGTTGCTGCTGATAGCTCGTGTTTTGATATCATGTATGTATATATTATTTTGCTGGGTTTTAGGAACTTTAGAACTTTATCACATGTATATGGATTACTGTTTACTTCGTCTCAGTTATATACATGGTGTTATCTCCGGGTTTTCCACTGCTTAGGCTTAATAAATTCTCATAAAATACGAATTAAACGCTTCCACTATTGTTATTAAAATTTGCCAACCTACTAGATATTTAAATAAATTAAACAACTTAATGTAGTAGTATTAGTCAAACGGAGCATCACTTCACAAAGCTGTTGACGAGGCAGTAGTGATGATGTGCCCGGTGACGTGACCGGCACTGCTGCTGGGCTTGTGAGTGGAGGGCGTGGGTCACAGGGCGACCCAGGGAGATTTAGGGCCGTCACAGATTGTGAGCTCGACAAGGTGTCGCGAGGCGAGGTGAGTGAGTTGTTGGCTTGTTGTTGTTGTTGTTTGTTGGTGTGGTGGTTCGATGGTGGAGGTAGGGAGGAGCTCGGGAGCTCGGACAAACTACAAGAGCAGTTCGTCCGAGGAGGGAGACAACATGGGAGGAACTCCCTGGTTCGATTGAAGAAGAAGGGGGCACACGTGCGACACCCCCTCTTCATGAACCGAGTCGGGCCGAGCCGCCAGACCCAGACGGCCGATTAAATTTGAACCGGACTCGGTTCAGCCCAACAACAAAAAAAAGTTTTGAAAAAAAAACTCTGAAAATTTAATAGAAAATTTTAGAAAATTATATTTTGATCAAATAAATGAGAATGTATGAGTTTTTATGAAAAGTAAGGTATTCGAGATTTTGGCGGAATGTTGTCGGAGTTTTTACATCGTAAAACGTAAAATTGACATAATATACTCAATTGAAGCTAATTCAATGACAAATGGTATTAAGTACATTCGGTGATAATTTTGATTGTCGGGTGTTTATGGGAGCTAGACCGGGGTTTGGTTTTTGGGACGCGGAGTGCGGATTGAGGTGTGTAGTATCCCAACTGAAATTACTTGAGTATTTACTTCTTTTGGCATTTGAATTCAATTTCTTTCATTTCAATATTATATTCTGGTTATGGTTATATAGGCGGACGTTGAGCGGAGCTCCCTCCATTCCATTCCTGTATATATGTCCACTACACTATAGCACGTGCTACCAGATTGGTCTCGGTGAATAGCATGACTCGAGTATCACGTCGTGGCATGTGTCGGTGCATCGTAGGTGTAATGCCGACCATCGAGCGGATCCAGATACTGGCCCTGCTTGAATAGGAATTGCTGGCAGTATTCTGTGGAAGAGTTTGAATTATGGTGGTAGTCTGACACTAGGGGCTAGGAACACACTTTGAGTTTTTCCTATTATTTATTCATGCGATGAGCGCAGTTGCCTGTATTTATTTTCGCATGTTTATTTAATAGCTTTATTTAAATTTCAGTATTTACTTTCAGTATTGCTCACTTAATTTCCTTGGGAATACTCACTCTGGACTCGTCATCTACCTTTTGTGATGGCTTGAGTGCAGATCCTAATACGAGAAGGGGCAAGGGCAAGTTGCCAAAGTACCGTTGATCTAAGATTGCCCAACTCATACGTTTGTATTATATATATTTCATTTTGGGTTTGGGGATTTTGAGATACCTTGTATATATTGATCTTTTTGTGACTTCAGAGGTATTTATGGTTATATATGAGTTTTCCACATTAGGTTTATGGTTTGTGTTACACATTTATAGTATCATTATCCAAGTAAATGTGTTAGTAAGGCTTCCGCTGTGTGTGAATTTGAGGATTCTATAATGACTTAACATATAATTTGATTTTAATACAACTTAATCAGTAAATGGATAATTAATAAGGTTTAAAAAGATTAAATGGAGGATATAATCCAATGTAAAGCATAGTTGTCGCTGGTAAGATAGACTATGGGTCCACATTGGCCCCCGTTGCGATCTATTTGGAAAATTGGTTGTTACAATATGTATGCCTTTATTATGAGGAGCTTCAAATCAGTGAGAACTTGAATCACTTGCTATAAAACTCTATTTTTGTTCACACATTCAACCTAAACAATTAAACCCATGATTTTTTTTTATGAAATCCAAGAACACCCATCAAAGAAAATCACCTAAAAATCAACAAAAGAAATCAAAATTGAATAAAATTGATCATATATGGTTGACAGGGCTTTGCGATTCCAAGCCCATATCAAAAAATAATATCTCAGGAGGCATGGCAATGCATTAAAAAAAAACTTCACAGAACGTGCAATAACATCACAGAACAGAACCTGCAGTCGGCATAAAGCAGTTAAGGGTTCACTTCATCATTCTTAGACAGAACATGCATATCAACACAACAATTAAGCATGCAAGCTAGAGAAGGGCAGATAAAAAATTGCACATTCCAAGCATCAGACTCAACATGTTTCTGAGATATTTTTGGTTAGGTTAGGCACACTAATTTTTTCTTATTTGAAACCAAGTACAAAGAGTAAAACTTCACACTTGGAAGTGAATACCCATTGTCATTATAAGCAACCTGCTCATTTGTACTTCATCCAATTGCCTAAAACTTAGGTACTAATTCTACAAAATGAACTAGAAATTAATTCTACGAACTGAACTAGAAACTACCATAACGGCTTCTCTAATATTGAAAGACAAAAAATAGAAAACTTGATGAGATTAATGTAGAGAGAAAGTGAATTAAGCTTAGAATTGAGGATTAAAGTAAGATTCAAAATCAAATCATCAAATTGATAAGTTAAAAATGTATGCACAAAGATACATACTTGGGCCTTTATCGAATTTGGAGCCTTGCAAAATCAAAATAAAAGAGTAAATTAATAAATAATAGCACCTATGTTGTAACGGCCCATTATTTATTAATGTCGTTATTTTAATTAATTTCAGATTAGGATGCCAGTTCGGACGACACGTGGACACCGCGGATAGACTAGGCATGACCTGAACCTAGGTATTGACTATGTATTGTTGTTTTTCCAGTTCTGTGATGTATTTTATATCAGTCGATGTTAATCATCATAAGTGTGTATTTATATTATCTTGTCGGGCAAGAGGGAGAGCCGGGGTTTCGTTTCGTGGAACACGCCAACACGAGGGTTCAATAGCTGTGAGGTCTGGCGTTGGGGTTTGATTAGATTTAATCAATATAGTATGACTAAGGTTGAGGATTATTTTAATGGGATTTATATATAACTTTAGGCTAAAAATCAATTAGGTACACTAAGTGTGAGACCACCTCAGGAAATGTGCTGGACGCGGGGCACGGGGAGCTGGGTAGTTAATGTGACCCTAGTTACCATTTTATGGAATTTATTTGAGGGCTTGGATAAGTTATATAAGTTAAATAAATTGGAATTAATCAAGTCCTATAGTTTGAACTAAATAATCAGCACACTTAGGATGGTTCTCGAGATGCGCAACAGGGAGATTCAAGACAGATGGTGTTAGAATAAGGTGTCCAGGAATTAGGTGACACAGGCTTGACAAAGGCTGTCTGATTTACCTCGAGATGCGTATGAACACCAGATTAGAACAACATATATAAATACGGGTTGATCGTGGACATGCAAACCAAAGAAAGTTCTCAACAGAAATTTGAGATTCTGAGGGTGAAATCTTGCTGGGAAAACACAAAATTTGAAGTTTTGGAGCTGGATTTGAGTGCTCAAAACCTAAATCTAAGATAATCTAACTACCAATTCTTTGAATTTACTGAAAATGGATGTTTTTGGTGTATTAAGGATTAAACGATTTTTCTTAGGGAATTTATCACTGTGTTTGCCGAATTTTGTGTTCTTGAGGTTGGTTTGATGAATCATTTCCCTTGGAATTGGATTTGTGGGAAATTGAGGTGAAATTGATGATTTAAATTTCAAACATGCACACTTTTGATTTTCGGTTTTGGGAAAATCCATGTTTTAATTGGTGTTTTGGAGAGAAATTTGATGCTATTGAAGTGGGTGTGTTGTTTGATTAGTGTTTGTGAGGTGTTAGGGACCAGAAAAACCAGAATTCGTTTCTGGAAATTCTGGGCAGCGTGCAATTAGCACGCTAGGTGATGAACATTAGCGCGCTAATCACGCTGGGGAAGATGATGAACAGTGCACAAAGATCAATTAGCGCGCTAATCCCCCAGCCCAACGCGCTAATACCCCCCTGAACCTTAAATAAAATATGAAATCGAGCCTAACTGATTATAAATCCATTTAATTGACCAATAAACCTCGAGATTAGATCTCAGGAGTCACGAGACAGTAGTTGGAGTTGGGGGTCGGACCGAGGTATTTTCGGAATTTTTGAGCGCGGTTTGAGGTACGTAAAACCCAACTGAACACCACTACTGCATTTACTTATTGTTATTCATTGAGCTATAAATTATTGATAATCTACGAGTCCTTTCTTACTGGGACGGTTAAGTTTCCCGTCTATGTATCTGGGGGTTGTGTGGTCGCTTGCTAGGTGTGGCCTAGGACACAGTCATGGGGTCGATGCCGTAGGCCACAACTGAGCTTCTAGTTCTAAGTACACACCTTAGTTAGCTGGTTCACACCCATTTGTATATCTGTGTGTTATTATTCATGCGATGAGCTTTGAGCAGTTGTCTACTTTTTCTTTCTTTCCGCATGTTTATTTAACACAAATTATTGGTTGTAATTTACATTCTTTAATTATGATGCACGGTAGTTTTCATTGGGATTTTACTTACTGGGCTCATCATCTGCCTCTTGTGATGGCTTGAGCGCAGACCTGTTGTATCAGTAGGGGCAAGAAGATCACGGGTGACACATCTTTACTTGTCCGCTGTCGAGGACCTACTGGTATATGTATTAATATTAAGTTTTTTTACTTACTATTATTGGGGGACTTGTGATTATATCATCTTCAGTACTCGTATATAAACATTTACTGATGGCGGTTGTCGCCTATATATACTGAGTACATCCGGGTTTGCCACTATAGGTTGGATAAATTAACTTTATATAATGTTCTTTTGGTAAGACTAAGACTTCCGTTGTAAATTGTAAACTACCGAATTAGATGTTATGAAACTCAAGAGTGACGGGTAAGCATGGATAGACGAGTAATGTGGTAGAGAGGCTTCTGGTGCTCGGGCAAGGGAAGTGACTAGCCACGGGGCGGCCTCCGAATTTGGGGCCGTCACATATGTACACATGAAAATGAGTACCAAGTCATGTGTTACACACCTATTTACAACTATTAAACAACATGTACATGCTAAGAAAAGGAAACATTTCATTGATTAGAGAGTAGTTCTTTCATCCTAGATATTGTATATAGTATGCTTAATTTATAAGAAAATAATGAAAAATAGAAAATAAAAAAGAAAAGGAAACAAATCATTCATAATCTTAACATTACATATATTACACAAATAACCAAATCTTACAAGTTAGTTATTGCTAGCTAT
Source organism: Stephania japonica (assembly GCA_039657345.1). NCBI lineage: Eukaryota > Viridiplantae > Streptophyta > Magnoliopsida > Ranunculales > Menispermaceae > Stephania > Stephania japonica. The sequence goes on from CM077556.1 coordinate 76,752,073, forward strand.
CAATATATCATCTTGAGCAGATTAATTCATGCATATTATTATTTTATTTCAAAAATTACTTGTAAGTTTCTCAAACAATAAAAAAAGCTCTCAATCAAAAAAAAATGTGTAGCATATATATAAATGATGATCAACTATACCAACAACGAAATCTCTCAAACTCAATCCATAAACAACATGTCGATAACTATTATCGATCAGCAGACTTTCTATAATTAAAAATATTAGCTTTTTTTTTCCATTTATAACACCAATATCCTAACAAATCCACATCTAGAGAACAATCGCAATTGCAAAAGGGCATAGATATATCATACATACATGTGCACAAAAATTATAACACATAACAAAGACACATGGATTGGTAGAAGATCGAACAAAAATCAGGAATCACACGCAAAGCAAGAAAAAATGCTAACAATGGTTAGAAGAGGAAGTTAGGGTTTACCAAACAAAACCCTAGATCGAAACACAGATAGAGAGAATGAGAGATGCAGAGAGGGGCGAACAAATCAACTATAAAACCAGCAAAAACCTCAACTAATCAAACAAAACTCACGATCTTCAGCTGCACAACTTCCTTGTTGAAGTCCTTCCGCAGATTGTCGCACTCGTACTGACCTGAAAACACAAATCAACTGAAATTGAATGTGAGAAGGAGAGATATCAATCCAAACAAAACCCTAGATCGAAACACATAGAGAGAGAGAGAAAAAGGGATGCAGAGAGGGGCGAATTTGAACCTACACAACAAAACCTAGCGATTCACTGAATTAACAGACGAAGCCCTCCTTAAGAGGGACGAGATAGAGATAGGTCGAGAGATGCAGAGAGGGATGAGCTCGAGAGATCAGAGAGAGATCGAAAGAGATCGAGAGGGACGAGCTCGAAAGATCAGAGAGAGATTGAAAGAGATCGAGAGGGAGAAGATCGTTGGAGAGAGCAATTTAGTTTTTAGGTCGAACGCGAGGAACAACTCACATTTTTATTCTTATTCGACTATAGATGATTGTAGCCGTTATCAAAAGCTTAAGATATCGGCTACCATTATCTATACTTTTCATTAATAGCGGTGAAAGCCAAACTTTCATCATTGATTATGTTATTAAAATACATTATTGTTGTAGTGTGATTAGATTAAAAAGTTAAGTTTCAACTATTAATTGTGCTTAACTTTTTTTGGTGATTGTAAGAACGCGCTTTTAAATAAGAGTATTGCTATTTGGACTCTTAGAGTCCAGACTCCTAGGGAGTTTTTAGAAATTTTTTATTTCAAAGTCATCCTCAAATAATAAATAACTTAGAAATAACAACTTATGACTCTCCTTTAATATTTGTAAAAATTTAAAAAACTCCCTATTAATTCAAATTCTAAGAGTCCAAATAGATTTTTTTGTTAACGGTAACTTGACAACTAAGACATCTCGGTCGTAGATTTTTTTCTCGCTAAATCACACGCCCTATTTTACGTCATCTGGCGCTTCTTCGATTCCAATGCAATAAAGCAAGACTCAGAAGTTACCTTTTCCTTAATTATACCAAGTGTCTTAATCAATATTTACTTTGATGTGGGCTCGTTTGCTTTTTCTTGTTTAAAAAGATGATAATATCATGTACAAAAATCTATTTTGATTCTTAGAGTTCGGACTTGTAAGGAGATTTTTAAAATTTTTACAAATATTAAAGAAGCGTTACAAGTTATTATTTTGAAGTCATTCATTACTTAAGGATGACTTTGAAATAAAAAAATTTTAAAAACCTCATAAGAGTTCAGACTCTAAGAGTCTAAATAGTACCACTCAATATCATGTTAGTAACTGATGGAAGGAACAGATAAATGTTCCTACTTTGCATTAATTGCAAATTAATTTGCCTTCTAAGCTTAATGTTGTCTTTGAGACTTAATTTTTCAAAAAAGATTTTTCAAAAAGAAGAGTATAATTCAGTTTCTATTATAAATACAAATCCCCAAAAAAAATAATAGTCAAACTTTAAACAAATTGAAGTAGGTGGTGGCACAGCTGTAAGTTACCAAGATAAGATGTTCTTTGGTCCTAATGTGTATTGTTGTCCAACCATTAGTTCTGCCTAATAGTACTGTTGATAAGGATAGGGAACATGGTTCAATTCTTGAAAACTCTTATTTTCTACTACTCTATACCCTCTTTATAAGCTCATGAGTTCATTGTTTTTGTTACCTGTAATCTTGTCTTTGCACATCAAACTTTGTTGAACATATAATCACTTTTTTTGTCTGTCAGTAGTTGTAGGTCTATTTATGTTTCCTACTTCTTCATGAAGTAAATGGTTAAAATGTTTATGTTATTATCTAAAGAGTCACAACCATTAATCAAGCTGACCTTGCTCAATGGATCTAGATCAAAGGTGTACAATGGCGATTGGTAAGAGCAATTGATACGAAAGATCAATGCAGGAGTATTTCTCACTAGCTTGAATGACAGTGACCTTTGTACGCATGTTGGCAAAGACAAGAAGTCATAGGAAGCACAGTTGAGAAGATGCTTTGCTTGCCTTGACACCTTTTGAATGCTAAAACACAAAGCAAGGAAAGGGTCCACCTTTAAAATGTATCAATGCATATTCGTTTTTGCTATGAAAAGAAGACAAAAGGCAAATCATTCAAAGAAAATCAAGCTTACAAGCCTCAAAAGAATGCAAATTTTAAAACCAAAAAAAAAAAGAATGCGAATTTCAAGGCCTAAAACTATACTGCTGATTGATTAGAATTATTTCCTCTTTTGCCTTCTTTGTCTCTCCCCTTTATACATCTAAAGCGTTTATATAATCATTAGTAAACTGCACAAATTCAATAATTATGCGAGTCACGATGAAGCCTCACATAATCATATACTTCATAGAGCTCTTCTTTGCATTATTGTGTATTCTTTGACAAAAAAAAAAGACAAAACAATCTTTGACAAAAAAAAAAGACAACAACAAAATCTGATGAGAATAGCTTTGAACTGAACACCAAAGCAAAAAGGTCCACGGCAGAGTGTTCCCTAATTAACTTCCCTTATTGATATTCTTTCAACAACTGTAAAAATGCCTACCCTTCTTGCATTTCAAGGCTAATTTTCATCATTTGTTTTGGATGTTTTTTGGGCGCTAAATAAACTATAACATAACGTCAACAACTTCGCAAAATACATGCATGTGTGACTAATACTGTGTATATATAGGGTGATTCTTTCAAGTCAAGCAACAATTTTTAAATGTTCTGTCCTTCAATTATCTCTCTCTTACAAAGCAAGCCTAACTAACCACTTTTTAGCAAACCTAATACACATCAAAGTAATTAACTAGTCCTACTACCTAATGCCACATATTAGTCAGTTGAGTGGGAGAAGTTCCACATTTGGTGTTTAGTGAATGTTTTTTGTGGCTCATCACCTCAATTAGTTCTCTATAAATGCATATCCAAGGTAAGAACTGAAACTAACCAAGAAGTGAAGAGGTCTTCAAAAAAAACCACAATGGGAAGAATGGGCAGCTATGCATGTTTAGTAGTTTTCAGTGCTTTTGGCTTGTTCGGTTGCGCTCTTGCTCAACTCAAGTTGGGATTTTATGATCAAACCTGCCCAAAAGCGGAGCAGATTGTGCAAGATTATGTGAAGAAGCACATTGCAAATGCTCCTAGTTTGGCGGCGCCATTGCTAAGAATGCACTTCCATGACTGCTTTGTCAGAGTAAGTTTCTTCTCCTCCATGAATTTCTCATCATTGAATAACTATCACACTTAAATAACAATTTTTGTTTATCAGGGATGTGATGCATCTGTGTTGCTCAACACCACTGCCTCAACTAACCAAACCGAAAAACTAGCCATTCCAAATCTGACGCTCCGAGGCTTCGACTTCGTTGACCGAGTGAAGAACCTGTTAGAGGCCGCATGCCCGGGTGTTGTTTCGTGCGCTGACATTATTGCTTTGGTCGCAAGAGACTCAGTTGTTACCATTGTAAGGACTCAAACTACAAGCAGAATAACAGAATCCTAATAGAAACTCAGTGATTATAATTTAAGCTCATCTGCTGCTTTGTTGAACAACAGGGAGGACCATTTTGGAATGTTCCGACTGGACGTAGAGACGGCACAATATCGAAACAATCAGAGGCTCAAGCTAACATCCCTGCCCCCACCTTCAATTTCTCTGCCCTTCGAACTTCTTTCGCGAACCAAGGACTAAATGTCAAAGACCTTGTTGTGCTCTCTGGTAATTATTTCTCACTTTCAAGTCTTCACTCATTTTTGTATTAATTCTCTCTATCTAAATTGCCTTCATATAGGCTCCCATACAATTGGTATTGCACATTGCCCTTCATTGATCAACAGACTCTACAACTTCACGGGCGTCGGTGATCAAGACCCTTCTCTAGACAGTGAATATGCAGCAAATCTAAAAGCAACAAAGTGCAGAACACCAACGGATAACACTACGATACTCGAGATGGATCCCGGAAGCTTTAGAACATTTGATCTTGGCTACTACAACAACTTAGTCAAAAGAAGGGGTTTATTTGTATCTGATGCAGCTCTGATCACTGACTCCACGTCGAGATCACTAGTAAATCAGATACTTCAGGGCATATTGCCGAATTTCTTCGCTGAATTTGGCAAGGCCATGGAGAAGATGGGCCGCATCGGTGTCAAGACTGGAAGCCGGGGCGAGATCAGGAAGCAATGTGCTTTTGTGAACAGTTAAATGTGTATGTGATGCTATTTATGAGAGAGAATAAGCTTTGTTTCTTCTCAATTATTATGTTCTACGTTTTCAAGTCACTAGTTATTGAAATACAGTGACAAATTCTTATTAAAGGTAGTATTGATATTGCCTGGTAACAGAAAATGTGAAGAACTCACTTAGGCTACCTTTAACATTGATTTGCTAGCCGACTAGGCAAATGCCAGCCGTCGATCTAACTGAACTACTGAAGAACTACTTCTCCAATATACATGCAACCAGTCTACAGTGAAATTGCAATGACAGAATCCCATAGAGTGAGCACTTGCAAAAAAAATGAAATGATTAACATACATCCTAGGCCATGGACAAACAAAATATCAAGACATTTGCTTTGACCACTAGATGATTTCAATTGGATGATCATAATAATGTTGGTTGGTAAATATTTCAATCACTTGAACTGTGTTAGAAGATTATTGATGCAACTTCTGAATGAATGTTTTCATAAAGCTTAGGTAGTGAACTAGTGAGATCATCCGAATCAATGCCAATTTTCGTAAGAGCACCCTCCCACTACTATAGAGGAAACACCCCCTTCTCTTCTTCCAGTTGGTACAAAATAAAGAGGTCCTTGCACTCGCTGAAGCCACTTCGTCTTGCATTGTTAATGTGTCCATGCTGTTAGTCCAGTTCTTTGATTTTGTCGTCGATCACTTTGAATCCCCTCAAACTCAATGAGAACAGAAGCAATCACAACCCTGTTGCAACCGAAAAAATTGGTAGAACAGATCAATTTACGACTCAAATAAGTTCGGTTAATAATTATCAATCCTTGTGCAACTCTATCGATAGGAACACCTAGAAGCAAAATCTTCAATTCACATTTTGCACTTGACAACAATTTTTTCTTACCATACTGATACAACTACACAATACTTTCTAGGCATTATAAAGATTAATATGCTACATAAAGCAGTAATAAACTAGTGTTCTATCCAACTCTCCTAAAAACATTCTCATTAACCAAAATAAGGACATAGCTAAAGAACCAACAAACTAAAAAAAATGAAATTAGAACAGAAGAAGAAAGAAAGGAAAAAAAAAAAAAAAAAGATGAGAAGAATATGAAGATAAGCGGTATTGCAACCATAGAAAGAATGGGGGTTTCAAATGTCAAATTATATAATGATTCAAATGTAAATCATTAAAGAAGATAAGAGAAGTAAAATCGCACTCTGATGAAACAAACATCAAATTAACTTAAGCAGCGCGAAAGAGACAGGTCTATGTTAAAATGTTGATCAACCGTACTAGAAGTCAAGAGTGAAGCTGCCATCTCATGCACTGTAAACTCATCAGTGGCGGATAAGTTGATTAATTTTTAATATAGGTACTAGAAGTCTCTTGAGTCCCCTTATAGATTCTTAAGTTAATTTTAATATGACAAACAGTGGGATGGGTTTATGGAGTTAGTAGATTCTCTCAGTTTCAGAGTTGTGGGAACTTGGTGTTTCAGGTGCATGCACATGGACTGCATCTACAAATGTGAATGCGTGCCTAGTACTAGGAGCAATTGAAGCAGAGAAAACATTAATTAAGTTAATTGATTAACTAGGCCCAATACTATATAGCATTCATGTTGCATCCATACATTTTGTCGATCGTGTCTGCCGAACGGGCAAATCGAATTCATTTGCTCCAGTAACTCGTGCTGCCTTCGGCATATCTTCTCGTTGTTATCGTGGTTAAGGTAACGTTTTTGGGCACGACCAGCTCATATATATAGTCAGATAAAGATAAAGCAACAATCATCCAGTTCAAACTGATGTTTAATTAGAATATTGAAGTAAGCGAGCAACTCAAAGTAGAAAAGCACTAGTTGGATCAAAGGATGATTAAAATAAAGCCTCTCAATTGGTTCTAAATTAAAGCTGTACTTTCAGTGGTTAAAAGAGTAAATTGAATTTAGTACTTTACTATTGTAATCCTACTACACAAATTGTAAGAGAGAAAGATCTGATGCCAACGACACTGATTAATTATCCACGGTCGGCTCTGCACTATCAAACTTTAAATGGGAAAGACACTTTCCATCCACAAAATTCAAAATTAGAATTTTGCTTGAGAGGAACCGACTCCCTTACCACTCAGATCAACCGGTTGTTATAGTTCCTGACGGAATCTCCCACTTTAATCCATCTATATATAGGCCTCGTTTGGTTTGGGAAGAAGTTGAAGGAAATAATATAACTTTTAGGGAAGTTTCAATTCACTTTATTTGATTGGACATTTTCACAAACTTTCGTAGGATTTTGAGCACTCAACTTTCTCCACGTAAGGGAAAATAACTCACTTAGGCCATCTCCAATCACAACACTAAAATGGTGCAACTTTTGCACCATTTTGGTGTAACTTTTACACTAAATTTTAAAACCATCTCCAACCCACAACACTATCTTTTACACTATCTTACTTTATTATTATTTTATTTATTATTTTATTCTTTTCTTAAAATTGAATCTTTTATATATTTTAAATATATTGCTCTACATATTAATAAAATTAATTTATTAAGATTAATCAATTACTTATCTAATAAATAATTAAATAATAAATTAATATGTGCCTTTACCAATATAAATTAAAATGCATTTATAAAAATATAAATATTAAGACTAACACACGAAGGTTCAATTAAACATAACATAAATATTATACTAAATTGTAGGTCTTCTTTTTTTTTTGAAAAAATGCATGTAGGTTTTTTTAATTATATAATGAAGTATTTCGTATGTTTTTTTTTTTTTTTTGGTTATATATGCCTTTAATTATTTACAAATTAACTTATTTTTTAATATTAAGATAAATACTTTAAAAATAAAAATAGGTACAATACACAACTTTTTTTTGGTGAACATACAAAACATATTTAAATAAATCATAAAATTTATGTATTAATTAAATTAATATGGATTATTAAAAAAGTATTAAAATAATTAACATAACTATAATTATATGTAAAAAATAAAAATATATATATATATATATAGAGAGAGAGAGAGAGATGGCGGGTGAACAGTGCCGCACCAAATTGGTGCGGCACTGTTGCTGTGCGCCATCCACGTGGGATGGCGCACAGCAAAATGGCGCTGGGTTGGAACCCAACCCAGTGCCATTTTGTACACTTGGCATCCAACCAGCACCAAAATGGTGCTGGTTGGAGATGCCCTTAGAGGGTGAGGAGGTGGGTGAGTTATCTTTCTGAGAAGGAATGTATACTTTTACCTTCATTTAATGTTCTCTCGCTCAAAAACAGTGTAAAGGGCGTGAAAAGTACAACTTCTGTAGTGGTTAACATACCAGGATTTAAACTTCCGTGGAAGAAAATTTTTCAAATTTAGTAAAATGAACCAAACATTATGCCTATAATACACACTACAACTTTAGTGACAAAAAAGTGCTTCCCATTCTGACTAATTTGAACTCCAAAGCAAGAATTCAAAACCAAACAACCATCACCAAGCAATCCCCCCCACCCCAAAATATGAAAATATTCCTTCCTTCCACCATCCAAAATTCCATCCTTACATAACCCCCCACACCCTCCCTCCCTCCCCCAACCATTCCAGAAAATGCACCCCCACGCCGGCCACGCCGGCCACACGGACATCCCCATCGAGCCCCCCACCCCCACAAGCCCCCGCACCCCCGCCCCGCCGCCGCGACCGCGCCACTCTCTACGTCCACCACGTCCACGACAGCTTCCGCCGCCGCTTCATCAAACTCTTCTGCACCATCCTCCTCTCCATCCTCCTCATCGGCGGCGTCCTCGCCTTCGTCCTCTGGCTCGCCCTCCGCCCCCACCGCCCCCGCTTCTACATCCGCTACTTCTCCATTCCCTCCTTAAACCCGGACACCGGGTTCCAGAACGCCCAACTCCTCTTCGACGTCACCATCCGAAACTCCAACCAGAATATCGGAATCCACTACGACGCCATGTCCGCCACCGTCTACTACCGCGAACACAGCATCGGAACCACGCCTCTCCTGTTCCCGTTTTACCAGTCCCCAAAAAACACCACCCAGGCCCACGGGGAGCTCGGTGGGGCCACCCTAACGGTTTCCAGTGACAAGTGGGCGGATTTTGCGCGGGAGATTGCGAGGGGCAACGTTGTGTTCAGGTTGGACTTGGTGAGTCGGATCAGGTTTAAGCTGTCCACGTGGGACTCCCACGACCATACGATGCATGCTAGCTGTGACGTTGCGGTCGGCTCGGACGGTCAGATTTTGGCCAGCTCCGTTAATAAGAGGTGCCCTGTGTACTTCACCTGATTGCTTGGTTCACCATGATTTGTGCTATCGTGGATTTTTTTTTCCTTTGTTTATTCATTTATTTATTTATTTATTTTTGTTTTGAGTTCTTATAAGATGTTATTTGAATTTGTTGGAAAAAAAAAATTAAGAAAAATAAAATAAAATGAAGGGCTTGCTTTTGATATGTTACATAGTTGTTGATGTCCTTAATTGGCTTGTATATTGATGTTTAGGCGTGCAAAAATTGATTTATGTTTAAAAGGCACCGACAATTGTGTGTATGTATGAAAAGTATGTTATAAGAACTCTATAACAACTTTATGTCATGTAAAAAATGTATGTAATTAAATGTAAACGCTTTAGTTAATTTTATAACATGCATTAATTAATACTTTCGGTATAAGTGTATGGAGGAAGAAAAGGATTTTGTATGTCTGAAAAAAAATTTATATTATACGAATGCGAACATTTTTTTTTTATAGAGGATTATATATATAATTTTTTTTTTGGTGAATAGATTATATATATGGTTAATGTAATAGTCATCCTTATTTGACATTTCTTAGAAGAAAAAAAATACGATACCGAGAAATATTATAAAACACAATTATACCCATTTTATTTTTCAATAATTATGAGTACACTTCTGAATTGAATTTTTTTCAGCCCCTCCTTATTCTGGTTCGACTAATCCCAAGAGAGTTTAATCGGGTGCCTCAACCCGAGTACCATAACTCAATTACGTATGCCCACAAAAATGTATTTAACATAATTGAAATTCATGATCCAAGTTAGAAAATGAAGCATAATTCAATAAAACTCACGTTGCAATGCTGATCAGATCAGCATAGATATAATAGGTCCCTTCCAATTTGATGCCCAGGTTAAGGAATCCGTATCATACATGATACATCCTTAAGTTGTAGGACACATACCACACATGTATGTCCAGCTACATACCAACAAGCACATTACACATAGACAAGCACTATGTGAGCTGTAAATTAGCACAAAAGGAGTCTTTACAAAACGGTGCAAAGCACAATGAAAAAAAAGAAGGAAAAAAAAAGTAGAATCATATGATATGAATTCCTTCATCGACAAGACTACTACACCTTTATAAATATAGTGCATATCTAAGTTAATTAGTCTCCATTAATTTGAGCCCTGCTTCCTTTACAAATTCTCAATGTCCTCTCATTCCACAAAAACTTGCAGAGACCACTTTAGTTTGTGCGCATGGATTCTCGAAGTCCTCATCGTCTGGATTTTAATCTTTCTCCTAATATGCCTAGTCTCACAACCCAAGGCCCCCAACTTCTCCATCACCAACTTCTACTCTCCACCGTTAGATCTCACCAACACCACCCAAATCATCAACAGCACCAACGGTCACGATCCTCAGTACACCATCGCGACTTTCAATCTACAAATCACGAATCCCAATAAAGCCATCCGAGTGTACTACCAAGATCTCAACGTTAGCCTGCACTACAACAACTGGGCCGTTGGAGAGGTTTGTGTGCTGGGCTTTGAGCAGGTCCACAAGAATAGTACTGAGAGAGAATTACGTTTTAGTACCGGGAACGATGGGGAGTTGGTGCGGATGCGGAGGGCATTTTCGTCAAATGGGTCGGCTAGTGGGGTGAGTTTTAGGGCTGGCTTGGTGGGTGGGATTAGATATGGAATATTCTGGTGGAAGACTAGGCGTGGAGTGTTGGATTTGGGGGCCGTGGTGGCTGTTGGATCCGATGGAAAGGTGTTTGGGGGGATGGATTTAAAGCTAGCTTAATTAATCAATTGTAGTGATTTGATTAATTTCTTATTATCAAACCAAAAAAAAGCCTGTTGGGGGAATTTATTAGATGAATACATAAACACCTCGGATCAAAAGAGAAGGGTCCACGCATCTTCATCTTTTACAACATACTATACATCCTCACACAATCAAAAAAGGAGACAACCAAAAAAAAAAAGAGTGAGACATGAAGAAAATAAATTAGTTATACCAATCTATGGAGACCCTTGTTGCAGCAGTTTGTCCATGTTCTAATCAATGAATTCAGCTTCACTCAAGGTGCAAAGAACTTGTATATATTCTTTATTTGATTTTCTTTTCTTTTTCGAAAACTCTTTCTTTGATTTTTATTATGCAATTAAATATTCTATACGCGTCACTCCATGCACCTACACTAATGTTGCTTTATACCAATTTCTTTCTTCTAAATGGCACTTCAAAGAAGCTATCTTAAAGAACTCATGAACATAAGAATTTTTGCATGGTAGTAAAAATTTACAATAAAGAAGGAAAGTTACTAAATAGTACTCCCTTCAGTCAAAAATATATTTAAGGCCTTTTGCACAAAACACATTAAGAAAAATATTAATTTCTTTACAAAAAACACGTTAATTATGAGCTTGCCCCCCTCTCTCTCTCTCTCTCTCTCTCTCTCTCTCTCTATATATATATATATATATATATATATATATATATATATATATATATGGGTACTATTACCATGGGAACTAAATATATACCCATATCATGAGTACACTTTATATAATCATTGAATTCTAATCCAATGCATTAATTAATCGAGGCGTCATACATGTACATAACATTTAATGCATAACTTGGAGGGGTTTCTTTTATATATATATTAAAGAATGCTACATGACTTTTTCTCACGCTACCTTTACACCATGTCATCAACTCAAACACCACATCATCAACTCTATCTCTCTCTCTCTCTCTCTCTCTCTCTCTCTCTCTCTCTCTCTCTCTCTCTCTCTCTCTTTCTCTCTCTCTATATATATTAAAGGAGGTCTTGAGATGTCACATGGCTTCTTCTCACGCTACATTTGCGCTACGTTGTCAACTCCAACGGTAATATATATATATATAAGAAATGTCATGAGATGCCACATGGCTTCTTCTCACGTGACCTTTGCACCATGTCATCAACTTAAATGTCACGTTATCAACTCCAACTCTAATTTATATCTATATATATTATAACGACCTGTGACGACCCCAAATTTCCAATGCATTTGTGTACGCTCGGCCTAGGCCCTTGCAGGTCCCGAGTCGGTACTCGACGAGCCTGATGAGTCTAGTCAGCCTTTCAATCAATCAATTTAACAGTTTATGAAAGAGTTATTGCAAGTTATACGCAGTGAAAAAATAAACAAACTAAACAATATGGGAAATAACTCTCAGTCAAAGGGAAATCAGGAATCTATTATGTAGAAACCCCGAATATTCATGTAATAATCCTAGATGAACAATACATGATATCAATATCAACCCGAGTTCAACGACAACAACTTATATATAAAATGAGCATACATCCAAGCAACATAAAATCCTACTCTAAGGTACGCCGGTCCAGTTGCTAGTCCTCAGCGGTAATCTCCTAAACATAGTCTCTTTCCCTTAGAGCACTCCGGTCTATTTGTTCCCTCCGTCACAAACTAGACAATGAGCAACTGAGAGAAATTGAAAGTAATGCCAGAAGAATATAACAGTAATTCATGAATATCAAATAAAACAGTCTAAATATCATGCGGTAATTGAAAGACATGAAATATAACAAGATCAAGGTGTATGATAAACAGACTATTAGATATCAATTGAAAACATGTGTGTTATGAGAAATCAAACGAGGCAATAAGTGGTCAAAATCATAACATACGAAAAAGGAAACTGGCTCTTCCTGGGCAATGTCACAACACTAACGCAGCATCAGAGGGACACAAGCCTCCTAGCATACGGAAAGAGGACGCTGGCTCTTCCTGGGCAATGTCATGATACTAACGCAGCTTAATAAAAGAGGGACACAGGCCTCAAAACCACATCGACACAATCATGCCAAGAATACACATACCAAGGAATAAATAGGATAAGAATGGCAACAACAGATATCAACAAGCAACAATGAACGATAATGAATCATATGCAATGTTCTTACTGGCTTACTAATGTATACAAGCTTTAGGGAAAGTGTACTTACTTGACAACGCAACCCGCGTAACAATACTCTCGCGAATCTTAACGAGTTTCCCGCTACCTGACAAGGTTGGAAACTCTAATTAATGGATCGAGTCATTAACTAACCTAAGTTGAAACCCTAGTATTTTTCCAACGTTTTGAATGACTCAAACAACTCAACAATTCAGTAAAAAAATGAATATTCCCTCTCAGGTTCGAAAACCATAACGCATGTAAGCCTACTCATAAAATCGTAGGCTCGGCTCAGTCATAAAAAAAGTCACGCCATAGCCTCGAGGACCGGCGGCGTGACCATGACATCATAACCATTTAACTCATCCAAAAATGTAAACGAACATTCATGACAACAACTCAAACCACCTGAACGTAACAACATGTTTTCCTACAATCTGACACACATCATGTCAAAATCAAAAACACAACATACACATATATGAAACTGATACCACAACTCATATAATTCATCAAACCAACACCATGAACTTATAACAAATGTTCAACATAATCAAAATAGGAAATCAAGATGAACAAACCCTAAACCAAAACAACACTTAGTAAATTGGCCATGACAAGGACCAATCGCCATAACTGATCACCAAGTGAGCCCAAGATTGTCATGGTGACATTGCTGATGACGTCCGACGTACGAAGGGAGTAACCTCGGCATGGGGAAACTGGAGGCACCAACCATTATATCGGAACCTTACTCAATTCGAACATGAATCCCGACGACACACAAACAGGAAAATAACAACAATTCACATCCACCACCACGGATTTGAACGCCCCAGGGGTTGCGAGACACCAGCATGAACGTGGTAGGGTCTCCGACAACCCCCATGTCACAGCGGTTCATTGGCAGCGGCGCCGCCCACGATGACAGCAAAACATAGCAATGCAATAAAACAGTTCATTATGATAAAAAAACCAGTGCCTCCACTTACGCCACGAGGTTAGGGTGCTCCGGGACCATCAAGACTCCTGTGAACCATCGAGTGTAGCCTCCGACCAGTCCCCAATTCATGGCAGCAACCACCATGACAGTAGACATAGAACAATGACACACAGTCGCGAAAACAGTGAGAGAGAAAAAGACAAACTCACCAAACTCCGGTGAGCAGAGGGACCTCCGGCGAGGTCTGGCCACCATGGACACCTGGGTCGGTGGATTGCCCACCAAGGAAGGGAGAGAGGAAAGGGAGAGAAGAGAAGGAAAAAGAGTCAATTATGAGAGTAAGAGAGATGATAAATAGTAAAGTGGGTGTGTGGTGGGGTCCTTTTATAGCCAATTTTGCATCATAACACACATGCATCTCGATGCTGATCCCATAGCTTTCCTAATTGAGCCGTGTCACTTTAACAATCACACATTTGTTCCTACAAAGTGATCCGAGTGTTACTTAGTTAACTAACTCCCCAAGTTCCAACGACGCTCCTCGGTCAGTTTTTTCCATGCAATGACTCTCGTCGCATGTAGTCTCGTCACGTCTCGATAAATAACTATTTGAAAATTTATTTATTTGTATTTTTACTGTGTTTTACTCCCCTGTTTACTTAAGTGAAGCCTCAATCAGACTAAAAATTGCTTGAACGGCTCGAGACCCGTAATGGACTATAATACTAATACACACATCACAGAATCATAAAATTACTTCGGTGTCGACTCTCGAAGTTCAAAATACTATCCAGTATCACGTAGCCGGGTTACGGTTCTGACAAGTGCAACACAAGTTAGTTCAAATTTGAGGGTTGTTACACGACCCAATTTTAATTAAATCGTTATTATTGCGTATTTTTATACGTGGACGCCAGCTCAAACTCCTGTGGACCCTGCAGCTAGGCCAGGACACTCTCAACTAGGTAATTAGTTTGTTTATGTGTGTTGTTTGACTAATTTGCAATGTGTATATCCAATTAGGATCATTTGCGTTGCACTATGTGTATTTATATTGTTATTGACAGCTTCCGCCGCCGCTTCATCAAACTCTTTTGCACCATCCTCCTCTCCATCCTCCTCATCGGCGGCGTCCTCTCCTTCGTCCTCTGGCTCGCCCTCCGCCCCCACCGCCCCCGCTTCTACATCCGCTACTTCTCCATCCCCTCCTTAAACCCGGACACCGGGTTCCAGAACGCCCAACTCCTCTTCGACGTCACCAACCGAAACTCCAACCAGAATATCGGAATCCACTACGACGCCATGTCCGCCACCGTCTACTACCGCGAACACAGCATCGGAACCACGCCTCTCCTGTTCCCGTTTTACCAGTCCCCAAAAAACACCACCCAGGCCCACGGGGAGCTCGGTGGGGCCACCCTAACGGTTTCCAGTGACAAGTGGGCGGATTTTGCGCGGGAGATCGCGAGGGGCAACGTTGTGTTCAGGTTGGACTTGGTGAGTCGGATCAGGTTTAAGCTGTCCACGTGGGACTCTCACGACCATACGATGCATGCTAGCTGTGACGTTGCGGTCGGCTCGGACGGTCAGATTTTGGCCAGCTCCGTTAATAAGAGGTGCCCTGTGTACTTCACCTGATTGCTTGGTTCACCATGATTTGTGCTATCGTGGATTTTATTTTTCCTTTGTTTATTCATTTATTTATTTATTTATTTTTGTTTTGAGTTCTTATAAGATGTTATTTGAATTTGTTGGAAAAAAAAAACTAAGAAAAATAAAATAAAATGAAGGGCTTGCTTTGATGTCCTTAATTGGCTTGTATATTGATGTTTAGGCGTGCAAAAATTGATTTATGTTTAAAAGGCACTGACAATTGTGTGTATGTATGAAAAGTATGTTATAAGAACTCTATAACAACTTTATGTCATGTAAAAAATGTATGTAATTAAATGTAAACGCTTTAGTTAATTTTATAACATGCATTAATTAATACTTTCGGTATAAGTGTATGGAGGAAGAAAAGGATTTTGTATGTCTGAAAAAAAATTTATATTATACGAATGCGAACATTTTTTTTTTTTAGGGGATTATATATATAATTTTTTTTTTGGTGAATAGATTATATATATGGTTAATGTCATAGTCATCCGTATTTGACATTTCTTAGAAGAAAAAAAATACGATACCGAGAAATATTATAAAACACAATTATACCCATTTTATTTTTCAATAATTATGAGTACACTTCTGAATTGAATTTTTTCAAATTTCCTCCTTATTCCTGGTTCGACTAATCCCAAGAGAGTTTAATCGGGTGCCTCAACCCGAGTACCATAACTCAATTACGTATGCCCACAAAAATGTATTTAACATAATTGAAATTCATGATCCAAGTTAGAAAATAAAGCATAATTCAATAAAACTCACGTTGCAATGCTGATCAGATCAGCATAGATATAATAGGTCCCTTCCAATTTGATGCCCAGGTTAAGGAATCCGTATCATACATGATACATCCTTAAGTTGTAGGACACATACCACACATATATGTCCAGCTACATACCAACAAGCACATTACACATAGACAAGCACTATGTGAGCTGTAAATTAGCACAAAAGGAGTCTTTACAAAACGGTGCAAAGCACAATGAAAAAAAAGAAGGAAAAAAAAAGTAGAATCATATGATATGAATTCCTTCATCGACAAGACTACTACACCTTTATAAATATAGTGCATATCTAAGTTAATTAGTCTCCATTAATTTGAGCCCTGCTTCCTTTACAAATTCTCAATGTCCTCTCATTCCACAAAAACTTGCAGAGACCACTTTAGTTTGTGCGCATGGATTCTCGAAGTCCTCATCGTCTGGATTTTAATCTATCTCCTAATATGCCTAGTCTCACAACCCAAGGCCCCCAACTTCTCCATCACCAACTTCTACTCTCCACCGTTAGATCTCACCAACACCACCCAAATCATCAACAGCACCAACGGTCACGATCCTCAGTACACCATCGCGACTTTCAATCTACAAATCACGAATCCCAATAAAGCCATCCGAGTGTACTACCAAGATCTCAACGTTAGCCTGCACTACAACAACTGGGCCGTTGGAGAGGTTTGTGTGCTGGGCTTTGAGCAGGTCCACAAGAATAGTACTGAGAGAGAATTACGTTTTAGTACCGGGAACGACGGAGAGTTGGTGCGGATGCGGAGGGCATTTTCGTCAAATGGGTCGGCTAGTGGGGTGAGTTTTAGGGCTGGCTTGGTGGGTGGGATTAGATATGGAATATTCTGGTGGAAGACTAGGCGTGGAGTGTTGGATTTGGGGGCCGTGGTGGCTGTTGGATCGGATGGAAAGGTGTTCGGGGGGATGGATTTAAAGCTAGCTTAATTAATCAATTGTAGTGATTTAATTAATTTCTTATTATCAAACCAAAAAAAGCCTGTTGGGGGAATTTATTAGATGAATACATAAACACCTCGGATCAAAAGAGAAGGGTCCACGCATCTTCATCTTTTACAACATACTATAAATCCACACACAATCAAAAAAGGAGACAACCAAAAAAAAAAGAGTGAGACATGAAGAAAATAAATTAGTTATACCAATCTATGGAGACCCTTGTTGCAGCAGTTTGTCCATGTTCTAATCAATGAATTCAGCTTCACTCAAGGTGCAAAGAACTTGTATATATTCTTTATTTGATTTTCTTTTCTTTTTCGAAAACTCTTTCTTTGATTTTTATTATGCAATTAAATATTCTATATGCGTCACTCCATGCACCCACACTAAGACCATCTCCAACCACAATACTCTATTTCTCCCTCTATTTTACAGTTCTGTCAGATCAAACTCTATTTCTTCTCCAACCATAAACTCTATTTCTACACCAAAACTCTATTTCTTACTTTTATTTTTTTTTTTTTTATTTATTTGTATTAATTTGAATAAATTATTTAATCATTAAAAAATTATGAAAAAAATATATTCATATATTTTTGAAAAAGAAATAATTATTGATAATTTTTTAAAAGAAAAAAATAAAATGAAAAATAAAAAATAAAGGAACTCTATTATAGAGTTCAGTGAATAGTGGAACTCCAAATTTGGAGTTTCACTATTCACCCAACTCTATAATAGGGGAGAAATAGAGTATGATTGGAGTAGTTTTACTTCATTTTAGAGTAAAACTCTAAAATAGAGTACCCATTGGAGTTGCTCTAATGTTGCTTTATACCAATTTCTTTCTTCTAAACGGCACTTCAAAGAAGCTATCTTAAAGAACTCATTAACATAAGAATTTTTGCATAGTAGTAAAAATTTACAACAAAGAAGGAAAGTTACTAAATAGTACTCCCTTCAGTCAAAAATATATTTAAGGCCTTTTGCACAAAACAATTAAGAAAAATATTAATTTCTTTACAAAAAACACGTTAATTATGAGCTTGCCCCTCTCTCTCTCTCTCTCTCTCTCTCTATATATATATATATATATATATATATATATATATATATATATATATATATGGGTACTATTACCATGGGAACCAAATATATATCCATATCATGAGTACACTTTTTACAATCATTGAATTCTAATCCAATGCATTTAATGCATAACTTGGAGGGGTTTCTTTAATATATATATATATATATATATATATATATATATATATTAAAGAAACCCCTCCAAATGTGTTATAAATGTACAAACCCTAAACCCTAAACCCTATATATATATATATATATATAAAGAATGCCACATGACTTTTTCTCACGTTACCTTTACACCATGTCATCAACTCACTCTCTACGTCATCAACTCACTCTCTCTCTCTCTCTCTCTCTCTCTCTCTCTCTCTCTATATATATATATATATATATATATATATATATATATATATATATATATATTAAAGGAGGTCTTGAGATGCCACATGGCTTCTTCTCACGCTACATTTGCGCTACGTTGTCAACTCCAACTCTAATATATATATATATATTAATATTAAAGAAATGTCATGAGATCATGGCTTCTTCTCACGTGACCTTTGCACCATGTCATCAACTTAAATGTCACGTTATCAACTCCAACTCTAATTTATATCTATATATATTATAACGACCTGTGACGACCTCAAATTCCCAATGCATTTGTGTACGCCCGGCCTAGGCCCTTGCAGGTCCCGAGTCGGTACTCGACGAGCCTGATGAGTCTAGTCAGCCTTCAATCAATCAATTTAACAGTTTATGAAAGAGTTATTGCAAGTTATACGCAGTGAAAAAATAAACAAACTAAAAAATATGGGAAATAACTCTCAGTTAAAGGGAAATCAGGAATCTATTATGTGGAAACCCCGAATATTCATGTAATAATCCTAGATGAACAATACATGATATCAATATCAACCCAAGTTCAACGACAACAACATATATATAAATGAGCATACATCCAAGCAATATAAAATCCTACTCTAAGGTACGCCGGTCCAGTCGCTAGTCCTCAGCGGTAATCTCCTAAGCAGAGTCTCTTTCCCTTAGAGCACTTCGATCTATTTGTTCCCTCTGTCACAAACTAGACAGTGAGCAACTAAGAGAAATCGAAAGTAATGCCAGAAGAATATAACAGTAATTCATGAATATCAAATAAAACAGTCTAAATATCATGCGGTAATTGAAAGATAGGAAATATAACAAGATCAAGGTGTATGATAAACAGACTATTAGATATCAATCGAAAACATGTGTGTTATGAGAAATCAAATGAGGCAATAAGCGGTCAAAATCATAACATACGGAAAAGGAAACTGGCTCTTCCTGTGCAATGTCACAACATTAACGCAGCATCAGAGGGACACAAGCCTCCTAGCATACGGAAAGAGGACGTTGGCTCTTCCCGGGCAATGTCATGATACTAGCGCAGCTTAATAAAAGAGGGACACAGGCCTTAAAACCACATCGACACACTCATGCCAAGAATACACACACCAAGGAATAAATAGGATAGGAATGCCAACAACGGATATCAACAAGCAACAATGAACGATAATGAATCATATGCAACGTTCTTACTGGCTTACTAACGTATACAAGCTTTAGGAAAAGTGTACTTACTTGACAACGCAACCTGCGTAACAATACTCCCGTGAATCTTAACGAGTTTCCCGCTACCTGACAAGGTTGGAAACTCTAATTAATGGATCGAGTCATTAACTAACCTAAGTTGAAACCCTAGTATTTTTCCAACGTTTTGAATGACTCGAACAACTCGAAAATTCAGTAAAAAAATGAATACTCCCTCTCAGGTTTGAAAACCATAACGCATGTAAGCCTACTCATAAAATCGTAGGCTCGGCTCAGTCATAAAAAAGGTCACGCCATAGCCTCGAGGACCGGCGGCGTGACCACGACATCATAACCATTTAACTCATCCAAAAATGTAAATGAACGTTCATGACAACAACTCAAACCACCGGAACGTAACAACATGTTTTCCTACAATCCGACACACATCATGTCAAAATCAAAAACACAACATACACATATATGAAACTGATACCACAACTTATATAATTCATCGAACCAACACCATGAACTTATAACAAATGTTCAACATAATCAAACTAGGAAATCAAGATGAACAAACCCTAAACCAAAACAACACTTAGTAAATTGGCCATGACAAGGACCAATTGCCATAATTGATCACCAAGTGAGCCCAAGACTGTCATGGTGACATTGCTGATGACGTCCAACGTACGAAGGGAGTAACCTCGGCATGGGGAAACTGGAGGCACCAACCATTATATCGGAACCTTAATCAATTCGAACATGAAACCCGATGACACACAAACAGGAAAATAACAACAATTCACATCCACCACCACGGATTTGAACTCTCCGGGGGGTTGCGAGACACCAGCATGAACGTGGTAGGGTCTCCGAAAACCCCCATGTCACGGCGGTTCGATAGCAGCGGCGCCGGCCACGATGATAACAAAGCATAGAAATGCAATAAAACAGTTCATTATGATAAAAAAACCAGTGCCTCCACTTACGCCGCGAGGTTAGGGTGCTCCAGGACCGTCAAGACTCCTGTGAACCACCGAGTGTAGCCTCCGACCAGTCTCCAATTCATGGCAACAACCACCATGACAGCAGACACAGAACAACGACACACAATCGCGAATACAGTGAGAGAGAAAAAGAGAAACTCACCAAACTTCGGCGAGCAGAGGGACCTCCGGCGAGGTCTGGCCACCATGGACACCTGGGTCGGTGGATTGCCCACCAAGGAAGGGAGAGAGGAGAGGGAGAGGAGAGAAGGAGAGAGAGCCAATTATGAGAGTAAGAGAGATGATAAATAGTAAAGTGGGTGTGTGGTGGGGTCCTTTTATAGCCAATTTTGCATCATAACACACATGCATCTCGATGCTGATCCCATAGCTTTCCTAATTGAGCCGTGTCACTTTAACAATCACACATTTGTTCCTACAAAGTGATCCGAGTGTTACTTAGTTAACTAATTCCCCGGGTTCCAACAACGCTCCTTGGTTAGTTTTTTCCATGCAATGACTCTCGTCGTGCGTAGTCTCGTCACGTCTCAATAAATAACTA
This sequence comes from Stephania japonica, assembly GCA_039657345.1. Lineage (NCBI taxonomy): Eukaryota > Viridiplantae > Streptophyta > Magnoliopsida > Ranunculales > Menispermaceae > Stephania > Stephania japonica. The sequence goes on from CM077556.1 coordinate 76,773,622, forward strand.
TTTGAAAATTTATTTATTTGTATTTTTACTATGTTTTACTCCCCCGTTTACTTAAGCGAAGCCTCACTCAGACTAAAAATTACTTGAACGGCTCGAGACCCGTAATGGACTACAATACTAATACACACATCACAGAATCATAAAATTACTTCGGTGTCGACTCTCGAAGTTCAAAATATTGTCCAGTATCACGTAGCCGGGTTACGGTTCTGACAAGTGCAACACAAGTCGGTTCAAATTTGAGGGTTGTTACACGACCCAATTTTAATCAAATCGTTATTATTGCGTATTTTCATACGTGGACGCCAGCTCAAACTCCTGTGGACCCTGCAGCTAGGCCAGGGCACTCTCAACTAGGTAATTAGTTTGTTTTTGTATGCTGTTTGACTAATTTGCAATGTGTATATCCAATTAGGTTCATTTGCGTTGCACTATGTGTATTTATATTGTTATTGACTGAGCGAGATAGTGTGACGAGTATTTGCCTCGATTAGCGTATAGACGCAAGTACCAGGTACACGAATTATAGTACACTAGGTTGGGGGAACAATACACATGATAAATAAAAAAATACATTTAATAATTAATATAAATCGTAGCGTGGTCGTTTAGTGGCACAAATGTACACAAATGGCACGAGTTCAAGTGCATGGTCGGGTACCTAAACGCCCGAGAAACCAATTGTTGAGCTATGGAAGGATAAGAACAAGGGACCAAGTCACACATTTGTTGTTGAACTTTAAAAGTTTATTGAGTTTGTATTATATCCAATTTTAGTCCCACATGGAAAAGAAACTTTTCGTTTCTTTCTTTATAAGAGATCTCCCACTTGAAGTAAGTGGTTAAGTGAATGTGGGGTTGGAGGAAAGGACCATAAATATTCTCTATTGATAGACACACATTAAATACTTAACATTTAATATGTCTTTGATAAGGCCTTGGGCCTTTGGGGTTATTGATTAAATGACTTAGCCAATTCACAACACAAAATTTTTACTTTTTACATTAAATTTAGTTAATTTCATAATTGGTAATTAGTGGTAAACAGTTGCAACCTTTAGCCTGTGAAAAGGTGTTTAATTGGTGGTTAATTAACCACATCACTAATAACAACTTTTTTAAACAGTTAATAACCACTTTTTTGAACAATTGCAACTGTTCAAAAGAGGTGGTTTTTTGTTTATAAATAGAAAGGGTCTAAACCTTATTTTAAACATAAGAAAAGTATTTTCAAAAGAGATTTTGTTTTCTCTAATTATTTGAGAGAGATTTTCACTGTTGATGAAGAAAAGATTTTTGGTTAGTGTGTAATCAAAGATCAATCTAATTGTATCTTGGAGACGAACCTCTTGTAGTATTCACACACCAAATTGGAGAAAATTTCCGTCTTAGGACATTGTAATTTAGTGCAAGCCTCTGGTATGACTTTATCTAATTCTTTGTAATTGAGTTCAAGTATGAGATATTATATTTCAGTGATATACATGTTTTTTATATATGTTCTAACATTTGTGTCACATTTAGTGGACTTATTGACTCAATCTTAGCCCTCTTATGTGTTATGAGATCAACACCACACATTAGATGAGGATGAGAGTATAAAAGGGGTATTTTAAAGTCAACTCACTACATTTTCTCTCTCATCCATGACCAAATCTGAAAATTGAACACAAGTTGGAAGGTTTTATGAGCTTATGGAGGTGATTTGGAGTAGCAAACGACAAGTAATCACGAACCAAGGTTAGATCCATACTCCCCTCGTCATTCTCTATCTTTCGAGTATAATTTCTCAGGTTTTAATACGATTTTCGGGGACGTGAGTCGAGCACACTGAATTGAAGAGTGTTGCTATGGTTTTTAAGAATGTTTTTGAGCAACTTTTAGATAGCTTGTTGGTGTTGTTATGGTTGTTGAGGTTTCACCTAAGTTTCGACGAGATTTGTTGAAGTTTTCATTTCGGACGAGTTTTATCGAGGTTTTATGGTACCCTATGGTTATTTTGGAGTGTCATAAGAGGTTGGAATGGGTTCGTATAGTGACAACCCTTACTTGGCTGGGGTCGGTCTCCCGACCTAAACCCAAGCCCAATAACCGAATCGAGCACAAACAAGTGGTTTGGCTCGCCTAAAACAACTTACATAATAATACAAAGAGATCATATGGACTAAGAGTGCAGAAATAAATGAGATAGGGACCATATGAGTAACTGTGAAACTATAAATGGGTTCTTATTCAATAAACTAAATAAGGTCAACCAAAATAAACTCTCAAGTGAATCAACTAAAGGAAAGTAGGGTTCAAGCTACTCAAAAGACCCTACTTAAATACAACCCAAGTTTAATAGATTCAAAATTAAATATATAGTTAGTAACAATACGAGGTTCACATCAAAAGAGAAGGCTTTGAGCTATCACCTCTCCCTCATCTCATTCTAGCTCCGTTGTGGGTTGTTCTGAGATGTAAGTGGAGTGAGCTAAAAGAACCAACAGAGCTCAGTAATGCAAAAAACCCGCTCAACCAATAAATATGCAAGTAATACCTAATAAGCATGCAAAGTCTAACATTTATTTAAAAAAACAAGCAAGAATTCATTGAATAGTATCATGGTAACAGAATTTCATAAGCGACAAGAATATAATGAACTAGGGATGCAAATGGGTAGGGTAGGGGATGGGAACCTCATTCCCATACCCGTACCCACTAAAAAATTTATCACTCATATCCATCTGGGGATGAATTCTCATACCCATCAAATCCGCGTGGGTATGAGAAATTCTCGTGGGTAAAATATTTTACCCATTTCATTTCATTCTCCATTGGGAATTCCCGTAGGGATTTTCATGAGGATTTTTGCAAGGATGGAGAATCCCCGTAGGGAAAATATTCTTCGATCCCACTTAATTTTCCTCAAAAAGTATTATAAAAAATAAGGAATAAAAACACATACATAACAACACAATTGTTGAAATCCCAATAAAAAGGATAACATATCATGCAATTAAAGTTCTAACTTCTAAGTGTTAACAATTCAAAATCTCATTAAGGATTTTTGTCATTTGTATCATGAATGTTTCGGGTGGAAACTATGTAATATTATATTATATTTATATAAATATCATATGGTTTATAAATAATAAATACCATATGGGGATCCCTATGGTTAATCCTCATGAGAATCTCCATTGGGTATCAGGATCCCCGTGGGGATCACCCATAGAGATCCCCGTGGGTATATTTTATCACCCATCCCCGTACCCATACCAGCGTGAGTATGAGATTTCGTACCCATCCTTGCCCCCACACCCATTTAAAATCTCTATACCCATACCCATTAAGGTAAATCCCCATCACCCGTGGGTATTACCCCACCCATTTGCATCCCTATAATAAACCAACAAGCAACAATATGGATATAAGGTTCGTAAACTGTAAGTAAATAGGATTCTATCATTTCATAGTGTATAAGACATATTCATGAGTGTCATCAAGTTATAACAACTATAACCATTCATATCATTGAAAGCTTATTTTAGAATTCAACAATACATAACATAATTCTCCATCAATAGCATGCAAGACATATATTATGATTCATTATCCATGGCAAGAAAGAGATTGATAAATCATATATAAATTCAAAACTTTCATACAAAGGGGGGTTTCAAGAGAGTATATACTATAAAATATAGTAATACATTTAAGTTGTCGTTCCATTCAATGCATACTAAATATTGGCAAGAATTTGGTGACCGATTCTCCTACTTTGGGGGTAATGGAAACTACTAGCTAGCTAGCACACAGGCCTTATGTGCCATCTCGTTCATCCTATTAAATCAACAGTAGATTCGCCCATGCCATCACTGGTCATCCCTATGTCTCAAGAGTACAAGATAAGGAATTCCAACTCTTGTCTTTATGTGACACCCTTAAGAATTCGATTAGTCAAGTAAAACCCTCGGTGGTGAATTCCACAAACATCCTGGGGCATTTACGGCCCTCGGTGGTACTACGAACACCTGGGGCATTTATATAGAATTACTTCCTAATAAGGCCCTTGGTGGAACTCCACAAACATCTTGGGGCCATGAATAATAATAGATGGGAAAAACAGTGCATTCACATTCCAAAGATACGTAGATTTAAGCCAATATCACGATGCAACCCTTAAATCCCAAGTCTTTAATTTAAATCATGAATCCTAAACATAACTACTAATCATGTCATATTTGATAATTGAGCAAGCTCCCCACTTACCTGGACTCGCCACGAATCTTAATATCGATCCTTTCGCGCTCGGGGCTCGATGTGAACCTTTGCGCATGACTTATTTAATCTCTTTGACTTCTCAAAACTCCATTCTCACCATTCCAAGCTCTCCTCCCTTAATCTCTCATCTCTTTCCAAATAGTGTAGAACAACAAATGATGGCTAGGGTTACTCAACCACTCCTTTTATAGGCTAGGGTTAAGTTAGGTTGTATACAACCTTTTGTGTTAAAGACTAGAGTGCCCTCCCACTTGGGCCTTAAGTCCAACTCCCTATTTAATATGTTTTAGGCCCGTTTTATTAGTTTAACTTGATTACCCTTTTGATCAGGAAAGTTCCCAGAAATCTTTTCATAATTAATGAGATCTCATAAATTTGGAGATCTTACCCCTTTTGACCAGAAAAGTTCCTACAAATCTTTCCCCAATTAATGTGATCTCATGAATTTGGATATTTCGCTCATTTTGACCATGAAAGTTCCCACAAATCTTTCCCTAATTAGTGAGATCTCATAAATCTGGAGATCTCGTCCACGAATATAACTTTCTTCATGTTTAAGAAAAGTCCTTCAGATTTTATTCTCGGGTGAGTTTCCTTAATAGGACCAGACATATATTCTGGAGTCTCTTCGAACCGCATAAAATGCACATCTCGAGGTGTAAGATATTCTACTATATCACTAATAATCCAATTCAAAGAAAATCCAACACACATTTAGTATTTAAATTACTAAATTGCACTTAAGTCAAATCGGGGAAGATTCAGGTCGTTACAACGAATCGCGACGACGAGCCGGAGTGTCAAAAAAATTGCAATTTGGAGTGTTCGGCAAGGACTGCGCCAGAGACGCTACGGGGTTTTATACCTCACTGCGTCACCTGCGGCATCCGGACCGCAAGCCACCCTTTCCACGTTTGATAAGACGTCGTTGCCACTCTTCTTCACAACGTCACTCACATCGTGATGTCCAGGGGACTCACTGCTTTGACGTTTTGAATTTCGTCATGAGGTACTAACCCACGATGACGTCGGTCATGGCGTGAAGGGCAGTGCCCTCACTGCTTAGGCACCACCCACAATACCCAGACAAAAAATGGAAAATAAAATTTAAAATAAATTTTTTGAATTTGTTTGATTGCAGGCCTTTCTTGGGGATTTATACCAGATATAATGTGATATAAACTGATAGAATTGACGTTAATGGGAAATGGGAAATTCCGAGGTTTGAGGAATTAAATGGATTATTGGAAATCAGGTATTTAAGAGTGATCGACGGGTATTGGGCATACTTTTGGAGGTGTGTAGAGTTAGTTAGAGGGCAGTTTGAGGTGTGTAGTAACCCAATTAAAATTCTCTCAAGTATTTACTTACTTCTTATTTACTTTCCATTCGTTTATTCCATTTTTTGCTGTGGTTATATAGACGACTGGTTGAGTTTACTCCCGACGGGCTATTCTATGTGTATGCGCCTTTCTAGACCATATCATATGTACCAGGGGTCTTCGTGGGTAGTTCGATCCAAGTAACCATGTCGGTGCCTATGTCGGTGCTTCATTATAGTAGGATTTCATAGCAATGTGCTCCTACTTCCATTGTGGAATAGGAAGAGGCTGCAACAATCCTCTAGGTCGCCTATGCTCAGCCTTCACACACTGGCATATCTCATACGCTCGTATAAATTCCAAAACATTGGCTTTCATCCCTGACCACCAAAAAAGACGTCGTATATTAACAAACATCTTGGTCCTACCCGAATGAATAGAAAAAGGCGAACGGTGAGCCTCTTGAAGTATCTCAGTGCGCAAATCAGCCACTAATGGAATCTACAGTCGCCCTCGATACCTCAGACATGCGTCTGTCGACCAACTCCAGTCTGGATAATCTGAACTATTAGCCATCTCACTGAACCTCTGGTATAACTTATTAGTCTGTTGTTCCTCATGAACTACCTGAAGTGAAACAATCTACATCCTCATCTGACCACAAATTTGTATCCAGGTAGTAGCTGGCACATCGACTGAACTCATCATCTCGGCTGCCTCGAGTAACGCATACTTGTGTGTCATATGGCACACAACTACTTCACTATCAGATCCTCTATTACTTAAAACATCTGCAACTATGTTGGCTTTCCTAGGATGATACTCAAGTGAAAAATCATAATCCTTTAGGAATTCTAACCAACGTCTTTGTTTCAGATTCAACTCCTTCTGAGAGAATAAATACTTCAAGCTCTTGTGATAAGTAAAAAGATAAAACCTCACACCATACAGGTAATGTCTCCAAATCTTCAATGCAAATACCACAACAGCTAACTCCAAATCATGCGTCGGATAATTCTTTTCATGAACCTTGAGCTGTCGAGATGCATACGCTATCACCTTGCCCTCCTGCATCAAAACACAACCAAGCCCAATCTTCGATGCATCGGTGTACACCACGAAGTCCTTCCCTGTCTCAGGCAATGCAAGAGCTGGTGCAGTTGTCAGGTTCTCTTCAGAGTAGAGAATGTTGTCTCACAACTCTAATCCCAATCAAACTTCACATTTTTCTGAGTCAGTCTAGTCATCGGTGTAGGAATCTTGGAAAAATCCTACACAAATCGACGATAATACCCAGCTAATCCCTGAAAACTACGGATCTCAGTCACTGTAGTCGGAGTAGGCCACTCAACTATACCCCTAATCTTCGCGGAATCCACAAAAACACTACTAGATCCAACAACATTACCCAAAAATTTGACCTTTAATAGCCAAAACTCATACTTACTAAACTTGGCATACAACTGGTGGTCCCTCAAAGTCTGTAGAACTATCCGGAGATGTCCCTCGTGCTCCTCATGAGTCCTGCAGTAGATAAGGATATCATCAATGAACACAATCACAAATCTATCCAGATAGGTCATCGGTACTCTGTGCATGAGATCCATAAATATAGCTGGTGTATTAGTCAAACCAAATGGCATGACAGTGAACTAATATTGTCCGTATCTTGTATTAAATCTAGTATTCTCCCTATCTTCAGCCCTAAACCTGAGTTGGTGATAACATGATCTCAGGTCTATCTTCGAAAACCACTTCGTTCCCGTCAACTGATCAAACAAATCATCTATACAAGGAAGCAGATACTTGCTCTTCATCGTCACTTGGTTCAGTTGTTTGTAGTCAATGCACAACCTTAGGCTACCGTTTTTCTTCTTCACAAACAACACCGGTGCACCTCATGGTGACATGCTAGGATTAATGAATCCCAACTCTAGCAACTCATCCAACTGAGTCTTGAGCTCCTCCAACTCTCGAGGTGCCATCATCTACGGCAGTATAAAAATTGGTTTAGTCCTAGGTATTAAGTCTATGATGAAATCTATCTCACTTGGCGGTGGTAGTCCTGGTAGATCCTCAGGGAAAATATCGATAAAGTCACACACTACTGGTACATCATCAATGCTGACCTCCGGTCTCTCAGCAGTGCTCATGACACTCGCAAATGTCTCAATCTCACCACTAGTAGCCCCTATGCTTGTGGCGGCCCCAATTTCCAGGGTCACCCCGTGCAACAGATACCTCTCCAGCCTATGCTCCAGAAGTACCTGCCACGTCACTCATTCATCCACCTCAGCTATCACTATATCCACATATACTCTGTGAAGTGATGTTTCTGAATTTCATATTATTTTATGCATAAATTACCATCTCACAGCGGAAGACCTTAATACTGTCAAATTACTTCAAAATAGTATTGTTTAGTTCACCTACAGTGGAATACCGAACTGTACATGCATACATGCGATTAACTAAAACTGTGTTATACACAAGTACAGTAATAACACGTTTCCCATCCCAAAATACTACAATATATCAAAACCATATATGTACCAGCGCACGTACTAACAAGTCTTGAAGTGGTAAGTCAGATGTAATCGCCAACGACCTCCTTACCCTTGCTGGTACTAGGATCTACACTCAGTTATCGCAAAAACCAGATAACGAGTCCAGTAAGTAAAACACCAAGGAAAACCACCAGGCATTTCAATTTAAAAATATAAATGGAAACCAATAAGCAGTGTTAAATAATCATGCAATAATCAAGGAAATACCGCAGTCAACTGCTCAAAAGGGAATGCATGAATATCAACACAAAGATAACAAATGGGTGTGCAATGAATACCGCCAGTGAAGCTAGGACCAGTGGCCCGGTCATACCCTACTCCAATGACCCCGCTGTCTGTATCCTAGTCACCAATTATATTTGAGAAAAATAAACCCCATACACCGAAAAACAGCCAGAACGTTACCGTTCCCATCACAATCGGATTTAGATTGCTAAAGAAATAAAGTTCAATGAATAGAATAAGTAAATGCAATAGTGGTGTTCAATTGGGTTTTACATACCTCAATTCGCACTCCAATAACCCCGATCTAGCTCCAATAACCCCGATCTAGCTCCAATAACACCCGACAAATCAAATTATCACCCCAAAAGTACCTAAGATTATTTATCATTGAATTAGTTTCAATTTGACATATTATGTCAATTTTACATTTTTTCCGAGATAAAACCCCGATATAAAGTCTTCCCCGACTTTTGAATTTCTCATTTTCCATATAAAATCCTCAATTTCTATTCATTTGGTCAAAATACTATTTTTCCATATTTTTCCCTATTTTTATAGATTTTCTTTTCTATTTTCTCTTCATTTTCTCCCTTTTTTTTCCTGTTTTTTTTATACTGTTGTGTGTGTGTGAACCGGGCCGAACCGGTTGAACCAAACCGGCCCGGTTCACCCTCTCCTTCTTCCTTCGCCAAAACAGAGCCGTGCTCGTATTTTTTTTTTTCGTTTTCTTCTTCTCTTCGATTCCCTCATTTTTTTCTTTCTTTCCTTCCTTCTCTCATGGAAATTGGGAGATGGGAATACTTCCACGAACTAGTTTCCAGTTCGGTTCTCGGCCATGGCTCCGCCATGGCCAAACTCGTCATCCCTCACCCACTTATACACAACAACCACAAACATAACACAACATCACTCACCTCGATCTCCTCGACTCCTCAAGCTTGCCACCTCTTCTTCTCCCTCGTCTCGCCTCTCGGCTTCTCGATTCTCTTCTTCTTCTCTATATTTTTTCTCTATATCGAAAGAAAACGAAGGCAGAGGCGGTTAAATCAGGAAAAGGACCAAAATACCCCTCATGTCTATCTCTTTCCTTAACAACCCCAATACCCGTTATGGTAATTTTCCATTTCCTATTTTATTTTCTGATTTAATATGTATATTTATATATATAACAAATTACCTATATATATAAATACACACACTCACCTATATTTCCACACTTAAGATTCTGCCGTGCGCGCCAATGAGCGTACTCAGGCGTGCACACTACCGTACCACCCACACATGTCAGTCATGACTAAACCCCAGCTCTCAATCTCGCCCGGTCAAGTATTTACAAACACACACCTGTGATGATTAATACCGTAATAATAAAATAATATCAATACATCACAGAATTTACAACCCAACATACATAAAACACCTAGATGCGGTCCTGCCCAACCTACCCACGGCTTCCACGTGCCGTCCCAGCTGGCGTCCTACTCGAAAAATAATTAAATAACAGCGTTATAAAATAACGGGCCGTTACACTGCCCCTGCTGATTGGTAATAACATCGTTGTACCCTGAAATCTAGCCTCTGTACTATCAACCAATGGAATTGTGATAATCTTCCTATAACAATCAATATGAGCATGATAAGCTCCTAACCAGCCCATGCCTAACAACGCATCAAACTCTAGGAACTTTAGTACTCTCAAATCAGTAGGCAAATCGCGACCCTCTATAACTACCGAACAATCAACACACAACAAGTTCGGGTATATCTTGTCCTCAGTCGCTGTGCTAAGGATCAAGGGTTTACTAAGCCTAATGGGTTTCAACCCTAATGCATCCACCATGCGTCTAGAAATAAATTGAAACTGTAGAACTTGAATCAAACATGGTATGCATCAAAGTACTGCAAATCAAAGACATACCTTCAACGAGATTACGAGACGCTCTCTGGTTCGGCTCAACAACCTGGACTCTTTCCTGCTACTGCTGCTACTGCTACTGGTGATGTTGTGGCTGAGCTCTCGTCAACAACGAACACTGGGAATGTAAATGTTTGATCTGACTGCACTTGTGACAAGTACATGTCTCTCGTGATCCAGATGTCACCTGCCCCTGTGTCTGACCCTGCCCACATCTTTGTGGATGTCTATGAGTCTGACTAGATCTTTGAGTCTGTGCCTGCCCAGATCTCTACGTTTGTGTCTAAGTCTGTGTTTGTCCACCTCCACTACTAGTATCCCTACTCTCATAATACTTCCTCTGCTGCTGTACAGGTCTAGTAGCCTGTGGGGGTCAACCAGTGAAACTCTGTATAGGTACAGGTGCAATCACTGTAATCTGTGCTGGTTATGGTTGTGGACCAACTAAACCACTACTTTGGGCTCTACTGTTCCTGAAACCCTACCTGTTCTTCCTCATCTTCCTATCTCGTAGGTGCTCAGAACATGTTTCCTGCCTAATAGGTCTAACTTCCTCTGGGTGTTTGTATAGATAACCCTCCCTAGCTAAGCTCCTCTCATAAGTTCTCTGTAAAGTCTCTGGCTCCGTGGAGACTATAACACCTGTAATATCAGGTAACAACCCCTCAGTGAAGTAATAGACTCTGTCGGTCTCGCTATCAACTAAACCCCCATCATAGGGTAGCGACTGCAGATACCGTCCCATGTAATCCATAACAGACTCATCTATGAGCTGTCTAATCGTGGAGAACTCGTTCCTTTTCGCTCTCAGAACTGTAGGAGAAAAGTACTTCAGGTTGAACTAGGTCTTGAACTCTATGCAGTCCTTAGGCACCCTTCTGGTAGACACTATCGTAGTCCACCAGTTATCAGCCTCTCTAAACAACATCGATGATGAAATTGAGGCTCGCATATACGCCTCGGTAGCAATAATACTGTGCACCTTCTCGTGGCTCTTCAGAAACATCTCAGCAGCCACCAGATCTGTACCTCCAAAGAACTCATTCGGGTTATGCCTCTTGAACTCCTTCAACTGTCTAGCCTCCGTCGTGGCCCTAATGCTTCTCTCTACTACTGGAGCAGGCACTTTATCAGTCTAAACAAGTGGTACTACAAACACTGCCTCATCTTGTATCGGTTACCACAACAGTCTATAGTATCGTTGTAACCGTATTAGGAACAGTGGATGTAGCAATAATCGACGTATCCATCTCCTGAGTAACAGGAACTCCTGTGGTAGATGGTGGTGATGGCTAGCAACAATTGGTGTCTTCAAAATCCTTAGAACCTCCTCTAACCTCTAATCTTGGGTAGCAACTCGGTGTGTCAATGCCTGAAAACACGAAGACCAGCTGCCCCACTGCCATCACTGGGCTCAGTTTGATTCGTCATCGCAATATGAAATCGAAAGCGAATAATGGAATTAGTCAATAGCTACCAATATAATATAGTACAACTCAACAGATATAACATATAGAATCAAGTTTTACTTTTCCCCAACTCACCTCACTTCCCAACTATACCTCAATTCAGGATTATAGGGCTCCACTCTAGGTTCCAACTATTTCCTATTTTCGCTAGTTTGTATTTTATGCTAGTTGTAAGGTAAATCAAGAGTCAAGTACTAAAACTTTAATATTGCTCTAATACTAACTGTAACAGCCACAATTCCCATAAAACTAGGTCCCGCCCAGCCTAGACCTACGTGGACCACGAGCCCTTACTCGTGAAATCTACACATCCTAGTCAGCCTCAAGTCCTCATCTACATCATTGGGTTATTATTAAAATGTGTAAGTTATAGGATTATAAAGTTATCAAGAAATTCGCAGTGGAAACCACTATAATCAACTATAACTAATAATGGAAATCAGGAACAATAGACAACCTATCATGTGGAAACCCTAAGAAATGGATAAATACATGCATGTCTGGTGATCAAGCTAAACAGTGCGATCGTACATGATATCCCTAGTCTCACAAACCCTGATACATGTCCCAGTGTTTAACAAAACATATAATACAGTAATCACAACTAAAAGAACAAAAACCTACAGTGAGTAAAGGAAAAGATCGCTCCGAGATTCCTCAGAGGATATTACCTAGCATTAGTTCCTTCCCCATGCTCATCTCAGTTCTATCTGCACCATCGTCACAAACAAGATGGTGAGAGCATAAAAAATATGAAAGTAATGCCAAAAGAAACTAAACAGTAATTCAAGAATTATCAAATAAACAATCCAAATATCATACAGCATACGCAAAAAATGTAACAAATAACATGATAAACAGATTGACAAGCTAATAACGAGGTTTGAGTATCTAAATAATCAAAGTAGGCCCATAAGTGGTCAATATCAATGTAGTACAACAACACCACATTTAAAGTCGCAATAGTGACCAACAAACCATAGACAAAATAGTGCCCAAACAATCCGGTACTCGAGGTATAACCCGCTATCAGTGGGGTGAGACAATACACCAGTAGGAGTGTTTACGCTTACCCACTAATATGGACCCAGGAGTACCTGTAACACACTTACGACAAGACACTTAACCAAGTAAATAAAGAACAGATTTCCAACAATAGCTCAATTCAAATAGAAATACCAATAATGGAAAATGAATTAATGCATACTTTCTAACTGGCTTACAACCGTACCATAATGTACCTCAATCAATCAAAAACTTTGATCCTCGCGTACCTCTAAGATATCCCACTCGAATTCTCAAAGTCTGTCAATCAAATAATAACTTTTAATTTATCCCGATTTTCCATAATTATTAAATTAGTGTAATTGGGTTGATTTTCGGGGTATTGGGTTGTATTTGGACCCATTTGGATACCCGAGAGATCCCCGAAATTTTCTAAAATTTTTAGAAAATTGATCCTGTGAACAGTTTCACGCCGCCGAGGCGCCGTGACATTTAATACTGGGGACACTAGGGCCATGACATTTAATACTGGGCAGCATTCACACGGCATGGCTCTGGGGCTCACTGCCCCAGACACTGTGGAGTGGTGCCGTGGAGTTCCAACCTTGGGCGGCACCCTAACAGCGTGGGCGCTGGGCCTCTACCCCAGACGCCGTAGAGTGGTGCCGTGAGCTTTTGTGATCATGGTGTCGCTCGCGGTGTCCCAACCAGACGCCCCCTGTCTGGGGTTTTTCACGCCCTCGACTTGCGTCGCCATGCTCCGAGCCTATTCCAATTTCGTTTAAACTTCCATTACAACTCTAAGCCACCTTCGGCTCACGTCAAAACCTGACAAAACGCTTCAATTCAAAAATTGTACAAAAAATCCCTAAAACTTCCATATTCCCTCAAATCCACAAACCAACCACCAAAACACCAATAAATCATTCAATTGAATTCAAAATCATCATTCAAACTCATAAACAACATTTTTTCAAAATTTCGTCTGAAATCGTCATGACGAAAACCCACAAAATTAACGCCAAACTATGTACAACCATGAGAAGAGTAGGGATCCTATCTTTTTACACGTAATTGGTCGATGCCTGATGTCGCAATGTGCTTGAAACGTCCCGAATCCACCGTTCTCTCCTCGTTCTCTCGTTTGGAAGTGATAAAATTGGATTGAGGAGAGAGAAAAGTTGGTTTTTATACCACTCTTTCATCTCATCAAACATACGGATCTCGAGAAAAATCATGTGTTCCATCTTCCTTCTATCCAACAACTTTAACTCAAATGAATGACTCCAATGGGTGACTCCATTTTCAAAATCAAGTCGTTTCTCGCTCATAACACGTGTTCCCAGACCCGTTTCAACTCACGACTCGCACTGCGTGCGTTCCCGGACATAACCTCGCTCCCACATTTTATTTAATTATTTATTATTTTTGAAAATTCACTAATTACCATTTTTCGGTGTTTAATTCAAGTATTATACCCTAAAATTTCGTTTCTCCTAGACGAATCTCACACATAAATCCGTGGCGATTAATAACACAATAACCACGCACTGAGATATATAACCACGCACTGAGATATACAATATTCACATTCGGGTATAAATAATAATACAAATATCACAGAAAAATAAAATATACCTCAGTGTTGACTCTCGAGGATTGAGTAATATGACAAATCACAACGAGTAGGTCACGGTTCTGAAAAACACGACAGGTGTCATCAATTAAATTTGAGGGTCGTTATAGGACCCAATTCCATAACCCTAAATTGGGCTTCGCCCGACCTAGACTTACGTAGACCCTGAGTCAATACTCGCGCAATCCACATAAACCCAGTCAGCCTTCCATACATTTACCATTTATTATACTAACTGTGATGTTGCTATCATAATTGAATTAACCTCGAAGTCATTATATATTAGTGAGTTATTCAAAGTATAGCGGAAGCAAATTAAACTACAACTAATACAAATAACTCTAAGACACAAGTCAGGACACCCTAGAGTGTGGAAACCCTGCATATGTATACCAACATTAAGTCAGAGGAGATTACATCATACTATACATGCCCAAGATCTCTCATAAACCCATATCCCAATGTTTTCAAAACATATGCATATAATACATATGAATTACCCAATATGCGAGATTTGATCCATTGTCATAAAAAGGACGGTGAGTATAGAAATAGAACGATAATACTCAACATAATTTCAAAAGTCAAATAAACGGCTAATCGAGTATCATGCATAGATGTCAAAGGATAATAAAAGACAGTATGACAATGAATCACTGAGATATCAACGATAAATTAGTGTCAAGAGCCCAAAGCAAAAAAATTTAAGTGTTATAAGCCCATCAGATTGTCACACACAGTAAATAACCGGACTTTCTAGACAGATCCTGGACTTAAACAAACTTCCAACTAGTTTAGAATGAGTAAACCCCTAAATAGCTCACTCATAGTTAACTACCTGTTCGACTCCCAATCTTAACCTGTGGATTTAGGCAAGTCCAAACATCCGTGTAATCACGATAGTGAATGAGACCACGAAGAAGACTCTTCACCCACTTAGACTTAAAAGACCATTAATTCAGAATCCAAGAAAACCAAGCCGTAATCCACCAAGTATAGATAGCACAAACGGAATTCAAGAAATCATATTACATCAAGAAATACTGCTCAAGAAAGATAACAGCCAAGTAATTGCACAAATGAAATAATATTAAAGCTTCCACTAGTTTTACTCACAGTACAACACGAAATATCGTATTCGTGGCTCTCAAACGTCTCCAAACTGACCCTACGTTTGTCACTAGTCTTTAGACACCTGGTAATCATTTCCCAATCCAGTTTGGTTACATTAGAGTTATATTTCTATTTAATTGTAATTTTCTCCATTTCCATTATTCTGGTAAATTCCTTGGATATTGGGTTATATTCGAACTCATATGAATACCCGAGAGATCCCTAAAGTTTTTGTAAACTTTCAGAATTTTATTCTTGTGAACAGTGTCACATCGTGGCCAAAAATCCTGACGGCGTCGCCTAAAACGTGAAATCTCAACCTGCACTATTCCAAACGCCGTGAGTAGCGCCGTGGGTGAATTCCTTGGTGGCGTCAATTAAAGCGTGAAAACTACAACCTCTTTGGTTTGGACGCTGTGACTAACACCGTGACTTATAGGCTCCACGACGTCCCTCGCAGCGCTGATACCCCGGCTCGTGTCGCCGCGTTTTGAACCTATCCTAACCTCATCGGGATGTCGTTACTAATCCAAAACCACCAAAAACTGAACCCCACCAAATTCCAATTCGGACCAAACATCCGAAACCAACATCAAAATGACGAACACAAAGTGGTGAGTTGAGATCTTACCTCAACTTGGGTATTTGTTGTGTCTCCACGTCGCCGTGAGCTCCGGAATTGTGACGACCAGTCCCCGACCTAAGGCCGGGTAGCCCGGCCCAAGCTATTATCCGAGCCCAAGTACCTGAACCTGGTCTCGAGCAACGACTTGGCTCGCCGAAACAAACCTGCGATATAACACAAGAAATCATATGGATCAAAAGTGTGGAAATAAATAAGATAAAGTCCATATGAATAACTACAACTATAACTATGTTCTAAATCAATAACTAAATAAGGTTCTCCAAAAGTCTCCAAAGTGAATCTGCTAAAAGGAAATAGGGTTTATGCTACTCAAAAGATCTACTTAATTACAATCCAAGTTTAATAGTTTCAAAAACAAGAATGTAACATATATCATACAAAACTCACATCAAGAGAAGGCTTCAAGCTTGCCTTTCCCTTGTCTCGATCTAGCACCGACATGGATACCTGAGATGTAAGTGGGTGAGCTAAAGAACTAATAGAGCTCAGTAAGTAAGAAGTCTCACTTAAACACCAATCACGCAAATAGTACACAATAGATAAACAAGTTCATATCATTAGGTCAAGATCCAAACATTCACATTTCATTGTAGACAAGGATTCACATAGTTCATATTCATCAAGGTAACATTGAACTAAGGATTCCAAACAACTAGCAAAAGAGACATAATGTTTTCATTTCAATAGTAGCATGAAATAAAAAGCCCACATCTATGAATAAATAGACAATCCATCATTTGTAGCATTTAAACACCATTCCAAGAATCATAAAAGCATAGCATTCATTCATATCATGCATCACATATTTCATGATCCATCATCTAGAATTTAAGGCAAAGATTTGTAAATCATAAATTTAATTTCGATATTTAAACAAGGGGCTCATAAGATATACCATAGATAAATAATAATATATGTCATTGTTCCATTTAATGCATTCTAGTTATTGACTTGATTCCGGTGACCGATTCTCCTACTCCCGAGGTGATGAAGATCACTAGTGAACACAATGGATGTTGTATCCCCTCAATGATCTCATCAAACCAACAGTAGGTTTATCCAAGCCATCGTCGATGTTTGCACCTAATCACTTAAGTTCCACAAGAAGGTGGCTCCAGCTCATTTCCATAATGTTACTATTTGCGTGTTGTTCATATGGGAGGGGAGCTCAAACAATGGATCGATGACCTCTTTCCAACATGCCTCCATGTTCGATTTCTAGAGTTAATAGAGGAGGACCTCAAGTGATGGATCAATGACCTCTTTCCAACACGCCTCAATAACCGAATAATAGAATTGACACATTGCAAATAGAGTGCACACATATACATTCCAAAGATTAGTAAAATTAAGTCAATATCATAATGCAACACATTCCCAAGTCCTTAGTTTAATTCATAATTCCTAGTTTATCTAAAAACATACCATATTTGATACTTGAGCAAAGCTCTCCCCTTACTTGGACTTGCCACGAATCCTAATCTCGAACCTCTCATGCTTGGGGCTTGATTTTAACCTTCGCGCGGAACTTCATTGATATCTTTGACTTCTTAAGACTTATTTCTCACTATTCCAAACTCTCCTCTCTTAATTTTCCCTTATTTTCATATAGTGCAAAACCACAAAATGGTACTTATGGCTACTCAACATCTCCTTTTATAGGCTAGGATTAGGTTAGGGTGTATACATCTTTTTGTGTTAAAGACTAAAGTATCCCCCCACTTGAACCTTAAGTCCAACTCCCTATTTAATATGTTTTGGGTCCATTTTCATTAATTTAACTTAATTACCCTTTTGACTTAGAAAGGTCTCACAAATCTTTCCTTAATTAATGAGATATCATAAATTTGGAGATCTTGCCCCTTTTGACCAGGAAAGTTCCCACAAATCTTTTCCTAATTAATGGGATCCCATAAATTTGGAGATCTCGCCCATTTTGACCAAGAAGGTTCCCACAAATCTTTTCCTAATTAGTGGGATCTTATAAATCTGGAAATCTCGCCCCCGAATATAACTTTCTTCACGTTTAAGAAAGGCTTTTTTTTATTCTTAGGTAATTTTTCTTAATGGGACCGGGCGTATATTTCGAAATCTCTTTGAATCGCATAAAATGCGCATATTGACGGGTATGATGTTCTATTATATTACTAATAATCTAATCCAAGAAAATTCAATACACATTTAGTATTTAAATTACTAAATTGCCCTTAAGTCGGATCGAAAAAGATTCAGGTCGTTACATGAATCCTCGGCGAACCTTTCTTCTGTTTCAACATAAAGGCGAGAGAAAGAAAAGAGTGTGATAGAGAGTGAAAATGATGAGGAGAGGGAGTTTTATCCTCATTTCTTCATCAACTCCCCAATTGCGTATCCTGAGGCATATCTAACTGCTCCTGTTCACTTTAGCCACCACTACCGCTTCAACCTCCTCAGCTAGCTGACGCATATGTGTGACTTTGCTAGGTGACATGTGATGTTTCCTCGACCTTTTTTTACCTTTAGACCGCACCACGACTCACCCCGTCACGCGCGAATGGAATATTAATGACCTGAACAATTTATCAAATTTATTAATTATTATGTTTTATTTGCCGATCACCCACAATTATCATTTCCTCGGCACCATGTACCCATTTTTCGTCCGCCTGACCCTGTTCAACACGTTTTTCAAGACGAAACCTACTCATAAATTGACACCACCATCCTGTCACACAAACATGAGTATAATTAGATAATATATGTCATCACACAAATAACATATTTTTTAGGTCGTTATAATAGCTAAGGTAGTCGTAGGTGCAACTATCGCCACTTTCTGGCCTCGAATGTACTTAAGAATCTCCTCCATCTGTGCCTGGTGCACTGTGACCGTCTGTGATAAAGATTGTAGAGTCAACGCTTCTCGAGTGAGGTCACTCGTCTCACCGACCTCCGACTAACTCATCGATGGGGTAGTAGTCGGAGACTGTCCGTCCATCTCGATCTACATTGCAAAACGTGCATTGAATCAGTCTCAGTATATACGTATACCGTATGTATTTTACAATCAAAATATAGTACGTATATATTATCCTTGAAACTACCTGCCTCACATTACTTCCCAACTAGTGTTCTAGGCAAGCACTTCGGGTTTCCACATCTAAAGTTTATTAGAGTTTATGCTCTAGTTTAACTTCCTCAAAGACCTAGGTTTCCAAGACCCAGGCTCTAATACCAAATGTGACGACCCCAAATATATATCTGAGATCTCCACATCATGTGCCGCGGGCCCACAACCCTGCCACAACTTGGCTCAGCTGTGTCCCACGCGCACCATATACCATCAATCAACCCAATTATGTTAACTTATAAGTCATTTTCCTTATTACGGTATCAAGTTAGCTAGTGGACTTAATTTCATTTGTTTAATATCAATTTATTTTCAGTGGAAAACTTTAAATAATGATATCATCAAAATAAAACAATAGATCATATCATTGAACCTTTTTCTAGTGTGGAAACTTAACCAAAGTGTCATCAATATATACAACTATCCATATGTTTCAAAATATCAAAATAAACCTCAAACTGTATCATATACAAATCAGATACATATCTCTCATGTCCCATCCCAACATAGAAATGATAAAAGTAAACAAACAAAGGAGTCAGCCGCAGGGAAGTCGATCAAAGGAAGTCCTCAAGCTTTTCCTTCTCCCTGTTCGTACTAGGGTCAGCACTCAATTATCATAACAAAACAGATGAGGAGTTCAGAGTAAGTAATCCCAAAGAACTTCACCAAGTAAATAATATAAATAAATACTAGAATTCAAAATAATATCAATTAAACATGCGAAAAAAAAGAATCAGGCAACTGGGAATGACCCTCGCATGAATATCAAATAGTAGTGAATCAAAGTGCGTGCAAGATCTAAATCAGACTAGCACCTTACTTCGGACTATCACCCAGGCACCGCTAGTGAGTAAACTCGAATTGACTAAAATAACTGAATCCGCTTGGTGGTTGGCGTAGAACACGGCGAACTGACATGTGCATAGAAAAAATCAGTAGTCGGGTCGGCAATCCATCGACATACCTCTATAACACATGCTATGGTCTAATGTGCCACATGACAATGTAATAGAATAAACCTGGTGGGAGTAAACTCAACGGATCATAAGTAAATACCATAAATGAAATTAATTGAATAATAAGACATGAATTCAAATAATCAAGCAGTAAATACTCAAAGTGAATTTCAGTTGGGACACTACATACCTCAAACCGCGCTCCACTAATCCTGAAATGCCAATGCATACCACCAACTTCGTATCAACTACCAGTCAAACGAACCTAAAACATGATTTCCGACAAACCTAATCAATTCCCAAACCTCGAAAATCACCCATTCCATAACAATCCTCATCAAACACACCCATTTAAACCTTCATAGGAGTTAATCCCTAGGTGAACCACCATTAGGCCAATTTGTTTTAAAATTTATTTTTTTCACTGTTCTGGACGCTGTGAGTGGCGCCGCCATGAGTAAAGGCTTATGGCGTCTAGGACATTGAGCAATGGTCCTAACGATGCGGCTCACACTGTCACGCTTCCACCCCCATGACGAGACTTATATAGTGGGGTGGGGTGTCTCCCTGGTCAGGGACGTCGTGGGGGTTTTAACCCCCACGACGTCCCTGGCGGTGTCTGAACCGGGGACATATTGTTCTTGGACCTCGTGACTTGTCACCATGGTCTACGCTCGTCCCAACTTCTCATTAAACCCTTAAACAACCATGAGAAATTGAAAACCCTCGTCAAAATCCGTCTGAGACGAAAACCTTAAGATTTCTCGGCTAAAACCTAAAAATCCAATTAAAGACCGAAATCACAACCTCAACAATCCAGCCATACTTGCTTCAATTCAAAATATGAAACAATAGCAACACATTGAAACCCCCATGTGCTCAACCCTCGTCCCCGAAACCCTCATCAAAACACAAAAAATTACGCCCAAAAGATAGTGAACAAGATGGAGAGCGAGGATCTAATCTTATTGGTCAAATTCTAAGCCTTTTAGTGCTCCAAATGGCCTCCCAAATCTCACAAACCCTAGCCTTCCTTCATAATTTTCAGATTTTGTCAATAGAGGAGAGAGAAAAGGTGGTGGTTGCGAGAAATGTTGGATATTTATATGAAAACTTGTCATCATATGTGTTGGCCATATCTTTAGACCATTGTGTTTTCAAGATGGGTCAACAAGTCGACCAAATTGTGACTTTGGTGGGTGACTTGATTCCATATGCTTATCCTCGCTCAACACAATCCAATGAACCTTTAGGCATTTTTGTACCCACTCCCACACTGTGTTGCATGCCAAACGCGTACACTCGCATCATAACGTATATACGTCGTTGTATATTAATTATTTAATGTATTTTTATCATTTATTACGTGTGTATAAACCCCAGCTTAGTGTACTAATCATTCGCCTACCCGGTACCTGCGTCTACATGCTACTTGAGGTGAATACCCATCACATTGTCTCGCTCGGTGATAAACAATATAAACACACATATTGTGATGCAACTTAACTAAATTGAACATATATATTGCAAAAAAAAATAGCACACAAAACCAATTGTATACTTAATCCGGACGTGTTTCGACCTAGTTGCGGGGTCCACGAGCATCCGACCTATCGTCCACGTCTGTAATGAAGTCATAAGTAATAACAAATTAGATTTGGATCATTATACTATCCCCCAAGACGTTGCTTGCGGTGCCAGACCCGATACCACCTTTAAAGTGGGGTTTCTCGACCCTTCAACTCATCGCCGCAGCTGAAATTCAATCCAACCTCCTATGGTTCTCCAAGCCAACTATAGGGAACCAAAGATCCTCGATAAATCTCGAAAAACTCGATACTCTGACAAAAACTCGTCGAAAAGCAAAAATCAGTTATTTCTCAAACAACAACTACAACCTCAATTAATCCACAAATTAAAGATCCAAACCTACTCAAGAATCATAATAACTTTACAAAAAATTAGTGAGCTCTGCTCATACCACGAAACATGCATCCAAACCTGAGAAATCGTACCCGATAGTTAGAAAATGACGAGGATAATGTGAATCTAACCTTTAATCGTTGATTGCTCTCCCACATCACCTCCACAAGCTCACAAAACCCTTACTAACTACTCAATTTTCAGATTTCCTTCAACTAGGAGAGAGAAAAGATGGTGAGAGTGGAGAAAATGAGATATTTATAGTCTCATTTGAATCTCATGTGTTGTCCCCATCTCTAAGACCATCTTGTGATCAAGAGTGAGTAAAAAAGTTCATTTTTTATAAGACTTAGATGTGTGATTTGCTCCTTGGTCTCATCTTTTGCTTGCACAAACAATTTAATCCCCGGGCGTTCTAGTACCTGACCTCGCACTGGAACTCATTCCATTCGTGTACTTTCGCGCCACTAACGACTAATCGATGCTTTATATTAATTATTTAAATGCATTTTATTTATTTATCATGTGTATATTATTTCCCCAACCTAGTGTATTGTAATTCGCCTACCTGATACCCGCATCTACATGCTAATTGAGGCGAATACCTGTCACACTATCTCGCTCAGTCAATAACAATATAATTACACACATTGTGATGCAAACTAACACAATTGAATATACACATCGCTAATTAGACAAAACAATACACAAAATATACTAATTACCTAGTCGGGCATGCCCTGACCTAGCCGCGGGATCCATGTGAGTTTGAGTTGACGTCCACATTTGAAAATATACAATAATAATGGCTTAATTAAAATTGGGCCGTTACAAATTAATAAAAAAAAAGGATTATTGGTCTCTTGATCTCCTATTAAGAGTTACAATATGCGTTAATTAATAATTAAAAAAATGAAACGATTATATTTTTTTAGTTTTAGATCTCCCAATATATAGAAATGGCATGTATTTTCTTATTCATTATTGTCAATTTTCTTTTTTTTAGAAAATTATTGTAAATTTTCTTATGATTACATTATATCTCCAAAAAAAGTATCTTTTGAGTTATATATATATATATATTTTTTTTTTTTTCTAAAATATGGTCGAATGATATACATTATTCTTAACTTTGAGTCTTTTGAAGATTACATAATAAGTTTTACTTTTAACTTTTTTCTCATTAAATTAATTAATTCTTAATTAATATATTGATACTTGGTAATGCCCGTGCGTGAAGCACGGGATTCCGACTAGGTAGTACTAATAGAGAGCAAGTGTTTTAATTACGTGGTTAACTACAAAAGTTCTCTTAAAATTACGAAAACGTCTAATGTTTTTTAAAGAAGATATTTTGCAAGATGTCTCAAATTTTTTACTTAAGAGAGTATACAACAAGACTATTGGTCAACAATTTAATCACAAATTCAAATTCAAAATTTAAATTTGAATTTTAACATTAATTATTCTCATCTAATAATTAGAAAATATATGCCAAGATTGATGAGGCATCACATGCAAAAAAAGTAAGGTTTAGCAATTTAGAGAGGTAATGGTTGTTGAAGTGAAAAAGAAAATTAGAAAATCTCTACCAAAAATAAAAAAGAAAGTTAGTCCCTAAGAATCTCTTTATATATATGGGTTCTTCTACAATAGAGACCAAATATATACCCATGACATGAGTTTATATTTGTTTCTCATGGTAGTAGTACCCTATATATATATATATATATATATATATATATATATATATATATATATATATATATATATGGCCAAATTGGTTAAAATATCTTAAGCTTTTAGAACTTTTGTTATTATATCCTAGCCTTTTTTAATTTATTATTATATCCTAACCTTTCTACATTAATAAATTTGTATCCTAAGTCAATTTTTAACTTCAAATTTGATAAGGTAATACTTAAATAATAACTTTAAAAAGTCACTTCATCACTTATAATTACTTTAATAATTATTAAATTTATTAATTAAGCTCATTACATAAGCATTACTTCATCAAATTTAGAATTTAAATGTGACTTGGGATACAAATTTATCAATCTAGAAAGGTTAGGATATAATAACGAAAGTAGTAAAATGTTAGGATATTTTAACCAATTTGAGCTATATATATAGATATGAATAATGAAGAGCCTAAATAGGAAAATGACAAACTGAGTGGTAAATCATCCATATATTTGTTTCCATCTTTTGACCCATTAAGTGCATATTTTATGCACCCACATATTTGTTTCCATTTTTGAAGCCATTACATATTTTATGCACCCATAAATATTTGTTTCCATTTTTGAAATGTATGTACGTGTATATATATTAAATCCACGGCCTCAAAAAATAAGTTCAATCTGCAGAAACAGATCGCACATTTGAGATAATGGAAGCTCTTCTAAAATCATCTCTCTTTGCACTTTTCATTCTAAGTTTCTTAGGCAAAGGTATGCAACGCTCCTGTACTTGCTTAAGACTTCCTAACAAAAAAAAAAACTTAACGACTATATATATATTTTTTTCCTGGTAACACTTTCTATAGTACTTCATTATATATATTTATATTTGTCTTTGCCTCTGTCCCTAGCTATTCAAAAAAATAATTTAGTTTAAAGTCAGCCATGCCTATAATTGGATACATGATTAATTAATTGATATTGGTATTGGGAATTGCAGGAATGTGCCAGCAATGTAATCTAGGTAACATCATTGTTAATCAAGCACCAACAGGGTTTGCAATTCATGGGAAGAATGAGTATAAGGTGACAGTGACAAACAACTGTGCATGTGCTCAACAAGATCTGGAGTTGAACTGTAAGGGGTTCGACACTACTCTGTCCACTGACCCTTTAATTTTTCGGAAAATAGATGATCAAACTTGCTTGGTCAACAATGGTGGTCCCGTCAAGGATCCAATTACGTTCAACTATGCTTGGGACTCTACTTTTGATCTCACTCCCAAGAGCTCTACAATCAAATGCACTGCTTGATTTGTTTTAAGTGGATTGAATTGTTTGTTTGAGGCAATCCTTGGTGGTAGAAATAAATGTAATAAATGGGTAAAATAAATTTGAGTGTACGTACGTATTCCTACGTCTCTAGTGAATAAAGAGCTGTTATTGTTTTTTTTTTTTTTTTAAAGCTGTTATTTATATATATGGGCAAATAGCAAGAAAAAAAAAATAACAATAACTATTAGTTTCTTTGCAATTTTTTTTTTTAAGATTGAGATTTTTTTTTGTCAAATGATTGTGAGTGTTTGAATCGCCTCGGCCTAGGGATGCAAATGGTTAGAGTAATATCCCCACGGGTGACGGGGATTTACCTTAACGGGTACGGGTATGAAGATTTTAAATAAGTATGGGGGTAGGGATGGGTACAAAATCTCATATCCACACAAATATAGGTACGGAGATGGCTAATAAAATATATCCACAGAAAATCCCTATGGATAATCTCTACGGAGATACCCATGAGGATTACCCATGGGGATCCCCATATATATTTATACACCATATGATATTTATTCTTTATATATATACATCATATGATATTTAAATATAAATATAATATAAGATTACATAGTTTCCACCCCGAAACACTCATTGTACACCTAACAAAAAACCTAAATGAGATTTTTAAAACTATTTAAAAAACTTTTCCTATAAAAAAAAGAGGTTTATAATTTTAATTTATTTGGTTAACTATTTAAGTTTTTAAAAACTTTTTGTTTATATGGACTAGTAAATGTGCATGCGCTCCGCACGTGAGGTATAAATAATTATTTGTAAAAAAGTTGTGTGGACTTTCAACGTGCCTATTTAAGTTATCCTATGGTATATAACTATATATGGTGGGTCTCAAAAAGAAAGTTATCGTCTTGTACATATTAGGTTATAATATAATAAATAAAGTCTCGTTCCTATCACAAAAAAAGTTATCTTATGGTTGATGGCACATTGGCCTTGCTTATCACTAAATTGATTTATTAATGGAGTGATGAGAAGTCGAATATATTCTAAACTTTTTGGTCCAACTCCAACTCTAAGCCAATATGTCAAGTGTTGAAACTTTATTGAGTTGCATAAATCGAACTGTAGTATTTTGTACAAACGACCAATCAATTAGGTGATCTAATGGTTTGTATGGGATTTAAGAGTAAAAGGCCATGAGTTCAAACATTAATGGGAGCAAATCTAATCAATTCCTAAACCTTGAAAATCCCCCATTCCATAACAATCCTCATCAAACACACCCATTTGAACCTTCATAGGAGTTAATCCCAAGGTGAACCACCATTAGGCCAATTGTTTTAAAATTTATTTTTTTCACTGTTCTGGACGCCGTGAGTGGCGCCGCCATGAGTAAAGACTTATGGCGTCTAGGACATTGAGCAATGATCCTAACGATGCGACTCACACTGTCACGCTTCCACCCCCATGACGAGACTTATATAGTGGGGTGGGGTGTCTCCCTGGTCTGGACGCCGTGGGGTTTTAACCCCCATGATGTCCCTGGCGGCGTCTGAACCAGGGTCATATTCCTCAGGTTCTCGGACCTCGTGACTTGTCGCCGTGGTCTACGCTCGTCTCAACTTCTCATTAAACCCTTAAACAACCATGAGAAATCGAAAACCCTCGTCAAAATCCGTCCGAGACGAAAACCTTAAGATTTTTTGGCTAAAACCCGAAAATCCAATTAAAGACCGAAATCACAACCTCAACAATCCAGCCATACTTGCTTCAATTCAAAATATGAAACAATAGCAACACATTGAAACCCCCATGTGATCAACCCTCATCCCCGAAACCCTCATCAAAACACAAAAAATTACGTCCGAAAGATAGTGAACAAGATGGAGAGCGAGGATCTAACCTTGTTGGTAAAATTTCAAGCCTTTTAGTGCTCCAAATGGCTTCCCAAATCTTACAAACCCTAGCCTTCCTTCATAATTTTCAGATTTTGTCAATAGAGAAAAGGTGGTGGTTGCGAGAAATGTTGGATATTTATATGAAAACTTGTCATCATATGTGTTGGCCATATCTCTAGACCATTGTGTTTTCAAGATGGGTCAACAAGTCCACCAAATTGTGACTTTGGTGGGTGACTTGATTCCATATGCTTATCCTCGCTCAACACAATCCAATGAACCTTCGGGCATTTTTGTACCCGCTCCCACATTGTGTTGCATACCAAATTTGTACACTCGCATCACTAACGTATATAAGTCGTATATTAATTATTTAATGTATTTTTATCATTTATTATGTGTGTATAAACCCCATCTTAGTGTACTAATCATTCGCCTACCCGGTACCTGCGTCTACATGCTACTTGAGGTGAATACCCATCACATTGTCTCGCTCGGTGATAAACAATATAAACACACATATTGCGATGCAACTTAACTAAATTGAACATATATATCGTAAAAAAAATCAAATAGCATACAAAACCGATTGTATATTTAATCCAGACGTGTTTCGACCTAGTTGCGGGGTCCACGAGCGTCCGACCTATCGTCCACGTCTGTAATGAAGTCATAAGTAACAACAAATTAGATTTGGATCATTACACTCTCTCCCAAGACGTTGCTTGCGGCGCCAGACCTGATACCACCTTTAAGTGGGGTTTCTCGACCCTTCGACTCATCGCCGCAACCGAAATTCAATCCAACCTCCTATGGTTCTCCAAACCAACCATAGAGAATCAACGATCCTCGATAAATCTCGAAAAACTCGATACTCTGACAAAAACTCGTCGAAAAGCAAAGATCCGTTATTTCTCAAACAACAACTACAACCTCAATGAATCCACAAATTAAATATCCAAACCTACTCAAGAATCATAAAACCTTTACAAAAAATTAGTAAGCTATGCTCATACCACGAAACATGCATCCAAACCTGAGAAATCATACCCGATAGTTGGAAAATAACGAGGATAATGTGAATCTAACCTTTAATCATTGATTGCTCTCCCACATCACCTCCACAAGCTCACAAAACCCTTACTGACTACTCAATTTTCAGATTTCCTTCAACTATAGGAGAGAGAAAAGATGGTGATAGTGGAGAAAATGAGATATTTTTAGTCTCATTTGAATCTCATGTGTTGTCCCCATCCCTAAGACCATCTTATGATCAAGAGTGAGTAAAAAAGTTCATATTTTATATGACTTAGATGTGTGACTTTCTCATTGGTCTCATCTTTTGCTCAATTTAATCCCCGGGCATTCCGGTACCTGACCTCGCACTGGAACTCATTCCATTCGCGTACTTTCACGCCACTAATGACTAATCGATGTTTTATATTAATTATTTAAATGCATTTTATTTATTTATCATGTGTATATTATTTCTCCAACCTAGTGTATTGTAATTCGCCTACCTGATACCCTCATCTACACGCTAATTGAGGCGAATACCTGTCACACTATCTCGCTCAGTCAATAACAATATAATTACACACATTGTGATGAAAACTAACACGATTGAATATACACATCGTAAATTAGAGAAAACAATGCACAAAATGTACTAATTACCTAGTCGGGCATGCCCTGACCTAGCTGCGGGATCCACGTGAGTTTGAGTTGACGTCCACGTTTGAAAATATACAATAATAATGGCTTAATTAAAATTGGACCATTACAAATTAATAAAAAAAAGATTATTGGTTTCTTGATCTCCTATTAAGAGTTACAATATACGTTAATTAATAATTAAAAAATGAAACGATTATATTTTTTTAGTTTTAGATCTCCCAATATATAGAAATGGCATGTATTTTCTTATTCATTATTGTCAATTTTCTTTTTTTTGAAAATTATTGTAAATTTTCTTATTATTACAATATATCTCCAAAAAAAATATCTTTTGAGTTATATATATATATATATATATATATTTTTCTAAAATATAGTCGAATGATATACATTATTCTTAACTTTGAGTCTTTTGAAGATTACATAAGAAGTTTTACTTTTAACTTTTTTCTCATTAAATTAATTAATTTTTAATTAATATATTGATACTTGGTAATGCCCGTGCGTGAAGCACGGGAATCCGACTAGGTAATACTAATAGAGAGCAAGTGTTTTAATTACGTAGTTAACTACAAAAGTTCTCTTAAAATTACGGAAACGTCTAATTTTTTTAAAGAAGATATTTTGCAAGATGTCTCAAATTTTTTACTTAAGAGAGTACACAACAAGATTATTGGTCAACAAATTAATCACAAATTCAAATTCAAAATTTAAATTTGAATTTTAACATTAATTATTCTCATCTAATAATTAGAAAATATATGCCAAGATTGATGAGGCATCACATGCAAAAAAAGTAAGGTTTAGCAATTTAGGGAGGTAATGGTTGTTGAAGTGAAAAAGAAAATTAGAAAATCTCTACCAAAAATAAAAAAGAAAGTTAGTCCCTAAGAATCTCTTTATATATATGGGTTCTTCTACAATAGAGACCAAATATATACCCATGACATGAGTTTATATTTGTTTCTCATGGTAGTAGTACCCTATATATATATATATATATATATATATATATATATATATATATATATATATATATATATATATATATAAAATTGGTTAAAATATCTTAAGCTTTTAGAACTTTTGTTATTATATCCTAGCCTTTTTTAATTTATTATTATATCCTTACCTTTCTACATTAATAAATTTGTATCCTAAGTCAATTTTTAACTTCAAATTTGATAAGGTAATACTTAAATAATAACTTTAAAAAGTCACTTCATCACTTATAATTACTTTAATAATTATTAAATTTATTAATTAAGCTCATTACATAAGCATTACTTCATCAAATTTAGAATTTAAATGTGACTTGGGATACAAATTTATCAATCTAGAAAGGTTAGGATATAATAACGAAAGTAGTAAAATGTTAGGATATTTTAACCAATTTGAGCTATATATATAGATATGAATAATGAAGAGCCTAAATAGGAAAATGACAAACTGAGCGGTAAATCATCCATATATTTGTTTCCATCTTTTGACCCATTAAGTGCATATTTTATGCACCCACATATTTGTTTCCATTTTTGAAGCCATTACATATTTTATGCACCCATAAATATTTGTTTCCATTTTTGAAATGTATGTACGTGTATATATATTAAATCCACGGCCTCAAAAAATAAGTTCAATCTGCAGAAACAGATCGCACATTTGAGATAATGGAAGCTCTTCTAAAATCATCTCTCTTTGCACTTTTCATTCTAAGTTTCTTAGGCAAAGGTATGCAACGCTCCTGTACTTGCTTAAGACTTCCTAACAAAAAAAAAAAAACTTAACGACTATATATATATATTTTTCCTGGTAACACTTTCTATAGTACTTCATTATATATATTTATATTTGTCTTTGCCTCTGTCCCTAGCTATTCAAAAAAATAATTTAGTTTAAAGTCAGCCATGCCTATAATTGGATACATGATTAATTAATTGATATTGGTATTGGGAATTGCAGGAATGTGCCAGCAATGTAATCTAGGTAACATCATTGTTAATCAAGCACCAACAGGGTTTGCAATTCATGGGAAGAATGAGTATAAGGTGACAGTGACAAACAACTGTGCATGTGCTCAACAAGATCTGGAGTTGAACTGTAAGGGGTTCGACACTACTCTGTCCACTGACCCTTTAATTTTTCGGAAAATAGATGATCAAACTTGCTTGGTCAACAATGGTGGTCCCGTCAAGGATCCAATTACGTTCAACTATGCTTGGGACTCTACTTTTGATCTCACTCCCAAGAGCTCTACAATCAAATGCACTGCTTGATTTGTTTTAAGTGGATTGAATTGTTTGTTTGAGGCAATCCTTGGTGGTAGAAATAAATGTAATAAATGGGTAAAATAAATTTGAGTGTACGTACGTATTCCTACGTCTCTAGTGAATAAAGAGCTGTTATTGTTTTTTTTTTTTTTTTTTTAAAGCTGTTATTTATATATATGGGCAAATAGCAAGAAAAAAAATAACAATAACTATTAGTTTCTTTGCAATTTTTTTTTTTTAAGATTGAGATTTTTTTTTGTCAAATGATTGTGAGTGTTTGAATCGCCTCGGCCTAGGGATGCAAATGGCCATGGGTAGAGTAATATCCCCACGGGTGATGGAGATTTACCCTAACGAATATGGGTATGGAGATTTTAAATGAGTATGGAGGTAGGGATGGGTACAAAATTTCATATCCATACGAATATGAGTACGGGGATGGCTATAAAATATATCCACAGAAATCCCTATGGATAATCTCCACGGAGATACACATGAGGATTACCTATGGGGATCCCCATATATATATATATACACCATATGATATTTATTCTTTATATATATATATATATACATCATATGATATTTAAATATAAATATAATATAAGATTACATAGTTTCCACCCCGAAACACTCATTGTACATCTAAAAAAAAACCTAAATGAGATTTTTAAAACTACTTAAAAAACTTTTCCTACCAAAAAAAGAGGTTTATAATTTTAATTTATTTGGTTAACTATTTAAGTTTTTAAAAACTTTTTGTTTATATGGACTAGTAAATGTGCATGCGGAGTGCACGTGAGGTATAAATAATTATTTGTAAAAAGTTGTGTGGACTTTCAACGTGCCTATTTAAGTTATCCTATGGTATATAACTATATATGGTGGGTCTCAAAAAGAAATTTATCGTCTTGTACATATTAGGCTATAATATAATAAATAAAGTCTCGTTCCTATCACAAAAAAGTTATCTTATGGTTGATGGCACATTGGCCTTGCTTATCACCAAATTGATTTATTAATGGAGTGATGAGAAGTCGAATATATTCTAAACTTTTTGGTCCAACTCCAACTCTAAGCCAATATGTCAAGTGTTGAAACTTTATTGAGTTGCATAAATCGAACTGTAATATTTTGTACAAACGACCAATCAATTATGTAACCCAATGGTTTGTATGGGGTTTAAGAGTAAAAGGCCATGAGTTCAAACATTAATGGGAGCAAATTGTTTCTTTTTTATCAAAAAAATACTTGGCACAAAAAAAAATAATGAATAAAATTTGAGTTTAAGAACCATTAAGAATCTCTGAACTGAAGAATTCAAAGAGGGAAAAAGAAAGTTATATTGAAGTTCGTACACAATTGGTTAAGTTTACAAATAAAAGAAGGCGATCCATTTCATATGTATTGATATTAATTCAATACTTAGGTGAGTCTAGTACACATATTACAGATTATAAAATTATATATCAAACAAACACTAGCAAAGCTCCCTATCCCTGAAAGCTTACAATAAAGAATCATGACTTGTATTTTATCAAGTAGGATGCAAATCTTATGGAATGGGTGTTTATTCGAATCTTTCATCCCTTCAAGAGGTATCTGGCAAAGAGATTCACTTTCCCCATACCTCTTTGTTTTATGTATCGGGGTTTTGTCGCAGGGCATTCAGAGAGCAGTAGACGATGGCCAATGGCGAGGCATCTGTATGGGAAGATTGGGGCCAATACTATCTAATATTTTCTTCGCAGATGACATATTCTTCTTTGCAGAGGCCACCCCAGCTCAAGTTGGTGTCTTAAGAGGAATTTTGCAGGCTTTCGGATTAAGCTCAAGCCAGAGAGTCAATCACCGAAATACCAAGATATATTTCTCAAAGAATGTATCAAACAACATGAGGAAGGATATCAGTGAAGGATTCGATTTTGGAATGACAAATAACCTGGAAAAATACCTAAGCTCCCCACTGTTATATGATAGAGTATGCAAAGATACTTACAAGGAAATAATTGAAAAGGTGCAAAGCAAACTATCGAGTTGGAAGGGTGAAACAGTTATCATTGGCGGGGCCATTAACTCTAGAGAAGGCATGTTTACAAGCGATACCAAGCTTTCTTATGCAATCAAATCGCTTGCCGGCGTACATATGCGATGAGAATGATAAACATTTATTTGGGGATCTTCGGTTGAAAAAAAGAAAATGCATATCATCAATTGTGATACTTTATGCTCAGCCAATAACAAAGAAAGACTAGGACTACGAAAGGCTCAGGATCAAAATCGGGCGTTCATACTTAAATTTTGTTGGAAGTTTTACACTGAGGAGGAACGTCTCTGGGTTCGAGTCCTAAAAAGAAAACATTGCAGAGGGGAGGAAGGGAAATTGAATGGCCTGAAGACTTGGCCAGCATCAATGGTTTAGAGAAATATGAAGAATAATTAGGAGATTGTGACTGCCTCGCTACTAATCTAGGGCACCGCCCGACGTAATCCCATAATCAAGCCCTAATCACGACACGTAGGACCTAATTTTGTATTAGTCAGCCTTTACTACTTATGTTCTCAATTTTAAACAATTAATTTAGTTAGGGGATGTCTTTACAATTTATAGCGGAAGTCTTAAATATTTTAGCGGAATTTTTTTTAAAATCCTAGGTGTGGAATCCAAAGAATAACGATCACCATATATATGCAAGTAAACGACGAACATATATAAACAAAGTGAAAGCTAAAAGTCGGATAATCTAACACTCATCTCAATAATATCCCAAAAAGATAAAGACGTAAGTAAATATAATACAAAAAATACCCTACATGTACAGGCAGCTACGCACTCGGAGCCCAGAGGTAGTTGCCGATTTTCTCTTTGCCCAGCTTGATGCTGCTCGACAGACCTACACCCATCATTACAAACTAGACGGTGAGTATAGTGATATTTAAGTGATAACTGGAAAAATCTAATACTACATTTTTAATTTAAATAAAAGGTATTTAAAAGCATATGTAGCTGAAGAAATGTTGAATAGTAATGCTAGTAAATACCAACGTCAACTGATACACATAAACTGAAATAGGCTAAGTTGAGATAATCTACGTCTAGTCGGCGGTGAGAACTATCACCAAGCCTACTCCACTACTGTATGGAGCTGTGCTCAACATATAATAATAATCTCTTTTTTTAACCTCAAGTGGCGGAGCTGTGCTCTACGCGTATAAATCATTCATACTTGCCGACAACCCCGTGGCCCATGCCACGTGTGCTGCCCAAGTGTAGTGGCGAGTGCCGGAGACCCCGAAAGACCGAAATCCCCGTGAATCCACGCATCTCGTGTGCAATGGACAGTAGATATTCCCTACTTTAGATTTCAATAATTAATATCCTACAATTGCTGTGATTCCAACACAAGTTAGGCTACAAATCCCCAAGGGAATAGAACACAAGTCCAACATAACAGATAACCTATAGCATGCATCTTCTAAATGTCCATTAGCCATATTTCAAGACAAACATTGAGCATATAAGGAGCATGGAGTCAATGATATTTCAAACAAGGCATTATGTTATATCAATATTCATAATGAATAGAAACAAGGAAAGCATGATGTGGGAAATAAATTAGCTAGTCTACAAATAGACTGAAAAATAATAAATGACTGAATGAAATAAAGTAAAAGAGTTCTCACAGTTTCACTTATAAGTCAACGCAGTAGTCCTAGCTATCCGGCCACACGACATCCCGACTCGTGCACCCGAATTCCCAAGAATTCCCTTTAGTTCCTGAGGTTCATTTTACATCATTTTAACTGGTTTAAAGCCACAATAAATGGATTCATAATATTTAACCAAAAATTAGAATTTTATGTCAATCTTTAACTGTGGCATTTTTTTGTTATATCGAGGTACCAAAAACACTCAAAAAGTCCCGAAACCACTTTTCTACCTTTTTCTCAATTTCTTCTATTTTCTATAATTTTTTCCCAATTTTCTAAGAACTTTCCAACTATTTTCCTTATTTTCCAGAAATTAAATTAATATATAAAAATATATTTTTATTTAATTTTTATTAATTTAATTTTAAGTTTTAATTTAGAATTTTAAATTTTAAAAATATATAAAAATATATTTTACTTAATATATATAAAAATATATATTTTAAATATATATATATATTTTGAAGTGGGCCCCACCTGAACCGGACCAGCCGATTCGGTCCAGCCCAGGGTCGCACACGCAC
Source organism: Stephania japonica (assembly GCA_039657345.1). NCBI lineage: Eukaryota > Viridiplantae > Streptophyta > Magnoliopsida > Ranunculales > Menispermaceae > Stephania > Stephania japonica. The sequence continues at coordinate 76,808,838 of CM077556.1, forward strand.
GCGAGGGCGCGCGCGTGCACCCTCTTCCCTGGTTTTCCAGAGACGAAATCGTCTCCTATATTATATTATATTTTTTTTTCTCTTCTTCTTCTTCCCTCTTCTATCTATCATTGATCTAGTAGCACCCCAAGAGACCAAATTTTTACATCAAAAACCACATAAACAATAATAAATTCTCGGATCAACATGCATGTGTATAAATCCAAAAAATCCGAAAATACCAACTTCTCACCAACAATTCCCAACAACCTCGACTAAAACTAGTTTGTGTGAGTAATTCATACCATTTAGACTCCAAATCAACGAAATCCATAGTGCATGTCCATAAATCCGAAATTTGTGTTTGAAATCAAAGAATTAAAAAAATCCATAAGAAATTGGGTAAAAGAAATGGTGGGTGAGATTATCTTAGTTTGGATCTCCGATATCTCTCCACTCCTAGCTCAAATTTCTCTCCAAACTTCCCCAAAATCTCCCCGCTCTTCCGTTCTATGTGGTTTGCATGTGTGAATTCTCAACAAAACACCCATATATATACCCCTTGTCCTAATCTCTTTCAACGCACGCATCTCGAGGACGATCTAAGGGTCTCTGTGCATTAAGTCCAGTTGCCTTGTTGACACAACTTTATGACACCATTTATCTTGAGATCTCACACACCCATCTCCATGTTTATCTTATGGCTCTTTTTATTTTTCCTTCAACTATAGGACTTGTATAGATTTATCAATTTAATTCAACTATACATTAATCACATTAATACCCATAGTTAGTATATAGAACTTTTTAATTAATTCATTTTATGTCCTACTAACTCTTAACTACCCGGAAGCCAATGCCCTGTACTTCATCTACCCGACTCGCACGCAACTCGAGGCATTTTCCCCGTGTGTCGAACGTTGTATTTTTTAACTTAATGATATAATGTAATTCATGTTAATGTACATTTGAAATTAATTACTATTTCCTAGCCTAGTCTCGCTACCCCGGGTAATTCCACTAGGTACCCATACTTATACGCACTCAAAGGCGTGTTTCCGCTCACGTCAACTCGGCGTCTATGGTTTGCAAACAAACTGACTTAATTAGTCTACACACATACACAACACTAGGCATACACCAGTAGAAATATAACATTTACCTCGGCCATGTGCTTTGGTCAGTGTGCGCATCTCATGCGACCCCACGTTACGGATCGGTGATCCTGATTAAGCAAGTAAATCAAGATTAGGAAATTAGGCCATGATAGAGATCTTCAAATCAAGACTCACGTGGAGCCTAGGGGATGGAAATGATATTTTATTCTTGAAGGATAAGTGGGTGGAGAATTTGGTAGAACTCTCGAAATACGTCATCGATAACTTTGAGGAATCTGATTGTACGGAGTATGTGTCCAGCTTCGTTACGAATTCAGGTACCTGGGACTATGATAAGAAGGGTGTTTTTACAGTGGCAAAAGCATATGCTTTAGTCACGGAGACACATTGCCAATTACCACCAAGACATTGGGATTTCATCTGGACGTGGAGTGGTCCTCAACAAATTCATACCTTCCTATAGCTTGCTCTGCACAATCGATTGCCTACGAATATCTTGTGTTGTAAGAGAAAAATAAGAGAAAATAGAATTTGTGATCGATGTCGTGAAGATGATGAATCCACCTTACATGTTTTAAGGGATTGTCAACAAGCTCGCCAAGTTTGAAAATCCCTACCCTAAATGATATCATCTCCACTCTTTTATACATTAATATTGATGAATTGGTTAGTGTCGAACCTCAGTCAAAAATACAATCACAAGAAGGTAATGTTTGGTGTCTCCTGTTGGAAGTTATGGTCCTGAAAAAATAACACTATGTTTGGGAATAGATATGATAGAGGATATGAGGTCAGACGATCCATTATTTACAGAACTGATGAAATCATTTGTTCGAAAGGTTTGTGGTCAACCTCGAGCCAAGCTCTAGCAAGAAGAAAGCATTGCCAATGGGTAGCACCGGAGCAGGGGAGGTTGAAAATAAATTGTAATGGGCGGTACGAGGGAAAGATGGGGAAGCCACAACAACAGGAGTGATATGAGGGATGAAAGGTGATATTTTAGCAACATTTCAAGCAAAGTTGGGTCGGTGTTCACCTTTTTGCACCAAACTATGAGGAGTTAAACACGGTTGCTACTGGCATGGGATAAAGGATGTAGAAAACTCGTTGTGGAGCTAAACTCGCAGGAAGCAATTGATCCTATTTTGAACTCATCACAGACCCAATTACGAGATCTATTAATTCATGATATTCTAAGGGAGACGGACAAGGAGTGGAGTGTAGTTTTCAGCCACACATTTAGAGAGAATAATGTCTGTGCATACCACATGGCCAAAGAAGTTTTTCAGTGTGATGTTGATTTTAAGATTTGGGAACATATTCCCAATCAAGATTTCATGTTGCTAGAGCAAGATATCCTACAGTTACAGATATAACCTAAACCGGATTTGGTCTTTGCTAATAAAAAGAAATTATATATCAAGATGTTAGATTACTTAGGAACATCTTTAAGATAATGTGTTAGTTTATGCAAGATGATAGACATGTTTATTTTTTGAGGAAAATGATAGACATGTTTTTGCAAACTTCATTTATATTTGAGCTTTAAATTCTTCCCATCCTTGTGTTGCTCTCCATCAATGTAGACCTTGTTTGACACATGAACCGCATCTTAGGGGAACTGGAGTAGTGTCGTGAGAAGTTGTTTTGTCTCAAAACCACTTTTACCCCTGGTAGAATGAAACTCTTCTACCCTTGATTGATGAATAGGGAGAGTGAACCATGACACATTCACCTCTCTTGGATTTGGCCTGTATATCTCGTGTAAAGGAAAAACAATTGTCATAAAAGCGAGAACATAATAAGATCAATAGATCGTGAATTTTAAATTGAAGAAAGAGTAGTCCTAAAAAATAATTAAAAAATAATTAAAAAAACTAAAGAAGGAGTACAACAAAGGGGGAAAGTTGGAACGCCAATCTTATAGGAAATCTTGTATTTTTTATATCACCAAGTGAAAAATTGATAACACTTATTGAAAATTTTATAGGATGTGTTAATTGTGACGGGCCCAATTCCACGACCTTAAACTAGACCCTGACAGGTTTAGACTTACGAGGACCCCCAAGCCAACCTCGCTGAGTCGCATAGCCTAATCAGCCTTCCTTACCATTTATCATTTATTAAGCAATTAAAAGTTGAGTTACTCAATATTAGTGAGTTATCAGATAGTAGCGAAAGCAATAAAACTCAAACTAAATGAACTAACTCCAAGATACGCAATTAAGACAACCTAGAGTGTGGAAACCTCGTGTATGTATATCATCAACAATATATCAAGTCAGAGGAGAGTACCATCAAAATATACATGTCCCTGAATTTCTTGTATATATCTCAATGTCTCAAAAACAAGTATATACATAATACACAATGTAACCTACATTAGTTAAGGGGGAAAACTGCACCGGTATCCTTAAAGCAAGCAAGTCCCCTAGCTATGAAGTCTTCCCCTTATTGGACTGCATATCTGCACTCAGTGAAACACAAGAATGACGAGCCCAGGTAAGTAACATCAAGCATGACATATATATAACATTTCAAAACAATAAAACATTCTATATTCATGCCTATAGAAAGAAAGGTATAGGGAATGCATAAATAAATAACGACTGTAAATAAATAAATGAGCAATCGAATATGAGTGTCCCAGAAATCAAAAGACACAAGTGGTCCTGACCAAATGGTCATTGAGTTGAGGGAAAACCCTACAAGATTTGAATTTTAGGACACCCAACAAGCCGTAAATCCAGCGAGCAAGAGAGACTTCCTTGTAATCAAGCTAAGAACGTTAACTGACTCCCCACATAAATCAGTAACCAATGCAATGCATCCCGATCATGGCTCTGACATATTACCTCAGATGACCACCCTTCTAATGACCACAGTTGACTTACTTGCCATCGGACAACTCGATAGGAATAGAATGCCAAAATGGGCTCTGAGTAATAAAAAAACAAATTAAAGCTCAAGAAATAACTGTAAGATTCCTCACTGGCTTACTTACCTGTATCCAAAGCTAAACACGCACTCACACGTCCTGACTTGCCTCCTACAAATCCCTGTGTGTCCGTCACTGACTAAAATCCCCTAATAGTCATTTAATTCTAATTTACCGTTAATTATCCTCCAATTTACCCAATTTTTCATAATTCTACTATCAGTGAAATTGAATTGATTTTCTGGGTATTGGATTGTATTCAGACCCATTTAGTATCGTATTATATATAGTATATACAATAACTTATACAAGCCTTGCGAATATATATATATATATATATATATATATATATTGACGCTAAAAAACATATTTGGAGAAACAAAAATATCATTGGATTCTGTTTGGTAGGAAATCAATATATATCATATTATATATAGTATATACAATAACCTATACGATCGAGCCTTGCTAAAAAATATATATATATTGACGCTAAAAAAAATAAACGGATGAACAAAAATATCATTGGTGCATGACGTATATGATAAAAATAAATATATTTTTGTTTTAAATTTTGTTGAACAATTTCTTGTAAAAAATAGTCTTCACATGTGTAATCTACATTGTGCATTAGAGAAGGTTTTTGAACTTCGTCTATTTAGTCCAAGTAGGACGGGCATTCTCTCCACAGTAATGATGTTGCATGAATCTACAGCGACAGTCCACATTTACACTACAACAGTAATGTGTTTTTATAACATAACTATTAATGACGGTGTGAAAAAACCGTCATGAAAGATAGGAATAGATAACAGTTACTGTTATTATAGTGATTATATATAAATCACTTCATCAACCCGTCGAACGACTCTCCCACTTAACAAAACCCTTCTCGCGAATCTCTCTCTCTCTCTCGCTCTCTCGCTCGTGAAAACCTCTCTCTCGAAACCCTAAACCCTTCTCGTCCTTACTAGATCTTGTTTTTCTCTCGCCATCGCCAGATTTCTCTCTCGTGCGATCACTCCATATCTTGGTTTCCACTCTTTTAATTTTTGCAGTTACAGGTATGGATCTGTGGTTTTCGTCTCACCACTCCAATAGAGAGGTCAGTCACTCGCTCAGTCTTGTGACGGCCCCGCTACTAATCTAGGGCACCGCCCAGCCTAATCCCGTAATCAAGCCCTAATCACGACACGTAGGACCTAATTATGTATTAGTCAGCCTTTACTACCTATGTTCTCAATTTTAAACAATTAGTTTAATTAGCGGAAGTCTTTACGATTTATAGCGGAAGTCTTAAATATTTTAGCGGAAACTTTTTTTTATCCTAGGTGTGGAATCCAGGAAATAATGATCACCATATATATGCAAGTAAACGGCGAACATATATAAACAAAGTGAAAGCCAAAAGTCGGGTAATCTAACACTCATCCCAATAACATCCCAAAAAGATAAAGACGTAAGTAAATATAATACAAAAAGTACCCTGCATGTACGGGCAGCTACGCACTCGGAGCTCAGAGGTAGTCGCCGATCTTCTCCTTGCCCGACCTGGTGCTGCTCGACGGTTCTACACCCACCGTCACACCCACCGTCACAAACTAGACGGTGAGTATGATGATATTTAAGTGATAACTGAGGAAATCTAATACTACATTTCCAATTTAAACAAAAGGTATTTAAAAGCATATGTAGCTGAAGAAATGCTAAATAATAATGCAAGTAAATACCAAAGTTAACTGATACACATAAACTGACACAGGCTAAGTCGAGATGATCTACGTCCGGTCGGCAGTGAGAACTATCACCTAGCCTTTTCCACTACTATATGGAAGCTGTGCTCAACATATAATAATAATCTCTTCTTTTTTTTTCGTAACCTCAAGTGGCGGAGCTGTGCTCTGCGCATATAAATCATTCATACTTGCCGACAACCCCGTGGCCCATACCACGTGTGCCGCCCAAGTGTAGTGGCGAGTGTCGGAGACCCCGAAAGACCGAAATCCCCGTGAATCCGCGCATCTCGTGTGCAATGGACACTAGATAATCCCTAATTTAGATTTTCAAGAATTCATATCCTACAATTGCTATGATTCCAACATAAGTTAGGCTACAAAGCCCCAAAGGAATAGAATACAAGTCCAACATAACAGATAACCCTATAGCATGCATCTTCTAAATATTCATTAGCCATATTCAAGACAAACATTGAGCATATAAAGAAGCATGGAGTCAATGATATATCAAACAAGGCATCATGCTATATCAATATTCAAAATGAATAGAAACAAGGAAAGCATGATGTGGGAATTAAATTAGCTAGTCTACAAATAGACTGAAAATTAATAAATGACTTGAATGAAATAAAGTAAAGAGTTCCATAGTTTCACTTATAAGTCAACGCAATAGTCCTAGCTATCCGGCCTCCCGACACCCCGACTCGTGCACCCGAACTCTCAAGAATTTGCTTTAGTTCCTGAGGTTCATTCTTATATCATTTTAATTGGTTTAAAGCACTAATAAGTGGATTCATGATATTTAACCAAAATTTAGAATTTTATGTCAATCTTTAATTGTAGCATATTTTTCGAGTTATATCGGGGTACCAAAAACACTCGAAAAGTCCCGAAACCATTTTTTTACCTTTTTCTCAATTTCTTATATTTTCTATAATTTTTTTCCAATTTTTCAGGAATTTTTCAACTATTTTCCTTATTTTCCAGAAATTAAATTAATATATAAAATATATTATTTATTTTTTATTAATTTAATTTCTTTTATTATTATTATTAATTAATTGATAATGATATATTTTTATTTTATTATATATATATTTAATCAATAATATATATATATATATATTTTATTTTATTTTATTTTTTTGTTGGTCGGGTCGGGTCGACCCGACTAGGTCCCTGACCTATGGTCGGGTCGGGTCTGCCCGACCCGGTTCTGGCGGCCGGCGCGCGCGCCTCACCATGGGCGAGCCCGCCCAGCCCCCTGGCCTGGCCCAATTGGGGGGGGGGATGCACACGTGTGGCCCGCACGTGTGCATCTTCTTCCCCAAAATTTCTAGAGAGCGTCTCTGGTTTTTGATTTTTTTTTTGTTTGCTCTTCCCTCTTCTCTCTTCTTTCCTCTCCCAACCTTCAACCTTCAACCTCTAAACTCCAAGGCCAATTTCAACATCAACAACACTAGTTACTATAGATTTCGGATTCAACATGCATGTATATATAAACCCAACAGTTTACCCAATTCACCTTAATTTCTTTCCTCAAATTTGATTCAAACGATGTATTTCACTATAAGAGAACTCAACAACCACCAAGATAACCTCAAAAACCAGTAAAAATCAGTGCATGCATGAGAAATCTGAATTTCACTAACAACCCATTTTAATGGAAAAAAAACCCCATTTTTGAAGCTCTATTAATAGAAATTCATATAGTTTTGAATGATTACCTTGTTGTGTTGGTTGAATTCCTCAATCCTAACTTGAATTTCTTCACTTCACTCCCTCCAGATCCAGTTCCCTTCCTACACAAATAAATTTGCATGTGTTCCTTTTTGAAGTTCTGCTCATCAATCCTCATATTTATAGCCTCGATCTAATCTCCCTCAATGCACGCATCCCGAGAAATATCTAAGGGTCTTTGTTCACTAAGTTCAGCTGCTTTGTTGACACAACTTCATGACACCATTTATCTTGAGATCTCACGCACCCATCTCCATGTTTATCTTATGGCTCTTTTTATTTTCCTTCAACTATAGGACTTATATTGATCAATTTAATTTATTCAATTAATCTACCACTATACATTAGTCACATTAACACCCATAGTTAGTATATAGACCTTTTTAATTAATTCATTTTATGTCCTACTAACTTTCAACTACCCGGCACTCGGTGTCCCGACTCGCACGCAACTCGAGGCACTTTCCCCTTACGTCGAACGTTGTATTTTTCAACTTAATGATATAATTTAATTCATGCTAAGGTACATTTGAAATTAATTACTATTCCCTAGCCTAGTCTCGCTACTCCGAGTAATTCCACTAGGTACCCGTACTTGCACGCACTCCAAGGCGTGTCCCCTCTCGCGTCAACTCGGCGTCTATGGTTTGCGAACAAATTGACTTAATTAGTCTACACACATACACAACACTAGGCATACACCAGTTCAATTATAACATTTACCTCGGCCACGTGCCTCGATCAGTGTGCACATCTCATGCGGGCCCCACGTCACGGGTTGGTGATCCTGATTAAGCAAGTAAATCAAGATTAAGAAATTAGGCCGTGACAAGTCTCCGTTGATTTGTTCATCTCTTCGGATTCCTCTTTTTCGTCGAGATTCGTTTTGTTGGAATCAATTGACTGATTTGGTAGATTTCTTGTTTAGGTTTTGAGATTTGTTCTGAATCTGTGTTTCTCTGACGCGTTTATGGAAAATCACCTCTTTTAGGGTTCTTATTTGTCAAAATTAGTTCAATCAAATAGATGTTCTGTGGTTGCCCTAATTGTGGAAGCTACTTCGTTTCTTGTGAATTTGTGAGCATTAAACCCAGATTTATGTCCGTTTTCGATGAAAAGACTATCTATTTTGTTAGATGACCACGGCTGCTCTTTGTTCTCTAATACTGAAGGATTTCATTGTACAACACTGTGTTCTTTGCACTCGTTGATTGCTTCAGACCTTCATTTTTAGTTAGGGCAAAGAGTTATCTCTTCGCGAATGTCGAATGATCTTTGTGTATGGTTTAAGCAAGATACAACTGTATATGTTTTCTCTTGAGTCACTGAAATAGCCGATGTATTTTCGAGACTTAACGAGTCAGATCTAGGGTTGGTTATTCAAGTTCAATTCACTCCAATTGCATTGCTGTTAAAGCGTAGGGAGGCAACAATTGCATTAATCTTTTAATTGAAAGTTGAATGCAAAGGAAATCTTGATTATAGCTTTGCAGTGCAGAAGTTCTATTATGATAAAAGGTTGGAAAAGGAAAAGTCGACCTTATCTAGAACAATCTCTCCACTCCCGTGGACATTGATCGTACATAAAAGTAAACTCTGCCCATGAGTAGGCGACCTTGTCTCCCTTTCTTCTTCTTATCTTGATTATAGTTTTTGATTTCTCTCCTTGTGAAATTAAATTTTCACTTTTCTTCTTCTTATCTTTCATTACAGTTTTGTTTGCAGATCAGTTGTGTTTGATCGATCGATATGGAAAGCTGTGGTTCCAATATGAAGGAGCAGAGTAGTTGTGCCACAAATGATGATGATGAGATTGTCATTGCTATGCCCGAGTTGTTCAATTGCCCTGTTTGTTCCCATCATTTATCTGCTCCAATCTTTCAGGTTTAATTGATTAATTCTTTTTAATAAAAAAAAATTAATCCTTTCTTTCTTTCTAATATACTCCATATGGTCATCTTTATAAGTCATCTTATAAAAACTCTTTGTCAAAAAATATAAGTCGTTTTTCATAATTCTAGAGAACTTTCTGTACCTTTTTCTTATCCATTTTACCCCTAAACATTTCATTGCAATTAAAGATAAAATAAAGGGTTGATAAATTTCCTTCTAATGTATGATGTATGTGATTTGAATAATTAAATACTTGTTTTAAGTGTTTCTCATAATTAGCTTGTTTGATAGATTGCCTTGTTTAATTTCTCTTCTTTTTTTTTTCAGTGTAGTATCTGCAACAGTTCTTTTAGCAATGGTAATCTTCTTTTGCATTTTTCTTTTATAGCAGTTTAAACCAACCGGTGCATGCATTAAAATTTTTAATCCCCATATCAAGGACAAAGATATATTTGTCATTGCAGGTGTAATCACTTATTAGAGTAATTAGATCTCCTCACTGATTGAATAATATTTTATCATATAATCTACATGATCAGGTTATGGATCTCCATATAATGAGAATCTCAACAACACTTCGAGGATCGATTAGAAGCACACTCAATTCAATCTGGTTGTGCTCCTTCACCCTCCTCACTAATTTGTGGTTTATATATAGAACACCTTGCCACTGCTCTTGTGCCATCTTCTATTGATTTGGGAGCATTTTTGCTTACAATTACAATGATCATCATAAAAGGGTGGAACTAGATGGCTTGCAAGTTTCTCCGACGAGTTCTAACAGCAGGAAAAAGGTAAAATTCACATTTCTGCTTACAATTACAGTGATTCCTAAGCTATGTAGAATGTTTTTTCAGGACTTAGCATTTCCATCTCTGAACTCAATTGATCAGTTGTTGCAGTTTCAGCTTATCCTAGTTGTGAAACTCACTTGGGTATGTTTCAATTCCAAATTTCTATGGCTGCCTAAATTGTTTTGTAATGAATCATACTTCATGAACTGGCCCATCATCTGCATTTTCCATGTGAAATTGTGTTCATCAAGGCTTTTCTAGTCCATGCGTCGATCCAAATTTCATGTCGTCGGCTCACCTTTTCTCCTTTAATCTCACAACCTTATCCTTTTCACGCCTTCTTCCGTGCAACTCGCTTGTCTTCTTCCATTACTTTCAAGAGTTTTGGACTTATTCTGGGGCCATCCTTGTCTGATCATTACAAACTCAAATTTGACATGACTTCTACAAGTCCATGAGTTACGTAGAACTCAAAAAGGGAGGGCATTGGTTCACTAATAAATTAAACTGCTATGTTGATGCTTGGTAAGCTAAAATTAAAAATTTTCTTGTTCTGTAATTCTTTATGCTTCATCCTACAAATTATTGGTTGTGTAGGTATTGTATTGGCATCAGCTAAAGTCTAGATATATGCTATTTGTTTTTGAAAGCCCTACCGGCAAATTTCATTCAACTACAAATATCCTTGAGTACATCAACAGATACTTTCAAAAATCTAAAATCTTCTATGCTAAACTCTTGTTACCAGTTTTATATACTTAAAGGGTTTTGCTATATTTAATATCCTCTCTACTTTTTTCTGTCTTTTTTTTTTCTTGCATGAATAAGTGTTTATGTATGAACATATGCACATACTATCTTTATTTTATATTTGTGATTCACCAATAGAGTGCACACCTTGATTGTTTGAGAACTTTTCGTGCAACTCCTTGAATTCATTGTTTGATCTAAATCATTGTTACTGGTATATTAATGATATTAACATTTGCACACAACCTCCAGTATATCTTATTCTTAACATGCATGTAGGATATCCCGTTTGCTTCACACAAGCACGTATATTTCTATAATAGTGAGTGTATTATCACTTATTAGTAATTCTAAGCATCCAGGACGACGCGGGATCTTTGATGGAGTCATTGGAAACATGCACTTGCACTGGAAGCACAGAGAAATCGTGAAGGTGATTACAATGCAGAAAACAGTTTCACAGGTTAACTATACAGCAAGACAGTTAGAAGTCGAAAGTGGAGGAATATTGATTGCAATTGAGAAACTACGAAAAGGTAATGCTATAATTTTGTACCATGGAAAAAACTATCAGCATCCGTTGAATTTACTTACTAAAAACCTCCTGAAGAAAAAGTTGTCCGGAACAATAAATAATGATACTAATATATATGAATGAACAAGTTTTACAAATAATTAATAACAAAATCAATCAACAAAATAAATTTCTAACCGAAGGCTTGCACAGAAGCAATGTCCTAAGACAGAAATTTCCTTGAATTCGGTGATTAAATTTTCTTCAAAGATCTGCCCCCAGGATACAACCGGATGCTCTTTCGAACCAAAAATCACCAAGTTCAAAAGTCTGCCAAACTGTGATTTTTCTTCTCTCTCAAAAACAAAATTCGAAAAATATATGTCTATTTCCAATGTTTTAGTTCTACTTAAATAGAACTTGAGGCACTGGTTCAAACCAATGTGTCTGTTCAAAACAATATATTCAACAGTCACACCTATTCTCAACAGTTGCACTTGTTCTCAACAGTCGCACCTGTTCACAAAATAACTAAATTAACTACCAATAATTAATTTCGAAAATACAAAATAAAATAAAATAAAATTTGACTTTACAAGGCTAACAAATCTAAGCCCAAAGGCCCCAAGGTCCAAGGCCCTATCTTTGATTTTAAATATAATTATATATATATTTATTATATAAATATATATATTTACACCTATTACCCAATGAGTGCCAATTTGGACTATATCCATTGGGTTTCTCTAAAGCAAATCTTTAGAGTAGATGTTTGTATATAAAGAGTTTGTACTCTTTGAAGTGAGCAATGTGGGACTAAAGAGGTTTTCTATTCAAACTCACTTGAAACATTTTTCAAGTTCTAACAGAAAAAGGCTGCGCTATGATGTTCTCTTGAATTGCAGAGAATTGGGGTAATACATGTTCTTCTTGTTTTTCTCCGTCTGCTCTAAAACTAGTAATATGATTGTTTTGTTCTTTTTTAATGCAGTCACTGAAGTTCTTTGCATGCCAACGTCAAAAACGAATCTCAAATATGAAGCTCAAACTAGCATGCCTCTAAAATTTATACCGGGAATGTTGCATTGAACTAATGAATGACTTCAACATTCTTATCCTATAATTGATGCTTCAATAAAATATGCGGGATGGAGATGGAGCAGTGGCTCCGGAAGAGTACCGAAAACTCTGAGCTATTGAAGATTTCATTTCAGGGTATATATGTAATATGAAATTATTTTGCTCTCATTTTAAGTGGCACATGCTGGAAGGATTGGCTCAAGATGTTGAAGCAGAGGAATTACATGCTCAAGACAGCATTAAAGCAATAATGATGGTTCCTCCTTTCTCTTCTCTCATCCTATCAATATTTCTCCATTTTAAGACACTGACCAATTCTCCTACAATTTTTTGCAGGATATGTTTCTCGCTGGAACTGATACAATGGCAACCGCTATTGAGTGGGCAATGGCAGAGCTCCTAAAGAGTCCTAACACGATGAAGAAAGCCCAAGAAGAGGTAAGACGAATTGTAGGAAACAAATCGAAGGTGCAGGAGGAAGACATTCAACAAATGGAGTACTTCAAGTGTGTAATCAAAGAGACTTTAAGGTTGCATCCTTCGGATTGGTAATAAGTTTCTAATCTCTATTTTTTGTTTTATAATAATCATCTGGTGCGTGTGTTTGAATTCTCAAAATGATATATATGTGTATGCCATTAAATATATGTCTCTCTGTGTTCTTATCATCAATTATATATATAATATTTGCGCTGCTATGTTTTGATGTGTGGATTCTCCATTAATTCATACGGTGGGCAGGGTTGATGAAGATGAAGAATATGGTTGATGAAGTTATTACCACAACTTTGGTTTTGTTTGGAGTCTCTTAATTAATTACTGTACGTCCTTAATTATGTGTTACTACTTAATTTTAGGGAATTATATATGTAAGTTCCTAAGACTTAATATTTTGTTCCACAACGTTATTGAATTGGCAGCTCCACCCTTAATTTGTACAATTCAATCGTATACTTTTTCAGATTAATTATTCTCCCGAAACCATTATCAGTGTTATTTGATAGTTGTGCAATGGCGAGAGATGTGCAGCTGAAGATTTCATCCAGGAACAAGAATGTGCAACGATCGAGGAGTTGTGCATTAGAGTTTCCGATCCATATATAGTTAGAAGGTACCTCTACTGATTTTTATTCAATCAAATTTGACCCTGCTCTTCATTTTATGTTCTAGTAATTGCTTCGTTGTTCTTCTAATAGTTCAACTTTTTCATATTTGATTCTTATCTTAATTCCGAGTGATTCGATAAGTGATTCAATTTTTGATCTGTTAATTTGAATCAGTGCAGCCAAAGAGAGTTGGAGAAAAGAGAGGAAACCATGAATTTGATTTCAAGTATATATGTTAAAGGTATGGCTTTCTTAAATTAAAGATAAAGATGAATTGATCATAATATCTGCTCTCTATATGTTCACATGCATTTATAATTCAGTTGGAGGTTTTACTAGAGCTTTACTTTGTAGTATTGTTAAGCTTTCTTCGTACATGTGCGGTGCCGCCAATCAACTTTGTAGTATTGGTAAGACGAATTGTAGGAAACAAATCTGCAAGTGATTTCTTTGTTTTTGTTTATTTTTATTTTTTTCTTTTTCCTTTTTTCTTCTTTGAAAGCAGGCCTATAATTTCTGTATGTAAGGTTTTTCAATTGTACCTGCAAGTTTCTAATCTCTATTTTTTGTTTTATAATAATCATATTACAAAGTAGGATATGTTTCCCATATACCCTGGGAAACATCAAGGACTACTGTCAGAACGTCGAAAATGGGCTATCTATATAATGCAGGTATTATTAGAAACTTATTGCCTTAAGAATTTTGTTTCTCTATTATTAGCAAAACTAATTAGTTTAGTGCCTTTCCTAGTTGTCTGACAACATGAAATTGATGGTCTTTCCAATTTGTGTGAGAATGTGATGTTTCCTTTTCCACTGCTTTATTTTGGGTTAAAAAAGACCAATGGTAAATTAATTCTGCCCTTTTTTTTTGAGAGAGAGCTTGACCTTTTTTTTTGCAAACTGCAGATTTGACTAAAGTTTTGTTAAGATGACGGTGGAAAACCATCACGAAAGACATTGAGCTTTAATAACTTCTTATAACATGACGGAGCTTGTAACGGTTTAAAACCGTTATTAAAGACTTTATGTGACGGTTAAAAACCGTCATTAAAGGTCTTTACTTTTGTAGTGTTACCATTGGAGATGCTCTAAAACTCCTTGAAAACATGAAGAGAAAGTTGCAATATGTTTGACAACATAATCCAATAGTGAGTGAAAAATAGAAGGGGAATGGAGAGTGAAGAAAAAGTGGTTATTTCACAATGGAAAAGAAAGATTGGTAGACTTGATAACCCCATGTATGAGAACAATTTGATAACTTATTTAACAACTTTTTAATGTATAACTATTATTGTTTTGATAATGGGTATTCAAATCTTTTTCAATCTCTCTTTACTTTGATTTGACTAATTCCGTGAGAGTTTCGAGCGTCTAAACCGTATTTCTCAGGAAAACCAAAAGAATATATAATATTAAGCTATCAAGAATCGAAACAGTGACATCTATCGCACTAGAGCTTTAGTACTCTTTTATTTGCCACTACACTAGGGCTATATATAGTTAATATTAATTGAGTAATGTACATGCTTGTTGACTAGTTTAATTGATATTAATTAAGTTTCGACAGCGTTTCTTATAACACTAAGCCATGATCCTTGATTTTGAATAAGTATAGCTGAACAATCCTCAAGCAAGCATACTTTGATCCTCCTCTTAATGGATTAACATTTTTTTATCCAATTTGTCACATTGATATTGTTCCCAATCCAAAAGTGTATACAACAATCTATTACAAGTGTAACAGATGTTAAAATGCTATAAAGCTTGGAACCTACCCCCACGAGGGGGACAATTACTTCACGAGGAGAGTAATAATCCCACAAAGGGAACCTTCAAAAGATGGGCGACAACCCCACGATGGGATTGGTCTAAGAGAGTCATATAGAAGAAAAATGATTGGGTGACATACTTTATGTTGGTACATGTTCGTTGCCAGATATTTAATACATGAATGAGAAATAAGTGGACGTAGTACACAAATGAGGTTATTTTATAAGATGTTAAGTGTAATATGTTTTAATTGTTTATTCTGTTTTAATTGTGTAATATGTCGGTACATGTTAGTAGCCAGTTATTTAATATGCTTTAATTATTTATTATCTTTTAATTGTGTATTCTGTTTTAATTGGATCATACTTTTCTCTTTTGTTTTGAAAGCGTTGTTTTAATAGATAGTGAGTATAACAGTTTGATCCAACTGTTGTTACGGTATGAACTACAGACGTAAAAACGTGATTGTTATAACCTGGAAGGCAGTGTTACCAACTATGAGCACAAATTGTGGGGCACCATTGTCTTAAGGAGATAGAGTATTTAGACTCTAACCTCAATCTGCAAACTTCTAATTTCATCAAGTTGGAAGCGTTTTAGCCGTCAATTCAAATATGACTACAACAAGCGACGTAGTGAAGGTTAACGACCCCAAAAATTTAGACACTCTTCCAAATTGACGCGAATCTATGGTGTCTCTTGATTTGTGCATTAATGTTTCTAAGCATAGAAATCGATGAGTGTCTAAGTACCATCGTCAACAAGTGCCCATGTTCATTTAGCGTGTTTAATTAATTGGTGGCCCAATGGTAAGGTATGTGTTTGGAAGTAATTAAAAGGTCGTCGAGAGTAAAGGTAATAACAAAACGGTTCATAATTGGGTTTAGTTAAGTTTGGAATGATAAATAATTACTCGTGAGGCGCTTTGTTAGCGATCATTGATCTCCAAACTTAACAAATTAAAGGACCAAAAGTATAATGCAATAAAGGCTCAAAAGTGAGCTGATGAAAATTTGATGATGAAATTAACAAAAGCTTGAAAGTTACGAAATGATATGATACTTCATGCCCAAAAAGTATCTACCTTGTGAAGGAAAACAAACCCAACAAGAAAAGGATTTATGCCCTTCTTCAACCAACTCCAAATATCTGAATTTACACAACCTGGCTCTAACTTTAACAACCAAATCAACCAACCAAACTATGTGTGAAACAAACAGCTTCAAAGGATGGCTCCTCCAAGTCGCGGGCCTCTCGGTCATCCTTGTACTCGTTTTGTGGCTATCTCTACGCACTCGAAGCCCCAACTTCTCCATTCAAAATCTAACCATAGACCAACTTCCTACAACAAACATTACCAATAATAGTACTACTACTAGTACTAACACCACCATCACGTTCGAACTTGAAATCGAGAACCCGAACAAGGACTACAACATCTGGTACAGCGGCGTAGACCTCATGTGGTACCACGGAGGTGACACCCTCGGAGGGGCATCGACGGTGAGCAAGTCATTCAGACAAGGAAAGAGCGAGACCAACAACTTCAGCAACCTCAAAGTGAATGTGTATGGGCAGAACTGCACTAGATTTATTCAAGAGGTTATGAGTACTGGGACGGTGCAGCTGGAAGCTCGTTTGGTGACTGAGATTAAGTATCGAATGGGGGTGTTGAGGTCGAAGCGACACGGATTGAATTTGAAGGGAAGTGCTGAGGTTGGGAGAGATGGGAAGATCAAGGGGAAGAAGAAGAGAATGAAGTTGCGCAAGTCCTCGTCCAAATGGAGATTTCATTAATTAATTAATTAATTAGATACCATATGTTAAGGGCTGGCCTTAATATATATATTAGGCTTTTAATTTTTCCTAGAAATTAAATTGAGGTTTCATCTATATAGTTTCTTACCTGAAAATATTGCACATGCATGTAAATTGGAGCTACCAAGTTGATGATTAGAAGAAGAAAAACAAGAAAAAAAACTCACTAGTTTTTTAATCGATCAATTGTTTTGGACATGATCATCTGTGAATCTGTATATGGCTCCTTGAATTAAGTTCATTTTAGGGCCTCGATCCTTCGTGGTTTTTTATATCTTGAACCACCGCCAATCCTCTTTCGTGATTTTTGATCTTGAACCACTGCCGATCTTCCTTTTTGATCGGCGTCCATCGCTATTGTGGTATATCCTCCTCAATAGTTGTGTGTAGATCTGTGCAACGACTAGGCTAGTCTTTTCTTTAGTTTTTTTTTTCCATTTTATAGTTAGTTTGTCTTCCCATAATTGGAACTTAAAGTCTTAGATTTTCTTCCATTGTTGAAAATTTCGTTATTTGTTATGTGATTCTAGTGGTGTTCATATATTATTATGTGTTCCAAATTAATGTTGTACAGAGCACGTCACTCATTTACTCTCCCTCCTATGTAAACTTGGACTTGAAAATTTCATCCTACAAATTCTAATATGGTATTAGAGCAATAAAATGTGGGTGTCCAATGTTTTAGTTCAAGTCATCAACCAAGTAGGTTATCCTCTTGGTTTTGGCCAATGTCCTGTTGGACCGTCCAAGTTGGTTAGTTTCCTAAATTAATTCAAGCCTCAACTTGGTCATCGCTCGTTGGACTTGAAGGGGAGTGTTAAGATTAATCCCACATCAGGTATATAAATACAAAATAAATGGGTTATAAGTTTGGATTGGAGACACCATCTTACCTTGGCATTTTGATGAAGCCTCCACTACAAACCTTAAGCCCTCACTCATTCACTCTCCCTCCTATGTAAACTTCCCTAATGTCAGACTATTTCAATTTCACAATCGCATTCATGTTCAAATTAATGACAGTTCTTTACGATTAGTGAATTAATATACTTTTATTATGACAATTGATTTTATGTCTAGTCAGGGCTATTGAAATTACTATTTTTCTTAAAAAAAGTTTGTGATTTCGAAAAAAAATAATGATAGTAACTCCTAATTAAATTCTATCAAGTTGAATTTTCGCTTGTATAATATTTATATTCTATCGTCCAATTCAACTTTTAAAGATTTAATTGTAATTTTGTTTTGATCAAGATCTAATTGTATGCAATTAAATCACTACAAGAAAGTAGTTATTTTTTATTTTATTTTTTTTGGTAGGAAAAAGTAGTTATTTTACCATATTGCACTTTCCACCACTTTTTAATCTACAACAACCAATTAGATAATTTCTTTAACACTTTACAGTTGTAGAAAAAAAACTTTATTACCACAAGCCATAACTATTGTAAATCTACTATAAGTGAGTTATTTGTTTACAAAGGGTATTACCGTATTACTTATAGTTGAAAATTTTGTTTACATGAACAAGCTTATTGTATTTGACAGTTGTAGAAAATACATGCTTTCAACAACAATCAACATAATGTTTATATATATATATATATATATATATATATATAATGGTCAATAATCTAGTTTCTTGTAGTGATTATAACACTACAAAATATATCACATTAGCGACAGGTTTTCCCGTCGCTAATCTAGTACGACCCGCCGCTAAACCCAATTAGCGACGGGATTAGCGACAGGTGTCAGAGATTAGCGATGGGAAGTGGTCGCTAACCTCGTCGCTAAATTATTGGGGTTTCGATTTTGGTGTGCCACGTAAGTCAAAATAGTGACGGGTCCGTCGCTATTTTTAAAAAATTGATTTTTTTTTAAAAAAATTGTTTTTATAATAAATTTATAATAATAAAATAAATAATATATTAATATAATTAAATGTTATATTAATATAATAAATGCCCAAAAGACAATTTTGGTATTTAATTTATTTAAAATAAATATTAATTTAGAAATTGGATAATTATTAAATAAACATTAACTTTGGTATTTAATTTATTTTAATAAATAATAATTACAAAATAAATATTATTTGAATAAAATAAATAACACAAAAGCAGTATTGGTATTTAATTTTTTTTAAATAAATATTATTTTGAAAAAAAAATATTTTAATAATAATACAATATAAACTATATTTTAATTAAATAAATAAAAAAATTAATAAAAAAAATATTAAGAATTAATTTAAAGAAGTAAATGAATAGGAACAAATTAAACAAAAGAGTTAACACATACAACAAAAGAGTTGGTTACAAGTTCAAATTAAAAATGACTCCTAAAGTGTACACAAAATAAATCAATCGCCGTCCTCAATCCTCATCGTCAACATCCTCGTCATCAGCAGGAACATCTCTCGGAGGTGCGAATGAAATCCCAAGTCTGTCCATCACGACCTGCTCCATGCGACACAACTGTCCCTGAACCTCATGCAACTGATCACAGGCTAATGTGTGGTCCTGCATAACCCAAAGAATATTGCCCTGCATTTAGTTGAAGTCCCTCTACAATAGCTCAATGGGTCATTAGGAGTAGAAATAGGTCGAGATGATCCAGCAACATCTCCATCTCCAACTCCAACTCCAACTCCAGCTCCAGAACCTGTACATCGTGACCCCTGATGATGTCCACCCTAATCCATATGTCCGTCTTTTGTTGTCACGCTCCATGACAGACAAATACAACTCTGTCTCATCTATCGAGGTGTCAAGCTGGGACTGTGTCAGCTCAGCTCGTCTACGCTGGATCTCTGTCTAAATTAAGAGTTAAAATTACAAGTCAGTCATTGATACCTATCATATTAATTAAGTAAAAAAATTTAAAAACGAAATTATCTGCTTACGAAAATCCTTGCTACTCTCTCATCAAGGAAAGTGACGTCGTCATGATCCTTGGTGTGCAAGTACAGGCATATCTCCAAAGCAGTTAGAGGTTGACCTAATTTCTTCGACTAGAAAATATATGTTTAATTAAAAGTAAATAATATTATATTGGGTACAATTTGTTATAACACAACTCACCAGCCTCTCTGCGTGTTGATAGATGGATATGGAACCACTTGTATGCACAGTAATGCCCGTACCGGGTCCCCCTGTCTCAGATCTCGTATTCTTACTTGCTCGCCCATATTTCTTTTTGAATTCAGGGGTTAATCGCATCTTCTTGTTTTGCTAGAAGATCTCGATGGATACATTACCCGGCTTCTTAACCTTGGAACACATCTTGCTGATGTAGTCAAAGTAACGGGTGGCAATCTGCCTGTCGTAGGCCTCTCTGATATCTGTATCATGTTTAGAGTCCCAATCAAAATGGGCCTACGTGCAAACATAATGTAATTTAGTTTATATATTCTAATTTGTAAACGAAAATATTTCGGGTAAAAGAAGTCGTTACCCTCCAGTGATTCCAATACGAATCCTGCATGTGTTGGGGAACAAACTCCCACGAGTAGCCATCCATATGTAAATTGTGCTTGTAAGCTTTCGACATCTCCTGTGCAGCTCTATCGGACGGGTGCAACCTTTTCTACTATATTAAAATTTTATGTTAGATTTTACCGTACCGAACTAACGTAACGAATCTAATTTTAGTTCTAACTAAATTACGTATACTTACAATGTGTCGTCCTTAACAACCAGGAATGTTCGTCCCTAAGTGTTACTTCTAGTTGCTCTAGCACCCGGAGCGTCTTGTCGCTGTCCTCGTGAGGCAGTGTTAATAAACGGGTCACTCAAATTGTGTGGTACAGAACTCGAAGACTCAGAGGCATGTTAACCAGATGAGCCTGGTTGTGCAGTGGTATGGTGGTCTCGCTGATGCTATGGAGATGCCGATCCAGTCGATGAGCCATAAGATGGCCACGTGGTAACGTGACCAGCAACGGGAGGTGTCAGTAACTACAAGAGGAGTGTGGAGTACATCTGCATGGAGGTCGGGTCTTCAGCAAATACTATTGGCTAAGGCATGACGTACATTGAAGGAGGAGGAGGTGGATGTAAATAAGAGGGAGGTGCCTCATGGAATAAGGGATGCAGTTGAGAGGGAGGGAATGGGTACAGATGATGTGAGGGGGACTGCATAGGGGGTTGCTCCCAAAGATACTCATGAATGGGATGTTGCACATAACTAGAGTCAGGAGCGACAACGTCAGGAGATCACAAGTCTAAACGACCCGAGTGGCAATATCGACTATCTCTATTGCCACCGGATCATCCTCCAGAACATCCACCGAAATGTTTGTCAGGTCTATCACCCTGCGAAGGTGTGACGACCCTCCCCCGACCTAGGGTTGGGTTGCCCAGCCTAGGGTCGGGTCGCCCAACCTAGACCGCCTTGGACCTGATACCTGAATCAGACCCAAATAATAGTCTGGAACACCTCTCAGACAAACCTGCGGAATACACATTGGCTAAACAAAGGCTAACAATTGCGAAATAAATATAAATAAATATCCTTAAGCCAATAAATTTAAGTTCACAAGAACATTTATGAAACTATAAATGGGTTTGTATTCATTTAAACTAAACAAAGTTTATTAAAACTCCCAAATAGATCAACTAAAGGTAAGTAGGTTTCAAACTACCTAAAGACTTATTTTAATTACAACCCAAGTTTAATAGCTTCAAAATCGAATATACATAATATATATCAACCCAAGGCTCACATCAAGTGAAGACTTCAAGCTCGTCTCTCCCTTGTCTCAATTCTAGCGCACTCGTTGATACCTGAGATGTAATTGGGGTGAGCTAAAAGAACCAACGAAGCTCAATTAGAGGAAAACCTCAATCAACTATCAAACATGCAAGTATTACCTATAAAGCAAAACAACTCTACGTATGAAGTTGTAAATCGAATCGCAAAGCATTTAATGAAAAGTAATGGAGACATGGTTCTTGTTCGCAAAGGGGTATAAGCAAGTTCCAAGTCAAGCAAAACAGGAAAGTAAGATTCATAACTTACTAAGCAAGGAAGTAAGCATTCTTCATTAACCACATCAAAAGAGAGAATTCACAATTTGTAAATAAATTTCATTTATTCATGTAACGGGGTCCAATAAGAGATTTACCTTAAGAAATAGTAATAAATATAAGTCGTTGTTCCATTCAATGCATTTTAGCTTTTGGTATGAACCTGGTGACCGAAACACATGCTCTCGAAGTGATGAGAATCATTAGTGAACACAATGGTCGTTGTGAACTCTAATTAATTCCGTCAAACTAACAACAAGTGCTTCCAAGCCATCACCAGTTGTGATCACTTGTTTATTTGATGATTCGGAGCGTGGAACCCTCAATTTGATGGACTGAATAGTCTAATCCCGCTAGTCAGAGCGCGGACCCCTCGATTTGATAGGCACGCAACCACATCCCGCTACAAATGTTCATATCACAAACTTTCCAAAGATTAGTACATTCATACCAATAACCAATGCAACCCAATATCCAAGTCCTTTAATTGTATCATGATCTAATATATACTAATAACATGCCACATTTGATAGATGAGCGACGCTCCCCACTTACCTGTACTTGCCGCAAATCCTAATCTCGATCCTTTCGCACTCGGGGCTCGATGTGAACCTTCGCGTGAAACTTCTTTGATCTCTTAACTTCTCAAAACTCATTCTCACCATTCCAATCTCTCCTCCCTTAATCTCCCATCTCTTTTCAAATTGTGTAGAACAACAAAATGGTGGATAGGGTTACTCAATCTCTCCTTTTATAGGCTAGAATTAGGTTAGGTTGTATACATCATTTTGTGTTAAAAACTAAAGTGTCCTCCCACTTGGGCCTTAAGTTCAACTCCCTATTTAATATGTTTTGATCCCATTTTCATTAGTTTAACTTAATTAGCCTTTTGACCAGGAAAGTTTCCACAAATTTTTCCCTAATCAATGGGATCTTGCCCCTTTTAACCAGGAAAGTTCTTACAAATTTTTCCCTAATTAATGGGATCTCATAAATTTGGAGATCTCGTCTCTTTTAACTAGAAAAGTTCCCACATATCTTTCCCTAATTGGTGGAATCTCATAAATCTGGAGATCTCGCCCTCGAATATAACTTTCTTCATAGTTTTTTAGATCATATTCTCTTGTGAGTTTCCTTTATGAGAACGTACGTATATTCTGAAATCACTTCAAACTGCATAAAATGCGCATCTTGAGTTGTAGGATATTCTACTATATTACTAATAATTCAATACAAAGAAATCCAACACACATTTGGTATTTAAATTACTAAATTATTCCTAAATCGGATCGGGGAAGATTCAGATCGTTACAGAAGGACTACCGTATCATCTGCCTGACATGACTTTATTGAAAAAATAAGAGTACATTAAAAAAAATTATATAAATGTTCTACATTTTAAATATTACATAACAAGACAACAAATATAAGACTACGTTACCTATTCTCTCAATTACTTATGAAAAAGTAATTATATCATGGTTCGTTGTCACCATTCTCATCATCTGATGAATACTCTGAATTATCGGTATCATCTTCATTCTCGTCGACGTCTGACATTTGTGCGCCATTAGGATCAGCTAGCGAAATTGCAATATTGTTGTCAATATCAACCTCAGTGTCATGCTCAGGCACCTGCTCCTGAAAAGAATCTTCTAGGATAGGTGCACTGTCTACGTTTTCAACCAAGTTTTGTTCATTGATCAACTTTGGCTAAAGTCTACACGTGGCTTGCCAATTGCTCGGCGCACTTCTTACACTCGCTTAAGAAAGACAGTACACTTAAGAAGCTTGGATCACTAAAATGAAAGGCTCGTATTTATTCAGTCACAGATTTCAATGCATGTCGACGAGTTTTAAGTAACGATCAACTTTTGTACCCACTTTTTTATAGGATCGTACGATTCATACTTGAACAGAATAGTGCGTAAACAATCACCTTATTCGATTTCAATCTCTTTTTCCAATTGGCCATAGAAGTCGCTATCACATTCCGCGTAATTTGGGCCTCTAACGCACACCTCTCTACCACACATATTTTCACTGTTTGCGCTATGTGATGTTTTCTTAAACTTGTAGCCATTAACAAGGTACGCATGATATACGATGCAAATATGACTTGGGCCATATGAAAGCATTAGAAGAGTTGGATCTTGAATGTTCAATGGCACCTACATTCAAATCAATTTCGTATGATAAACGAAATGTTCGATTATATTACAAAACAAGAAGAATTGTGTAAATACATTGAATTCATTAATAACTTACAAAATGTTGGACCCAAGTTGAGAATTGTTTCTCAAGATATTGATCGATTGCACTTTGTGTGATATTCGAATGTTTCGATCACAGCTCCGATATATACATCCTTACGAGACATAAAAGAAATGAAGACTTGCGCTTAAATCAATAAAACTAAACAAATAACATTAAAAGTTGTTTGGACAATGACATATTCATGTATACCTCAAGAAAGGAGCAAATTCGGGGCAATTTAACAACACATAAAAGTGTGCGGCGCTACACTCATCATTCGTGAGGTAACGCCTCTTTGATCTCCCAATGGCTCGACATGGATGGGTGAAGATTGAGAATGTCCCATTTAAATTTTGACTTGGACCAACTCCACCATCGTAGTTGCGGGGCGGGTGATTGTGCGATGTGGAGATATGTTCCTCAAAATAATATGAATAAAACGATGTCGCCTCTTCCACCAAATAAGCATTGCATATCGAGCCCTCGACCCTTACTTTATTTCTAATATCATTTTTCAAATGTTTCAAATACCTACATTTATAAAGTTCAACTAGTTAAACATATCAATTGAACACAATTGTGTACAATAAAAGTATCAAGCAATACGTGTAACTTATTACCTCTCGAATGGATACATCCATCGAAATTGTATTAGACCTGTAAGAATAGCCTCATGCGCCAGATGGATAGGAAGATGCTCCATTGAGTAAAAAAAACTTGGGGGAAAGATTTTTTCTAACTTACACTATTTTTGGAATGTTTTCATGCAAAAGTCGTAGATTTGCAACATTTAAATTTCTAACTGTTAAATCTCTAAAGAAAATGTTAAAATCGTTTATTGCAATCCAAATGTCCTCGTCCAAGAGATCCTGAAATGTAATTGGCAGCAATCGTTGCATGAATACATGACAATCGTGGCTTTTCATTCCAAACATCTTCAACTTCTTGGAGTCTACACAACGTTCGATATTAGATGCGTAACCATCAGGAAAATGCAATTTCTTAATCCATGAACGCAATATAAGTTTTCTCTACTTGTCCAAGGCGTATCGTGCTTGTGGATATTTCTTAGTCACCAGATCGTAATGTAGTTATGGCCGATGAAAAATCTCCTTTAAGTCTTCCCTAGACTTTGCGTTTTCTTTTGTCTTTCCTGACACACTCATAATTGTGCTGAAAATGTTGTCAAACACATTTTTCTCGATGTGCATTACATCTAGATTGTGCCTTACAAGGCATTTAAAATAAAGTTAAAAACAATTTATAAAAATAACACCTAGGTCAAGGCATACAAGTTCGGTTTGATAAAAAGATTGAATTTAGTCGTCGACTTATGTTAAAAGATGCAAATTAAATTATCCTAGTGTAGTTATAGACCCGGTAACGTACGCGGTTCCTCGCACTTCCTAATCTCAATAGCCAAGGTACGACGGTGACTATTTTCCTAGTCAAACGTATAATCCTATTCAAGTGTTTTGGGTTTAACACGTTGCCCGCAATGGGTTTCGTAAAGACACTACACCTAGAAAACCGGATCACTCGTGTGTCTGATTTAGCCTAGATTCCTAAGGTATGCAACCGATCCTAAAAGGATCTAATCAATTAGTAGGGTCAATTGCCACTAGTGTGGTCTTGTCGCACAAGGACGGGTACTTACGACTCACTGGCATGTAAATCAAGGTTTAATCTAATGTTTAACCTCAATTGTTCAAACAATACCAAAGAAAATAAAATAATAATGGAAAGTTTGAAATTAAAATATATAAATCCCACAAATCCATTGAATATACGCAGTCGAACCTCCCTCACAGTCTTGCCTAGACCATGGACTTAGTATCTCATGGTTGAAGAAATAAAAATAAAATAAAAGAGAATAGAAAGCGGAGAGATTCCCCTCAGAATATAGGATGCCCAAACAATCCCTCAAGTCCCAATATATAGGAGTATTTTTGTAACGTTTGAGTGATTTTCGTTTTGTTTGACCATTTTCATTATTGATTAAGTAATTTGTGCCTCTAGGACCATTTTGTGGAGTGATTTGCGCATTTGAAACTGTTCTCATAATTTATGGAGTGATTTACGCCTTCAATAAGTCAACTTTCAGTGTGTATTTCGAGACAAATCCTCCGATATACGAACACTTCAAATAAATTGTCCATTTCATGTAATTTTTCGTCACGAATCCAACCGCGCACCCCAAAGGTTCTAAAAATGACAAATCAAGATAATTGGGCCCATATTTCAAAGAATCAACAATAGAAATGCATAAATAAACTATATATAATATGCATAAATAGTGACTTATCAAATCGTAAGTAGGCACTCCGACATTCCACAAATCTTGCAATTCTTTCACCAACGGTTGAAGGAACACATCAATTTTTTGTGAGGGATTGGTCGGCCCTGGTATAATCACTGTTAAGAACATCACTTCTTTCTTCATACACATCGACGACGGCAAGTTGTATGGGGTTAAAATCACTGGCCACGAGGAGTATGGTTTGCTGGTCATTCCAAAAGATTGGAACTCATCAATGCATAACTCGAGTCGAACGTTACGAACTTTCGAGCTGAAGCTAAGGTTCATTTCATTGAAGTGGTTCCACGCAATGGAATCAGAGCAATACTGCATATGGTTCTCCTCTCTAACGTGTTATGTGTGCCATCGCATGTGTTTCGATGTAGCTTTCGACACGAACAAACGTTTTAAATGAGGGGCCAATGGAAAGTAAATTATTATCTTGTGCGGTCGTTTCTTGGAGTTAAACCTGCCTTCACCGCAAAACTTTCAAGACGTAAGATCAGAATCGAGCTCCCAATAAAGCATGCATAAGTTGGGACAACAGTCAATTCGCTCATAAGGGAGACCCAACCAATGCATTAAACATTAACATTTGTAAAAGCTATCTACCGAATAGTTGTCTTCGGGCAACATGTCTTTACATACCTCAAAGGTTTTATCGAATGCTTGCTCCAAAATGTGGTGATTCGACTTTATTATCAACAAACGTGCCATTGCTGACAATATCATCATCTTCTCGCAACCCGGCCAAATTAGTTGATTCGTTGCGTCAATCATTTCAAATAAAATTTTTTGCTTCAGGGTTCAGCTCCTCCTCACAGTTCCAATCAAAACTACGTCCTGCGTGGTCGTGTATCATTTCGTGATACGTTGTCAGATATTCGTCCACTAGATCATCATTACCTTCATCGTCCATATCGTACAATAATTCTTCCTCCCCATGCTTCGTCTAACAATAATAATCAGGAAGGAATCCTTGACTCACCAGATGAAGCTCTACTTTGCTTACATCGAAGTATTTCTCGTTGCGACATTTTTGACATGGACATCGAATTTTTCCTTTGTGTTGAAAAGTCGTGCAGTGTTGCATGGCAAAATTTATGAACTCCTTCACGCCATCCACAAATTCCAATCGAATGTAACTGCCTTCAATGCGGTTGTACATCTAATATCGAGGCACAGACATCTCGAAAGACCTAAATAGCCCTAGTTAAACAGACATACACAATAACAAATATACACGTTCTTGTCGAAAGGCAACAGTGTTTGGTCGAATTTGTTGCATTTGCACATACTTTGCGTAATATTTATTATACATTTTTAGTTGAATTTTAACCATAATTAGTCGAATTGGTTACATTTGCACATACTTTGTGTAATATTTATTATACATTTTTAGTCAAATTTTATTTCTACTTAGACAATTTAATTGGTTTCATTTGTACTTACTTTCTGTAAAATATATATTTAATTTGCTTACTCGAATGTTATATGAGATTTGATTAAATACGGTAAGTAACTACTATTTTTTGCTTTAAATACATGTTCTTTAGTTTTACTTTCTAAGTTTAAGTGCTTTTCTAAATACTTTTCTTTTACAGTACATTAATAACCTCATACATATATAATTTAAATTATTATAACTTATATATAATCTTTTAAGTGCTTCTCTTTTACAAATAAATTAATAGTACAAGTTCTATATATAGTATAATTCATACATGTCATCAATCCATAAAGTATATATATATATATAGATATATATATATATATATAGATATATATATATATATATATATATATATATATATATATATATAATTAGGTTTTTAGGGTTTCAATCTAATTTAAAAGTTTTGGTTTAATCAATCTAATTTTTTTACATAACATATCACATAAGTATTTAACTTTTATATAGTATAATTTTTTTGTTTGAGAAATATATAGAGTATAAAATTAAGCATTGTCATGTAATTCTTGTCAATAATTTATATATTTCTATATTCCTTTTAAAGTGCTTTTTAATATAATATATCAATCCTTTACTTTTTCTCCTAATTGAAATGTAAATTATCATTTAAATTAGATTTTATATTACTAAAGTGTACACTATTAATTAATATTTTCGTATTAATTAATATTTTCGTTTTACTTTTTTAACAATAATTGTACTTCAAACTAATTATAACATGCTTTATATATATATATATATATATATATATTATTTTACTTTTTCTAAATCAAATTATATACACACATCAAAATTAAATAATCAAAACGAAAAATGTCATTACAATCACACATATCACCATAATAAATTCATACAAATAAATATTTTCATAAAAAACCTACATATCATCACCATGCATATAAATTTAAAAATAATTTAAATTTTCAACATAAAAATATATTAATACAATTTCTATGTAATCAATTTTATCCAAACAATATAATTGTAACAAAAATATTAATAAAAATACCAATTATCATTTTAAACAATGTTTCCTCATGAATATATATATATATATATATCACCACAACAAAAATTCATAAAAAAATATTAATTTAAACAAGTTTCATTTATAAATATTATCCTGCCATAACACAATAATCTAAAATTTTATTTTAAACAAATTTTATTCATAAATCCTAATAATAAATCTAAAAAATACCTTTTACACGATTTTGTCCAAAAATAATAATTTACATACAACAAATTTTAACATATATAAAAACCTGAATAATTTTAAAAATATATTCAAAAAATTTCAAAAATAATTAAAAAAATATACCTAAATGGTCTGCGAAATGCGGCACCAACGTAAAAGTAAGGGGGTTGGAGGACACCCGAGGCGAGCGGCAGCGGCGAGACGGTTGGAGCGACAGCGGCGGCGATGGTTGGAGCGGTAGCGGCGGCGACGGACAAGGGAGAGGGGCACCCGATTGAGGCGAGGAGGTTGGAGCGGAGGCAACGGTGGTTTAGGGCTGGATCGATCGAGTGTGGTGGAGGGAGTTAGGGTTTGGATTGAACAAATGAGTAGGGGAGACGAAACTTCCCGAAAACAACGACAGGAATAGCGACGAGGCAAACCCGTCGCTATTCCTAAACGTGGACCAGTAATGCCACGTGGCCAAGGCCACTTTCATTTGGGCGGGAAAAACCTGCCCAAAAATTAGCAATGGGGGGTCATCGCTACCCCCGTCACTAATCTTGTTTAATTTTTGTAGTGAATGTTTATATATATATGAAGATCAATTTTAAAGCTTGCATTTTATTACATTTATTTTAGGAAAATTTGACAAAATAACCCAAAACGGACCACAATAATAAATAATTACTCATGTTTTTTAGATTTGTTTTTGTAGCCCAAATATAGGGGTGAAAAGTCTTTTCTACCCTTTAAGTTTTCAAAACACATCCTATTGATACGGAAGAGCAAGGTATTGGCTCCACTATTCATCTTCTCCACCACGATCAAGCTTTCTTTTAAGTCTCTCTCTCCTTGCCTACACTCTACATATATACGTCTCTACACTCACCCATCTCTTCATCCTCTCTCTCTCTCTCCGCACTCTTAAAGGTCTTCTTTTCCCTCCCTCTTCATGTTACACTAGTCACTTTGAACACTCCATGTACAAGTGATTTCGATTCGACAAAGAGGAAGATGGTGCCTAGGGCGTTTGGGTGGTGAGAAGTCTTATTTGTGTTTGAATTTTGCTTGAGAAGTTATTCAAGTTTGGGTGTGAGGAGGAGAAACGGAGGTTTGTTTTTCACTTTAGCTTTGATTTAATTTATAATGGAAGAAGTTGAGACGTCTTGATCAGTTTTTGTTTGATTTCTTGGTGTTGATTCTTGTTTTATGTTTGTTGGATTCAATTAAATGAGTTATGATTCTAAGGTTTATGATTTTTTTTTGTTGACTCCTTACAAATGCATGTACTCCAATTTGAAAGGTTCCCTATATGAATGATATTTACAAAAATTAGAGATTTTTTAAGCGAAAACCACCTAAAAGTCTTGTTGTGTCTATCTTAACACCAAAAACGATCAACATCATACCAACAAAAATCTTCTCATGCTTGCATTAACTCCAAAAGGGACAGATCAGCCTAGATCAAATGTCATTAGGGACTGCTAGCTTCTCAACATATCATTTAAACTCCAACCTAAAAACCTTTTTCTTGACCACCCACTTGCATATATATAAGCATTTGAATGTTGTCACATGCCTTATAGCTTCTCACATATATACAAAAGTTCTTAACAATGTAAATATACACAAGTATTACGTGGATTATTTAATAATAATGACACATCTAACAAGTTTTATTTATTTACTTTTTTGGGTAGAAACAAGCTTTTTTTTTATCTTTGTATGTCGTTTCCAATACATATTGCCAATCCTTGTATGTCATATCAATGCATATTGTCAATAAGTAGGATATAGACAATATGGACATAAAAGTAGCTACCACTTAGTTTTATTTCATTCAAAATTTGATTGATTGATTGAAGTAGCTCATAGGCTCATGACAATATTTATTGACAATATAGTTGATATAGACAATGTAGAAGAAATAGTCATTATTATCACTTGCAATTAAAAACTTTCATTTAACACAAATCAATATGTTGATGTAAACCAGAAAAGAAAAATGACAGGTTGATTTACATAGTCTTCATATTTCATTTATCACTATTGACACAATATATTGTTAATATAGTCAATATTGTTAGTATAATCAATAATGTCAACATTGTAAATGTTGACAATATCTATCCATCCATACTTTTCAAGGTGTTTGATAAGAAATATTATTGTAGAATAAATTATCGAGAAATTTAACAAAATAACACAAAAGAGTTCCCTATAATGAAAAGTAGCCCAATTTTTTTTGGATAAATTTTTTTAACCCAAACTTACCTGTGAAATGTCTTAAGTGCCCCTAGAATGGTAATCCAATATTTCACAGAATCAAGGACGAGACCAAAAAAGAACTAAACAAAAAGAAGTTGAAAATGGAGAACGATGAAGATGAATGACATGAAAAAGAAGGCTGGAGAGAAGTAGGAGAAGAAGACTGCCAACACTGATTCAAAGCATCTATAATTTCTCAGACTTTTATTTTGTATCTTCTATCTTGTTCAATCAATAACAATTGTTTTTCTTTTTCCAATCTAAAAATTAAGGTTTAGTTCCTTAAAAAAACTAGGGTTTATAACTACTTCTAGGCTATATATTGCATGTGAACAATTGATACTATAATTAATTGTTTGTAAATGCCCTCATTGGCATTGGAGATGATTTCTTTGCAACCATGTTTGACGATCTACACAAGATGTGTAACGACCCAAATTCTCCACGACCTAACTTATGGGTATTTTGGTAATTTCATGATAAAAATATGTTGGGTGTTTGATGTGGAAATACAATTCTAAACTTGTCAAATTAAATATAGGTTAGGGAGTAAGTAAAGTTTTATTTTAAATAATAAAGCCCAATTGAGATTATGACCTAAAAGGACATTTTAGACAAATTGTAAATAGTCACAACCCTAATCCCTAACCCTAATGCTATTTAAGCAAATCAAATAAAACCCTAACCCCAATTTTATAAAACACCCACATGGAGAGGAGGAGAACAAGAGGAGAGTTAAAGCTCAAGAGATGTACAACCTCACTTCCCTCCTTGATTTCTTTATTATTTATTGAAGATTTGGAGATCAAAGGGTCGATGGCGTCGACGTCGGCAAGAACGCGAGGAAAATAGAAAAGAAAATAAGAAAGGAAAGATTTGATCTATGTTAGAATGAGATTTTGGAAAGGAGTTTGAGTCAAAGACTCCATTGAAGGCATGGTGAGATTCTAATACTCTCTAGATTTATTGTCTTGGTGTTGGTATTGGTAATGAGAGTTGATGATTTGCAAAGTTTGTTCAATTTTTCTTAGATCTAGTCTTGAAATGGGTTATACAAATTTTTAAGCTTTATGATAACGAGTATTATGGATGAATCAATCTTGTTTACCATGGTTTGACGGTACATGAAAGGATTTCCCCATGATTTTAGCAAATTGAATGCGGTTGAAGTTTATTGATATGGATTTGGCATTTAAGGTTGAGTTGAGATTTAAAAAGGGACTTTGAATCTTTTTCTTTGGGAAATAAACTTATTCGATAAATTTGTGAACTTTGACTGAATATTGTCATTTGAGAATTTAAAGTCTAAATTGAGTCTTGTATGGTGATTTGGATCTTTTTAATTATAATTAATTGAACGTCTTCGATTTATGTTGGAAAAACCAAGTCTTAGAGGATTTTCCTTGTTTTACATCACCGCATTCCTATTTTACTTAAATCATCGATTCTAATTTTAAGTGTCGATTTTATAGTCGTGAATGACCTTTAGCGAAGTCAGCTATAAAATAGGGTGAATCTCTAAGGTCTAGACAATTGATGTTAAACTTGTATGATTGTAGATACATAAAGTAATTATTCTTTTAAATTGTCTAGATTCGCGAGACGGTTCACATCGAGCCCAAACGCGAGAGGATCGAGATTAGGATTCGCGGCGAGTGCAGGTAAGTGGGGAGCTTGCTCAATTATCAAATATGGCATAATTATTAGTTATGTTTAGGATTCATAATTTGAATTAAAGACTTGGGATTTATGGGTTGCGTCGTGGTATTAGCTCGAATCTACGTATCTATGGAATGTGAATGCACTGCTATTCATGGCCCCAGAATGTGTGGAGTTCCACCGAGGGTCTTATTAGCAAGTAAATCTATAAGAATACCTCAGAATGTTGTGGTACCACCGAGGGTTGTTAACACCCCAGGATGTGTGGAGTTTACCACCGAGGGCTTTACTTGACTAATTGTATTAATAAGTATGTCACGTAGGGACATGAGTTGGAGTTACCTTCTCTTGTACTCTTGAGACATAGGGATGTGCATCGGTGATGGCTTGGACGAACCTACTGTTAATTTGATGGGACAAACGAGAGGGTACATAAGGCATGTGTGCTAGCTGGTTGTTTCCATCACTTTGAGAGTAGGAGAATCGGTCACCGGATTCTTGCCAATATCTAGTATGCATTGAATGGAACATCGACTTATCGTATTATTATATTTTATAATACATAATCTCGCGAAACCCCCTCATTTATATGAAAGTTTGAAATTATGAAATGATTTGTCAATTTCTTTAATGCTATGCATGATTATTGTTGTTATAATTTGATGGCTTAAGAATATGTCATATTTGTTATGAAAAGATGAAATCCTATTTATTTGTGGCTCACAAACCTTATGTCCTTGATAGTACTTGATGATTCATTATACGTTTATCTTTTATGAAATCCTGCTACCATGATACTATTCAATGAATCCTTGTTTGTTTTTCAAATACATGCTAGACTTTGCATGCTTATTAGGTATTACTTGCATATTTGATGGTTGAGCTGGTTTTCCGCATTACTGAGCTCCGATGGTTCTTTTAGCTCATCCCACTTACATCTCAGGTATCCACGACAGTGCTAGGTTCAGGCAAGGGAGAGACGAGCTTGAAGTCTCCTCTTGATGTGAGCCTTTATATATATATATTATGTATATTTGATTTTGAACCTGTCAACTTAGGGTTAAAATTAAAATAGATCTTTGGGTAGCTTGAGTCCTAGTTATCTTTAGTTGATCCATTTCGGAGATTATCATAAACTTGTTTAGTTTAAAGGAACATGAACAGATGTATAATTTTTATAAATGTTCTATGAACTTAAATCTATTGGCTTAGGATATCTTTTTATATTCTTTTCGCAATTATTATCCTTTGTTTAGCCAATTTGTATTCCTCAGGTTTATTTGTTTAGGCGTGTAAGACCGTTATTTGGGCCTGGTTCACGTATCGGGTCTAAATGGTAGTCTAGGCCGGGCGACCTGACCCTAAGTCGGGGACGGGTCGTCACAAGATGTATTTGGTTTCCATCAAACTTTGACAAGTACTATTTAGTTTCAAACGCAAACACACTCTTTAGATTTCTTATTGCTCTTGTTTTTCTTTGGATTTCCTAATTAGTTTTCTTGGATTTTAATGCTTATACTAAGTGACATTTCTTGTGCATTGCCTCTAAATAAACAATATTGACTATGTATGAGATGACAACATAAGGATGGTCAACAACGAAGTAACTTTATAGATAATTGACAATTTTGAATGTTATGTTGTTTCAATGGTTAAAAATTATATTTGCTTTGAATAACTAGTTTTTTTTTAAACAAGTATGATGAATGGAGTCTAGATAATTGGCAAAGTTATAAAAAGAAGTAGTACCAATCTTAAACTTGAGAATTATCTTCTTCTTTGGTATAGAGGGAGTCTCATTGAACTCTCAAGCATCAAAACGTTACAATATGAACTTATTAATATATATCGACACTAATATACTTTTCAAGTGTACCTACACATGAAAGTTTGCACTTCCTAACAAAAAAATCTATTACTATTAATCGCCAATACACATTACATCATTTATATATTTGTATTGACAACAATCACTTCTTGTTTTATGCTTCTCTAATGAGATGTTGTTTGTAAAGGGCTCTTGTAGTTGTATAAATCACAAGTTTCTTTCTTAATGCTAAAAAAATGTAGTACATATAGAAGGAAAGATCAAAACTAAGCTTAGTACTTTATAAGTAGAGACACTTTCCCTATCCAATGTCATATTGTGATATATTTGTTTTCCAAGATTTTTTAAAAAAATGGTTGAAGTTGAAAAATAATACATTTTAAACATGTTATACACTAATGCTTAATTGTTTTTTCTAAATATATCATCTATAATGTTATTATTCTTAATCAATGGTTATCTGAGCTGCAAGTGGTAGATAGTGAGTTTGAATGTGATCAATTGAGGTCGCAGTTAGCAACTTAGCTACTTCCTTGCATGACTGTGGCCAGAGAAGAAGGAGAAGAATGGTCTGACGTATTCAAAGATGAGTAGTGGCGACTGCGTCTTGGATAGCTAATTTGCTTCAATGACTTGGCAGTTACTTCCTAGAGATCCTTGATTTCTTCATGTACTTAAAGATCATGTTTGGTTTTTTTCATTGAACACAAACAGATGTGTTTGGTTCCAATTGCTACCAAAGCAAATGATAAACTTTCATGCATTGTCGATAATGTCAATATTGTTGATATTGTCGGTATAGGGTTGTATTGATTATATATTCACATGTTATTCGGCATATTAATAATATTCAAGCTATTGCCCTTTTTATATGCGTTAAAGACCTATTAATCGAATGAACTTGTTTGTTGCAGAAGAAGAAGTTCGAGAATGTAAAACAAATGAGTCTTAAAGACATGAACAACAGGGTTTCATCCAAATTTGTTTGTTCGAGTTCGTAGAGATGTTTTATTTGTAGATTAAATGTTTTGGTGGGGAATAAACATCATGCATCCTACCTTCCTACTTGCATGTATGCCTTAAAGAAATGCATCCTACCTTCCTACTTGTAATTACTACTTAAGGACTCATAAAAAGGATAATGTATATATGTAAATTTTCGAATAAATTTTTTGGATGCCAAAATGCGTTTTTATTGGTATTTATACCTTATTAATCTGTTTTTCCAGTATGTATTTTTATGAGTAATTTTCATTTGTTGCAACAAACTTATTGAAGTTATTGTCAATATTATCAATATTATTTATATTGACAGTACTTTTTTATGAAAACTCGCCCTACTGGAGTTTCTTATCTAAAAACATTTAGCAATAACTCTTCAAAGTACAATCATCAACTTTTCTCATCTCCTCTTGAAGTTACAACCCATCAACTCTTCTCATCTCCTTTCCAAGCTAGAGTCATGTCCATTAACTCTTCTTAATCATCTACTCTTCAAGCTACTACCATCAATTGTATAGTCTGTCAACAATCATATTCTCTATGTTATAGTCACGTAACTCTTTTCAAGAAGCCAATGGATCCACAATATAGAGAACATTGGCGGTATTATATAATATACAATATAGTATATTTTCTCTTAGAACTTCCGTTTCATATCAAATTGATTTATATAAACACACATCTCCATTCCATAGATCAATTAACCTCAAAGATTGACGGTCCTAACATTTACATATTTAATTTTAATTTGTTTATCCTTTCTTTCTTCCAAAGAGATTTTTTTAAATACTTATGAAAAAACAAAGAACAACAAGTTTCTTTTACAACAATTCTAAATTTTTTTTCGATAGGTGATAGTCAATGTTTTTTTTAAGTCAAGTGATAGTCAATGTTAATTATAAGTTTTGGTGAGCCTAACACAAACTCATCGTTGACTCTACCATCAATGTTAATGTTAATGAATCAAATGCAAAAACATTGGAATAGGTAGTGATTATTCGTATTGTCATATTGGTAATATCATCAGTGTGCAAAATAATATTGTCAATCTTGGTTATATCATCTATATTGTAAATAATCATATACGAACCTTTAGTGAACAATAAGGAAAGGTCAGTTGCTCTTTGAACTAATATCCAACACATAAAAATGATAATACCTTGAACCTTTATCAGTATGTCAAACAATTTTGAATATATAATCAATATAATCCTACATACACAACAATATTGACAATATCAACAATATTGACAATATTGATAATATCGACAATATTGACAATATCGACAATTTATCATTCACTTTTGATGATGCCCCTTGAACAACTGCGTCCACAGCCGCCATGTTTGCGACTACCAACTCATCTGCCTCCGCAACAGTCATTGTCACCCTAGAAAACTTCTCATCCGCCCTTCCTATCCACCCAGCCACATTCCTTCCATCTCTCCGTCTCTTCTTTCTTCTTGTTGAGAATGTATCAATTTGGTTAAAGGGGAATTTAGATATTTCACCACAACTTTTTGGCTATTTTTCATCAGGTTATAAAAAATGGTTATTTTTCATTATTGGTTAGACTTTTTGGCTATTTTTGTCAAATTTCCCTTTATTTTAATTATATATAGTTGCTATGGCAGACTAAGTTTTTAAAAGTTATTAGTTATTAGTTATAATAAGTCTATATATTATTAATATCTCATACAAAATCATATAAAATAATACCTTTTTAAAATGAATAATAAATTAGAAAATTGAACAATATCAAATCCTCAATTTATATATTTTTTTAAGGTTAATAATGTTTATAACAATTTTTCTATATAAGTAACAAAAAATCTATTTACACTCTTAGAGTCTAGACTCATAGGGAATGGGATTTGCTAATGTTGAAAAACTAATTTGGTAATGTCTACTAATAGCAACACGCCTCGTGGACAAAAGATTAAAAGTGGGGAGGGCAAAAATGTAAAAGCACATCTATTTTGTTCACGTGACGCATTGCTATTGGTAGGCAT
Source organism: Stephania japonica (assembly GCA_039657345.1). Taxonomy (NCBI): domain Eukaryota; kingdom Viridiplantae; phylum Streptophyta; class Magnoliopsida; order Ranunculales; family Menispermaceae; genus Stephania; species Stephania japonica. Next base: position 76,847,090 of record CM077556.1, read on the forward strand.
TACCAACATTAGCTTCCTAACATTAACAAATTCCCTCTCCATCATTCTATGGGGTGCATGTGCCTCGTTTTAATTAGATCAATTAAGATTAATTGTAAAAACCCAGAAAACATGAAGTGAAAGTTACAATATGTTGATAACAAAATCCAATAGCTAGTTTCAACTTCCAAGAAATGTGAGAAGGCTTTCACGAATGAAAGGTTTTCAAGACAAAAAATTTGTTTGGACTTTTAAAGTTCGGACTCACAGGGGGTTTTTGAAATTTTTACAAAAATCAAAAGGAGATTTACAAGTTGTTATTTCGAAACCATTTATTACTTGAGGATGACTTTGAAATAAAAAAATTTCAAAAACCCCCTAAGAGTCCGGACTCATGGGTCCAAGTAGCACTACTCATTTCACAATGGAAAAGAAATTAAGATTGGTTGACTTGATAACCCAATGTATGCAAACAGTTTGATAACTTATTTAACAATTTTTAATGCATAATTTTTTTTATAATGGGTATTCAAATCTTTTTCAACCTCTCCTTACTTTGGTTCGACTGTGGGAGTTTTGTGCGTCTCAACCGTATAACTTAGGGAAAACAAAAGAATATATAATATGTAGCTAACAAGAATCGAAACTATGACATCTATCGCAGTCAAAGCTTTAATACTCTTTTCTTTGCTACGGCATTAGGGCTATATATAATTAATACTCTCTCCAATCAATAATAAAAGCCGTTCTAGCAAAAACTCCTTGTTCAAAATTGTGAGTCGTTTTTAGAATTCGAGAGTATATTTATTACCATTTTACCCTTATGCAATCCAAACATTTATGATTCTTCAATTCTTCCTTTCATTTAATGTCAAATGACATATATGTAAATTGCACTCGTAATTAAGACTCTCATAATTTATGTGCATTTACCTTAAATGACTTTCACTTTTGATCAGAGGAAGTATTAATTAAGTTTTGACAGTGTTTCTTATAATAGTAAGCCATGATCCTTGATTTTGAATAAGTATAGTTGAACGATCCTCAAGCAAGCATACTTTGATCCTCCTTTTAATGGATTACATTTTTTTGTCCAATTTGTCGCATCGATATTGTTCCTAACCCAAAAGGGTATATAACAATTTATACCAACGAGGGTAATAGTTTTTACAATATTGCTATAAAAAGCTCGAAACCAATTCCATGAAAGGGAAAATAACCTCACGAGGAGAGCAACAATACCACAAAAGGAACCTCCTAAAAATGAGCGACATCCCTACGATGGGATTAGTCTAAGAGAGTCATACAGAAGGAAAATGTTTGGGTGACGTACTTTATGTTGGTACATGTTAGTAGCCTATTTTTCCTTTTTTTTTTTTTTTTTTGACGAAATGTTAGTAGCCTGTTATTTAATATATGAATGAGAAATAAGTGGACTATTAGCCACGTAGTACATAAATGAGGTTATTTTATAGGATGTAAGGTGTAATATGTTTTATAACAGTATGGCAACTAAGGGTTGAACACTTAATTGTTTATTTCGTTTTTCAAAAAAAAAATTGATTTTTCTCTTCTGTATTGAAAGCATTGTTTTAATAGAGTGTGACGACCCGTCCCCAACCTAAGGTCGGGTCACCCAGCCTAAACTATCACTTAAGCTCAATACCTGAACCAGACCCAAATAATGGTCTTACACGCCTAAACAAACCTGCGGAATAATCAAACTAACAAAATATATGGAAGCTTAAATGCGGAGGATAATCATAATGAACCATATGTCATCTTGAAAGTCACAATAAGGATTTATCCCTTCCAAATTAAACTCAAGCTTTACCAAAAAGCTTCCAAAAGTTCATAATAGCATCATAAGGGTTCAAACTATCCATAAACCCTGTCTTAAGTTACAACCCGAGTTCAAAGTTTACGAAAACAACATTAGATAGTAAAAGTATTAGAAAATCCGAGGCTCACACGCAAGGGACTTCAAGATAGGACATTCCCCTTGCCTTTCCCGTCTACCATGCTCGTAGATGGACATGTATTGTAAGTGGGGTGAGCTAAAGAACCAACGAGACTCAGTAAGAGGAAAACCTCACACAAGCATCAAATACGCAAGTATTACCTAATAGATAAACAAGATCTATATGGAAAGTAGCAATCCAATCATTCGCATCAAATAAAGAGCATGGAATTCATGTTTCATATCCATTCATGAGCATATTCATGTGTACCAAGACATGTGAAAGTATAAAAGTAGGTCCAAAGTTCGATTTATGACCATGGAAGTAAACTCACAACCAAATAGCAACATAGAGTCAATGATTATGCTTCAAATTGGCGCATCAAGTCAAGTTCATATCCATAGCAAATGAGTATTCATCTTTTCATAACAAGTGAAACAATTCTTCATAATTTCAAATGATACGATAATGGAAAATCACCCATAGTATGAAGGCCTAGGGTATGACTCAACCGCACATCATATAGTTCACCATCCATATCATATAAGCATATTTTGAAATTCGCTGAAACATAACATAAACATTTATCCATTTCATGTAATGCATATTTCAAGAATCATCATATATGTTCAAGCAACGATTTACGAATCATAAATGAACACCGGCATTTATGTAAGGGGTCCACAAGAGATACCATAGATAAATAATAATATACATCGTTGTTCCATTCATTACATTCTAGTTATTGACTTGATTCCGGTGACCAATTCTCCTACTCCTGAGGTGATGATGATCACTAGCGAACACAATGGTCGTTGTATCCCCTCAATAGTTGCATCAAACCAACAGTAGGTTCGTCCAAGCCATCACTGATGTGTGCACCTAATCACTTATGTTCTACAAGAAGGTAGCCCCAACTCATTTCCATAATGTGACTATTTGTGTGTTGTTCGTATTGATGACTTCTTTCCAAAGCTCAAGTGATGGATTGATGACCTCTTTCCAACACGTCTCCATATTTAGTTTGTAGAGTTAATAGAGGAGGAGCTCAAGTGATGGATCGATGACTTCTTTCCAATGCTCCTCTAAAACCGAATAACTGAATCGACACATTGTAAATAGAGTGCACACACATGCATCCCAAAGATAAGTAAAACCAAGTCAATATCATAATGCAACACATTCTCAAGTTCTTAGTTTAATTCGTGATTCCTAATTTATCTAATAACATGCCATATTTGCTACTTGAGCAAAACTCCCCACTTACCTAGACCCGTCGTGATGCCTACACTGACTCCTTGCACGCTCGGGGACCCACGTGAATCGCCTCGTGAATCTAAACAATTTATACAACATTACATAAGTAATTACTCGATTTAAAGTTAAGTATTCATCCATTAATTTTTCTTTTAGGACCCACTAGTGTGGGTTCCGCAGGTTTCGTGTCGCCCAGTCTTTCCCTCGGGAACACGATAGTGCATCTCGAATTCACTAGTATTGTCTACTCTCCTCTTTTATTTGGTTTACCTCAATTAGTTACATTATCTATAGTATTTTTTAATGTTGGTCCGGTTAGCTGCCCTGAACCGTTGACTGGTCCATGGGGGAGGGGAAGCATGAGCTCCCCCCTTCGTGGTTATGGGAGGGGAACGTGGGCACCAATATTACATACCTACTTTTCTCTGCTGACACGTTTCTGAATTCCACTTGTTGCTGCCCTTCCCCCCACACGTTCACCAATCCAATAACAAACATAAATAAAAAAATGGACACTTACACCCACAAACAACCCAACATTCCCCACCACAACAAAACCCCCGACCATCAAATTCACCATTCCCAGGGGCATTCTCGTCTACATAAACAAAAAAAATGAAAATGATAAAATGACCCACTTTCAACCCACACTTTGGGCGCACACCCTTGTCTTTTAGCCATTTATGGCTCTTTCTTGTCTCCCCGACCCCACATCTAACAAAACACCATAAACGGATAAAAGACAAGGTGTGCGCCCAAATTGTGTGGGTTGAAAGTGGGTCATTTTATCATAACGTTAATTAAACACAACTTTACCACTCATAACACTATTTCTACCAACATGGCAGATGAGCGTCGTTCCTGCTTCTCCTGCTATTGCAGCTTAATTGTAACTACCCAAAAAAATGTGATATGTTTATATGGCTTGGTGTAGTACCTATTATTACTCGTCTCTGTGTGTACTGACGATGATGTCAATATACGAGTAAGGTTCAACTAAAAAAACTTGATGAACGGGAGTCGAGCGAATGAGATATGGATACATGGTGCCAGGAAAACGAAAATTATGGGCGACCGACAAATAAAATACACTAAATAATTAACTCAAAAAATGGTTCAGGTCGCTAGTATTTTATTCGTGCGCGACAGGGTGAGTTATGGTGCGATTTGGAGGTGAAAACGTAGTCGGGAACGTGAAGTGGCACGTAGAGTCACTCAGTGAGTAACTAATTGGTGTCATCACGTGGAAGCGATTGAAGCAGTGAAGGCTGCTCGGGAAAATGGGTTGAATGTGCTTCGAGATACATGTTGGGGAGCCTGATGAAGAAGATGTGTATAAACTCTCTTTCTCTCTCTCTCTCTCCTCACCGTTTTCACTCGTCTCTCTCATTTCACTCTCATATCTCTCGACTAGATAAGGGGTTTCAGCTGTTTCCAAAGTTCGCGACGAGCGAAGTGTAGCGGCCCCAAAATTCGAGGTCCGCTATGTTATACGCCGTGGACCCACAACCCTACCTGAAACTGATCCAACTATGTTCCACACGCACCAAATCATCTGTCAATCTATTTTACCACTAACTTTCCTCAAATTAATCATATCAGTTAGCTTAGGGACTCATTTTCATCTATCAAACATTAACTTGATTAGCGGAAGACTTAAATAAATCAATTAAATAGAAGAGCATTTGTCCTAATGTGGAAAACCCAACAGAAAAATCATATATATATATATATATATATATATTAATCATGTTCAATCAAAACATCAAAAGTACCTTAACAGGTCATCTACATGTCCAAACTCCCATGTCCCATAACTCAATAGAGAACAAAATAATATAAACAAATGTACGAGTAGGAAAACGGTAGATCAATCACAGGAAGTCTTATAGCTTGCCCTTCCCTCTGGTTGTACTGGGGTCTGCACTCAGCCATCACAACAAAACAGATGATGAGTCCAGAGTGAGTAATCCCAAGAAAATTCATCGAGTAAATAATATAAATAAATGTTGGAATCAAAAGACTATTAAATAAACATGCGAAAAAAAAATCAGGCAACTGGGAAGGCCTTTGCATGTATATATAAGAGCAATGAATAATCAAAGTGCGTGCACGATTTAGGTCAGACTAGCACCATACTTCAAACTATTACCCAGGCACCGGTAGTGAGTAAACTCAAACTGACTGAAATCCCTATTGTCCCCTCAGTAGCTAACGTAGACCATGACTCACCGACTTGAGTATAGGAAAAATCAACGGTCGGGTCAACAATCTATCGACATACCGCTATAACACATGTTATAGCCTAGTATGCCACAATGTCGATGCAATAGAATAAACCAGGCAGGAGTAAACTCAATTGACCATAAATAAATACTGACAATAAGAGTAATTGAAACAACTGGACATGAACTCAAATAATTCAAGCAATAAATACTCAAAATGAATTTCAGTTAGGATACTGCACACCTCAACACTAACGCCAATGTCCAAATACACACTCAAAACGTGTGTCACTACCCGTCAATTCAACCTAAAACTTGAATTCCCGATAAATCTAATCAATTTCCTAAACCTCAGAAATCATAATTCAATGTCAAATTCTCGACAAAACGCCCATTAAACCATTTAAATAAGTTATATAAACCACTAGATACACCCTCAAATTTCTCAAATTTTATTTAAAATTTATTGTCTGACACTGTTCTGGATGCCGCCAGAGGCGCCGCCATGAACAAGGCCTCCACAACGTGCCTCACAACGTCCTGAACACCGAGACTAGACGTTGTCACGCTCCACCCCCCACAACGCCATATAAAACGTGGGTTAGTGGTTCGCCTCTGGTTAGGACGTCGCAGGTAGCGTTTTGGCCCCAAACACCCACGGCGCGCCTGGCGACATCCAAGCCATAACAAATTTTTAGGGTTTTCGAACCCCTCGACTCGTCGGCGTGGTCTGCGCTTGTCCAAACCACTCATAAAACATCCAAAACACCATAATTTATCAAAATCCCTTGACGAAAACTGTTCGAGACCTAAACCCCGAGTTTTCTCGCCAAAACCCTAAAACTAATTTGAAAACCATAGCAACAACATCAACAACACCACTTTCATGCTTCAAATTCATCACTTGACACCATAGCAACACCACATAGCTGGTGTGCTCAACTCACACTCCCGGAAACCTCGTCAAAACTCAAGAAATTTAGTCCGAAACGTAGAGAAAGAGATGGAGATTGAAGATATAACCTTTTTAGTCGAATCCCATGCCTCTTTAGGGTCTAATAAAGCTCCACAACTTCAAAAAACCCTCACACCACCTCTATTTTCGTCCAACTAAGAGAAAGGAGAGAGAAAATGTGGTAAACATTAAGATTTCTTGATATTTATATGGGAAATATTATCACTTGTGTGTCCACATCCCAAGGCCCCATCCAATGGTCATAATTAGGTCAAATGGTCATCCAAAATATGACTCTCATGGGTGACACCATCTTTTTGACTTAACCTATAACGGCCCATTTTCTAAATAGACCGCCACGGGGGCCAATGTGAACCCACAATCTATCTTACCAGCGACAGCTGTGCACCATATTGGATTATATCATCTATGTTATCCTTTTAAACCTTATTAATCAACAATTTACTGATTAAATTGTACTTAACATTAATTATATGCTAAGTTATCATTTTAACCTCAAATTATCACAGCAAAAGTCTTACCAACATATTAACTCAGATTATAATATTTAATCAACTTAGATAAACCATAAACCTAGTGTTGAAACCCCATAAATACCTCAGATGTCACAAAATTTCAAATTTTCAAAATTTCAAAATATACAAGGTATCTCACAAGTCGAGCTATGTATCTTTAAAATCGCCGGTACTCTGGTAGCTTGCCTTTGCCTCGATTAGTACTAGGATCTGCACTCAAGTCATTACAAAATACAGATGACAAGTCTAAAGTGAGTATTCCCAAGGAAATTAATTGAGCAAAACTAAAAGTAAATACTGAAATTTAAATAAAGCTATTAAATAAATATGCAGAAATAAATACAAGCAACTGCACTCATCGCATGGCTAGATAATAGTGAAAGCTCAAAGTGTGTTCTAAAGCCTAGGACCAGACTAACACCATAATTCGAACTCTTCCATTGAATATTGTCGGCGAGTCTCGCTCAAGTAGGGCTAGTATCTGGATCCGCTAAGTGGTCGGCGTAGTACCTACGATACACCCACACGTGTCCCGACGCGATTCCCAGGTCGAACTATTCACCGAGTTTCCCTGACACACGTGTTATGGCCTGTGGGCATATACACTAGAATGGCACGGAGGGAGCCCCGCTCAACATCCGTCCATTAAAACCACAACCAAGAATAAAGTATTGAAATAACAAAAATTGAATTCAAATGTCAAAAGAAGTAAATACTCAAGTAATTTCAGTTGGAATACTACACACCTCAAACCGCACTCTAACTAATCCCAAATATCGTCAAATCACGCCTACAACGCATATCAAATCCCCGATCAATCAACTCAAATCCTGATTATCAAAATTATCCATAAATTTTCTCAAATTTTAAATCCCAATTAAGTCTATTTTTATCAATTTAAATCCCCATTTAATTGATTAAAAACCCCCAATAAAACTCATTTCAAAATTTTCATTTTTAAATTTTTATTTTATTTTCTGTTCTAGACACCGCACGTGGCGCCGCCATGTTCAACATCTCCACGCCGTGCTAGACACCGAGACCAACCCTCCCACGTTGTGAACTAAAGTGTATATGGGAGTTTTGCCTCTAGTTTGGACGCCGCAGGTGACGCCGTAGGAGTTTTCTCCCCACGGTGCCGCTGGCGGCGTCTGAACCAATGACGCCCTTAAAGGGTTTTTGAGCACCTTCGGCTCATCGCCGCGGTCCAAAACCGTCCCAACATCGCATATAAACACTTATAAACCATTGGTTTGATTTTTTGATCCCTTGGATTGGATTGGATTGAAAAATGATTATTCCGGCTGGACTTGATCGGATTACGGATCCCACATTTAAAAACCACGGATCCAATTCGATCCAATCCATTTATCACATCAGCACATATACATATCTCATCATATGTACTATAGTATCTCGAAGAGCATCAACTCAAACTATCAACTCTAAACTATATCGTATCTCAAAGACTTTGCTTATTCTTACCTCTTTTATTACACTTCAGTCGACATTTTTTTGTGGGTTGTGGGTTGTATGTTGCAATGCGCACTTTTTGTGCTTTTGTTTGGGTATATGATGGAGTTTGTGGATGACATTTTTATTTATGTAGGAACTTGCATTTTGAAGGTTCTTGTGATGACAAATTTATAGGAAATATATTATATATAGATTTGTAGGATGTACGTTGTAAATTTGTCAATCAAGATATGTATAATTATTGTGATTCATTTGATTAAGTTTAATTTCATGAATTTTTTGATAGAAAAAGGTCAATCCGTGGAACTTGATCTAGTCCGGTCCACATTTTGCAAATTGAATTGAGTTGGATTGATGGATTATTTGGACGGGATTGAACTACTATTTTTCAATCCGTAATAATTGGATTGAATTGCAAATTGACCCTAATTGGATTGGATCCAATCCGTGTGCACCCTAGCCATAACCCCTCGACAGAAATTGTTCGAAACCAAAACCCAACAAATACGATGAAAACCTTATTTTGTTTCAAAATTCCACAACACCAACCACAACTTCAACAAAACCAATATAAATGCTCAAAAACCACACTTAAAACATAGCAAAACTGCCCAAACCAGTGTGCTCAAATCGATTCCCGAAACCCACATCAAAACTTGAACTTTTGTGACCAAAACGTAGATATCAAGATGGAGAACGAGATGCAATCCTCCGATCATCGATTCCTCATCGTATGAACCTCCAAATGTGCTATTAAAATCTAAAAAAAACCCTATTCACCACTTGATTTTTGTAGCGGCCCAAAATCCACATTGGTCCGCCACGGGAGGCCACGCGGGCCCACAACTGGCCACGTAGCTGCCAGTTGTATCCCACGCCCAACTAACCATTATTATTAATTAATTCAGCCTGATTTAATCAGTAATAAACACTTTAATACTTGTAATTAGCGGAAGACTTATAAATGATTTAATTTCCTCAAGTCAGAGAGCATTAATCCTATGGGAAAACTCGGTAAAGTACACTGTATATAACATAACAAAATGTGATACATACATATACTGGTATCTCCAACAGTCCCCATAAACCCAAAAATAAGTCAATACAGCAAAATAAAAACATACAAGTCGAACTCCATCGGTGACAAGGTCACAGAAAGTCTGCGAAAATCTCCTTGCCCTTGCTCGTAGTAGATCCTGCACTTAATCATCACAAGAAGTAGATGACGAGTCCAGTGAGTAAAACCCAGAAGTACACAAATCAGCATTTATAAAAATGGAAGCCAATAAACTGTTAAATAAACATGCGTAGTAAAACAGGCAACTGTAATTAAGACGCACGCATACATAACACCGATAAACACCAGTAATGGATGTGTGCCGTGTAGCAGGACTGAACCCTAATCCAGATATTGGCATTCCCCCGGTGGCTTCTCCAACCCCCTCACCGGTCCAAATCCCTATTCTGTCCCAGTTGTCCAGCCTACCCAAGTCCGCCCACACATCACAGAGTAAACCAGAAGATCCGACGGTGAATGACAAAACCAACCGTGCAACATGAGTATGAACATGGAAATATAGTAAACAACGATAAACAATAATAGCTGGAATCAAATGAAATCAAATAAATAAACACTCGAGTGTGTTTCTTAAGGGTTTTACTTACCTCAACCGCACTCCAATTACTCGATATTTGTCCCGGTCTGATCCCACTCTCGCCTTAGGATGTGCACCCGACACCCGACTATGACCTCCTAAGTCCCTGGTATCCGAATAAGTCATTTTATGTGATTTAGTATCAAACTAATTGATTTTATATGACAATAAAAATTAGAATTTTATTCTAATTTTTAGTTGTAGCACGTTTTTCGAGTTTCACCGGGGTGCCAACCGCCCGAAAAGTCTCGAAATTCACTTTTCAACCCTTTTTTTAATTTCTCATATTTTCTTAATTTATTCTGAATTTTTATATTTTTTCATATTTTTTACTAATTTCCCGTTTTACGAGGTAAAAACCCCAACACAGCGTCTCGCTAACATCCCGAATATTTCACTTTTTATAGAAATTCATTAATTTCTATTTATTTAGTCAAAATATAATTTTCCTGAATTTTTCCCATAATTTTTAGCTATTTTTCCCTATTTTTCTGTATTTTATTTTATTTAAAATTGTTTTTAATTTATTTAAATAAAATAATAAAATAAAATATTATTTAAATAATATGGGGTGGGTCCCCTGAACCGGGTTTGACCAGGCCTAACCGGGTCAAACCCGGTTCGGTCCACCTGGATCGCGTCTGGGAATGGACCGGTCCGGGCCCACCAGGTCGGGCCAGGGCTGGTTTGACCCGGCCCACCTGGGATGGGCCTGGGCACGTGCGTGCACCCTCCCCCCATCATCTTCCTCAACAGAGGCGTGAAAACGCCTCTGTTTCTCTTCTTCTTTTTTTTTTCATTTGCAATTGGGAGAGAGGGAAGGGAGACTACACCCATGTCGTCTCCCTCCTCGGACGAACTGCTCTTGCAATTAGGAGAGAGGGAAGGGAGACGACATGGGTGTCGTCTCCCTCCTCGGACGAACTGCTCTTGCAATTCGTCCGAGCTCCCGAAGCCGCTGCCACCACCACAACCGAACCATCACCACCACCACTCCCGCCAACAACACACAACAACAACAACAACAACAAAAACAACACAACAACGTCATACAACACAACACAAACTCAACTCCTCATCTTTGCCAACGCTGCTTCCACAAGCTCCCAACCTCGATCTCTCGATCTTTCTTCTTTTTTCGTTCCTTCTTCTCAGATTCTTCTTTCGATCGAAATGGGAAGAAATTGTGAGAAATGTGGTGACAGTGGTGGGTGTTTATCAAATTTTGGGGGTGAAATGAACAAAATGCCTTTGCATTCTTATCCTCATTCTTCACCATCAATGCCCTTTTTGGTCTTTTCATAATTATTTTTTTATTTTTTATTTTTTTAATATATATATATATTTTTAAATTACATATATATATACATAAATATATACATTTACCTATATTTTCTCACCTACAACTCCGTCGTGCGCACCAACGAGCGTACTCTGGCGTGCACACTACACTACCACCCACGTGTGTCGACCACAACCTGACGTGTCACTAGGCGCCCACCAATTAACTATTTTTGTCAAATTTATTCTATTTTTATAGAAGTAAACTCATTCCCAAGCCTAGTGTTCCCGTCGCTCGCTCGTCCGGTTCCCGCGTCTGCACGCATTTTTAGGCGAATACCCGACACGCAATCTCACTCAATCTAGTCAATATTAAACCACACCTGCGATGTAATGAGGCATAGCCTAGTCATTATCATCACAGTTAATCAAACAATCAGTCAAAAATAATACTTTCCGCCCGACCAGGTGTATCATCGCCTGTCCGTGGCGTCTCCGTGGACCTAAGTTGGCGTCTACATTTGAAAATACGCGAATAACGGCCTTAATAAAATTTGGGCCGTTACAGTTCTTCCCAACTAAGGGAAATTTCGTCCTGAAATTTGTGTAGACCGCCACATTGAAACACGAAACTGCAACACTGGCAGAAATAAGCTGACATCGCCATCTCATCCGCGACTCAGTCCTAGACCATACTTTGGTACGTCGGGATCCCAGTAGTGTATGCATCACCTAGCCAATCACCCAAAACTATCCCTCTAGGATCCCACCAGTGATAACGCCCAATCCTAATCAATCACCCGATAGCCCTCGCTATGGCCTAGTGTATCGCGTGATCAATCAAATCTTCATCAACATCCTCCGGTGAACACATCATTCGTCCTCAATCGTGTCAGTAAAAAAACAATAGCTACACCTACGAAATAAAACAATAAAATAAGTAAATAAACTTATATGTACCCTCAACAGCCCATCTAGTCTCCTCTCGAATCGACGGTGCAACAACGTGGACCCTATCTCTGGCCTGCACTGGCTCCGGTGGTAGTGATGCCCTCCCGCAATTCGCTCGGAGGTGTCCAATATGAGCGCAACGATGACAACGGCGTGTCTCTAGTCTTATAACCTGTCTATCCCTGGATCTCTGACCCCAACTTTGGTCCCTCTGATCCTGGTCCTGTCTGTACGATTGTCTCGACTGTTGTACCGGTATAGGTACAATCTCATGTACCGTCTGGCAGTCGTCATCGCTAAACTGATCATCAGTTTGATCATGGTCATCCTCGCGACTCCAATCTGTCTGCCCGTCATCATAGTCGTACTTATCATCTCTCTGATCACGATCGTCACTGAAATCCTGATCCAACCGCAAATCATCTCTGGGTGCTCGATGATCTGATTGCTCCTCGCTCTGCAGCAAATATGTCTCACGAGCCAATGCCCTATCATAAATGTCTTGTAAGGTTTGAGCTCCACTCGCGACAATAACATCAACGATCCTTTCATCCAGTCCTCTGATGAAATAATAGATCTTGAGTCTCTCCGAATTCGCCACATCCATGGCGTACTATATCAAATACCTAAATCTCTCCATGTATGCAAGCACAAACATGGTACCCTACCTCAACGAGAGAAACTCTTATCTGAGCCTCAGTTGTACCTCTATCAGAATATATTCATCTAAGAACAATTGACGAAACTCAGCCCAAGTCGTCGGCTCCGGATGTGTATCGGTGTAGGTCGTCCACCAAACCGCCACCTGACCTCTCAAACAATATCTTGAGATTGGTGCCTGATCCGCCTCTAGTACCTCTAGCAACTGGTGAAGCCGCCGGTGCGTCATCAACTAACGCCCAGCTAACTCTGGGTCGCTGACTCCATAAAAGTAGGTAAGGTCAAACCTAATGAAGTCCTTCACCATCTTCGCTGCCTCCGACATCTTTCTCCTAGATGTCAACATCATTACCGGTTGCTCTATCGTAGTCGGTGTCACAGCGGTAATCTCCGCTGGTGCAACCACAGGCTTGATCCTCTCCACTAATATCTCTGACCCAGCCTGTGTTGAAACAGTTGATGTTATGGTTGCCTGTGTGATAGGAGTAGCCAATGTGGTAGTCATAGGTGCCGCTGCAGGCACACTCGAGCCTCGTATATACTTCATAAGCTCCGCCATCTACGCCTGCTGTAATAACTGCTGGTTAGTAACTCTCTGCACCATGGCCCGTAAATCAGCTACCTCCCTAGCGGTGGAGTCACTGGTCTCCCCAACCTCTTGCTGAGTAGTCGGCAGAGTAGTAGTCGGAGTCTGTCCGTCCATTATAATCTGCACCGCAAAATGTACGTCGGGCCAGACTCAGTATATACGTATGTTGTATGTATTACATAATCAAATCATAGACGTACATAGATTCCTGAATCTACCCGCCTTACATCACTTCCCAACTAGAGTTCTAGGCATCACTTCGGGTTTCCATATCTAAATTTATTAAAAGTTATGCTCTTGTTTAACTCCAATTCCCGAGACTTGACCTCGCTCTGATACCAAAATGTAGCGGCCCAAAATTCACATTGGTCCGCCACGAGAGGCCACGCGGGCCCACAACTGGCCACGTAGCTACCAGTTGTGTCCCACGCCTAACTAACCATTATTATTAATTAATTCAACCTGAGTTAATCAATAATAAACACTTTAATACTTGTAATCACCGGAAGACTTATAAATTATTTAATTTCCTCAAGTCAGAGAGCATTAATCCTATGTGGAAAACCTGGTAAAGTACACTGTATATAACATAACAAAATGTGATACATACATGTACTGGTATCTCAAACAGTCCCCATAAACCCAAAAATAAGTCAATACAGCAAAATAAAAACATACAAGTTGAACTCCGTCGGTGACAAGGTCACAGATAGCCTGCGAGAGTTTCATTGCCCTTGCTCATAGTAAATCCTGCACTCAATCATCACAAGAGGTAGATGACGAGTCTAGTGAGTAAAACCCAAAAGTACACAAATCAGCATTTATAATAATGGAAGCCAATAAACTGTTAAATAAACATGCGCAGTAAAACAGACAACTGTAATTAAGACGCATGCATATATAACACCGATAAATACCAATAATGGATGTGTGTCGTGTAGCAGGACTGAACCCTAATCCAGACATCGGCATTCCCCCGATGGCTTCTCCAACCCCTTCACTGGTTCGAATCCTTATTCTGTCCCTATTGTCCAACCTACCCAAGTCCGCCCACACATCACAGAGTAAACCTGAAGATCCGGCGGTGAATGACAAAACCAACCGTGCAACATGAGTATGAACATGGAAATAGAGTAAACAACGATAAACAATAATAGCTGGAATCAAATGAAATCAAATAAATAAATACTCGAGTGTGTTTCTTAAGAGTTTTACTTACCTCAACCGCACTCCAATTACTCGATATTTGTCCCGGTCTTATCCCACTTTTACCTTAGGATGCGCACCTGACACCCGATTATGGTCTCCTAAGTCCCTGGTGTCCGAATAAGTCATTTTATGTGATTTAGTATCAAACTAATTGATTTTATATCATGATAATAAAAATTAGAATTTTATTCCAATTTTTAGTTGTAGCACGTTTTTCGAGTTACACCGAAGTGCCAACTACCCGAAAAGTCTCAAAATTCACTTTTCAACCCTTTTTCTAATTTCTCATATTTTCTCAATTTATTCTGAATTTTCTATATTTTTTCATATTTTTTACTAATTTCACGTTTTACGAGGTAAAAACCCCAACACAGTGTCTCGCTAACATCCCGAATATTTCACTTTTTGTAGAAATTCATTAATTTCTATTTATTTAGTCAAAATATAATTTTTCTGAATTTTTTCCCATAATTTTTAGAAAAAATTACATCCGTACGGTTTTTTTTTAAATTCGTAAATTACTATGATTTTCTTTTTATTCTTTAATTAATGTATATCGTGTTTTCTAAATGCGTAATTGGGGTGACGTGGAAGTATTGTCAGTGTCCACAACACAAATGGCGCCTCTTGTAAAGGCGCCATTTAAATGGCGCCTTTACAAGAGGCGCCATTTGTCCACCTCGTCCTGCCACCTCTCTCCACCTCACCACCGTCCAGTCCAACTCACCACCTCGTACAACCATTTGTCCACCTCACCACCTTGTCCAGTCCACCTCACCACCTCGTCCAACCATTTGTCCACCTCACCTACGCAACACGAATGACGCCTTTTGTAAAGGCATCATTCGTGTTGCCACCTCATCTCGCCACACCTCACGTCTCCCACTATCTGGCCACACCTCACGTCTCCCACGTGACGCCACACGTCCCACACATGCTGCTCCCCCATGTGCACACCACGCATGCATGCACTGCATGCGTGGTGGCATGCGTGGGATGCCACGCGTACACGAGTTCACGGGTTAGCGTAGCAAAGATTCTCTGCATGCAGAGAATCTCTGCATGCAGAGAATCTCTGCAAGCACCGCCCCCTACAACCCCCTATCGACGACCTAGGGTCATCAATGGGGGGGTTGAAAGTTGGTTGGGGACGTTGGAGAGATTTAAAATAGGGAGAGGGAGAGAGGCAATGAAGTTTTCGTGAGAAGAGAGGGTTCGAATAAGTGAGGAGCAGTGAGAAGAGAGAGGAAGAAAGTGTAGAGAGAGTGTGAGGGAGATCGAGAGAAGCGGTGTGAGGGAGAGAGAAGAGAGTGTGTGTGGGAGATCGAGAGAGCGCAGCGACGACCGGCGACGACGGTGATGACGACGCACGGCGACAGCGCGAAGGCGGCGAGTGTAAGTGGAAGTGTGTGTGTTTGGGTTGAGTTTGTGAGCCAAAAGAGAGAGAGAGAGAGAGAGAGGAACAGAGAGAGGAAAGAGTGTGAGAGAGAGAGAGGTGCCGAGGTGTCGTGAGAGAGAGAGGTAGGGAGTGACATGAAGGGTGAGAGTTTGCAAAGAAAGAAAGAGAGAAAGGTAGAGAGTGTGCGAGAGAGGGTGAGGTGCCGTGTGAGAGTGTGAGAGAGGGGGTGAAAGGTGCCGTGAGAGAGAGAGAGGGTGAGAGTGCCGTGAGAGAGAAAGAGAGGGGGAGAGTTTGTGAGAGAGAGTGAAAGAGTGAGAGGTGCTTTGTGTGAGAGAGAGAGAGAGTCGAGATAGTGAGAGAGAGTAGAGAGAGAGGACGAGATAGTGAGAGAGAGTGAGAGAGTGAGAGGTCTTTGTGAGAGAGAGAGAGAGAGAGAGATAGTGAGAGAGAGAGAGAGAGTGAGAAAGAGGTTGAGAGAGAGGGGAAGAGAGTGTGTGAACAACAGAGAGAGAGAGGAGAGAGAGTATGTGGGTTTGGGTTTCGATTTGGGATTGGGTTGAGTGTGTTAGCTGAGAGAGAGAGAGAGAGAGAGGGAAAAGCTGAGCGTGAGAGAGCATGTGTTTTCATGTATTTAGCAAACGATTCGTTGTTGGGGGAACGTTTAGCTGAGAGAACCGATATTTTTAATTATTCTTTATATGAATATTTTATTGTTGTTTAGTTTTCATTTGAATAAAATAACTAAATTTATTTTTTTTCGCAGGGAATATTATTTTTTTTTGTAGGTAAAGGAATATTAAATTGAAGAACAAACCGGAAGAAAAATAGTAAGAACAAAAATTTATTTATTTATTTATTTAATATATTTATAGTGTATTAGATTTTTTAAGAAAATGTGTTTATTGCATGGTGTGTGTAATTTAAATGTTTTATTTTTAAATAGCTAGTAAATAATGTGAACATCATAGTTAACAAAATATTACAAATATTAAACCCTATAGAAAAACTAATTTTTTTGTAGTGGTGGTCGTAGCTTATTGTGTGTAGTGATAAATGCTTGATAATTATTTGGCACATTTTACAAGTGAGTGGCAAATCGACCCAAAGATAAATATTATCTGTGTTATTTAGTATCAGTGTTTGATTATTGTGACAAGATATCAATTACAAGTTAGTATTAATGGAGTGTCCGGTGTATACACTATTAGTCGCCTCACCATCTCCGACAACGACAAGAAGGAAAAAATCTTTTACTTACAAATTTAATTTGTAAGTAAAAGTGTTAAAATTGTAAGTAAAAGTTTTTACTTACAAAATGTTGTTGGTAAAAACATCGTAAGAATAGAGTCGTCGGTAAAAGTTTACACTCACAAACTTAATTGTAAGTAAAGAGATCCTTTTTGACTTACGAACCCACCATCATAAGTAAAAGTGTATAATATCTGTTAATAAAATTTCTATTCGTTTTCAATAATATTCATTAATATAACTAGATTTTTCATTTAAATATTATTTTGTTTAATTTTTGTGTCTTTCATTATTTTTTCACGTTAATTTAATGAGTTTCGTTTTGGTATAAAAAAATTTAATGAGTTAGAGAACTTAAATAAAATACAGTTATTTATTCTTGATTATTGTTCTGATCAGGTTTTCCATCAATTTGACAAACTTTGTCTTATTCGGGAGCCCAAAGCTAGCTAGAGTAGATCTAGCTGGGTAACCAAACAATGTACCAAAGCTCCTTCAACCAACAACTAGAAAGAGAAGAAAAAATAAAGTTAGACAGTTTAAAATTCATTTATAATTTTCTTCATTAAAAAAATTAAAGAAATTAAAAAAATTGAATACAACCTTCAAAAAAGCCATAGGATGTTTGAAGCTTGTAGCGACTTTGCAATAGGCTCATGCATCTTACATGCACCCAATTAATATGAAGAAAATAAGTTGAAACGTATAGAATGCATTAGGATTAATCAACAAATGTAGGTGAAATGCAAATCAAAACCTTTGTAGAGATTGCATGTACTGACATGGATGAACCCATGAAATTAAGAGACAGTGCAGAATCGAGATGAAGTGCAAGACGCAACAATGTTAAGAGGAACTTTTTGATGATTTGCGACGTCATGAAATAGAAATTAGTTGTGAGGTCAACGTGAGAGATACGACCGTGAGCCTAGGAGATAGGGAGAGAAATTGTTGGGTTTTTAACTTATTATCTTTTGAAACAACGTGTGTGCATTGGGGGGTAGGATGTAGGGGGTTCCGGGTGTGTGTTCCCACGTCCGTGTTCGAGTACGTAGCAAGATCCTTATCTTTTTTGTGCCTATCTTCTTATTTTTGATATATTTTTGTGCCTATCTTTTATTTATTTTAGATTTATCGAAAAAAATAAAAACCATTTATTTATTATTTACTTGTACAAAAGACAAAATTCAAAATTAAATATTATATTACTGTTTCGTCCCTTTTTAGTGAAAGCTTAATTTGTTAATTAATTTTATTATTCTTCTTCTTCTTTTTTCTAGTTTGGTAGTTTCCCTTTTATTGAGTATATATATTGTAAGTAAAAATACATATTTACTTACAAAGCTATACATATTACTTTCCTCTAAGATTCATAAGCAAAAGTTAGTATTTTTACTTGCGAACAAAAGTAGTTTATATACATATATTTTTGTGAGTAAAAGAAATTCTATAACTCACTAAAAACTATTGCTGAATTGGGTCGATATTCACTTAATAATTATTAGCTTTTGCTTAGAACTCATGAGTCATAAGTACAAACAATACTTTTAGTTACAATTATATCAATTTTTTTACAAACTTAAGAGTCATAAGCAAATATGGACTTTTACTTACACTTTTTATATTCGTAATTGAAAGTTTTGTAATTAAAAGTCGAATTTCTTGTAGTGGACATCAGTAACAAAATACGTAATCTCGCATTCACAAGTGTCCTCACTCTGCTCTCTAGTGCTGACAGTAGACTATAGGCGTTGCCCCGTCCGGATATAGTTATTTCCAATTGTTCGATCAACTATCGTACAATGAAAAAATCATGCCACTACTCATCTTTGAATACGTCAGACCATTCTTCTCCCTCTTCTCTGGCCACGACCATGCAAGGAAGTAGCTAACTTGCTAACTGTGACCGCAATTGATCATATTCAAACTCACTATCTACCACTTGAAGCTTCGATAACAACTGATTAAGAATAATAACATTATAGACGATATATTTAGTAAAAACAATTAAGCATTAGTGTGTAACATGACCCTTTTACAAACATCTCGTTAGAGAAGCATAAAACAAGAAGTGATTGTTGTCCATACAAGTATATAAATGATGTAATGTGTGTTGGCGATCAATAGGAATAGACTTTTTTGTTAGGCAGTGCAAACTTCCATTTGTAGGTACACTTGAAAAGTAAATTAGTGTCAATATATATATTAATAAATTCACATTGTAATGTTTTGATGCTAGAGAGTTCAATGACATTCCCACCTTACCAAAGAAGAAGATAATTCTCAACTTTATTATGTCAAATTTCTCGATAATTTATTTTGTAATAATATTTCATATCAAACACTTTGAAATGTATGGATGGATTGATATTGTCAATATTGACAATATTGATTATGCTAACAATATTGACTATATTAACAATATATTATGTCAATAGTGATCAAGGAAACATGAAACCTATGTACGTCAACTTGTCATTTTTCCTTTCTGGTTTACAAAAACATATTGATTTGTGTTGAATGAAAGTTTTTAATTGCAAGTGATAGTAATTACTATTTCTTCTACATAGTCCATATCGGCTATATTGTCAATAAATATTGTCATCATGAGACTATAACCTACTTCAATTATTCAATCGAATTTTGAATTAAATAAACACTAAGTGGTAACTACTTTTATGCTCATATTGTCTATATATTACTTATTGACAACATGCATTTGAAATGACATACAAAGATAAAGAAAGTTTGTTTCTACCCAAAAAAGTAAATAAATAAAACTTGTTAGACGTGTCATTATTGTTGAATAACCCACGTAATACTTGTGTATATCTGCACTATGAAGAACTTTTGTATATATATGAGAAGCTCTAAGGCACGTGACAACATTCGAATGCTTATATATATATGCAAGTGGGTGGCCTAGAGAACCTCTCAAATTGGAGTACATACTTTTGTAAGGAGTCAAAAAAAAACCATAAACCCTAGAATCACAACTCGTTTAATTGAAACCAACAAACAATATAAAACAAGAATCAAAACCTAGAAATCATACAACACCCGTTCAAGAAGTCTCAACTCCTTCCATTATAAATTAAATCAAAGTTAAAGTGAAAAACAAACCTCCGCTTCTCCTTCTCACACCCAAACTCGAACAAGTTCTCAAGCAAAATTCAAACACGAATAACACTTCTCACCGCCAAAATGCCCTAGGCACCATCTTCCTCTTTGTCAAATCGAAACCAATTGTACATGGAGTGCTCAAAGTAACTAATGTAACACGGAGAGGGAGAGAAAAGAAGACCTTCGAGAGTGCAAAGAGAGAGAAGTTGTTGAAAAATTACTACAAGATGCTCCATTTTGATATAGGAACAAGAATAATTTTTGATGAGGATTTATTGAAAAGTTCGATCGTGCCTCAAATCCTCATTTTGATCATTTCTTCGCTTGATATATATGTAATCTTTTTTATATTATCAATGCGGTAAATTATGTAGGTCATGGAAGGTAGGAACATCCCGTTTCAATTTTATGCATTTGGAGAAATTGTTAAGGTTTCGCAAGGCATCGAGTACAGCAGACCCCCATCAATGAACATGATTATTAA
Source organism: Stephania japonica (assembly GCA_039657345.1). Classification (NCBI taxonomy): domain Eukaryota; kingdom Viridiplantae; phylum Streptophyta; class Magnoliopsida; order Ranunculales; family Menispermaceae; genus Stephania; species Stephania japonica. Next base: position 76,868,078 of record CM077556.1, read on the forward strand.
GTTTGGAACGAGTAAATATGAGTTGATGGATCACGTATATAACGTATTTGGTATTTCGTCCACTGAGACTCTCATTACGATGATGTATCGTCACGTAATAACTCATCCATCAGGTTCACAATATTTTATCCCCGTGTCGTTGCAAGACGAGACCCACTTCGAGTTGATGTGGTCAACAGTGGCGAATCTACCATTATCAGCGAAGGTAGAGATTTATTTAACCTTTGAGCCAATCGAATCTTTTCAAAATACTACTGTACATTCACAAGAGGTAGAAGAAAATGTGGGCGTGACATGCCCTGCATCAATGATGGAAAGATTACGTATGCAATCACCTATAGGTGATGTTGTGCAAGATAGATTTGTTACTTCGATTGATGATGACATTAGTGCCCCCAGTGATGACCGGAACGAGGACCACGACAACGACATTGACGAGGACGTATGTTCCCTCGAGGATGCTGCGCCATTTGTTAATTGGGAAAGTATAAATGTTGTTACAGACGACCCAACCTACGAACCTCCAGGGGCGAAAAACTTGCAAAATGATGAGCAATTTGCAATTGACGAGGAGGAGTGCATGGAAGAAGCAAGCGATGAAGAAGTTTACCAACCATTACCGGTGTATAATGAAATTGATTGGGAAGTGGCTAATTCTACTGCAACCCAACATTCTCATCATTCAACTGGATGGGACATGCCTAATTTTGAGTTGGAAAGAGGAATGTGCTTTGACAATAAGAAAGACTTGCAGCATGCCATCAAAGTGTGGCATGTTAACAACTGTTGTCAATACCTTGTTATGGAGTCAACTACAACCTTATGGGCATTGAAGTGCAGAAGTGTGCCGGAAGCTGGGTGCATGTGGCGTCTCCGTGCTTGTTTGCGAAAGAAGAAATAATTGTGGGAGATCACTCAGTTAGACGAGCCGCACAGCTGTATAAATCTCGGCATAGAACGCAGTTCATGCCCAACTCGACGCCAACATGCTTGCACGTGAGATACAAAGCGTTGTCCAAATAGATCGGCAATTACTATCAAGGCCTTGGTAGAAATGATTAAGCTAAAATACGAACATGAAGTTCCCTACAAGCGAATGTGGGATGCTAAAAAGAAAGCAATTGCAAATGCATTCGGAGATTGGGACGCGTCGTATGCTACGTTACCAAGATGGTTGGCGGCTGTACATAATAAGAGCCCAGGGACGAAGATTGAGTGGTCACATAGACAATGGGCTGCAGATGAGATCAGGACAGAGCATCCTCAATTTCGTCGTGTGTTCTTCGCATTCGAAGCATCAATTGAAGGGTTCAAGCATTGTAGGCCTCTTCTATAGATTGACGCGACATTCTTGTATGGCAAATACAGTGATAAGCTAATGATTGCCCTATCTGTTGATGATAATGGACATCTACTTCCAGTTGCATTTGCAGTTGCGGAAAACGAATCAACAGACTCGTGGGGGTGGTTTTTGAGAATGTTGCGCAAACACGTGACCGATAGAGATGGTATTTGTATTATTTCTGACCGTCACTCTGGCATTCTCGAGGCTGTTAACATACCAGCAAATGGTTTTTGTCCACCAAGAGGATACCATCGTTATTGCCTGCGACACTTGACCAGTAATTTTAACATGCATTTCAAAAATGAATCGTTGAAGAACATCCTATCTCGAGCTGCTAGTCAACATCAAGTGAGGAAATTTGATGCATGCATGGAGCGTTTTGCTTATTTGTCATCAGGAAGTCCTCAATGTCTTCAATATGTGAATGTCATTCCCAAGGAACTCTGGACTCAATCGCATGATGGAGGCCTGCGGTACGGATGGATGAATTCTAACGGGGTTGGTATGTATTCGATAGTAGTTATGTTTGTTATCCTATATGTGTTTTCACTGTGCTGATATTCCTGACACGACATTATCTTACCATTGTAGAATGTTTTAACGGTGTATTGAAAGGGGCACGATTCTTGCCAATAACAGCAATGGTTCAAATGATTTACTACAGGTTGGTGACATACACCAACCGACGCAAGGAGGAAATCGATGAAGCAATATCGCACGGCCTCAATTACATGAAATATGCCATGGATAAAATTGCACATTATCAACAATCTGCAAGGAGACATTACGTGAAATTGATAAATCGCGACACTAGTGAGTTTGAGGTGCTCACTGGACGTCATGGCGATCGTATGCATAAAGGCAACAATGCACAGATTGTTATCCTGAGGAACTGGTATTGCAGCTTCAATAAATGGCAATCGTTTGGTTTCCCTTGCTCACACGTGTTAGCTGCATGTGCCCATATTCGAATTGATTATACACAATTTATTGAGCAATACTACAGGATGGAAGTGTACGCACGTCATCTTCGTACGTGGACCATAGAATGCCTACACATTTAATGCATGGTTCATTGCCTCAATACATGCCAAGTCTATTTACTCCGCCATATTATAACTACAATATTTCATATAGTGGAGATGGCTCATTCAGGCCCTTATTAGGCATGCCACCTCATGTTCCTTTCACCCTACCACATACAGGAAGTTAGTATGTTGGAATGGTTCAACCCCCTATCTTTGATAGCACTGGTAGTAGAGGTCAATCGAGCCAACACGAGGAAGAAGTTCAATCGAGTCATCGAGCTCAACAGACTCAGCCGGACGTACAAGCACGGAGAAATCCATATCGAAATAGAGTACGACCGGTTTGCCACACAGAGGAGCAACGTCGACGTTGATAGAACTGCATCATACCTTTGTATGAGTGGGTTGATAGGAGTGTTTAGGGTCCCTTAGATGTCATGGAGATGGGGTTGTACATTTGGATGAAAGCCAAGAACTATAAATACAAACTCCTAGCCTTTTTTGCTTCACATTTGCATGTTGTTTTCAATACAAAAAAGAAAAAAAAATTCAAAGCTATTGGGGACTTTTATTTGCTGGAAATTGTAGTCCTTAAGAGGTTATTCATCATCAAGAAAGCAATCTAGTTATATACAATCAAGCATCAACCTTAAGGTATGCTCATATCCACTTATTTGCATAAAAATTAAGGGTTTTGAGCATTAGATCATAGGGCTTTCGTGAGAGACTAATTTCAAAGTGTTTGAAGAGTGGTCTATGATTAAATAAGAGCATTAGTTTTAGTATTAAACTTTTATTTTTGAATTTTTCAAGTTTTGCTCAAAAATTAGGTTTTAAAATGAATGAGAATGCATGTTAAGTTTTTGACCTAATCTCTGTAAATTAAGCATAACTCACTCATCTGAACTCCAAATTAGGTGATTCCAATGCCACTTGAAAGATAACTCAAAATGGAACAACTTTGTCCTATTGAAAAATTTATAAATTCTAGCGTTTTTCTGTCCAAAAACCCTCTGCAATTTTGATGTTGAATCTGAATTTTTTGGACTTCACTATTTTAATAATGACTTATTGTTTGAGGAATAACTCAATTATTTCTTATTGGATTGAGTTCATATTTTAGTATGATGTTCTTAACTATGATTTTAGACTTCATTAAAAAAAATTATAATTTTTGGAGCTATGGTTTAGAAGAAATAAATTGTACAAATTTTCTGGTCACACTTAAAAAAAAAAAGTTTTAAGTTATTGTAGTAAAAGTATCATATCTCTCTCGTTTTTAATCGGAATTGTGCGTTCCTTATAGTTTCGGAAAGCTAAGACAGAGAGGACCAACCTAAAATCATTATTTTGTCAAAATTTAGTCATGTAAATTTTTAAAAATGGGCCAAAAGACGAGGCTTGTCCGTATAATGGTCATTTGTATAAATGGTTTTGGGTCTTTTTGGTGTCGGATAGTATCAACGTTTAATTTAAAGACTAAGTACATCTAATATAACCTAGATTGTCACCAGCAAACTTCGAGAGATATATATGAGTCCGTTTGCGATAGTTTGGGTGACGAGAGGCCTATTGGACTAGGAATATTGCGTGAAAAAGTGAGTATACCTGATGATACTTTGAATTGCATTTCATTTCCTTTTATTACTTATTGATTGGCAGTTTTTGTGACTATATGGTGCCTTTGTACTCTAATATAATGATATTTGTTGATAATCTTCACTCTTTGAACTTGTTCATCATGATATTGTTTTGTTTATGCTTTCATTGTATCCTTTCGTGTGCTCTATGTCTTCATTTGATGTTTTTAATGATAAATGAGCTTTAAATAGCATGCTATTAGGATTAGAGAGTTTATGAATGAGACTATGGACTTTATACTCGACTTGATTAGTCTATTAGCTTGTCCATATGCCTTTACCATTCTATACGGAGTCATTTTTGAATAAATAAAGTAGTGGTTGGTGAAAATAGTGACAATGAACCATGACATACTCACTTAAGTAGGTTTAAGAAATCAAACCTAATTAGTAAATTTAGTTACACATTTGTTTGTTCATTTCGTAATAATTGATTATGACATTTACATTTGTTTCTAACTTACTATTGAACCTTAAAAAAGTCATGTCAGGCAGAAATTATGCATCGTCATCTGGGGACGGATCTAGTGGACGATCCAGCAGACGATCTGGTGGTCGCAGAGATCATCCATCTCGCGACTTGGATCGTTCGCTACTACGATCTCCCGCTGATGATGTTGAGCCTCAGTAGCGTCAAGAGCAACTCACTCCGCAATAGCTTGCTCAACAGCAATTAGCTTACTATCAACAACTTTTTGTCCGATAAATGCTTTCTCAGCAACACCATCAATCACAATTATATCAGTACTCTCGTCCGCCTTATGTGCAACACTCCCACCAGGCCCCTCTCCTTCAGCCATCGGGCTCATCTTTATTTGGCCCCGATGATCCAACCACTCTACAGGCTTACTCCTCTCAATTGGCGTCACAACTCCCTCCACCTATCGCTGGTCACGTTACTTCTAGAGAATCTACCCACGCATCTCCCTCCCATCAGCAGTACTACCAGCATGTCCCGATCACTTCCTTCAACTCTAGTATGCATGCCTCCCCATCGAGGAGTCATGATCATGTCGAGCATGCATTACATTCGTCCAATACTTCAAGCCACCCTTCAAGTGCGCCATCTATTAATGGTGCCTCGCGTAGATCACAACAAGACGATGAGCCAGCTAGGGCCCTGAGACGTAGAAGTAATGATGACCGAGGCGCATGGCGGGTGTTTTTTACCGTAAAAACTACGAAAGAATTGTAAGTCAATGAAATATTATTACGTATATATACTTACGTTTAATGAACTTACTATAATATTGGTCTAACTTTTTTTTGTAAAAATGTAGTGGTACTTTCTTGCATCCGTCATACGAAGTGTCAAAGCAAATGACGCGGATATATAAATTTGATTTACATAAGGATGGCTACTGTTGGGATACGGTTCCCAACCATATCAAGGAGCAATATTTTAACAAATGGGCGGTAAGAGATTTTTAAATAAGAAAATTAAGCTTCTTTTACTTAGCATATGTTGAAGACTTGACTTTCTATTATTACAGACTCATTTCGATTGGAGACGATCGGATGACACTATGGTCAGACGTTTGTACGACAGGCAGATTGCCACTCGTTACGCCGACTTTGTTAATAAGATGGTGAGGAAGCCGACAAAACCAAAGACATGTATCTCTGGAGGTTTTTGAACATTACAAGAAGATGCGGTCTACTCCAGAATATAAAGCAAAGTCAGAACAAGCGAGCCGAAATCGAAGATCAGAGGTGGTGGGACCTGGTTCGGGTTCGTCTGTGCACGGAGGTGGAGCCATATCCATCTATGAGCATTCGTTGAGACTGGTATGTTTTGGGGCATACATACATAGATACATACATGCATATGTATACATTAGATTCATATAAGTTTCAAACTTAATTTTAATTAAACATATTTTATAGGAAAAGAAACTCGGTAGAAAGCCGACTGCTTTGGATTTATGTTTATATCTCCATACAAGGGATCATGATGGCGTCACTTTCTTGGATTCTAGAGCAGAGGCGATTGTCGTAAGAAACTACTTGACCATAACTGTTTTTTGTTAATTATAGGTATCAATGACTTATATGACTTGTCAATGTTTAAATTCTTAATACAGGCGGCTATACACGAAAGGACCAGAGAGCTTTCACAGTTGCAGCCTGACACTCCAATTGATGAAACATAATTATATTTGGAGATTGTGCAGCGAAATGATAAAGGCCGGAGATTTGGTCTTTACTGGACACCGTCAGGGTCTAAGATGCGTAGACATGATGAAGTTGGATCTTCTCGTCCTATATTTGCAGATGATGAGCCATTTGACCAATTTAAGAAGGAATTCGAAGAGATGCAAGCAATGATACTAAAGATGCTTAATGACACGTCTCTAAATCGTGATCAATTGCTTGAAATGCAAGGACGGTTACATCGCATGGAACAGGGTTTCATGGAGAGATCAGCTGCACAAAAAAGGCAAGATGATGTTGATGATGATGATGCCACTCACAATGACTCAACGACCGAGGATGATGAATGATGATTTCTTTTTCACAACATCCAAAAAGGTTATATTTTTTTGGTTCATTTTTTACTTGATACTTATAAGTTTTTTTATTAGGAACCATTATAAATCTTATGAATTTATTAGGAACCATTATAGAAACATAAGTAATGTAAACCATACATGGAGTCGAGATTATTGGAGTAATGTTTGTTATTCACTAGTTTTTTCTATTTGTATTCTTTATTTGAATATTGAATTGGGAGACTCAAAAAGGTTTTACTTCTAAATAGAATGTTTGTTTTAGGTCTACATTGAACATTTGTTAAGAATGATTTTGGGATTTTGTGTTTTAATTGGTTCTACACAAAAAAAAACTTGTTCAAACTATATTAACATATTTTATTTTGTGTTTTCATATTTGTGATATTGAATATATATGCTAACTGTTAATTAATTTCACTAATTTGTATTTATTTTTTCTTTTGTATTGAAATAAATATGATTTGTTCTTTATTATAGGTTATTTTCCATAAAATATATGACTTTTATATATGTGAATATCAATTTTGTATACCTCAAAGTTTAACTTATTTTCTTTTTCTTTTTCTTTTTTTTTTTGCAGGAAACTATAGTATATATGATGAATGGAGTGTATTTTTATGATGGTTTTTTGGAAACTTATTTTATGTTCTCCTGTTTTGATTTTTTTTTTGTATTGATACGGAAAAAGACAGTTATTGATACATTGAGTTTATGTATTCAAATTTGATTAAATTCTATTGGAATGTATGAATTCATTGGTGCCGTAGAATGTATTAACCAACCACCAACCGGAATGAATTAGGAATGTATGAATTCATTGTATATGAATTTAGGGTTTAGGATATATGAATTCTGTATTGTTGCAGATATTAATTTAGGGTTTAGTGTAATATATGAATGTATTAAACCCTAAAACCGTAAATATGAATTTTGAATGAATATATATACCTATTCCAAACCCCGCTTAGCTTCAATAACACTCGACAAATCAAATTATCACCTGAATTATACCTATTACCTGAATTAAACCCTAAACCCTATATTAGCTTCAATTTGACATATTATGTTAATTTTACATTTTTCGAGATAAAACCCAGTATAAAGTCTCCCCCGACTTTTGAATTTCTCATTTTCCATATAAAATCCTCAATTTCTATTTATTTCGTCAAAATACTATTTTTCCATATTTTTCCCTATTTTTTTGGATTTTCTTTTCTATTTTCTCTTTATTTTCTTTATTTTCTTTTCTTTTTTTCTGTGGCGACGGGGTGGCCCGTCGCCAATTGACGTGGCACGCGCCACGTCAACACCCACCACCTCCCACCAATGAATGGCGCCTTTTGTAAAGGCGCCATTCATTCCACATAACCCGACCCCAACCAATCACGCCTTTACTAAAGTCAGAATACATTAGTTTTGTAATTTTACAAAAATTTAACTTATTTAATGAATTTTAAAGAAAAACAACCTTACTTTTTGAAATCCCCCATAATTTTTAGCTATTTTTCCCTTTTTTGTATTTTATTTTATTTAAAATTGTTTTTACTTTATTTAAATAAAATAATAAAATAAAATATTATTTAAATAATATGTGGTGGGTCCCCTGAACCGGGTCTGGGTTGGGCCCGGTCCAGGCCCACCCGGGATGGGCCTGGGCCGGTCTGGCCCGCGTGTGCGTTTACCCTCCCCCCATCTTCTTCCTCAACAGAGGCGTGCTCTTCTTTTTTTTTCATTTGCAATTGGGAGAGAGGGAAGGGAGACGACACCCATGTCGTCTCCCTCCTCGGACGAACTGCTCTTGCAGTTCGTCCGAGCTCCCGAAGCCGCCGCCACCACCACAACCGAACCATCACCACCACCACTCCTGCCAACAACACACAACAACAACAACAACAAAAACAACACAACAACATCATACAACACAACACAAACTCAACTCCTCACCTTTGCCAACGCTGCGTCCACAAGCTTCTAACCTCGATCTCTAAATCTCTCTTCTTCTTTCGTTCCTTCTTCTCGGATTCTTCTTTCGATCGAAATGGGAAGAAATTGTGAGAAATGTGGTGACGGTGGTGGGTGTTTATCAAATTTTGGGGGTGAAATGACCAAAATGCCCCTGCATTCTTATCCTCATTCTTCACCATCAAATGCCCTTTTTGGTTATTTCACAATTATTTTATTTTTATTTTATTTTTATTTTTTTAATATATATATATATATATTTTAAATTACATATATATATATATACATAAATATATACATTTACCTATAATTTCTCGCCTACAATTCCGTCGTGAGCGCTAATGAGCGTACTCGGGCGTGCACACTACACTACCATCCACGCGTGTCGACCACGACCCCACGTGTCACTAGGCGCCCACCAATTAACTATTTTTGTCAAATTTATTCTATTTTTATCGAAGTAAACTCATTCCCCAGCCCAGTGTTCCCATCGCTCGCTCGTCCGGTTCCCATGTCTGCACGCATTTTTAGGCGAATACCCGACACGCAATCTCACCCGATCTAGTCAATTTTAAATCGCACATGCGATGTAATGAGGCATAGCCTAGTCATTATCATCACAGTTAATCAAACAATCAGTCAAAAATAATACTTTCCGCCCGACCAAGTGTATCATCGCCAGTCCGTGGCGTCTCCGTGGACCTAAGTTGGTGTCCATATTTGAAAATACGCGAATAACAGCCTTAATAAAATTTGGGCCGTTACAAATTTCGTCCAAGTGAAGAAGATGAGAGAGAAAAGGTGGTGGTTGAATGAAAATTTTGACTTTTATACCCCTAAGTCATCCCTCCTCACTTGTATATCTCAAGACACCATACAAAGGTTCTAAATCAGTCAATTAGTCCATTTTAAAATGACTTAAATGGGTAACACCTTCTCTTGCCTTGTCTTATCTTAAACAATACAATAAACCCTTGGGCGTTCCGATACCCGAGTCCCGCACGTACCCTCACGTCCCCGCGTGCCCTCGTGCCACGAACGCATATACGGCGTTATTTATTAATTATTAATTGTATTTTATCATTTTTCATGTGTATATAACTACCCAACCTAGTGTATTGTTATTCGCCTACCCGGTTCCTGCATTTGCAGGCTATTTATGGCGAACACCCATCACACTATCTCACACGTCAATAGTAAAATAATTTACACACATCGTGATGCCAATAACCTAATTACACAAAAACATCACAAATTAAAGCACAATAACACCAAAAATTACTATTTACCCAACTCTAGGTGCACCCTGGCCTAACTGCGGGTCCCACGAGCATATGAGTTTTCTGCCACGTCTGCAAACACGTCATTAATAATGGCGAATTAACTTCGAGTTGTTACATAACCTTGCTCACTCAAATAATTTACACCTCAAGCGTTCCTGCACCTGGTCCCACGCGTTAACCTACGTCTCTCGCACACTCTCGCGACTCGCATGACAACACGGCGTTCCCTTTTAGTTATTAATTGTATTTTAACCATTAATTTCATTAAGTAGGTGTGTATGAACCCCGACCTAGTGTACTAGTAATTCGTCCAATCGGTACCCGTGCCTACGCGCTACACGCGATGAATACCTATAACACAACCTCGCTCGGTAAATAAAAATGTCCATACACACATTGTGATGCATGTAAAAAAAATTAAATACATACACCGCAAAACAAACAACAATAACCAGCAAAACGGACTGTATACCTATATCGGCATGCTCTGACCTAACGGTGGGGTCCACGTGCATCCAAACTGTGTCCACATTTGCAACCACGTGTCAAATAACAACAAATTAGATTTAGGTCGTTACACAAAGACACAGCAAACACCCGAGTGGAGGTAATATCTCGACTCATCATCATATGTGTGTGTCGTTTTGACATAAGTTTTGGGGGTTTTGGTGAACGTTGAGAATTCGGTTGATGGTAGTTTTTAGTGGCTTTGGTGGTGTTAGATTAGTAACGACGTCTCGAGGAGATTGGGATAGCCTTGGAACGTGACGATACGAGTCGGGGTGTTGAAAAACACCAAAAATGTGTTCAGAAAGTGACGTCGTGAGGGACGTCGTGGAGGTTGTGAGCCACTACGTCAGTCACGACGTTCAAAACAGAGAAGCTAGGAAAACTTACGCTTTATACAACGCCGCCAGAGTTTTTCCCCACAACGTGAGTTACGTCGTCTGGAACAATGCCAGATGAATTTTCATGTTTTGATCAACGCCACCTGGTGTTTTGCTCACGGCGTAACACTGTTCACAGTGTTAAAATTCTGAAATTAATGGAAACTTCAGAAGTTCTCTCGGGTATCCAGATAGGTTCGAATATGACCCAATACTTAGGGAATTGACCTAAAATAAGGGAAAATGGATAAAATTATGAAAAATGGGGGGAAATTATATGGAAATGAAAATAAAACTCTAACGCAACCAAAGGTATCTAGGTGATTGGTGGTAAGCTTGTAGGGTCAGTTTGGGGACATTCGAGAGCTACACATACCCATCATGTTATACTGGGAGTAAAATGAGTAAAACCAATGGAATCTTTAATATTATTTCATTTGTGCATTTAATTAGCTATTATCCTTGTTGAGTTGTTGGAATTGTTATTGTTGTTAATATATCCTGGTTTGGAATTATATTCTGATTGAGTGGTCCAAGGGCAAGTAAGTCAACATGATCCTTGAAAGTTGCGAGTTAAGCTGGTGAATAAACCAGGGGACAATAACTCAGGATGCACGATAACATTTTGGAACTTACAATTCACGAGCTAATCTTTTGGTTCCTCTATATGGAGTGGGAATTACTTCACTAAATTGCTGAGGGGTTCTTATTTGTGGGGATTTTAGGATTATGTGATATATCACGTCCTAAACTCCAAGCTTAGAAGGGGTAGCTTATTCCTCAGCTCAAACGACTATCGGTCGGGACTACTTGCATCTATCTTTTGTATTCCTGGACGCCCATTTATCGTTGATATATCAGTAATTCATTATCATGTTGTCTTTTATTATCTTTGGATTTTTTACACATGATACTTGATTAGTTGTTTATATGACATTTGAAATTATGTTGAGACTCCATTTGGTTATTACTGTTCTACTTCTGCACTCACCATCCTTTTTATAACGGTAATCCTTTTTATGACGGTGGGTGCAAGCTCATCATATCGCAGGGTTAAAAAAGGAAAAGGACTAGCAATAGGCGATTGCATTGAAGTGCTATTGAGGAATTGAACTCACCTATTAGGTAGGTTTCCTATATTATATGTAAATGTTTTAAGAATATTGGATATGGGTTGAGAGAAGTGGTTTGGATTGTATACTATGTTGTATCTCCTTTGATTTAATGTTGGTATACATATGTCGGGTTTCCACATTCTAGGTTTTCCTAACTAGTGTCTTAGGAGTATTTATATTACTTGGAGTTAGTTTGCTTCCGTTATACTTTGATAATATGCATAATTCACTAATATATAATAACTTAACTCAAACAACTTAATAAATGGATAGGAATAGGGAAGGCTGACTAGGTTTACGTTGATTGCATGAATGTTAACTCAGGGTTTACGTAAGTCTAGGCCGAGCGGAACCCAAATTTAGAGTTGTGGAATTTGGGGCCGTTACATTGATCTTCAGCCTGGAACTGGCCGCGCTTTTCCTCTGGCTCTCCCTCCGCCCCTCCAAACCCACCTTCTCCATCGAGTCCTTCTACATCCTCGCCCTCAACAAAGCCGCCAACAATGACAACTAGCGCCGGAACACCACCCTTGAATTCGACCTCCTCCTAAAGAACCACAACAAGGAGTTCGACGTCTTCTACGACCAGCTCAACTTGACCATCTACCATGGCGGGGACCTCTCTCACACAGTGGCGAATCTCTCCATCCCCGCCTTCCCGTAAAGGAAGAAGAAGAAGAAGGCCCATCACAAGGACGCGGTCGCGGCGGCTGGAGTGTCGTGGGAGGCACGTCAGGCAAAGGGACGATTTTTAGAGTAGGGGTGGCAACGGCAGTGAGGTACAGGATTGTGTTTTGGAAGATGAGGAGGTATGGGATGAGTGTGGCGAGGAATGTCACGGTCAACTATCTCGGGGTAAAGTCAACGCATGATGGAATCAAGCCGTCATCGTCCTCGCCTCTGCACATGTGGAGAGTGTCGCGCATGGGAGTGGTGGGGGTAAAGTCAACGCATGATGGAATCAAGCTGTCATCGTCCTCGCCTCTGCACATGTGGAGAGTGTCGCGCATGGGAGTGGTGGTGGTGGTGGTGGTGGTGGTGGCGGTGGCGGTGGCAGGCATTTTCGTAAATTTATTGTTTTCGTTTTGAGTTTTATTTTTTATTTTCTTGCTAATTTTACTGTGCAATAATTTGGTCAATTCTTTTGGCTCCTTTTTTTCCGTGTTTTTTGAAATAAAAAAAGAATCTTTGTTTTTTGACAAATAAAAAAATACTAGCAAAGATACTTCGGTGAGTTGTAAACATGAGTATATGCCTGCCATCTATAAAAGTAAGAAAATGTTCGAGTGGCCCAAATGGTACATACAAATGTGACATGCTCCTTCTTAGATGCTCTTGATTCAAGAGAAATGCACGTATCTCAAAACGTGCGGAGGGTAGATGACCAGGTGCATATTCTATCAGGGCACAAGAGCATTTTTATATAGGAAAATGATAAAATGACTTACTTTTAACATACACTTTGGCGCATACACCATTGTCTTTTAACTGTTTATGACTCTTTCTTGTTTCTCTATGTGTAGGTCCTATATCTGATAAAACACTATGAACAGCTAAAAAACAAAGGTGTGGACCTAAAGTGTTTGTTGAAAATTGGTCATTTTATTATTTTCCTTATATACACAATAAATCTTTTTTAGTAGCTCCTAGTTAGGTGTATTTTCCACAAGGTGATAGAAAAGTGAAGAATGCTTGTTGCAGTTGTCCTCATGCTTCACATCTAATCTATACAATTCTTTTTTTTTAAGAAAAATTAAAGTTTCATTAATCATTAATGATTCGGTACATGACCGACATAGAATCAAAAAATACATTGATTAATTACTAATCCTATTTATTCAAAAGAACTGTCATTACATTAAATATGAATACAATTATGAAATTAAAACGATTTGAGATGATTGTTCTCTACAATACGCATATTACTTTGGCGGTGGAGTCTTGTGCACTTAGATATTTTGATTTGTTTATAGTTTAAATTGACATATTCAAGTTAGTTGTTTGACAGAAAAAAGACATTAAAGTTAGTTTGTTTTATATTATTATTTCTTTTGTACCGAGAAACTACTGATTCCTGGCAACATCATAGAGTACAAAATATGTTAACGGTGTGCGAAGCTACCCAAATTAACATCATAAATATATAGTGGGTACCCTAAATAGTGACTTATCAAGATCCGGCTTGGTTTGCAAAAACGTAACAATATTAAAAGAAAAATAATTAATTTTTGAATCACTTAATCATCTTTATTGTGAATAATGTAGTATGAAATTGCCAATTCTATTGAAAAAATCATTACTTCAAGCAAAAATATTGCTAGTGATTTGGACTAAGAAGAAAAAAATATTTTTTGATATAAAAAAAAAAATTTGCACCTCCGAGGTTCAAACCATTGTCTTTCACTCCCTAACACCATACAATTACAACCTATTGAACCAACAATTGGTTAGTATATATATATATATATATATATATATATATATATATATATATATATATATATATATATATATTGTTGACTCTTTGACTATAATTTACATTTTTTGGTCTTAAAATTAAAAAAATTATAACTATTAGTTTTAATTTTATTGCATGTTCAAGTATTTTGTTTAATAGTACTGATCAGGGGTTTCTTTTTTCAAATTTTATCTACTTTAACTTGAGTTAATAAGAGTCAAAAGTTTTTAGGTAAAATGGTAAAAATATTACTTGTCAAAAGGCAAGACTTCAGAATATCGGTTCAATTTTCTTTGAAGTCAAAAATAAATAAATAAATAAAACAAAGAAAAACTTGAGCTAATAAGAACCAAAAAATCATTTTTCAAAAAGGCAAACACATGGGAGTGTCTTAAATTGGCAAAAATGTTTTGTTTTGCTAATCAGGCATCCACCCATTGGAAAAAAATCCACGTGGACTTCACCGAACACGGGAGTACGAATAGTCGAACTCACATACAGGTGCACCATATCACCCACCATCCAAAACCCTAATCCTCATACTTGATTTCTATTTAAGCGTCACCATGACCAAGTCATGGGAGAACAGCCTCTCCTCCTCTTCGCTGTGAGATCTGATTAGGTTTTCATGTTTTTCATATTTCAGTAACTGTTGTGATCTAGGTTTTTATGTTGTTGAGATTTTAGTGATTGTTGGTGGTGTGGTGATGATGCCTATTGTGGACTAGAGTTTCTGATCTGGGCTCTTCTCCCAGAAATTGAAGACAAACCCTTGGCTGTCTGAGCACCCCCACAATCGCAATCAATCAATCAATCTAAGATTAGGGTTTTGAGGAATTGGAAAGCGCCCATTACCAATTCTGGGGGATAATATGTTCCTCTTGGTGTAATGGCTCGGGCGCAAGAACTAGGGTTTGTGGTTATCCTGATTGCTGGCTTATTCTTCAGTGCCAGTTGGTCCTGGAAACGCCACATACATCATTCCCATGGGCATTGCCTCTTTAGGGTTATGGTTTTTGTCAAATGGGTTTGTTATTTGTGAAAACATTTTTTATCAGAATATCTAATTTGTGATTTTTTTGAGAGGATTTTACTGTTGTTCTTTAAAAAGAGATGGCTCTTTCTTGGTCACATACTTTTGTCTTTTTTTTTTTTATTTAAGATGGCTCTTTCTCGTCGCTCGACCTTACATCTGTTTTTTTTTTTATTGTCTTTTTTTTTTATTGATATTGCTATTTAGATTCGTGAGTTAAAAAATTTAAAATTTTTTTAATTTTAAACACATCCTTTAACAATTAATGAAACAAGTCCCAAACTTTCAAGTAGATTTATTATTTTTTATTTAAGATGGCTCTTTTTTGTCGCTCGGACCCTGGACCCTACATCATACAAAATATAATAAATATATCATAAATATGCTATGGAAGTGGCTCATTTTATCGTAACGTTAAATAAACACAAGTTCACGACTCATAACAGTGTTTCTGCCAACCAACATGGCAGATGACCGCACCTGCTTCTCGTGCTGCTGCAGCTCCATCTTCAGCCTGGGGCTGGCGGCGCTCTTCCTCTGGCTCTCCCTCCGCCCCTCCAAACCCACCTTCTACATCGAGTCCTTCTACGTCCCCGCCCTCAACAAAACCGCCTCCAACGACGGCCAGCGCCGGAACACCACCATGGAATTCGAGCTCCTCCTGAAGAACCGCAACAAGGACTCCGGCATATTCTACGACCAGCTCAACTTGACCATCTACCACGGCGGGGACCTCTCTCACCCGGTGGCGAATCTCTCCATCCCCGCCTTCCGGCAGGGGAAGAAGAAGAAGGCCCACCGGAGGGAGGCGGTGGCGGCGGCTGGAGTGCCGTGGGAGGCGGCGAGGAGGGAGGCAGCGGCCGGCGGAGGGACGGTTTTCAGAGTGGGGGTGGCGACGCTGCTGAGGTACAGGATTGTGTTTTGGAAGACGAGGAGGTATGGGATGAGTGTGGCGGGGAATGTCACGGTCAACGCTTCAGGCCTTAAGTCAACGGAGGATGGAGTCAAGCTGTCGTCGTCCTCGCCTACGCTCTTGTGCGGACTGTCGCGCGTGGGAGTTGTGGTGCTGGTGGTGGCGGGCATTTTCGTCAATTTATTCTTTTCTTTTTGAGATTTTTTTTTTTTTTTTTTTTTTAATTTTAGTGTGCAATAATTTGGTCAATTCTTTTGGCTTCTTTTTTTCTGTGTTTTCTTAAATAAAAATAGATTTTTTTTTTTTTTTTTTTTTTTTTTTTTTTTTTGTCAAATGAAAAAATACTGGCAAAGAGACTTCGGTGAGTTGTAAACATGAGTACGAGTATATATGACTGCCAAAGTAGGAAACCCCAAATGGAACATACATATGCGATAGTTCCTTCTTAGCCGCCCTTGATTCACGAGAAATGCATGCATAGGGGCGAATGAGCTTGGTGCATGTCCTAGCATTTTTATATATACAACAAATTTTTGTTAATAGAAAAATTTTCCACAAGGTGATAGAAAAGTGAATGCTTGTTGCAGTTGTCCTCACGCATCACACCTAGTCTACACAGGCAGTTGAGTCTTCTTTTTTTTTTTTTTAGGAAAAATCAAAGATTCGTTAATCATTAAAATCAAAAAGTATATTGACTAATTTGTTAATTTTATTTACTCAATAGAAAATTCATTATTTTTGATGTGAATGTAATTATGAAATTACTATAGTTTGGCAATCAAGAATGCTCTTTATAACGTTATGTTGAAACACATTACAATACGCATTACTTCAGCAGTTGAGTCTTGAGCACTTAGATTTTTTGATCTGTTTGTAGTTTAAATTGACATATTAAAGTTAGTTGTTTGACAAAAAAAAAGACATTAAGGTTAGTTTGTTTTATATTATTACTTCTTTTGTGCCGAGAAAACTACTGATTCAGAGTATAAAAAATGTTTAACGGTGTGCGAAGCTAGCCAAAAACATCATACATAAATAGTGGGTACCCTAAATAGTGTTATCAAGATTCCAGCTTGGTTTGCAAAAAAGTAACAATATTAAAAGAAAATTAATTAATTTTTGAATCACTTAATCATCTTTATTGTGAACAATGTAATATGAAATTGCCAATTCTATTGAAAAATACGTGAAGCGAAAATATTGCTAGTTGTTTGGACTAAAAAAAATAAACATATTTTGATATATATAAAAAAAAAAAAAAAAAAAACACTGTGCCTATGAGGTTCAAACCATTGTCTCTCACTCCCTAACAACATACAATTACAACCTATTGGGCCAACAATTAGTTGGTAAAAAAATATATATATTGTTAATGGCAAGTAGGAATCGGTTGACTCTTTGACTATAATTTACCTTTCTTGATCTCAAAATTAAAAAAATTATAACTATTACTTCTAAATTTGTTGCACGTTCAAGTATTTTGATTAATAGTAGTGATCGGGGTTTCTTTTTTCAAATTGCATCTATTTTAACTTGAGCTAATAAAAGCCAAGTCATTGGAGAGAACACAGTCTCTCCTCTTCTCCGTTAGATCTGATTAGGGTTTCACGTTTTTCATATTTCAAGAACTGTTGTGATCGAGGTTTTTTGTTGTTGAGATTTTAGTGATTGTTGGTGGTGGTGTGGTGTGATGTGGTGTGGTGTGGTGATGATGCCTATTGTGGACTAGAGTTACTGATCTGGGCTCTTCTCCTAGAAGTTGAAGACAAACCCTTGGCTGTCTGAGCACCCCCACAATCACAATCAATCAATCAATCTAAGATTAGGGTTTTGAGGAATTGGAAAGCCATTACCAATTCTGGGGGATGATATGTTCCTCTTGGTGTAATGGCTCGGGCGCAAGAAATAGGGTTTGTGGTTATCCTGATTGCTGGCTTTTTCTTCAGTGCCAGTTGATCCTGGAAACGCCACATACATTATTCCCATGGGCATTGCCTTTTTAGTGTTCTGGTTTTTGTCAAATGGGTTTGTTATTTGTGAAAACATTTTTTATCATAATATCTAGTTTTTTTTTTACTTTTTGGGAGGATTTTACTTTTGTTTTTCAAAAAAAGTTGATATTTGGGACTATAATTGAATGTATATTTTTTTTTTCCAGGAATATACCATGGAAAATTAATGCGTTTGATGTGAGACTTCAGAGTTCAGATTATCAAATATGTGCTTTCCCTAGTAAGATAATAAAGTGAGTGGCTTGGAACGTCAATCCGTTAACGAACCTACACTTTAAAGAAAGTAAAACAAGGAGAGGCAACTCAAATTCCTCCTCACTGTAAAGCTTAGAATTTAGTAAAGACGAAAAAAAGTAGGACTCTACCAAAGGAAACTAAGATTTCTTAACCTTCAACTTAAATGAGTCCTACTTGCTAATTTAATGTACACTAACTTACGAGGAGAAAATGAAATAGAGGCTCACATCAAAAGGGCAAATAAAACCAGAAGAAATCGCTGCTGCTTCCCTTTTCATTTTTCCTCCAGGCGTCGAAGTACAGAGTCGGCAAATATCTTCTGCCTGATTCATACCAAAACAAAAAGTACAGAACTTAGCTTCACTCCCTCACTAAGACACAAAGCTAACCAATACTTGTGGCACCATTTTCAAGAATGAAAAGAAAAGGAGTGAAATCAAGAATTATATTATGTGTGTAATTGACGATCATATCTTGCACAAGAATTATCAACAAAAAAATGTTTTAGTTCAAGCATATGTGACTGAAACGTATAAAAACAATGCTTGTGGACTAGCAACACAGATTCCATTCCTGAAGGACCCTTCATTGTCTCACATTGATTGAGATCCCACAAGCCCGCTTTGCATTTACCCCTTTAGTCATGTCATCGAAATTATTATCTGCATATTATACTATAGAGCTCCCTAGATATGCTTCATAAAACATTATGTTTTTTTTGCCAGTCAAACAAGTTTTGTGGTTCAAAAACACACAAGGGTTCATGCTAACACAAGCTATGATCATGAATTTACCTTTTCTAATAAAATAGTATTTTAAGAAGGCAACGACTAAACAGACTCCAATTTTTGCTAAACATATCCCATTTGCTCACCATACCCCAATTTTTTAAGCTTAATTATTAAACATACCCCACTTTTTTAAAAAAATCCCCAAAATACCCTTGCTAAATGTACTCCACTTTTTGCTAAATATACCCCATTATTCAAACATACTCGTCTCCCCGACCAGTGGGTTTCGACCATACATGATCGAAACCTATAAAGAGGTATTGAATGACTCTTACTGAGACCTCTTTAGTTGTTTCAGCCAGCTTAATCTAAATCCCACCGAGACATTTGAAGAGATTTCGGTCTTAGTGGAAGGCAACTAGGTCTCGGCTGACTCCCACCAAGATCTCTTTATAGGTCTCAGTGGGAACGGACCGAGACCTCTAAAGAAGTCTCGACCTTGTGTATCCGCAACCCACAGGCGAAGAGAACGAAAAATTTTTTTTTCCAAAACTCCTAAAAATTCATGAAAGCGGCCGAAACATCATTAGGTTTTGCTCGAAATCGCTTGATATTCTCGATTCCATCAACATTTTGTGTCCATAATGCAAGATTCAAGCCCCAAATCAAAACCCTAAATCCAACACAACACCCAATCGACTCAAAAACAGCAAAAAAAATCTCAAAATCGACACAAAAGAGATGGGGAGTCGCACTCACAGCGTCGAATCAATGTGGTTTCGCTCGGATTTCGTCCGATTATGACCGAAGGTGAGTGCGATTTGAGAATGGGAGAGATGGACGTGGTGAGTGGTGTATGGATGGATGTCATGAGTGGGCTACGGGGAGAATGTCACATTTTTTTAACAAAGTGGGGGTATGTTTAGCAAAAACTGGAGTCCGTTTACCCACTGCCTTCAAGAAACTGTCCCAAGCCTTCAGCATTTCAGTCTTGAACCTGAAACTAGATTTCTAACTGCTTTATGTCTATCAATTTTGAGTCCCTCCAAGTTCAAATCGTATCTACCGGACATTTAAACTTAATCGTATCTACCGGACATTTAAACTTCTTTAGGTATGGTCGGAACTAAGCAAGTTCAGTTTATTCTGGATTGAATTCGATTTCCAATTAACACTAGCACTTAGAGGGAATGAAATGGCTACCTAATTGGACCCCTAAAGATTTACACAGACCTCACGTCTCCAACTCGAGATAGATTAGAATTAGATTGACCAAATGCACCAACTTAACCGTCAATATGATGATTAGGTCGTTCTCCAAAAATAAATTAAGAAAAACTTGCAACGCAAAACAGCTGGAGAGAATGAATCATACTTCTGCTCGGTATGCTTCGGACTAGGACGTGAATATTTCAGATATCCATCCCAAGGGACCTTTTTAATACCAGCTCTAACAGAAATTATGTCCCTGACCCTGAAAAAAAGAAACGGGGACTGCCAAGTGAAGAGGTGAAATAGAACCAAAAAAAAAGTATTTCAATCATACATACATGACATAGACTGAGGCATAATTTATGTTGGTGCATAACTAAAAGGTGTCTCACCTCTCCGCAAACTCTATTGCCGTCTCTCCAGGTTTTATGTTTTGTGGTTCCAAGTACCACACATCACAAACAACTGCCCATGAAGTCATCAGTCGCAGCAAATGCATTGTAAATGATTGTCTGCGAACCAAAGATTAGGTCAATACGACGCTTTGTGGAAAGTAGTGGCCGAGACTATTAAAAAACAAGAGAACATGCCTTTAAAGAGAAAATAAAATTCAAAACGAGAGACTACAAAAACTAAATGTGCACCACTTCCCAGAGACAAAAATAGCAAAAGAGGAGAGTGTAAAATGCAATGTTACTTAACCTAATTTAAATGTTTCGCAGACTAGGATTCTTATATCTTAAATGGGGATTTAAGAAAAAGATAAAGAAAAAAGAAGTGGTCTCAATGCACGGATTCCAAAAGCAACCATCCCATCTCATATGGAGACACTTTGCAGGGCTCATATAAACAAAGATATCTCACAAGTGGCAACAAGGTTTTCTCTGTATCAGGGTCCAAACTAAACACATCTAGCTATAGGGAGTCGAATCACATTCCCTCAACCCCGCCTCCATCCAATTGAGTAATTCAAATTCGAAGTTAATTGATCGTGATTACTCACTTAGCATCAAAAGAGAAATAGAAACAATTTAAGAAGAGTGAGAAGAAGAGTAAGTTTCTTTTACCTATAAGAAGGGGCATCTAATACATTTTTTAATACAAAAGACTTTCATGAAATTTATTTTTATTCCGACTGTACATGATCAACAACGACAAAACTCAGTCTCTAATTACTTGGGATCAGCTTCGTGGATCCAAGTTCTAATGTTTCATTTAACTTAATTAATGAAGTTGATGTAGTTTGTTACCTTTCAAATCTTTTGTAACTACTAACTAGTAAATCAAAAGTTATCTAAGTGTACCTTCAAATTCTTCAATTTCCAGAACATTGATTTTTCTAACTAGGACATATGTAGGTCTTTCTTGTATGCGTATAACCACCACGACCTTTTCTCTTAGTTTTTCATCTATTGGGGATCCTTGTACATTTCTTTGAATCTTCATATTGCTTATTCTATCCTTACGGCATTTTACCACACATCCACCTGAGCATCCTCATCTGTGCTACACTTACTTTATATATAGATTGTTTCTTTACCTCCCAACATTCACCACAAAGAATGGTCGGCCTACTTGCAGATACTTTTGAGTAAACAGAACCCATTAAGTTCCATCTGCCACAAGTATAACTTAAAAATTGGCATTAATTCTACCCTTGTTAAGGTATATGAACGTCTGATCAACCATTCGGCAATGGGATTGGCCAAATTGATCAGGCACACCTCAATCACATGTTTGCACCATGATTTGTGCGTCATGGCAGACGGCAATATCAATTGCTAACAACTTAATTGCAGTTCAATTTGGACTCTTGAGTTGGAGTCATGCAGTAGGAAAGCCAATTTGTTACAATATTTTATAGTTGCTATACTTGTACAATCAGTGTCTTCTTTAGACTATTTCAGTTTTTACACGATGAATCAGTGTGTAATTAATGCTAATCCTAAATCAATTTGGAGAGCATAAATAGAGTTGCTTATGGGTTTGACAGCAGTAAAATCTAAAGGTGCCTTTGCTTTTTGGATACGCAAACCAAAATCAAGCTTAGACCATATTATAGCTACCAAAAACTCTCGGCACTCTCAAAGCAATGAACCATACTCACAAATTTAACAGTGTATCATTTGGTCATTTTTGAGCTGGACAAGAGAGCAGACAGGGCCCACTATGAATGCATCATATAAGGATCAACAACTAGTGTCGTCACAAACAAACGAATGGACCAATAACTCCCTTTTGATGGAGGGAAACTGCTGTTCTAGTATACTTGTATGCAAAGGGACAGAATGATGATGGGCGAACAGTTGCGTATCCAAACAAACAACAAATTTTTTTTCAAACAGCCCATTGGAAATGAGGTAAACAAAAGACGGCAAAAGAAGGATACCATCAATAAACAAATGATTGACACAAAGACTACAAGATACTTACTGTCTACTGTTCCAGAACGCATCCACGAAAATCTTGTTGTACTTTATTGCAATTGGGCAAACAGTGCAGTCAAGCTCAAATGCTCCCTAAACATTCCAATGCAAAGCAACATTTACCAACAAAAACATAAATATTCAATTAAAAAAAGAAAAAAAATCGCAGGAAGTTTTCTCATGACAAGATTGACATTTATATTTTTCAAGGACCAAGTCATGCAATGAAGCATGCAGAAAATTCTGCAACTAGATCAATGTCATCAGGAGGGAGAAACAATGCGAGCTAATTCTAATGCAGCATCTGGAAATCTCAAAAGGTCATTTTCTTTCAAAATGGTCAAAGAGGGTGGAGCAAGAACATGGTGCAATGTAGTGCTCAGTACCAATGTATCACCGTCTTAGTTGACGCTTTTCAAACCCTTATTTTAGTTGGGATTTCCAAATGGACCTACAATTCAATTAGTTATGCAAAAAAGGAAAAAAGAAAAAAGAAAGGGACAGAAAGGCCATAGAAGTGACCAACTTTATTTATGTCGTCATGATCACTCCATCGAGAAGAAGAAGAAGAAAAAAAAAAAGCAAGAAAGATAGAAGATGTATACCTTCTTAAACATGACTGTGTAGTGGTTATTCACGCAGGTTCCTTCTGGAAATATAAGAAGAGGATTGTTGTCCGAACTTTGAACGTGCTCTTTTATCCTGAAAAAGACAATCATAGCATAATAAATGCGTCTCTGGAACATCTCAAACACTTTCAAGATAAGAATGAAATTGTTACTTTCTCGCCACAGTTTCACGATCCTTTGCCTCTGAACGATTGAACCAAATACATCCAACACTTTCTAAAATAGTGCTTTGAAGTAGCCCTAAACAGGACAAAACAATCAAAAGAAACTCTTTCAGTACCAAAAAACTAATTTCTGAAGCTTGATTTCATTCTAATAAATAACCACAAATGATTGAAAGTGGCAATTAGATCATTTTTTTCAAAAGCTTTTAAAAAATCAGGTGCATAGTTATGATCTTAGGAAACTTAAAACTATTTTACAATTTATTGCACATATTTATTTCAAAAATGTCAAATTTAGTAATGTTTGTTGAACAAAAAATGTTTTAAGCCCATAACGGCATGCACCCTTGATGCCATTGAACCTATATATCTACATGATACTAGATATTGCAAACTGAAGTATTAGGAACCAGCAATCCACGAAACATTCCTAAGCATTAACATAAAAATCTCTAACAATGTCTTCAAGAATATTATGGAAAATCTGCAGGCAACAACAACAGTATGTAATAAAAGATGACAAAATACAATAATGTAATCAAAATATTTCAGACTCTCCAAGTGCATCCAGTGACAGTTTAGATGAATAATCTTGGAAACATACCAACCCATCCAGGATGCTTTTGCATAATAACAGCAAAGGCAGTCATTTGTTCTAAAACAATAAAATCGATCATCGATGTATGATTGGCCACAAATACCTGTTCAAGTACAACAAGGTTCCAGTAACATTTAGATTGGCAAATGAAGGCAGGTCAAATGCAATAAAACAAGACATTGTATAGCAGACTGAGTGGTAGACCTGCTTTGGTCGAATACTAGGACGTGGTCCATGATATTTGACAACCCCAGTCCATGATGCAACAAAGAAGCTGCATATTAACTCAACCAGATACCTCTGGAAAACAACCAAGCAACAAGGCATGAAAACGTGTTAATACTCAACAGCACAAATATCATAAGAATTTCAATTATGGAGTTCAACTGGAACATACAATGCTTGCATAGTTGCATCCTTATATTTAGGTGTTAGTAAACCAATTTCCCATCACCCATTTGCATCCAACATTAGCATACTTGAAAAGGTGACCCAAGTAGTAATATGTGGATAACTTGACACATGCTAATTTCAAAATCTACCAAAAGCAGAATGACAAATAGGTAAAATCCTGTTATTAAGTAATGCCTCAGCACCATAAGACGAGAAGGCATGGAAGTTCGAAACCAAGGAAACATGACATACTCAAGTCATGCAACCATATGCAGATAATGCTAATGCTAGTGAAAAATCAGGTTTTCCAAAAAAGTTAAGAAAGAAAAGGCTAGAAATCAATTTTCATCAAGAACACAAACGGATAATAGTGTCATTTTATAATCTGAAGCAGATGAAATCCTAAAAATAATTCACATATGGATCTCGGTCATTGTCGAACAATAATTATATTTAATAAAAAAACTCAAAACCAACCAGAACCAATAACGCAATATCATGTTTTAGGCTGCACATGAAATTAAATTTGCTACTCTGCCAATCATTCAATCTAAAACAAAGACAGAACAGCTAGACCATATCATTCATCACCCAATGTATTCCTACACGTATTCCATTTGTAGGCTACATGAATAGAAGTAAAAAATGTGGTAATGAATTTTATTCTTTAGGGATGCAAAACTGAAGCCAATACTAACAAACCTCATAATCTAAACATTGGAAGTCAATTGAAGTTCAGAATCTTTAAAGAGTCAATTGTATCTTTCCTATCAAAAAATAATAGTAACCTTGTCAAGATAAATAAGAAAAAAAAATACCTCCAACTTTCTCCTCCACTTGTCATTTCCACTTAATAGGAAGTGCACAGGAATGAAGGAGGAGAGGAATATTATCCATCCAATTGTTAGCACCAGTACCCTGCAGGTTTAGAAAAATCAAATGAACAGAAGAAATGGAAGTGTGACAATACATCAAAATAATAAAGTCATAATAATTACCAATTCCTCTTAACGAACTAAAGCTGGAATAACACTCGAGTTCAGTTGATCATTTCTCACCATGCAATAGATTCAAAAGCAGCTATACATGTTGAGGCTAGAACATAAAAAAGTTACAAACCCACCGATATGTAAAATTCCCAATCTTTAGCTGCCATTCAAAATGCTTCTCTAAGACTTGACTCTTTAGAAAATTTAAGTCTAGTGCTCACTAGAACAGTTGAAAATTCGATATTGTTTTGACAAATTAGACCCCTCCTCTCCCCCACTAACCAAAAAAATAATATAAAAAAACACCTATAAGAAGAAAAACCAAAATCAGATCCGAGGAAGATGTGATCCACCAGTGACTCAGTAGGGAGGACACCAAAATAAGGAGACGGTAGCTTTCTCGGCACCATATCTAGCTTGTATTTTTGTGAACTAAGGGCAGCAAGCCAACTAAATATCCTCACATTTGATTAAATACGAACTCCCCCAAATAGATATTCAGAAAGTGAAAGAAGGAAAGTAATACAAATCAATGAAAGTAGAAAAAATTATTTACATGTAAGGGCGGATCAATCTAGAGTCCAATACAAGAACAGTTGAAACACACCAAAAGTAAAAGAAAGAAAAATACAGAAAATCAAGATGTATTACATTTCATGTAATGTACTTGTAAAAGTACATAAAGCAGTAATACTCTCATAACTTATTCGTGCAAACATAAGTAACTTTACCCCAATATACGTTTCTGACTAAAAACAAGAGAAAAGCCCAAGACTTTCACCCGCAGATTAATCTTCAAGTATGGGCATTGGACAAGAAACAATGAACCAGAAAAATGAAGCAAAAAACTGAGCTAGAGAGTGAGATATATATAATTCTAAAGGAAAAGGTCTGTTAGGCTCAGCAACAGAAGCTCAAAAATTTCACAAGAACTGCAAAAGTATAACAACAAAAAAAAATTTGGAGTCCACCAAAATCTAAAACATTACGGATAAGTAGAAGTGGAAAACAAGAAAAACAAATCAACCAGGGATGCAACAAAAAACAATGGAAAGGTCATCTTAAATACTTGTAATCTAATGCAAGTAAATGCACCTCACCTTAGAGGAAATAAAATCCCATATCTGACCACTACCCCAAAACACCATAGTGGAAACAAATATATATTCCAATTCCAAGGTTCCGGAGGAATTGATTTGAAACATCGAGTAAAAGAATCCTGCCAATTGGTCGGTATTAACATTTGATAAAATCCCACCAAATAAGAATGAGGAAAAATGCAAATAAGTGACAAAAGAAACATATAAATAATTCTTATGAATTTATGCATTGAATGGTTGGTAATGTTGTAATGGAAATGAAAATAGACAGATACCAAAATAAAAAAATAAAATAAAATAGAGACAACAGAGTTAAACCTTAAGAAAAATAAAATTAGAAAGAATGCGAGACGTAAGCATGTATAAGAGTTTGGAGGTGCCAACTGGAAGCATGAATCACATAATCAGTTGCATCAAAGTACATATTATGACTAGATGAAACTAATCAATTGCAGAGAAAGAAATGACACCTAAAGTACCTAAGCAACAACAACATTTGAGGTTAAAAAAAAAAAAAGCAAGATCAAAATCGGGCATTCGATTCTACAATATGACAAAAACAAGATATCCTGACCTTAAAATGATTATGATTTCTTATCATGACCAGGAATCAAAAAAAATTAAGAATAACCAATTCATATGAGGCCAAGGAACAACTGTCGGCTACATGGATCAAATTCTTCCACTGTGCACTAGTGCAATTGATGGTGAGTTTTCGAAACCATTTAAATCCCTCCTAACTAATGCGTCCCAAGTTAACTTCGGTCTACCCCTACCCGTCGAATTGCTCAGTTTCTATTGAATCAAGTTTTCTAGTGGGGGGCATTTGTAGGCCTTCTTTGCACTTAATTGAAATAGAGGAGGATATGAGTGTGATAACAATCAACTACATCAACAGAAGAAAAAATGTAGTTTATCGGCATGATAACTTACTACCAACAACAATGATAAAATAATAGGCAGGTAAATGATTGACGCTCCATTTCATGAAGGAGTTTTCGAGAATTCGGAAGAATCAGAACAATGTTGAAAGATTGCAGTTGATGAAGTGAGTTCAGATGGACTAAAACCTAAAGAACGTGACGAGTTGCCTAAGGAAATTGTGAGCAAGGTGATCCTATATGAGTAAACATCAAGTCTTCAAGTCATGAATTGTAAAAGGGAAAAATCTAATTTCACTATCCTATTGGTACTGGTACTTTACTGAGATCAGTTTTCTTGTTGATCAGACCTTCCTGATCTGTAATAAACTTTGTTTTGACTATTAGAAGTGTATCTTATACTCTTTTCTCCTTCCTCTTTTTATTCTAAGTTACGAGGTATAGTTTACAATAATATTGAGCTTCTATCAGTCAACAAAGTATGTGACTACATCAAAGTTCAAACAATGCTTGGGTTTTTCGTGCCAATTGACTAGGTGTCCTTTCAAGGAGTAATACCCATACTGGGTATTATACGTTTTTTTAGCAAACATGCAAAGTTACAAGTGCAGGATCTGTCCAACGAACAATTGGTATTGTTGATAAGAAGCAATGGTCAAAGATATAATTGGTTTATATTTTCCATCACGACTACTGTATTTTGTAAGGGCTCCTTTCATAAGAATCATACAGAAACAAAAACATGGCTCCACTACAATACAGCTATAAACTAAACATGTAAACCTTGTTTACTTTGCATTTTCGCCTCCTTCAGCTTAAAGGATGCAATACTGGCATGCTTGCAGAACAACTGCAGTATTACTGTATCACTCGATCACTAGCAACATAAGAGGGGGGGGGGGGGGGGGGGGGGGGGGAAATCATGATTGAGCTGATGGAGAGAATGGAGAGAACACAGCATACACGATATGACGATATTTCCTTATGGTAGTCATCAGGATCAAGAGCATATTGTGTTCTTCAACCACGCAGCATTGGTTCAAATCCCATTCAGTTTGATTTAATGAATGTCCTCCAATCACATATTTATTGATCCAAACCGGTACAGCGGGGGAGCTTACGTCTTTGAGTTCATATAATTCAATGTCCAACCCAAATCACACATACAAACATTTTCAAAAACCAACTACTTATTCGATACTTGCACCAATCCGTTTTGCCATTAGCTAAGCGCGCCATTCAACTCCCCAACTATTTCATTGCAGCATGTGTCATAAAAATTTGACCTTCTTTCTCCAGCTAATTAAGGAGACTTCCCACATTTGATATTTGAGTAAACGATATCAGGAAACACGCGAAGACGCTCGATTGGGAGTTAATTACAATCAAATGACACTCATTTAGTTAGCTATGTAATTTGAACAAAAACAAACACGCAGCGGTCGACATAGAACCAATTTCACATCATTTTACACTACTCCAACAGTCCAAACCCCCAAATCTCATAACATCATCAAATAACCATCAATAGATCAATGAAAGCCCTGAAATTGACACAACTGAATCAAAACCTAAGAAAGAGAAGCAAATTGAGGAACGTACATCGATAATGGCACCGGCAGCCTCAGTTAACGCAGGCGAGATGTCGAGCAAGTCGCGCCTGATCAACACAAATACATAATCATGCCCTAAAAAAAATGAAACGAGAATGGATGGATTGATTGGTTGGTTGATTGCTCACAAGTGGAGGTTCTCGTCCTGAGGCTTGGAGATGGAGTCGGCGGTCAGATAGTCCTCGATGTTGGGCCGATCGAGGTCGATTTCGGAGCTCGATGAGTTCAGCTCCCCCATTGTTGATGAGCCCGTTCTGCTCTGCGTTGATTTATTTGGTTATATAGAATCTGGGGTTCACGCAAATCAACGCAGCGATGCCACGTGGCTATCCTTGCGGTTGCGACTGCGACTGCGACTGCGACAGTCAATTTGTTTGTGGGGAGTGAATCTCTGATCGTTAGACGACCCAACAGCTCGCTTCTACCTAGATTTTATCGATTTCTAGGGATTCGAAAAATATAGTAGTGTGACTCATCGGATTTTTTTTCTTTTTTTTCATAAGTGCAACTTAGTGAAAAAAGATCGACACTTTTATCACTCATCTAAAATAATTTGCACTTCTATCACTTTCTAAACTTTTTGACTGATCAACACTCCCTTTCATATATAAGAGAATTGATGACGTCGTTAGTTCACTAGTATTTTTTATTAAATTTTTTGTTTGCTTACGTGACATAAAAGTTGTGTTGACCAGTCAAAAAATTTAAAAGTTGATAGACATGTAAATTATTTGAGATAAGTGATAAAGTGCCAATATTTTGGCACCAAGTGACATTTATGCAAAAAAAAAAAAATAATAATAATAATAAAAAAAATAAAAGTCCAGACTCATCAATTTCACAAAAAAAAAAATTAATGTTTTAACCTATGTGGCTCCTTGCGCACAATTTAATATGTAATCTTATTATTCCTAATAGTGTTTTTTTTTTTTTTCAAATAACTCTACTGGCATCTCCTTCTCTTCCTTTTGCTTTTTACCTCTCTCTCTATATATATATACATTTTTTTTTTGTATGACATTTTAGCTTTTGGTATGATCTATACCATATATTTCGACATTCAATAACTCAACAATGTTGACAAAAAAAAAAGAGAAAATAACTAATCGCTAGCTTATTTTACATTTTGGCAACTTCCAGACAAATTTTTGTACTGATTTTGTTGAATTTCAACCCTCAACGATTAAAAAATCGAATTTAGAAGGCGCCATGAAGTTAATACCCCTACCATTTTAACATATATTTAAATTTTAAAAAATAAAATAATTAATTAGATTAATTACTCTAAATTTGATTATATCTATCAACAAGCACGAATCCTCAATTTTTGAGTGATAAGCAAAAAAGTTTTTTTTGTCTTTATTTTTTGTGTTATTTTATATACATCTTTAAATCACATTTTTTTGCCTTTTTTTGCATTCATATAATTTAATATATGTGAATTGCATCCCCTCAACTCTCTCTCTCTCTTTCTCTTCCCTTTTGCTCGCACTTGCCCTTATTTCTCCGTTTTTCATGTTTTGATTTTTTTTCAAGGCTCAATTCTTATGTATCTTCAATTCATAAATTGTTATTTTACGTCTCATTTCTTTGATTTTTGCACTGATTCACATTATAAAATGCATACTTGTAACCTTACACAACTTTAAACTTTAAATGTAGTATGAACTCAATAAGATGTTGTTATGAATTTCTACTAGCGTAACAAGGAGGCTCTAGTAATATTAGTTTTAAAATAAGAAGGAACGAAGCAAATTAAGAAAATTTTGGAGGTAATTTTTTTTTCCTTATAAAATAATGTCTTTTGGGTTTGATGATTGACTAATTAAACTAATTTATTACTTTTAAAATACTAGTTTCCGGCTTCCAAAAAAGATATTTTTCCATACCTGTTTTTCATTTTTTTTTTTTTGAGATATTTGTCCATATTTGTTGTTTTGGTAGTTACACCTTTTCAACTGTCAAACTGTCACAAAACTCACAAATATAGTTTATTGCATATGATGCAATCTCATTCAATATACTTTTGGTAGTTACAACTATACAAGTTTCATTTACCTATTTATAGACAATACAAAATCAATGTGATGTCATCTCAAATTACAAAATTACTAAATATTCAACACCAAAAAAAAGTAATAGTTCGTGGTGCAGACATGAACTAAAATGGAATCCAAGTCATTGTCAATACATGTGCAAGACCATACTTTTCTACATCAGTGGTGTCTTGCTAGGTTTCATTTTTAGTTTTATTTTTTCAAAAAGAATAGTAAAAAAATCACAGAAAATTATATACCCATCAACATAGTAATCGACAGTTTAACCCTTTACTCGAGGCACCTTTTGTTTTGGTCAACTTTACTCGAGGCATCTTATCTCATACTATAATAAAGAAAAATGAGAGGTATAACATAAAAAAATTAGCAACGTTGATACTTTAATTTGTCTTAGGGTTGCGATTTGTTGTTTATTCGGTGTTGTTGTTTTTGTTGTATAGAATAATCGTGTTATTGTCTGAAAAAAATTTTGTGTTTGAGTAAAAACCAATGTATATTTAGTTTTTTTTTTTTTTTTTTTTTTATTTTTTATTTTTTATTTTTTGTAATATGAATACCATATATGATTAATAGCCACCTCATTAACAATTACAAATATTCTTAATTATTATTATTACTATTTTTTTTGATATTGTGGTGTTCGAAATAATCTTTAACAATTTTAAATGGGACATATCTTACCTTAAAAGAGATATATCTCGAAAAGTTAAAAGATTCGAACATGTGACCTCAAAGAGCTTTAAGTGCATAATCAGTAGGCTCAAGTGCATAATGTTTAACAATCATTGACTATTATTATGGCCTCTCTTATTACATTAAATTCCAAAAAAAAAAAAAAAAACTCTTTCTATTTATATTTATTTGATTAAATATATTTTATCTATTTTTTGAGTCAAAATTTCACCTTGACTACACAGACTACAGCTTGACTGTTGACCCCTTAACCTCGAGATAATCAATTTAGTCTTCTTCTCTCCACGGTCTCCACCCACTGCATCATAAAACCCTAAACCCACTGCTTCGTGAATCCTGATCAGTGATCATCATCACCGTCCGTTTTTGGCAGTTATGACGGTTATGACAGTTACACTGAGAAAACTAGCCGTTACAGCCTTTATGGCGCACTTTAGCAGATTCTCAACGGCAGTCTCTGCTCATAAGCTCTGGACTTCTTCTTCTCCTTCTCTCACAGTGATTTCCCGCCATTTTTCCGGAATCGGTAACTTCTCTTCAATTAGTCGCATTAGATCGATTCCGACGCTCGTTTACGGTTTCGATTATGGTTTCGATTTCGATTGAATTGTATGGTTAGGAGTGCTTACTATTTTGGTCACATTGATGGTGTCAATTTGAAATGTTGCTAGTACGGGACGGCAAGGTTGCGAATTCGGGCGGGTTCGAGAAGTGGAGAAATGGGGGCGGGTTGGTTCACAAGTCTGCTGAGATAGATCCAACCACAGTTGTTGAAATTGGGGCTGTTGTTCATTATAGGTCTGTGCTTGGTCCTAATGTTCATGTTCAATCTGGAGTGGTTGTCGGAGATTCGGTGACGATTGGGCATTCGTCGAGAATTGGGTAATGCTTGTGTAACTGGATAATCCAATGAATGTTTGGTCTCATTGAGGGGCGGTGTGGGGTCTTTTTTGATGAATTTGTTGAATATGTTTCAGGTACAATGCTGTGCTCAGTAATTGTTCGATTGGCGATTCTTGCGTTATTTACAATGGAGCATGCATTGGCCAAGATGGTAAAAACTTTCTACTTGGAACCTGGAATTTAATGTCATTGGAGTCGTTTCGATGATAGTGTTGTCATCTGTTCTTTTAGCAAACGATGATTTGGATTTGAGTTTGTTATAGAGTATATTATTCATTGTAATTTGACAGATACAAATAGAGTTTAGATAACCAACCTCGTTCTTTTTTTTTTTCGCTCCATCATATTATTCATGTGATCGTGATTCAGTCTTATTGATTATATCTTTTCTTTCGACGTAGTGTTATATTCATTCAACTTAATTTATCAGCTTATATCACATCACTGTTCCTGTATTCTGAAATGGGCATTTCGATCTGTTACCAACAGGATTTGGGTTTTATGTGGATGAAAATGGGAACATGGTGAAGAAGCCCCAAGTTGGTAAAGTTCCAATTAATTGTTTCATTTAAATCAATTAAGTGTAACGATCCATGACTTGTGATCATATCTTTTATGTGCTGCCATTGCTTACCTGACCTCACTGTGTTCATGTCGCAGAAGGTTTATCTTTAACAGTCAATGAACACAGTTGTTTGATTCTTGCAAGTATAGCAATCTCTAATATGTTTACGTGCCTCTAATCATTCACCTATTTAGCTAGTTCATTATGTCAATCTTGCTGTTAGTTAGCTTGTTTATCATGGGTTTAGAGTGAACCCTTTTGCAAGACAGTCTCAAAATAAATGGCAGTTCTTAGGAATTAAATTTGGATGCGTACACATGGTGGCTCAATGGTTTGGTATGTGGTCACTTATGCAAGAGGTGGAGGGTGCAAGTTGCAAGTTTGAGGTGTAAAATAAGTTGGTTTCTTATCTTATAGGAAAAATGTGGATGTTCACAGTAAATTTTATAGTCACCATCCCAGGAATGAAAATTATCCTGTGAAATTGAGACTTCCCACTCAACAATATCAAATGGACAAAGTAAACGTGATGAAAGCATTATGTGTTTTAGAATTTGATCCACTCACCTTTTATTCGTCTTTGGTTTTATTTTGCTGGTCCAGATGCTCTATGCAAGGATAGGAAACTATGTGGAGGTGGGTGCCAATACTTGCATCGATAGGGGAAGGTATGACAATTTGCCTTTCTGAATATCTAAAAACTCATATTCCACCTTGAATATTAATGACCTGCTACATATTAGTTTGAATTCCTTTTGGTTTTACTCAGAGTGATATTTTGCTGCATCAAATTAACATGTTATTTGATTTGTGTGATGCTATATACTGCTTAATGGAACGGCTACTTAAGTAAATTCAGCTGAGAATTACCACTGTACGGATCTCCGGTTGTACAGTTTAGTCATGAGTTGCAACATCATTTGTATCTACCAAACAATTGTTGTCAACAATCATACTAGTATATTGTGCATTCATGTATCGAAAAGAATTTGCTAGATGGTTTTTCTCTATAAGATCGAATAACCTGTGGAGAAAAGACAAGCAGGCTATTTTACGCTCTTTGACTGTGAGTGTTTTGGTAAATGCCCCTTATTGATGTTGTTTTTGGTTATTTTGTCTCTTCTTGACATAATTCTAAGTTGAGTAGTTTCAAAATGAAAGTTGTCTTTTTTTTTGGAGAAAGTAAGAATTAGAATAACCAATCAAAATTATCAAATCACTGCAGCAAATTTGTCCACCTTCCAATCATAGGATGTAAGAGTCAATCACTAAACCGAGGAATGAGTGATTATGTAGTGAGGACAATATTGTAATGTCAGGTTAAGTAGGACGTTGAGGGTGAGATGATCGGGACCATATTTGTGTTCCTAGAAAGTTCCTAGAAAGACTATACTTGTGTTCCTAGAAAATTCCTAGAAATTAGAATTGTAACAACTCAATTACTATATATAGAAGAGAAGCTCTCTCAAGAATGGACATTGAGAAAAGAAAAGTTTTCTTGTCCATCAATTCTCTCTTGTTCTTTCATCTTTCTCAACATGGTATCAGAGCATTGAAGGTCTCATCGCCATAGATGATCCTGCACAGAAGGAGAAACGATTATCAACATATGGAGCAACGAATTCTTCTTCGACTGCTCATCGTCTTCTCGGTCCATTCGGTAACTCTCTCAATCAGATCGTTTCTATCAAGTTAAATAGTACAAACTTTTCGTTATGGAAGTCCATTGTAGTTCCTTTGTTAGAAGGTTGTGGATTTGATGGTTTTCTACTTGGCACTACGCCATGTCCTGATAAATTTCTTGATAATGGTAAGGTGAATCTTGAGTATCAGGAATGGTTCTATTGTGATAAAATATTATATGGATGGTTGTTATGTGCCCTAGAATCTAAAATTGGGAATCAAGTGAACATTGTTCAAGGTTCACAGAAAAGAACAACACTTGAACTGTGGCGTTGTATATTAAATCAATGCAGTTCAAATAATAAGGCACAAATTCAGTTTTACAAAACATCCATAAGAACTACTCTTAAGGGATCTATGAAAATGAGTGAATATTTCAAAAAGATGAAAGATATTTCTGATAATCTTGCCACAGAATGAGAACCTATTCCAATTTTTGAGTTGATCTCGCGTACCTTATCTGGCCTAGATAGTGAATACTTACCTATCACATCTGTTCTTGAACAAAATGATAGTTTAACCTGGCAAGATGTGCAGTCTACACTTCTTGGATTTGAGGCAAAATTAGATATGTTGTCTGGATTGAGTTCTTTGAACATTCAAACATCAAATCAAGTGAACTTTGCTGAAGTGAGACAAGGAGGGACACTAACTTGGACTAATCAAAAATCTCAGCAGGGAAACAGTGGTCATGGAGGAAGAAATTATAATGTTCGAGGCAGAGGTGGTAGGAATAATAGAGGAAGAGGAAGATATCAAACTAATAATAGACCGTCAAATTTGCAATAAGAATGGACATACAACCGTTGTATGTTATTATAGACCTGATACGAGTTACAATGGTGCACAAAGTTTCAATGGACAAGGAAATCAGTATCAGAATACTAGTTTTCATGGTCAAGGAAATCAAGGTATGAGAGTTGGTTTAGCTGGGACTTCTTCAACCTCGAATCATTCTGCTTTCATTGCTTCTACAAAGTCATCTTCCTCAATCTGGCATAAGAGACTTGGTCATCCTTCTCACCAAGCATTGCAGCAAGTTTTGAAGACAAATTTGAGTTTGTTCAGTTTAAATAAGGATTTCTGTAATGTTTGTCCATTTGGAAAGCATCATGCTTTGCCTTTTTCTGAATCAAACAGTTGTAGTAGACATGTATTAGAATTCATTCATACTGATGTTTGGGGACCCGCACATGTCAATTCTATAGATGGATACCGATATTACATTACGTTTCTTGATGATTTTACCACATTTACATGGATATTTCCACGTCAAATGAAATTTGATGCTTTCAAAGTGTTTCAGCTGTTTAAATTACAAGTTGAAAATAAGTTTTCCACTAAAATTAAGAAAATTCAGTCAGATTAGAGAGGTGAATTCAGAGTGTTTAAACCATTTTTAGAAAGTCATGATATTATATTTCAGCATCCATGTCCATATACTCATGAGTAGAATGGAAGAATAGAAAGGAAACATAGGCATATCGTCGAAACCAGTTTAGCATTATTGGCTCAAGAAAAATTACCGTATAAATTCTGGTGGAATGCATGTGAGGCAGCAGTGTTTATAATTAACAGATTACCCACAAAAGTGCTTCAAGGTATTTCTCCTTATCAGAAATTGTTTCAAGTTTCCCCAAATTACCACATTTTGAAAGTTTTTGGGAGTGCCTGTCATCCATACACCAGACCTTATAACACAAATAAGTATCAGTTTAGATCTGAAAAATGCTTGTTTTTGGGCTATATTTATGCACACAAAGGATATAAATGCTTGAATGGATTGGGAAAGTTGTATATTTCTCGACATGTTATTTTTAATGAGGAAGAGTTCCCATACTCTACTTTATTTCCAGCTGATAGTAAAGGAAAGGACATTGCTCAGAACATAAATCAAGGGCCGGTTATCTCTCTTCCTATAATGAGACCTATGCCTAGTTCTAATCGAGTCTCTCAAATTACTCCAACAACTACTGATGTATCTAGTCCTTCTTCTCATCATGACCGTCCTACAAGTAACCCTTATGTAGCCATACCTGAAACTTCATCAACAAATACTACAACTGCACCTGCTAGTCATACTGAAGTCACTGTTGGGAATAGTCATTCCATGATTACAAGAGCAAAAGCAGGGATTTCTAAGAAAAAGGTATTTGTCTCTACTATTGATTCGTTAGATCAAATTCCCAAATCTGCAACTGAAGCTTTATAGATTCCTCATTGGAAAGATGCCATGGACAGGGAGTTTCAAGCACTAATGAAGAATAATACATGGAGCCTTGTTCCTGCTTCTCCACATCACAATATTGTTGGGAACAAGTAGATTTTTATTGTCAAGAAGAATTCAGATGGTTATATCAACAGATATAAAGCTCGATTAGTGGCTAAGGGGTTTAAACAAGTTCCTGGTATTGATTTCACTGAAACCTATAGCCCAATTGTGAAGTCATCTACTATACGAGTTATCTTATCTATAGCTGTAACTTTTGGTTGGCAAGTTCGACAGCTTGATATAAATAATGCCTTCCATAATGGAATTTTGAATGAAGAAGTGTACACTCATCAACCAGAGGGCTATATGGAATCAAGGACTAATGGCATGGTCTGCAAACTTCATAAGGTACTTTATGGTCTCAAACAAGTTCCAAGGGCTTGGTTTACACGCCTTAAACAACAATTGCTTGCTTGGGGATTTTATAATTCCAAATCTGATTCTTCATTATTCATATTAAGGTACAAAGGGAGTATGTTATATGTTCTCTTCTATGTGGATGATATACTCATTACTGGAGCTCGATTGGATCATATTCAAGAGTTTATTAACCGTCTCCACACTACATTTGCACTTAACGATATTGGTGACATTAGTGTGTTTCTTGGTTTTGAAGTTCATCGTCATACCACTGGTTTGTATCTTACTCAAACTAGTTACATTCAATCTCTTCTTCAACGAGCTGGAATGATTGGTACCTAACCAGTTGATACACCTGCTGTGTTAGGCAAAGATTTTTCTGGTGACTCTGCTTCCTTATTCAATGATCCTTCATTATATCGAAGTTTGTTAGGTGGTTTACAATATGTGGTTCATACTAGGCCTGACATTGCATTCATTGTGAATCGATTAAGTTTCAACAATCACCTACTACTTCTCATTGGCAAGCTTTAAAGAGGGTTTTGCATTATTTAAAGGGAACAATTCATCATGGTTTTGCATTAAGTCAGTACTCCTTCTTACTGGATACTCTGATGTAGACTATGCATCTTCAGTAGAAGATCGCAAATCTATTGCAGGCTATGCAGTGTACTTTTGATCAAATCTAGTTTCTTGGCAGTCTAAGAAACAAGGTGCGGTTGCTCGATCTAGTACGGAGTCTGAATATTGAGCGTTAGCTCATGTTGTTGCTGAAATTTCTTGGTTACGTTCTTTAATTACTGAGTTACAGTTTCCTTTATTAGGAAAACCCATGCTTTGGTGTGATAATATGAGTGCTGCAGTTTTGGCCCATAACGCAGTGTTTCATTGTAGCGGCCCACCCCTGGTGGCACCACCACTCACAGGCAGTGTGCGGTCACCCTTTAGGTTCAGTCCACACCATCCGCATCCCCCCCTCACACCTCACGCGTGGGCGTGAGGGGGGGACGCGGATGGTGTGAACTTGACCTACAGGGTGACCACACACTGCCTGTGAGTGGTGGTGCCACCGGGGGTGGGCCGCTACATTCATGCTCGGACTAAACATGTCGAGATTGATTTTCATTACATAAGAGATCAAGTGATTGAAGGGAAGTTATCGGTTCATCATGTTCCTTCTCATGATCAAGTTGCTGATTGTTTCACCAAAGCCTTGTCAACTTCTCGATTTCATTATTTGAAGTCCAAACTTGGTGTTCTGATTCTACCCCTGCGTTTGAGGGGGGATGTAAGAGTCAATCACCAAACCGAGGAATGAGTGATTATGTAGTGAGGACAATATTGTAATGTCAGGTTAAGTAGGACGTTCAGGGTGAGATGATCGGGACCATACTTGTTTTCCTAGAAAGTTCCTAGAAAGACCATACTTGTGTTCCTAGAAAGTTCCTAGAAATTAGAATTGTAACAACTCAGTTACTATATATAGAAGAGAAGCTCTCTCAAGAATGGACATTGAGAGAAGCAAAGTTTTCTTGTCTATCAAGTCTCTCTTGTTCTTTCATGTTTCTCAACATAGGACATACTATATACTATATAGAATAAGACACTCTTTCCTAAAACTTCCTTGTCAGTCTATTCCTTGTTTTCAATAGTATCTTTGGGAAGTTAGATTTGGTAAATTGGGTAACTTGGAATTGACCGACTGAACGTGTTTTGCAGCTGGAGAGACACAGTTATTGGAGACTATTCCAAGATAGATAATTTAGTTCAGGTTTGTTTTTTTTTTTTTTCTTTTCATGACTTTTATTCATTTATCTTGTTCTTTTATTCAGTAAATCACAGTACTATAAACTTGCAGATTGGTCATAATGTTGTTATTGGAAGGTATTGTATCCTTTGTGGACAAGTTGGTATAGCAGGATCTGTGACGTAAGTAACTTCAAGAATGTATTTATTAGAAATTTCTTATATTGTGCTCCTTATTTTATTTAAAGGACGTCAAAACCTTTGGAACATTATGCATTGCCACTTCTTCACCCTCTAATTTTTGGTTACTAGGATGGGAGACTATGTCACTTTGGGAGGCAGGGTAGCAATACGAGATCATGTTTCTATTGCATCCAAGGTAATTGATCACCATTTTCAGTACCAATTTCAGAAATGTGTCATAAAAGTCATTTTACTTGTTACTGACCTGGTTCTTGATTCTTAAATCAATCTGCTAGTCTGTTAAACCTTGATAAGAATTCCAAGATGTATTCATTTTAAACTTGTCGTTTCTTAATGATTGTGGGATGTTCCTGACCAGTGACTGTTGAACTGTCTACATGCCGTCTCCTAGAGGTATCTATTTAGCTAATTTTATAGGCCTTAGTTAACAATTTTTTTTTTTGTCTCCGTATTCAATATACTTTACATATGACGCCAAATCCAGGTTTAATAATTTGTTTCCGCTGAATGGTTTTTGTTCTTCATTCTTTCCTTCTTTATACTGTGATTTGTATGTTATTTTGTGTTCTATGTATTATCTAATCCCCTCTATTAAGCCCGTGTATTGCTGAAGAATGATTTAGGAATAGCCTAAAAGAAGCAGCTGAGGTTTTCTTTCTTCTTTTTGGCCTGTCACTAATGCATGCAGAAATGCTTCTAATTTGATCATGTTAACTGGTATTCTTAGGTTCGTCTAGCAGCTCTTAGTTCTGTTACTAGAGACATCAAAGAACCAGGGGACTATGGTGGCTTTCCTGCGGTAAGAACATTATCTGTGTCAGTCTACTATGCTTCAGATTAAACCCTTAAGGCCTTGAGTAATTAATATGCTTGCAAAATCCAATATAAACAATGCAATTATGTTATATAATTTTTATGTCTGTACAGGTCCCAATCCATGAATGGCGCAGACAAGTGGCCAGTGCCACCCTACTGAGAAAAAGAAATTAATAGACTTCCGTATAGTGGATAAAGTGAGATCATAGGGCTCAATTTTGATGGCGCTCTGGAGCTCGACAATCTTGATTCTCAAAAGCTTCTAGTGTCACTGTCCTGATGCATAACATTTTTCACCGATCCATAACATTTTTCACCTACTAAAGGAGGTACATTTATTCAAGGCTTTGGATACCCTTGATTGTAAATGGGCGGAATTAAGATTTTCTCAAGTTTAACGTCAGTGTTCTTCTGTGTTCTTTCGACCTTGGAATTTAAAGGTTTTGATTTGTCTAATTGTTATTTGTTAAAAAAATTGTGCTCAATTTTAGATAGCAATGGTTCATACCAACTTCAGAAAATTCATGTGATCAAGCGTTCGGAGTCCATTCTCTTTTTCTAGAGTATTTTCTATATTTCCATGTTATTTCCGTATTTCTTTCATAATGACTTAGTATGTGCTTTGCTCAAAGTGGGAAAAAAAAAAGAATAGAGAAGAGCTTGATCATGAAACAAACATTCATCAGAGAGCTGATTTTATATTATTGAGACCTCCCATATAAATACTGAAGTTTTTGAGTGTTACAAAACCTTCTCCGCACTATTCGCTCATCTCATGTGGAGATGAGGAACAAAGGACAGAAAAAAAA
This sequence comes from Stephania japonica, assembly GCA_039657345.1. Lineage (NCBI taxonomy): Eukaryota > Viridiplantae > Streptophyta > Magnoliopsida > Ranunculales > Menispermaceae > Stephania > Stephania japonica. Next base: position 76,909,348 of record CM077556.1, read on the forward strand.
ATCAACAGATTGTCAAAATCCGCTTCTTTGGTATAGGTTTCCTAATGAAAAGAACATGAAACTAAAACATCAATGCTGATGAAGTCAACACTTAGGAAGATCAGATGGTGGCGGCGGAAGCTTCTGATTAGGTAGATCTCCGTCCAGTACAGCCCATGCCATCTTCAACCCCCAGCTCGTATGGATTTCTAGATGGCAATGCATGAACCATACGCCTGTTCTCAGATCAAGACCATGCACACACAATTAGCAGATAATTGAAACAATTGGAAATAATTGTCTTGGCATATCTATTCTGCACTAGAGTCCATAATCTCAATAGTTGTTTATTTACGCGACTCCTGATACTGTTTTGTTAATATATAACTGACATGTAGCAAAAACAGTTGTTTTGAACTTTCAAGACACTTTCTTCTTTGACTTGTAAGCTTTCCTTGGTTTTATTTCAAAAATTATGTTTTTTTTTTTTTGAATACCAAAAATTATGTTTATATATTAGAGAAACGATTTGGTTCTTGCTGCTGAATGTAGAACTTTTTGTATGAAATCTCTTTTTTTTTCCCTTAATTCTATCATCTCTATTTTTTATTTCTTATTTTGAACTCTATCATCTCCATTCTCCAAAAAAGGACAAGTATTGCAGGTATTTATGGTGCTTCAGATTGAGGAAATTGAGCTTCTGATTCGCATACCTGGGTTGTCTGCTTGGAAACGAATCGCTACCCACCCTCCAGCTGGGACACCAATGGTGTTCCTCTCCACAGGGTCTAAAAGGTTGAACTTTGCAGCATCTTTGCTGGGATTGTAATTGCCGAACCCCATTCCTACGACAAAGAAGTTGAACCCATGGAGATGAAGAGGGTGACTCTCAGCACCTAAGATACTAGTATCCTGCATCACCAACTCCACGCTAGCATTGAAAGGCAGCACCACCAGCTTTGTTCCATTGCTTACATTGGTGTTGGTTGGGGGGTTTCCAGTGTAGTTGAAAGGCAAGGTTGGCTCATAAGGGAAGTCGGCAGTGTAAACCTTATAAGACTGTCTCAAGAAATGTGCTTGAAGCAGCGCTGTGGTCGGTAGAGCAAACGAGACATTGTTCACAGAAGCTGCGAACATGGAACCATTGGGACCTTGGCAAGTGTGGTTTTTCGGGCAAGGGTTGGTGCCAAGTCCAACTGTGAAGAAGAAGCGACGGGTCACAGTTTTAGGAACGTTAGCGGGAAATTGGAGCGAAGCAAGACTGCGAAACCTCTTGGTGAAGTTAGTCGCAAAGGAGGTGTCATTGAGGGTAGGAAGTTTGGGTTTGAAGAGTGGAAGCTTTTTAATGTTTTGAGTGACATCACTCGGATACTCATATTCGAGGATTCCAGCGGTGGTGGAGTTGTCAAAGGTGCCTTGGCCCGTAACATACGGCCTTGCAGCCATGAGGAAGTTGGCATTTGGGTTATATGGTTTGGTGTGGAGGAGGACATTGGTAGTCTGGCCAGGGGTGATTAGAAGGGTGGTGGTGTTGAAGGGCTTCACATAAACGGCATCAGCGTCTACAACAGTGAGTGTGTGGTTGGCTATGCTGAAAAAGAGCTCATCATTGAGTGCAGCATTAATGAATCTCAGAAGATAAGTCTTCCCTGGCTTCACCTTCAGCCTGAAAGTATCTGCGGCGCTCAAAACCGCATAAAGAACAGGTAAGACTCGCTGAAAACTCCTTTTCACAATTAGTATATTTTGCTCAATTTGTTGCCTTCATTAAGAAATATTTAAAGTCGACACGCACCTTTGGCGGAGCAGTTGTACAATGGCCCAGGGAGTCCATTGATGGTGTAGGCATCAGATACATTGGGTCCTCCTCCCGTCTGCAAAGCCTGCTTGATAATTGCTTCTGGGTCTGTGTTAAACCACTCTCCTGAAGATTCAAACAAAAACATCGCAATTCGCTCGTCTTGTGAGCTAAATTGAGAAAAAAACACAATGATCCGATAGCAAGTCATTGATATTAGATTTGCTCATACTGACCAAAAATGATGGGGATTTCCTTGTGAGGCTTAACAAATGGGTAAGGCACATTGTGCTTGGGGAGGATGATAATGGGTCCATAAACAGTTGCTCTCAGCCATGAAATGTGGGCATGCCAGAACAAAGTTCCTCTCTGGCCTGTAATGGTGAAGTTGTAGACATAGGCCTGGCCAGTCTGGATGGGACATTGTGTTACATATGCCGGTCCATCGGCCCAGCCACTCTGGAGCTGTCGAATTCCATGCCTGTTTCCGACGTAAATTTGATTAATTATGATGCATTTTAGATTAGTAGTTAGTGAGTTATATCATGGATCATAAGTTGCTAAGATTTTAGTGTACCAATGAATGGTGATATTGTCCTTGACGTGGTTGATCACTTTGACAACCACTCTGTCCCCTTCTCTTGCAACAATTCTTGGTCCTGGAAACTGCCCATTCACAGTAACAATGCTTCTTGTGTGGCAAAGCCTTGTCACATTCTTCAATTCAATCTGCAAGCAGAAGCTCAAACAGGTAAGAATCATTAAAAGGATGTGTGCTCTTTTAGAATATTCATCAACTTAAATATTTAGTAATGAAATGCAACACTTACATCAAACTTGTAGTGCCTTGTTATGCCAGAATCTGCTGCATTCGCAGTCCCTGGCAGAATCAGCATAGCGAGGAACGCAAAAAGCAGTGCCGTAAGCAACGTCGTTGAATGAAGAAGACTATTATTTGCACCAGCCATTTTTATGTTTAAGAGAGAAGTGGTGAAATCAGCTCACTCACTACTCTTCAAAATGTTGGATGATCATGGAAGACTTGGAGACCCCTTATATAGAGAAGGGATGTTGATTAGGTGATCGAACTATCAGAACAAAATAGAAACAATATTTGCAGTTAAACACCAGCCTAGCTAGCTGTTGTTTCTCATAGTAAATGTTGGAGTATGTATGAATTCAATGTTTAACAATTTTTTTATGTGTTTGACTGAGTGTCAACTTCATCAACATTCTAAAGAAAGAACAGCATTGTCCCTGATAGTGAAGATTTCACCTGCTCAGCTTACTGTATACTCTCTGCCGACCAAACAACTTCATTTCTTACATGCACAATTAAGCCTTGAAAACACAATACATGTGGTTTTCTTTTCACATAGACAAATACCCTTTATCATGTTCTTGATGGACAAGGCATGTAATAATATGTGTACATATCAGCAGATTAAAAGGGTGGTTTTGTTTGTAAGTCAATTTCTGATGTGGATGTGTGCATTCATCATGCCCATGAAGTACGCATAGCTAGTTGTCCAACCATGGTTGGTAATAATGTCTGAGAGAGAGAGAAGGACATGCAACCCAACTTTCTTCTAAGCAAGAACTCATATTTTGTATTAGTTTTTTCTGTTTCAATTCACTAGAGAGGCCCAAGAGAGACTCACCTACTTTTCTTCTTACATGGCCTCTTCAATGTCATTTATCTATTTGTATATATAAAATTTTCCTAAACTCGCACATACGGTCGATATGTCCGAGTGGTTAAGGAGACAGACTCGAAATCTGTTGGGCTTTGCCTGCGCAGGTTCGAATCCTGCTGTCGACGTTTTTCCCTTTTTTTTTTTTTTTGTTTCTTTGTGTAGACACCCATCCTTATTGCAACACCGATGGAGCCGTTGCCGCGTCGACTACATAAATCAAACTCTCTGCTGCAGACCATCAATGTTTTTCCAAAAAATTGAAGTTGAAGTTCAGATTCTTGATAATAATGAACTGAGAGTTTGGAGTTATGAGCTTTCTAGGAGCAATACAATATATGGCTAAGCTCTTTGAGATGTGCGTGCGCGTCATTAGGTGTATCAAGTGGCAATTGGCAAGGTCAGTGCCAAAAGTGGATTACTTGAACTTTTTCCTTCAACAAAAACAACAAAACCTAAATGTGGCGGCCCTAATTTCCAGAGTCGCCCCGTGCTAACAGTTACTTCTCCAGCTCATGCACCAGAAGTAACTGCCACGTCATATCTCTATCCATCGTCTAAGAATCTTCAAATTAGGGCTATTTATCCATAAGCAACAGCGGAAGTCTTGTCTTAATAAAAGAAACATTATATAAAGTTATTTAATTCAATCTATTGTGGAAAACTTAGCTATACTTGCATATAGGCGATCAACTATACCAATATATATACAAGTATGGAAGTGGTTGTAGTCTCTCATCCCAAAGTAATACAAAATATCAACATAATACACTAGCAACATACGTACTAGCAGACTTCGGCGTAGGCAAGACATATATAATCGCCAAAGATCTTCTTACCCCAGCTGATACTGGTATCTGCACTCAGTTATCACAAAAACCAGATAACGAGTCCAGTAAGTAAAATCCCAAGGAAAACCACCAGGCATTTCAATTTATGAACATAAATGGAAACCAATAAACAATGTTAAATAATCATGCAATAATCAAGGAAATAACACAGTCAACTGCTCAAAAGGAAATGCATGAATACCAACACGAAGATAACAAATGGGTGTGCAATAAATACCGCCAGTGTAGCTAGGATCAGTGGCCCGGTCTTACCCTACTCCAATGACCCCGCTGACTGTATCCTAGTCACCAAATACATTTGAGAAGAACAACCCCACACACCGAAAAAACTGTCGGAACGCTACCGTTCCCATCAAAATCGGATTTAGATTGACAAAGAAATAAAGCTCAATGAATAGAATAAGAAAATGCAATAGTGGTGTTTAATTGGGTTTTACATACCTCAATCCGCGCTCAACAAACCCCGAAAATATCCCCGGTTCGACCCTCAACTAATTCCTGACTCAATTCCACTGTCTTGAGACTCCTGGGACCAAATTTCAAGGTTTATTGGTCAATAATTTGGTTTATAATCAATTATGTCCAATTTCACACTAAATTCTATTCCAGATGATCATTAGCACGCTAATTGATCTCGATCACTATTCATCATCATTTCCAGAAAGAAATTAGCGCGCTAATTCAAGCTATTAGCGCGCTAATAGCACTCTGTCAGGCATTTCTAGATTCAAATTTCTGGATTCCAGCACCTCCTAAACCCATTCAAATTGATTTTCCCACTTCCCACATGCCTCATTGACACCCAAAAACATCATTAAACACGAATTTATCGAGCTTAAACCTCAAATTCAACAAATCATAAAAATCATGTTCAAAACCCATTTTCACAAATTCATCAAATCTCTCTCAAACTTGATCAAATACACAACTCATGTTATACCAACCTCATAAACATGAAATCTCAACCAAATACAGAATTTAACACTTCACAAATTCGAATTTTCTCAAATTCTTCAACAAAACCGAAATCTCATAAATCACCCAAGTTTGATGAATCATACCTTGGGATCTTGTTGTTGTTGTTGTTGGACGCCTCAATCACCCTTCCAATCCTACTTTCCTTCCCACTGATTCTCTCCTCTCCATTTCTCTCTACTCGTTCTTCTCCATTTGACCACTTCCTCATTGTTTGATTGGTCAAACATGTATATATAGTTGGGTTCTTGATCAACTGTGTACACCCATCTCGAGGACAATCCTGTGGTCACTAACCACCCTGTGTCACCCAACCTCTTGACACCTTATCTTGACACTAGCCACCCTGTTGTGCATCTCGAGAACCATCCAACGGGTGTTGATTATTCCAGCCACAACTATAGGACTTTACAATTCCAATTGATTTGACCTATATAAATTGTCAAATCCACTCAATAAATTCCCAAAATTTATAAATAAGGTCACACTAGTCTCCCGACCACTCGACACTCAGTGCCCCGCGTCCGGCACGCACATCGAGGCGGTCCCACACTTAGGGCACCAAATATAATTTTATCCTAAGGTTATATTAAATTTCCATTTAATTAAATCCTCCACCTTAGTCATGCTTAATAAATTTAATCTAATCAAACCCCAACGCTCGGCTTTACTACTTCCGAACCCCCCGCGTTGGCCTGACTCACACCGCGAAACCCCGGCGCTCAACCTTGCCCGACATCAAGTTACACACATGTGATGTTTATATAAATAATAATAACTTTCCCATCACAATAATAAACATGCAACATACACAAATAACATAATACAAGCCTGGGTACTCATTTTCAAGTTAACCCAGCTATCCACGTAACGCCCAAATTACCTGTTAATCCTCGTGATTAACACTAATCATGACTTAATTAATTTGGGCCGTTACACTAAAACCATCAATCTCAAAGTTGTTTGGGTTGACTATATAAATCAAACTCTCAGTGCAGACCATTGATGTTTTTCCTAAAAAATTGAAGTTGAGGAATTCTTGATAATAATCAACTGTGAGTTTGGAGTTGTGAGCTTTCCAGGAGCAATACAATATTGGCTAGGCTTAATTGGTTAAAATATCTTAACATTTCACAATTTTTGTTATTATATCATAACCTTTTGACATTTGTTATTATATCCTAACATTTTTAAATTGTTTGATTTGTATCCTATGCTATTTTTTAACTCAAAATTTGATAAATTGGCACATAAATAATAAATTTAAAAACCACCTCATCATCCATAATTATTAAATTTATTATTTACATTTATTTACATTCATTATTTGAGTGCCACATCTTCAAATATAGACTTCAAAAGTGATTCAAATTAATCAATCTAGAAATGTTACGATATAAAAACAAAACTTAAAAGGTTAGGATATAATAACAAAAGTTGAGAGAGGTTATAATTTTTTATTTTTATTTTTATTTTTTTTTTGGTGTAGACCCCGTCCTTATTGCAACATCGACTGAGCCAGTTGTCGCGTATCAGTGCCTAAAAGTGGGTTACTCAACAAAGACAACAAAACCTCAAACCGTCAATCTCAAAGTTGTTTGGGTTGACTACATAAATCAAACTCTCTGCAGTCCATTAATGTTTTTCCAAAAAACTGAAGTTGAAGTACAAAGACTTCTTGATAATAATGAACTGAGAGTTTGGAGTTATGAGCTTTCTAGGAGCAATACAATATATGGCTAAGCTCTTTGAGATGTGCGTGCGCGTCATTAGGTGTATCGAGCGACAACTGGCTAGGTCAGTGCCTAAAGTGGGTTACTTAAGCTTTTTCCTTCAACAAAAACAACAAAACCTAAAACCATCAATCTCAAAGTTGTTTGGGTTGACTATATAAATCAAACTCTTTCACTGCAGACCATTGATGTTTTTCCAAAAAACTGAAGTTGAGGAATTCTTGATAATAATGAATTGAGAGTATGGAGTTGTGAGCTTTCCAGGAGCAATACAATATTGGCTAAGTTTAATTGGTTAAAATATTTTAACGTTTCACAATTTTTGTTATTATATCATAACCTTTTGACATTTGTTATTATATCCTAACCTTTTTAAATTGTTTGATTTGTATCCTATGCTATTTTTAACTCAAAATTTGATAAATTGACACCTAAATAATAAATTTTAAAAACCACCTCATCATCCATAATTATTAAATTTATTATTTACATTTATTTACATTCATTATTTGAGTGTCATGTCTTCAAATATAAACTTCAAAAGTGATACAAATTAATCAATCTAGAAATGTTAGGATATAAAAACAAAACTTAAAAGGTTAGGATATAATAACAAAAGTTGGGAAAGATTAGAATACTTCAACCAATTTAGCCTATTGGCTAATTTGGCTCCATACCAGAATTTAAAATGAAACTGACTACATTGCTAGTAATCTGCACCAGGGCATTGATCGTTCCAAAAATAAAAAGTATAGTTCTCAGAATGTTCACTGTATGAACCAGGCAAACAATTAAGACACTCTAAAATAATAAGTATTGAGAGCACTTCTATAACTTGTAGACAACAGATTTCCTGTCCAAGGAATCCACATTCTACCGACGCTAACAAAAAAGCCCGCTCAACTTCCATGCATTTCACCTAGCTGAAGCTCTTGCACTCATGGATGTATGATAATTGGTGCTCCGTTGCTTCCTGTACGACGTATAAACATCATCATACTGACTGACTTCATTTGGGTTAGCTGTGGCGCCAAGTCCAAGCCGACCCGAACTGCTAGACCCTGGTTTCCGTTCGACAGTGCCGTCAGGATATGTTCCTGTTTCAGGGTCTGCCTGCAAGTTTGGAGGCGGAGGGATACGCGCTCCCCCCTTTCTCACTGGTTGCTCCCTTTCGTACTCGTATGTGTCATCGTCTTCGTTTGAATCAGATGGTTGCATAGGCCCTTCTGAAGGGTTCACCTCACCAATCTCTTTGAAGAACTTTGAAACTCGGTCCAGAATCTCTGATGGCGAAACTGTTGATGGGGGGATAACTGTGGGAATGTCCAATGGACTCATTGGCGAGTAGGGTACTCCACTGCCTATCTGCATCTTACGGACCATCCCTGGGATAAGGCCAGGAGGGAACAACGGATATGGAGGTAGTTTCTCTCCGAGATTACCAGACTGAGCAGGCATCAAGTTGGAACCAGGTTGTTGATTTGGAGGTGGAATAGATGGTGGTACCGATGCAGATCCTGCAAAAGGATTTACAGTCAATGATGATGGGTGAAGAGAAGTCGGCCCTGAGCTTGGGAGGAACTGGTGACCTAGAGGCGGCGCAAACAGTGATGCTGCAATTGGCATTTGCTTATCTAGTTGGTCCTGATCAAGTGAACCTGGCAATGAACTTCTCTGTTTTTCACCTTGCCATTGGTTGAGACCTTGCAACGCTGTTTGTTGTGTCAAACCTGCAGAACAAATTCTTTTGTTGAATGAAAATAAATATAAGCAAATTGCAATCTGACACTAGGAATGCACGTGGAAAAGGTTGAAAGTGTGATTTGCATGCATAGAGAGCATTTGCGTAGCAGGAACTTTTTACTAGACTACCAGAGTATAAGACAGTGATGTGAAAACAGGCAAAATTAGAAGTGAATGCAAGTCCAAGAAGTGGTGCGAGTAAAACAAAAAGACAACATAGTAGGGTAATTTGCACAAATGAAATTATATAATAAACCAATAAGGAGTTCTTGATAACAGTTCACAACAACAGCAGAGTGGAGAAAATGGAACCTAAAATAGCGAATTTAGATATAATTAAGAGTTATATGACCTGACAATATACAACAGAAAAATGTTTCTTCATAAAAGGAGAAATAGTACTGCATAACAAAACCGTATAATTGGAATAAAACTTTGCTGAGTTTAGTAGAATTTCTGGAACTTGATCATATATAATATATAAAATAAAATAGATATAATCAGAAAAGGGCTTAATAGAGTTGAACTGAGTTTTTGACAATGTCTCTCACTAATAGAGTAATATCCCACAATGTCACTAATTTATTCAAAAAATAAATTGTTATCTTCTCATCTGGCACCCCTTAGTATACTTCTTGTTTTGGGGGGAAAAAAGAAGAATTGATGAAAGAATGGCAAATATCATGATTGTTTTGTGTAGCTGGCATTATATGTGTATGCGACTGGGCATGTTCTCAGAGTTTTTGTATAATTTCTCTATGTATAGATAGACATAATATGATAATATGCTATCCTTAGTTTTCCCCTAAAAAAAAAAAAAGGAGAGAACGGGTACCTATAGGATCTGATGCCATATTGGACAAATCCTTTGAAGCTGATGGGAATGAAGGTGGCCCACCAAGCATCTCACTCTCGAAGGCATATATGGTATCAGAATCATAAACTTCCTTTGACGCCCAGAACTGCAAAATTTTCTGCAGTCGAGCCTGATTTCCTTCCTTGTTATGAGGGTTGTGGTAAATTCTTGCAAGCATCGAACCCATAACGGGTTTAAAAGCAAGGGCTTCATTGTCAACGTCATGAGGATTAACCCTACGCTGCAAGCTGCGCATTCTCACAAGGAACAAACTAGTATTAGAATTAAATTACACCTTTATAGAATTTAAATTTTTTTTTTTTTGTTTTTGGTTTAATTCCACTGATCTGATCAGAAATAAGTGAGGCGTCTGCCAAAGATTACAGTCATTTCTAGCTAGGCCTAGTCAAATCATTTCATGAGCCCACACAAGTTGCACCATATAATCTTTCTTTCTCATTTAATTGTAATAACTTATGAATCACCTGAAGACTTTTGAACTCCCTATAGTTTACCAATTTGATGGAAATTGGTATTAATGTGGGAAGCTTAAAGGTACTCCCTCAAGCCTATAAAAGGGCACTAGTACCATCAAGCAATGTGTTGAAAGTTCTAAGGATCATGAGGGCGATAAGATCTTGGTGGTTTTAGGAGACTAAAGGCTTCCGCAGGTAATTCTCTATTTAATCTATTTCTTTGTTAAAAGAATGCTTACATTAATTTCTTCAGGTATAAAACAAAGAAGGACCAATAGCTCTAATACAAAAGCTTCTTTAATTTGGAAAGCAACAACAACAACATAGCCTCAATCCTAAATTAATTGGGGTCGGCTACATGGATCAAACTCTTCCATTGTGCTCGATTTAGTGCAAGAGATATGTATCATAGATTAAAAAAAAAGTATTGGATATTAGACTATGGCAGAACAAATTTAACTATTTCATGTGCTTAAGTTGTCAAAATTATACCATTCAAATTCCAATTCTGAATCATTAAAATCAAGTAACAAGTATTAAATATTAATATCATATCACAATTCATTCTCAAGAAAATGTATCATCTTACAACTCCAATTATAGTCCTTTGCTTCAGGTACAAGTTCAAATTGTATCCAAGGACATGAAATCAAAATACTACGTGCATACAAAAAAAGGGAAAGACGCTAAAGGAACTATAAGCAAAGAGCACAACCACTAAGGAAATTAAAACAGTTATGTGCCATCATCTAGTCAATTAGAGAAAAGATTTGCAAGCCTGAATATGTTAAGTCCTTGAATAAGAATTCAGAACAACTATGCGAGTTGTGCACAAATAAATTGGAAAATTTAGCCCCCAAAAAGTTTGAAGAATAATGCATACACAATGTTTCAAATTAGTTGGGGTTGGCGACATGGATCAAGATGTTCCACTCAGCTTGATTTAATGCAGTAGAAGGTGTGTTTTTCTAATCCTTTTTTTTGGTACATTTTATAATCCTTTAAATCTTATTGAATCTTAATTAATGAATCCCAAGTTATCTTAGGTCCCTATGCCATCAAATCTCTTCAGTGTCTACTGTCTTGAGTTTTCTGACTAGGGGCATTTGTCGGCTATCTTTGGATGTATTCAAACCACTACCGTCCTTCCCTAGCTTTTGTGATGATTGATGCTACTACTACTTTTCTTCGAAGCTTTGTATTTCTTATTCTATCTTTACGAATTTTACCACACATCCATCTAAGCATCCTCATCCCCACTCCACTCATTTTATGTATGAATGCAGTAGAAGGTGTGTTTTTCTAATCCTTTTTTTTGGTACATTTTATAATCCTTTAAATCTTATTGAATCTTAATTAATGAATCCCAAGTTATCTTAGGTCCCTATGCCATCAAATCTCTTCGGTGTCTCTTCGTCTTGAGTTTTCTGACTAGGGGCATTTGTCGGCTATCTTTGGATGTATTCAAACCACTACCGTCCTTCCCTAGCTTTTGTGATGATTGATGCTACTACTACTTTTCTTCGAAGCTTTGTATTTCTTATTCTATCTTTACGAATTTTACCAGACATCCATCTAAGCATCCTCATCCCCACTCCACTCATTTTATGTATGAAACCGACACATGCAATTGCAAACCATTACAAGATTACATATTTCAAAGTAGTACAATTTAGCTTAGCTACCACTAGGTAAGTGGAAGAAAAAATGACCTCATGAACAATCAAGAAAGAAAGAAAAAAAAAATGCCACCCTCCATGTAGAGAACATTAAAACAAAAATAATTCCACTAAAAAAAATGATGGATAGAGGGATATTAAATATTCCTCCACACAACTGACTAAAATAGAACTTGTTTGATATCTGCAACTTAAAAAGCAATATATATATATATATAAGAAAACCAAAAAGAAAAAAGAAAAAGTATGCGGGGATTACCTGTCAAAAAGAATGTCATTTGCCAAGTAAATTATATGCAACTGCCTCTCAGAATCATCAAGAGCTAGCACCTTGTCTCTAAGGGCCTCAGAGAGAGCAGGTGCAAATGGAGATCTTTGCATAAACCATATCTTGGCACCCTTAATTGACTCCTTAGTGCCACTGAGATTATTAAGCACACTATTGAGCTCCGATGCAACATCAGAAGGAAGCGGTCCAGAAAGCCCCTTAAAAGGTTTGGTCGATGGATCAAAATCAGGGCGAACTTGACCAAGAAAAGGCTGAGAATGTTGCGGTTGTTGCTGATCATAAAAAGGAGGAAAGGAAGGTTGGTGCATTTGGGACGCACCCAGTATGGAGGGCGAAGCTCCAGCAGCCTGTGCATTTAATGGCACAGGATTCAACATGGAGTTCGGAGGGTGCATGATGGGCATAGACGTGGACGCAAAAGATGGATTAAAAGGGACATTGGCTGGTCGCGTGGATAACCAAAGCTTATAATGATAGTAATTATGCCCCTCCCCACCAAAGAGAAACCCATAAGCCGGATTATCCCGCTGTTTTTCACGAATCATGGCTTCAAACTCCGGCCCATTCTTGGCAGCGTACTCGACAAGTTTATCGATAACCTTATGCAACTCAGGATCCGACGGCGGAGGAGCCGGAGCTGGAGGCGGGGCAGACTCAAAAGGGTGCTGGAAAGGAGGATGAACAATGTGGGGAGGCAAATGTGATGGTGGGAACGAATGCGGCGGTTGGAGCATGTGGGGGAGATGGTGCTGGGCATGGGGGAGGAGTTGCTGCGGCGGCGGCGGCGGCAAGTGGCGGTGGAATGGGAATTGTTGGAGGGATGGGTGGGGGGCTAAAAAGGGGGGACCATGGACTTGTTGAGGAAATTGCTGGTGCTGTGAATGAAACCCAAATTGCTGCTGCTGTTGAGCTTGTTGTTGTTGCTGCTGCTGAGCAAAGGCCATTGCCGCCGCAGCCGCAGCCGCGAATTCGTGAGCTTGCCTATCCATATATCTACAGCCTATAAACGCAATTAGCAGATATAGTGAAGACTACTACAGACTACAGAGGTTTCAATTATCATTTCAAACCCTAACCACAATTTTGTTCACAATAGAATCATAAAGAACAGTTTTTGATCAATCAAATCCCTAAATAATTGAAGCGACTAAATCGAATTTGCTTTCGAAGAATCAAAGTTGATGTTTTTAGGTCAAATTTGAGTAAGAAATCATAGATAGAGCGACTAAATCAACAAAACAAACTGCAATGAAAAGCAAACCCTAACCCTAACCCTAACCCTAACAGGTTGTACCTCAACCGAGTTTTCTGCAGCACATAAGTTGGTGTTGACAGAGAGAGAGAGAAGTCTCTGCAGGGGGAGCTGAGTCGACTCGGAATTAGTTTCTGCTTCAAAAAGCAATATAGCTAAGCAATGCACAAAAAAAAAAAAAAAAAACAACATAGCTTAGAAGGGGTACAAAAAATCGATTGGCTCGATAGGACCCAATTGATCCATAGATTAAAATGGCTATTGATTTGAGTTAAGCTCTTTAAATTTGAGAACCAATGGGTTGGTTCTGTGTTTAGGTTCTATAATCGTAGACCCGATCAAATCCGAACTAATCATGATCATGCTAAGTATTTGTCAAGTATCTAGGTTTAACTTACATTAAATGTTACTTTTTATTTTATCTTTGAACTTTAATCAAATTTTGTATAGGAAAAATGTTTAAGACTTGTATTTTAGTTTTCAAAGGTGAGGAACTTCATATGTAAGTTCAATAATCGTATTTTGAATATTAGTATGTTATATTTTTGTTGGCTCTAGCTGGCGATCATAATTTTGTTTGGTTTATTATTTTAATTAGGTGAACTATAATTTGTGAGTTATGCAATGAGTAAGTGTTTAAAGGTTTCTTTCCTTGGTATTGAAATAAAAATAAAAATTATTTTGCTCTAAATTTTCATAAGTATGTTTTTATAAAATTCATAGTTTTTATACTACAATTATAAAATCAACCCAATTATTCAAACCAACCCAACTCAAATTCATAGAGTTGGGTTGGATTACTTTTGAAGAACCAATAAGTTTGGTTTGGTTCTAAAAAAAACAAGACCCGAACTATTTGGTTTGGTTTATAGTTTAGGTCAAAACCAAATCAACCCAACCTTTGTACCCCTTTATAGCCAAGAGCATTTCCAATACAGCACCAATTCACATTGTACAATTGACGCTAGATTGGAGAATTGGGTCTCCAATCCAACACCAATTATAGAACCACATTGGCGTGGTGCTAAAGTGGTGCTCGGTGGGCCCACCGATAGAAAGCAACTTTTGCTTATTCTTGTTTTTTTTTGGATTTTTTTTTATTTTTTTTTATTTTTGGTTGTGGTTTTCACTTACTTTTTTACTTTTTAAATATGATTTTGTGTGGATATGTGATAAAGTTTGTAGTAAGATCCATTTTTGGTATGAGATTTGATGTGAAGGGTTGAAGTTGAAAATAATATTTTGTGTACTTTTTACACTAAAATAGTATAAAAGTTTTACCATTTTGGTGTTTTGATTAAAGATACCCTAAGGCAAGCCAACCATAATGTTTTGTTCTAACTAATTTGAAATATGCTTGTGTTTTGTAAGGTGCACGTAATCGGAACCTAGTTATTCATGTCAGTTTCTAGGAGCTAGATTCTAAAGGCAGCAACAAATCCTTACAGTTTCATGATATTTTAAGTAGGTCTAAGAATCAACTTCTAAAGTGTCTACGTGAAAAAAAAAAAAAAAAAAAGTCTAAAGCGAGTGACAAAAAGAGCATCAAATTATCCACGTACATCTGCCCGACATCTTCAGTATATGCGACGGACCTTAAACCAACTTCATCCATTACAGTGTCATCTTGTGACCTTGCACCTCGCTCAGTAAGTCGAGCCTGAGTGTTCCATACCTGATTGGTCCATATTATTTTCTCTTTAAAAAATTCAACTACTTTATAAAAAAAAAAAAAAAAAAAAAAGGCAATGTCGATTCTTAGAAATTAAAAGCAACATAAGATTTTGGTTCACGAGTCCCGATGAAGTCAAAAACAAAAGTAATATTTCATAATAAAACACAAAAGAGAGATTTTATCATAACAGACACCATAGTAGATAAAAAGGTTATTCTCAATCAGTTGTGTTATTAGCCTACTCAGTAAAGTTTCACGACGGTCTCAGTTCTAACGAGAGAGCTTCAACTTAGAGCTGAAGATTCGTGGCCCTTCCACCATCACATGATGAATCACAGGAAACTGTTGGAATTGCTTTAATAGACCCAAATGCGCATTAAAATACAAGCTAGCTTGATTCATCATGAAAAAAGGAACTTCCTAATAAAGTAATTAAGAAAATAGAATGGTGGAGAAAAGCTTACTGTCACCTTTCAAGAGCAGACATTCAAATAAATTCAATCTTCAACTAAAGAAATTTAACAGAAATTCTAAGATATAAGAGCATATATTCAAATTAAGAAGAAAACATGAATGAATCTTTGTCTCAAATTGACACTTCGGCTTTCCTGATCTTTCTTTCTTGCTTTTCTTTTGTTTGGGAACAGGATTGATTCTTTCTTTCTCCCTTCTATGATGCGGGAGGCTGTTAATGCTCAGAGAGAGCATACATCCCAGTGATCAGTAAATAGAATTCTGAGGGTGAAAAATGAATCGCAATAACTCAATCGTCAGACTTATCTCTTTCCGCCGACAAAGAAACTAGATATAATGACTACACCAGCAATTGCAACTCCAATGGTTGTGACAATCTTTAGAGCAGAAGCACCCGACTTTCTTGCAGGAATTTCCAGCAGATCCTTCATCTGCAGCACACGTAATGAGCATGAAGAATTAATGATATCGACAACATAATAAGTTGGGGTTACAGGCACAAGACTTGCTCTCACTTTATCCAATTACTGAGATTTTCTCTTTCCTTTCTTTTTGAGTGGGGTGCATATTTTCGATTTGCTAGTTTAATAACACATCTCCACACATGCTATAACACAGGAGAACACTGATGTAACTTCATTTATATTATTGCTTCAACAGACAAGTTAAAAATAAAAAAGGTACGAACCATAACATATTATAGCAAGAACACTTGAAACTACAATCTTTTTCTAGTTCTATGGATAAGGAACTAATAAATTTGGGAATGGCGAGGACAGCTCCAATTTGATACAAAATAAAAAATTCAATTCCGTGCAATCAATCATGTCATGATGAGAAGGATTTGTTGGGTATGTTAGTGGCATGTAGTAGCTAGTTCTAGGCTTCCTAAAGGCAAACATTATGTGGCAAAAGGAAAACGTTGTAGGGCAATATCATTAGCTTTTGTAGTGTCTCAGAGGAGTACACATGGTTCACTGAAGTGATCCTGCTGCATCTCATTGCTCAGACAGAACGGGTCAGTCAAACTCATGGGTGCAACCCATTCACAACCAACCGAAGAACTAATGAAGATTATATCAAAATTCATTCAATATCCAATACATAGAATTAGTAATTACCACAACAGGCTGCTTCCAGTGCTTCTTAATTCCTTGAACGTGGCCTTTGCCAACAACAGCAACAACTGAAGCATGTTCTTGAGCAACTTGTATCAATGTAGATGACATGTACCTGTCCAATAAGTTTTTTTTTTTTAAGAAAAAGAAATAAAGGATCCACAAAATGTGTAGTTCCAACATTTCTAACATCAGAGAGACATGCGACATGTATCACAACATTGAGTTTTCTTAACTAATTAGACAGGAGAAAGACTGTAGTCATGCCTCTTTTGCTATATTAAACTACGGAATGTACAATATCCTAGATGGACAACATTGACAAATGTTTTACACGCAGAAGTTTTCAGTTTCTTAGACAGGCTAAACAACTTAGAAAACAATCTCAGAAGACTAAAATTATGTTTCAAATTGATAAATATCAAGCCGCAAGTGCAACATATGGAAAGATTACTGCAAGACTCAGAAATCCTTAATGTCAAATATTCGCATTTGACACAAGAAAGAAAATGAAGGCTAACATATCGGCCTCATAAAAGAAAATTCATTATAAGACTCTGTAATGCCTTTCTAATCACATAGATTCCTTTCTATGACTATTTTAGACAAAAAAGAAGTAAGTACGACAAAAGGAAGAATATAAACTAACCGATCTCGCTCAAAAACAAGGGTCTCTGACAGAGTAGGGAAAGTTTTGCTCATCTCTTGAATAACTAGAGTCAACATGTCAGCATCACCCATCTCCTTCAGCTGAAATGAGCAAAGCAATCAATCAAATTCAATTGCATGTAATAAAACCATGCTTTTCCAGGAAAAAAAAGTCAGAATCTGACTGTGCAAACAAGCAAGCTCACCATTTTATTGAGATCATCAGGGTCGGGTAAAGATAGTCCCAGGGTCGACATTTTGAACAAAAATTTTACCTTGTGCCAGAGTGGCATTTTTCCCCAAGTCCTTCGCAATGTAATCTATTTTAGCCAAACGCACACACATTATCAAGAGAGGCATTAAAACATATTAATTGACTAGCTGTAAGCACTGAACTGGAAAACACTGCATTCATTTAAAACTAAAGATTTGAAAGGAACGCACTGTTAAATAACTACTGGCAGCTACAACAGCATAAAGTTCAGCAAAAATTCCACATGCTTTGACAACAAACAAGGGCTAGTAGATGCAATATGTTAAGTCCAAAAAGGAGACAAGTGTCAAAATCTCAAGTGGATATAAGAGGTATGCAATACATGGTTACAAACTAAATAATCAGGATAGAGAATTTCAAAACTTTTTCTTCTTTGTTCTTTACACCAAGAAGCCCTACTATCGAGAGCAATCCGAAACACTTTCAATGAAGGCTCAAGTAAATAAAAGCACCTACAATCAAATCACCTAACAGTGAAATAGATCAGTGGGGAAAGTATGTACATGTACTGGACGATCACCAAGTATAACTTTGCCACCATATCTTAATGCTTCTTCGAAGGCAACGCGAAACTCTGCACCAGGAAAAACCTCAAGCTTCTGAGCAACCTGACAAGTGAATGGACTAAGATTTATAGGGGAAGCAGAAATTCAAAAGTTCGTAAACATACAATGTCAATTTTACAACAAAATAACAAAGAAAACAGTAAATAGAATAGAGATAATGCCTTGGCAAGAAACCAACTATAGATGACCCCTAACATGTTTGAGTTTTTTTGCTTCCATGAATCCATCATCTCTCTCATTGTCGGGACCTGTTCAACAGAAATGGATATATCTTTGCATGAGAATCGTGTGGATCAGACAAAATTCTAAACATCCTTAAATTGTAAAATGAACTCAGGATAGGACGATAACATTTAAAGCAACCAACCAAACTAATATTCATGCCATATTGCTATTTACAAACATTTTATTGAGATTTTGTGGTTTCAAAAGAACAACCAAGAGGCTTTGTTACTGAATACAACAGAAGAGAGGCCCATTATTTCATTGACGTGATGATATCAAGGAAATTAATTAAAGCCAGGAACTCAAACCACATAAAAGAAATCACTTTGAAGTTCCATGGATAATTACCAAATCAATATCCAAGTAAACAACAAGACATGGTTTAGTCTGAAATCAGCTGAATCTTTTCTTTTTCTCTAAAAAAAGTACAGATAAAAATGAAAAATGGAAGTAATAGGAAGAAGAATGTAAAGCAAGAGGACATAACATCCTTGAACGTAGAAAAATTATGCATAACAATAACCGAATGGAGAGATCCATTGAGTGGTTTCCATATATATAACCAAACTGAAGCTTTGAACAGGATCATGTCCCGTACATTCTTCTACACTTTTCTTTGAGAATCCGATTGTTTTCTCCAAACAAATGAACTGAATCATAGCGAGGGCCATCATATTACAGATCACAATCAGATTGCCATGATATCCTTCAAGTAAATAAATACCTCCTTGTCTATATGAAATCAATAGTCATGATCCTTTCAAGACCCAACGGAAAACAAAGAAAATATAAGAAATCCAAACTCCAAACAAATCATGGATTCCAAATGAAAAAGTTATGAAGGAAAGGAAATCATGGTCTGTCTATAACATGATTCCGACAAGAAGGCTGCAGAACTGACTAATGGCAAGTTGAGCACCAATATTAATACTAGCCTATTCAAACTTACAAAGAAAAATGCCTACACGCAAGAAACCTAACAAGCCCTAAAGTTTCTTCTAATTTAAAAATCCAAAGGCACCAAATGGAATCTCTGAATGGCTAAGTTGATGATTTATTTAAAGATAAAGGGTGAAATCATAAATCGCGGTCTCTACCCTAACCACGTACCTTAAGCGTTTGAGGAGTCAAAATGGCCACGCGACTGGGGCACAATTCCAAGAAAACGACCTGGCACGAGCAGATGATCAGTGCATAGAACATTACTTGCATTGCATGCAATAATCAATCTAAATTGTTCATCAGCGAAATCCAAATACAAGACACATAATACATCATCCAAAGACAGAAAAAGGAACCTTCAACATCAACAAATAGTAGTGAGTTTCAAAGAGGAAAGCACCTGGGGTTTCAAGTGACTGACAACAGCTTGCACCAGTATACAGGATTCCTGCAAATACAATAACAAGTATACTAAACATGCGAAATTGCAGAACAGTCTCTGTAAATACATTTTAGAAATGTTTCAAGAGATAAATTTTGAAGAAGAAAAAAATAAAATGCTTTTTTGACGTACACGCCTTTGGTTGTTGCATTGATGTGTGTGCATAAGTGCATGAAACTCGATGCGCATCAAAAGAACTCCCAATGCATGTGTGCCAAATTGGCATGCCCAAAGTGGGACAAAATAGCAGGGCTCTTTGAAGAACAAATATACAAAATTACAATACACTCAAAATCTATCCAAGAACTCATTTTCATTTTCATCAACCGTATTGCTATTTTCATTCTACAAGTGAGGGGAAATAAATAGAAATCACTATGCAGAACTACAAAATCATAAAGAATCGCGATTTCATGACGAAAATCATTCAATTTCTCAGTAAGTACATCTTGGAAATTTTATAGTGCATACATACAACAAACTCGAAATTTGATCAAGAACTCAATTTCATTGAGCAGAACTTGAAAATCTTGTTATATCTTCAAATGCTACAACAAATTCAACACAAAAGGCACATTCTTTGAGCTCTATAACAGTTGCAAGATGACAAAGAAACACGATTCCGCAACGTAATTGAATGAAAAGCATAAAATTCATCAGTGAGTACATCTTGGAAATGTTGTGAGAGATGCCGCAGATTCGAAATCTGATCAAGAACTCAATTTCATTGTGCAGAACTTGAAAATCTTGTTATATCTTCAAATGCTATTACAAATTCAACACAAATGCACATTCTTGGAGCTCTATCAACAGTTGCAAGATCACAAAGAAACGCAATTCTGCGACGAAATTGAAGAAAAAGCATACAATTTCTCATCGAAATGAAGCTTATCAAGATCAAAATCAAATCTTTACCTTCGAAACATGCGCCGTGCCGATCAAGTACACATCGCAAGAACCGCCTTCTACGGACGACTCGCAACTCAGCATCACCACATCCTTCGCGAGGTCCTCCGGAAGAGCTCTCCTCTGCGAACCTTCACTTTCAGAGTCTCTGAACTCCCCATCATCGCTCGTGCGCCCATCGCTCTGAACGAGATCTTCAGAGATAGGGTTTCCGGAAGCACCAGGCCCGGAATCCCGTCCAGGTTCGTCCGCCGAAGAGCGAAGGGGCTCGTCGTAGGGCGCGTCTTTGGCGACTGGGATGTCGGACACGGACGAGGGCTTGCCATCAATCTCCATGGAGGGAAGGCTTTTCGTATCTCGAGGAGTGGAGGGGTGCGATTGACGGTTTGAGAGGGAGTTGTGAGAGTTGACGCGAAGGGGGGGTGGGATTCCGGCGAAGTTATTTATTGCAGAGAGAGTGAGTTTTGGAGGTTTTGCGGCGAAGCGAGCGAACTCGGGCGAGTTGAGAAAGAGAACCAAGCGAGCTGAGCGAATCATAGAATGCGTGTTGTGCTCATTTCTTTATACGTTGGTCTATTATGAGCAAATTTTGTTAAACGTGCTATTTTATTTTAGGAAAATGATAATCTAACACACTCTCAACACACACTTTTGGTGCACATCCTTGTCTTTCGGTCATTTATGGTATTTTCTCATATATGGAGCCGACGCCTAGAGAGACAAAAAAAATTATAAATGGCTAAAAGATCAGGTGTGCACCTAAAGTGTGCATTGAAAGTAGGTCATTTTATCATTTTTCTTTATTTTATTTTATTTTTGTCAAGGCACAATAAAATTGAACTGATATAACGAAAACCCTTACATCCATGACACAATGTTAATACTCGATCTCCACGAGAAAAATAGAGGCAATGAGCCTCACCACATCTACCATCGAGGGCCTCTAAGGCACAGTTGATGGGAAAGAAAGCCGTATACAACCCGAAAGAAAAACCCTGACAAAAGGAATACACGATCCCCCTAGAGGGATCATAAGCAACATAAATAAACACAATTAAACTCACCATCGAGAAACAGATCTCAATAGCGGTAGCATCGCACACAGGCGGGAACAAGGCTAACCATAAATGCTAGACACAACTTTACTAAACATAAACCCTAACCTTACTAAAATGCCTACAGAAAGACAATAGCTAGCTAGTAGATGAGAGGCCACCAAAAACCCTCTTCTTCACTATCAAGCTCAACCGCATCATTTGATCTGTAGCATCCCCTTAATATCTCTTTCAAAAGATATATTAGAGAAGAGAGGGCAAAATTGAGCCAAGCGTAAGAGGACAAACACCATGGATTAATAGTGTTGTGAGGATTGACAATATGTACTCCTCCTCCTGCAACACCTTCATTGCCTTTCCGTCATCGGACTCTTTCAATAGAGCCTGTTTCGAGCATCAACAAATCTGGCCAAGCAAAGCCCTAATACTGTCCAATCTCCCAAAAGCTCTCTTCACCACGCTTCCTTTGTAAAGATCTCGACTCTTCCACTCTAAAACCCTATTCTTAGCAAACAAGACAAGAAGAATGGGAAGGGGAGGAAGAGAGTAGAAAAATAAATATAAGGGAGAAAAGGAAAAGGGAGACACAAGCTAATACTAGCCTAAAACAGAAAAGGCGGAGGCACTGAGAAAGCCGGCCCCACAAGGGAGAACGAAGGAGAGAACTCGGCTTTAAGGTTTTCTGGTTTTCTTGGAAAGGAAGTTTTTCCCAGCCTAGCTAACGTGCTATTTTAATTGATGTCACATTGCAAAACTACAAACTTTTAAATAAAGGAAGATGCTAGAGGTACATTATAAAGACACCAGGTTGGGTACATTGTAACAACTATGTACAAATGGCAGTGGTAAGAGGGCCAATGTGACGGCCCCAAATCTCAAAGCCCGCCACGTGGCACGTCGCGGCCCTACAACACTGCCACCTCATCGACTCGCTGGGTCCCATGTGTCAGAGATGTTCTTTACCACGTCACATGCCTTTAATCTTGTGCTAACTTTTCATATCTTGTATAAAGTTATTCAATTGTTCATCATTTACAAGATTTTTATCATTCATATTCAATAATTCAGTGGAAGACCTAATAGACATAAATAGCATGAAATAAATATAAAGTTCATGTCATGATAGAGTATCATCCTAGTGTGAAAAACCTGACATAATGTACACTGTATATATGGCGACAAAAGTAAATACCTACATGTACAAATGTCTTAAAAGTCCCCAGTAACCCAACATAAATCAAAATATCAAAATGTAGTATGTACGAGTAGGTCCTTGACTGTAGACAATTAGAGGTAGTCGTCCAGTTTCTCTTTGTAGTCGTCCAGTTTCTCTTTGTCTCTGCTTGTACTTGGATCTGCACTCATTCATCTCAACAAATACAGATGACAAGTCCAAGTGAGTAAATCCCCAAAGAAAACCATCAAGCATTTAATAATAGAAGTCAATAAATAAGTTAACTAAACATGCGGTAATAACAGGCAACTATAAATCAACGTATGTGTAGTTAACAACTATGTACAAGATGAGCACCAGATAAAGACAATATAACCACGTATATGTGCAATAATTTCGATAAAACCTAACGAATGTATGGTGCATGGCAAACTAGACCATACCCCGGATTTCAGGATCCCACCAGTGCGCTTCTCCCACCCCTCCACTGACTTTTCACCTTACTGTGTGCAATGGCTTAGCGTGTTAGATACCGTACCACACCGCCCTGAATAATTTTCGATGACGAAATCAAACCAACTGAATGATACACAGACCAACCAATGATATAATATGGAAATGAATGACAAGATAATAAATGAACAAATTGAACAATTTAGATACTCCAGATATATTTATGTTGGGGTTTGCGCACCTCAAATCGTACTCCAACGTCTTGAAAATATTCTGGTTTGACCTCGCTCATGTCTCGAGATACGCACTCGACACCCGACTATAGTCTCCTAAGTCCTCAGTGTCCGAATAAACTATTTTAAGTAATTTAGTGTTAAACTAATTGATTTTATATTGCGACACAAAAAATAGAATTTTATTACAGTTTTTTGTTATGGTACATTTTTCTGGTTACACCGAGGTGTCAAATGCCTGAAAAAAGTTTCGAAACCCATTTTCAACCCTTTTCTAATTTTTCACATTTTCTCTAATTTTTCTGAAATTTTCATAATTTCTTAGTTTTTTCCACCAATTTCACGCTTTACGAGGTAAAACCCCCGATAAAAATGTCTCAAGAGAATTCTAAATTCTCTATTTTTCATAGAAACCCACAAATTTCCATTTATTTGGACCGAATATAGTTTTTCTCTATTTTATGAAATTTCCAGCATTTTCCATAATTAACTTCTCCATTAATTTGCATTTTTTTATATAATTAATTAATTAATTTTTTTCCTTCTTCTTCCATTAGTATCAAACACAACAACATCATAAACAACCAAACTACCATTAATTCACAATTTAATATCAAAATTGCCAATAAATATCAAAATTCGACAACTTTCCAAAAATTATTGCAAACTTTGATCAACACTTTGAAACAACAATCCATAGTCCAAAACCATTTCAAATACCAAAAGATCACCAAAAATCAATAAGCTCAACTTACAAATTCAAATTTTCATGAAAACCCCCAAAACTTAGCTTAAGTTGTACATAATGGAGATGGAAAAATGATGCTCACCTTGTTTCTCTTGATTTCTAGCTCAACACTACTTCAATCACCAAGTAAAACTCACTCAAAACCCTCTCAATATGTCTCAATTTTTGGATTTACGAGGCATGTGAGAGAAAAGTTGATATTTATCCTTGAAAGTCAAAGCTTATCATCTTAATTCTAATCTTATGTGATGTATACATCCCTAGGACATCATAAGGCCATGATTTAGGCCATTCCACTTAACTTTATGACTCCAATGAGTGACACACATCCCTTTGTTCTTATCTTTAAATACTCAGTTTTCTCAGTATTTCGATTCCCGACACCACATTGCGATTCGCACCGTCACCTACTTTCTAGATAGTTTCGCTAGGCTATGATATCATATTTATTATTTATCACATTTAATTTGTTTATTTTATGTGAACCACTCCCTGACCTAGTGTACCCGTCATTCGTCTTCCTGGTACTCGCGTCGACACACTTTTCGAGGTGAATATCTGTCACATTATCTCGCTCAGTTTATCAATATAAACTCAACATGTAATGCAATAAGCCCTAAAACATTAATTAACATCGCAATTACGTAACCAATCAAACATAAATAACTATTCATGTCAGTCGAACGTATCCTAGCCTGTCTGAGGCGTCTCCGTGAACCTGAACTGGCATCCACGTTTGAAAATAACTTAAATAACAACATCAATAAATATTTAGCCGTTACAATCAAGTCATCACTAGTGAGATGGTAGACGGACTCCAATTTAAATTCTCTCCTTTGCCTTTGTGTGAAATGACGTTTTTGTCCCTCTATATAAAAAGGGCTTTTGCACCCACACACCATACTCATCCATGCCCCAATCACTCAATTGATTTTCCTTTCTTGAATCGCCCCTCACCTTCAGCCAAACTCCAACAAAATTCGAGTGAAATCGCATATTTTTGACACTACAAGTGCATTCCCCACCTCTTTTTGGTTAATTCTTGAAAATTTTGGGATGTATTGTTGTTCTTGAGTCAATTTCTTATGTTATTATTGTTGGGTTTAAAGCTTCGATTTAGAACTTGAAACTTGCATTTTTAGGCATAAAATGTCATGGAATTGAGAACATCTAGCAATTCCAAACAAAGCCCACAATTTTTTTTATCATTTTCATGTATTTTTTATGAGATTTGAAATGTTTTTGTTTATTCCTAAGACCTTTAAAGAGGTCTCCAAAGAATTCTACCGAGATCTTTAAAAAGGTTTTGTATGACACCTATCCAGATCTCTTAAAAGGTCTGGCTTACTCCCTTCGTCTCCCACCAAGGCATAGACCTTTTTTCATAAATTTGGTGAAGGCGTCTGAGACCTCTTCAAAGGTCTCGATGGGAGTCAGTTGAAACCTCTAAAGAGGTCTGTGACGACCCTACCTTGACTTAGGGTGGGGTCGTCCGGCCCAAATCACTACCCGAGCCCAAATACTTGAACCCAGTCCCGAGCAATGACCTAGCTCGCCTAAATAACCCACGAAATAAGCAATGGCTATACAACCAAGATAATAAACTGCAAAATAAATAAGATAAAATATTCATAAGCCATAAAAGATAACATCTACAAAATCTTGGTGTCCAACATACTTGGACATATACTTAAAACAAATTTAGTGATCAAAAGCTTCCAAAGCCTTCAAAAGCTTCCAAATTGTCTAACTAGAGTCAAAGGGTTCAAACTACCCAAATAACATGTGGCGGCCCCAAACTCCAACGCAACCCCAGGCACCGTTAGGTTACTGGACACATCACCAACCCTCCGCCACATCATGCACTCCTGTAGATGATGGCTCACGAACACGTCCGGTTGCTTACACGTTTTCTAATAAAACTTATCTAAACTAATTATCTCGGTTATTAATAATTGGAAATGTGACGGCCCTAGTTCCCCATAAAACTGAGTCCCACCCAGCCTAGACCTACGTGGACCACCAAGTCCTTACTCGCGAATTCTACGCATCCCAGTCAGCCTTAAGTCCTCATATATGTCATTAGTTTATTGGTTAAATATGTATGTTATAGGATTGTAAAGTTATCAGGAAATTCGTAGCGGAAATCACTATAATCAACTATAATAATAATGGAAATTAGGAACAATAGACAACCTATCATGTGAAAACCATGAGAAATGGATAAATACATGCATGTCTGGTGATCAAGCTAAACAGTGCGATCATACATGATATCCCTAGTCTCTTAATCCCTGATACATGTCCCAGTACTTAACAAAACATATATACAATAATCACAACCAAAAGAACAAAAACCTACTGTGAGTAAAGGAAAGGATCGCTTCGAGAGTTCTCAAAGGATATCACCTAGCGTAAGTTCCTTCCCCTTGCTCGTCTCAACTCTATCTGCACTACTGTCACAAACTAGAAGGTGAGTGCTTGAAAAATATGAAATGAATGCCAGAAGAAACTAGACAGTAATTCAATATTTTTACCAAATAAGCAGTCCAAATATCATGCGGTATTGAAAGACAGAAAATGTAACAAATTGCATAATAAACAGACTGACAAGCATAGCAACAAAGTTTGAGTGTCTAAAGAATCAAAGGAATATCAATGCAGTAGAGCAACACCACATTTAATAGTCACAACAGTGACCAACAATCCATAGACACAACAGTGCCCAAACAATCCAGTATTCAGGGTATAACACACTATCAGTGGGGTGGTACAGCACACCAGTAGGAACGTTCATGCTTACCCGCTAATATGGACCCAGGAGTACTTTTGTAACACATTTACGCTAAAACACACAACCAAGGAAATAAAGAATGGATTTCCAATAATAGCTCAATTCAAATAGAAATGACAATAATGGAAAATGAATTAGTGTATATTTTTTAACTGGCTTACAGTCGTACGATAACGTATCTCAAACGATCGCAAAACCTGATCCTCGTGTATTCTCTAAGTTATCCCACTCGAATTCTTAAAGTTTGTCAAGTAATTAAAAACTTCTAATTCATCCTAATTTTCTATAATTATTTAATTAATGAAATTGGGTTGATTTTCAGGGTATTGGGTCGTATTCGGACCCATTTAGATACCCGAGATATCTTCAAAGTTTTTTGAAATTTTTGAAAATTGACCCTGTAAACAGTGTCGCACTACCGAGGCGTCGTGATGTTTTACACTAGGCAGTGTCCCTATGGCGTCTTTTCCTGGCTGACTGCTCGAGACACCGTGGGAGAAAATTCCTCATGGCGTCCCTCGCGGTGTATCTAGCAGAACAACATATCCGGGGTTTTTCGAAACCCTGGCTCATGTAGTTGCATTCCAAGTCTATCTCAAACTCTTTGGGACGTCCATGACAACAATAAACCCAACTTACTTTGTGTCGAAACCCCGATAAAACACCCCGATTCATAAACCACACGAAAATACTTCAAAAATCCCAGAAAATTCCATTTAACTTCAAATCCACAAACCAATCACCAATTCATCAATAAAACATCCAATTGATCCCAAACACATCAACCAAACTCAATTTCAACATTTCCAGAAAAAACTTGTTCGAAATCATCATGATGAAAACCCCCAAAATTGATGCCAAACTGTACACAAACACGAGAGGAGTAAGGATCCTACCTTTTTACACATGATTGGTCGATCCCCAATGTGTCTGAATCACCTTGAAAACCTCCGTCGTCTCCTCCTTTTCTCGTTGATCAAAAACCAAAATGGATTGAGGAAAGAGAAAAGTTGATATATATACAACTCATGTCATCTCATCACACGCACGAATCTCAAGGCACATCTTGTTTATCACCTTATGTAATGGCCCGTTATTTATTAACGTCGTTATTTTAATTATTCAGATTATGACACCAGCTCGGACGACATGTGGACGCCGTGTAGAGGTTAGACCTGAGACTGACTTAGATAACTGACTGGTTGTTGATGGTTGGCAAATTCTATGATGTATTTTTATATCATTTATGTAAAATTCATCATAGGTGTGTGTTTACATTATCTTGTTGGGCAAGTTGAGAGCCGGGGTTTCGTGTCATGAGACAGGCCAACGTGGGAGTTCGGTAGTTGTGAGGCCGGGCGTTGGGGGTTTGATTTGGATTTAAACAATATAGCATGACTCAAATTGAGGAATTAAGTAAAATGAAATTCAAATATAACTTTAGGCTAAGTTATAAAATTATATTTGGTACACTAGGTGTGGGACTGCCTCGAGAAGCGTGTCAGACGAGGGGCACGGGGTGCCGGGTATTCGGAAAACTAGTGTGACCTTATTCATAATTTATGAAAATTATTTGAGGGCTTAGATAATTTATAGGAGTTAAATCAAATGATATCTATAAAATCCTATAGTTATAGCTGAATTAATCAACATCCTTAGGATTATTCTTGAGATGCACAACAGGGTGATTTGAGGCAACCAGTGTCATGATAAGGTGTCAAAATTTTCAGTGACAGAGGGTGATCAGTACCACAGGATTTATCCTCGAGATTTGTGCACACATTTGATGAAAAATCAAGTATATATATAGGATGATCGGTCAAATGGAGAAGGAAGAGAAAATTTGATAGAGGAATCGATGAAAGGAGAAGTGGGAAAAGATCATTAGCTGAGGGTTGAGAGAGTGATTTAAGGCCATCAACCACAAGATCCCAAGGTATGGATTTATCAAAGTTGGTTGGTTTATGAAATTTTAGTTTTGGTTGGAAAATTTAAGAAATTGAAATTTTTGAAGGATTAAACATTGTATTTGGTTGAGATTTTGGGTTCATAAGCTTGGTATTCTATTGTTTTGATGATTGAAATAAATTGGAGGGAAATTGGATGAATTTGTGAAAATGGGTTTTGAATGTGATTTTAATGATTTTTTTATTTAAGGTTTAAGCTCGGTAATTTCATGTTTAGTGATGTTTTTGATATCATTGATGGGCTATGGAAGTATGAGAATTGAGTAAATGGGTTTGTGTGGTGTTTGGAATCCAGAAATTTAAATCTGAAAAAGTTGGATAGAGCGTTATTAGCGCTAATAGGTAGATCTAGCGCGCTAATTCCCCTATGGAAAAATGATGATGAACAGTGATTAAGATCAATTAGCGCGCTAATGATCCTCTGGATGGAATTTAGTGTGAAATTGAATCAAATCATTTATAAACTAAGTTAATTGATCAATAAACCTCGAAATTGGGTCTTAGGAGTCCTAGGACAGTAGTTGGAGTCGGGGACTAGTCGAGGGTCGAACCGGGGGTAATTTCGTGGTTTGTGAGCGTGGATTGAGGTACGTGAAACTCAATTGAACACCATTATTATATTCATCTATTGTATTCATTTGAGTTGTATATTCTTGACAAATCCATGAGTTAATCTTACTAGGACGGGTTTATTATTCCGTCTATGTATCCAGGGGTTGTGTGGTCGCTTGTTAGGTTGTGGCTTAGGACAATTGTGGGGTTGATGGGTTTGGTCACAACCGGGCTTCTGGTCCTAAGTACACATCTTATTTAGCTGGTTCATGCTCATTTGTGTATTCTTGGTGTTTATATTCATGCGAATGAGCTTTGAGCAGTTGCCTGCATTATTCTTTCTTCTCGCATGCTTATTTAACACTATTATTGAATTCTGTTTACATTTCTAAATTATGATGCATGGTGGTTTTCCTTGGAATTTTACTTACTAGACTCGTTATCAGGTTTTTGTGATAACTGAGTGTAGATCCTAGTACCAGCAGAGGTAAGGAGATTCTTGGCGATTATATCTGACTTGCCTATGCCGAGGCCTGCTAGTATGTGCGTTGCCAGTAAATTCTTTTTGATGTTTTGTATACTCTTTGGGATAGGAGACCAAAATCACTATCGTACTTGTATATATTACTGCTATAGTTTGATCGCCTATATTCATGTACAACCGAGAATTCCACTATAGGTTGAACAATGTAAACTAATATAACACAATTTTAGTAATCACAAGACTTACGTTGTTACTTATGAACAAATATCAATAATTTCAAGATTATTAGATAATGGGATAGAGAAATGACGTGGCAGTTACTTCTGGTGCATGAGCTGGAGAGGTATCTGTTGCATGGGGTGACCCTGGAAATTGGGGCCGTTACACTTTCATACCATCCAACAACTCTAACTCGCAACCGTAACTTCAATGGGTGCCTCAAATTTCAAAACCACTTCATTTCTAGCTCATAACACGCGTTCCCGGACTCGTTTCAACTCTTGACTCGTACCGCGTGTATTCCCAGACATAACATTGCTCCCACATTTTATTTAATTATTTATTATTTTATGATAATTAACTAATTACCATTTTTCGGTGTTCAATTATTTGTATTATACCCTAAGATTTCTATTTTTCCTAGCTGAATCTTACACAGAAATCCGTGGCGATTAATAACACAAAACAATGCACTATGACATACAGAGTTTACATTCGGGTATAAATAATAATACAAACATCACAAAAAAATAAAAATATACCTCTGTGTTGACTCCCGAGGCTTAAGTTATATGACAAATCACCACGAGTAAGTCAAGGTCCTAAAAAACACAACACGTGTCACCAATTAATTTGAGGGTCGTTATAGGAAACATTAAATTAGTTATCTTAACCAATTAACAATTATTTATATAGCATAAACGTTTATTGTACAACGAAAGACTTTAAGTGTGAGTAATTTATGCATATTCAACAATCGTAAGTAGTGAAAAACCCGACAAAAGGATAGCATGTATATACTGAGGCGAATAATAAAACAACAGTTCATGTACATGTATTCAAGGTTCTACAGTCCCCAAAACCCAACAAAAATGAAAATAAATACATATTGCAGTCAAACACGAGTTGGAGTAGCAACAAACTCAGAGATAGTCGCCCAAGACCTCCTTACTCTTGCTCTTGCTCGTCGAAAGATCTGCACTTAGTCACCTGACAAATACAGTGATGGGTCCAGTGAGTAAAATCCCAAGAGAAGTCCATACAATATTCATGAATAAAACTGATAAACAACGAGATATGCAAGCATGACCTCTGCAACAAAAGGACATACTCCCATAAATGTAGGCAACATGCAAATGAGTAATCATCAATAATATAAAATTAAAGAAATAGTATTTATTAAACAAACTTGAATGTAAAACTGTTAAATAGATAAATAGTTGCATTACATGAGTAAACCCTGACCTAAGCCAGTTAATAGACGATAAGACAAGGACATGAATCCTGCACATATATCGTGCAAATACTTTCAGGCTTATAATGACTAAATCCTAACTTTAGTAAATGGGCGGTGTAACGTCCCAAATTAATTTAATTAAGATTTGTGTTAATCATGAGGATTAACGGGTAATTCAGACGTTACGTGGCAGCTAGGTGGACTTGGATAAGAGTGCCCAGGTTATTTTGTGTTATTTGTGTATGTTGTATGTCTATTATTGTGATGTGAGAATCTATTATTATTTATATAAACATCACATGTGTGTAAGTTGACATCGGGTAAGGCTATGAGTCGGGTATATGTCTAGAAGTGCGTGTCGGGGACGGGGTACTGGATAGCCGGGGTACGGGGCATGGGTTGCCGAGTAGCTGCGTGCTAATGTGACTAACCTATTGATTTTTATATGATTTATTAGGTGATTTAACCTAAGGTTGAATAAATGTATTAGTGAATAAATTGAAGTCCTATAGTTTGATAAGAAAAATCAGCGTGCATAGGATTAACCTCGAGATGCACAACAGAGTAAATCAAGGCAATGAATGTTATGATAAGGTGGCTCAAATTTTGGTGACACAGATTGATCAGGAACCGTCCGATCATCTTCGAGATGCGTACAAATGCCAGATTAGAACCAAAGTATAAGTACACCTTAATTGATCAAATGCATGCAAATCGAACATATTTCTCAAACGATTTTTAGGGCTCTGTGAGTAGAAATTGGACTAGGGAGGGTTGAAAACCGAGTTTGGAGAGGAGATTGAAGCCTCACAACATCGATCTAAGGTATTCTCTACCATTTAAATGTGACTTTTTGAATAAAAATGTAGGTTTTGTGGGTTGAGGTTAGTTTAAATTTTTGGAGGATTTTATCACTAATTTTGATGAATTCGGTGTTATTGAAGTTGGTTTTGATGATTTACATTGATTTGGATCGAATTTGTGAAAAATTGAGGTGATTTGATAAATTTTGGGTTTATTTACATGTATTTTGATCCGAGAATTGGGGTTCGTTTTGGTGGATTTGTGGTAGAATTTTGAGGTTTTAGAGGTCTTCAATGGAGTGAGAGTGAAGAGAAATGGAGAGGAGGGAAGAAGAAGCAAAGAGAAGAAAAAAAAAACAGAGACGAAAATCGTCTCTGGTGTAAACCACAGACGATTTCCGTCTCTGGAGATGGGAGACGCACGCGCTTAGCGCGTGCGTCATCCCCAAATCGGGCCGGGTCGGACCGGCTCGGACTGGCCTGGCTCGCCGGTCCAGCCACCTGGACCGAACTGATCCAGGTGGGCCCCACCCAAATAAAAAATAATAAAAAAATAATTTTTAATTAAATTAAATAATATATAAATTATATATTAATTACTGGAAAATAGAAAAAATAGTTGAAAAATATCAGAAAATTGGAGAAAATTCTAGAAAAATATAGAAAATTAAGGAAAAGGTAGAAAAGGGGTTCAGGAATTTTCGGGTATTTTTGGAACCCCGACATAGTCTGGGAAAGGTACCATAAATGAAAAGTTGAAATATGGTATAATAACATAAAATTATATAATATGTTTTCAAAAAGTATAAAAACCACTATAAATGGACTTCAGGGACTGGGAAACCATAGCTCGGGCATAGGGGAGCTAGGTGGGGCGTGCTGACGGGTCCGGGAAGTCGGAGTGCGCAATTACAGGTGCGTAAAACCCTTGAGAATGTTACACTTTAAATTCATGCGTGGTTTGTCCATGAAAATGAATGTTTATTCATTTATTTATTTACCGCATTGTTTACTTATTGGATTGCTATGTTTATGGAAATGTGATTACGTGTTGGTTGGTGGTTGATTTGTTCACACGGTCGGAGGTTAATCGAGATGGTCGTGGTACGGAATTGAGCAGGCTAGATTGTAGCGCGTGTATCTGGGTGCTGCCGGTGAATAGCTACCCGAGTAGCCGGGTGCACGTGTCCGGTGGGTTGTGATTTGTTCCGGTCACCGTTAGTAGTTCGGATGTGGTTTAGGCTTGATGTACTTAGCCGGGGTTATCCGAATCTACAAAGTATAATCTAGTTTTGTTAGACTCCGTCACACTTTCATCTAGTTTTAATGGATATCGTAATTGAGTCAGTTTACTCGAATGTTGTTTTATCTTTTAGTTTGTTTTATTTTCACTGTGTGTGATCGTCATATTAGTTGTGAATATTGTTTACTGCCAGCTATAGAAATATAATTCCTGTCGTCAGGGTCATATTCACATGTCTCGCAGGGTATTGTAGTTTTTCATGATTAACGTGTAGACTTCTCTTGGGAATTTACTCACTGGGCTCGTTGCTGTATGTGTTGAGCGCAGATCCTGGTACGAGCAAGAGCAAGGAAAATGAGGTACTAGGCAACTATCTTTGAGGCCGTTGCTGCTGATAGCTCGTGTTTTGATATCATGTATGTATATTTTGTTTTGCTGGATTTTGGAGACTTTAGAACTTTATCACATGTATATGAATTACTGTTTATTTCGTCTCAGTTATATACATGGTGTGATTTTCGGGTTTTCCACTACTTAGGCTTAATAAATTCTCATAAAATACAAATTAAATGCTTCCGCTATTGTTATTAAAATTTGCCAACCTACTGGATGTTTAAATAAATTAAACAACTTAATATAGTAGGATTAGTCAAATGGAGCATCACTTCACAGAGCTGTTGTCGTGACAGCAGTGACGATGTGTCCGGTGACGTGACATGCGCTGCTAGGCTTGCGAGCGGAGGGCGTGGGTCACGGGGCGACCCCGGAAGATTTAGGGCCATCACAGGCGGACCCCTTATAGACACTATTTCAAGTCAAGGAAACCTCTAATCTCTCTCAACAATCGTAGATATAATCTATTATTGTCGACATGAGCGTTAAAACAAGCAAACTTGTGTAAGAGATCTAGACACAAACAAGAGTGAAAACTCACGCGTGATTACCAAAAGTCACACATGAAATGATATTCGATGAAAAAACATGCCATGAATTCTTGTGAATCATTCTCAAGGGTTTTATGCACCTCAAAACGCGATCTGATTTCCTTGGGTTCCCGAATTCGACCTCGACTAGCTCCCCAGTACCCGAGCTACGGTCCCCTTAGTCTCCTTAAGTTTGTTTTAATGTTTTTAGATACTTGTTTTATTGCATAGTTGTAATGAGATTTGTTGTTACTATCCTTGTGGCCATAAACATCCCTTGTCGACACAAAAGTTTCTGTGGGTACATAGATTCCTGTGAGTACAGAAGTCCCTGTGGGTACAATATAATGTGGAGAAAGATGTTTCTTGTAGGCAGAAAGGCTTGTGGGTATAGATATCCCTTGTAAGTACAGAGGCTTGTAGGTACAGATGTGCCTTGTGGGTACAGAGGCTATTCAGTCTTTATGGGTACAAATGTCTCTGTGAGTACAAACACTATTCATCATCTTCTCTAACTAGCACGAAAATAACCACAAGTTCAACACCCAATCTCAACCCAAATCAAGCAATTCTTGCTCTTTGAGGGTTTATTTGACACCTACGACTTCTAATTATCCCAAATTATCAAGGAGACTCTAATATGAACCATAAATCATGCATTAATTTGAGATATAAGCTTGAATTAATGGAGGAACAACAAGAACAAGAAGGAAAGTATACCAATGTATTGATACCCTTTTGATTTGATCTTCCTAGCTTCATTCCCTACTAAATTAGCTTTCAATTTGCCCCCACTTCTTGTTGAAATTTCAGCCCATATCCCTCCATTGTTTCTTTACAAGAAATTCTTTAGGATGGCTGCATGTCAAGAAGCTCCATTAAGTGTTCATACTTATATGTGGTTAATTTAATCTAATGTGCAACCCTATCTTTAGGACATCTTAAGGTCTTCATTTAACCCATCCACACACTTTTGTGGCTCACTTTTTGACACATCTTGCCATGTGTTCATAAATTAGAATTATCTCTATGTTGATCTAAGGTCCATAAATAACCCATCTATAGGCTAAATTGGTTTGATTCAACTAATTTAATTTATATAGTCACACTTAAGTGGTCACATTGGGTTTATAAATTATACATAAGGTTGACTACCCGACATCTGGTGCCTTGCGCCCCGATAAGCTTCCCGAGGCACACCATGTTTTGCATTATTTAATTAATTAACTTAGGCTAGAGTTCAATTATACACCCTATGAACTAATTAGCATAATCTTTCACCACCGGGTAACTCTACTCGATACCAATGGCGATACGCATTCCAAGGAAGCTCCTCGTCACACCAACTCGCCCAATAACAATGTGACACATATGCGATGCAATACGATAATTAATGTCTAACGACCCAAATTTAATTTGTCATTATTAATGACGTGGTTACGGACGTGGCTGACAACTCAAACGCTCGTGAGACCTGCAGATAGGCCAGGGCGCGCCCGGAGTTAGGTAAATAGTGATTTTTGTATTGTTTTGTATTAATTTGCGATGTTCATATGTAATTAGGGTTATTGGCATCGCGATATGTGTATTTTATTTTGTTATTGACGTGAGAGAATGTGACGGGTATTCACCCCTATTAGTGTGCAGACGCGGGTATCGGGTAGGCGAATAACTATACACTAAGTGTGGTAGTCATGCACACATGAAAAATGATAAAATGCAATTAATAATTAATAATAAACGTCATATATACGTTTGTGGAGTGAGAGTACGCGAGTGTACGCTCGAGAGTCGGGTATTGAAAATGCCCGAGGGTTGGTTATTTTGATTGAACAAGGATAAGTCAAGGGAGGTAAGTCCCCATTCAAGTCACTAAAACTGGACCTGTTGACCTCTCAACAGCCTTAGGTGATGCCTCAAGATATGTACATACATTGGATGACTTTTTGGGGTATAAATATAAGGTTTCTAACACTTGCCATCACCTTTTCTCTCTCTTCTCTTTCATATCCGAATTTGGAGCAAGTGTGCTAAGGTTTTGTAAAGTTTAAGTAATCATTTGAAGGCTCAAATGAAGCGCAATCGATGATATAAGGAGATATCCTCAATCCTCTCTCCATTATCTACATTTCAAGTGTTTTTTTTTGGGTTTTGATGTGGTTTCCAAGTTTGGATTTGAGCACACTGGACTTGGACAGTGTTGCTATAGATGTGGTGTTTGTAATGAAGCATTTGTAGAGATTTGTGTTGGAGTTGTGATTATTGGTTTTGAATTTGAGAAGAAAAATAAGGTTTTTCGTAACGACTCGTTTTCCAAACAGACCACTATGGGAGCCAATGCGAACCCACAATCTATCTTACCAGCGATAGTTGTACCCCACATTAAATTATATGCTCCATTTATCCTTTTAAGCATTATTAATCACCAATTTATTGATTACATTATACTGAACACTAATTATATGCTAAGTTACCATCTTAACCTCAAATTATCACAACGAAAGTCTTACAAACATATTAAATCAGATAATAATAATTGAAATATGTGATATAAACCATAAATCTATTGTGAATACTTTAGATGTCACGAAATATCAAAATATACAAGGTTTCAACATATCTTTCAAACTTAAGTTCCCAAAATGAAAAGAAATATATATAATACAAACGTACAAGTCGGGTTATGTATCTCTGAATCAACGGTACTCCGGTAGCTTTCCCTTACCTCGACTCGTACGAGGATCTACATTCAAGCCATCATAAAAGGCAGATGACGACTCCAAAGTGAGTATTCCCAAGGAAAGTAAGTGAGCAATGCTGAAAGTAAATACTGGAATTTAAATAAAGCTATTAAATAAACATGCGAAAATAAGTACAGACAACTACGCTCATCGCATGGATAGATAATACTGAAAGCTCAAAGTGTGCTCCTAGTGCCTATAACCATACTAGCACCATAATTCGGACTCTTCCACAAAATACTACCGGTGAGTCCCACTTAAGTAGGGCCAGTATCTGGATCCGCTAGGTGGTCAGCGTAGTACCTACGATGCACTTACACATGTACCAACGCGATTCCCGAGTTGAACTATTCACTGACTTTCCTTGATACACGTGCTATGGCCTAGTAGGCAAACACACTGGAATGGCACGAAGGGAGCCCCGCTCAACGTTCGTCCATTAAACGACAACCAGGAATAGAGTATTGAAATAATAGATTGAATTTGCAACATCCCCAAACTTCAATTAGGGAATATTCGGCCTGAAACCCTAATTAAATCCCGGTAAACCAGATCGAACCTAATTAGAGACAGCAACCTTGTACCTATTCCTGTTAACAACCTGTATATTTTAATATCAAACAACAAATTAAAATAAAACACAACGAAAAATTTAAAACTTTTTCGATAGAAACCAAGATATATAACACTGACATAAACCTCGATGTCAATCTCACATTCCCACCCTAATTATTACAAAATAATATTCAATACAATAATTATATACTAGGAACTCACATTACATCGCAGGGAAGATATTAGACTCCTAATTTTCTCCCTTCCTGATTTCCAGCGTTCGTTCTTAAATTGGAAATGTTAAGTTAAGTGAGCTCCTACATGCTCAGTAAGTGACTCTCATATCAATCTTCAATTATCAATTAATATCAAAAAATGATATATAATAACATGATTCGAATGCATATCTAAGGAAACATTTCAATCAATATAATAATATATAAAACAGATGCAAGTTCATTGGTTCATTGCAATGTACCGTGATTTGCATTTCAATTTCAGTATTTGAATTGAGTTGCCCTCTCACATTATCAAGAACCGATCACTGGGCATCTAATCAGTTCCCATCAATGTGTTGCCAACTCATAAAACATAGAGTCACACTCCCCATCGTCACTAAACCAATCACTGCTCATCTGATTAGTTTATGAATGATGAGTTTCCAACAATAGGAAAGCATTGATCGAGATATTTTCCAAGTCACTAGGGTCGTGGTGATGGAAGGTCGCTCCATCACAGTTCCAAACCCCAGGTCGATCCGTCGCGTTAAACCTCTTTCCAGATTCCATTTTCATTTAAAACATTTTTGTAAA
Source organism: Stephania japonica (assembly GCA_039657345.1). Classification (NCBI taxonomy): domain Eukaryota; kingdom Viridiplantae; phylum Streptophyta; class Magnoliopsida; order Ranunculales; family Menispermaceae; genus Stephania; species Stephania japonica. Next base: position 76,947,936 of record CM077556.1, read on the forward strand.
ACCATAGCCAAATCACGGTACATTGCCCCATTCCCAGTCCAGTACAATACATGCTCTAATAATAATATTTTATATTGCATAATTGATAATAAATATGAGTCCCACTTACCTGTCCTGAGCTTTCCTATGTTTATCGACTTGCACGACTCCCTGGAGTCCTCAACCTCTTTCCACATTGGTTCATTACCTAACATAGACCAATTGTCATCAACTTAAGTCTACTATTCATTTATTAATACTCCTAAACTAGTCCTATTCAGATACGAAATCCCGAGAACTATTTTTCTAGCCTATTTTGACTATTTCACGCTATTTGAGGTAACAACCCCGGTATAAAGTCTTCTCTGACTTTTGAATTCTTTATTTTCCATAGAAATCCCTAAATTTCTATTTATTTGGTCAAAATACTATTTTTCCATTTTTTTTTCTATTTTTCTGGATTTTTTCCATAATTTATTTTCCTTTTTTTAATTTTATTTGCCCCTGAACCAAGTCGAACCGGGTTCGGATCAACCGAGCCGAACCGGCCTGGTTCAGGGGTCATCCCCTACCTCGTGACACAGTCGTTGTTCAGAATTTTTTTTCTTTTTCTTTTCGATTGGGGTTGGCTCCCAACCCAACCCCAATCACCTTTAGAAGGGGAGACGACCTCGTGCGTCGTCTCCCTCCTTGGACGAACTGCAAGAGCTTCATTCGAGCTCCCATGACCACTCACGAACTTCCACAACAACAACAGCAGCAAACCAAACAATAACTCACTCGGACAACTCACCTCGATTTGCCATTGCACCAGCTCCCTAAGCTCTTCACTTCCTTCTCCTCCTTTCGGCTCCCTCTGTTTCTCCATTCTCTCTATCTTCTCTCTTTGCGTTTTTAAGAAAGGAAGAGGTGGTTGGGACTTGAAAAATGACCAAAATGCCCCCAAGCCTATCCTTTTCTCTTTTATTTCAATCTACCCTTTTTGCTCTTTTTACTTTTTTTAAAAAAATTAATTATATATTTATATATACTATTATATATAAATATATATTTTTTCAATATCGTCGCGCCTACAACTCCATTGTGCACGCCAACGAGTACCCTCGGTGTACACACTACTGTGTTACTTACGCGTCTTATCTGTGACCTCGTATATTACTTGGCGCCCCGACAATTTACCCTTTATTTATTTATTTTCTATTTTAATATATATATATATATATTTATATATAACCATGATATATAAATATATATTTATGCCTATAATTACGTAATTTACGCCAACCAGCACACTCAGCGTCAATGATATCTCGCATCTCATGTGCGTCCTCCTTGACCCACACATGGTATTAAACATTCTCTCATTGGTCCGATTATTCATTTATACATACTAATACACACCAAACAGACACGGTACATCACATAATTCCATGCACACGTTAATTGAGACAAATCGGGCTTAACCACGAGCCTAACTTAGATTAATTACTATTTGAATTAATACTAATCACTTGCTTAAGGTAACGGGTCGTTACAGTCTCCCCAATTTAGCAACGATTTCGTCCTCGAAATTAAAGGTACATACAAATCACTAATAATCTCGTAAAGTAATAAAATTCACTTTTCCATTATAATTTTCGTTCTTTAGCTTTCTCTTCTTTTACTTGTCTAGTATATGTGATTGTACAACCATATTACTAGTACAAAGCTTATCTCAACTTTACTTTGAAGAATATATATAACCAAATTATCGTTTCATTCTTCTCTTTCAGTTTAATGGAATGTGAATAACGCTATTCCATTAATTTAACTTAATTCGAATCTCTATAGCCCGTTCATATGTGAGATTTTCCAAAAGATACCATTTATATTTTGATACCTCCAATAACCTATGATATTTGTCATGTTTTCTCTTTTCTTAAAGGTTGTTGTAGCTCAAGTATTGACGAATCCACTCAGTATCAATAGTTTCGTGTCTTCTACCTCCGTTCATCCCATGACTGAATGACATGGTCAAAAGTCATCATGTCTCCTACCTCTGTCCACTACAAATGAACAACAAGGTCAACATATGTGTGTCTCCTACATCCATTCCACCCATTAGCGAATGGAAAGGTCAAGCACACAACATTCTCATCATCCTTTTTTTTTCAATACTTCTTGAAACTTATAGATTTCATCAATCTATACACTACAACTTATAGTTTTTAACCTCATATTTTTCATTTCTTTTATATTGTAGTTATACATTACAGTATCTCCCATTCTTATCTCTCACCCTTATGGTAAGATAAGAAAGAGCATACTTTATTCTGTAACCTCTCAGATTACTAAGATCATTAAAGAAACTCACAAACGTAAATCAATTCTTTCAGTAATTATCATGATGAGATACAAGTTCAATCATACTTGTTAAATTAGGATTAATAACACAATCTCTTCGTCAACACGAAGGAAATATATTGTATCGAGATTGAGATTAGTTTTCAATTTATATCAATAACTTCTTCCCTCAGTGGAAGTAAGTCTCGGATCTCTATCCGGAACATTTTAATATTATACCATCTCACATCTCCCATACAACTATTTTGTTCAATCCTTTCGAGTATAACATATGCTCTCACTGACAAGAATCTTGTAGACTAGATTCCCTCATTAACTATAATTCATTGTGCTGACGTCTATTTCATATTACAAAATCTGCAATCGTATTTCTTTTCTTTTATCAGGTATAGACAAGAATCTACTTAACTGTTTAGGTTTCACTACTCAATATCACACACTGAATACATCTCATATCTCTTTAGTCTCACTATATATCATCATCTCATACAATTTATAGTTTGCTCGTATATCCAAATATGATATGACATTGCATATATCAATACTATAAAGAGATTCATGAGATATTCAGAATAGTTCTTGCCTAAACTTTCACCTGAATCAGATCTTCATTTCACAATTTAATACGTCCAACACAATTTCCATTAGAACATATAATCTGGATCCTACTAATCTATAATCAATCTCTAACACATTAAGTAGTTTCAATTAGATTTCTTAATTAATCCTATCATCCATTAATTTATTTATTCATTGAGTTCAGTCTCCTTTTGAACTCCAAAGAAAGGACCGGTACTTATCAATTCCAACTTCTCAATTGATGATATCCCCGCGCAGTACTTCCTTTATTCATCATTCTTATCTATCCCTCTGATGAGATTATACTAAGAAGTTCCTATTATAATTACACCTTTTGCCCCTTTCTTTCATTCAAGTATTGACCATCGTCAATCATTTTATATGGGTGATTACTCAGAGTGAATATATCATTTTCCACATTCTGGTGACTTATTTCACCTCAAATTATCTTTACTCTGACAAATTTATTTTTTTCAAACTCTCATAGTTTGAAGCCTTTCTCAATTCACATTTCACCAGTTTCACTGTTTCCCCAAAATTTTTTATCTATCATTTAGAGATTCGTCTAAGATATTCTAATCTTAGAAATAACTAAACGACATTCATACCCTTCAAACCTTTGTACATGATACACCTGTACTACAAAACACCTTAATGAATGAATGAGCTTGCATGTTTTATCCAATCAACTGAATTTATACTAATACTGGGATCTTCATCCCTATCTTATCATTTTCAAGTATTTCCTCTAAGACTTATTCTTGCAATTCATTTCATCCATCGTTTGAAATACATATCATCAGCTTTTCATTATCAGTTGATGCCTTACAATAGTTTAATACTCTTACCAACACCATTGTTTCATATTAGTTCCTCTTGAACTATATCACATGTATTTACTACAATCTCTTATTTTATTGTGTCAATAGACAACTACTTGGATAAAAGTATTAAGATACACCTCTAACTTTTCTGTAATCCAAATATAATTAAACAATTATTGTAGTCAAACTACATTTCAATTTTTTCAAGACATCCATTGTATTATGTACAACTCATCATCTTTCTCTTCTAGAGTTAATTGAATATACAATACAACTATACCACATCTCTCTGTATAAGTTGTTTGTATCCTTCAATCATTTCACATTTCTCCCTTTTCTATCTTTGTGTTGAATATAAGACAACTCTTCAATTGTCTTAACCTCAGTCAAATCCCTTGACTCATAATTTAAAATTCAACACATATCTTAGGGGTTTATAGTTGAAACTTATCTATTGCACATACAACTTTCGGTATATACCAATTTATCTTCAGAGTTCACCTAACTCTACGATAATGCTTGTGCTTTTGGTAAGTCTTCAACTCTTTTTACATTTGTCATCATTGTCAACTTAATTATGATTTTATTTAAATATGGTTCAAGAATTCTATTTTCTTTATTATTAAACATAGCATGAGCTTTAATGAGTTTCTATGGGCTTCGTCATAATCTATCATATTGTCAAGTCATCACTTGACATCATATTTCTTAATTATGATATTTACTTAATGAGAACCAAATCTCAATTAATTCTTGAGAATAATTGGTTTCATTTCAGTTGTTAATTCTGGGAAATAATATTCATTCACTCATGATTTTATTTAAGTTAACTCATCACTCAAATTGAGTTCTCAGACTCATACAATTCTCATAATACCTCAAAGTAAAATGGAATTGATCATTGGTTTGGTCTAAAATATTCAAGTAATTGATGAATTCCTAGCTTAAGTTGTGATTAGATTTCAAGCAACTTGAATAGACAACCTTTTTGAAGCCTTAACACCACAACTTTCGTTCATTAATCTTAACTTTTCATTAAAGATTTATTATCAGTTTACATAACCTAAACCATTTGAGTTTCGAAGGATTATTGTATTTCTACGAATTACCATTCATAGAATTTATGAATTTCTTTTTATAAGTAGCAACTAATATCAACCTCTTGATATCTTGTTCACCTATTCATTCCCAGTATTACACATCATTCTTTGAATTCTTAATCCTTAACTTTATTGACAACTCCTTCTCCCCAATTTAGACTGCATCGGTCTAAAAGATCAGATTTCCCACTTTGCTAGCTCATTGCCATGTTTTTTTTTCTCAACTAAATAAGTTTTTTCAAGTTTCACTTTCAATTTGAAACTACCATCAGAGTGATAGAGTTCCAACAGTTAAGATAGAGTTGACCAATAACTTAGATTCTTTATAATCTATTAACTCTTATATGTTGCTGTGAGTTTTCACTTTTAGTGTAACTTCATCATTTTTATCATTTCCTTACCATCCCAGCATTGATCTACACATCAATCTGGCAACCTCATATTTCATTTATCTATATGTAGTTCTACTACATCTTCATTCCTTTTTTTATTGCTCTATTAGTGAGTGCAGTTACCCACATCAATACTAATAAGCCCTTTTCTATTCCACCTTCAGTATGTGCACTTATATCCCAACTATACTGATAGGCTTTCTTATTATCATACTATTAGTATGCGCAGTTATATCGTAACAACACTAATAAACCTCTTTCTTACCTTACTTTTAGTATATGCAGCTACCCCACGACTATACTGATAAATTTCTTTCTCACTATTCCAATATAGATTAACACTACATCTGAAATTCCATACTTCATAATCATTCATGAAATATGATTAACTAACGGTTATCTAACCTCAACTAGGTTCTCGTCCTCATTTACCACTAATTTTCCTCCTTGCATGACTTTTAACCTTAGTCAACTAATTTCAACACTAGTTATATTCCCTACTCAAAGTGACTCATCACTTTTGAGTTCCACTGTAAGTCATTCCATGTTTTATTCATCTTTTAATGTCACTTCATCTAACATTTGTCTTTAATTCCAGAACCTATCGCTCTTTCTACACTAACTATTTCTCATCAGACAATATCAGCGAGAATCAAGACCACTAAAGACAACTCAATGAGAGAGTTATTTATAACTCATCTCCTTTCCATCTTTATATTATTAAGAATTGAGGTTCCACAAACCCTAACCCTCAATATATATATATATATATATATATTCTCATTTAATGAGAAATAGATGGATACAAACCATCTTATTATCGTTCTACTGTCTTCCTTTATTTTATTATCTCTGAAGTCCAGATTCCTAAGAACCCTCACCATCAATTTCCTTTGACTTACCAAGTCATAGATGTGAGATACGACTTTCATATTCATTCCTAGGCAAGACAGTACAGCTATATCTATTGCATAGATATAATATCAACTCAAAAATACATGTCTCAAACTTTTAACTTTCATTACCCCCAAAACATCGATAAAAACTATTCATTTAGTCCTAAGTTATCCCTAACTTGAGAACCAATCTTCAAGTCAGTTAACCTAAATTTCCATTTTAATATACAAGTACGACTTTACGCTTCAATCCTTATGTATAAGAGTTATCGCACTATTCAAAACCAATTCGAAAGTGATAACATCAGTCTATGATACTCACTGTATCTAAGTTATTCCATCAACTGATCAATGGAATAATCATGCCAAGCTTTACATACTAGTCTCTGATATCACACTATATCAGAACTGTCTCTTACTTTGATACCAATGATAAACTCAAGTTTGTAAAGCCTTGGCTCTGATATCAACTGTGACATCCCTTAACTTCAATTAGGGAATATTCAATCTGAAACCTTAATTAAGCCCCGGTAAACCAGATCGGACCTAATTAGAGCCAACAGCCTTGTACCTATTCATGTTAACAACCTGTATATTTTAATATCGAACAACAAATTAAAATAAAACGCAACAAAAAATTTAAAACTTTTTCGATAGAAACCAAGATATATAACACCAATATAAACCTTGGTGTTAATCTCACATTCCCACCCTAATTATTACAAAATAATATTCAATACAATAATTATATAACAGGAACTCGCATTACATCGCAGGGAAGATATTAGACTCCTAATCTTCTCTTTTCCTAATTTTCAGCGTTCGTCCTTAACTTGAAAATGTTGAGTTGGGTAAGCTCCTACATGCTCAGTAAGTAACTCCCATATCAACCATCAATTATTAATTAATATCAAAAAATGATATATAATAACATGATTCTAATGCATATCTAAGGAAGCATTTCAATTAATATAATAATATATAAAATAGATGCAAGTTCATTGGTTCATTGCAATGTACCCATGATTTGCATTTCAATTTCAGTTTTTGAATTGAGATGCCCTCTCACATCATCAAGAACTAATGACTGGGCATCTAATCAATTCCTATCAATGTGTCGCCAACTCATAAAATATAAAGTCTCACTCCTCCATCGTCACTAAACCAATCACTGCTAATCTGATTGGTTTATGATTGATGAGTTGCCAACTCAATAGGAAAACATTGATCGGGATATTTTCCAAGTCATTGGGGGAGCGGTGATGGAAGGCCACCCCATCACAGCTCCAAACCCTAGGCCGATTCGTCTTGCTAAACCACTTTTCGGATTTCATTTTCATTTAAAAACATTTTTGTAAAACCATAGCCAAATCACAGTAAATTGCCCCATTTTCAGTCCAGTATACTACATGCTCTAATAATACTATTTTACATTGCATAATTGATAATAAATATGCGTCTCACTTACCTGTCTTGAGCTTTCCTATGTTTATCGACTTGCACGACTCCCTGGAGTCCTCAACCACTTTCCACATTGGTTCATTACCTAACATAGACTAATTTTCATCAACTTAAGTCTAATAGTCACTTATTAATACTCCTAAACTAGTCCCATTCAGATCCGAAATCCCGAGACCTATTTTCTAGCCTATTTTGACCATTTCTCACTTTTTGAGGTAACAACCCCGGTATAAAGTCTTCTCTGACTTTTGAATTCTTCATTTTCCATAGAAATCCCTAAATTTCTATTTATTTGGTTAAAATACTATTTTTCCATATTTTTTCCTATTTTCTGGATTTTTTTCCAGAATTTATTTTCTTTTTTTTTTTTAATTTTATTTGCCCCTAAACCAGGGTAAATCGGGTTCGGCTCAACCGAGCCGAACCGACCCGGTTCAGGGGTCATTCCCTACCTCACGACACAGTCGCTGTTCAGAATTTTTTTCTTTTCGATTGGGGTTGGCTCCCAATCCAACCCCAATCACCTTTGGAAGGGGAGACGACCTCGTACGTCGTCTCCCTCCTCGGATGAACTGCAAGAGCAGTTCGTCTGAGCTCCCATGACCACCCACACACTACCACAACAACAACAACAACAATAAAACAAACAACAACTCTCTCAAACTCACCTCGATTTGCCATTGCACCAGCTCCCCAAGCTCTTCACTTCCTTCTCCTCCTCTCAGCTCCCTCTGTTTCTCCATTCTCTCTTTCTTCTCTCTTTACGTTTTTAAGAAAGGAAGAGGCGGTTGAAACTTGGCAAATGACCAAAATGCCCCCAAGCCTATCATTTTCTCTTTTATTTCAATCTACCCTTTTTGGTCTTTTATGTTTTTTAGTTTAATTATATATTTATATATACTATTATATATATAAACATATATTTTTTCGATATCATCGCGCCTGCGACTCAGTTGTGCACGCCAACGAGTACCCTCGGTGTGCACACTACCGTACTACCTACGCGTCTTATTTGTGACCCCGCATATTACTTAGTGCCCCGACAATTTACCCTTTATTTATTTATTTTTCATTTTAATATATATATATGTATATATATTTATATATAACCATAATATATATAAATATATATTTATGCCTATAATTACGTAATTTACGCCAACCAGCACATTCAGCATCAACGTTATCTCGCGTCTCATGTGTGTCCTCCTTGGACCACACATGATATTAAGCATTCCCTCATTGGTCTGATTATTCGTTTATACATACTAAAACACACCAAATAGACACAATACATCACACAATTCCATGCGTATGTTAATCAAGACAAATTGGGCTTAACCACGAGCCTAACTCGGATTAATCACTATTCAGATTAACACTAATCACTTGCTTAAGGTAACGGGTCGTTACAAAATTCAAATGCTAAAAGAAGTAAATACTCAAGTAATTTCAGTTGGGATACTACACATCTTAAACCGCACTCCAACTAATCCCAAATATCGCCAAATCACGCCCACAATGCGTGTCCAATCCCCAATCAATCAATCAAACACTTGATTATCAAAACTATCCATGAATTTTCCCAAATTTCAAATCCTACCTAAGTCCATTTTTATTAATTTAAATCCCCATTAAATTGATTATAATCCTTAATAAAACCAAATTAAAAACCCATTTCAAAAAATTCATTTTTAAATTTTTATTTCAATGTTTGTTCCAAACGTCGCAGGTGGCGCCACCGTATTCAACAGCTCCACGGCGTGCTGAACGTCGTGACCTACGCCGCCAAGATTAACCCTCCCATGGCGTGTGTGGCGGCCCCTACCCTAATCTAGGGCACCGCCCAGCCTAATCCTGTAATTAAGCCCTAATCTCGATCTGTAGGACTTAACTACGTATTAGTCAGCCTTTTCAACCAAATTACCAACTTCATCTCGTTCAGGATAAATAATACACTAACCCTATCAATTTCAATAACTTAAAGTTGTTTACAATACTTAAGAGTAAACTTGTTAGCAAAAGTCTTAACATGATTTGTAGCGGAAGTCTTAACATTTCAAATGAAAACAATTTTATAATCCTAATTATGGAAACCAGGAATAACAATCACAATATATATACATATGCAATATGTGACGAAACATATAAATATTGTGATAGTCAAAAGTCGAGGAACTAAAGCTCAACCCAATATATATATAACCCAACAATACGAAAGACATAATAAATAAAATATACAAAAAATGAAAACCTATAGTCAAACAGTAGCACGCTCCCCAAGCTCAGAAGTAGTCGCCAATCTTCTCCTTGTCGGGTCTACTGCTCGACGGATCTGCACCCACCGTCATAAAAAGGACAATGAGTACAAAAGTATAACAATAATTTCCAAATTACTTATTTACTCATATTTTCAAAATAAATGAATGATATTTAAAAGCATAATGGTAGCAAAAAAATGCTCTAAATAAACATGCTAGAAAATACCGAAGGCACAAATGAAACTGACACAGGTTAGACAGTCTGATCTAGGTCCGGTCGACGGTGAGAACTATCACTTAGCATTTTTCCACTATTTCTATGGAGTTGTGCTCTAAATATCATCATTTCCTAATAACCTCAAGTAGCGAAGCTGTGCTCTATGCGTATAAATCATTTATCACAAATCTCGCTAAACACCCCAGTTCATTACACCGTGAGTCGTGCGAGTATAGTAGAGAGTGCCGACATCCCCGAGGTCCTGTCACCCCATGAGCCGCCTACTCTATCATGTGCAATGGACCTTAGATACTAAAACTACTATAAAAGTCAATAAAAGACTCGATAAAGGATTCCAATAATTTGCAATGCTACAAAGCATAAATAGACCAAGAGTATAAGTTTCTAACATAATTATAAACTTAGCTAATCCTAATAGCATGCTATTCAGTTCAATTCATTAATACTTAATTGAAAAGAGACAAAAGTAATGGAAGGAATCAAATTGATAATTTATAAGGCATTATCATGATTTGCAAACTCAACGAGACACAACAAGATGTCATGATAATTAGAGTACAAGGCACACAAATTCAGTCCTATAGACTATCCAAACAATAACATAATTGGTATGAGATGGAAATAAATAGTTTAAGTAGGATTACTCACACTCAAGCAATTCCTAGCTAATTTCGACTTCCCAGTGCCCGAACTCACTTACCCGGACTCCCGAGAATTTCCTTTAGGTTCCTAAAGTATAGTTTTGTTAATATAAATGTGTTAGATCGCAATAGCTAGGTTTTAGAACACTCGAATCGAATATAAAATTATTAAATTTTATTTTTCCTTAATTTTCTTAAAATATATGAAATTTTCTCGATGGCCGCCACATTGACTCTTGGAGGGAATTCTGGAAACTTGGATAGATTTTCAAAAACTTCGGTGCAAAATAGAAGAAAACTAGATGCAATTGATCGAGACTTGAGTAGACTCAATGTCTTTAAGACTATTTCGCCCCGCTACGGTACTTGTGGTCTAATGACGATAGTCTCCCAAGATTCAACGATTATAATAGTGATTGTAGCACTCCAAATCACTAGCCTACGAACCAAATGTCTGATACAATACTCTCTCATACACAAAATACCATGAAAATGGAGAAGAAGAGAAAATTTTGAAAAATAGAGAAGAAGAGACAGTTTTGACGTATTTTCTATCTCCTTAAAAATGATCCATCTAGTGGATATATATAGACTTTTAAGTGTCCATTAGAAAAAATACGTCCCTTTGGTATACCCTTTAAATTAGAGACACCTCTATTGATCATGTCATGTTTCTCCTCATAGGTATACCTTTTCATTAATTTTTCATTCAAATTACTAACAATTAAATAATATAATTAATTGTCCCAACAATCCCCCACATGAATAGAAATTGATCATCAAGTCTACATATATCCCCCATATAAATGGATTTTAAAAATACTTTTAATGTAGACACACTTGAGAGAGTATTGACAAAATAAAGTTGTATCAGGAGAAGTAGCTTGTGGCTTTGAACTTTCCCTAGTGAAATATTATCCGATACACTTCGTGACGCAGTGGATATAGATCTTGAACTGTTCACTTTTGTAGTATACCAAGACAATAATACTCACATAACTTTGTCCTTATCTTTATATTGGTTCTTACGATTGTGTTCATTTTGGCCCTGAACAAATCCCTATTTCTTGAGTGCTCTAGAGAATTTCAAGCCTTGAAAAATTCTCATAAAATCGGCCCAGTTCACACTCATATAGGTGATCTTTCTTAAGACTATATTATTATACCCCACATGATGATATTCATGCCATGAGATCATTAAAAGCATATAGCATACCCTAAACATCTTCATAATACATTTCATATATTAGGAATGAATAGTTGTGTGTTCTAATTTCAAGTCTCGTTTGACCAGTTTGCCTATTGAACCTAGACCATGAGATCTCCAATCACATAGGTTAAGTTTCTGCCAGACTTAACTCATTTTTTATTTTTTTAGGTTTTTAATAAACTCATTCCCCTCGATGTTAGTTTACTTGATATCGACAAACCTTCTATTGGTGGCCACAAGTTTGTCTTATTATTTTTCATTTTCTATGGAAATTATTCCATAATTAATCAAGTAACTATTCAATGGTAATCTTGACGTACTTGTCGACATATATCATTTTATATGCTTTTGTTCTCTGTCCATTGCAATTATTAGCCGGCTTACAACATATGCATTACAGAGACAATTGCATTCAATATGCAATATCCTCCATGCTCTTTTAAAGCCTTAATATTGCTTTTTAAATTTTATTAAAGCAATAATTTAGATTTCAATGTGAACCTAACAATACGCTTTGAGGATTTTCAATGGATACAAGAATTTCTTCTTTAAATTCACCATTTAATTAGACATGTCTCTCAACATCTATTACGTGCTTTATTAGTAGCCAACATGCTAGATGTCATTATAAACTAGTGAAATCTTTCTCGAAGAAATCAAGGCTTTCTTTCTCATATAAAACCTTAAGCTATCAATTTTACTTCATTATGCGCAACTGATCCATCCACCTCTAGATTTTAAAATTCATTTACACTTAAAAGGCTTCAAGTACTTGATGGATTCAATCACATTATTGATAAATTCTTTTCAAAACAACATGCCATATAATAATTTATTTGAATACTTTACTCTAGGTTATTCTTAATTTATTTTCTTCAATTAGACAAAATCTTTTATGTACAATACCCCCACATCTTTGAAGTATTCATAGAAAAATTGGCAACATATCTCGTCAACTAGAAAGAAATAATTATCATAATTAGGGCTTGCAATTTAATTGCTTCCATTCCCCCACAATTTTGATAATCTAAATGCTAAATAATCTATGTAGCATCCTTAAGATTAATTCACTTGATTCTTGTACTTCTTCAAAAATCTCAATAATTTTCCTTTCTTAAAATGGAGTAAATATATATACGAAATTATTGTCGTGAAACTATTTGCATCAATAGTCTCATAAGAACCCATAAATCATGCTTAAGTAATAAACAAATGGATTAATTCATGCACATGCATCAAAGATAATACAACACAAACATGCTCAATTTTTTTTCAATCAATTAATAGAAGTATATCACAGTGCAATCAGGGATTCATTATCTTGGTAGAGGTAATTATTTTAATGAAACATAAACATTACCAATTATCTACTAGTCTCAAGTAGAGTTAACCAATGCAAGTTAATTAGCTCCATTCTTTGATCTCCTGGTGGAACCACAGACTATAATCTTTAATTAATAGATCACAATAGCCTTAATAACCATAACCTTTCTGGTCCGACATGGTCTCTATTTAATGAAGATGCTATTCCCACTTTTGCAACTAAACATTGCACCTTTTGGAGTGATAATGATATAATCATTCACATTCCGAAGTTGTTGAGAGTCTCATTTGATCACCACTTGCGTATTCAAAACTAGCATCCCCATTTTGATCACTTATAGTAATCCACATGATATAACAATATATATCTTCTTGTTTCTCATGTACTGATGAAATAAATATATTTGTAACTAATGATTGATGCTTATATATAAATGCGCTTCATAATCATTTAGCAATTCAATCCAAAGAAATTATTCATGCTATTCAGTAATGCCTCTTGAAATTCATATGCTCATAATGACAACACACACACAAATATATATAACATGTACTTATATGCTCAAAGCAATTGGCCTCCTCCATTTTGAGCATATTATATATGCTCATAGCAAGGAATACATCGTTTGGCTTTTGTCGTGTGACCCTTGCAATTGCCAAGCCTCTGCTTGGTCTTGCTTTTGCCCTCTAGCATAGTGCAATAAAGAGATTGATCTGATTGATGTTTAATTATTCAGATCACAACAACCATGAAAACAACAATTTGTTTAGACCAACCTAAGAGATTCTAATAATGTCTATTTTCAAAAGATGTTATTGCAATCAAACATTGCACTTTTTGATTGCGTCCTCAAAATTAGTCTCATCTGTTAGAACTTGAAAAATGTATCAAGTGAGTTTGAATAGAAAACCTCTTTAGTCCCACATTGCTCACTTCAAAGAGTACAAACTCTTTATATACAAACATCTACTCTAAATATTCGCTTTAGAGAAACCCAATGGATAGAGTCCAAATTGGCACCCATTGGGTAATAGGTGTAAAAACAGCTATTCGGATGTTAATTTCCATTGCTGCAATTTATAATATGGAAATACATCAAATGGATGTAAAAACAGATTTTTTAAATGGAGAATTAGATGAAGAGATATATATGGAACAACCCGAAGGATTTGTGGTCCAAGGTCAAGAAAATAAAGTCTGCAAATTGGTTAGGTCTTTATATGGACTTAAACAAGCACCAAAGCAATAGCATGAGAAATTTGATCATACTATGATTGCAAATGAATTTAAAATTAATGAATGTGACAAATGTGTCTACATCAAAGAATTGAAAAGTTCTTGTGTCATAGTATGCCTCTATGTTGATGATATGTTGATAATTGGGACTAATAAGGATATAATCATTTCAACTAAGAAGATGTTGAATTCTAATTTTGACATGAAAGACTTAGGTCTAGCAGATGTCATTTTGGGTATTCAAATCAAACGAAATGATAATGGATATGTCCTTACTCAATCACATTATGTAGAAAAAATATTGAAGAGGTTTAACCAATTTAATTGTAAACCTGTTCCTACCCCATTTGAGCCAAATTGCAAACTTAAGAAAAATACTGACAGTGCAATTTCTCAATTAGAGTACTCCCAAATAATTGGAAGTTTGATGTATTTGATGAACTTTACAAGACCACACATTGCTTATGCAGTGAACAGACTTAGTAGATATACAAGCAATCTAAATAATGATCATTGGGAAGCATTGATATGAATACTAAGGTATTTAAAATATACTTTAGAATATGGATTGCATTATACAAAATATCCACCGGTACTTGAAGGGTATAGTGATGCCAATTGGATTTCGATAATACTTTGAAACAAAGTCAACCAAGGATATATTTTTACATTGGGAGGAGCTGCGATTTCCTGAAATCAACTAAGCAAACGTGTATAGCACGTTCAACAATGGAATCGAATTTGTAGCCTTAGATAAAGTCTGCTGAGGAAGTTCTGAATGGCTAAGAAACTTTCTAGAAGATATTCCATTCGCCAAAACCAAGGCCGAAGAATATGTATACATTGTGATTGTATGGCAAAGACAAGCTAATGCTAAGAATAATGTATACAATGGTAAGTCAAGACATATAAGGCGCCGACATAATACTATAAGACAATTACTTTCAAGTGGAGTAATTAGTATAGATTATGTAAAGTCAAAGGAGAATATTGCAGATCCTATGACAAAGGGCTTACCAAGAAATCAAGTTGTATTGTTATCGAGGGAATGGGTTTAAAGCCTATAAATGAGTTAAGTCTGGTGGAAACCTAACCTAGGTGATTGGAGATCCCATGTACTAGGTTCAATAGGCAAACTGGTTAGATGAAACTCGCGAGAAGAACACATATTCGTTCATTCCTAAGATAAAAACTGTGTTCAGAAGAAGTTCAAGGATATGTTAAACATTTAATGACAAATAAAATTGTCACCTATATGATAGTAAATATGGGTCGCATTTATGAGAACGAGACAAAGCTAAATTCTCTAAATCTATCATGAAACCAGGATATGTCCAGGACCAAAATGGACAAAAACGTATAAACTGAATTTTGATAATCGTGTCATGCGTAATACATATTGTCTTGGTCTACTACAAAACGTGAACAGTTTCAAGATCCTCCATATCCACTGCGTCACTAAGTAAATCCAATATGTTTTACTATGGTAAGTTCAAGTCTTTCAGATACTTTTCCTGACAACATGACATGAGACTTCTCTCTCTTTCGTGTATTATAATTTTCGTTATAATTTTTTTTAAACCAAATTTGAACAGAAATGTGGGGTATAATGATATTTTCTATTCAAATGTGGTGTTAGAACTTGAAAAATGTATCAAGTGAGTTTGAATAGAAAACCTCTTTAGTCCCACATTGCTCACTTCAAAGAGTACAAACTCTTTATATACAAACATCTACTCTAAAGATTTGCTTTAGAGAAACCCAATGGATAGAGTCCAAATTGGCACCCATTGGGTAATAGGTGTAAATATATATATATTTATATAATAAATATATATAATTATATTTAAAATCAAAGATAGGGCCTTGGGGCCTTTGGGCTTTGGGCTTAGATTTGTTAGCCTTATAAAATCAAATAAATTTTTATTTTATTTTTTATTTTCAAAATTAATTATTGGTAGTTAATTTACTTATTTTGTGAACAGGTCCGACTGTTGAGAACAAGTGCAACTGTTGAGAATAGGTGTGACTGTTGAATATATTGTTTTGAACAGACACATTGGTTTTGAACCAATGCCTCAAGTTCTATTTAAGTAGAACTGAAACACTGGAAAGATATAGAATTTCGAGTTTCGTTTTTTGAGAGAGAAGGAAAATTACAGTTTGGCAGACTTTTGAACTTGGTGATTTTTGGTTCGAAAGAGCATCCGGTTGTATCTTGGGGGCAGATCTTTGAAGAAAATTCAATCACCGAATTCAAGAAAATTTCTGTCTTAGGACATTGCTTCTGTGCAAGCCTCCGGTTAGAAATTTATTTTGTTGATTTATTCTATTATTAATTATTTGTAAAACTTGTTCATTCATATATATTAGTATCATTATTTATTATTCCGGATAACAATCTAAGACAGAAAATTTTCAGAAATTTCAGAAATTTTGTGTTCTATTGTGCATTTCAGAAATTCTTAAAATGGTGGGACAATCGAGTTTGAACAACTCTACAAAATCAAAAGACAAGTCTGAGAAGTCCAAGGGAGTGGATTTCAAGAGGCATGAAGAAAAATCGGAAAAATTCACAGGAGTTGATTTTAAAAGGTGGCAACAAAAATTGTTGTTCTACTTGACAACCCTTAATCTTGCACATATTGTAAGAGAGGATGAACCTAAGACAGATGAGGATCCTCTATCGAAGGAGACTATTATGTCCATTGAGAACTGGAGAAATTCTGACTTTCTTTGTGCAATTACATCCTTAATTGTTTGGATGATAATTTATATGACATATATTCGTCATATGACACAGCAAAGGAAGTATGGAATAATCTTGAGAAGAAATACAAAATTGAAGATGCCGGTGCGAAGAAATTCGTAATTGGTAAATTTCTAAAGTATCTCATGGTGGACTCCAAAACTGTCATTAAGCAAGTAGAGGAAATCCAAGTCCTGATTCATGAATTGCATGTAGAAGGATGTTCTATCAATGAACACTTTCAAGTCGGTGCAATTATTGAGAAGTTACCTCCTTCGTGGGAAGATTTTAAGATATATTTAAAGCACAAAAGGAGGGAGATGACTATAGAGGACTTGATTATGAGGCTTAGAGTTGAAGAAGATCATCGCAAGGGAGACAAAGTTGAAGTACCTACCTTGGCTGCAAAAGCAAATGTGGTTGAAGGAGAGGCTTCAAAATCCAGATTTCAGAAGAACAAAGCAAAGAAGTTTTTTGTGAAACACTCCAACAATTTTGCACCTAAAGGCAAGCCCTTTAAGAAAGTTAAAGGTAATTGTTGGGTGTGTGGGAAACCTGGCCATAAGGCTCAAGAATGTCGTCACCGGAAAGATCAACCTGCTGCAAATTCTTCTTAAAAGAATCAAGCCAATGTCACAACTACTCAAGAAGATTTGGTTGCTGTTATTTCTGAAGTCAATATGATTGACAATGTTAAAGGTTGGTGGATTGACACAGGAGCAACTAGGCATATATGTGGTGACAAGGCGTTGTTTTCAACCTTTGAAGATATTACTAATGATGAAAAACTCTACATGGGGAATTCATCGACTTCAACTGTCAAAGGAAAAGGAAAAGTGTTGCTCAAATTTACTTCTGGAAAAACTCTTACTTTGATTGATGTACTTTATGTTCCTGAAATACGAAAGAACCTAGTCTCTGGTACTCTTCTTACTAAAAAGGGATTCAAACTAGTGTTCGAATATGATAAGTTTGTGCTATGTAAGGCTACAGACTATATAGGACGAGGGTACTTAGTAGATGGTATGTTCAAACAGAATGTAATGGTTACTAATGCTATGAATAAAATGAATGCTTCTATTTATATCGTGGATTCTTATGATATTTGGCATGCTAGATTAGGCCATGTAAACAGTAGGTCTATCAGTAGAATGATTAATCTCAATTTATTACCTAAATTTAATTTTGATGTGAAGCACAAATGCCAAACTTGCACTGAATCTAAGTTTGCTAGGAAATCTTTTAAAACTGTCCTAGGAAGGTCAAATGAATTGTTAGGATTAATACATAGTGACCTTTGTGACTATAAATCAACCCCTACAAGAGGAGGAAATAATTACTACATTACTTTTATAGATGATTGTAGCAAATATTGCTATGTCTATTTGATTAAAACTAAAGATGAAGCTTTTGATATGTTTAAGACATATAAAGCTGAAGTTGAAAATCAATTAGATAAAAGGATCAAAGCAATAAGAACGGATAGAGGTGGAGAATATGAATCCTCTGAATTTGCTGAATTTTGCAGTAGTCATGGAATTATACATCAAACTACGGCACCATACACACCTCAACAGAATGGTGTCGCGGAGAGGAAAAATAGAACTTTTAAAGACATGATAAATTCTATGCTAAATAGTTATGGACTTCCACATAACATGTGGGGTGAGGCACTACTTACAGCAAATTATATCCTAAATAGAATCCCAATTAAGAAGATAAATAAGTCTCCTTATGAATTGTGGAAAGGAAGAATTCCTATTTTTAAAATTTTAAAAGTGTGGGGTTGTTTAGCAAAGGTACAAGTTCCTATCACCAAGAGAACAAAATTGGGGCCTAAAACTATAGATTGTGTATTTATTGGGTTTGCTAACAATAGTTTTGCATATAGATTTTTGGTAATAAATTCTGAGATTAATGATATCCTTGTTAATACAATTATAGAATCTACGGATGTGCAATTCTTTGAAGGAATTTTTCCTTATAAAGAACAGAAATCAAGTTCTTCAAACAAGAGAGTTCGAGATGAACCATCCACTTCTAATGTTCCAACATTGGATGAAGAACCAAGAAGGGGGAAAAGATCTAGAGTTCAAAAGAGTTTTGGGCGAGATTTTGTAAGTTTCTTGACTGAAACTGAACCACATACATATAAAGAAGCTATGACTTCTACTGAGGCTATTTTATGGAAAGAAGCCATAAATAGTGAAATAGAATCCATTTTAATTAACCACACATGGGAATTGGTTGATTTACCTCTCGGGATTAAACCGATAGGTTATAAATGGATTTTTAAACGAAAATTGAAAGCCGATGGATCAATTGATAAATATAAAGCTCGTTTAGTTGTTAAAGGTTTTCGACAAAAAGAAGGGTTGGATTATTTTGATACGTATTCTCCAGTTTCTAGAATTACATCTATTCGGATGTTAATTTCCATTACTGCAATTTATAATATGGAAATGCATCAAACGGATGTAAAAACAGCTTTTTTAAATGGAGAATTAGATGAAGAGATATATATGGAACAACCCGAAGGATTTGTGGTCCAAGGTCAAGAAAATAAAGTCTGCAAATTGGTTAGGTCTTTATATGGACTTAAACAAGCACCAAAGCAATGGCATGAGAAATTTGATCATACTATGATTGCAAATGGATTTAAAATTAATAAATGTAACAAATGTGTCTACATCAAAGAATTGAAAAGTTCTTGTGTCATAGTATGCCTCTATGTTGATGATATATTGATAATTGGGACTAATAAGGATATAATCATTTCAACTAAGAAGATGCTGAATTCTAATTTTGACATGAAAGACTTAGGTCTAGCAGATGTCATTTTGGGTATTCAAATCAAACGAAATGATAATGGATATGTCCTTACTCAATCACATTATGTAGAAAAAATATTGAAGAGGTTTAACCAATTTAATTGTAAACCTGTTCCTACCCCATTTGAGCCAAACTGCAAATTTAAGAAAAATACTGACAGTGCAATTTCTCAATTAGAGTACTCCCAAATAATTGGAAGTTTGATGTATTTGATGAACTCTACAAGACCAGACATTGCTTATGCATGCAAGTGAATGACAGACTTAGTAGATATACAAGCAATCCAAATAATGATCATTGGGAAGCATTGATACGAATACTAAGGTATTTAAAACATACTTTAGAATATGGATTGCATTATACAAAATATCCACCGGTACTTGAAGGGTATAGTGATGCCAATTGGATTTCTGATAATACTGAAACAAAGTCAACCTAGGTGGATATATTTTTACATTGGGAGGAGCTGCGATTTCCTGGAAATTAACTAAGCAAACGTGTATAGCACGTTCGACAATGGAATCGAATTTGTAGCCTTAGATAAAGTCACTTGAGGAAGTTTGAATGGCTAAGAAACTTTCTAGAAGATATTCCATTCGCCAAAACCAAGATTACCAAATATGTATACATTGTGATTGTATGGCAAAGACAAGCTAATGCTAAGAATAATGTATACAATGGTAAGTCAAGACATATAAGGCGCCAACATAATACTATAAGACAATTACTTTCAAGTGGAGTAATTAGTATAGATTATGTAAAGTCAAAGGAGAATATTGCAGATCCTATGACAAAGGGCTTACCAAGAAATCAAGTTGTATTGTTATCGAGGGAATGGATTTAAAGCCTATAAATGAGTTAAGTCTGGTGGAAACCTAACCTAGGTGATTGGAGATCTCATGTACTAGGTTCAATAGGCAAAGCTGTTAGATGAAACTCGAGAAGAACACATATTCGTTCATTCCTAAGATAAAAGCGTGTTCGAAGAAGTTCAAGGATATGTTAAACATTTAATGACAAATAAAATTGTCACCTATATGATAGTAAATGTGGGTCGCATTTATGAGAACGAGACAAAGCTAAATTCTCTAAATCTATCATGAAACCAGGATATGTCCAGGACCAAAATGGACAAAAACGTATAAACTGAATTTTGATAATCGTGTCATGCGTAATACATATTGTCTTGGTTTACTACAAAACGTGAACAGTTCAAGATCCTCCATATCCACTGCGTCATTAAGTAAATCTAATATGTTTTACTATGGTAAGTTCAAGTCTTTCAGATACTTTTCCTGACAACATGACATGAGACTTCTCTCTCTTTCGTGTATTATAATTTTCGTTATAATTTTTTTTTAAACCAAATTTGAACAGAAATGTGGGGTATAATGATATTTTCTATTCAAATGTGGGGTATTGTTAGAACTTGAAAAATGTATCAAGTGAGTTTGAATAGAAAACCTCTTTAGTCTCACATTGCTTACTTCAAAGAGTACAAACTCTTTATATACAAACATCTACTCTAAAGATTTGCTTTAGAGAAACCCAATGGATAGAGTCCAAATTGGCACCCATTGGGTAATAGGTGTAAATATATATATATATATAATTATATTTAAAATCAAAGATACGGCCTTGGGCCTTGGGGCCTTTAGGCTTAGATTTGTTAGCCTTGTAAAATCAAATAAAATTTTATTTTATTTTTTTTTTTGAAATTAATTATTGGTAGTTAATTTTGTTATTTTGTGAACAGGTGCGACTGTTGAGAACAAGTGCAACTGTTGAGAATAGGTGTGATTGTTGAACTTGGTGATTTTTGGTTTTTTGAGAGAGAAGGAAAATCACAGTTTGGCAGACTTTTGAACTTGGTGATTTTTGGTTCGAAAGAGCATCCGGTTGTATCCTGGGGCCAGATCTTTGAAGAAAATTCAATCATCGAATTCAAGGAAATTTCTGTCTTAGGACATTGCTTCTGTGCAAGCCTCCGGTTAGAAATTTATTTTGTTGATTGATTCTGTTATTAATTATTTGTAAAACTTGTTCATTCATATATATTAGTATCATTATTTATTGTTCCGGATAACATCATCTTCATCTCTGCAATCTCTACTCACAGCCCCAAATTGGGCTACATGTCCAAAATATGGACCATCGGAGATTAGGGCCAAATCAGGTAGTTAACCGTAGTGCCTCTTTAATTTTTGTTGCATCAATTCAACTATGAGCATTCAACACCCCGTTGGCCTTAGCCTTTTGCAACATGTACTCATCACCAATGTGCATGTCCACAATAAACACCTTTTCTCATCATTTCTATTCAAATTATAAACAATTAAATTATTTAATTAATTGTTCCAACAGTCCCCCACATGAATGGAAATTGATTTTTTTTTTTATCGAAATCCATTTATGAAATAGAAGAAAACTTGAATATTCAGGAAATTCAGATTCAGGAATTTTTTAAAATGGAAATTGATTTTTAAAATCCGTTCAAAGCACATTTTACTCGAAATATATCCTAGTCGTTTACGATTGTTGGGGGAAATTCAGGAATTTCGGATGGACTTCCGAAAACTTCGGTGCGAAATAGAAGAAAACTAGATGCAATTGATCGAATCTTGAGTAGACTCAATGTCTTTAAGACTATTTCGCCCCGCTACGATGCTTGCGGTCTAATGACGATAATCTCCCAAGATTCAACGATCATACTAGTGATTGTAGCACTCCAAATCACTAGCCTACGAACCAATTGTTTGATACAATACTCTCTCATACACAAAATACCATGAAAATGGAGAAGAAAAGAAAGTTTTGAAAAATAGAGAAAAGACAGTTTTGACTTATTTTTCTAACTCCTTAAAATAATCCATCTAGTGGATATATATAGACTTTTAAGTGCCCATTAGGAAACACACGTCCCTTTGGTATACCCTTTAAATTAGAGACACCTCTAATTTAACAGATTATATATACAGTGTCCTGTGGGCACTGTATATATGAAATTCAAAGAAACTAATGCTATCCCTAGTGTTTTTCGACAAGGATTTCGAAATGGATTTAGATTTTGAAAATGGGTTTAGATTTTGCAAACAAACACCTTAACATGGCTGATTTTCACAAAATCAAATTCATTTCATTAAAACCTCATTTTATGGCAAAACTTGAAATTTCGAAAATCAAGTTTGAGGAATGAAACCCAAGCTTAGAAATGCATCAAAACAAACATTTAAACACTTGCATGTGATTAAAATAGAAACCCTTTGATTTGAGCTCTAAAACCATGAAATTGAATGCTTGAACTTAGCTAGAACCTTACCTAGTAGAGTAGATGTGTAAGGTTGAGTTTGTCTCTCCAAGGCTTAATAAATTTAGCTCTCTAACTCCACATTTGAAGAATTTCCAGCAGCCTTGTAGTTCTGAATTTTCTTTCTTTGTTTTCACATGCAAAATGAGAAGAATACCTACGGTTGGTTTATATAGTTAGTGGTTTTGATCTAATGTGTACCGCATATCCCCATGACATCTTGTGTCCATCCTTTACTCCTACTTTCCACTAAAATCCAACTAGGTGACACACATGTGTGACACAACAACATGGGGGTGTGTGCTAGTGTGTATCCTGAGGTAAGTCCAAGTGTTGTAGACTTTTAGTTCCAACTATAGGACTTTGATTTGATTCACATTAATAATACTACCATAGGCTTTTAAATATATTCCTTAATGCATATGAATATTCTATAAACTCATATTAATAATAAACAAGACTCACCATAGTGCTAACTACTCGATTCCCCTACTCGCACGCAACTCAAGGCGCGTCCCTCGCTCTCGTCTCGACGTCTACACTGTACAAACCGACTTAATTAGTCTACACATATACATAACACTAGGCATACACCACGTCAAATGTAAAATATATCTCAGCCACGTGCCTCGGTCGGTATACGCATCTTACGTAGGTCCCACGTCACGGGTCGGTGATCTTGATTAAGGAATTAATCAAGGGTTAGGAAATTCGGGCTATGACAGCGTGAACTAAAGCGTCTGTGGGAGATTCGCCTCTGGTTTGGATGCCGCGGGTGATGCCATAGGTGACGCCGTGGGAGTTTTCACCCCACGGCACCCCTGGTAACGTCTGAACCAGTGACGCCCGTAAGGAGTTTTCGAGCCCCCTCGACTCATCGTCGCGGTTCGAACTCGTCCCAACATCGCATACAAACACTTATAAATCATTTACCACCATAACCCCTTGACGAAAATCGTTCGAAACTAAAACCCTGGCAAAACCCTGATAAAACCCTTGTTTTGTTCCAAAAACCAAAGCACCAACCACAACCTCAATAAAATTTCCACTTGATGTTCAAAAACAAACCCCAAATCTATAGCAACACCTCCAAAACCAGTGTGCTGAAAATCCAAAATCGAAACCCACATACAAACCCAAACTTTTAACCTCGAAACGTAGATAACGAGATGGAGAACGACATGCTAACCTCGGATTGTCAATTCCTCGTTGTTTGGACCTCCAAATAACCTCTTGAAATCACAAAACCCTCATTCCTTGTCACAATTTTCGGATTTAGAGATGTGGGGAGAGAGAAAAGGTTGTAGGTGGTAGGAACCCACCTATATATACAAAAAATTTCATCCTTTGTGTTTGAATATCTCAAGGCCACATCCTAAGGCCCAAAATGGGTCAATTAGTCTAGCTTAACATGACTTAAATGAGTGACACACTCTCCCCTGACTTGTCTTAGCTCAAACAAAATGGGTCAATTAGTGTTCCGATACCCGACTCCCGCACGTACCCTCGCATCCCCCGCGTACTCTCGTGCTACGAACGCATATATGACGTTATTTATTAATTATTAATCGTATTTTATCATTTTCCAAGTATATATGACAACCCAACCTAGTGTACTATCATTCGCCTATTCGGTATGCGCATCTGCACGCTAATCGGGGCGAATACCCGTCACACTGTCTTACACATCAATAACACAATAAATAACACACGTCGCGATGTTAATAACCTAATTACACATAAACATCGCAAATTAAAGCACCACAACATAAAAATTTCTATTTACCTAGCTCCAGGAGTGCCTTGGCCTATCTGCAGGTCCCACGAGTATCTGAGCTGTCATCCACGTCTGCACACACGTTATTAATAATGACGAATTAACTTTGTGCCGTTACATTTTTATTAGTTTTGTCGGGGTTTTGGTTTCAAATAAATTTTGTCGAGGGCTTATGGCTAGACATGGTTTATATGGGGATATATGAGATGTTGGGACGTGTTCGGATCGCGGAGATGAGCCGAGGTGCTCGAAAACCCTATGGGGCGTCACTGGTTCAGACGCCACCAGGGGCGCCGTGGGGAGGAAACTCCCATGGCGTCACCCGCGACATTCAAACCATAGAGCAAACACACACCCACGTTTTATATCATGTCGTAGGGGTGGTATTCGTGGAGGCGTGGGCCACGACGTCGAGGACGCCGTGAGACCTTTACTAACGGCGGCGCCACCTGCGCCGTACGAGAAAGAAAAATAAATAAAATTTTAAAATGAATTTTCTGAAATGGGTTTAATTAGGGATTTATTAGAGGATTATTACCAATATAATAGGGATTTAAAATTGTGCAATTTAAGGGCAAATGGGAATAGAGAAGGATTACAAATTTGAGAAATTAACTGATAATTTTGGATAACAGACTTTGGATTGACTGACTGGGGATTGCATACAAGTTTAGAGACTTGATAAGATGGTATTGGATTAGTTGTAGTGCGAATTGGGGTGTGTAGTATCCTAACTGAAATTTCTTGAGTATTTACTTATTTTGGCTTTTGAACTCAAATTCTGTCTTTCAATATTCTACTCTTGGATTGTGGCTTAAATGGATGAATGTTAAGGCTCTCCCTCCGTGCCATTCTCGTGTGTATGCCCACTAGGCCATAACACGTGTGTCAGGGATCTCGGTGAATAGTTCAACCCAAGAGTCGCATCGTGGTACGTGTAGGTGGGTCATAGGTTTTACACTGACCACCTAGTGGATCCAGATACTGGCCTTGCTTGAGTGAGACTCATCGACAATATTCTGTGGAAGAGTCTGAAGTATGACGCTAGTCTGGCCCAAGGCTCTAAGAACACACTTTAAGGTTTCAGTATTTTTTATCCATGTGATGATCACAATTGCCTGTATTTATTTATGTATGTTTATTTAATAACTTTATTTAAATTTCAGTATTTACTTTCAGTATTGCTCACTTAATTTCTTTGAGAATACTCACTCTGGACTCATCATCTACTTTTTGTGAAGGCTTGAGTGCAGATCCGAGTATGAGTCATGACAAGGGCAAGCTTGCAGAGTACTGATGATTCAGAGATATTGAGCCCGACTTGTACATTTGTGTTATATATATTTTGCTTCATTTTGGGATCTGGGATTGTGAGACACTTCATGACCTTGTATTTTTGATATTTTGAGATATTTGAAGTGTATTTCTTGATATATGATGATTACATGGGTTTTCCACTAGGTTTATGATATAATACATGAATTCGATGTTTATTATCTGAGTTAACATGTTTTTAAGACTTCTGCTGATATAATTGAGGTTTGGAAATTATCTTAACATATGATTTGAGTTCATAAACAATTTAAACAGTAAATTGTGGCATATTGAGGTTAATAATGATTAAATGGTGGATGTGTTTGCATGTGGGGTACAACTGGTGCTGGTAAGCCAGGTTGTGGGCCCCACATTGGCCCATGTGGAGGTTTATTTGAAAAATGGGCTGTTACATAATGATTTTAAACACCGCAAATAAGTACAGACTACTCATACATAACATATAACCTTGATTCTCGTGTCCGAGACAATCAAGTTGTCTACGTAATGCCCAAATTACTGAGAAGTTAACTCACAGGGAAGTTCATATTTTCATGTTTGGTTCAACTTTGAACTCACAAGGAAATTGTAAATTTAAAAAATAATAAAATATAAGAATTGACATAAATACTCATCAAATAAGAAAAATGGACGTAGGTAATATAGATGTAATTAATGATGAGCAATTGTTTATTGTAATAAAAAATGAGAGGTAATTGTGTCCATAAGCCTTAGGGAGATAACTCCCCCAAGGGATGAGAAAGTTATCTCACCTTGATAGGTGTGAGTTGAGAGATAAATAACAGAAAAGTAAGTTTTATAAACAAACCAAACAAGGTTAGTTGAAACTTTCCCGCCTAAGACCATAAATAGGTTGCACAAATATGAAAAAAAGAAAAGAAAAAGTTGGCCTCCAAAAATATAAAAGGAAAATGCTACAATGACACCCCAATTGACACTTTAAGAAATACCCCTATGACATGCTATGGGGTCCACATCCTTGGAGCTGTCTATGCATGCCTCGAGAGACACACCCCAGATGTTATTCACATAAATAATGCATGTAACACCCATTTTTAAGTGAAACCCACAAGTCACGTATTAGGGGTGTCAATTGGGTAGCATTACTAAAATGCAAAGCTGTTTGGGGGATCCAAACGTAGCCATAACTACTCATCCCTAACTTGCAACAAACAGGATCCCTCCCTAACGGCTACCTAGGCTCTGCCAATTCGTCCTCTCGCGAGAGGAAATCAGATGTCCGGATCGAAAACGAAGCAACTGAGCTCGCTCTTCGTCTCAATTGCTGCGAAGAACAATAAACCATCGAAGAACTCGTCCGCCAAATCTATCAATCCAGTAATCGAAACCCTAACCGAATTCCTTCCTTCGTCGAACTCATCGTCGCTTCGCGACGCTTCTAAGATCAAACTCACTTGCAATTCTTCGAAAGCGAACTCGGCCGCCACTGGTTCACATTCCATTAGTCCTTGTAATTGGAGCGTCGTTTTGATTTCTAGTAGAGATGTTGGTATGGTTGTTTATTTGATATGTTTTGTTTTGTTTTTGATTGTAGCGGAATCCGACAAGGCGCTTTTAAGGTCCATATCTTCCATTGTTGGAGGTATGTTTGTTGAAACTTGAAATGTGGTTGATTGTTGCAATGGTAATACCACTTCGAATGACCATTATTCGGGCGTATAAAATTTTAGAGCCTAGTTCTTAGTAAACGCTATACACCGCCTTAAAAATCACATCTTTCATTGTTAATATGTCATTTTCTTGTTTTCATTTCACGCCGCATTGTCCAATTTGATCTTTATTTCTTTTGAGTTTGTTTTCTTCTTGTTTCTGCTTTGTAGATTCTATATCGCGTAGTAAGTCAAAGATACAAGATTTGCCTGCTTCAGAGGCTTATGAAGAAGTTAAGTCCAAGGAGAATGTTCTTGAAATTCCATGGTTCCCGACAAAGTTTCTAAACCATGTCTCAGATCGTAGAAAAGAAGTGTTATGTAATAGAAAATATAGGTGGATTTTCAAGAATACCCAAGATTTTCGATTTAATCGATTGGTGGCAATGTGTGGGGAGAAATTAGGAACAAAAACTACTTTGGAAGTCTTTGGTAAATTGGGACGAGAAACTGGTGTGAAAGAATACAATGCTTTGATAAGTCTTTGCATAGAAAAGGCTAGGTTGAGTAACGATGAAGATGCTGCATTAGATCACATTCATAATGCTTATCGATTATTCAAAGGAATGAGAGAACAAGGGTTTCGAATAGAAGAAGAAACATATGGCCCTTTTCTCATGTATTTAATTGATATGAGAATGATAGATGAGTTCCATTTTTTCACCAATGTTGTAAAAGGTGATACTGATGCTGCATTTCCAAGATTAGGTTACTATGAAATGTTGCTTTGGATTAGAGTAAACAATGATGATAAAGTTAAAGAATTGTGCAATTCTACCAGAGTTGATAATGATGGGAATGGCATCGACACAGCAGGTATTTGCTCGATCCTGACAATTTGTTGCATTTCCTGACATCTCGGTCTTGCATCTCTTTTTCTTTTCTGATTTAAAATTGTCTTTTACTCCCGTTTTTGGTTTATTTTGACATGCTCCTTGATTTTTATAAGTTAATATGATATTGACTTCTATCAATTGCACTTAATCGAGCGCAATGGAAGTGTTTGATTCATGTAGCCAATACCAACTAGTTGGGATTGAGGCTATGTTGTTGTTGTTGTAATATAATATTGATAACTCATATGCTTCCCACTTTTTTCTTAACAATTTAACATCAAAGGAGTAAATATCTATGATTGTGATCAAGTTTACAACGTTATGTGAGAGAACCTAACGGAAAAGACGAGAAATAGTGATGAGGAAAGGGATATAGTAAGTTGAAATGGTTTGTTTGCAACTTTGCATGCTATTTGATTTAAAGTCAAATTGTTGACCAAGTAAGTCAATGATAAAAATAATGGTTGAAAGTGCCAAAGCATCTAGTGAGATGGATGAGGCTTCATTTGCCAAAGGCAAGGTTGGGGGAGATTGTGGGTCGGATTAATGTTGAATTCAGATTGTTGTTTTCTTATCCAAAAAAAGAATAGTGAATGAAGGTATTGAGTATAGAAAATATGGCTACTACTCATTTGCATTAAATAGTAAAGAATGAGGTTATTTTGTCCTTGGTTTATTAAAAACTTGTCACCTTTAGGGAGACAAGTTTCAAAACAAGATTCAGGACGACAATTGCAAGTGGGCAAGGTTGCTTATTCATTCTAATCATAGCTTGTTTTAGGGAGACAAGTTTCAAAACAAGATTCAGGACGACAATTGCAAGTGGGCAAGGTTGCTTATTCATTCTAATCATAGCTTGTCAGAATCACATTTGAAAACAAGATTCAAATGGATTGTCCTAATTTGCGATACCCGGACTCGGCACTTTGTGCCAGAGTACCGACATCGACATGATCCGACACGGATTCGGACACATAATACGTGTCGACGCGGCGGATCTGAAGTCAGACGCAGCTGGAGAGAAAGACGTAGAGGTGCACAGAGAGAGAGAGAGAGAGACGTGTACCTGCATCAACGACGCCGACGAGGTCGCAAGAGAGAAAACGCAGCAGCAGAGTTTTTGGCAGAGTTGGGAAGAAGAATATGACGTTAGGGTTAGGGTTTGGGGGTGTTTAAGTGAAAATTATTGAAACTACTAGAAATACCCTTGTACGTCATCCAACATTTAAATATAACAAAATGCATTAGACCAACTATAACACAAATGTAGCACTACATCTAAAAAAAAAAACAGAAATGTAACACAATATGTATACCACTTAAAAAATACAATAAAATTATATATATATATATATATATATATGTATGTATGTATGTATGTATGTATATATATATATGTATGTATGTTTGTATTTAATTATTTATATAAATTTTGTTGAGTCCAAGTACCTATCTAGCCGAGTCCACGTATCCTTTAAATTAAAAAATAACGAGTTCGACACCTAAATATGTACCTATACCCGACACCCGTACCCAAGTCCGTGTAACCTAGGTCCTAATAATTCGGCAAGATTTCTCGATGATGATGAATCATATTTAAATCTAATCTAGCTAGCTTGGCAGTTTATGAGGCAAACTTTCCTTGAATGGTTTTCACTGAGGGACATTATTCTATGCAAAGGTTGATAACAATCGATATTCTCGGGATCATGAAAAAGGTGATTACTTGAGCTTAGGACTACATTTGCTATTTTATTGGCTAACAACATAAGAAGTTATTTTGTCTTGGTAATTGAAATATGACATTATCTTATAGTTAATAATTTATGCAAAAGTAAACATTAGAAAACTCGATACATCTTAAACAAAAGGAGTTGGGGAAAAGATCTAGTATCAGCAATATTATTATTGTGATATTTTGGCATGAGTTGTGTTTTTAAAAGTCAACTCCGGGCATCTAGTGGTCGAAAGGAACTTGTTCTTTTAATTATTTTTGTTTTCTACTTGCTTCTTTGGATTTTCTTAACTTATATTTTACATGGTCAAAGCATTTTGGTGTCTCCATATTCATGACTTATGGTGATTGCACTTGTATCTGTCTAGTCCCAAAATTGTCAGTCTAAGACTGAAAGTGGCAGAATTTGGTACACCGCCTGGCTAAGATATTGTTTGAAGTATTTGAAAACTTGTAATTGACCTTGAGGCTGACGGTCCTAGTTTTATTCAGACTTTCATGTGAATTTTTTTTTACCGAATCATACAATGTTTATGTATATGTTGAAGTTGTTGGTATTGGAAAACAAAATCATATTTAGATTGTATACCTTTTATTTTTCATTTAATGGGAGATTGCCCTGATATATACTTTGTATAGGCCTTGTAGGAAGCTACCCTTTGTGGAACAAGACCAATCATTTAGTAGGTAGCAAGATGTTCCGCATATGCATGAAGTTATATACCTTGTTCGTGAATTGGTTGGTCGAAGAAGTCTGCTTATATGTGCAATGCATGGAATCCTTAGAAAGTTAGTATAGCTACATTTACTGGCGGGCAACTTGTCTGGTTTTATTTAAGTTAAAAATAAGACTCATTAACACAACAAACATGTCCAGAAATTGATTGGTTCAACAAGTCTTCTTTTTTTTTGAAGAAAAGTAGAAGTTACGTTAATCATTAATGACTCTATACAGGACCAGACATAGAAACAAAAAGTACATTAACTCGATAATCCTATTTGTTCAAAAGAACTGCCATTAATTTGGCTGTGAATGTGATAGATTACCAATATCAAAGATTGATTGGAGAATTCAACAATGATTACAAGTCAAGAACACAAAAGTAACCCCAGAGAAAAGTCTTAAAACTCTCTCAACCCAAATCACTCAAAGAGTGCACAAATACAATCAAATTTCCCTAGATGCCCAATCTCATTTGCTCATCCCTATTTGTAGTGTTTACTTCTAACTAACTCTAAATGACTCTCTAAATGGGGTTCTATCATTACTCCCCCCTTAGACATCCACCTTCTCCTCAAGGTGGGAAGAAAAAGAAACATACAAGAAATAGTAGAATATTAGGAGCATGGACCCAAGTAAGTAAGTAAGCAGTGCTTGGCCGAAGATCTGCCCATGCCATTTTATTGAACACTTGTTACTCATTGTAGTTGACGATGAAACCATGGAGAAACAAATAGCCAAAAAGTGGGCATTGGGGAGGAGACCATGCTAGGATCCATATCAATCGTATGGTATGAAGGTGAGCAAAACATGGCTAAAGTTGTGCCATCAATAAAAGTAGTAACGCCATTGATTCTTCAAAAACATTTCAACAAACACTTCAAATGCACATTGTGCATAATAGCATTTGGGAAAACCCATAGAGTGAAGGAAACCACAGTTCCTGTGATGATCCTCCAAAAAGTGCACAACCCAAGTTGACCAACAACTTTAAGTGAGATGGAGAGTACATCGAACGAGAGTAATCCAATGGCCAAAGTAGAAACACATATAGTCTTGAACTGTGACAGAGACAATGATGTGGTGGCAATCTTCTCACCATTTGGTCTTCATGAAAATTGTGGTGATCAAAATATACTTTCTTCTCTAAGGGTACTACAACAGAGAGAGTATGAGTTGTGCAAAAGAACGAAAAAGATGGAAAGTCATTCTTGTTGACAACATCCATCGAAGCTATGACCAACAATATAGAAGTTCGGGTAGGTGGCCAAGGAGGCGGATCTAGGGAAGCAAAATGACAACCCGAAAACACGATGAGTGAACCGATCTCGATGAACAGTACACACTTGTAGAACAAGGAGATCACAACCCTTCCTATCCCCTCAGCAACACCAAGTAAAGAATCAATATTGATAGAAAATGGAACTTGCAGTCTAGTCTGCTAGAAGTCTTGCGAATCGCAAGCGAACTCAAACATTTTCTTCATAAATGGATCAACGAAGGATAGATCAAAGTGCATACCAGGAATAACTCGTAGTGGATTGCTTGAAGTCGCATAGGTGGGCACTGGATTTGGAGGAAAAATGCTTGGTAGTAGACAGATTTGGTGGTCGTGGTGGCGGTAGAGGGATTAGATCTGTCCCTGGAGCGTTTAGAATGTGCACCGACATCCTCGGATCTAGATCTCGCAACCCTAACATTGCTCCTCCTACTTGAGAATGTAGATCTGGTGGGAGTGGGGAAGAAGGAACAGACGAATTCTTCACAATATGTTGGGATTGCCTTGTCCGCTCATCAAGAAACCACACATCCATGCCAAGAACGTTGCCTAGCTTTAGACCTGACTTGGAAACAACATCTTCATTGCTCATGACGAGATCCTTAATGTTTTCGTGTTCGCCGTTCAACCTAATGGATGGATCTGGAAGTACTAACAACTTCAATGTGCGATCACCATCATCATGTGATATCACTGTTGAAGGAGACAAAGATCGTGCTGACCACGAATCGAGTTGTTCAACTATGCGATCGAGCCCCAATTTGATTTCGTAAAGCTCCCTTAACATCTCTTCAGTCATAAATTGTGAATCCATTCTTGAATGTATCTCTGATGAATTTGCTTTGATACCACTGATAGATTACCAATATCAAAGATTGATTTGAGAATTCAACAACGATTACAAGTCAAGAACACAAAAGTAACCCTAGAGAAGAGTCTTAAAACTCTTTCAATCTAAATCACTCAAAGAGTACCCAATTACAATCACTTTTCCCAAGATGCCCAATCTCACTTGCTCATCCCTATTTATAGTGTTTACTTCTAACTAACTCTAAATGACTCTAAATGGGATTCTATCAAAATGCAATTGTGAAATTAAAACAGTTTGACAATCAAGGACTGCTCTCTACAACGTTGAAACACATCACAATACACAAACACCACTAGAACCACATAACGAATAACAAAACTTCCCAACAAGGAGAAGAAAACCTAAAATTTCCCAATGAGAAGACAATTCAAGAACTTCCAACTAGGGAAGACAAACTAACTATGAAATGAAAAACTAAAGAAGAGACCAACCCAATCACCGCACAAAAACCACGCACAACTATTGTGGAAGATGTACTGCAACAAGGATGGACCAATCTTCACTAATCTGACTATATCTGCAATTTATTGGATGAATAAAATGTAAACATATGTGATTTGAACCACCGCCGATCGAAATGGAGAATCGGTGGTGGTTCAAGATCAAAAATCACAAAAGGGATTCATAAATTTTTTTAGATTTTTTGGAAGAAAGAAAGAGGTGTTCAACAAGTCTTCTTAGATACCCAAGTGTGAAATCCTTAACGCCAATGGTGATGGGTTGCTTGATAGACAACAGGGTGTCTTTTAAGGACTAATTTGTTTTTGTTAAACTTGTTGGGTCACTTGGGTGTTAATGTTGGCTAGTATTAATTCATTATTAAATATATATGATTGAATTGCTTGCTAATCATTGGTTAGCGTTCTCATAAAATTTGATGCCAATGATTTTATTTCTATTGCATAAACATGTGTGATGTATTTCATTCCCTCGACAGGAAACTATCTGTTAGCACTGTGTGAAAATGATAAGAAGGAAGAGCTTTTGCAGCTGTTAAAAATTGTTGACATAACTAAAATTCCACCTTTGGAATTTGTACCAAGCATCTTCAAGTCTTTAGGGAGATTATTGTTGGAAGACCATGCAGAGAAGATCATTTCAGCTTTCAAAGCATCTGGTTTGTTCATGATTTAATTTAATTTTTATTTCTAAAAAATTTAATGGAGTACAGCTTATGACATGCACGATCTGTTTGTGTATCCTGTTTCACAAAATCACCAGCTACTTTGTGCACAAGTTAAGCCTACTTGTTCAAACTAAGCATCATTCCTATATTTTGGGTGATGAAAGTTCTTTTATCATGACAAGTGTTTGACAGTAAAAAGAGTAAAGTTTTAAGGTGGGTATTATTATATTTCTTCTTCATTATCTCTGATTCTCCCTACCTCTACGACTTCCTTTTAGTTGTATTAATGGTACTTAATCTTAGTTCTTGCTGATTCAAACACTTTCTAATCTAGTATTTATTATGCTTTAGTTTAATTCATTAATGCACTATCATCCATGGACAATATGCATCTCTTAGTTAATTTATTCCTGTCTAGTTTAAAGAGATCTATGCTTGAATCTTCATCAATAAAGACTTAGCTAATCATTGAAAAGGCTGTTATTCATTTTATAGGGTGCAATCCTTGTCTAGAAATTGATTGGGATGTGCTTCTGCAACCTCTTTGAATCCCTTGATGCAGTTAATTGTTCAATAAAATTCAGCTAATCATTGAAGAGGATGTTATTCATTTATAGAATGCTATGCTTGTCAAGAAATGGATGGTGATGTGCTTCAGCAACCGCTTTGAATCCCTTGGAAGTTCATGAAGCTGGGAAATATATCCATAATTTAATCGAACAAAAACCTTATTCTAGATGAATTCAATTATTCTTTCTTAAAGAAAAAAAAAATGAAAGAAATTTGAGAGGATGTGATAGAACGCATTTTAAATTTGTTAAAACCTGGTTGGATGCTGCTAATGTGTTTTGCTTTCAATAGCCGCATCCTTGAAAACTACCAGAGCATGTAAGTTGAATGAGTTCAGCTTAAGCCAGTAAAAGTTTGTGACGGAGAAATATTGAGGAAACATCTTGTTTCATTGTTGGTATATCCATTTGCTTAGCATTGTAATGGGATGAACTCTCCCTTTTCATTATGTTATATCAAGCTAAATGTGAAGTTGATCGAGTTTGATGGGTTCCTTATTGGCGATTATGGGAATATGAGATTTGAGAAAAAATTGCAATGATGGACAACTTTGTATTTCAACTACTTTCTTCTCTATCTTGGTAATTTTGGTGCCTATTGGTCTCTTCAGGGCTTATAAATGTTTGATACAAATATATCCATTTATGTCATTCTCAGTCAGCAGCTGTGGAATGGTCCTTAAGAAGGATGTATTATGGTTGAGGAATTTAAAAAGTTGTCGTGAAAGTTAATAATATGATTTTCCTTTCTTAGTTTTTGCTTAGTATCCTTTTGATTGGTGTAAACAAATAGTCTCTATTATGTTGATACATCATACATGTTATCCTGGAATCAGACAGAATTGATGCTTCAATATTAAACAGTATGTCCCATCCTGTCTTTGATCTACACTTTTTGTTAATTACCGTGAGTGTGTTACCACTTTGCCTAAGCACTGGGAAACCTCCTTCGTGGTAACAGTTGACCCTTTGTTTCTTTTCTGTAGGTAGTTGAATGGTCTAACTAGGTCATTGTCTAATGTGATTGAATGGTTGTGGGACTGTGACTAAAGCTTGTTTTAAGTTTGGATCATCTCGTATTTTCTTGCTGTGTGAATTTCAAGGGATGTGTAGAGGTTGAGATAGGTTATGCATGCATATTTAATTTTTTTTGGTGAAAAATGTATATCTTAATTAACTATTGGATTTTCTATGTATAATTTGATTTCCTTGTTAAATACAGAAACTGGAGCAGAAAACATCTCCTACTTCATCTGGAATTATGTCATAAACATGCCGAATCA
The DNA here is from genome assembly GCA_039657345.1 of Stephania japonica. NCBI lineage: Eukaryota > Viridiplantae > Streptophyta > Magnoliopsida > Ranunculales > Menispermaceae > Stephania > Stephania japonica. The sequence continues at coordinate 76,984,510 of CM077556.1, forward strand.
ATTGGTGAGAAACTCCTCTGCAATCAGGCCACGGAAATCTTTAAAACGAACTTTTTTACTGAGAATTCGCAGTTGAATTCCTTAATTTGATGTTAAAAGGTAGTCATTGTTTCTATCATAAGCATGGATTGACAATTGGTAATTTGATGCCTATTCTAGATTGTGTACATTTTTTGCTGCCTAAGTTCTGTGCTGAATTATTGATTCTTGGATGATGAAGGTTGAAGATGTTATTCCCAAATTCAATAGCTTGCATGAGAAGCTTGATGTGACTCCTTCATCCAAATCTTTTGAGAATCTTGTCAAATATTTTTGTAATTCTGCTGAGGTATTTGTCTCTCATCCACCAGAAAGTCGTTCTCGTTTTTCCTATCCCTCTTTTCAATGTTAAACATTCATTACTTTGATTTGAATCCTTTATACGTGATCATTATTATTCTTTTTGCTAGTGTTATTGAAAAATACAATCACATTGAAAGATGTGACATCTTTAGTTACTCTTTCCATGTTAACCATCATAACAACAGTAGCTAGAACATATAACAATGTACTAACCTCATCTGTTTTTTTTTTCGTCTTTCCATTGTAATCATTTGTTTTTATGGAATTAAATGTTGAAAAAATGAAAAGATTCAAGTTATTGTGTTTGCTTTCATTGTTAGCTTTTCTATTTCTCTTAAGATTCTCATTATTTCAAACAAGTGCTTAACTTTCAAGTTTTTATTTTATCCGAGTATTCTCTCTTCTCTCTTTTCATTCCTCTTTTTTACGTTTTTTTTTTTAATGTACTTTTGGATTTCTTTCAAATGTTTCTAATATGTTTTTCATGATTCTTCCATTATTTGAGTTTTTTTATTTTGAGAATTTTTATTTTATTTTGAGAATTTTTTTCATATACACTATAATGTTTTCTTTCTTTTATTATTTATTATTGTCATTATAACTTTTGAAGCTTCTATTTTATTATTATTTTTAGTGACTTTAGTGTCCATTCTTTCTTTAACATTCTATTTTTATTTTTTTTCTTGGCTAGAATAGAATTAATTCATATATAATATAGAGAATCATATACTTGATGTATTAAAAGCATTTTTCTTGAGGTATAAAGTCTGTTATATTAGTTCTTACTTATTATTTTTGACAGTAGAGTTCTTACATATTTTTAGAAGCAAGAATAAAAAAAGGAACAACATCCTACAATTTACGATTTGAATTGAATCCTAAGCTCACCGATTTTACAATTCGATTTCGATTTCGACAACTATGGATATCAGCTACTTAAGTGACTGACCATGTATCTCTTGTAAAAGATATGTTTTGTTGCCTTTAGACGATATAAACTTTTTGTGTTCTAAAGTTCATTTTTGTTTTACTAATGCTCAGTTTTATTGTGCTCTACAATTTACAGGTTCATGCTGCCCTTAGTGTAGTTGATGAGATTTGCAGGCATGGGTTGCCTCTATCTAGTGAACTTTTCAATCCAATTTTACAAGCAGTTGAAGAGAATTGTGAGTTTGAGTTGGTAGGTTCAATTCTTTCTGCACATGCTTTTTTCTTTCATTCATATTTTCATTGGGTTAGATGGTATTACTCCTGTTATTATCTAGCATTAGGGTGTGGGCCCCACCCACACTGGTTATGGGTATTGTTATTTTCTTGATATGTCAATATTTTTGTCTTGATGTATGCACAAAAAGCTGAGGAATGCCCTGAATCTGATCCAAATCAATGATGGATTGCAAAATGTTACCTAGACTTAGGTACAACAGTACAATTATAGAACGTGGGATGAATTTCTAGTGGTTAGACTTGTTCAGTTGCCTATTGTATGAAAACATAACCCAAAAGCAATCAAATTTTGGATCATATTCTAATATGTAGACGTTGTCCATTTGTAAGCCTTTATTCTTTCTCATTTGCTTTTGCTGTAATTTTTTTCCCTTTCCTTCTAGTGCTTGATTTCGTGAAATTGTTTTTCTTTTCTTCATTTCATTCATTTTTTTTTTTTTTGTGATAACCATGGGTGTCCGCACCCTTCGGGTACGACTAATCCAATGGGGCTAAGTCGGTGGCACTACACCCATTAGCCGGGAGAATCAGACAAATAATGGCTTCTTTTAATATTTTTACTCCTATTTGTTCTTTTCTCTCCTTAATCCTCATATTAGTGTATTGTTACTTGTATTTTTATAATCACATTGGCTCTTCTGTTTTTGGAAAGATCTTGAAGTGCTAGGAGTATATTAAGAGGTTGGTAAGCATGGAATCTCTGACTAATTGCAATTTGTTGAAAAGCATTTGAAAAAAAATGTGCCACTCATGTTTTAAGGCTCTGGAATGTTATATCCCACATAAAATGATATGCCAAGTGCTTCATATGGATTTGTCGGGAGGAGAATTGAGATTTGTGGCTCCTTTAAAAAAACTTTTGGTCTCATGTCAGTCAGATAAGAGCTTTGACGTTTTGAGAAAGGAATACTTGCACTTTCTCTGTTGATGAAGTTGGAAATTTGTTCATGAAATGAATAAAAAAAGGCAGAATAGAACAAAACATCATCAACAATAACAAAGTCTCAACCCCAAAATAAGTGGGGTTGTCTACTACAACAACAACAACAACAACAACAACAACAACAACATAGCCTCAATATCAAATTAGTTGGGGTTAGCTACATGGATCAAACTCTTACATTGTGCTTGATTTGGTGCAAGTTATGATATGCTCTCCAAAGCATTTGACTCCCTCCTGATTAGTTGGGGTTAGCAACATTTTACTTTGGTTTACCCCTGCCTAGTCAAATTTCTTCAAAAGCTAGAACAGAATCAGTATGAAAATAAATGATAAGATAAGGTACTGCTATATAAGGAAAAAAGAAAAAGCCAAAATGAAGGAAATGCCCATTAGTAATATCTCCTGATAGTAAATTATCTCTTGCATTGTGTTATGAGTGATCACATTCAGAAACACGACACTTGATCCACCAAGAAGAAGGAATATTGCAATTAACAACTCACCAGCATATCATAAAGATCCCTTTTTTGTCCTCAATGGTTCTACTGCCCCTATTTTTGAACATGCGCCAATTTCTTTCAAAAAAGACGTCTGATCGCTGCTATTAAGCACTATACAAGCATTGCATACACTTTAATGTGGGATTCATGTGCTGTCTTTTCAAAAAGAAAACGTGGGAAACATGTGATACCTCAATGTATCTGGTGGGTCCTTTACAAAAGAAAAAGAAGGATCTGGTAGCACAAGTTGCTAAATGGTGAAATCTACTAGACCTTCTTAGATTATAGCAACTGCAAGAGTACAGACTGAAAGAGGCATAACCAAGATTTTGAAGTTCATCATAGTCGTTGATTTGTGTAAACATTTAATTTTTCAATATTCTGATGATTGCAATCAGGGATAAGGTAATATGGTTGTTAATTATCTGATTCAAATATCTCCGAGTGGGCTTTAGATTCAACAGAATTTGTTTTTGCATTCTGTTTTTATGGTTGTTACTTATTCTATTCAAATACCCGAGTGGGCTTTAGATTCAACAAAATTGTATTTGGATTCTAATTTGTACTATTTTCATGTTTGTTCCAAGGTCTATTCGATATATGATGCTATGCGCCGCCATGACCTGAATCCAAATGGTGAGATGTTCCGGTGCATGATCAATTTACGGGTGAAGATGAGGGATGTAAGTTTATGTTTACTTATTCTCCTTACATATATTGCATTTTGATTATTCATGCGGAGAGTTTCTGTATTTTTACCCCCCCTTTCCTTCTTGCTATGTGGTTTGAAGTTGTAGCATTCCAATTCTATCCTATTTTTACATTTTTTTCTTTTCTTTTCTTTATTGCAGTTTGAAGGTGCATACAACATGCTAGCTGATATGAAAATACTGGGTATGAAGCCCTCAGCAAGCATTTACAATTGCATACTAACTGGATATTTTAGAGAGGCAAGTAATTTTGCCCTTGGTTTTGTGTTGCTTTGCCTTTTTGTTTCAGGCATGTACTTGTTCTTGTAGGACAGTCACCATTATGTAGGCAAACTATTTACTATTAGTAGTTGAATGTTTCTCAACTTCAGTAGTTTGTTTCTTTTTCAAATTTTAGTTGTCGCCACTCATGAGACTATTATACAGAAGAAAGTTCTCTTACTATATTAGGTTCAAATGGACCCTATATATACCCATGCCATGGGAACCCATAAAATGTGTTGTAACTCGTAGATTAATGTGTGGGTGTGCGTGTCTATGTATATCACTGCGTTCCTTATTATAAGAAAATTTCCTGAACTTCTCTGAATGAATTGGTTATTTTTAAAATACTAAACCACAAAATAGATTCAATTGAAATTACAAAAATCCCTTGAAGTTTGGCAAAAATGATATAGCTTGCAAATTTCAAAAGTTCTTTTTTTGTTTAAATGCTAAGTTAGAAAAAGATCATCAGTAGTGTCTTTTTTTTTTTTTTTTTTTTTTCAAAATAAGGTTCTCTTAAAAAATTTAGCCATGTAAGATCATACATGACGAGCTATCATTCTTGTGTATGAGGAATGAATTTTAAGGAACCACATTTATGAGAACAAAAACAATGTCCAAAAGGACCAAAACAATTAAATTTGAACCTTAGAAAACCTAAGAGCTCAAAGATCATAGACAAGAAATGAGGGCATGGAGTATAATAAATTATTTATTCTAATTCATACATGACAAGCTATCATTCTTGTGTATGAGGACTGAATTTTAAGGAACCACATTTATGAGAGCAAAAACAATGTCCAAAAGGACCAAAACAATTACATTTGAACCTTAGAAAACCTAAGAGCTCAAAGATCATAGACAAGAAATGAGGGCATGGAATATAATAAATTATTTATTCTAATTCATGTGTATCCAATATGGATGTCCAAAATATAAGTTATTGGTAGTTTATTGCTCACGCAGTGTATGTCAAAGATCATATAGATGATAAATCTTACTTCAAAAAGAATTACTCCATACTCCTTATATTTCTTTGTATTCTTTCCTTGCATTAATGAAATTTGGTTTACTGCCAGAGGGTTATCATTTACTTCAAAAAGATCCAAATCATCTTACCATACAATATATTAAATGTTTGGTATATAAACATGCTTCCTCTCTTAAAATTTTAGGAAGCTTTTACACTTCCTACAACATCTAACTTTACAAAAACGTTTCATGCATGTAATTAATCCTCCCCAAAATATTCTGATTTCCAAGAGGCCAAATTCTTTTACTTGGTCAAGTTTTGTATCCTTTTTTCCCTGCTGAGAAATGCCACATGGCACATCCGAACTCATTTTGTTTTAATTGCATGATAAATATCTTTGTCAAACCTTATACGGCTAAGAGGGGGGATTGAGCATTTTGACAGGCAATCAGATGATTCAGATTAAATTTGTAATATCATTTCCATAAGACCTTTTCCTTAATATACTTAACTTATGCGTAGATGCGTTTTGCATTTTGATCTCACTTGATGCTTTAATTTTTAATATTCATCTAAAGGTTGTTAAATTGGCGAGTTCTTCCTACATTTCATTGAAATATATCAACATTTGACAACCATTTTAGGACTTCTTGTTTGGCCTTAAATAATACTATATTTGATGTGTTCTTTGTTCCCATGTTCGTAGTTATTTTATGGCTTGTTTAGTTGTCTTTGCTGCAATCCTTCAATATCAAATGTCAAGAATTGATATGTTGACATAGGGATGCACACGGATTGCACTAATCCACGGATCCGGTCCAATTCGGACCAATTATCACTAATTGGATCAATTTTTTGATCCCTTGGACTGGATTGGATTGAAAAATCATTAATCCGCTTGGACTGGATCGGATTACGGATCCTACATTAAAAAACTGCGGATCCAATCCGATCCAGTCCGTTTAACATATCAACACATACATATATTTCATCATATGTACTATAGTAGCTTAATTAGCATTAACTCAAACTATCAACTCTAAACTAAAATATCTAAAAGACTATATTTGTTCTTAACTCTTTTATTATGCTTTCGACCTTTTTGTTGTAGGTTGTATGTTCAACGTACACGTTTTTTGTTCTTTTGTGATGATGTATGGTGAAGATTTGTGCATAACACTTTTATTTATGTAGGAACTTACATTTTGAAGGTTATTGTGATAACAATTTTGTGGGAAATATGTTATATATAGATTTGTGGAATGTATGTTGTAAATTTGCCATTCATGAGATATATAATTCTTGTGATTCATTTGATTATATCTAATTTCATAAATTTTGGATAGGAAAACGTCAATCCGCAGAACTTGATCTAATCCGGTCCGCATTTTGCAAATTGGATTGAGTTGGATTGATGAATTATTTGGATTTGATTGGATTGTAATTTTTCAATCCGTAATAATTGGATTGAATTATGGATTGACCCTAATTGGACTGGATCCAATCCGTGAACCCTATGTTGACATATATTGAGCTTCTGCCTCCCAACTTCCTTTGTTCTGTTGCATAATTCTATAGTGCTTCTTTGATCTTCATTCTGGTTTGTTGCTAAATTCTCTAGAAAAATATTCATGCGGCATTGAAGATTGTTGACCAAATGAAAAGTGACTCTGTGGAACCAGACTCTCAGACATTCAGCTATTTGATATGCAATTGTGAATGTGAAGAAGATATAATTAAGGTACTTCTTACTAATGCTCATGTTTGTAAATGTTTTATTCCAAACTCATGAGTCCTCGTCATATTAGCTTTATGTCAATCCCCTAATTTAATTTTCATTGCGTCTTCTACTATTGTTTTTCCTCTAATAGCATCTGAGGCCACTCAACTGATTGTAAGTTCTTGGTGTGTCTATGCTTTTTTGAATTCTTTTTTATAGTAAATAAGAACTATATTTTGCAAAGGTAGTCTACAAAAAAGGAGGACAAGCAGTCCTCACCTGATAGTGACTCCAAAACAAAATGCATTGACCACTCTTTAACAAAAAATGGCCACTCCCTCCTAACTGATACAATGAGGTCAAACAAAATAAAGACTATCATACATAGTTTTTGAAGATAATACCGAACCCACTTACACAATCCATTGCCAATTAGAAAGTGCTTGATGATGCCCATCTTGCTGCCAAGAACCTGGTGGGCTCCTAGATCAGTTCAACTGAATTGCCTTTGTTAAGGTAAAATTTTGATTGCCATTATTTGCACACCCCTAATATGGATGCGGTGTGGTCAACAGACAACTATATCTTGTGGTATGAATTACATCTAAATCAGAATATTCTTCGAGGATAAAATCTACAGCTAGACAAGTTCAAGTTATTTCCTTCCTAAAACCTGCGAAGATATTCTCTATAGCCTACAAGAACAAATCATTCGTTGTGCGAAAAGAAGAAGAATCAAGGAAGATTTGTCACTTTATGATTGAAGACATATATGGAAGTTGGAAAGCAAATTCAAATCTCGTTGAAGATATTGGTTAGAGTTTGAATTATTTCCATTTTAGCGAAGATACATTACAATACTCCACCGAAGCGTGAACAATCATTCCCTTTCCAGATTCGTTGAATGTGGAATGATTGCTCTTTTGAACGTTGAAGACATACATGGAATGTTATTCAAATCTCGAATGTATGTTTTATTTCCTATTTATCCAGTAATCATATCAAAACTTTCATCTCTTCTTTTGAGTATTGAAATTTTGATATTGAGATAGACGAACACTAGTTCGGTCTTCTTTTGTTTTTTTTGGCTCAAGCCTATCAGGGGGACTTGACTTGTAAATCGCCTAGGGGATCTTGGGTAATTGTGTGAGTTCATTGCAAGGGAAGTGAAGAGTGTGTCAAGGCTTGGTGAGGAATCACTAGTTAGGAGCCGTATGTAAATCTGTAATTCATTCGCTTAGTGAAGCTTACATCTAGGCGTGGCCTCGCACACGTAGGACGGGAGGTCCGAACTGAGTAAACAAGATCGTTATGTTGTGGTTTATTTGCATTTTCTTTATTGTGTTTATTATTTGCAATGCATTGATTTATCAAGTGGTATCAGAGCTTGTTTACGCATCAAGTAGAGTAAAACCGAAATTGAAAGTAAACGAACCACAACACCAAGATCTTGTTTAAGCGGTTCGGACCTCCCGTCCTACGTCTGTGGGGCCACGCCTAGGTGTAAGCTTCTCTAAGAGAATGAATTACAAATTTACACAAGACTCTAGTGATCCATCATTTAGCAAGTGATCCCTCACCAAGCCTTAGCACACTCCTCACTTCCCTTACAATGAACTCACACAATTAACCAATATCCCCTTGGCGATTTACAAGTTTAAGTCCCCTTGACAGGTTTGTGCAAAAAAAAAAAAAAAAAAAAAAAGACCGAACTAGTGTTTGTCTATCTCAAGATAAGAATTTCAGTACTTAAAAGAAGAGATGAAAGTTCTGATATGATTACAGGATAAATAGGAAAGAAAACATACATTCGAGATTTGAATTACATTCCATGTATGTCTTCAACAATCAAAAGAGCAATCATTCCACATTCAACGAATCTGGACAGGGAATGATTGCTCATGCTTTGGTGGAGTATTGTAATGTATCTTCGTTGATATGGTAACAATTCAAATTTCAACCAATATCTTCAACGAGATTTGAATTTGCTTTTCATATGTCTTGAATCATAGAGTTGCAAATCTTCCTTGATTCATTCTTCTTTTCGCACAAGGAATGATTTGTTGATCTTGTGGGTTGTAGAGAATATCTTCGTTGGTTGTAGGAAGGAAATAATTCAAACTTGTCCAGATGTAGATTTTATCCTCAGAGAATATTTTGATTTAGATGCAATTCATACCACAAGTTATAGTTGACGACATTGCATCCTTTTCTGACTATATTAGGGGTGTGCAAATAATGACAATCTCAAATTTTACCTTAACAATATCCCCCTTTGTCATTTATTTGTCACAACCAAGAAAAGGATAATGAATAATAAGAGGTGGCACATAATATGCATATTAAAATAAAGGAGTTCTGCAAGAAAATATTAATAGCATCAAGAATAACAGTAGCAGAAATAAATAACAGCAGCTATAAAGTAACTACTCCCCCTAAAACCAAAGTACTCTCCCCCTTTGTGACAAAAATTTGACAAACAAACTCTAGGGAGGTACCATCCATCAACCAAACAGGAAAAAAAAAAAACTTTCTTTATCTCCCCTTTTGTGAAAAAAATTTGACAAACTAGCCCGGGGGAGACACTAAAGCAACATATCCCCCTCTTTGTGATAAAAAGTAACTGCATAAAGGAGGAAACACCAACTACTAATCAACTCTAAACAAGGAAAGTCAATTAACTCATCAATTAGTGCAAACGAGCACAAACAACTACACTGGTGACAACAGTTGTATCATATCAAAAGTTACAAACCCCACATTAGTATTAAGAATAGCGAAAATATAAATTCTTTAAAAAGAACAGTAGCATGAGATAGTGCCAAAGCAATAAGGGATGACGCATATGAACTCTTGTACTTGCACTCACTCCCCCTGAGGTCATCGTTACCTCTAACAAAAATTTTTGTGGGCACAAGCGGTGGCCAGTGGCTCTGCGAGCGCAAGCATTGTAGCATTTTGAGGAGCTCATCATTATCTCCATTTTTCGTCAAACTTCCTAACCTGTTTCCTGTCATTCAACACAAAAAACATGTTGCAAAAAAAGGAAAGAAGTGAGATTTAGTGTTATACCTTTCCATAGTTCTTATGGTGTCGTCCTAATGCGTGGACGAAGATAAGCACAAATTCAATGGAGCATTCCTGCCATTGCATTGAAATTGTGTTTTAGGAATCCATTTAAGTTGTTGAGGTTTACTCATTTCACTTTTGGAAACATTAGTCTTCTTAGTGATGGATCTTTGTCGTCACGCCAAATCTCGGTACATTTTGAAACAACAAGGCTTGATGTGTCCCTTGATTCCACAATAGTAGCAAATGGGCCCGAAGTGTGGTTGTGCAATTTCATCATTCTTTGCAGCACTATATTCAGTGCGTTTAACGAAAGGATCGGTCCACTCTTCTTTGTTGACGTTTAGCTCTCATTCTTGTGGTCAAGACCTCTATGATGCATGAGCCTTTCGCCATTTTCAAGATATAATCCAGCTTTGCTTTTTCTTTGTTCAACTGCTTGAGTGTGGCCTCAGATTGTTCAAGTGCCTTCTTGCAAGTAGCTAACTCATGTTCTCTCTCATTGAGTTGATGTTTAAGAGTGATCTCCTTGGAAAGTATGATGTTCTTGTCAACAACGTTAGACCATTTTTCGAACTTCTCTGCATAAGCCTCGTGTATATCTGCATCATCAATAGAGTTAGTAGTATCATAATCTGAAACTGAGTCATGGAAAGTTACGTGTTATTGGATCAAAGGTTGTGGGCACAAATGCAGAAGATGGCACAGACATAGGCTGACTGGTTGTGGGCACAACAGTAAGTTTACTTGATTTATTCAAAACAACTGAGGCAAATGAGACATAATGACTCAGATGTTCACTATCACTTTCAACATCCTCTTATCCTTCAAAAACATTTTGGAGGATCTTCCAAGCAGCTTTAGCTCTTCGCATGAAGAAATTAGCTTGAGATGTTCGTGATTTACCACCCTGAAGATCACATTCAACGCTTTTGCATTAGCAAGAAGTAATTTCTCCTCGGCCTCTGTCCAAAGGTCGTTATTCTTTGGCGCACCATCAAGAAGAGGGTCAGAATATCCCTTTTGCAATTGCTCTCCACACCTTCACATCAAGTGATAATAAATGTTTTCATTCTTAATTTTCAGTATGTATAATTTGTACCGGTGAGCAATGACGGTTTTGTTGTAGATACTCCTTCACGCTGATTAGATTGCATTGTTTGAGACATTGATTCTTCTTGGATCTCTCCTCCTTTGACACAACAAAGAGCTTAGGTGTTGTCTCTTATACCACATGACACACTACTCACTTCCCTTACTATGAATCCTACACAATAACCCTAGATCCCCTCGGTTTACATGTCAAGTTCCCTTGATAGGTTTGTGCAAAATCAAAAGACTGAACTAGTGTTAGTCTATCTCAAAGATTAGAATTTGAGTCTTGTGAAAAGATGAATTTTGATCATGATTACATACATAAAAAGAAAACGTACAAGTGCAATTCAAAATTAATTCTATATACGTCTTCAAGCTTGAATAGTAATTCTTCCTTATTCTACAAACAATCTTTTTGCACAAGGAAAGATATGCCAAAGAGAATATATCTTGTGTCTTGGTAGTTAACATTCTCGCTGGTTGAGATGGAAAGATATTCGAATATGTCCAGCTGTGATATTATCCTTGAGAGAATATTCCTGCAAATCTGTTAAATATATGCTGTATATCTGTCAAGGATTTCGTCTATGACCACATACAGTGTCCTGTGGGCACAGCACCTACAAAACAGTTCTGCAAACAACCACAAGCTATAGGTGATCCCACACATTCTTTTCTTACAGTATTAACGGTGTGTAAATAATGACAATCTGAAAATCTTACCTTAACAGCCTTTATCTTCAAAAATCCTGAAATCCCTCTCAATCCATAGAGCCCAAAGGATAGAAAATATAGCTGCCCCGCTAATATGCTTCCTTTTGCTCCTCCCTACTGATCTCTCCAAGGAAGACTTTAGCCCCTGCAATGAACGAGGGTTGGAGACATTTCCACCTGAGAAGAGTTCCCACCTATTCCAAACTTGACAAGCTACATAACATTGAATGAAGAAGTGTTGAGGTGGTTCATTATCCATCTTGCAAAGCTGGCACAAATTAGGCGAAATAGTGGAGTATGGCATTCTTTGTTGTTGCTTTTCATAAGTGTTTAACCCAGTGAACCCACATATGCAGGTAATCTCTTGGCCTGTTTTGGTATCTATATGATAGTTTCATTAGCATTTTTCAGATTACTTTGAAGAGACAACATGTACTTATTATTTCTAAACAATGGCTCTTGTTTACCAAAACATAATAATGTGATGGTATTTTTTCAAGTTTCTTCTATTGTTCAGTTATGAAATAGCTCCTCATTCTTTTTGGCTTATGATGAAGTTGGAATTGACTTTTGTTATCATATTTTAGTGATCATTTTGTGAAATTTGTTCCCATCCCTTATTTTAACTTTATGTCACTTGAAGAATGGCCAATATTTCTGCATTATTGCTCTATATAAGGTCAATTTCACTCATGGTCACAAAACTTTATCTTTTTCACACTTTGATCACAAAATTTTCTTTCCTTTTTTTTTTTTCAAAATGGACATCAAACTTTTCAAAAATCTCACTCGTGGTCATTCCATCCATCTTCCGTTAAATGGCCATTAAGTAACGATGATGTGGCGATGAATTGGCACTGACGTGGTGCTTACCCAATTAATTTGGGACTGAGGCCATGTTGTTGTTGTTGTTGTTGTTGTTGTTGTGATGCTGACGTGGTGCTAATGTGGCAAGGGTATGAAATTTACTCATTTTTTTAAAGTTAAATTTACTTAATTTTTTTTAACTAAAAAAGATTACTTAATTTTCTTAAAAAAAAAAAACTAATGTCAAAAAAGATAGTGCAGAGGTAAGTTGCGTGGGAGCAAAGAATAATGTCTATTAGTTTTAAAAATAATCGACTTTTTTAAAAACAACCGAGTAAATTTGATACTTTGGCCATGTCAACGCTACATTAGGGCTAATTTAATTTATTATGATTTTTAAAATATTTTGATTTGATATTTTTTATTTTTAAAAAATAAGTATTTATTTTCTATCTTCTAGTTATGTTACATCTTCAGCATTAGAGTGACTCCAAATGATATTTTTTTTCTCATTTTTAATAATCACAATCTTTCTCTATATCTTTATCTCTTATGTAATATTTATGGTTATTCGTAGTAGTGATCTCAATGATTTTTCATTTATTTCTTTAACACATAGTTGAAGATCGTACAGCCTTGTACCACTTTTCTGTTTTACTGAGAACCAGGTAGTGATCATGTTATTGTGGGTTGGATTGCGCTGTTAAGTGGTAGTTTAGCTTCAGCTGTGATCTGCAGATTTCAGAATGGGTTGAATGGAGATGTACAACACACATTCTCTGTTTTTTTTAATGTGCTTGCAGTACTATGAGGAAATGCAGAATGCTGGTGTGCGAGCTACAAAACAAGTCTATATGTCGCTCATAAATGCTTATGCAAATTGTGGCCAGTTTGAGAAGGCAAAACAGGTGTGTTCTGCATTGTGATTTATGCTTTGTTTTATGAATGATTTGTCTAATCCAACTGCTTCATGAGCCTATAAAACATAGTTGATCGGTAAGTTTTATAAGACAGTCCAGTTATTGATGATGGATTCATGCCTAAAAATTGGATTTCAACTAGATCAGGGACAAACTAACATAATTACCATATCTGAGCTAGCTATAATTTATTTTAATGTTTTTGACCTTCATCCATCTTATATAAGGACTGGTGTCATCATCTTGGTGGTATGATGGTAAAGATCAATTGCGTCAAAGCTTTTTGCCTAGGCCTGCGGTTGTTGTTGCCTTGGCAAGTCCCAATTGCCTAAGCAGCACATAAGGAAGGCTATGGGGACCTTTATTTTACTTTTTTAATGGGCAAAATTAAATATATAAAGCATATGCTTTCTTCTCAAAAGTTTAACGCTTCGATTGTTTTTTCAAAAAAAAATTGCTTTTATGACCTTGTCCATTATTAGAATAACTGAAGTGGTCTGGTTTCCTTGTTTCTTTGCTTTGATGTTGAGCAAATTTGAATTTCTGTTTTCCTAAATTCTTATGTTGTTGAATATGTAAGTTGTTTTTTAGTACAATGTGTATGCATGTAGCTACACGTACTAGATTTACATTTATAAAATTAATTGCTTTATTAGTAGGATTCTGGGAGGATATTTCCAGATACATGGGCATTTCCTGTCCTAAATGGGGTGATTAACTGGTTCAATTTATGGCGAGAACTTTATCTCAAACATACGCCTAATGGGAACAAAAAACATAATTTTATCATTTCCGTTGTAATGGAGATTGGAACCACAACTAAAATAAAGATAGGAGGTTGTGGAGATGTTTCTTTAACCCCAAATGTTATATAGTATGGATAGTACTCCATCAATGATTTAGTTCTCACTTGTTAAATGGTAATTAGTCGGTAAATGTTTTGATGAGATTCAAAAGAATGTGAAAATGTGATCTTCAAATAATTGTAAAATGATGTTTGTTTTGACGCATTAACATTTTAGAATATATCTAAGTAATATAATAAGCACCAATGTTGAAACATTCCTTTTTCATTTGAAAGTTCAAATTTGCCCTTTCAAATTTCAAAATCTCAAAATTTCCCTTTATATTTTCGTTTTTGCATGTGTTACTTATTTTTCAATTTCTTGCCATATATATTTACATTTTTTTATTTAATACATTACTTTTTTTTAGATTTTCTTTCCTATTTTTACTCTCTCTTGATTTACTTTCCTTTTTTACTTTATCTCTCAAGCATCTCTTTATTTCCTTTTTCGTTTTTACCCTCCCTATCATCATAGTATTTTTTTTAACTCAAAATAATCTTCTCTAATCTCTCACGATTTTTTCCAAGTTTCATGGTAATAGATTGCCTTCTTGCGAGCGCAGCGAGCGGGCTCCAACGTGCATAGCACGTATAACAACTAGTATGTACTAGAAATGCAAAAGGGCCAATTCATCCCCCTACTCTCACTGTTTCACCGACTCAATCCCTAATTTCTAAGATGGGTCGACTTAGTGCCTCAAGTCCACATTCCCCTCTAACCCAGTGGTCCTTTCATTTGTTTGCCCAATAACCCTGTTAACACTCTGTTTTCTCATCCAATCATGGTCGGATTTGTTGTAAAATGGGTTGCATGTTGATCCCTTCCAAACCAAAATTTGTTTCCCATTTTGAGATATTATGGGTTCTAATGATGAGATTCTTGAGACATTTGCAAACATTTTTAATTGATTTGTAAGGAAAATGCAAGAGGTTCACAGTAAAATAGAAAGGCTTCAAGGAATGGGTTTGAATCACACATGTCCAGGCCCAGTTCACTTCACCCGATTCACAAACCTTCCGGATTCACAAAAAGAGGCCCCTCTAAAATCGAGTGATCGAATCGACACTTCTTCAATCGAGCTGCCAAATCAATTTGGTTTTGATTTTGCCTGTTAGCGATCATGGACTCCAACAAGGGCTTGAGCAAGGACACTCTCAGATCGAAGTGGGTTTTGTGAGTTCTTGCGTTGTTGAAGAAATCATTTGATCAAGAAGTCTGATCTGATGCTCAGATCTGAGTGTGTTTTATATTTTATGTGTGTCATCTTCTTCGTTGAGCAAGAAGCCTGATTTGTTGCTCAGATCAAAGTGGGTTTTTGTTTTGTTGAAGAAATTGTCTTGGGTGATTCAATCTGTGTTTAGTTGTGAATTTGGTGTAAGGGATCGAGTAGCCATGAATTCAGCAGCATGATCTGGAATAATTTGAGTTCTCTTTAATTTCAATCGTATTTCACAAATTTCAATTTTACAAAACAGTTCATCCAAAAATTTTTACAAAACAAGGCATGAACTAATAACAATAATACGTGAATTGATGATCTATTTGTATACAGATGGAGGTAAATAAACAAAAATTAATTAAATTAAATTTCTTCAGAGCCGATTCAATAGCTTGAAGTGCTTGAAGTAGGTGATCTTGTCTTTCTCTTATCTTCGATATATGTGGTACAATTTCATGGCACTTCCAAGTTTATGTTTTGTGTGTCATCTTCTTCCCACAGTCTGCATCGATATATGGTCTGAAATGGTGGGGTGGGAGGACGTGGTTAGGCAGTGTTGTTAATGGGCTCATGGGGTTAACAGAGAAAAGAAGAAGATGAGATAACAAGGTTTTTATTGGGAACAAATGAAAGGACCAGGTTAGAGGGGAATGTGGACTTGAGGAACTGAGTTGACCCATCTTAGAGATTAGGGACTGAGTTGTTGAAATGGTGAGAGTAGGAGGATGAAATTGGCCCTTTTGCTGTACTAGAAATATAGGAAATGTAAATCATTCCTGGGGACTACATAAAGTTTTGAAACTATTCTTTACATCTTTTACTTATATGAATTCAATAAATGAAATTTATGTAACCATGGACTACCTTGATGTTCTTCATTTTTAGTTCCTTATATTCTCTATAAGATGATGTTCTTATTTAGATCTTAGCTTGGATCTACTCTACTGCTTCTATAATCTCAATGGTGCAAAGTGCAATACCTGAATATACTTTTGACTGCCAGGTAGATCTTAAAATCATTTATTTGTTTTTGTTGTAGGTGCTTGGAGAGCAAGGAATACCAGTCAAGAACATCAATGAGCTTAAGAGTGTCCTTGTATCAGTTCTTGCCTCAAGTGAGCATTTGTCAGATGCACTCGAAATCTATGATGAAGTCCAACAATCTGGAGGCCATTTAGAGCCCAAGGCCATTATAGCACTTATTGTGAGATTTATTATTATTATTATTATTCTTATTATTATTATTATCCCATTTGAATGTGGTGTTTTCTTAATTGTTTTTCTCTGATTTCTATCAACTTACAGGAGAACCTCCATTGTGAAGGAAATCTAGATAGAATGCTTCAACTGCTTGGAGAGTTGAGAGATCTGGACTTTTGGCTAGATGGATGTAGTAGAATTGTGTCATATTGCATTCGACATGAGTATCTAAGGTAAGTTAAAGTATCCATGTATTTTTATTTTTTTTTTTAACTTTGTGCTTTTCCAATATTCTTCTGTTTTATTTTTTCATGTTTTATTTATTTTATTTGTTTATCTTGTTTAGTGCTGTTGTGGAGCTCCTTAAACAAATTAAAGACAAAGATGCAGCATTCACAAAGACTGTCCTTGAGCAGGTCACAATCTCTTTCTCTTACTAATTTATTAATGTTGGACCTTTTCTTTTAGTATCTTAAATACTCACCATTGATTTCTTCCATGGTTGTAATTTTAAATAATTTGATATCACATTTCATAAATTAGGTTTGTTGACTTTTAAATATATTTGGTTTTTTACAAGATGCAATAAATTGTCTGTGTGTGTGTGTCATAGAAATAAGTATATAAGAGAGGAAGGAAAGACCTTGAGCCTATAGATTTTTAGGACATCATACTACAAGCTTTCTTAAACAATCAGAAAGAGAAATGCTCTTTGGACAACTTATTAGTTCTTGCTACTAAAAAGATGTCAAGAAGTGAGAAACCACCAAAATTCCATATCCTACAAAACCCTTTTTAGCCCATCACTGCTAATGATAATAATTTCCCCGCCTTAGACCATGGACTAGATAGCAAAAGAGGAAATTGAATTGGATAACAACTCCAAGTAGGATGAAGGACTGTTGCACCCAATGTGAAATAACTCTTCCTTCACTCTCTCTCACGTACATTATGCACACAGGAGCGCGACAAAAATAAATACTGATGACTTGACATTCTCCTTCCATGAAGAACAATTGTTGGGAACAGGATATTTTTGGAATATGTTGTTGCAGTGCATATTCATTATTGAGTTTGAGTTTTTTTCATTGACTTTTAACAACTCAAGGTCTTCAATTTGACGATCCATGATTGCCAAATGAGGAATGAGGGATAAAGGAAAGGGAGGAAGAACAAGTAAAAGAGGCAACCATATATTTTAAAAGAAGTGTGAATGATTAAGGACCCATATATCCTATCTTCAAAATTTAGCCTAATTTTGGAGTAGCGATTAACAAACTTTAGAAAGAGTTTATCATAGGACAAGAAAAGGATTTTAAAATTTAAATTTGGATTTAGAGTCCTCTAGAAGATTATGGGACTACTTATGACCTTTATTATTGAAGTTATTGGACCCAAAGAGTAGCCAAGATTGTTAACAAGGAGTCAACCTTTTGGTTCACTTATAGGAAGCCTTATATGGTCTAAAGCTCTTCTATATATTCCTTAGCTTTATTATAGTTGAAATTACCTTTATAGCTTGATTGATCAATCAAGATAGCTTAGGACCAATTGAGCAAATCTGAATTTAGGTGTGGATATGTGGCATCTAGATTTCTTGAGGAACTCCAAAATCGAAAACCCTAAATGACTAATCAAAATAGAATGGCTTAGGAATCTTCCTATGTTTAAATGCATTAAATCCTTGAAGATAATCTTGATTAAGAATTTTGTTGTCATGCTGCATCATCGTCTCAATTACTTTCTGAATATATGCTCAAAATGATAAATCTTTAATATTTTATTGATCTCTGTTCTATTTGCATACAGGCGTTTTGTCAAATTTCCGAGACAAAACATATGTCACTAAATTTGGGATTGGATTTGATCAAAGACTGTAAGGAAATTCTCAATATCCATCCTTCTCGATCATGTCTTGATTTTCTACTTAGAGGTTGTATAGTTGCTAAGGATCCGCACCATGCACATTTGATTTGGAAGGAATATGAAAAGGCCAAATTGCCTTACAATTCGCTGACTTTCTTAAGGTTAGTAGTTATCACGTTTACATTTCAATTTTGAGGTGTCTTTCGTTTTTTTTTTCTTTTCTTTTTTGTTAAAATTTTGAGCTTTCTTTCGTTGATATGCACATATAATGGTGTTTTCTCTCTCTATTCTAATTTTTTGAAATACTTGTGCAGCATGTGTAAAGTTCTTTGCGATTCAGGAGAACATAAAGCTGCTATGGACATGCTGAAGAGAATAGACAAAGAGGATCCTCACGTTAGACACTTAATCAAAAAATGTAGAGAGACTTTTAAAACATCAAAGGAAATTGGAAGGGCTCAAAGGGCCTCATAATAATTAGTTAATGAAATGCCTATTTTTTCATTGGTGTGATTATTTTCGAACGTTAAACTCTCATGTACTATATTGTAGGAAGTTTTCTATTTATTTATTTATTTTTTAGTCTAATTGGCAACTATCTCTTATTTAAAAATAAAATATGGTGAAACTTCACCTAAAATATATATATATATATATATATATACTGCTGTCTGCACCTCTATTATCAACTAAAAACTAGGTTGATTTCCTACTAGTATGTATTATGACAGCTTAGAAACACGCCAATAGAGGTTGCAGAATGCAGTATATTATTGATAGGAAAATAATAGAATGACCCGGTGATAGAACACCCAGGGTGGACACTCCATGCATGCATCGATGTGTGTGCCATATGTCCCGATGCCACATCCCGAGTAGGGTCACCCTAGCATTACATTTAATCAAATAATAATTACTATCCTACCAAAAAATAATAATAATAATAATTACTACACATTACGTGACAAGTTGAATATTAATCGGGTAGTCACTAGACAATCACATGGCTTGTTTCCGCAACAACATTATTCAAATTGCATACACTTGCCAACAACACCTGACACTAGTAATTAACCAGAGAACAATTCAATTGGTCATAATCATCAGTGCGCTTTCTATGTTTACATCGTTATGGTGTAAAATTCACTTTCGTCGCACAATATCAGTATATAACATAGCTGACAAACTACTAACACACTCTTATAACATACTTTTTTTTTTAGGAATAAGTACTTATTTTTGGGTGATGAGTTTTTCAACATAATTGCTATTGCACTGCTCCTTCGGTCCTTCCCCTTGGAGAGGAGTGTGACGAGTGCCGAGTGCCGAGTGCCGAGTGCCTAAAACTAGTTGCGAATCTATGCGGACCTTGTCTTGTTAAAAGGTTGGGGTTTAGGTACTACTAGGGTGACCCGAAATGAACACACAAAAATAGACTCAAAACGAAATGGACTCTAAACCCTAAACACACAAAAATAGACAAGTAATTGTTGGTGTCTATTAAATACACATCAATCCAAAAATTAATAGGTATGAACAACCTGGTGTCCATTCCAGATCACTCAATCATTTAAAAGAAGTAAAAAGAAAAAGGAAAAAAAAAAGAAAATAAGGAAGCGGCTAAATGCACCCTACTTTTCTGATCATTATCTCATTTCTATTTTACACCTAGCTTTGAAACACATCTTTTTACACCCCAATAGACCTGATCATGGACTCAGGTACCCACCTAACCCGTCCAAACCTGTGAACAAATAATCGAACTTGGTTAGGTATTTTTAAGAAAAGTTTGGCCCGAGTCTGGGCCCACTTAAGCCCCCTTTAAAGTGAGTTGGGCTTCGACCACCTTAAAAACCCAAACCCGACCCCAAAACAAGTTAGTAAGGAATATATTTTAAAATAATTAATGTTGGGGGTAGAATTTGATCTTAGGATGCAATGTTCACATTAGTTAATACTTAACATTTGAGCTACTTCTCCTTTTTGCACAACAATTGAATATAAATATACATAGAAACACACATGGTATCGAAAAAAGTCTATAACAATTTATTAAATGAATAAATAATTTATTTTTATATTTTTAATATTAAAATATTTATATATCGACTTGATGGGTTTGGCTTGGGCTTTGTATTTCTTAGATGGGCGGGCATAGCCCTATGTGTAGGCCCGAGTGTATATAGTGGGTTGGGCTTGAGCTAAGGTTTTTAAGTCTGGGCCTAGTTGGACTTAGTTTAAGCCCGACCTATAAGCAAGTCTACACCCCAAATATTTTTAAATAAGAAAATGTTATAATGACACCTCCAAAGTCATATCCAGTGACGTGACACAATGCAGATCCGCATCTTTGAGAGCCATATGTGTGCACCTTGAAATATACATTTCACGTGTTATGTATCAAGAACTATTTGGTACACTCATTTTAACGTGGGGCCCGCAAGTCACGTTACCCCACTAACGCCAACATGTGTGTCATTGGTGGGTGGGGTGCATCGATAAGTTGAGAAAAATCAAAAGCTGAAGCACGTAGAAGGCACCCCAAATGAGCCCCAGAGTCATTTCAGGGGTTTTGGAGCTAATTTTCTAGGGTTTAATCTCTCTCTCTCTCTCTCTCTCTCTCTCTCTCGCTTCGTCGCTTCACGAATCAGTCAAACTCAACATTCGAATCGAAACTCAGCGCAACCGCTCTCGCTTCATCGACCAATCACCTCGATTGGTATCTGCGAGATCTTGGCATTTAAACTCAATTGACATCAGAATCGTCGCCATTGTAGTCGTATTGAGTGAAAATGGTGGAACGGAAGCTGTTCAAGACGAAGCTTTGCATTCTGTATCGGAGAGGATACTGTCCGCGCGAGACCTGCTCCTTCGCCCATGGTAATGCGGAGCTCAGACGCTTCTCTGGCAGTGGTGGTGCTTCTTTCAATGGTGAGACCGGTTTCACTTCGTTCTAATTGCGTTCTTCAATCATCTTTGTGTATATTCAGAAATTGTAGCGCTTAGGCATTGTTCTTAGTATGTATTTAGGTTGTGTGAATTTCAGGATTGCGTTTTTTTAATTTTATTTTCTTTTAATTGTTGTAATGTGGTTAGTTTATTTGTGTGGCCAGAAAGATTGTTCTTTTAATTGTTAAGATTTACGCGTCGAATCTGGATTGTTTTTTCAATATTATTTGTGGAAGATGATGTGTTCCTTATTTGCATCTTAAAATTTTGATTTTGTTTAGAAGCTTAGTTGAGAAGTGTTGAAGGGTTTGTTGATTTCGTTAATCATCTATGTGTATAATTTCTTATAGTTCTATTTTTTATCACTTTATCATTTTCGTGTTTAAATCCGATGACTTGCCTTGTCTCGTTGATTAGATGACATTTCCTGCAGATAGGTATTAGCATTGATCACTCATTCTTCCATAAGTTGGAGACAGGTACTTGTATTCATAATATTTCATTGAAACTAGTGCTCGAGGCTTGTTTATTGGCTTAATGGTTGAAGGAAGATGTTTTGAACGATATACCAAGTATTAGTTGGCGGCAGCAGTATTTCATATTAAGCAGCAAAGCTAATATTGAATGGATGGTCATCATTATCTTTGAACTTTACAAGGAGTTGCTGGTTGCCCGTGCCTTTTACAGCTTATGATGTCTCTCTCTACATATATAGTATGGGGTTACCTAATGTTGGAGGTTTATATAGTGAATCCTTGGACTAGGCTCTCATCACGAGGGTTTCTTTGAATGAATTAATGCTTGATTCTATCTTAGGGTATAAGCAACTCCTGTTTATTTCTGAATATATTTGAGGAATTTATGCAGTTCATGTGATGACAACGCAAGTGATACTCATCTCAGCTATATGTTCATCCATGACTAATATCGAAAGGAAATTCTTACAATCACTGAGAAAAAATGGCCTTTCATAGATGGGTTTGCGCTTCAATGGACAACTTGTTCCGTCGGAGTTATTTATTAATATATCTGATAATGGCTCTTGGAAAGGAATCTCTATGGTTGATTTGTTATGTCTCTCTTTCTCAAGGAGGCAATTGCGTCAACCACACCGTATTAGTTTCTTCTTTGATGTCCAAAGGGATATTCTCAAACACGATCATTGTGATGTCTATTCATTTTTATGAGGGTGGTATCTTCTTTGATTCCTTCAGAACCACAATGAGTGGCAGTATTTGATTTCATTCTTAACTTTCTCATAATTTTGCAATGGAGGAATGGTAAGCTTGGTCTTTTTTACATATATGTGGAATTTCTCAATTGATTTTTAAAGTCAGGATAAGCAACAGAAATTAGAAAGCTTTCTTTTCTTAGTATGAATATATGTTACTTTTCCTACTATTTCAGGTAGGAGAGATTATCGAGGTGATGACTTGCGGGATAGGCTTGAAAGAAACCATTCTCCTGAGAGAAGGCATTCTCCTGGGAAAGATTCAAGAAGCCGACATTCATTTCGCAGTAATAAATGAATAATGATTAATATAGTTTTTCTGTGTGCATATATGGGTGTTTTTTTTGCATGTTAAACTCTTTCTCATTTTCCAATATTCTCTTTGTTGATTTATCTTGTATTGTTTTTATTATGTTTGCAGGTTATAGTCGTTCAAAATCTCCTGCAAAAAGAAGGTAAACTAGCATGAAAGCATTTTCATGTATATCTACATAAATATGGTATTTTGTGGATCTATTTGTTAACAGACATTTCAACTTCTGTTGAACGTGGACATCTAAGAGCTTATGAATATGCGCACGTGTGTGCATATACATAATATAATATATAATACATATACACATATTTTAACTCTGGTTACTTCCCTTCCAAATAATTGCTAATCCTATTTTCTAATGTAAAGATTGCTTTACCATTTTTGTACAAATTGTTTCTCTCTATGCTATTTTCCTATTTGTTACCAAGAGTAGCATTAGTCACAAATACAATGTGTGGACACTTCAAATACCTTTTGCCACTATATTGGTATATTGAAATGATTGTGGTCACCGTGTAAAATGGTATAAGCTCCATTTGGATCTTCCATACAACAACACAACAAAGCCTTGAATCCAAATTAATTGGAGTCGGCTACATGGATTAAACACTTCCATTCAGCTCAATTTAGTATCTCAGTAGAATTTCTATCTTAGTAATTTCTTAAGTTGATGGTCAAGTTTATCCAGAAATAAGCTTGCAACCTTCTCCCAACAATGACCTTTCAGTGACCGTTTCTTTTGGCATCTTGACTGACTTCTTTTTTTGCAGTAGAGTTGATTCTAACTTCAGAAAATGAAAACAGGGTAATAATTAGGCCATTTCTCTGAGTTTATCTTAGGCCATGGTGAGTTTCATTTCATAGACACATGGCAGTATTTGGTGGTTGGGTTTGTTGTCTGATAGTACCTAAATGTTCTTGTTCATCTGCAAAATAATAATTATACACCCTTGGACTTTATTATTTCTCTAGTCTTTGATTTGGAATGGTTGACTTGTAGTGAGAAAAGACAAGGAAAGAAGCAGCATAAAGGTGGGCACAGTGATGCCTCCGAAAGTCTGAAGGCCTCAGATAGTACTGAGATAGTGAGAGAAAGAAAGATCACATCATCTGCTGCTAAAGATGCTCTTGAGGAGCAGGTTGAATTGAATGTGTTTTCAAAATGATCAGTTGGGGATTCATTTTCTATATCTATAGGATGGAAGCATCAGAATTTGAATCTTTCTGTTTCCAGTTAATTAGTGTCCTTGATGACTATTTGCAGTTAAAGCAAGTGCAGCTGGATATTGACATGCTTGATGAGCATAAAAGCCAATTGGAGGTGAGTTTAACGGAATATGTTGTTCAGACAAGTAAAATGGCGAACTCTCTTTATCGATCTTGATTTACTGAGGTTTCCTAACTCATATGATGCATTGATGAGTTGATATTTTTTTTTTACTTGTACTATTCTTTTTTGGTCATGCGATCATCTTGGTTCGTGTTTCTTTGCTTTTTTTTCCGTGCCACTTCCTAAATATTGTAATTCTTTCTGGTTTGACTTTCTCAATATTCTTTCATTTGTCTGGTGCAAGTAAATGTGTAAATTTATGCTTATAACAGAGTTAACATATGCAAAAAGGTTATATTTCAGTCCTAAAATTCTCAGGCTGGCTAGTTTATCGTCACAGTGTGTGGATCTCAGAATAGCCAAAACCAATCTGTGCTAGAAATGTAAATCTTGAATGTTAACTATTTTGTTAAAGCAGTGGGAGCAAAACTAGGACAGGTCCCTCTGTTGGTTGGTTCTTATCTTAATGCTACCGATGGGGATTCATAGTCAAGACTCAAATTGTGAGCTGTTGTGAAACTGAATGTTGCTTTCTCTGTCTTAAGTCTTCTTTTTGTGTGCAGGTCGACATTGATGAGAAGGTCCAAGAAGCCAACACCCTAGTCTCTAAACTTGAGGAGCTCGAGAACCAATGGAGGAAAGAGCTAGTAGATTGTAAAAGGTATTCATTATAAGCTTGAAACATGGATTGCATTATAAACTACTTGTTTGGTTCTATTGAAATTTGTTTTTGTGGTCAGGATGACTTCAAAAATCAAGAAATTGATCAGAGCACAAACTCGGTACTCTAGGGCGCAAGAGGAAGTAAAAAGGCAAGTCCTTCCACTAATTTGTTGGTTCATTCAATTGGTACATTGCATTCTGTTCTTTGTTTCTAACATCACATGTGCAAAGGTCACAAGCTCGACTTCAGAGGTTGGGAGACCAGCTTGCATGTGATCCTTCAAGACCCTGTGCAAATGAAGAAGATTCAAGTGTAAATATTATGAGCGATGGAGAACCTAATGGCTATATAATGAGCCCAATTGATGCGCAGCGAAATCTCTCTCCTGCCAAGAAAAGATCTCGCACTGAACTTGTAGCCAGTGAAGAGCCAAAGCCAAGTAATAGTTGAAAATCGTTATTATTACTTGTTTCTATTGTGCTTCCTATAATATATCGCATTATCTCATAAATACAAAATTCTTGGTATGGTATTGGTACAAGGAATGTTCATGCACATGCGCGCGCACATGATTAGGAAAATGTTCTTTGATGGACTAAGCTACCTAGGAAGTATTCAAAAATACTGTTTAATGATTAATGGAACCTGAAAAAAAGTTAGCATGATTAGATGATTGTTAAACAGAGGCAAATGTAGATGATAAGTGTTATGTTTTGTAAACTTTTGCAGGCATTATCTTTATTTGCAAATGCAATGTGGGCAGACAGCTTCTATTGTTGGTGCTAAGATCTTTCTTTTTCTATTTCCTCAGTTAACTTGAGAAAACGTCTTGAAGAATCAACTAGAGTGGAGAAGCCTACTCAGTGGGGAGGACCTGTCAACCAATCAGACAATTACAAAAAACCTGATGCCACAGTCGAAGGCCATGGTGGATTTAATTCTCACGGTCCTTTAGAAAATGAGGATGGTAAAAGCAAGCGAAGAAAGAATCGTTGGCATAGTATGGCTTCTTCAGAAAAGGTACCTTTTGTATTGCAGTTTGCTACAGACCCATTTGTCATTTCATTGGTAACATTGAGTCATGCTATTGTGGTGTTTCACCTCGCCCTTGCCCTCATTCTCAACCCACCACCACCTTGCCCACAAATGAAGAAGGAAAGAGGGAATGGGAGTTCCACATTTCTACCATCTTTTATAGGACTTAAGGCTTGAGATTTTATTTTATTGTCTATAAGAAGTAGAAGTTGTGTGTTTATGTTCTGATGAATTGCCCAGGTCAAGGGTTCGGAAACAGGTAATTCAGTACCTGCAACAAGTATGGCTGCTCATGCCATTGATGAACAAGTTGAATTGATGGAAATGGAGGAGAAGGTTGAAGTTGTCGAAGTTGCTGATTCAATCTTTGAGGAAGGTCCTATAGATAACAAGACTAGCTTTCCTTCTTTGCCGCCTCCACCTCCCTTGGCCCCTAGAAATGCCTACCACAAGGTTAGTTCTGTTTTCTTAACAAGCTGCTTTCTTAAACAGGGAGTTTTTGTTTGTTTATATTTTTTTCATCAGACCTGTTAAGATTATAATTTGATGGTTTGTATTAGGTATTAGATGTCTTTTTTTTTTTTTTATATGATATTATAAATGTTGTTGACATCTTATCTATTAAACACTTAATAGATAAACAAGTTAGTTCTTTAACGTACATTTAAATCTGGTGAAGTGGTAAAGTTTGGTACATGTAGCCGACCCCAAGTAATTTAGAATTGAGGCTTTATTGTTGCTGTCGCTCCTAACACCTACTGAGTTCAAGCGTGATAACATTAAATCATTTCCATCTTAGTTATTGTAGTGGATATCTCGTTCGGGTTAATGTTTTCGGCATGCAGTTTAATCATTTCAACTCCCTTGTTCCTTTTTATTTGATGGCGCAGTATCAGGGTGAGGATGAGTACGTTGATGTAGATGGTCTGGATTCTGGGATGCTAGATGTTGATCTTAACAGTGAAGTGGATATCGAGCAGCTGTAGCATCTTTTCTCCAAACTAAAGCCGCCTTCATAACAATTGCTAAAGCACTGCTGCGACCTTCAATGCTTGTAAAAATTTGATATCTTTCGTATACATTTGAACAAACGTTTTCAAGTAATTTAGTTTTAACTGTCGTTCAGTTTCATGTTTATGAATTAGTGGATTGTATTTTGTTAAGATTAATACCCCATGTGCATCTGTAATGGATAGCATTGTTGTCTATCAGTTTCAAGTGTTTTTTGTTTAAGTGCTGCCCATATGCACGTGTCAAGTGTTTTCTCCTTTTTTTTCAAAGAGTGATAGTTTTACGATTGGTTGTTGCAATTGTTACCCAGGAAAGATGGTATGCACTCATCCCTTAGATGTGCACCGGGAAACATGCACACAGATCGCTTTAAAATTTGAAGGGATGCACGCAAGTGCTTATTGTTTGTGCGTGTCTTTCTTGAGTTACAAAAGCATTTTCCTTTATGATTATCATAGATGTTTTTTTTTTAAAACGTGCAATTTTTATTTTTATTTTTTTATAATCATGTGTGGCGTCTAGGTTGTCCTCTAATCCACACATGAGACTCTAGCTCTATCGACTAAATGTGAAACCCAATGGCCCAGGTGATCTCTTCATGTGTACACATTTCAAATGTTAGCTTTTTAGGCATGAGAGAACCATGTGAAGGTCCCGTCACGGTATCGTTTTTTCAAAGTTTACTTGATCAAAGCCATTTGATCCATATATGACATATATGACATGCAGTAGACCAGAAAGATCAGTATATAGTACAAGGACAAGGAGAGCCACATTTACAAAGCTAATAAGTTGGGAACTGAAAGCTTACGTTGATATACAACAAATCAAATTGTAACAAGAAATCAGACCACTTGCTTCCCAAAGGCGAACGGTATGAATTTTGATTCCATTGGGCATTAATATCTTAGGTCTACTCCATATATATTTGGCGCGACTAAGACCAAAAAAAGTGAGGCATGGTTGTCATCTCGACGCGTGCTTAAGACGCTGCAACAGCATCCCACCTCCAGATTGACCCATCCTCACAGCAACTGAGAATGGTGCTGCAGTAACCAAAAATCAACTGATTTTTTTTTCTTATTCTGCCAGGAGTACTTAAACATTGTGAAGCATAAGATACTGGATTTACCTTCCATCAAAGGACATCGCAGTTTGCCTAATTGGAGATTTGCACTGAACATGAGTCAGCCTGAAAACAATTATTCAGAATGAGTTGATGCTTGAATCGAAAAATCAAATGATTTAGAAATATTTAAGGTAAGTTCGTTAAAAATTCTTATGGATTGATGCAACACAGCCCCCATAAAATTGTCAACTGTGAATTAATTAAGTTCTATGAAGATTGTTGAGCGAATGAAAATTTACACGTACCTGGCTATGAGAACTGGGGGGCTGGATTGAAGCTCCCAGACAAAAATTTTGCCTTCTCTATTTCCTGACAAATTTGATCACAATATTTAGTGAGTTTTGCAATAGCTAACAAACCGCTGTTAATTAGATAACTTCTGAGATGATTATAGATGCAGTAATTATCATCTAACTTTGGCTCTATTGATTTGCTCTGTTGGAATTTGATGGAGATTGCAACATAGTAGACATTTAAACACGCTATCGAGGGCTTGCTTGGAATAATTGAAATTGCAAGAAATTGATGAAAAATCATTAGACAGCAAGGAGCATGTAGATCTCAATGTTGTTCATATACTGTCGGGCTCCATAAAAGAGGGGAAAGAAAGCATGTCCTCTTAACCAATTACCTATGGCAGCTGCATTATAGTGGAAATCACAAGAAAACTTGATGAACCAAATATCACACTCAGGAACAGGGTATTTTTGAAGAATGTCGACAGCACCCTATATAGCAAAACAAAGTCAAGAAAGCTTGTCATGAACTTCAGATTTTATTTTTTATAAATAATGGTCAAAAATCAAATTAGCGTGTTGAATAATGCATCAAACATATTTTATCAACTACAGTAGATGTAAAAGTCAGACTCGGTTTGAACGACAAATGCAGTTAAGAATGTAGTGAGTCCATTTTCTACAGACTGTTGTGGAACTTGCGTTTTGGAACTTGCATTTTTTACTGTTGTGGAACACAGTCAAAATAAAGAGATGTTGAGGAGCTCCTCAACTCAGAAACTCCACAACAGTCCAAAACGCAAGTTCCAATATAAGTCTGAGAGTCTATTCCACAATCTCAATAAATAAAATTTCGAAGTAAACAACCAAGTGAGGAGCTCATTGGTTTGGTATGGGGTATTTGTGCAAGAGGATGGGGGTTCAAGTCCTAGAGGGGGCAAGTTGGTTTCTTTTTTATCAGTTATCAAACAAAAAAATATCGAAGTAAAAAAAAAAAAATGCTGACAAGAGATTGAGAGCAAAAACTTTTGATGAAAGAAATTTTCACCTCTCCAGGACTCTGCTCCTTGGTTTTTGGTTCCCACAACACGATTTCATTATCCACACTCTGTAATAGCATTCATAAGATCTCAAAAATACAATCAGATGTGATTTAAAATTGAAGGATAGAACTTACATTAATAACCCAAGCCTATTTCAACTCTTGTCATGCCATGTAATTTGACCATGGTACTAAGAGGGTAATATAAACAGGCCTGATGCAAAATGATTTAAAATTCAATATACTATAGAAGGATTTAACAGCAATTTACCTTTGACAGAATGAAATCCCCTAGCCATCTATTGCAGTCAACATAGTTAGAGTGGACTGAAGCAGTGAATACCTGGAAAAACAAAAGCCATCTCATAATAGCGATAAATAAAATAGATGCTCCTTGAACAAAAATAATTGACACTTACAGGAAACTGAACGTATTTTGTAGGGAATTTTGAAGGAAGGTCTGTCCATGTGAAAGACTTTTCAACATAAGTCCAGAACTCTGCATTTTCCAATGGAAAAATGAACATATCTAAAGTATCCAGATGCATAAAACTCAGAAGAGATAAAAGTATAAAAAAAAAAAGTGAAACAGTATGGAAAAAAGTCAGGCTACTGTTCAGGATCAGACCACATAAGGCAAATGCTTGATTATACAATCAGTAGGTCATTTAAACAGGCCAGATCATGGAATTTATGTTAAACTCAATAAACAAGGTCTCAAAAGGTTTGAATAGCTTATAATGAATAGCCAATATCAGAACAGTATGTTTAAAATATGACAAAAATCTCAATAAACTTTAAAAAGTTAACAACAATTACTTGGGTAAGTACGAGAGTTTGTTAGAGAAGCAAAACCATTTCAACTCCTTGATCAAAAGTTTGCGAGTCTCCCTGTGTAAGTGGCATACCTTTCATTGACCAGATTTTAACAGTGTTATCCATGCCACAACTTGCAATGCGATATATGTCTGATGGGTGGAAGTCCTATATTTACCATATCCAATGTGAATAAGTAGCAGCTAAAAATAAAATTTCACCATATGATTGGTAATACAGGTTGTCTTCTAAATAAATAAGAGTAGGCTCAACAAACAAAATCACACGTACGAATAAAAAAAGGTGGTCAAACCTCACAAGGGAACTAAATAGTATAAAATAGTGGAATTACCACACTCAACACTTCATTGCGATGACCCCCAGCACCAGAAAATATCAAAATGCATATTCCAGTATGTACATTCCATAGCCGGACAGATTCATCCTGTTATAATACCCAAATAAGTGTTAAGACAGTGGTTTCTCTTTTAAATGACTAAAGTGGAAGGAGGGAAGAAGAGAGAAGGAACGGGAAATGGGGAAAAGCTGACCAAACTATAGAAAAAACAAATCACATTCAACATCCCTAAGCAAAGGCATATCCTCAAAAATAAATATTTATGATCAAGGGGTAGCTTCAATGGTTTTGTACAAGGTCACCCATATGAGGTTGAGAATTCAAGTCTCCACATGTGCAAATTTGTTGGGTATAAGTTGGTTTCTAATGAAAAATAAAATAAATATTTATAAATATAAACCAATTGACAAGAAAGAATCCGTTTTACTTACTTTGCTAGCTGAAACCACTAATGAAGGCTTCAATGCTTGGGTCCTAATTTCATTTATAGAGTCACCATGACCAACAAAACTCTGCAAAAAATGCAAAAATCTCAAACGTTGAGTTTTCGCATTGGCACACACAAGACTTTCATTTTTCGCACAATATCTAGGCTTTCTACTTCAGCACAATAATAACTTATCATAAATGCAATAAAAAATAACATTACACAAAGAAAAAGAAAGTTAAAGTGCAAAAAATACAAATATTTGAAGAAAAATTTTTTAAAAGCATTGCTAGTTAGATGTGGTGCCACAATCAGTAAACATTTCCACTCACGAAACAACAACAACAATAACATAGCCTCAGTCCCAAATTAATTGGGGTTGGCTACATGGATCAAACTCTTCCATTGTGCTCGATTACAATTGATGGTGAGCTTTCCAAACCATTCAATTCCCTCCTAATTAATGCATCCCAAGTTAACTTTGGTCTACCCCTACCTCATCGAATTTCTTCAATTTCTTTTAAGTCAAGTTTTCTAGTGGAAGCATTTGTAGGTCGTCTTGGCAGGTAACCAAACCACCGCAACCGCCCTTCCCTAATCTTTGAGTCAATTGGTGCTACTCCTACTTATCTTTAGATTTTTGTATTTCTTATTCTATCTTTACGAGTTTTATCACAGATCACACCAGATGCACTCCTTTATTTCTTTCATCCAGCTTGAATTCTATGTGTGACGTCATTCTCAATATTTCCATCATTTTGTATGATTGATCCTAGATATCTAAAGTGGTTCACCTTAGGAACTTCTACTTCCCCTAATTTTACCACTGCATCATCTCGATGTCTAGTATTTCTATACTCATAGTGCATGTATTCGGTTTTCGTCCTACTCAACTTAAAGCCTTTAGATTCTAATGTATTCCTCAAAAGTTCTAATTTTCGACTTCATCACTTGTTTCGTCAACTAAGACAATATCATCTACAAATAACATATACCACGGTATATCCTCTTGAATATGCCTAGTTAGTTCATCCCTAACTAGCGTAAAGAAATATGGGCTTAAAGCCGGTCCTTATCTCTTTACAGAATACACACCATCAATTACACTAAACCGAGCAAAATAGAAGAGTTCGATCCATGCAGCCGGCCCCAACTAATTTGGGATTGAGAGGCTTTGTCATTGTTGCATATGCTAAAAAATTGCCAAACTTTATTTTTTTTCAAGAGCTTTGCACATACTGTCCAAACCATAATCAATTGACACACAATACCTTATGTATCTTTTCGCTAGCAGTATCGATCACGCGAATTATCCCATTAATCCCCCCAGCAACCATGTAAGACAACCCATCAACATTGCAGGCCCAGCTCAAAGTATAGAAAGATTCTTCCTTCTGAACTACACACAAAACCAACAACAAAATACAAACACATTCTTAAGTTTTTCAAGAACCTCAAATCCCTAAAATTTTCAAATCACAAATTCTTACATCCTCATCAACATAGGACTGTAAAACAGCAACCACTCCCCCTTCAAGACACTGATACACAGTCACCTGAAACCAAATACCCATCAAATCATTCACAAAAAAATGCCCAAAAAAGCTTGGATTTCGCACATTCGATCAATCAATCAATCAATCAATCAATCAAAAAAGTACCCGGTTTCCCCCAACTGTGGCGAAGACATTGAAGTAGCGAGAGTCGATGAAATTGAACGCCACTGCGTAGAGCGGGCGCTTCCCTTCTTGGACTCTGTTCGTCACTCTGTACTCTCTCTTCTTCGACGCCGTCAGAGAACCCACCGCAGCTTCGCAACCCAGCGGCGTCTTCGCCATTGTCGCCAATGCCACCCTAACTGACCTCAACTGGTTAAGTTTCCTTCTTTGGATTCCTTGAGGGGGTATTTCGGTCAATTCGTCGATTAAGTCAAACTCTGGTCAACAGTCTACCTCGACCAATAAAAATCGCATCGTCAAAAAAACAAGATTTAGAAAGGGTATATAGGTTCAAATCTCTCTAAACTTTAAAAAAATACTAACTTACTATAGTTTTTTTTTTTTTTTTTTTTTTTTTTTTTTTTTTTTTTTTTGAAGAACACTTGGAATAATTGTAAAAACATGCTAATTTTTTATTTAAGCTTATCTATGGTCTTAGATTTGAATATCTTAATTTAATAAGACATCTCTTATAGGATGGGATAAGTTACTTATAAAATAGTTGAAGTAATCTTAGATACCATACAATAAAAATGTAAGAGAAATGTTATAATGACACCACTAATGCACAGTAAAATGCACAATAGCTCTAAATTTATCGTTTGTTGTGCACCTCAAAATGCGAACTTACTCATCTTGTAATGCATATACGATGGGTATAGGTGCGTAGTGCATTCTATCGCGTATTTAGGGGGTGTCACTATAGCATTCTATTATGAAAAAAAATTCCAAACAGTAAATTTTTCTTTTATTCCAAGAGGGGCATTTCGGCCAAATCACCCAACAAGTCAAACTTGGTCAACGCTGTTGGACCTTGACTGATAAAAGTGGAGACCACCAAACAATTTGAAGACTGTTAATAACTTATCTTCAACAACAAACTGCTACAAAGCCTACAATGGCTTTAGCTTCCTCAGCTGTTCTTTATCTAAAACCTCTCAAAAACAATAGTTTCTTCACAAGTCATTCTTTGTTTTATTCCTTCAAAACCACCAAACAATCAACTGCCATAAAAAGCGAAAATTCGAGTTCAGCACCTGAAACTAATGAACCAGAGAATCAACAGCAACAACAAGAACAAGAACAATCAGGGAATGGCGGGTTTCAGATAAGGAAGGTGAGGAAATCAGAGATAGTCCGAGACAGGAAGTCGCGGGCGGGAATGGTGAAGCCGGAGCCTCCGAATTTAGAGATTGGTTGGAAGAGGACTAAGGAGATAGTGGTGGAGAAGCCAAAGGGGTATGTTATAGCAGACTTCTTGGAGAAGTTGGAGGGGTTGATGGAGAGAGGTGAGTACGGGTCGGCGGAGCTGTTGGAGAAGGTGGGGGAGATAGTGGCGGAGCGGGCGAGGGAGGAAGCCGAGGAGTTGAGGGATGAGGGGGAGGTGGAAGAGAGGTTGGTCACTGAGTTGCTGAGAGTGTTGAGATTGATGGAGATGGATTTGGCGATGGTGAAGGCGGCGGTGAAGGACGAGACGGTGAAGGAGAGGCTTGAGCAGGCCAAGACCAGGTGCAGGCAAGCCATTCTTGTAGCTAATTCTTTTTGAATTGATGATGTTAGTTAGTTAGTTTGAAATAATTGTATAGGCGTTGTTGTTTTGAATCTTTGTTGTCCTGCATCACAATCCATGAAATGTGCAAAGACCGAGTTGTGTTTGCTTCTATATTATTTGATCTACAAACAACCATTAAGTTCGAGTCCTGGGAATGGAAACATCAACATTAGGAGCTCCCCCCACTTATATAGTGTGCGACGTGGGGAAAACCTGAAGTAGTCGAATAGTTCGGATTCCAAGTGGCTTAGACCAAAAAAAATAAAAGTTATGATTGATTGGAGCAAACAGTGATGTGAATCAAATGCATATCTTTGTTTATGATTGGGAGCAAAGACTCAGAGGGTGTGTATGAATTGTGATGACATCTTAGTTTTTAGATCTTTTTATTTGCTATATGTACTGCAGTGCATGAAATGTAGCAAAAAAGTGATTGAAGGGGGGCAAATGGTATATTATTATACAGACTAAAATTGAACAGCTGCTATTTGATTGAAGCAATGCATTTAGATTGAAGAAAAAGTTGGGACAGTATGGAAAACTGAATACAGCCTTTGCTAATAGCTCCAGTATTGGAATCAATGGATATTCACAACTGCAAGCCAGTTATGTATATCATGTCCAATTGCCTTAAATTTCATTTATAATTTTGTCTCCAACAATATATTTTAAGTTTCTTTGTAATGGTGAGAAACTGAGAGTGGAAATGCTGAATCCCTGATAGATCATGTATTCATATTGTAGAATGAGCGTAGGGGGAGCTAGTGGTGGTGGATGTTGATCTTGTTCCTTGATATAATAAACTACGAAAGCAGAGAAGACATCGTGTAAGAAATTAAACTACACATTTAAATCAAAATATAGAGCAAATTTAGTAGATCCATTTTTGTCCAATGATGGAAAAAAACCAGTTCAAACTGAAGGGATTTCTAAAGTGGTAGTTAGTTTTACGTAGTGCAAGTGAAGAAATAATTAAAATGCTAAAGAAGCAAATGAATCTAACCATGGTCTTGGGTGGATACAAGAATGGACAATGAGATAAATTGTACTGGACACTGCTAAGTTTTGATATGATCACAACTCTAGTTAAGGTTCCACAACATTTTTGTAAAAGGTTTTGATAGCCATCTAACAAAATCCTGTCATTAAAAAATAAGAAAATAAAAAGACTTGCATAGTTCTCCTACCATCATTACAGTTTCAAGATTGTACTAGAAATTGGTTTTGAGTTTTCTTTAATGATCTCCTATTCCTAATTAGATATCGAACAAAAGAACACCTTGCTCCCCAATAATACATGATTATTTTTCAACTTTATGCATGTTTAATTAATGCCTTTTATGAAAAAGGAAGACCATGATTAAGATTTTCCCGTCGAAGTAATGAATTGGAAGGTCAGATCATTAGACTGGCTCTAGCCTATAATAAGAGGATATTTTTTAGAGGCTGGCTATGTGCACCCCAGTCGTTACTCAGTGCACCGCATTACAAGGGCACCCATCGAATTTCTCAGGGCACCCCTGAGTTAGATGAAAATGCCCTTCTTCGTCAATGTAAGGCACCCCACCACCAAATCTTCTTTCACACTCCTTCCCATCATAAATCGAGGCCTCAATCTACCAAATCTCCTCATTTTCTTGCTCGTTTGCCCATCGATTTGTTGTTTTTAGAGTCGGGAGAGTGTTTGCGGTGTTTGTGAGGTGAGAGTTTGAATGATGACATGTGGTAGCTGGCTGATGTTGAATCGTATAGGGTTCGAGGGTGTTTTTCATTGAGTTTGTTGTTCCTTTATCTTGTGTTATTGTTGTCTTTCATGGAAATATACCCATCACTGAGTTCAACCACAATCTCGTAATGTTCGGCCACACAGGGCCGAGACTATTAAGTAGGTCCCGGAACTGCATGAACGAGACTCTGCAATACATCTCAGTACCAAGTAACCGATCGAACAAGTAACGTAATTCACAATGGGTTCGGTTATCAAAGAAACCGAGGCATAATTGTTGGTAACCGAGACATCCTCTTATGCCTCGGTACCCGGTAACCAATCAAACAAGTTACCCATTTCACAATGGGTTCGATTAGAAATGAGACCGAGACATAAGAGGATGTCTCGGTTGTTGGCAACCGAGACATCCTTTTATGTCTCGGCCCTGTGCGTCCGACACTTTCGTGTATGTGGTATATTTCAAAATGCGGAAAACCTTAAACACAAAAACAACAAAACATACCAAAACTCATGCTTCCAACCCTCAAAATGGGGTGGTGGGGTGCCCAAAGTTGTGTTCGACCATTGACGAAGACGACGAGATCGGTTGGGAGCACAAGGGTGGAGTTCGGTGGTCACACATCAAAATGTGGTGGTGGGGTGCCCAAAGTTTTTTTTGTGGATTTGTATTGGAGGGCATATAAGTCATTACACATACAATTAGAAAAAAATGGGGTGCCATGAGTGATGACTGGGGTGCACATAGCGAGCCTCATTTTTTATTATTATTGTAAGGGTATATGAGGCATGCCTTAATTATTTATTGAATGACCAAGAAGAGTAAAAGGTGAACCATTTATTTTTTTTATTTTTTTTTAAGAAAAACAGAAATGCAAAACCAGAAATAGAATTAAAAAATACATTAATTCCTTAATCTTATTTGTTCAAAAGAAATGTCATTAATTTAATTGTAAATACGATTGTGAAATTGAAATAATTAACAATCAAGGATTGCTCTTTATAACATCTGAAATACATAACAATATACAAACACCATTAGAATCACATAACGAATAACAAAACTTTCGACAAAAAAAGAAAACCTAAAACTTTCAATTAGAGAAGACAAACATTAAATGAAAACTAAAAAAAGACCAAAACTTAGGCGCCACACAAAATCACGTAAAATCGTTGAGAAAAATATACCACAATAAAGATGGAATTTATCTTCGCAAATCTGAATAGATCCACTACTAGATGAACCACTTTATTGTATAGTAGTAAGTCTACTTGATATTGCGCTCTAATAACTAGGACAACAAACTCCACAAGTCTTCCTATGGAAGTGTTTCCATGACCTAGAGACCACCAATAGGTTCAGGGTAGGACGGAAACTGACGGAGGACCCCTCATGTCAAGTTTGCTATGAAGGAGAAGAATCACTCACCCCTCTTATTCACTTGCTCACATGCCCAGCCCCCTTGGCCTAGACACCTATAACATTCCAACACAAGATATCCAAACCACCTGGGCGTTTTTGATTAACCAACTGAGAGCTAAGATGGAATATCTGAAGTCTGGTCATGGTTGGCGTAAGGAATGTGGCTATTGTGGAAGCAACGCAACAAATATGTCTTCCAAGGAGTATTGGAATCTATTGTGGACACCATTAAACTCACACAACAAAATGAATTAAAGAATGGTACAATGAGCAGGAAACTCATCCCATGGAAACACCTACCTTCAATCCGGCAACATCCATAGTTTTCTTCACTGAGAACTCCCGATGTGTTGATGCGGCACCTGACCCTGACTCGGGGAGAACTGGTTTGTTGGGGTGGATACTACGCATCAAGAACGGACTCATTAAAACGACAGGCCAAATATTTGTGGAGTTCACTAAGTACGTTGTGTGAGCAGAGCTCCTAACCATCAAATCAGCTCTAGCTAAATTGGAGGGCATGGACTTCTTGGCGATATTCTCTGATTCATAATGTGATTATGCTCATCCAATGAGGAGTTGAAGTTAGTGACTATGATTTGCTGGCCCGAGAAATCCGTGAAGATGCCAACAAGCTGAGAGAAGTCATTAGTCCATCACATTTGCAAGCTCATGCACATTGGTGCCTCTGTATTACACCTATTTGGTCAACATTAGTATTTGATCCAAAAAATAATGCACTAGTCCACATAGAGTGTTTAACAGCAAGCCCTAATCGAAACCCCTTTCCTAGTGGAGGATGAATGGGTACCTAGTTGCCACAAGACCAATATGAAAAATTGCCACAAGAACAATATGAAAAACAGTAGGGAAAATAAACCTCGCCCAAAGGCCATAGAGTAAAAATCCATCATGATCAAACAGAATGCAACTTGCACACATCTCCCTCGTGCGTTGCAACTTGCTCACATCTCCCTTGTGCGTTTAAGTTAAATGCCTCCGCCGGCCTCTGCTAAACAGTTACCAAAATTCCCAGTTTATTCCCACCTTAATCACTGAAATTTGTTTAACGCACCATCAAGGTATGTATTTTATACAACTTCCCAAGTCTTAAAACCTTTTTAAGTTCTTGTTCTCCTGCCTTGAAAAGTGTAGTTCGTGTTAGCAGCACCGATCAGCTTTACCAGATCCCATGCTTGAAGGTTTGCCCTGGCTTAAGACCATGGGCGCTGCAACACCGTTCATAACTAGCCAAAGTTCGTATGCAGAATCCAACAAAATGTAAGATCATTATTGTTAAACCTAGTAACCACAGCAGAAAATTATTTAAGCAGCATGCACATTATTATTAACCATATTCAAAGACCAGCTGCCATTCGTTCACAGTTCAGAAAAATTGCCTCTATCAAAGGCAATTCAAGTACTTAAAATCCACAGAAATAACAAAAAGTGCACAGAACGTAAACAGAAACGATAGAGCTAAAGCAACAACACATTCAAGCCAGGGGATGGGATCAATTGCCACCACGGAGACGAAGGACAAGGTGAAGGGTTGATTCCTTCTGAATGTTGTAATCAGCAAGAGTGCGGCCATCCTCAAGCTGCTTCCCAGCGAAGATGAGCCGCTGCTGATCCGGGGGGATACCCTCCTTATCCTGAATCTTAGCCTTCACATTGTCGATGGTGTCAGAGCTCTCCACCTCCAATGTGATCGTCTTACCCGTCAGGGTCTTGACAAAGATCTGCATACCACCCCTCAAACGCAACACCAAGTGCAAAGTTGACTCCTTCTGAATGTTATAGTCTGCAAGGGTTCTTCCATCTTCAAGTTGCTTCCCTGCAAAGATAAGCCGCTGCTGGTCTGGGGGAATGCCCTCCTTGTCCTGGATCTTCGCCTTCACATTGTCAATAGTGTCAGAGCTCTCCACTTCAAGGGTGATGGTTTTCCCGGTGAGAGTCTTCACAAAAATCTGCATACCACCCCTCAAGCGCAGCACCAAATGAAGAGTAGACTCCTTCTGAATGTTGTAGTCAGCTAAAGTCCTTCCATCCTCCAGCTGCTTCCCAGCAAAGATAAGCCTCTGCTGGTCTGGGGGAATGCCCTCCTTATCTTGGATCTTTGCCTTCACATTATCAATGGTATCGGAGCTCTCAACTTCAAGGGTGATGGTCTTCCCAGTCAAGGTCTTGACGAAGATCTGCATACCACCACGGAGACGCAGCACAAGGTGGAGTGTTGACTCCTTTTGGATGTTGTAGTCAGCTAGAGTCCTTCCATCCTCTAGCTGCTTCCCTGCAAAGATAAGCCTCTGTTGGTCTGGGGGGATACCCTCCTTATCTTGAATCTTAGCCTTGACGTTGTCAATGGTGTCGGAGCTCTCCACCTCCAAAGTGATGGTCTTCCCTGTTAGTGTCTTAACAAAAATCTGCATTCCACCACGGAGACGCAACACCAAGTGAAGAGTAGACTCCTTTTGGATGTTGTAGTCAGCAAGGGTGCGCCCATCCTCAAGCTGCTTCCCTGCAAAGATCAGCCTCTGCTGGTCTGGAGGGATACCCTCCTTATCCTGAATCTTAGCCTTGACGTTGTCAATGGTGTCTGAGCTCTCCACCTCCAAGGTGATGGTCTTTCCGGTCAGGGTCTTAACGAAGATCTGCATCCCACCACGAAGCCGTAGCACCAAGTGAAGCGTAGACTCCTTTTGGATGTTGTAGTCAGCAAGGGTGCGCCCGTCCTCGAGCTGCTTCCCTGCAAAGATCAATCTCTGCTGGTCTGGGGGGATACCCTCTTTGTCCTGAATTTTTGCCTTAACATTGTCAATGGTATCTGAGCTCTCCACTTCGAGAGTGATGGTCTTGCCTGTAAGAGTCTTGACGAAGATCTGCATCTGTTAAACCAACAAACAAATAACATCAGACCCTTCGAATCACAACAGCAAACACAAACATGCAAAATCTGTACGCAATTCGTAAACAATCACAAACAATATCATCGATGTAGGAATCTCAGGGTCTAAACAAATGTAATTCAGCCATCAAAGAAGATTTCCGAAGAATCAACATAATCGACTAGATCTGCTAAAACAACGACATCAACAACACATCATCGACAAGATCTGAATAACTTTCCTTCACAAACCTCAACTAAAAAAAGAACAGAAACCGATCTACAGATCTACAAGTGTAAACAACGACATCAAAGAAGATTTCCGAAGAATCAACATAATCGACTAGATCTGCTAAAACAACGACATCAACAACACATCATCGACAAGATCTGAATAACTTTCATTCACAAACCTCAACTAAAAAAAGAACAGAACCCGATCTACAGATCTACAAGTGTAAACAACGACATCAAAGAAGATTTCCGAAGAATCAACATAATCGACTAGATCTGCTAAAACAACGACATCAACAACACATCATCGACAAGATCTGAATAACTTTCCTTCACAAACCTCAACTAAAAAAAGAACAGAAACCGATCTACAGATCTACAAGTGTAAACAACGACATCAAAGAAGATTTCCGAAGAATCAACATAATCGACTAGATCTGCTAAAACAACGACATCAACAACACATCATCGACAAGATCTGAATAACTTTCATTCACAAACCTCAACTAAAAAAAGAACAGAACCCGATCTACAGATCTACAAGTGTAAACAACGACATCAAAGAAGATTTCCGAAGAATCAACATAATCGACTAGATCTGCTAAAACAACGACATCAACAACACATCATCGACAAGATCTGAATAACTTTCATTCACAAACCTCAACTAAAAAAAGAACAGAACCCGATCTACAGATCTACAAGTGTAAACAACGACATCAAAGAAGATTTCCGAAGAATCAACATAATCGACTAGATCTGCTAAAACAACGACATCAACAACACATCATCGACAAGATCTGAATAACTTTCCTTCACAAACCTCAACTAAAAAAAGAACAGAAACCGATCTACAGAACTACAAGTGTAAACAACAAAAGATCGACAAGATAGGAAAAACCCCAACCACCACAGAAATCTAATGATCTACAGGCTTAAACAGATCTGAAAAACTTCATCACAAACCACGACAACCAAAGAACGCAACGAAAACCACAGATCTACATGATCAAACAACGACATCTAACCCTAAAGACCGAAAACGACATCGCCTACACCGATCTAAACATCTTCAAACGAAACAACCAAAGAAGGCACAGAAATTTACAGATCTACAACATATGAAGAGTATCTAACCCTAAAAATCGAAAACCAAATTATCTAATCCCCGATCTCAACATCTTCAAACACAATAACCAATGAAAGCACGAAAGTCGATAGACCTGGAAGTTTATTCGACATACGAAGAACATCAAACCCTATGTATCCGCAAACAAGTTATCTAAACACCGATCTCAACATCTTCAAACACAATAACCAAAGAACGCACGAAAATCAACAGATCTAACGTTTATTCAACATACGAAGAACATCAAACCCTAGATATCAAAAAACAGTTCATCCCAACATCGATCTCAACATCTTCGAGCGAAAAACAAGATAACGAACACAGATCTACAGATCTACATGTTCAAACCACACCGATCTCAACAACTACCGCTACGAATTGGAAATCAAACATCCAGACGACGATGCATCGAACGCACAAACAATTAATTGCAAGAAAGAAATGAAAAGCAAGGACAAAAATCGCATACTTTTGAATGAGAGACGAAGAACGCGTTTTCTCGCACAGGAAGAAAGTCTTTGAAGAGAATTTTAAGAGAATTTTAAATGTA
This sequence comes from Stephania japonica, assembly GCA_039657345.1. Taxonomy (NCBI): domain Eukaryota; kingdom Viridiplantae; phylum Streptophyta; class Magnoliopsida; order Ranunculales; family Menispermaceae; genus Stephania; species Stephania japonica. Next base: position 77,026,690 of record CM077556.1, read on the forward strand.
TGCCTTTGAAGAGGAGGGGGGGGTCATTTTATAGTGCGAGGTAGGCCGGTCCGATACGCAAGTGGAGAACAAACTTCCAACCGCCACGAGAGGCGACCAATGATGTAATGACACGTGTTATTTTGACCGATAATTATAGAGAGGTTCGTGAATCTTCCAACTTCGCGAGCGAGGAAATTGAAGCAACTTGCCAGAGTGGGTGGCTTGACCCACCGATTATTGAACCCTATTATTGGTAACTTGCTAGGTCGGTCATCCAATACGTGTCTATACGATGCTTTGTGTGGACCAAAAAGTAGGTAAGGCACCATTAACAGAGTAACACTCTAAAGTACCACTAACGCCTTGTTTGATTTGATTTTGCTTTGTTGGGGCGTTTGTTTGGAGTTAACTACTTTTAGATAATATATTTTCATCCAATGCTCAACTTTAAAGTTATAGAAAATTTTTAAAATTTTAAATAATAAAAAATATAAATTGACATAAATAAACTTCAAAATAAGAGAAAGATATGTAATAAAATGATTATTAATAAAAAGTAATTATATCCATAATTCTCAGAAGATAATTCCCTTTAGGGGGTAGGAGAGATATCTCGCATCTAAAAGTATAAGTTGGGAGGTAACTTGTAATGAAGTTGGTCAACCAAACAAGATTAGTTCTCAACTCTTTGTAAGTTATCTTCACCCCTAAATAAGGCTTAAGAACTAAAATTAGTTTGCACAATTGAAAATGAGTTGACGTCCCTTAATTAATAATTGAGTTCTTGACAATCAAAACACCATAGTACTATTAAAAATAAGGAAAATGATAATCTAACATACTTTGGACGCACACTTTATTTTTTAGCCCATTTATGGTGCTTTATTAGATGTGGGGCCACACCTGAAGAGACAATAAAGAGTCATATATGACCAAAAAAAGTGTGCGCCAGTGTTTTAGATAATCATTTTTCTAAAAATAAACTTTCTAATTCTTTTATGAAAAAATAAAGCTTTCTAATTCTTATTAACCTCCGATTCTTAAACTATAACTAACTTTTAATTACTTAGAGCCATCATAAGAATATAAATAAAAACACCAAATAAACTTTATAAAAATTAAAAACCTACAAAATATCAAACATAAAAATAGAAATTTCATTCTTTTTGAATTTAAACCGAATGAATCACATCATTTATCAAACATAAAAAAGTTGTAATTTGTGTTGACTCACATAATTTCAAGCAAGGAAGAGATGTAGGGGTGGGGATGGTCGTATCCCGCCCCGCCCCGCCCTGCCCCTAAGCTAATACTTGTTGAAGATATGCTTAGGTTGCCCATATTTAGATCGATGCATGCAAGTTGATTGAATTTAGTCCCTTATCTTTTGTATTTAGTTGTTATCTTTACTTATTTTTAGCTATCTTTTAGTTGTTACATAGATTATGATATATGTTGCTATTTTCTACTTCTTTGCAACGAGTATTTAGGTGTAATTTATAAAGCACTCCAAATTAGAATTTTAATTAACACAACAATAAAAAATAGACTTGCTATGTGCGCCCCAGTTATTACTCAGGGCACCCCATTTACAAGGGCAGCCATCGAATTTCTCAGGGCACCCCTGAGTTAGACGAAAATGACATTCTTCATCAATATGAGGCACCCCACCACCAAATCTTCTTTCCAACTCCTTCCCATCACAAATCAACGCCTCAATCTAACAAATCTCCTCATTTTCTTACTCGTTTACCCCTCGATTTGTTGTTTTTATGGTTGAGTGGGTGTTTGAGATGTTTGCGAGGTGAGGGTTTGAATGATGACTTGTGGTAAATGGTTGATGTTGAATCGTACAGGGTTCGAGGGTGTTTTTCGTTGAGTTTGTTGTTTCATTATCTCGTGTTGTTGTCTTTCAACCCATCATTAAGCTCAACCACAATCCCGTAATGTTCGGCCACACAAGGCCGAGACTATTGAGCAAGTCTCGGAACTGCATAAACAAGACTTTGCAGTACATCTCAGTACTTGGTAACCGATCGAACAAGTAACTTATTTCACAATGGGTTCGATTATCAAAGAGACCGAGACATGAGAGGATGTCTCGGTTGTGGATAACCGAGACATCCTCTTATGTCTCGGTACTTGGTAATCGATCGAACAAGTAACCAATTTCACAATGGGTTCGGTTAGAAACGAGACAGAGACATAAGAGGACGTCTCGGTTGCCAACAACCGAGATGTCCTCTTATGTCTCGGTCATGTACGTCCGACACTTTCTTGTATGTGGTACGTTTCAAAATGCGAAAAACCCTAAACACAAAAAGGTCAAAACACACAAAAACTCATGCTTCCAAGCCTCAAAATGGGGTGGTGGGGTGCCCAAAGTTTTGTCTGACTGTGATGGCCCCTATTTTCATCTAAGGCATCGCCCGGCCTAATCCCATAATTAAGCCCTAATTACAACATGTAGGACCTAATTACATATTAGTTAGCATGTACTACCTATCATCTCGTAAATTGGGTTCAGGGATAAGAAATCTCCTATCATTTTATAAAAATTATCAAATTAGCGGAAGTCTTTATTGTATCAGCAGAAGTAGTTTATATAAATCTTAAATGTGGAAACCAGGAAATAACAATCACAATATCAATATGAAATAAACGGCGATCATATAGACAAAGTGAAAGTTCAAAAGTCGAGTGAACTAACTTTCATCCCAACAAAACAACCCAAGCAAAAGACGTATATAAACATAATACAAAAATATAACCTGCGTGTACAGCAGTTACGCGTTACGAGCTTAGAGGTAGTCATCGATCTTTTCCTTGCCCGGTCTGATACTACTCGACGAACCTACACCCACCGTCACAAACTAGATAGTGAGTATGGTGATATTTAAGTGATAACCAGGGAATTCTATACTACATTTCTAAAGTAAAGACATATATTTAAATGCATAATATAGCAGAAAAAGGTGCTGAGGAAGTAATGCATATAAATATTACAGTTAACCGAGTTAGATAGACTGACACAGGCTAAGTCAAGATGATCTACGTCTGGTTGGCGGTAAGAAATATCAACCAACCTTTTTCCACTATCGTATGGAGATACTCTCAACATACTTTGTAAATTTTTGAATATATATATATAGAGAACTTGCTGACAACCCTGTAGTTCAAGCTACGTGATGCCACCCAAGCAATAGTGGTGAGTGCCGGAAACCCTGAGGTCCAGTGACCCCGTGAATCCACCCATCTCTCGTGCAATGGACACTAGATAATCTTCAACTTTTGTTTCAAGGATTTTCATTTCTAAAGTTCTACGATATCAATAATAAGTTAGGCTACAAAGCCCCAAAGAAAATGGAATACAAACCAAATACTACAGTAACCCTAGTGCATGCATTTCTAACATCAATTATAACATAATTCACAACCAAATATGGCACATTAGGAAAAGAGTCAATGAAATCATCACAAGGCATCATGCTATTACAACATTCAACTTGAATAGAGAAAAGAAAGCATGATGGTAGATTACTAACAGTAAGTCATCAAATTGACTAAAAAAGGAATTAATATGAATGAAATAAAGTAGAGGGTTCCCACATTTCACTTACAAGTCACAGGATAGCTATGGCTAGGAGTAGGAGTGGGCACAAAACCCGATGACCCGACTCGGGTCGGGTTACCCGACTCGGGTGTCGGGTGGCGGGTCGGGTAGGGTGGTTTTAAAAAAAAAATCGGGTCAAAAAACCCGACCCGTCGGGTATCGGGTCGGGTTTCGGGTCTGTCACAAAGTGGACCCGACCCGACCCGATACCCGACCCGAACAAAATACCCTAATCCCTAAGTAAGTGAAGCCCCGCGCACCTCTGCGTCTCTGCTGTCTGCTCCTCACTGCGTCTCGTCTCTGCTCCTCACCTCAGTCCTCATCCCGACTCCTCATCTCTCGCGTCTCTGCTCCTCGGTCCTCATCCTCGCCTCCCTCGCGGCCTCGCCTTCCTCATCGATCATCGATCGATGACCCTCTTCGTCGAGCGAGCCTCCTCCGTCCTCGCCTTCCTCATCGATCGGCCCTCTTCGGCTCTTCCTCGCTTCGGTTCCTCCAGCCTCCACCGCACCGCCTCACGGCCCTCACCTCCGCCTCACTCTCCGCCTCGCACAAGTGAAACATTTGCTGCACACATCCTCCGCGCTCCGCTCACCTCACCTCCGTCTCGCAATCGCTGCGTTGAAGATCTCTCTCTCTTTCAATCTTCATAATCATAGGTAATTGAACTCTTCTTTGAGCTCATGTTCTTCTCGTATTCGAGAGATTTGGGAGAGTTGTAGCCTTGTAGGAGCAGAAACCCTAATTTAGCCCTAATTTGCTGTCTTTATTAGGTTTTTTATTTCGTATGTGTGTGGTTTTTTTGATTCAATGAACATAACTGCCATCGTTGCCTAGTGAGTAGTGAGGTCTGAGGTGAGTGAGAGACGTAGACACTTGAATTAAAATTGAATTGCAGAAAGCCAGAAACATCTTCACAATTACATTTTGATCCTCTATGTTTATTGTTGATGTGCATTAATGCATAAACTTTCTTAAGTGTTTGTCTTAGTGCACTACATTGATGAGAAAATTACTTCAAATGTACATTTCGTTTCATATAGGAATTGAGGACGTGAATTTGTCCATTGTGCATTTCTATAAGCAATTGGTTTTTTAGATAATATGGGTTGCATCTAGCGTCTATCATGGACGTTGTTGTCTACTTTTTTATTATATTGTTTGGAACGGTGGACGTGTATTGGATTCTTTTCGTAGTTCATTGAACCCGAACACCGTTGAGGCCCTTATTTGCACTCAAAATTGGCTCAAATATGGTAGTCCTCTCGATCTTAAAGGGGCTTTAGAAAGTTTTGGCGACCAATCTGGTAAGTTGCTTGTAGAAAGCATAAATTTACTAAATTTCTTACTTGCTACTAAGTGTTAAGTGTTTTATGAGTTGTAACTTGTAAGTCTAAACTCTTTTTTTTTATATTATCTTATTTTCAAGACTTGGAGGTTGGAGGAGAACCATTAGTCTTAGAGGAGCTTTGAGTTCTCATCATATTTTGTGTGCTAAAGAGTAGTTCTTGTAAGTTAACCACTAATCATTTATTTTATCTCTTTCATTCTCTTATAAGTTGCAAGTTGCAAGTAGTACTAAGTTACTAACTATATATTTGTTTGTTTCATTTTGTAGTTTGTTTTAGAAATGAAAACTTAAAGTATTGAAGATGGAATCATAGCCTCAACTCTCATGGACGTTGGAGATGAAGAATACTTATTTTTTTTGGGAAAGAAGACTTGTTTTAATTATTTTGTGGCTTTTGAAACTATTAATACAACATGTGTTTGTGTATTGTGTAATGTTTATCATGCATGTTATGGGTTGCTTAACTGCATTACTTATGTTGTGAACTTGTGATTGAGTGACTAGATCACTTGACTACTTAATCTTCAAGTGTGTCATCATGCTTTTTCTTTGTTTTTGCTATTTTTTGCTTGCTTTGTTTTTTGCTTTTTTTTTTGCTATTTTTTGTCGTTTTTTTTCTTTGTTTTTGTTGTTTTCTGCTTGAACCTTTTATTTTTTGCCGACCCGACCCGACCCGACCCGACGACGCTGTTTTTCATGAAATCGGGTCACCCGACGACCCGACCCGACGACCCGACCCTAAACGGGTCGGGTTTAAATCGGGCCGACTACCTGTCGGGTCGGGTTACGGGTCTGTTTTCCAACGACCCGACAAGAGTTGGGTCGTCGGGTTTCGGGTCGGGTTGATCCAAACCCGACTCGTGCCCACTCCTAGCTATGGCTATCCGGTCTTGCGACACTCCGACTAGCGTTTTCGAACTCCCGAAACACCCTTAGGTCCCTAAAAAGTTCTTTCATATCATTTATTTATTTATTTATTTATATTTTATTACCTAGATGTGTGTATATATATACATACATGTGTATGTGTATGAATATATACATATATATATATATGTATGCATATTTCTATATATATGTATACATACATGTATATATTATTTATTTTCGATATTATTATATATATTGTATATATATATTCTTCTTTTCCCTTTTTTTTTTTCTTATTCTGATTTTTTATGGGGATTGGACCGTTGAACCAGGTCTAACCCGATCCAACCGGGTCTGACCCGGTTCGGTCTAACCGGTCCAGGGACCGCACGCATGCACACGCGTGCGTGCGTTCCCTCCCCCTTCCCCATTCTCTAGTTTTTTTTTTTCGATTTCTTTTTTTTTTTAATTTGAGAGGGATTGGGAAGGGAGACGACGACTATGTCGTCTCCCTCCTCGGTCGAACTGCAAGAGCAGTTCGACCGAGATCCCAATCCCCACCATCACCATTACGCCAACAACACACCAACACCGACACATTAACGCTAACCTCAACAACGAACGACTCACCTCGCCGTCGTCTCGATCTCCTCCGATGACCTCTCCTCTCTCTTGGATCTTCTCTTCTCCTTCTCCTTCTCCTTCTTCCTTTGTGTGCGGTGGTGGCGGTGTGGGTTTTTGTTGGTGTTTTGGGGGGTCAAATGACCATTTTACCCCTGCAACCCTATTCTTTACTATATAAATCAATGCCCCTTATTGTCATTTCTCATTCTTTTTTTTATTTAAAATGTATATATTTATATTGTATATATATATGTATCCAATTCAATTAAATTAATTTATAACTATAGGCTATGCTCTAATGTGCATTAATTTAATTACGTTGCATTTTACTAAATTTAGACTTACCGTAAGTCTCGCTATTCGGTATCCCGGCTTGCACGCAACTCCAGGCGTGTCCCTGACCACGTCTCGGCGTCGATAGCTGCAAGTACTGACTTAATCAGCCTACACACATACAAAACACTAGGAATACATTAATACAAATATAAAATTTACCTCGGCCATATGCCTCGATCAGTGTGTGCATCTCATGCGAGCCCCACGTCATGGATCGGTAATCTTGATTAAGCAATTAATCAAGATTAGCAAAATTGGGCCGTGACAAATATTCCCAACAAAATGAAAATTTCGTCCTCGCAATTAAATTCAGGTTAAAGTTCTAACTGACTTGAAAAGGTACGAAAACAGTTTCGCATATAGTTTTCCCGCTCCCAAGGGAGTTCTGAGTCATCGTGGAACTGCCACTTGACGAGTACTTTCGAGATAGGCTTGTTCCTCGGCTACTGTACCTTTCGGTATAGGATCTGGATAGGCTGCTCCCCATGGCAATATAGATGATGTGATGAATCTTTTATTTCCCAAATCTTGAAGCTGGCTCCTCAACTCCTCCAACTCTCTCAGAGCCATGCGATAGGGTGGTATCGAGATCGGCTTAATGCCTGATACGAGATCAATTACAAAGTCTACCTCTCGAGGTGATGGTAGAACCGGTAAGTCCTCCAGAAAGACATCAGGGAAGTCTCTGACTACTGGTATGTCTTCAAGTTGGGGTTCCTGACTCTCCGCTACGGCGTACAAAGCTACTAGAGTCTCCATCTCCTCACTAGACGCTAATTGATGTATCGTGGTACAAGCACTCGTTGTGTTACCTCGATGAACAAAAATCGTACGCCTTGGGATCTTGGATATCACGAATTTATTGAAACAATTGCAATTCATCCCTAAGGTGTAATCACTCGTCAATTGACTCCTAGTTCCTCGTCATTTAATCATTACCCTAGCCAAGATTTAAATGATACTAGCCCCAAAGTCCGCACATCACAACATTATTAGTGGGCGAGCACACTCCGCGACCACATGCTCATCATACACACGTACGACACTTTGGTCATAATACTCAAGAACAATCTTGCTAGGCGTAATTTCCTATGCAACATACGAACTAAGTCGGCTTACCATCAACTGGCCTAACCAGTTTATGCATTAAAAATAGATCAGGACTTTCCCTCGACTCGGTCTCGCACCACAGTTATATGTCTGGTCCTATAAGAATGTGGGCTCTCTCTCGATCTTGTGGTTGTGGTGTCTCCTGTCAATAACTTGCTAGCTGTGTACACTTTCGCACGATGTATCTTACCTAATGATCTGTAACATGTCGGTTGTCTCCTTTGACCACCATGTGTAATCTTAGTCTGACCATGCCTTGGCGCATCTCGATCTCTACCTCTTGGCACCTACTGTGTCTGCTGAGATGGTATTGCTGGTATAGATGAAGTTGGCAAGATAGGTGGAGTCGCGTGAGATATAAACTGACGGCTGGTCTCGTGATATATGAACTTTGAAATATCTTGATTGCGATCCTCACTCTCATGCCTCTTTTCCTCCTCCTCTCAAAGTTATATCCTTGTTCAACCCTAGCAGAAGATTCCTTAAACGCCGTGGGCGTAGGCGTATCCTTGCCTGATACAACTACCGGTGCAGCAACAATCGACAACTCTGGCGGACGATGTACTACAAGCTGTGTCGATGCAATCGAAGTCTCTGAAGTCAGGGGCGTTGTAGTAGTAGTTACAACCATGCTGGGGATGGCTGATATCAACGTCATCATTCGTGTCGTCATGAAAGTGGTAAACTTCGCAAGATGTTGTCCCTGAGCCGCTACTCGATAAAATAACTTCTGAATGTCATCCACTGATGCAACTGATTTCTAACTGCTGCTAGCTCCTACATCTCTATTTTCGTGAGAATCCGACATCAGCTTCTATACGTTGGCGACGTACTCCTCATCAGCCACTACGTATATAGCGCGTATATATTGTAACGACCCAAATTAATTTAATCAGGATTAGTGTTAATCGCGAGGATTAACGGGTAATTCAGGTGTTACGTGGACAGCTGGGTTGACTCGGATATGAGTACCCAGGTTATATTATGTTATTTGTGTATGTTGTATGTCTATTATTGTGATGTGATAATTTATTATTTATTTATATAATATAAACATCACATGTATGTAAGTTGACATCGGGCAAGGCGACGATTCGGGTATATGTCCCGAGGTGCGTGTCGGGGACCGGGTACCGAGTATTGGGTAGCCGGGGTACGAGGCATAGGTTGCCGGGTAGCTGAGTGCTAGTGTAACGCAGTTATGAATTTTATATGATTTATTAAGGTGAATTAACCTAAGGTTGAATTAATGTATTAATAGATTAATTAAAGTCCTATAGTTTGATAGGAAAAATTAGCATGCATAGGATAATCCTCGAGATGCACAACAAGGTAATTCAAGGCAAATGTTGTTAGGATAAGGTGTTCAAGAACTGAGTGACACAGGGTGATCAGTGGCGGTTGGATTTACCTCGAGATGTGTGTGCACGTGAGATTAAAACACCACCTATATATATAACTTGATCGATCAAATGCATGCAAATTCCATTTTGCTCAAACGATTTTGGGAGCTCTGTGGATAGATCGAAGGAGAATTCGAGCTTTTGGAGAGGGAATCCGAGCCACACAACATTGATCCAAGGTAATCTCTACCATTTTAATGGAAATTTTGATAATAATGTGATTTAAGTGGGTTGTTGATAAATTCGGATTTTTGAGTGAATTTACAGCTGTTTTTGATGAATTGATATTCCTGAGGTTGGTTTTTGTGGTATTTTGTTGATTTGGATCGAAGTTGTGGGAAATTGAGATGTATTTGTGGATTTCGAATTTTTTGGGTTCATGCATAAAATTCGAGAATTGGGTATGGTTTGTGTTGATTTGTAGTGGAATTTGGAGGTTTTGAGGATCTTCAATGAAAAGAGAGTGAAGAGAAGTCGAGAGGAAGAAGAAGAAGAGAAGAAAGGAAGAAATGAAATGAAAAAAAAAGAAAGAACCAGGCGGAAGGAAGAAGAAGGGGGCACGCACGCGCGCGTGCGTGCGTGCACACTTTCGGGGCGGGGCCGGGCCGGCCCAGCCCATCCCAGTGGGGCGGGCCAAACCGCCCCGGCCCAACCCGGGTGGGCCTGGACCGAGCCCGACCCGGACCCAGCCAGATGGGCCGACCCGGTTGGGTCGGGTCGGACCCGGTTCGGGGGACCCACCCCTATTAATTATATAATATTTTTATTTTTATTTTATTATTTATTAAAAATAATTAAAAAAACAGTTTTAATTGTTGGAAAATAGGAAAAATATGTGAAAAATATCAGAAAAATTTGGAAAAAATCTAGAAAAATGTAGGAAATTAGAAAAAAGTAGAAAAGTGGTTTCGAGACTTTTCGAGTATTTTTGGAACCCCGACCCAGCTCGGGAGAGGTACCACAACTGAAAAATTAAAAATATAATATAATATCATAAAATGATATAATATGTTTCAAAAAGTATAAAACACTATAAAATGGACTTCAGGGACCGGGAAACCATAGCTCGGACGTTGGGGAGCTAGGTGGGGCGTACTGACAGGTCCGAGAAGTCGGAGTGCGTATTTTCGGGTACGTAAAACCCAACTGAACACCACTACTGCATTTACTTATTGCTATTCATTTGAGCTATTGTTATTCATAATCTTCGAGTCCAAATCTTACTGGGACGGTCGAGTTTTCCCATCTATGTATCCGAAGGTTGTGCGGTCACTTGCTAGGTGTGTGGTCTAGGACACAGTGGTAGAGTTGATGGTACAGACCACGACAGGGCTCCTGATCCTCAGTACACATCTTGTATAGCTGGTGCACATTCATTTGTTTATCTTGTGTTTATATTCAAGCGATGAGCTTTGAGCAGTTGTCTGCATTTACCTTCTATTCCGCATGTTTGGTTAACATTATTTACTTGTTTCCATTTACATTCTTAAATTATGATGCACGGTGGTTTTCCTTGGGATTTTACTTACTGGACTCGTCATCTGCATCTTGTGATGGCTTGAGTGCAGACCTTGTGTATCAGTAGGGGCAAGAAGATCACGGGCGACAAAATCGTTACTTGTCCACTGTCAAGGACCTACTGGTAGGTGTATTAGTATTAAATTATTTTCTTATGATTATTGGGAACTTGTAGTTATTACATCTTCAGTACTGGTATATAAACATTCACTGATGGCAGTTGTCGCCTATATACTGAGTACTTCCGGGTTTTCCACTATAGGTTGAATAAGTTAACTTTATATAATGCTCTTTTGGTGATATATTAAAACTTCCGCTGTAAATTATAAACTACTAAATTAAATGGCATGAAACTTAAGAGTTTTTTTAAATTAATTGGATGGACGAGTGACGTGGCAGGTGTTTCCGGTGCACGAGCAGGGGAAATGGGAAGCCATGGGGCGGCCTCGGAATTTGGGGTCGTCGCATATACACACATAATTATACTTGTACATATAACAATCCCCAACTAACTTTCACTCGATTCCTAACAAAATAGTTCCTAGGCAATGTTCATCTGGTTTCCACTTTTAAAGTTTGTGTTTTATTTATTGAGAACAAGTCTCTGTATTACATCCCTAAGGTTCTAACCCTTAGTCTCTGATACTAACTGCAACGTTGGTATCACAATTCTAAACAACTCTATATTATGTCCCTAAGGTTCTAATCCCTAAGCTCTGATACCAACTGTGACGACCCCTATTTGCATCTAGGGCACCGCCCGGCCTAATCCCATAATTAAGCCCTAATAACAACACGTATGACCTAATTACGTATTAGTCAGCCTGTACTACGTATCATCTCGTGAATTGGGTTCAGGGATAAGAAATCCCCTATTATTTTATAAAAATTATCAAATTAGCGGAAGTCTTTATTGTATTAGCAGAAGTAGTTTATATAAATCCTAAATGTAGAAACCGGGAAATAACAATCACAATATCAATATGAAATAAACGACGATCATATAGACAAAGTGAAAGTCCAAAAGTCAGGTGAACTAACTTTCGTCCCAACAAAACAACCCAAGCAAAAGACGTATATAAACATAATACAAAATTATAACCTGCGTGTACAGCAGTTACGCGCTACGAGCTCAAAGGTAGTCGCCGATCTTTTCCTTGCCCGGTCTGGTACTACTCGACGGACCTACACCCACCGTTACAAACTAGACGGTGAGTATGGTGATATTTAAGTGATAACTGGGGAATTATGTACTACATTTTCAAAGTAAAGACAGATATTTAAATGCATAATATAGTAGAAAAAGGTGATGAGAAAGTAATGTATATAAATATCACAGTTAACCGAGTTAGATAGACTGACACAGGCTAAGTCGAGATGATCTACGTTCGGTCGGCGGTGAGAAATATCAACCAGCCTTTTTCCACTATCGTATGGAGATACTCTCAACATACTTTGTAGATTTTTGAATATATATATAGAACTTGTCGACAACCCCGTAGTTCAAGCTACGTGATGCCACCCAAGTAATAGTGGTGAGTGCCAAAAACCCCGAGGTCCAGTGACCCCGTGAATCCACCCATCTCTCGTGCAATGGACACTAGATAATCTCCAACTTTTGTTTCAAGGATTTTCATTTCTAAAGTTCTACGATATCAACAATAAGTTAGGCTACAAAGCCCCAAAGGAAATGGAATACAGACCAAATACCACAGTAACTCTAGTGCATGCATTTCTAACATCAATTATAACATAATTCACAACCAAATATGGCACATTAGGAAAAGAGTCAATGAAATCATCATAAGACATCATGCTATTACAACATTCAACTTGAATAGAGCAAAGAAAACATGATGATAGATTACTAACAGTAAGTCATCAAATTGACTGAAAAAGAAATTAATATGAATGAAATAAAGTAGAGGGTTCTCACAGTTTCACTTACAAGTCACAAGATAGCTATGGCTATCCGGCCTTGCGACACTCTGACTAGCGTTTCCGAACTCCCGAAACACCCTTAGGTCCCTGAAAAGTTCTTTCATATCATTTATTTATTAATATTTTATTACCTAGATGTGTGTATATATATACATACATGTGTATGTGTATGTATATATACATGTATATATTATTTATTTTCGATATTATTATATATATATATATTCTTCTTTCCCTTTTTTTTTCTTATTTTTATTTTTTTTGTGTGGGGATTGGACCGTTGAACCGGGTCTAACCCGGTCCAACCGGTCCAAGGACCGCACACACGCACACGCGTGCGTGCGTTCGTTCCCTCCCCCTTCCCCATTCCAGAGCTGTTCAGCGTATCTGGTTTTTTTTTTTCTATTTCTTTTTTTTTTTTTTTTTTTTTTTAATTTGAGAGGGATTGGGAGGGGAGACGACGACTATGTCGTCTCCCTCCTCGATCGAACTACAAGAGTAGTTCGACCAAAATCCCAATCCCCACCATCACCATTACGCCAACAACACACCAATACCGACAGATTAACGCCAACCTCAACAATGAACGACTCACCTCGCCGTCGTCTCGATCTCCTCCGATGACCTCTCCTCTCTCTTGGATCTTCTCTTCTTCTTCTTTTTCTTCTTCTTCTCCTTCTCCTTCTCCTTCTTCTTCGTCTTTTGTGTGCAGTGGTGGCGGTGGGGGTTTTTGTTGGTGTTTTGGGAGGTCAAATGACCATTTTACCCCCACAACCCTATTTTTTCTATATAAACCAATGCCCCTTATTGTCATTTCTCATTCTTTTTTTTATTTAAAATGTATATATTTATATTGTATATATATATATGTATCTAATTCAATTAAATTAATTTATAACCATAGGCTATGCTCTAATGTGCATTAATTTAATTACGTTGCATTTTACTAAATTTAGACTTACCATAAGTCTCGTTTTTCGGTATCCCGGCTTGCACGCAACTCGAGGCGTGTCCCTGACTGTAACGACCTGCAACTTTAATCAAGTAATTAGTGATAAACTGCAACTTTAATCAAGTAATTAGTGATAAACTGCAACTTTAATCAAGTAATTAGTGATAAACTGAATAGTAATCACAAAGAGATTGAGTTGGAATTAGGGTCGGCGTATCTTAAATAGCGTGTATGGGTGTGTGTTGGTGAATGCAATTGTGTTTGTATGGTATGTATTATATAATTATGTAGTACATATAAGTAGGAAGTGGGATAATTCGGGAAATTTCTGAAGGCTTGAATGCCGGTAGAGTGGCGAGAGCGCGGAAGCGCCCGAGTGAACTCGTTGGCGAGAGAGGGTTAGAGTTATATAGAAGTTTGTATACTCATATATATATATATATATGTAGATAAATTATTATATATATATATATATATATATATATATATATATATATATATATATATGGGACGGTCTATATATATACATATATGTATAAAAGTAAGGATAAGTTTAAGTGATCTCGAGATGGGCAAATACGCATCTCGAGGCAAGGTTTTATTTAAAAACCAAAATCTCCACCGCCTCTGTTTCATTGAAATCGTGAGAGAAGAGAGAAGAGCGGTGGAGGGAGAGAACGCGAGGAGGAAGAAGAGGCGAGCTGCGGGAGTGAAAGCGGAGGAGAAAAAGTGACTTGCGAAGGAGAGACGAGCTGCGAACGTGAGGGCGACGAAGAGATTAACAGTTGGGTGAGTTTTATAGTTGTTTGGAGATTTGTAGGTTTTGGGAAAATTGGGGAAAATGGTTGATATGATGGATTAGAGTTGTGAGTTCGATTTTAAATGGTTGTATGAGATTATGAGGGTAATTAGGATCAGTATTTTGGTAGAAATTACATTGTGTTGATAAATTGATGATTTAAGTTATGATTTTTGGATTTTCGGATTTTGGAGAGATTGTTCAAGTTTTTGATTCACTGTTTGTTGGTTGCTGGAAATTGATGTAAATTGTGACGTGTGAGTATTGGATAGGGTTGATGTTGAATTAACAGTTGTATGGTATGAATGGGAATTTGGGGAAGAAACTGCAACAGTGCTGATTTGAAACTGTTGCAGGAAAAGTTTAAGTATGTTGCAGGAAATGTTTAAATTTGTGAACTGTTGCAGGAAAGATAATAGGAATAAGTGGTTGGTGAATGTATAAATTTGTGCACTGCTGTTACAGTAAAGAGAGATGAATAGGTGATTTGTGGGTTGATGAATTTGTATTGTGCAGGGAAAGTTATATGAATTTGCAGGAAAAGCTATATGAAATTGTAATGTGAGGTTGCAGGAAATGTTGTTGCTGGAATATGAATGTGTAGATTTGGATGTGGTTTAGGAATTGTTGCAGGAACTGTTGCAGGAACTGTTGCAGGAAATGTTGTTGCTGGAATATGAATTGGTAGATTGGAATGTGATTTGGGTTTTAAATATTGTTTAAATCGCGTTAGCATGAGTTAGACGTGATAAATTGTAAAGTTAAGAATATTGAGGTTAGTTAAGGGAAATTTTGTAGAGTATGGATTTAGATTTGAATTATAAATCATACTGTAGATTATAGGTTGACATTAGTTAATGTGAATAGGTTTTCGAACACATGAACACGGAAGTGAACCTCGAGAGCAAGGAAATCAAGAGGAGGTGTTAAGGAAGCGTAGTCAAGGTAAGTGGGACTCGTGTTTTTCATCAATTATGCAACGTAATTAAATACTATTAGAGCATATAGTATTAGAGACTGGGGATGGGGCAATGTGTTGTGACTTAAACTGTTTTGTTATTGTTTTACAAATGAAAATGAAAACCGGAAAGAGGTTTGGCGGGACGGATCGGCTTGGGGTTTGGAACTGTGTTGGGAGGCCACCCATCACTGCGCCCCAGTGACTTGGGAATTATTCCGACCAATGCTTTCCATTTGAGTTGGCGGCACACCATTTATGAATTATCAGCTGTCAGTGGTAATTCATGAGTGATGTGGGAGTGCGACTCGGTGTTTTAATCAAAGGAAAACCTAAGTCACAATACAGTTGCAAAAGACTTATGAAATTGCATCTGCTTATGTATTGGTTATATTGTTTAAACACCCTCTTTAAATATATGTTGAATTCACATTGTTATGCATTGATTTTGTTATTTAGTTGATAATTGATGAATTATTCGAGAGTCATTTACTGAGCATGTAGGAGCTCACCCAACAATTCAATTTCAGGTTCTCGACTTACTGCAGAAGAGAAAGGAAAAGGGAAGCTTTAGGAGTTTCAAAGACTTCTCTTAATGTAATGACTCTGAAGTACATATGTATATATTGTTTGATTATGTTATATATATAACTGGGGGTTGGGTTGCTTTTACAGATCAACAAAGTTTTGTGTAATATAGTTTTGAGATATTGTTTAAGATTACTATAAAAGCTTTAAATTTTCACTGTTTTTGAAATGAAAAGTTTTATTTGATATATGCGATATACAGGTTGTTATCAGGTGATAAGGAAATAGGCTGCTGGCTCTAGTTAGGCCTGATCTGGTGTACTGGGGCTTAATTAGAGTTTCAGGCCGAACATCCTCTATTTAAAGTAGGGGCTATTAAAGTCTAGTTAGGCCTGATCTGGTGTACCGGGGCTTAATTAGCTTTTTAGTCTGAGCATCCTATAATTAAATGGACGGATCGTTACAGTTGGTATCAGAGCCCAGTTTTAAAATAAGTTTGGTCTAAGAGAAGTATGTAAACCTGATAACAAAGTTTTATCGTGTTTTGGGGGGAAATTAAAAAAAAAAATTGCATAAGTATACATTATTTGCTGAATTTATGTTTATCTATAGAATAGATATGATTCCTTTGTGTTCTTTTGGACAACATATAAATGGTTTACCTTGCTGAATAGACAAAATCCCATGGCTGAGCAAGGAGAGGGATCTCCAGGGCCTCAACAACATGAAGAAGTAAATAAAGAAACAGAATGGAAAACGCGCATGGAAAAGCAGTTACAGGAAGTGTTGGAGGCACAAAACAGAATGATGGCTACTTTGATGGCCCAAGTAGTACCTCCTCCTATTGTACAAGTGGACACTCAACCGGTGGCTAGTCTTGAGGTCGAGAGGCGAGGAGGAGCGGAGAATATTGAAATTCCAGTAGTATCTGCTGGAGTACAGGGTCAAGTACCGCTTCAGGAGACACTTCCTGCAAATCCAGTGGCACCTGTAGATACTGAGAAAGTTTTATATTGGAGGACTAGGAAAGAATTTATGAAGTACGACATTATGAGATTTGATGGTAGTATGGTGGACGGATTGGCTGAAGCATGGGTGTTAGAGATGGAGCAACGATTTGAAGCTGTGGAGGTAGAGGATAAGTTCAAAGTAAGATTAGTGGCTTTTGTCTTTGGTGGATTCTCGCTAGGAAGTGGTGGAAATCTTTAGAAAGGGAAGGTAAAGTCCCCACCACATGGCCAGAGTTCAGAACTGTTTTCTATAAGCAGTATTTTCCCAAACCGGTCCGGAACAGGAAAAAGACCGAGTTTATAAATTTGAAATAGGGAACTATGACTGTGAGGGAATATGAACAAAAATTTAATGAGTTGAGCGAATTTGCACCTGAACTAGTCGAGTTAGAGGAGAATAAAATAGATCTATTCATTAATGGTTTAGAAACAGAGATACGAATTGTGGTGTCCTCTCATCCTCGCACTAGTTTTGCATTTATTTTCGAGAGTGCAATGGAAGTTGAAATGGCTATTATGGCTAGACCTTCAGTAGCAGCAGTACGGTTACCACCACCTCCACAGTACCTCGGAAGTCAAAGGGCTAGGGAGTTTGTGAATATTCAACCAGGACAGTCAATTGGGCAAAAGAGGAATCGATATTTCTTTCAACAGCGTGGCGGTAATAGAAGAACTAGTAGGGAAACAATAGCTACCACTCGAACTTCTCAATTTCGACTTCTGGAGGAAGCTACAGTGATGATGATTCGGGAAAGTCCAGCTGGCACGCCATCAGTTGATAGCACAAATACTAGTAATGTTAGTCGATTTTATTGTGCTCAAGTTCGAGCGGAACCCGAAATCCTTCAGAGGATTGTAGATTTTCGAAAAACGATCAGACTACGTAGTATATCGGGGTTAGCTAGTAGTGTTGATCACCCCGATTGGTCGATTATCGATCGGGGTGTAATACGTTTCGAATCGATTATGGATTCCAAATTTCAGAACAAGATTGCGGAGAGAGTTGCTTCAAGAGGCACACAGGTCTTTTTATTCTATTCATCCAGGGAATACCAAGATGTATCGTGATATGAGACGTATATATTGGTGGCCTGGAATGAAGACAGACATCGGTGCGTTTGTGATGAAATGTGATATTTGTCAGCAAGTTAAGGCTGAGCATAGAAAACCTGGAGGGTTATTGCACTCTTTGCCTATTCCCGAGTGGAAGGAAGTGGGAACATATATCTATGGATTTTGTTTCGGTTTACCCTTAACTCAAATAAGCAAGCATGATGCAATCTGGGTTGTGGTGGATAGGTTGACAAAGTCTGCTCATTTCTTACCAGTTTCTATGAAATATCCTATGAACCAGTTATGTGAGTTGTATGTTCGTGAAATACTGAGGTTCCACGGAGTTCCAGTGTCCATTACTTCTGATAGGGATCCTAGATTTACTTCCAGATTGTGGCAGGGATTACAGAAGCAGTTGGGAACTACGCTTAATCTCAGTACAGCTTATCATCCTCAGACTGACGGTCAGACTGAACGATTGATTCTGGTATTAGAGGATATGCTTCGAGCTTGTGTCTTGGAGTTTGGAGGCAGCTGGGAGAAATATATTCCTTTGTGTGAGTTCTCTTATAATAATAGTTATCAGGCCGGTATCGGAATGGCGCCTTTTGAGGCATTATATGGTCGACCTTGCCGCTCCCCAGCGTGTTGAGCGGAGGTAGGAGACGCAGTCATATTGGGGCCTGAATTGATACAGGACTACACAGAAAGAATTCAGCAGATTCGTCAACGATTGACTACAGCACAGATGAGACAGAAAAGATACGCCGACAGACATCATAGGTTTTTAGAATATTCGAAAGATGATTATGTGCTTTTGAAGGTTTCACCTATGAAGGGTTTATACAGATTTGGGTTGAGAGGTAAGTTAGCACCCAGATATATTGGGCCATTTCGAATTTTGGCTAGGATTGGTCCAGTTGCTTACAGATTAGACTTACCACCTCAACTTGCAGGAGTTCATAATGTATTTCATGTATCAATGCTTCGTAAAGCTGAAACTAGATTCACTCCCAGAGTTGATTGGAATGAGTTTGATCTTCGAGAGGACTTATCTTACGATGAACAACCAATTCAGATTCTTGATCATAAGATTCAGAAGCTAAGGACCAAGGAAATTTCTTTGGTTAAGGTGAAATGGCAATTTCATGGCAATGAGGAGTTAACTTGGGAGCGTGAGTCTTATATGCGGGAACAGTTTCCATTTCTCTTTGAGGTGTCAGGTAATTTATTATTCTTTAAATTTCGAGGACGAAATACATTCTAAATTGGGGAGACTGTAACGACCTGCAACTTTAATCAAGTAATTAGTGATAAACTGCAACTTTAATCAAGTAATTAGTGATAAACTGAATAGTAATCACAAAGAGATTGAGTTGGAATTAGGGTCGGCGTATCTTAAATAGCGTGTATGGGTGTGTGTTGGTGAATGCAATTGTGTTTGTATGGTATGTATTATATAATTATGTAGTACATATAAGTAGGAAGTGGGATAATTCGGGAAATTTCTGAAGGCTTGAATGCCGGTAGAGTGGCGAGAGCGCGGAAGCGCCCGAGTGAACTCGTTGGCGAGAGAGGGTTAGAGTTATATAGAAGTTTGTATACTCATATATATATATATATATATATGGGACGGTCTATATATATACATATATGTATAAAAGTAAGGATAAGTTTAAGTGACCTCGAGATGGGCAAATACGCATCTCGAGGCAAGGTTTTATTTAAAAACCAAAATCTCCACCGCCTCTGTTTCATTGAAATCGTGAGAGAAGAGAGAAGAGCGGTGGAGGGAGAGAACGCGAGGAGGAAGAAGAGGCGAGCTGCGGGAGTGAAAGCGGAGGAGAAAAAGTGACTTGCGAAGGAGAGACGAGCTGCGAACGTGAGGGCGACGAAGAGATTAACAAATGGGTGAGTTTTATAGTTGTTTGGAGATTTGTAGGTTTTGGGAAAATTGGGGAAAATGGTTGATATGATGGATTAGAGTTGTGAGTTCGATTTTAAATGGTTATATGAGATTATGAGGGTAATTAGGATCAGTATTTTGGTAGAAATTACATTGTGTTGATAAATTGATGATTTAAGTTATGATTTTTGGATTTTCGGATTTTGGAGAGATTGTTCAAGTTTTTGATTCACTGTTTGTTGGTTGCTGGAAATTGATGTAAATTGTGACGTGTGAGTATTGGATAGGGTTGATGTTGAATTAACAGGTTGTATGGTATGAATGGGAATTTGGGGAAGAAACTGCAACAGTGCTGATTTGAAACTGTTGCAGGAAAAGTTTAAGTATGTTGCAGGAAATGTTTAAATTTGTGAACTGTTGCAGGAAAGATAATAGGAATAAGTGGTTGGTGAATGTATAAATTTGTGCACTGCTGTTACAGTAAAGAGAGATGAATAGGTGATTTGTGGGTTGATGAATTTGTATTGTGCAGGGAAAGTTATATGAATTTGCAGGAAAAGCTATATGAAATTGTAATGTGAGGTTGCAGGAAATGTTGTTGCTGGAATATGAATGTGTAGATTTGGATGTGGTTTAGGAATTGTTGCAGGAACTGTTGCAGGAACTGTTGCAGGAACTGTTGCAGGAAATGTTGTTGCTGGAATATGAATTGGTAGATTGGAATGTGATTTGGGTTTTAAATATTGTTTAAATCGCGTTAGCATGAGTTAGACGTGATAAATTGTAAAGTTAAGAATATTGAGGTTAGTTAAGGGAAATTTTGTAGAGTATGGATTTAGATTTGAATTATAAATCATACTGTAGATTATAGGTTGACATTAGTTAATGTGAATAGGTTTTCGAACACATGAACACGGAAGTGAACCTCGAGAGCAAGGAAATCAAGAGGAGGTGTTAAGGAAGCGTAGTCAAGGTAAGTGGGACTCGTGTTTTTCATCAATTATGCAACGTAATTAAATACTATTAGAGCATATAGTATTAGAGACTGGGATGGGGCAATGTGTTGTGACTTAAACTGTTTTGTTATTGTTTTACAAATGAAAATGAAAACCGGAAAGAGGTTTGGCGGGACGGATCGGCTTGGGGGTTTGGAACTGTGTTGGGAGGCCACCCATCATCGCGCCCCAAAGACTTGGAAATTATTCCGACCAATGCTTTCCATTTGAGTTGGCGGCACACCATTTATGAATTATCACCGTCGGTGGTAATTCATGAGTGATGTGGGAGTGCGACTCGGTGTTTTAATCAAAGGAAAACCTAAGTCACAATACAAGCTTGCAAAAGACTTATGAAATTGCATCTGCTTATGTATTGGTTATATTGTTTAAACACCCTCTTTAAATATATGTTGAATTCATATTGTTATGCATTGATTTTGTTATTTAGTTGATAATTGATGAATTATTCGAGAGTCATTTACTGAGCATGTAGGAGCTCACCCAACAATTCAATTTCAGGTTCTCGACTTACTTGCGAAGAGAAAGGAAAAGGAAAGCTTTAGGAGTTTCGAAGACTTCTCTTAATGTAATGACTCTGAAGTACATATGTATATATTGTTTGATTATGTTATATATATAACTGGGGGTTGGGTTGCTTTTACAGATCAACAAAGTTTTGTGTAATATAGTTTTGAGATATTGTTTAAGATTACTATAAAAGCTTTAAATTTTCACTGTTTTTGAAATGAAAAGTTTTATTTGATATATGCGATATACAGGTTGTTATCAGTGATAAGGAAAATAGGCTGCTGGCTCTAGTTAGGCCTGATCTGGTGTACCGGGGCTTAATTAGAGTTTCAGGCCGAACATCCTCTATTTAAAGTAGGGGCTATTAAAGTCTAGTTAGGCCTGATCTGGTGTACCGGGGCTTAATTAGCTTTTTAGTCTGAGCATCCTATAATTAAATGGACGGATCGTTACACTGACCACGTCTCGGCATCGATAGCTGCAAGCACTGACTTAATCAGCCTACACACATACAAAACACTAGGAATACATCAATACAAATATAAAATTTACCTTGGCCATATGCCTCGGTTAGTGTGTGCATCTCATGCGAGCCCCACGTCACGGATCGGTAATCCAGATTAAGCAGTTAATCAAGATTAGCATGTGACGGCCCCAATTTTCCCGTGCGATTGGGTACGCCCGGCCTAGACCCGTTCAAGCCCCGAATTATCACTCGGTAACCTGACGAGCCTAGTCAGCCTCATATTTACTCAATTTAGCAGTTTATGAAAGAGTTATTGCAATAATACACAGCGGAAGACTAAATAGTAAGTAACAAGGGGAAATAACTCAATCAAAGGGAAATTAGGAATTCTATAATGTGGAAAACCCCGTGTTCATGTACAATTCGATAAATCAACATACATGATACTAATCTCAATAATAATGTCAAGTTCTATAAACCAAAAACATACATATATAAAACAATATACAAATGAACAAAAACATATAACCTACTCTAGGGTTCCTCAAGTCCAGCCGCAATCCTCACAAAAAGTCGCCTAAGCAAGGCTCTTTGCCTCTACTGCACTCCGCTATATCTGCACCCACCGTCACAAACTAGACGGTGAGCAACCGAGAGAAATCGAAAGTAATGCCGAAAGAATATAACAGTAATTCATGAATTATCAAACAAGGCAGTCTAAATATCATGCAGGAATTGAAAGACAGGAAGTTATATAAACAAGGTGCATGATAGGCAGATTGGAAACAATAACAATCGAAACATGTGTGTTCTACGAGTTAAGAGAGGCCATAAGTGGTCTAAAATCCACAACAATACCACAACAATCCACAACAATCCACAACAATCCAGTACATGGTATCACACAATCACTAGGGGTGGTCAAACACTCGTGCGCACGAGTGCCCGTGTTTTATCCCTTCTAGTGCAGGCCGCATGTACCTTCGAGACACACACTTATGCCAATAACACACATACAAGGAATATGGAATGGAATGTCAACAAATAGGTAATAGCAAACACAATGGAATGAAGATGAATCACATGATATTTTCTTAACTGGCTTACTAACGTACACAAGTTTTTGAGACAAGTGTACTTACCTGATCTAACGTGACCCGCTACTCACTCCGAGACTTTAACGCGCTTCCCGTGTTTCTCGACTACCTGACAACAATTTAAGTCTCGAAGATTTGTTTAGGATTAGTATTTAGTTTTATGATAATTCTCATAAACTTTGTTTCAATGCATTTAATTACTGCAACCCATGTTATCGTTGATATCCTTTAAACCCTGGTTAGGCTCTTGGTGGGTCCATGCATTAAGCCTATATCCACCTAAGTAGGCTCGATATGTGGATAATTATTAGGCTTGGACATATGGGTTCATTATCACATTTTATGTATTTGTTTTGGGTCTTAAGTTGTGCTTATCATATTAAACTCTTATTGGGTTTTACACAACCCATACACACACCAATTGAGACTTGTTATGGACTTATATCAAAAATGAGTGGATTGGGCCCTTGTTGGGCCTTTTTACAAGTCCATATTCATTTAATACAATTGTCTATTCTTATAATCTTGTTTACTTATTCTTAAACCTACAATAATATATATTATGGTCATACACAAACAATTTATGTGTACACCCCACTGGTGTGCACACTAATACTTCACACACCGCCGTCTTGTGCACACACACCCCACTGGTGTGTGCACCCCACTGTGATTTACCATGTTCACATTCATTAGTACATTACTTTATTATTTAAAACTATGTTATATACACATTTTCACTATTCCAAACATATACAACTGTTGTGTACACCCCAATGTGGTGTACACATATAGATCTTGTGTACACCCCACCGGTGTACACACTCACTGTTGTGTACACCCCATTGTGGTGTACACACATTGTACACCCCTTACATCACATTCACACCCCAAAACAGTTTCTATGCAAACCTAAACCCACCTATATATCTCATGAAAACAGTCCCACACATCCACACCCCAACTGGGGTGTGTACACACACATACACACCCCCATACACATAGAACAGCCACCTATCCACATTGTTTCACCAAAACTGTCCACACACACTTCACAACTGATCACCTTCATCACGACATTACTCACCTAAAACCATTGTGTACACATTGTGGTGTACACACACACTGTGGTGTACACCCCACTGTGGTGTACACACAGTGGTATGTACACCCCGCCATGCCCAACCAACAAAACAGCCACCCAAAACTGTCCAAAACAGTGACAAAAGCGAAGCAACGAAACAATGGAGATAGAGATAGGACTGTGGGAGAGACACTCACCTAGCCTCCTCCGGTGGTCGTCCGTAGTTCCAAAGAATGAGGAGGGTGGCGGTGGTGACCGGTCGAGGCGAGAGGAAGTGGCTGGTGTAGCGTGAGGTAGAGAAGAAGAACATGAGCATGGAACCGACAGTGAGAATGAGTGAGAGAGAGAACACAAGAGAGGAAAAGGTATAACACACACCTGCTCCGGTGACGAGGGAAGAGGCCGTGGTGGTGGCTGTCCAGCCAAGGGAGGAGCGGTCGAGAGTGAGGCCGAGAGAGTGGACGAAAGACCGAGAGAGGGAGTGATCGTGAGAGGGGAAGACTAAGGGTGCGTGAGTGAGGAAACGAGAGGGGAGAGGAGGAAGACGCCGTCCCGGTCTCCGGCCACCTCTGGTCTGGTCGGAGATTCGGTGGCGGTGTACGGCAGTGGGGAGTGAGTGGGGAGAGTAAACAGTGGCGGCAAGTTGGAGAAGAGAGTGAATAGTGTGTTAGGGTTTTAGGGTTTAGTTTGCTTTTATATATGTGACTTAAGGTGAAATGACCCATTTACCCCTGATTTTTAAACTTGCCCAACCCTTGGACAGCTACCCTTATGAGTCATTTGGCCCATCATCACAATCAAACACATGTACACATCTCTATGCCCATCCAATGGTCCTCCTCACTCACTTGTGTCACTTTAACAATCCTATCCATATTAACCTATTAAATTAACCCCATTAATTTTATTAAATTACCAATAAGGTTACACAACTTCTCGCCTACTCGGTGCACCTTACCCCGCGTTCGACACGCTTCTCGAGGTGGTCCCACTCTTAGGATTTGAATAAATTCCCTCATGCTTTTATTATACTTTATTGTTAAAATTTTATTTTCCTCAACTTAGGTCATGTTTTCCATTTGGCTTTGTTTATTAATAATATCCACTAATACGGTTCCCGAAAAACCCCGTATAAACTAGGCGACACCTCACTCAATTGAAACATAGCCCGAACGGCTCGAGACCCGTAAAATACTAATATACTAATATATGCATTATCATCCACAAATAACCAAATTTTTGGGTCGTTACATAGCAAAATTGGGCCGTGACACTGACCATCAATGAAGATGACGAGATCGATTGGGAGCACAAGGGTGGTGGAGTTCGGTGGTCACACATCAAAATGGGGTGGTGGGGTGCCCAAAGTTGTGTGTGTGTTTTTTGTGGATTTGTGTTAGAGAGATATGAGTCATTACACATACAATTAGAAAAATGGGGTGCCTTGAGTGGTGACTGGGGTACACATAGCGGCCCTCTAAAAAAAGTAGAGACCAATTCTCGATCCATTATTTTTTTTTTCAGTTTTCTACTTCACTTTTCAGTTTTCTACTTCTCTTTCTCTTTTTATTTCAACTTCTCTTTTTCTCCAACACTACTAAATTAACCTTCCTATATCCAACAATTATTTTTTTATGTTAGTGGGAATCGAACCATGATCTCCCTAGTTCTTGCATTTTTGGCAAGTGGTGTCTTGACCATTTCTTCTAAGAGGCTTTGACTATATCCAACAATTATATCTTCACTATAATTTAGTTTTTTTAAAATTAGGAGAAGCAAAGGCACCTGATTACATTTGGGCACATCCTAAGTCGTAGGACTCCCATTGAATCATATCATTCAAATATAAAATCAAGACACAAGATGAAATTTTATAGACGCCAATAGCATGTTAAGTAGCAAAAATCACCATTTAATATGCAAGCATAGCTATCTTCTCATGAACAATGTACAATTCCAAGTTCCCTTCGAGAACAAGGAGTATTTTGATCACAAAGATCAAATGATTCGTTATAACTCTTTAATTCTCTAATTTGTTATAACTCTTTAATTCTCTAATTTTTTTTATTATTGTCAGGGTATCCGAGGCATAACTCCGACTAATTTAGACTTAAGAAATGTAGAATCACAATCGAAGTGCCTCTTGTCAATAATTTTGAAGTTATTCCATTTTCAAAACTTTATCTAAAGATATCTACTTAGGGGAGAGAGCACGAGTACCATCTAGACCTGTTCATCGAGTCAGGGGGTCACTCGGCCAGAGCCCAGCCAACATGGGTAGGGGTTGGGTCTTAAAACTTAATATAAGTATTGCTTGGGCACAAACCTGCGAAAGCCCAACTATGACGGCCTTAGTCCCACAACTTAAACTGGATCCCGTCCGGCCTAAACCTAAGTGGACCCACGAGTCAATACTCGTAAAGTTAACGCAAGCCTAGTCAGCCTTCCTTATCATTTTTTATATATTAAGCAAAGGATTTAGTAGTTTAAGTTGAGTTATTCAAATTTGTAGGCTATCGAAGATTAGCAGTAGCGATTAAAACTTAAACAAACTAAATAACTCCAAACACAAATGTTATGATAACCTAAAGTGTGGAAACCTCGTATACATACCACTAATATGTATATCAAATAAAGGAGAATGAAATAAATCATATACTTGTCCTAGTATATCTCACAAACCCATATATCCCCAAGTGAGAAACAAATATATATATATAATACATAAGTACCAAAAAACTTACAAAAGTGTAAGAGGTAGGGTCGTTCCTATGTCCTCAAAGTAAATCTCCTAAAAGTGGAGCTATCCCCCTGTTCGACTGTGGATCTACACTCAGTTAAACACAAGAATGATGAGCTTAGGTAAGTAACACCAGTATGATCTAAACAACATTTCGAAAGAAATAAAACTAAAAATAAATAGTATGACCTAAACCCTAAACCCTAAATACATTAATAAATAATACTGAAAATAAATCAATATCAATCGATAAGTGAGTGTCCTGAAATCAAACAAAGAGGCACAAGTAGTCCCGACCAAAAGATTGTTGAGTAGTGGAAAAACCTAGGTGTAACGACCCAGAAATTTGGTTATTTGTGGATGATGATGCATGTATTAGTATGATAATATGATACGGGTCACGAGCCAGTCGGGCAATTTTAAATCTGAGTAAGGTTCCGACTACGTAAACGGGGTTTCGATAGTCAATTAAGTGGGTATTAAATGTGATAAACGAAATCAAATCATGAATATAGCCTTAGTTAAGGAAACATGATTTAATCAAATAAAGTATAATTTAAGCATAATTAATTTGATTGAACACCAAGTGTGCGACCGCCTCGAGAAGCGTGCTGGTCACAGGGCATTGAGTACCGGATAGACGGGGATGAATATGACATCGAGTACTAATTATTTAAGTTCAATTGATGGCCTAACATAGGTTATATGATTTATTTTTGAATTTTAATTACATAAGTCTTATAGTTGAGTGGAATAAATGTAATAGGCCTAGGATAAGTTTTGGGATACAACACATGAGGGAATCAAGGTAAGATGTGTCATGGGTGGGTGTCGCCTCGAGATAAGATAGTGTGTTGAGATGAAAGTAAAGGTAAAAGAGTAAATTTGATAAACCAAATACACATATATATACAATGTTTTTATCTAAAACCCTAATCACTATTCATCATCTTCCCAACTCCAAGCCATCACTGTTCATCCTCCTCCCACCTCTCGTCACTGTCACCCCATCCCACTTGACATCGGAGACGCCAACGAGGCCAGAGAGAACGGAGGACCGCCTTCGACGAGGTGAGACACTTCCCTCTCTCTCTTTCTCGGCCTCTACCTCTCGACTGTCTCCTTCTCCTCTCGGCTGGACCGCCACCACCGCCACCTCCTACGACACTGGAGCCTCCACCACCCACCGGAGACACCTAGGTGAGTTCCTCCTCTCTCCCTTTTTTCTCTCTCTCTCTCGTCAGCAACTTTCTCTCTCCTACAGTCCACGTTTTTAACCCACTGCACACACGTTTTTCACTCACCTCCCAGCCATTGTGGGGTCACCTCCAACCCGGAACTTGGGCGTAGACTATCCACGTAGGTCTCGACGTTCCCGGAGGACCTCACGTTCGGCGAATGCGTTGTATATTCAATGAGTTATGAGTATGTTTTCCAAACTATTTTGGGCGATTTTCATGGTGTTTTCGAGGCTTTTTTTGGGTTTGTTATGGTTGGTTCATCGACTCTGGTCACGCCTGATCGGAGGCGACCCTCCAACAGTCCCACTGGCCAAGGATGCCCCCATGTGCATTGGGTGTGTGCTCGGCTATGGTGTGTGTGTGCATTGTGAGAATCGGCTAGTGTGTGTGTGGGTGTGTGTAGAACAATGGGGTGCACACAACAGTGGGGTGTTGTGTGCACGTAACCGTGGGGTGTGTGTGTGTGCACCACAGTTGGGGTGTGGGGTATATTATGTGTGGGGTGTGTAACCATAAATTTTATTATTGTATGTGTGTGTATTAAAAAGAAGAAGTGTTTGTGAATGGGTCTTTACTAGTGTAGGCCCAAATGAGGCCCAATAACTTTCTTTACTTCAACTAAAGCCCACTATATGTGCAACTTGTTTTAAAATGCATAGTGTGTGCATAAGGGACCTGATTGTGTTGATGTTATTCTGGTGTCGTGAGTGTGGGTGTGTGTCTTTGGGATGAATATATGGATTCATGGGTGTGGTGTATGCGGGTTTTAAGTATAAAATGCCACAGTTACGCCGCGGGGCAACAGGCTCACAGCGTAACCCAAATACAACTCAATTGGTGGACTTTTTAGCAACTGTTTGAGTCGCTTCTAGAAACTATTTTAAACCAAACTTATAGGGAAAACCCTAAGACTAAATACTAACCCTAAACCATTAATTGGGGTTTCAACCTATGCCAGATAGTCGGGAACTCGCGGGGAACACGTTAGAATCTCGGAGTGATACCGTGTTTGTGATAGTTCAAGTAAGTACATTTGCCTTAAAGCTTGTGTATGATTTGTAAGCCGGTAAGAAAATGTCATGTGATTCATTATCATTTATTCAGATTCGTTATGCTCTATTATTGACATTCCATTCCATTCCTTGTTGTGTGTTTCTTGGCGTAAGTGTTTCGTCTCAAGAGTACTAAGACCTGCACTAGAGGGATAAAACGCGTGCACTCTTGTACAGGAGTGTGTGACCACCCTTAGTGACCATGTGACACTGAGTACTAGGTGGGTGGGCTTGTGTCCCTCCCATCATAGTTGTACCTTTGTTTGTGTTGATGCTCGGGAAGACCTCGCGAGGTCTTCGCCGTTATGCTATGATTTAGACCACTTATGTGCCTCTTTTGATTCTTTAGAATACACTTGACTTTCGATTGATATCTATTAGTCTGTTTATCATGCACTTGATCTATTTAAATTCCTGTATTTCTATTACCGTATGATATTTAGACTGCTTTACTTGATATATCATGAATTACTATTATATTCTTCTGGCATTACATTTGATTTCTCTAGTTGCTTACCGCCTAGTTTGTGACGGTGGGTGCATATAGAACGGAGTACAGTAGATGCAAGGAACCATGCCTAGGCGACTTTTTGTGAGGATTAGCGGCTGGACTTGGAGACCTTGGTGTATGTCTATTATATCTTTTGCTTAGTTGTATATCGTTTCATACATATGTTTTGGAATTATTGAACTTGATATTTTTGGTGAGACTGGTATCATGTATAATTGTTTATCGAATTGTACATGAATACCCGGAGTTTTCCACACTTATAGAATTCCTATATTTCCCTTGATTGAGTTATTTCCTGTATTATACTTGTTTAGTCTTCCGCTATGTATTATTGCAATAACTCTTTCATAAATTATTAAAATTGATGAATCGAAGGCTGACTAGGCTCGTCAGGTTGCCGAGTGCTGACTCGGGGTCTGCACGGGTCTAGGCTGGGCGTACCCAATTGCACGGGGAATTGGGGCCGTCACACTAGGACTCGAATAATAGCATGTGGCAAACCCAAGAAGCCATAAACCTATGCGGATAAGAGATACCAACAATGTCCGAATAAGAGTTCTCAAATACGCTCAAATGAGAGATATCAACAGTACTATCGGGTACGAGCTCATACCTCAGACAACTCAACCAGAATGGAATTCCAAGAATATATAACGTGTAATAACATCAAATTAAAATACAATTGAAATAATTGTACATTTCTCAGCTAGTTTACTTGTATCTGAAACTAACACGCACTTTGTCACGGCCTGAATTTCTAACCCTTGATTAATTTCCTTAATCAGGATCACCGACCCGTGACGTGGGACCCGCGTAAGATATGCACAATGACCAAGGCACGTGGTCGATGTATATTTTATATTTGATGTGATGCATTCATAGTGTTATGTATAGGTGTAGACTTATTGAGTTGGTAATTTCAGTTATATGCTTCGAGATGCAAGCGGGAATGCGCCTTAAGTTGCGTGCGAGCCGGGGAACTGAGTAGCTAGTCATATGGTAAGTCACATTTATTTTAATATGATTTAAATGACTAAGTACATAGCCTATGATCATTTACATTAAGGCAAATCAAATTAGAAAGCCTAATGTCTTCATTAAAAATCAATAACTCTTGATATGCCTTGGGATGCACACTAGCACACACTCCCACATAACTTGTGTTAAGTGTGTGCCACCAAGCTAAATTTTTAGTGGAGTATGAGTTAAAGGTGGCCACAAGATCAACCTAGGCTAATGGGATGTGCACACTTGATGAACATACATGTATATAAACCAACCCTTCAACTCTTTTCTTCACTTTGCATGATTCTCAATCAAAAAATTCAGGGTTGTACTTTTTTGTTGCTGAAAATCTCTAGGTGTCACGGCTCAAATTTCTAACCTTAGATTTTGGTCATAGTCGGGGTCACCGACCCATGATATGGACCCACGTTGCGATACGTGCACTAACTGAGGCACGTGGCTGAGGTATATTGTAACGAGCCCAGTTCCACAAACCTAAAACTAGACCCCGCCTGGCCTAGACTTATGTAGACCCCGAGTCCCTATCGCACAGTCAACGTAAATATAGTCAGCCTTACCTTACCTTTTCCCATTTATACAATAATTTAAGATGAGATCATTAATATTAGTGAGTTATTCAAAGATAAGCGGAAGCATTTAACATCTCCAACTAATATAACAACCTTAAGACATAAGTTAGGAAAACTTAGAAATGTGGAAACCTATCAAATACATACATCATTACCAAAAGTCATATCACATGAGAGAATATCATCATATCCATGCCCAAGATCTTTCACTTCCCAAAAATAGGTTTCAAAACATATAATTATAGTAATACAAAATCAAACCTATGTCAAGTCCAACGATAGAAAAACTCCGCTATCCTCAAAGCCAGTCACCAAGCTGAGGAGCTTTCCCTTTGCTCGACTGTGGATCTGCACTCAGTCAAACACAAGAATGACGGGTCCCAGGTAAGTAACGCCAAGCAAGATGTTTACAATATTTTGAAAATAAATAACTGTCTATATTCATGTTGATAGAAAAGAAAAGGACAATGAATGTAAGAATAAATAAATACTGGAAATAAATCTGAATAAATCGAAAATGAGTGTCTAGGAATATAAAGGAAAGGCGCAAGTAGTCCCAACCAAAAGTCGTTTGAGCCCAGGAATAAGATACCTCTTATAAGCTCAGAGTTTAGGACATGCAGATACAAAATTCCTCAACAATCTAGTGAACTAATTCCCACCCCGTATATATATATATATATATATATATATATATATATATATATATATATATATATATATATATATATATATATATATATATATATATATATATATATATATATAGGAACCAAAAGATCAGCTCATATATATCAAGTTCCCAAAACAATAATAACGTGCATCCCAAGTTCCTGGCCTCTAGTTTATGCGCCAGCTTAACTTATCATTTTAAAGGATCACATTAACTCACTTGCCTTTGGACCACTCAATAAGAATAGAATTCCAAAATATGATAGAACAATAACAATAAGAAATTAAAGCTTAAAGAAATAACTATAAATTTCCCCATTGGTTTACTTTCCTGTTTCCAACGTTACTACGCACTCACATGCTTCCAATAACTACACTGCATACCCAATTATATTATTGTTAAGCTCTAACTGAAACAAAATCACGAAACATCATGAAAACTGCGACCAAAGTACGCTTGAGAGCTAGTTTCAAAAATAATTATTTATAACTTCAACTAACTTCAACTAGATAAATTGGGTAACTTTTTAACCTTGAAAACTTTAATATTTGTCATACTGACCAAAAAAGAAACTTGTAGTACGCATTTCGTACTTTCCATAGAATCCAAGAACACTCAAATCGGATAAAAAACAGAAGAGTTATGAATTTTCTCATATGGCCTGTTGACAATGTAAACTTTATTTATTTTGAAATATCAAAACTTCTCCAAATCCATATTTTCGCAGTAAAAACCTCAAATCACACCAACAAACACCATGAAACTATTTAATACCAACATTCAGCTATTTCTACAGCCCGTGAAGTCAATTTAAATCGAAACCAATATTCAATTCAATCAAAATCCCAATATAAATCAATATCGACTGCAAAATATCTTCAAAACTGTTATCAATTAAGTTGTATAACTTCAAATCACAAAAACTTTATCCCACACAGGTGGAATTTATCCCAAATCGACGCAAATCAATCCAATACATCAATTTACAACAATTGATACCAATTTCTAAGAAAACCCCGTGAAAGAAATCGAAAAATCACAAGATTTCTAATTGAATGGAGGAAAAACACCATGAATTTAAATGTTACCAAATTTCGGGCCGAATCCCTTGTTTCCACCGTGACAACTTAGCTTAAATTGACCGTCTCACGATGCTTTACTGTTTTGCGAAGAGAAATCGGACAAAAATCAGACGTCGGAAGCTCTGCGTGTGAAGAACCGAGTTGAAGGGTTTGAAAACCAACGACTTCAATTTCGTTTTGTTGAATGAATCGATTGAATATATATATATATATATACACACACACACACATAAACTTTCAACTACTTATCAACAGCTTAATTTCTTTTTATTTATTAATTTTCGTAAGTCTCTATTTTGATGGTTTTTAACTTTTGGTGCCCGTTTTAAATTTGATTATTCACAAAATTGAGCTAAACTCTCAACAAAAAAGCCCATCTTCATAAAACACTCATAACACTGGTCTTTATCCTATATGTCTTAACTTTGTTCATGACACACCAAACTCTTATGGACCATGTCTCTTACCATACTTGTCTTACCACATTTAATTATTATATTTTATTGTATTTTGTTAGTGTTTCTATTCAATTTGTCCTCGGACAACTAAATACCTAACCACAATTCACCCCGACTCCCGAAAATCACATTTCCTCGAGCCGAACTCATTTTCTCTGTGTCAATGCTCTCACTCAAACGCCCTTACACGTTTGGAACATTGGAATCCAATTTCGGGTAAATAAATAATAATATAAAACACCAACAAAAAATAACATATCTCGGTGTCGACTACCGAAAATTGTTGACATGTATTACGGCAAGAGGTCCATATACGACCTAAAATGACACATTACACGAGTTAGATTTTAGGGTCGTTACATATATTTTATATTTGATATGGTGAATGCTTAGTGTGTTGTATGTATGTACCTTATACTCGGAATGTGACAACCCGAATCCTTAAACACGGTGCCACCCGACCTAATCCCGTAATTAAGCCATAATCCCATCCACGTATGACTTAACTACCTATTAGTCAGCCTTATTAACCTATTATCCTCGTTCTTCGTGTTCAGGGTAAGTATTACACTTGTCACATTATCTTACAAATTTCAAATTTAATTAAAACTTCTAACAGTTTACTAAATTAGTGGAAGTCTTATTAGTTTATGCGGAAGCAATCATATTTAAACCCTAAGTGTGGAAATTGAAAAATAACGATCACATGATATAAACCACTCAACCCAATGTACATCCCAATCGTATAAGAAGACATAATATTTGTATGATACAAAATATCAAAAGGAACCTACAAGGCAGGTCAAGAACACGTCCAAGCTGAAAGGAAAGCATGCAAATAATTTACCAATCTAATTCGAAGTACAACAAGGAAATAAAATAGTACGGTAAATAAAAACTCGGTGTAACTCAAAGTTAAGGCATACAACCCAATTCACTTACACAGAGTCAAGGTAATTACATATAGTCTACTCATACCAAAACATTCAAGAAAGACACAACCAAGCATCGCACATAGCCAAGTATCACACACATCCAAGCATCACATCGCACACAACCAAACATCGCATCGCACACAACCAAGTATTGCACATAGCCAAACATCGCACACAGTCAAGTATCCTACACAGCTAAGCATCGCACACAGCCAACTATAGAATTTAAACAACTGATAATCAATACAAACTACAAGTTAAAGAAAGAAATGTAAATAAATGTCCAGCATGTATACTCACATTCAAGCAATTATAAGCTAATTTTTGACCTT
This sequence comes from Stephania japonica, assembly GCA_039657345.1. Lineage (NCBI taxonomy): Eukaryota > Viridiplantae > Streptophyta > Magnoliopsida > Ranunculales > Menispermaceae > Stephania > Stephania japonica. The sequence continues at coordinate 77,061,436 of CM077556.1, forward strand.
CCAACGCTCCAACACGCGTTCCTAGACTCATGAATCTCTCCCAAAGGTTGCTGGTGTTAATCTAGGTTATATTAGATGTATTTACTCTTTAATTAAACATGTCAAAAACATCCATAAGACCATTTCCAAAAATCCAAACCAAAAACCACCAAAATGCTCAAACTCATAAGCTTGTCCAAACCATAACCAATACCCAGATATATGCTCTCAATGATTCCTCAAACCACCAAAACAACACATGAAAACCCAAAAAAATCGATGACCAAAGTGGTGATCGCAAATCTCGACAAAAACTCATAAAATTATATTCGAAACGTTAAGAATTGAATGAATATGCGAGATCTAACCTTTGTTCATGTCGTTGGTTGATCTCTTGCCTTCAATCACCTCTCAAAAATCACCAAATCCACACCAAAACTTTCAATTTTGCTTGAGAGATGAGAGAGAAAATGTGATGAAACTCATCAAACCACACTATTTATACCCTTGACCCATCTTATCTCACTTACTCATCTCAAGGCACATCCTAGGATATTAAATCACTCCATCCACCAAATTTTCTAACACACTTAATGACTTAGTCTCTTGGTCTTATCCTTTTAAAACACACCAATTGGGTTTTACTCGAGTATTCCGCTACGCGGCTTGCACCACGATTCGCACCGTTGCGTGAAAATAACAATATTTACGACTAGAACACTTTCCCATATTTATTATTTATCATATTTAATTTTATTAATGTCATTATTTTTATAAAATTATCCCCTCGAAACTCCCTATACCCGTATTTCGTTCGTTTGGTACTCGTTCACGCACGTTTCCTTAGGACGAACTAATCCGTAACTCTAACGCGTAATTGAACACGAACTCACATGTTTAGACAAATGGATTAGGATTCAGGTATAAAATACACAATACAAACATCATACAAAAATAACATACTTCAGTGTCGACGACAGATAGCTGGACGTGAATATTACATGTATGAGTCCACAGTATGACCCTGAAATGACACGTTACACGAGTTAGATTTTAGGGTCGTTACACTGATCAACTAATGGGTGAGCTTGGGTTTGCACATTTAACCCAGGCCAGGTCCAAGTTCGACCCCCAATTTAGATTGTTGCAATTTTATATATTTTTCTTGTAAAAATAAATTTTGTTTGTGAGTTTTGAATTCAAGATCATTTGGTATTAATGACGTCACTACGTCAAAATAAGGGCAAACAGACCTAAAAACACAAAAGAAAAACAAAACAAATTTACAGTCACATACCGAACTTCTACCCTGTACAATAGATTAGTAAAAAACCCTAGCTCATTTGAAACCAAAATCGCTCTCATGTTCTCCATCTCTGCGTCTCGCTCGAAGATCAACCAAAATGTCTCTGAGGTTTGCTTACTCTTATTCTTGTGATTGTTCGTTTTTCGAAACGATTGTTGATTTCAGTCGGAATTAGTTGAAGACGGCGATTGGATTTTTTTGACTGCAACATTGTTATCAATTAGTATTTATCAAAAAAAATAGATTCAGATGTGTTTTTATTTTTATTTTTATTTTATTTATTTTATTTTATTGCTAGGAGTTCTATTTGTTGCCTCTTAATATAAGAAATGATGATAAAACTTCATGAAGTATTATCTAATGGTTTGAAAATTGACAAAATTCTCCAAACTTCATCGAATTATGTCGATTTTTATAAGAGGGGAAACTAAGTGTATTTTTAGCCCATTCATAGAATATTTTGAGTTTTAAATTTTTAGCATTTAGAGTGAAATCCTGTGGACTTCCATACACCGGCAAATTTTTGCACAACTTCCCCTCATCAAATTAAACTTCTTCGAATTATTTTCGAATTTTAAGTGACCGAATTACAAAACGAAGTTGAAGTTTCGAACCTTAGTTATCTTTATATCTATCATTTTCATCCACACTGATTGCTTGACATAAAATCAGTATATTATGTTGAACTATAGATGGGGAATATTTTGCACTGTGATAATTCATATTGTTTGTCGTGTTTGCAGTTGAAGGTCTTTATGGAAACTAATGTAAGTTTTATTCTTTATATTTCTTATGTTGTTAATTTTTCCCTCTATACTCATTTTTGTTTTTTTTGTTTTTTAATGTTGTCATGCTCGTGGCAGATAATGCATCCTCTTTATTAACAAGCACGAGCTCCTCCTGGTGATCCAGAGTAGATAATAATTTCTATTATATACCGTAGTACTGTTGATGGTTTTGTTTTTATTTCCTGAATTTCTTTACCCACCATGTTCTTGTTTTATTTTGATACAGTTATAGTTACACTCTTAAAGAAATGTAAAGAAAGATTCTCAACAATCCAGAATTAAACATTTTCATTTGTCTTCTAGCATTTCAGAAATTTGGAATAGAGAGTAGAATTAAATTTTAAATTTTTTCTTCAGTCACAAATTTCATATCAAATATTAGAAAAATTATAAGTCCCATTTAAAAAAAAATTGCCAAGGATAGTGCACCCATATACTAGAAGTAATGTAGTAGAACGTCATAGGCCCTCAACAAGATAATACCCGAGACAACAAAAGAACTTTTCATTTCTTCTAAGCCTTGTACTTGCATGAACTCTTTAGGCATTGTCGAGTTATTATTGTAAAAGCTATTTCAAGTTTACATTATTAACAATAGAAAAGGAAACCTAGTTGGAAGTTTTTGATTTGTCTTCTCCTTGTTGGGAAGTTTTAGATTTTCTTCTCCTTGTTGAGAAGTTTTGTTATTTGTTTTGTGGTTCTAGTACTTTTGTGTATTGTCATGAGTTTCAACGTTGTAGAGAACAATCCTTGATTGTTAAATTGTTTCAATTTCGAAAAAAAAACCAAATTAATGGTAGTCTATTTGCACAAATAGGATTAGTGAATCAATGTGCTTGATTCTATGTTTGATCTTGTATTGAGCCATGAATGATTAATGAAATTTTGATTTCTCTTAAAAAAAGGAAATAACCTAGACGAGTGTGGCCTAGTGGTAAGGGTAAAAACGGAGTTGTGTGGGATAGGCGCTCGACCTCAGTTTCGATTACCCATAACAACCAAACATTGGGCCACTGGTGGTCTCTTTCCGTAATTCTAGGGCCCATGTGATTAGTCAGACAAGTGTCTGGGTACCTATGGTTAATAAGAAAACAATAGAAAAGGAAATGCACCATCACAATATTTTTTTTTTTTTTGGGATGCAATCTCTTGATACTTTTTTTTTTTCCTTATAATCTTGCATGTTCTTATGACCTTTCGGAACTCTTAGTATTATTGAAGTAGAGTGTTCACTTTTCGACCATCCCTAACCCCTCCTACTTTGATATTATTGTTGGCGATGCATGAGTTCTTCATCTTGCTATTACGTGATGTCTTTCCAGTGATAAGCACTTGTAGTTATTCTATTTTTTGATATCCATGGGTGTCCTAACATTTTCCAACTCGTCCTTACTTTGGTTAGGCTAATCCCATGGGAATTAGTTGGGCGCGCCAACCCCCATAACCTGGAAGAAACTAAGTACCCGTTTGGTTGAAGTTATGTGTAAGGTGTAGGGATTGGCTTAGATAAGCTTGGTCTTTGTGAGAGATGGGAGTTTTATATGCAGCCGTTTGGTTCAAGTATAAACCCATAAGGAAAAGTGGGTGAAATGTCTAAAATGCTCCTATTTAATGTAGACGAGTATTGATCGATATGAAGAAGAATGTAATCTAGGGTTTTGTTCAAATCATGAGGGCATTTTCGACATTTCACCTCAAAAATTGGGTGGGCTTATCTAATGACAGGGTCCCCCCTGTCATTAGATAAGCTGGTGTATGAGTGTTTATGTAAGCCTGTTGCTTACTTAACACTTCAACCAAACAATGGTCTTACCTCTAAGCCCAGGCTTAGATAACCTAATACCCCAACCAAACAGGCCATGTCCTCTTCGCCTCAATCAGAGTTATAATGTTTTTTTCTTCGCCACATAACTTTTTTCTTATATTGGTCCAAAGTAGCCTTAGAGGAAGTTATAACACTGATATAAATTAGTGATTGAGTTCAAACTTTAACAAGTGATTTGGTACTGAAGGTACTGTGTTACGGGCTCTTTTTTGTTAGAACCTTGGAAATCCTTATCTTCATTTGATCAAATTTGCTATTTAGCCCACACTGCTATTTTGAGTAGAACTTTAACTTGATGTAGCTAGTGTCTCGCGCCTTCCTCAGTGGAATTGCTCATTCTTCATTTTAATTCCCGGTTGTTGTTATTTTTTTTTTTTTCCTCTTACAATCTTCTTCCTAGTACACAACTTGTAGAATTAACAATTTAACTGCTCCTTAATACATTTATTTGCTTTTATGTTATAATGATCTTTTTGACATTTGTCAATTCAAGACTAGATTTGTTGTGTTGTTCTTGTATCTATGTCCCTGTATGGAAATGTGTCATTTTTCATTATCACTACTAGACTTGTTCACTTAGCGAGTTTGTGCTAAGTCTATTTTTTTTAAGGAAAATGGTGGGTGTCGGTCCTGGGGCAAGCTAGCAGGTTCCTTTTTTTAAACCCTTGTCTAGGATGGCCCTAAGCCTGCCCAAGCTAAGAAGAATTAACTAGATTTTTATATTTTTATAAAAATTAATATATTTTTAATAAATATTTTAAAATAAATACAAAGTATAGGAGTTATCCAAGTGGTAGAAGTTGAAACTATTTGTTGACCTTGAAAACCAAGGTTTTAACCTTGCTTTCAGAAGGTTTGACACCCACCTTCGGAATACTTTTCGTCCGCGGAATTAGCCAATAGATTTTGTTGACATTGTTGTCGAAAGAGGAGAAATGGGTCTTGTTGTGGTCCGTGTAGATATTAGTGTCGATTTGTCTCAGAATTAGAATATAGAAACGAAGGAAACTTGAGAAAGCTGTTAAGGTAAACGTCGCTATATTGGTGCGGATATTAATGTTGATTTGAAGCGTTAACTTAAGTTCGATTTTGGTTAGGTTTACTTTTACAATAGAGTGTATCGAGATTTCGATGTCTTAGTAAACCTCACTAAAGTCGCATACCTTTATAACTTTTGAGCTTGCATCATAAAAAAAAAAGTAAAAAATGCTCATTTTAAAAGTTAACGCCCTCATTTGAAATACTTATTTTTCGCTGAATTAGCTGATAGTTGTCGATGACATTATTGTTGAAAGAGGAGAAATGAGTCTTGTAGCTGTAATGGCCCAATATTTGTTAATTGTATTTATTCAAAAATCTCAAACTAGGACGCAACCCAGATCCACGTGGACATCGCGGATAGGGTTAGGACACGTCGGACTAGACAAAATAGTTATTTTTTGTGTGATGGTTGTTCTATTGTGATGTTAAATTGATTAAATGTAATATTGCGTCGCATGTGTCTACTAAAATGTTGATATATCGAGCGAGATTGTGCGATGGAGGTTCGCCTCATAAAGCATGTCGACGCAGGTATCGAGTAGGCAAAGTACGGGAACACTAAGTCTATGCAATGCCAATATAGTTAAATATAATTCTAATCAAGGTAAATGAGTTATTGGATGAATAATATAACCTTAGGTTATGTCAAATTAATCAGGTATACAAGTCGTGACTCACACTTCGGGATGCTTGCCGAGACGCAGGGCATTGGATACCGGGTAGTCGAGAGTTGGTGGGTCCACTAATTTGTCAATAAATGAGTCTAAATACATCAACCATATTCATTTATTTGCCTAAGTTAAGTAAATTGATTATATGAATTTTATGTCCTATATTTTGAAAGGAAAATGAAGATCTATCGATCCTTATCGAGATGATCCTAAACACATGAACCTGGGCTAGATATGTCACCGATGTGAGTCACCAAGAATATGGACTACTTAATTGAGGGCCTTTGGATATCATATAGATGTGAAAATTGGATCTTGATGAGAGGAAGACTGTAAAAGTCAAGTTAGTGCTTACATGCACAAAAATGCAAATACTTAGCCAAAAATTCAGCATTTTAAGAGAGCAACGAGGGGCTTGGTGGCTGAAATTTTTGGGAACTAGGAGAGTTAGGTACAAGAAATTACTTGAGATTCAAGTTTGGAGCAAGGAAATCAAAGGAACCAAAGCTAGGTTATGATCACTCCCTCATTTTTCAAGTTTAATTCATAAAAATGAGATGCATGCATACCCAAATTTGTGTCTTTTGTATTCAAGGGATTTTAATGATGAATTGAGGTTCAAACATCTATTTCTAACCTCTAAATTCTGGAAATTTGGTTGCTAAATGGGTTATCAAAATTAATTTTAATGGAGTCCCAAGCCTAGATTTATTGTGTTGTTCTTGTATCTATACCCCTATATGGAAATGTGTCATTTTTCAGTATCACTACTAGGCTTGTTCACTAAGGGAGGTTGAGCGGAGTCTAATTTTTTTAAGTGAAGTTCGTTCGTGGTTAGGTTCTCTTGTTAAATAAAATGTAGTGCTTCCAATGTCTTAGTAAATCTTACTAAAGTGAGGTACCTTTTGAACTTTTTGGCTTACATTGAGACTAATAAAAAAACGTAAAAATACTTGTTTTAAAAGTCTTAACACCTACCTTCAAAATACTTTTTGTCTGTAGAATTAGCTAAAAGAGTTCGATGACATTGATTTCGAAAGAAGAGAACGGGTCTTGTTGCGGCCCGTGTGAATTGTTGCGTCAATTTGTCTGAGATTTCAAAAATAGAGGCAAAATAAATGTGAGAAAGATGCTAAATTTTAAGAAAACAAAAGCTAAGAAAACACGATTAGGATATTATTCTATACATAATGGTTTTCATCAATATTGTAGGTTAATATAGTGAAACAAAAAAGAAATTATTTATTTCTTTTTATCTAATCTAAACAAGGACTAGTATCTTTAATTTAGTTCTCGTTTTTCCTTATGTCGCTTATCAAGAAAAAATTGTTCGCTCCATCCACTTCTTTCTTTTCATTTGTTGGCTCGCTCACTTGCATGGTGTTTAGAAAAAGAGAATGAGCTCGTTGCTCAGTAGGTGGTATAAAGATGACGAAGATGTTACGAGTTTCATTAGTGAAGTCCAATTTATTGTTTATGTGCCCAATCTTAGTATTCAACCTTACTAGGTTGAAGCGTTAAACTAAATTTGATTTTGGTTAGGTTTACTTTTTCAATAGAGTGTATCGACATTTCGATGTCTTAGTAAACCTCGCTAAATTAGCATACCTTTGAAACTTTTGGGCTTTGGATCATAATTAATTCAAAACGTAAAAAAAAAAAACGCTCATTTTAGAAGCTAACACCCACTTTTGAAATACTTCTCTTCAACATAATTTAAACGATAGTTTTCGATGAAATTGTTTCTGAAAAAGGAGAAATGAGTCTTTTAGCCTTATTCACGGATCGTACTGTCTCTTTGTTCGAAAATTAGAAAATAAAAGCGAAGAAAACATGATTAAGACATTATTCAATATATAATGGTTTTTCATCAATATTGCAGGTAAATGTATCAACTTAAAAAAAATATTTATGTATTTATATCTAATCTAAACAAGGTCTAGTACCTTTAATTTAGTCGTCGTTTTTCCTTATGTCACTTATCAAGGAAAATTTGTTCGTTGCATTCACTTTTTTCTTTTCATTTATCGGCTTGTTTACCTGCAAGGTGTTTAAAAAAAAAAAGAAATGAGCTCGTTGCTTAGCGGGTACTAAAGAGATGACGAAGAGTTTACAAGTTTCATTAGTGAAGTCCAAATTATTGTTTGTGCACCCAACCTTAGTATTCATTTAAAGAGACTGTGTATATATCTCGCAAGAATGCGAGGAAACCTCATTGTAACGGTCCCCTTCGCGTTACTAAGTTGAAGCATTAACTTAAATTCAATTTTGGTTAGGTTAACTTTTTCAATAAAGTGTATCAACATTTTGATGTCTTTGTAACCTCGCTAAATTAGCATATCTTTGGAACTTTTGTTCTTGGATCATAACTAATTCAAAACGTAAAAAACGTTCATTTTAGAAGTTAACACCCACCTTTGAAATGCTTCTCTTTAGCAAAATTAGACAGTAGTTTTCGATGGCATTGTTTTTGGAAAAGGAGAAATGAATATTTAGGCTTCTTCACAGATCATACCGTCTCTTTGTCTTAGAACTAGAAAATAAAAGTGAGAAAATATGATTAAGACATTATTAAATATATTATGGTTTTTCGTCAGTAATGTAGGTAAATGTAGTGCTCGAAAAAAAAATAATTTCTTTTTATCTAATCTAAACAAGGACATGTTAATTAAGTCGTCGTTTTTTCTTATGTCGCTTATCAAGGAACCATCAACTTCTTTCTTTTCATTTGTCGGCTCGTTTATCTACAAGATGTTTATAAAAAAGGAATGAGCTTGTTGGTCAGCGGGTGGTTAAGAGATGATGAGAAGTTTAAGAGTTTCATTAGTGAAGTCCAATTTGCCTAACCTCAGTATTCATTTAAAGAGGTTGTGCATGTCTCTCAAGAATGCGAGGAAACCTCATTGTCATGGTCCCCTTCGCGTTACTTGGTTGTGGCTTTAACTTACGTTTGATTTTGCTTATGTTAACTTTTTCAATAAAGAGTATAGACATTTCAATGTCTTAGTAGACCTTGCTAAATTAGCATACCTTTGGAACTTTTAGGCTTAGATCATAACTAATTCAAAAAAAAAAAACTCCTTTTAGAAGTAACACCCGCCTTTGAAATACTTTTCTTTAGCAGAATTAGTCGGTAGTTTTCGATGACATTGTTTCCGAAAAAGGAGAAATGTGTCTTTAGACTTCTTCACAGATCGTATAATATCTTTGTCTTAGGACTAGAAAAAAAAACCGAAGAAAACGTGATTAAGACATTATTAAATATATTATGATTTTCATCAATAATGTAGGTAAATGTAGTGACTCGAAAAAAAATTATTAATTTCTTTTTATCTAATCTAAATTAGGACTTGTCCTTTTGATTTGGTCATCGTTTTTTCTTATGTCACTTATCAAGGAAAATTTGTTCGCTTCATCCACTTTTTTCTTTTCATCTGTTGGCTTGTTTACTTGCAAGGTGTTTTAAAAAAAGGAATGAACTCGTTGCTCAGTGGGTGGTAAAGAGATGACAAGGAGCTTACGAGTTTCATTAGTGAAGTCCAAATTAGTGTTTGTGCACCCAACCTTAGTATTCATTTAAAGAGACCGTGTATATGTCTCGCAAGAATGCGATGAAACCTCATTGTCACGACCCCCTTTGCGTTACTAGGTTGAAGTGTTAACTTAAGTTTGATTTTGGTTAGGTTAACTTTTTCAATAAAATGTATCAAAATTTTGATACCTTAGTAAACCTCACTAAATTAGCATACCTTTGGAACTTTTGGGCTTGGATCATAACTAATTCAAATTGTAAAAAACGCTCGTTTTAGAAGTTAGCACCCACCTTTGAAATACTTCTCTTTAGTAGAATTGACCGGTAGTTTTCGATGACACTATTTCCGAAAAAGGCGAAATGAGTATTTAGGCTTCTTTATGAATCATATCGTCTCTGTCTTCGAACAAGAAAATAAAAGCGACGAAAACATGATTAAGACATTATTAAATATATTTTGGTTTTTCATCAATAATGAAGGTAAATCTAGTGAATAGATTTTTTTTATTAATTTCTTTTTATCTAATATAAATAAGGACTTTTACCTTTAATTTAGTCGTCGTTTTTTCTTATGTCACTTATCAAGGAACCATCAACTTTTTTCTTTTTTTTTTGTCGGCTCGTTTACCTGCAAGGTGTTTAGAAAATGGAATGAGCTCATTGCTTAGCGGGTGGTAAAGAGATGACGGGGATTTTACGAGTTTCATCAGTGAAGTTCAATTTATTGGTTGTGCGCCCAACCTTAGTATTCATTTAGTGAGACCTTGTATTTATCTCGCTAGAAAGCGAGGAATCCTCGTAGTCATGGTCCCCATCGTGTAACTAGATTGAAGCATTGACTTAAGTTCGATTTTGGTTTGGTTTACTTTTTCAATAGTGTATCGACATTTTGATGTCGTAGTAATCCTCGCTAAATTAGACATTTAGAACTTTTTGACTTTGATTATAACTAATTAAAAACATAAAAGACGGTCGTTTTAGAAGTTAACACCACCTTTGAAATACTTCTCTTACGTAGAATTAGGCGATAGTTTCCGAAAAAGAAGAAATGAGTCTTTTAGCTTTGTTCACGTATTGTACCATCTCTTTGTATGAGAACTAGAAAATAAAAGCGTAGAAAACATGATTAAGGCATATTATTCAATATACCATGTTTTTTCATCAATATTACAGGCAAATGTAGTGACTCAAAAAACAATTTATCAATTTCTTTATATCTAATCTAAACAAGGAATAATATCTTTAATTTAGTCACCGTTTTTCCTTATGTCGTTTATCAAGAAAAATTTGTTTGCACACTCCATTTTTTTCTTTTCATTTGTTGGCTCGTTTACCTGCAAGATGTTTAGAAAAAAGGAATGAGCTCATTGCTCAGCGGATAGTAAAGAGATGACGAGGAGTTTACGAGTTTCATTACTGATGTCAAATTTATTGTTTGTGCGCCCAACCTTAGTATTCATTTAAAGAGACCGTGTATTTATCTCACTAGAAAGCAAAGAAACCTCGTTGTCATGGTCCCCATCGTGTAACTAGGTTGAAGCGTTAACTTAAGTTCGATTTTGGTTAGGTTTACTTTTTCAATAGAGTGTATTGACATTTTGATGTCTTAGTAAACCTCGTTAAATTAGCATACCCTTAGAACTTTTATGCTTTGATCATAACTAATTAAAAACGTAAAAAATGATTGTTTAAGAAGTTGACACCCACCTTTGAAATACTTCTCTTTCGCAGAATAAGTCGATTGTTTCAAATGACATTATTTCTGAAAAAGGAGAAATGAGTTTGTTAGCCTTCTTCACAGATTGTACTGTCTCTTTGTCGAAGAACTAGAAAATAAAACTGAAGAAAACATTATTAAGACATTATTCAATATATAATGGTTTTTCATAAATATTGTAGATAATTGTAGTGACTTAAAAAAATTATCTCTTTATATCTAATCTAAACAAGGACTAGTACCTTTATTTTAGTTGTTGTTTTTCCTTATGTCAATTATCAAGGAAAACTTGTTCGCTCCATCCGCTTTTTTCTTTTCATTTTTGGCTTGTTTACCTGCAAAGTGTTTAAAAAAAAGGAATGAGCTCGTTGCTCAGTGAGTGGTAAAGAGATGACAAGGAGTTTACGAGTTTTATTAGTGAAGTCCAAATTAGTGTTTATGCGTCCAACCGTAGTATTCATTTAAAGAGATCATGTATTTGTCTCGCAAGAATGTAATGAAAACTCATTGTCACGGTCCCTTTCGCGTTACTAGGTTGAAGTGTTAACTTAAATTTGATTTTGATTAGGTTAACATGTTCAATAAAGTGTATCGACGTTTTGATGTCTTAGTAAACCTCGATAAGTTAGCATGTCTTTTGACCTGGGCTTGGATTATAACTAATTCAAAACGTAAAAAACGCTCTTTTTAGAAGTCAACACCCACTTTTGAAATACCACTCTTTAGCATAATTAGCCGGTAGTTTTCAAGGACATTGTTTTTGAAAAGGGGAAATGAGTCTTTAGGCTTCTCCACGGATCGTAGTCTCCTTGTCTTAAAACTAGAAAATAAATGTGAAGAAAACATAATTAAGAAATTATTAAATATATTTTGGTTTTTATCAATAATGTATGTAAATGTAGTGACTTGAGAAAAAAATTATTAATTTCTTTTTATCTAATCTAAACAGGGACTTGTACCTATAATTTAGTCTGTCATTTTTTCTTATATCGCTTATAAAAGAACCATCAACTTTTTTCTATTTATTTGTCACCTCGTTAACCTTCAAGGTGTTTAGAAAAAGAAGGAATGAGCTCGTTGCTCAATGGCTGGTAAAAAGATGATGAGGAGTTTACGAGTTTCATTAGTGAAGTCCAATTTATTGGTTGTACGCCCAACCTTAGTATTCATTTAGAGACATCGTGTATTTATCTCACAAGAAAGAGAGGAAACCTCATTGTCACGGTCCCCATCGTGTAACTAGGTTGAAGCGTTAACTTAAGTTCGATTTTTGTTAGGTTTACTTTTTCAATAGAGTGTATCAACATTTCGATGTTTTAGTAAACCTTGCTAAATTAGCATAACTTTGGAACTTTTGGGCTTGGATCGTAACTAATTAAAAACGTAAAAACCACCCACCTTTGAAATACATCTCTTTAACTGAATTAGTCGGTAGTTTTTGATGACATTGTTTCTGAAAAAGGAGAAATGAGAGTTTAGGCTTCTTCACGGATCATATCGACTATTTGTCTTAAAACTAGAAAATAAAAGCGAAGAAAACATAATTAAGACATTATTAAATATATTATGGTTTTTCATCAATAATGTAGGTAAATTTAGTGACGCGAAAAAACAAGTTATTAATATTTTTTATTTAATCTAAACTAGGACTTGTACCTTTAATTTAGTTGTCATTTTTTCTTATGTCGCTTATCAAGGAAAATTTGTTCGCTCGATCCGCTTTTTTCTTTTCATTCATCGGTTTGTTTACCTGCAAGGTGTTTGAAAAAAGGAATGAGCTCGCTACTCAACTGGTGGTGAAGGGATGGTGAGGAGTTTACGAGTTTCATTAGTGAAGTCCAAATTATTGTTTGTGCGCCAAACCTTAGTATTCATTTAAAGAGACCGTGTAAATCTCGCAAGAATGCGAAAAAATGTCATTGTAACGGTCCCCTTCGCATTACTAGGTTGAAGTGTTAACTTTTTTTATTAGGTTAACATTTTCAATAAAGTGTATCGACATCTCGATGTCTTAATAAACCTCGATAAGTTAGCATATCTTTGGAACTTTTGGGCTTTGATCATAACTAATTGAAAACGTAAAAAAACGCTTGTTTTTTAAATTACCACTCACTTTTGAAATACTTCTGTTTAGCAGAATTAGCCGGTAGTTTTTGATGATATTGTATTCAAAAAAGGAGAAATGAGTCTTTAGGCTTCTTCACGAATCGTACCATCTCCTTGTCCTTAAGCTAGAAAATAAAAGCAAGGAAAACATAATTAAGACATTATTAAATATATTATAGTTTTTCATCAATAATGTATGTAAATGTAGTAACTCGAGAAATTTTTTTTTTTTTTGAAAACTAATATAAACAAGGGCTTGTACCTATAATTTAGTCGTCGTTTTTTCTTATGTCGCTTATCAAAGAACCATCAAATTTTTTCTTATATTTGTTGCCTCATTTACCTTCAAGGTGTTTAAAAAAAAATGAACTCGTTGTTCGGCGGGTGGTAAAGAGATGACGAGGAGTTTACGAGTTTCATTAGTGAAGGCCAATTTATTGGTTGCACGCCCAACCTTAGTATTCATTTAGAGAGATCGTGTATTTATCTTGTAAGAAAGCGAGGAAACCTCGCTGTCACGGTTCCTATCGTGTAACTAGGTTGAAGCGTTAACTTAAGTTCAATTTTGGTTAGGTTTACTTTTTCGATAGAGTGTACTGACATTTCGATGTCTTAATAAACCTCGCTAAATTAGTATATATTTAGAACTTTTAGGCTTAGATCATGACTAATTAAAAACGTAAAAAACGATCGTTTTAGAATTTAACACCCACCTTTGAATTACTTCTCTTTAACAGAATTAGCCGATAGTTTTCAATGACATTGTTTCCGAAAAAGGAGAAATGAGTCTTTAGGCTTCTTCTCGGATCGTACTTTCTCTTTGTCTTAGAACTAAAAAATAAAGGCAAAGAAAACATGATTAAGGCATTATTAAATATATTATGGTTTTTCATCAATAACATAGGTAAATGTAGTGACTTGAATTTTTTTTTTATTAATTTCTTCTTATCTAATCTAAACTAGGACTTGTACCTTTAATTTAGTCGTCGTTTTTTCTTATGTTGCTTATCAAGGAAAATTTGTTCACTCAATCCGCTTTTTTCTTTTCATTTGTTAGTTTGTTACTTGCAAGATGTTTGAAAAAAAGAAATGAGCTCGTTGCTTAGTGTAACGGCCCGTTATTTTATTAACGCCGTTATTATCCTTATTTCAGATTTGGATGCCAGCTCGGACGACACGTGGATGCCGCGGATAGATTAGGCATGTTCTGGACCTAGTATTGACTGTGTATTGTTGTTTTTCTAATTTCGGTGATTTATTGATATTTTCATTTTCTTGATAATGATGTATTATCTGGTCACCGGTGTGCAATTAAAATAAACTTGTCGGGTGAGTTGTTAGCCGGGGTTTTAGTTCGGTGAACATGCCAACACGGGGTTTGGTAGCTGTGAGGCTGGGCGTTGGGAGTTAGACAAATTCAATCAATATTATATTAGTATGGTTGAGGGTTTAAATGCAACGAAATTTATAAGTGACTATAGGCTAAATGAATGAATAATTGGTACACTAGGTGTGGGACCGCCTCGGGAAGCGTGCCGGACAGGGGGCACGGGGTGCCGAGTGGTCGGAAAATTAGTGTGGTCATATCTACAAATTTATGAATTTTATTGATGACTGGAATAGGTGTTAGGGATTAAATCAATTGGATTATAATAGAATCCTATAGTTGGAAATCAATAATCAGCACACATTGGATGATCCTCGAGATTTGACAATGAATCAAAACTAGACAACTAGTGTCATGATAAGTGGCTAGGAGTTGGGTGACACAGGCTGGACAGGGATCATCTGATCAGCCTCGAGATACGTGTTGCACAATATATTATAAAATCTCTTATAAATACCCCGATTGATCAAGCATGCAAAACACAGTTACACCATTTTGTCAACAAATCCAGATTTTTGAGAGAGACATCAGAGAATTGGGAGCTCAGCTAGAGGATTTGGAGCTGGATTTGAGCATCAAACCATCCACTTAAGGTAAATTCCCTTATTTATTTCATGGATTTTGATGGAAAGTGTTGCATGTTGTGGTTAGTGTGGTTAAACGAAAATGTGATGAATGTGTACTGCTTTGTAGTGGATTTGTGAGTTTGATGTTCGTTTCTAGAACTATTGATCTATTAGAAACGGATTTGAGCTTAAATGAATGATTTGGATGATTCTTGTTCTAAGCATGCACATTTGGATCTGAGATTTGAGCAGGATTTCTAGTTTAAATTGATGTTTTTAGGGTAAATCGATGATATTGAAGTATATTGGATGTTGCATGTTGGTTTTGGAGTGTTTGAATCAAGTTAGGGAAGAGTTCGGATTTTTAGAAAAATCAGGCGAGAGTAATTAGCACGCTAATGATGAATAGTAGCGCGCTAATCCTCTGGGGAAGATGAAGATCTTCGTGCATGAACAGTACACGAAGATCAATTAGCGCGCTAATACCCAACCTAGCGCGCTAATGACCCCCTGAACCTTAATTAAATCATGAAAATCGAAACTAATTGATGTTAAACCAAAGTTAACTAATCAATGAACCCCGGGATTAGACCTCAGGAGTCTCGGGACAGTAGTTGGAATTGGGGACTTAGTCGGGGATCGGACCGGGGGTATTTTTGGGATTTTGAGCGCGGCGTGAGGTACGTAAAACCCAACTGAACACCACTACTGCATTTACTTATTGTTATTCATTTAAGCTATTTTTCATTGAAAATCTTCGAGTCAAATCTTACTGGGACGGTCGAGATTTCCCGTCTATGTATCTAAGGGTTGTGCGGTCGCTTGCTAGATGTGTGGTTTAGGACAATGGTAGAGTCGATGGTACAGACCACGACAGGGCTCCTAATCCTCGGTACGCATCTTGGATAGCTGGTGCACACTCATTTGTTTATCTTATGTTTATA
Organism: Stephania japonica; assembly: GCA_039657345.1. Classification (NCBI taxonomy): domain Eukaryota; kingdom Viridiplantae; phylum Streptophyta; class Magnoliopsida; order Ranunculales; family Menispermaceae; genus Stephania; species Stephania japonica. Next base: position 77,077,298 of record CM077556.1, read on the forward strand.
TTCATGCGATGAGCTTTGAGCAGTTGTCTGCATTTACCTTCTATTCCGCATGTTTGGTTAACACTATTTACTTGTTCCATTTATATTCTTAAATTATAATGCACGGTGGTTTTCCTTGGGATTTTACTTACTGGGCTCGCCATCTGGCTTTTTTGTGGTGGCTGAGCGCAGACCTTGTGTATCAGTAGGGGCAAGGAGATCACGGGCGACAAAATCTTTACTTGCCCACTTTGTCGAGGACCTACTGTATGTGTATTAGTATTAAATTGTTTTGAATATTATTATTGGGAACTTGTGGTTATTACATCTTCAGTACTGGTATATAAACATTCACGGATGGCAGTTGTCGCCTATATACCGAGTACTTCCGGGTTTTCCACTATAGGTTGAATAAGTTACTTTATATAATGCTCTTTTGGTGATATACTAAAACTTCCGCTGTAAATTGTAAACTACTAAATTAAATGGCAGGTAACTTAAGAGTTTTGCATTAGTTGGATAGACAAGTGACGTGGCAGGTGTTTCCGGTGCACGAGCAGGGGAAACGGGAAGCCACGGGGCGGCCTCGGAATTTGGGGCCGTCGCACTTAGCGGGCGGTAAAGAGATGACGAGGAGTTTACGAGTTTCATTAGCGAAGTCCAAATTATTGTTTATGCACCAAACCTTAGTATTCATTTAAAGAGATGTCTATGTCTCGCAAGAATGCGAAGAAACCTCATTGTTATGGTCCCCTTTGTGTCACTGGGTTGAAGTGTTAACTTAAGTTTGATTTTGGTTAGGTTAACTTTTTCAATATAATGTATCGACATTTTGATGTCTTAGCAAACCTCGCTAAATTAACATACCTTTAGAAGTTTTGGGCTTGGATCATAACTAATTCAAAATGGAAAAACGCTCGCTTTAGAAATTAACACCCACCTTTGAAATACTTCTCTTTAACAGAATTAACCAGTAATTTTCAATGACATTGTTTTCGAAAAGGAGAAATGAGTCTTTAGGCATCTTCATGAATCATACCATCTTTGTCTTAGCACTAGAAAATAAAAGCGAAGAAAACATGATTAACACATATTCAATATATTATGGTTTTCATCAATAATGTGAGTAAATGTAATGACTCGAAAACAAAAATTAATTTCTTTTTATCTAATCTAAACTAGGACTTGTACCTTTGATTTAGTCATCATTTTTTCTTATTTCGCTTATCAAGGAAAATGTGTTCGTTCCATCTAGTTTTTTTTTCATTTCTCTTCTTTTTTACCCGCATTGTGTTATAAAAAAGGAATGAACTCATTGTTCAGCTGGTGGTAAAGAGATGACGAGGAGTTTACGAGTTTCATTAGTGAAGTTCAAGTTATTGTTTGTGCTCCTAACCTTAGTATTCATTTAAAGATACCGTGTATGTCTCGCAAAAATGCGAGGAAACTACATTGTCACGGTCCTCTTTTGTTACTAGGTTGAAGCGTTAACTTAAGTTTGATTTCGGTTATGTTAGCTTTTTCAAAGAGTGTATCGCATTTAGATGTCGTAATAAACCTCGCTAAATTAGCATACATTTGAAACTTTTGGGCTTGGATCATAACTAATTCAAAACGTAAAAAACGTTCATCTTAGAAGTTACAACCCACCTTTGAAATACTTCTCTTTAGCTGAATTAGCCGGTAGCTTCCAATGACACTGTTTTCGAAAAAGGAGAAATGAGTCTTTAAGCCTTCTTCACGGATTGTACTGTCTCTGTCTTAATACTAGAAAGTAAAAGCGAAGAAAACATTATTTAGACATTATTCAATATACAATGATTTTTCATCAATATTGCAGGTAAATGTAGTGACTCGAAAATCTTTTCATTAATTTCTTTATATCTAATCTAAACAAGGACTAGCACCTATAATGTAGTCATCATTTTTCTTTATGTTGCTTATCAAGGAAAACTTGTTCGCTTCATCCACGGTTTTCTTTTCATTTGTTGGCTCGTTTACCTGCAAAGTGTTTAGAATAAGGAATGAGCTTGATGCTCAGCGGGTGGTAAAGAGATGACGAGGAGTTTACGAAGTCTAATAGTGATGTCAAAATTATTATTTATGTGTCCAACCTTAGTATTCATTTAAGGAGACAGTATATTTATCTCACAAGATAGTGTGGAAACCTTATTGTCATAGTCCGCATCGTGTAATAATGTTAAAGTGTTAACGTTAGTTCTATTTAGGTTAGGTTTACTCTTTCAATAGAGTGTACAAAAATTTTGATGTTTTATTAAACCTCGCTTACTTAGCATACCTTTAAAACTTTTAAACATGGATCATAACTAATGAAAATAGTAAAAAACGCTTGTTTTAAAAGATACCACCCACCTTTGAAATACTTATCTTTTGCGAATTAGCAGATAGTTTCAAATGATTGTGTTGTTGAAAGAGGAGAAATGAGTCATGTAGCGTTCTTCGGCTATCGTACCGACAATTTTCTTTTCTTTTATCGACTCGTTTTCTTGGAAGGTGTTTAGAAAAAAAGAATGAGTTTGATGCTCATCGGGTGGTAAAGAGATAACGAGGTGTTTACGAGGTCCATTAGTGATGTCCAAATTATTGTTTGTGTGCCCAACCTTAGTAATCATTTAAGGAAACCATGCATTTATCTCGCAAGATACTGAAGAAAACTCGTTGTCATGGTCTCATCGTGTAATAAGGTTGAAGCGATCACGTTAATTCGATTTTGGTTAGGTTTACTTTTTCAATAGTGTATAAACATGTCCATGTCTTAGTAAACCTTTCTTAATTAGCATACCTTTGGAACCTTTAAGCATGGATCATAACTAATGAAAAAAACGCTCATTTTAAAAGATGGCACCCGCATTTAAAATACTTATCTTCCGTTGAATTAGCCAATAGTTTCCGAAGACATTGTTATTGAATGAGGAGAAATGAGTCTTGTAGTGTTTTCTAAGTATTTACTGAATTTTTTCTTTTCCTTTGTTGACTCTTTTACCAACAAGGTGTTTACAAAAAAAGTAATCGACTCGTTTACATGCAAAGTGTTTAGAAAAAGGAATGAGCTTGACGCTCAATGGGTGGTAAAGAGATGACGAGGAGTTTATGAAGTCTATTAGTGAAGTCCAAATTATTTTTTGTGTGCCCAACATGAGTATTCATTTAAAGAGACCATCTATATATCTCACAAGAAAGTAAGGAAACCTCAATGTTTTTTTTCAAGGTTGAAACATTAACTTAAGTTCAATTTTGGTTAGGTTTATTTTTTCAATAGAGTGTATCGATATTTCAATGTCGTAGTAAACCTCGCTTAATTAGCATACCTTTGGAACTTTTGATCATGGATCATAACTAATGAAAAATGTAAAAAACGCTCGTTTTAAAAGATAACACCCACCATCGAAATACTTCTCTTCCGCTGAATAAGTTGATAGTTTTCGACGACATTGATGTTGAATGAGGAGAAGTCTTGTAGTGTTTTGCTCGTATTGTACCAACTTTTTTCTTTTCATTTGTCGACCCGTTTACCTGCAAGGTGTTTAGAAAAAAAGGAATGAACTCATTGCTCAACGGGTGGTAAAATGATGACGAGAAATTTATGAGGTTCATTCGTGAAGTCCAAATTATTGTTTGTGCGTCCAACCTTAGTATTCATTTAAAGAGATTGCTATATATCTCATAAAAATTGAGGAAATCGCATTGTCACGGTCCCCATTGTGTAACAAGGTTGAAGCAATAACTTAAGTTTAATTTTGATTAGGTTTACTTTTTTTTGGTAAATATTAGGTTTACTTTTTCAATTGAGTGTATTGACATTTTGTTGTCTTAGTAAACCTCGCTAAATTAGCACACCTTTGGAACTTTTGGGCTTGGATCATAACTAATGAAAAACGTAAAAAAGCGCTTGTTTTAAAATTTAACACCCACCTTTGAAATATATCTCTTTCCCTCAATTAGTCGATAGTTTTCGATGACATTGTGGTCTAGAGAGGAGAATTGATTCTTGTTGCTTTCATCGCGTATCATAGCATTTCCTTGTCTGCGAATTAAAATATAGAAGCGAGCGAAACATGATTAAGACATTATATAATGTAATGTTTTTTTATCAATATTGGTGGTTAATGTATTAAGCTGAAAAAATTTATTAATTTCTTTCTATCTTATCTGAACAAGGACTTGTACTTTTAATGTAGTCGTCGTTTTTCAAGGAAAATTTGTTCGCTCCATCGATTTCTTTCTTTTCCTTTGTCGACCGTTTACATGCAAAGTGTTTAGAAAAAGGAACGAGCTTGATGCTCAACGGGTGGTAAAGAGATGACAAGAAGTTTACAAAGTCTATTAGTGATGCCCAAATTATTGTTTTTGTGTCCAATCTTAGTATTCATTCAAGGAGACCATGTATTTATCTCACAAGGTAGTGAGAAAACCTCGTTGTCATGGTCCTCTTCTTGTAATATGGTTGAAGCGTTAACTTTAGTTCGATTTAGGTTAGGTTTACTTTTTCAGTAGAGTGAATAGACATTTCGATGTCTTAATTAACCTTGCTTAATTAGCATACCATTCAAACTTTTAAGCATGGATCATAACTTATGAAAATCATAAAAAATACTAATTATAAAAGTTAACCCCCACCTTTAAAATACTTCTTTTCTGCTAAATTGGACGATAGTTTTCGATGACAGTGTTGTTGAAATTGGAGAAATGAGTTATGTAGCTTTATTCGCCTATTGTACCAACTTTCTTCTTTTCCTTTGTCGACTTGTTTATCTGCGAGGTGTTTAGAAAAAAATAAATGAGTTCGACACTCAACGGGTGGTAAAGAGATGACGGAGAGTTTACGAGATCCATTAGTGAAGTCTAAATTATTGATTGTGTGTCCAACCTTAGTATTTATGTAGAGAGATTGTCTACATATATCTCAAGAACGTGAGGCCATCTCATTGTCACTGTCCAATTGTGTAACCAGGTTGAAGTGTTAACTTAAATTCGATTTTGGTTGAATTAGCTAATAGTTTTCGACGACTTTGTTGTTAAACGATAAGAAATGAGTGTATCGACATTTCGATGTAACAAGGTTGAAGCGTTAACTTAATTTCATTTTTTGTTATGTTTACTTATTCAATTGAGTGTATCGACATTTCGATATCTTAGTAAAACTCGTTAAATTAGCATACCTTTGGAACTTTTAAGCATGAATCATCACCAATGAAAAACATAAAAAATGCTCATTTTAAAATATAACACCCACCTTTGTAATACTTCTCTTCTGCTGAATTAGCCGATAGTTTTCGATGACATTGTTGTTGAACGAGAAGAAATGAGTGTTGTAGTGTTTTGCATTGTATCGACCATTTTCTTTTTTCCTTTGTCGACTCGTTTACCTGCAAGGTGTTTAGAAAAAATAATGAATGAGCTCAATGCTCGGCGGGAGGTAAAGAGATGAAGAGATGCATTAGTGAAATCCAAATTATTGTTTGTTCACCCAGCTTTAGTATTCATTTAAAGAGACCGTCTATGTATATAAAAAAGAGAAAATCTCGTTATCACAGTCCCCATCATGTAACAAGGTTGAAGTGTTAACTTAAGTTCAATTTTGGTTAGGGTTATTTTTTTAATTGGGTACATCGATAATTCAATGACTTATTAAACCTCGCTAAATTAGCATACCTTTGAAACTTTAGGGCTTGATCATAACTAATGAAAAATGTAAAAATTGCTCGTTTTAAAAGATAGCACCCACCATTAAAGTATTTCTCTTTCGCTTAATTAATCGATAGTTTTCGATGATATTGTTGTTGAATGAGAACAAATGAGTCTTGTAGTGTTTTGTGCTTATTGTATTGAAATTTTTTTCCTTTGTCGACTTGTTTATCTGCAAGATGTTTAGAAAAAAAGGAATGAGCTCGATTCTCAGTGGGTGGTAGAGGTATGACAAGGAGTTTACGAGCTCGATTAATGAATTCCAAATTATTTTTTGTGCGCCCAACCTTAGTATTCATTTAAAGAGACCGTCTACATATCTCTCAAGAAAGTGAGAAAATCTCGTTGTCAAGGTCCCCCTCATGTCACAAGGTTGAAGCGTTAACTTAAGTTCAATTTTGGTAAGGTTTACCTGTTCAATTGAGTGTATCGACATTTCAATGTCTTAGTAAACCTCACTAAATTAGCATACCTTTGGAACTTTTGTGCATGTATCATAACTAACGAAAAACGTAAGAAAACGTTCGTTTTAAAATATAACACCTACCTTTATAATACTTCTCTTCTGCTGAATTAGGCGATGGTTTCTGTTGACATTGGTATTCAACAAGGAGAAATGAGACTTGTAGTTTTTTGTGTATGTTGTATCGACTTTTTCCTTTTCCTTTGTCGACTCGTTTATTTGTAAGGCGTTTAGACCAAAAGGAATGAGGTCAATGCTTAGCGGGTGGTAAAGAAAAGATGAGGAGTTTATGAGGTCCATTAGTGAAGTTCAAAATATTGTTTGTGCGCCCAACCATAGTATTCATCTAAAGAGACCGTTTATATATGTCACAAGAAAGCGTGAAAATCTCGTTGTCACGATCCCCATCGTGTAGCAAGGTTGAAGTGTTAACTTAAGTTCAATTTTGGTTAGGTTTACTTTTTCAATTGAGTGTATCGACTTTTTGATGTCTTAGTAAACCTCGCTAAATTAGCATACCTTTTGAACTTTTGGACTTGGATCATAACTAATGAAAAACGTAAAAAACGCTCGTTTTAAAAGCTAACACCCACTTTTGAAGTACTTCTCTTCCGCTCAATTAGTCAAAAGTTTTTGATGACATTGTTGTCGAGAGAGGAGAAATGTGTCTTGTAGCTTTCAATGGATATTGTACCATTTCCTTGTTTGCATATTAGACTAAACAGGCGAAGGAAACATGATTAAGACATTACATAAATTAATGCCTTTTTTTTTCAATATTGTAGGTTAATGTATGAACTCGAAAAAATTTATTAATTTCTTTATATTTAATCTTAACTAAGACTTGTACCTTGAATTTAGTCGTCGTTTTTTCTAATGTCACTATTTAAAGAAAATTTGTTTGCTCCATTGACTTTTTTTTTCCTTTGTCGACTAGTTTACCTGCAAAGTGTTTAGAAAAAGGAATAAGTTTGATGCTCAACGGGTGATGAAGAGATGGCAAGGAGTTTACAAGGTCCATTCGTGAATTCCAAATTATTGTTTGTACGCACAACCTTAGTATTCATTTAAGGAGACCATGTATTTATCTCATTTACTCGCACGATAGTGAGGAAACCTTGTTGTCACGGTCTTTATCGTGTAAGAAGGTTGAAGCGTTAACATTAGTTTGATTTTGGTTAGGCTTACTTTTTCAGTAGAGTATATAGACATTTCAATTTCTTAGTAAACCTCGCTTAATTAGCATACCTTTGGAACTATTGAACATGGATCACAACTAATGAAAAACGTAAAAAACGCTCATTTTAAAAGTTAACCAACGTTTGAAATACTTCTCTTCCACTGTATTAGCCGATAGTTTCTGATGACAGTGTTGTTGAAAGAGGAGAAATGAGTTATATATCGTTTTTACTTTATTGTACCGACTTTTTTCTTTTCCTTTGTGTCGTGTTGACTTGCAAGGTGTTTAGAAAAATAAGGATGAGCTCAATGCTCAGCGGGTGATAAAGATAAGACATGGAGTTTTAGAGTTTCATTAGTGAAGTTCAAATTAGTGTTTGTGTACCCAACCTTAGTATTCATTTAAAGAGACCGTTTTTATATCTCAAGAGAAAGAAGAAATATTGTTGTTAGGTCCCCATTGTGTAATAAGGTTTAAGCGTTAACTTAAGTTCAATTTTGGTTAGGTTTACTTTTTCAATTGAGTGTATCGACATATTGATATTTTAGTAAACATCGCTAAATTAGCATCCCTTTGAAACTTTTGAACTTGGATCATAACTAATAAGAAACGTAAAAAATGCTCGTTTTAAAAGTTAACACCCACCTTTAAAGTACTTCTCTTCCGCTCAAGTCGATAGCTTTCAATGACATTGTGGTCGAGAGAGGGGGAATTGAGTCTTGTATTTTTCAGCATGTATCGTACCCTTTCCTTATCTGCGAACCAAAATATATTAGCGAAGGAAACAATATTAAGACAAAATATAACGTAATACTTTTTTATCAATATTGGGTTAATGTATTAACCCAAAAAAATTTATTAATTTCTTTTTATCTAATCTGAACAATTTATTGTACCTTTAATTTAGTCGTCATTTTTTCTTATGTCGTTATTCAAGAAAAATTTATTCGTTTCATTGACTTCTTTCTTTTCCTTTGTCAACTTATTTACCTGTAAAGTGTTTAGAAAAAGGTATGAGCTTGATGCTCAACGGGTGGTAAAGAGATGACGAAGAGTTTATGAAGCCTATTAGTAATGTCCAAATGATTATTTATGTGTCAAACCTTAGTATTCATTTAAGAAGACCATGTATTTATCTCGCAAGATAGCGAGGAAACCTCGTTGTTACAGTCCTCAGCATGTAATAAGGTCGAAGCATTAACATTAGTTTGATTTTGGTTAGGTTTACTTTTTCAATAGTGTATAGACATTTCTATGTCTTAGTAAACCGTGCTTAATTAGCATACCTGTAGATCTATTGAACATGGATTATAACTAATGAAAAACGTAAAAAACGCTCATTGTAAAAGATAACACCCACCTTTAAAGTACTTCTCTTCCGCTCAATTAGTCGATTGTTTTCGATGACGTTGTGGTCGAGAGAGGTGGAAGTGAGTCTTGTAGCTTTCAGTGCGTATCGTACCATTTCCTTGTCTGCGAAGTAGAATTTAGAAGTGAAGGAAACATGACTAAGACATAATGTAATCCTTTTTATCAATAATTTAGGTTAATGTATTAAACTAAAAAATTTATTTATTTCTTTCTATGTAATCTTTACTAGGACTTGTACCTTTAATTTAGTCATCATTTTTTCTCATGTCGCTATTAAAATTTATTTATTTATTTATTTCTTTCTATGCAATCTTAACTAGGACTTGTACCTTTAATTTAGGACTTGTACCTTTAATTAATTTATTTATTTCTTTTTATCAATAATTCTGCTTCATTGACTTCTTTCTTTTCCTTTGTCGACTCGTTTATCTGCAATGTGTTTAGAAAAGAAATGAGTTCGATGCTCAGCAGGTGGTAAAGAGACGACGAGGAGTTTACGAGGTGTATTAATGAAGTCCAAATTATTATTTTTTCGCCCAACCTTTGTATTCAATTAAAGAGACCGTCTACATATCTCACAAAAAAGTGAAGAAATCCCATTGTCACGGTACCCATCACGTAACAAGGTTGAAGCTTTAACTTAATTTTAATTTTTGTTAGGTTTACTTTTTTAATTAAGTATATCGACATTTCGATGTCTTAGTAAACCTCGCTAAATTAGCTTACCTTTAGAACTTTTAAGCATGGATCATCACTAATGAAAAACTGAAAAAATGCTCGTTTGAAAAGGTAACACCCACTTTTGTAATACTTCTCTTCTGCTGCATTAGCTGATAGTTTTCGATGACATTGTTGTTGAATGAGAAGAAATAAGTCTTGTAGTGTTTCTTTTTTTGGTAGAAGCTTTTTATGTAGTGTTTTGTGCGTATTATATTGACCATTTTCTTTCTTCCTTTGTTGACTCGTTTACCTGCAAGGTATTTAGATAAATAGAAGTGAGCTCGATGCTCAGCGGGTGGTAAAGAGATAACTAGGTGCATTAGTGAAATCCAAATTATTGTTTGTTCGTCCAACCTTAGTATTCATTTAAAGGGTCCGTCAATATATCTCAAAAAAAGAGAAAATCTCGTTGTCATAGTTGCCGTCGTGTAACAAGGTTGAAGCATTAACTTATGTTCAATTTTGGTTAGGTTTACTTTTTCAATTGAGCATATCGATATTTCGATGTCTTAGTAAACTTCGTCTAATTAGCATACATTTGGAACTTTTAAGCATGGATCATCACTAATGAAAATAAAAAAAATGCTCGTTTGAAAAGGTAACACCCACTTTTGTAATACTTCTCTTCTGCTGCATTAGCCGATAGTTTCCGATGACATTGTTGTTGAACGAGAAGAAATGAGTCTTGTAGTATTTTGCGTGTATTGTATTGACCATTTTCTTTTTTCCTTTGTCGGCTCGTTTACCTGCAAGGTGTTTAGAAAAAAAATGGAATTAGCTCGATGCTCAGCGAGTGGTAAAGAGATGACGAGGTGCATTAGTGAAGTTCAAATTATTGTTTGTTCGTCCAACCTTAGTATTCATTTAAAGAGATCGTCAATATATATAAAAAAAGAGAAAATCTCATTGTCACAGTCCCCGTCGTGTAACAAGGTTGAAGCATTAACTTAAGTTCAATTTTGGTTAGGTTTACTTTTTTAATTATGCGTATCGACATTTCGATGTCGTAGTAAACCTCCCTAAATTAGCATACCTTTGGAACTGTTGGGCTTAGATCATAACTAATGAAAAACGTAAAAACGCTCGTTTTAAAAGATAGCGCCCACCTTTAAAGTACTTTTCTTCCGCTTAATTAGTCGATAGTTTTCGATGACGTTGTGGTCGAGAGAGGTGGAAGTGAGTCTTGTAGCTTTCGGCGCGTATCGTACCATTTCCTTGTCTACGAAGTAGAATATAGAAGCGAACGAAACATGATTAAGACATATAATGTAATCTTTTTTATCAATAATTTAGGTTAATGTATTAAACTAAAAAACTTTATTTATTTCTTTCTATGTAATATTAACTAGGACTTTTACCTTTAATTTAGTTGTTTTTTCTCATGTCGCTATTAAAGAAAATTTTGTTTGCTTCATCGACTTCTTTCTTTTCCTTTATCGACTCGTTTACCAGCAATGTGTTTAGAAAAAGGAATGAGTTCGATGCTCAATGGGTGGTAAAGAGATGACAAGGAGTTTACGAGGTGCATTAGTGAAGTCCAAGTTATTGTTTTTTCGCCCAACCTTTATATTCAATTAAAGAGACCGTCTACATATCTCACAAGAAAATGAGGAAATCTCGTTGTCAGGGTACCCATCACGTAACTAGGTCGAAGCTTTAACTTAATTTCAATTTTGGTTAGGCTTACTTGTTCAATTGAGTGTATCGACATTTTGATTTCTTAGTAAACCTCGCTAAATTAGCATACCTTTAGAACTTTTAAGCATGAATCATCGCTGATGAAAAATATAAAAAATACACGTTTTACAAGATAACACCCACCTTTGTAATGCTTCTCTTCTGCTAAATTAGCCGATAGTTTCCGATGATATTGTTGTTGAACGAGAAAAAATGAGTCTTGTCGTGTTTTTTTTGTATGACCTTGTCTTATAGTGTTTTGCGCATATTGTATCAACTATTTTCTTTTTCCTTTGTCAACTCGTTTACCTGAAAGGTATTTAGAAAAAAAGGAGCGAGCTCGATGCTCAATAGGTGGTAAAGAGATAACGAGGTGCATTAGTAAAGTCCAAATTATTGTTTGTTTGCTCAACCTTAGTATTCATTTAAAGAGACCGTCAATATATCTCAAAAAAAAAAGAAAATCTCGTTGTCACGGTCGTCGTTGTGTAACAAGGTTGAAGCGTTAACTTATGTTTAATTTTGGTTAGGTTTACTTTTCAATTGAGCATATCAACATTTCGATGTCTTAGTAAACCTCGATAAACTATTATACCTTTGGAACTTATGATCATGGATCATCACTAATGAAAAACCGAAGAAATGCTTGTTTTAAAAGAAAACACCCACCTTTGTAATACTTCTCTTCTGCTTCATTAGCCAATAGTTTTCAATGACATTGTTATTGAATGAGAATAAATGAGTCTTGTAGTGTTTCGCGCGTTTTCTATCGACTATTTTCTTTTTTCCTTTGTCGACTTGTTTACGTGCAAGGTGTTTAGAAAAAAAGAGTGAACTCGATGCTTAGTGGGTGGTAAAGTGATAGCGAGGTGCATTAGTGAAGTCCAAATTATTGTTTGTTCACCCAACCTTAGTATTCATTTAAAGAGACTGCCAATATATTTCAAAAAAAAGGGAAAATCTCGTTGTCACGGTCTTTGTCATGTAACAAGGTTGAAGCGTTAACTAAAGTTCAATTTTTGTTAGGTTTACTTTTCAATTGAGCGTATCGACATTTCGATGTCTTTGTAATCCTCTCTAAATTAGTATACCTTTAGAACTTTTGGGCATGGAATATATCTAATGAAAAACGTAAAAAACGCTTGTTTAAAAAGATAACACCCACCTTTGTAATACTTCTTTTTGGCAGAATTAGCCGATACTTTCCGATGACATTGTTGTTGAACGAAAGAAATGAGTCTTGTAGTGTTTTGCGCGCATTGTGTCGACCATTTTCTTTTTTCCTTTGTCGACTCATTTACCTGTAAGGTGTTTAGAAAAAAATGAATGGGCTCGATGCTCAACGGGTGGTAAAGATATGACGAGGTACATTACTGAAGTCTAAATTATTGTTTGTGTGTCAAACCTTAATATTCATTTAAAGAGATTGTCAGTAGAGATAAAAAAAGAGAAAATCTCGTTGTCATGGTCCCTGTTGTGTAACAAGGTTGAAACGTTAATTTAAGTTCAATTTTTGTTAGGTTTACTTTTTCAATTGAGTGTATCGACATTTCGATGTCCCAGTAAACCTCGCTAAATTAGCATACCTTTAGAACTTTTGGGCATGAAATATAACTGATGAAAAACGTAAAAACGCTCGTTTAAAAAGATAACACCCACCTTAGTAATACTTCTTTTCGGCTGAATTAGCCGATACTTTCCGATGACATTGTTGTTGAATGAGAATAAATGAGTCTTGTAGTGTTTCGCGCGAATTGTATCGACTATTTTCTTTTTTTCTTTGTCGATTCGTTTACATGCAAGGTGTTTAGAAAAAAAAAGAGTGAACTAGATGCTCAACGGGTGGTAAAGTGATAGCGAGGTGCATTAGTGAAGTCCAAATAATTGTTTATTTGCCCAACCTTTGTATTCATTTAAAGAGACCGTCAATATATTTTTAAAAAAGGGAAAATCTCATTGTCATTGCCGTCATCGTGTAACAAGGTTGAAGCATTAACTAAAGTTCAATTTTTGTTAGGTTTTCAATTGAACGTATCGACATTTCGATGTCTTTGTAATCCTCGCTAAATTAGTATACCTTTAGAACTTTTGGGCATGGAATATAAGTAATGAAAATCCTAAAAAACGCTCGTTTAAAAAGATAACACCCACCTTTGTAATACTTCTTTTCGCCTGAATTAGCCGATACTTTCCGATGACATTGTTGTTGAACGAAAGAAATGAGTATTGTAGTGTTTTGCGCATATTGTATCACCATTTTCTTTTTTCCTTTGTCGACTCGTTTACCTGCAAGGTGTTTAGAAAAAAATGAATAGGCTTGATGCTCAGCGGGAGGTAAAGATATGACGAGGTGCATCATTGAAGTTTGTTCGCCCAACCTTAGTATTCATTTAAAGAGACTCTCAATATATCTAAAAAAAGAGAATATCTCTTTGTCACAGTCACTGTCGTGTAACAAGGTTGAAGTGTTAACTTAATTTCATTTTTAGTTAAGTTTACTTGTTCAATTAAGTGTATCGACATTTTGATTTCTAAGTAAAACTCGCTAAATTAGCATACCTTTGGAACTTTTAAGCATGGATCATCACCAATGAAAAACATAAAAAATGCTCGTTTTAAAAGATAACACCACCTTCACAATACTTCTCTTCTACTGAATTAGCTGATAGTTTCCGATGACATTGTTGTTGCGAGAAGAAATGAGTCTTTTAGTGTTTTGCGCGTATTGTATCGACCATTTTCTTTTTTCCCTTGTCGACTCATTTACCTGCAAGGTGTTTAGAAAAAAAAGGAATGTGCTCAATGCTCAGCGAGTGGTAAAGAGATAAAGAGGTGCATTAGTGAAGTCCAAATTAATGTTTGTTCGCCCAACTTAGTATTCATTTAAAGAGACCGTCAATGTATATAAAAAAAGAGAAAATCTCATTGTCACGATCCCTGTCCTGCAACAAGGTTGACGCGTTAACTTAAGTTCAATTTTAGTTAGGTTTACTTTTTAAATTGAGCGTATCGACATTTCGATGTCTTAGTAAACCTCGCTAAATTAGTATACATTTCGAATTATTAGGTTTTGATCATAACTAATGAAAAACGTAAAAAACGCTCGTTTTAAAAGATAGCACCCACCTTTAAAGTACTTATCTTCCACTCAATTAGTCAATAGTTTTCGATGACGTTGTGATCAAGAAAGGTGGAAGTGAGTCTTGTAGCTTTTAGCGCGTATTGTACCATTTCCTTATCTGCGAAGTAGAATATAGAAGCGAAGGAAACATGATTAAGACATATAATGTAATCTTTTTTTCAATAATTTTGGTAAATGTACTAAGCTAAAAAACTTTATTTATTTCTTTCTATGTAATCTTAACTAGGACTTGTACCTTTAATTTAGTCGTCATTTTTTCTCATGTCGCTATTAAAGAAAATTTTGTTGGCTTTATTGACTTCTTTATTTTCTTCTGTCGACTCGTTTACCTGCAATGTGTTTAGAAAAAGGAATGATATTGATGCTCAGCGGGTGGTAAAGAGATGACGAGGAGTTTACGAAGTCTATTAGTGATGTCCAAATTATTGTCTGTGTGTCCAACTTTATTATTCATTAAAGGATACCACGTATTTCTCTCGCAAGATAGAGAGGAAACCGTGTTGTCACGTTCCTCCTCGTGTAATAAGGTTGAAGTGTTAACGTTAGTTCGATTTTGGTTAGATTTACTTTTTTAATAGAGTGTATTGACATTTCAATGTCTTAGTAACCTCCCTTAATAAGCATACTTTTGGATCGATTGAACATGGATCATAATTAATGAAAAACGTAAAAACGCTCATTTTAAAAGTTAACACCCACCATTTAAATACTTCTCTACCTCTACATTAGCGATAGTTTCCAGTGTTGTTGAAAAAGGAGAAATTAGTTATGTAGCATTCTTCCCCTATTGTATCTACTTTTTTTCCCTTTGTTGACTCGTTTATCTGCAAGGTGTTTAGAAATAAAAAGGAATAAGTCCGATGCTTTGCGGGTGGTAAAGATATGACGAGGAGTTTATGAGGTGCATTAGTGAAGTTCAAATTATTATTTTTTTTATCCAACCTTTATATTCAATTAAAGAGACCGCCTACATATTTCACAAGAAAGTGAGGAAATCTTGTTGTCACGGTACCCATCATTTAACAAGGTCGAAGCGTTAACTTAATTTCAATTTTGGTTTGGTTTACTTGTTCAATTGAATGTATCACCATTTCAATGTCTTCGTAAACCTCGCTTAATTAGCATACCTTTGGAACTTTTAAGCATGGATCATCACTAATGAAAAACTTAAAAAATGATCATTTTAGAAGATAACACCCACCTTTGTAATAATTCTCTTCAGCTGAATTAGCCGATAGTTTCTGATGACATTGTTGTTAAACGAGAAGAAATGAGTCTTGTAGTGTTTTTTTTTGGTAGGACCTTGTCATATAGTGTTTTGCGCATATTGTGTTGACCCTTTTCTTTTTTCCTTTGTCGACTCGTTTACCTACAAGGTATTTATAAAAAAGGAGTGAGCTCGATGCTCAGCGGGTGGTAAAGAGATAACGTGGTGTATTAGTGAAGTCCAAATTATTGTTTGTTCGCTCAACCTTAGTATTCATTTAAAGAGACCGTCAATATATATAAAAAAAGAGAAAATCTCGTTGTCACGGTCCCGGTCATGTAACAAGGTTGAAGCATTAACTTAAGTTCAATTTTGGTTTGGTTTACTTTTTCAATTGAGCGTATCGACATTTCGATGTCTTAGTAAACCTCGCTAAATTAACATACCTTTGGAACTTTTAAGAATGGAACATCACTAATGAAAAACCAAAAAAAATGCTCATTTTAAAAGATAACACCCATGTTTGTAATACTTCTCTTTTACTGCATGACCCGATAGTTTGCAATGACATTGTTGTTGAACAAGAATAAATGAGCCTTGTAGTGTTTTGCTCCTATTCTATCGACCATTTTCTTTTTTGCTTTGTCGACTCATTTACCTACAAGGTGTTTAGAAAAAAGGAGTAAGCTCGATGCTCAGCGGGTGGTAAAGAGATAATGAGGTGCATTAGTGAAGTCCAAAATATTGTTTGTTCGCCCAACCTTAGAATTCATTTAAAGAGACCGTCAATATATATAAAAAAAGAAAAAATCTCGTTGTCACGGTCCCCGTCGTGTAACAAGGTTGAAGCGTTAACTTAATTTCAATTTTGGATAGGTTTACTTTTTTAATTGAGCGTATCGATATTTTGATGTCTTACTAAACCTCACTAAATTAACATACCTTTGGAACTGTTGAGCTTGGATCATAACTAATGAAAAATGTAAAAAACGCTCGTTTTAAAAGACAACCCCCACCTTTAAAGTACTTCTCTTATGCTCAATTAGTCAATAGTTTTCGATGACATTGTGGTCGAGAGAGGTGGAAGTGAGTCTTGTAGCTTTCAGCATGTATTGTACCATTTCCTTGTCTGCGAAGTAGAATATAGAAACGAAGGAGACATAATTAAGAAATATAATGTAATTTTTTTATCAATAATTTTGGTAAATGTATTAAGCTAAAAAACTTTATTTATTTCTTTATATGTAATCTTAACTAGGACTTGTACCTTTAATTTAGTCATCGTTTTTTCTCATGTCGCTATTAAAGAAAAATTTGTTGGCTTTATTGACTTCTTTCTTTTCTTTTGTCGACTCGTTTACCTGCAATGTGTTTAGAAAAAAAAATGAGTTTGATGCTCAACGGGTGGTAAAGAGATGACGAAGAGTTTACGTAGTCTATTAGTGATGTCCAAATTATTGTCTGTGTGTCCAACCTTATTATTCATTTAAGGATACCTCGTATTTCTCTCTCAAGATAGAGAGGAAATCGCGTTGTCACGTTCCTCCTCGTGTAATAAGGTTGAAACGTTAGCGTTAGTTCGATTTTGGTTAGATTTACTTTTTCAATAGAGTGTATTGACATTTCAATGTCTTAGTAACCACCCTTAATTAGCATACCTTTGGATCGATTAAACATGGATCATAACTAATGAAAAACGTAAAAACGATCATTTTAAAAGTTAACACCAACCATTTAAATACTTCTCTTCCTCTGAATTAGCGATAGTTTCCGATGGCAATGTTGTTGAAAAAGGAGAGATGAGTTATGTAGCATTCTTCTCCTATTGTATCGACTTTTTTTTCCCTTTGTTGACTCATTTATCTGCAAGGTGGTTAGAAATAAAAAGGAATTATTTCGATGCTCTGTGGGTGGTAAAGATATGACGAGGAGTTTATGAGGTGCATTAGTGAAGTCCAAATTATTATTTTTCGCCCAACCTTTGTATTCAATTAAAGAGACCGTCTACATATCTCACAAGAAAGTGAGGAAATCTTTTTGTCACGATACCCATCATTTAGCAAGGTTGAAGCGTTGACTTAATTTCAATTTTGGTTAGGTTTACTTGTTCAATTGAGTGTATCGACATTTCGATGTCTTAGTAAACCTTGTTTAATTAGCATACCTTTGGAACTTTTAAGTATGGATCATCACTAATGAAAAACTAAAAAAATGATCGTTTTAGAAAATAATACCAAACTTTGTAATAATTCTCTTCAACTGAATTAGCCGATAGTTTCCGATGACATTATTGTTGAACGAGAAGAAATGAGTCTTGTAGTGTTTTTTTTGTAGGACCTTGTCTTATAATGTTTTGCACGTATTGTGTCGACCGTTTTCTTTTTTCCTTTGTCGACTCGTTTACCTGCAAGGTATTTAGAAAAAAAGAGTGAGCTCGATGCTCAGCGGGGTTGTAAAGAGATAACAAGGTGCATTAGTGAAGTCCAAATTATTGTTTGTTCGCCCAACTTTAGCATTTATTTGAAGAGACCGTCAATATATCTCAAAAAAGAGAAAATCTCGCGGTCACGATCGCCGTCGTGTAACAAGGTTGAGGCGTTAACATATATTCAATTTTTGTTTGGTTTACTTTTTCAATTGAGCGTATCGACATTTCGATGTCTTAGTAAATCTCATTAAATTAGCATACCTTTGAAACTTTTAAGCATGGATCATCACTAATGAAAAACAAAAAAATATGCTCGTTTGAAAAAATAACAGCCACCTTTGTAATACTTCTCTTCTACTGCATTAGCCGATAGTTTCCGATGAAATTGTTGTTAAACGAGAATAAATGACTCTTGTAGTGTTTTGTGCGTATTCTATCGAGCATTTTCTTTTTTCCTTTTTTATCAACTCATTTACCTGCTAGGTGTTTTGAGAAAAAGGAGTGAGCTTGATGCTCAGCGGGTGGTAAAGAGATAACAAGGTGCATTAGTGAAGTCCAAATTACTGTTTGTTTGCCCAACGTTAGTATTCATTTAAAGAGACCGTCAATATATATAAAAAAAAGAAAAAATCTCATTGTCACAGTCCCCGTCATGTAACAAAGTTGAAGTGTTAACTTAAATTCAATTTTGGTTATGTTTACTTTTTCAATTGAGCGTATCGACATTTCGATGTCTTAGTAAACCTTGCTAAATTAGCATACATTTGGAACTTTTAAGAATGGAACATCACTAATAAAAAACCAAAAAAATGTTCGTTTTAAAAGATAACGCCCACATTTGTAATACTTCTCTTTTACTGTGTTAGTCAATAGTTTCCAATGATAATGTTGTTGAGCGAGAATAAATGAACCTTGTAGTGTTTTGCGCCTATTCTATCGACCATTTTCTTTTTTCTTTGTCGACTCGTTTACCTGCAAGGTGTTTAGAAAAAAAAGGAGTGAGCTCAATGCTCAACGGGTGGTAAAGAAATAACGCGGTGCATTAGTGAAGTCCAAATTATTGTATGTTCGCCTAACCTTAGTATTTATTTAAAGAGATCGTTAATATATGTAAAAAAAGAAAAAATCTCATTGTCACGGTCCCCGTCGTGTAACAAGGTTGAAGCGCTAACTTAATTTCAATTTTGGTTAAGTTTACTTTTTTAATTGAGCGTATCGACATTTTGATGTCTTAGTAAACCTCCTAAATTGCCATACCTTTGGAACTGTTGGGCTTAGATCATAACTAATGAAAAATGTAAAAAACGATTGTTTTAAAAGATGACACCCACCTTTAAAGTACTTCTCTTCCGCTCAATTAGTCGATAGTTTTCGATGACGTTGTGGTCGAGAGGTGGAAGTGAGTCTTGTAGCGTTCAGCGAGTATTATAACATTTCCTTGTATGCGAAGTAGAATATAGAAGCGAAGGAAACATGATTAAAACATATAATGTAATCTTTTTCATCAATAATTTTGGTAAATGTATTAAGCTAAAAAACTTTATTTATTTCTTTCTATGTAATCTTAACTAGGACTTGTACCTTTAATTTAGTCGTCGTTTTTTCTCATGTCGCTATTAAAGAAAAATTTGTTGGCTTTATTGACTTCTTTCTTTTCTTTTGTCGACTCGTTTACCTGCAATATGTTTAGAAAAAGTAATGAGCTTGATACGCAGTGGGTGGTAAAGAGATGACGACGAGTTTACGTAGTCTATTAGTAATGTCCAAATTATTGTCTGTGTGTCCAACCTTAGTATTCATTTAAGGATACCACGTATTTCTCTCGCAAGATAGAGAGGAAACCGCGTTGTCACGTTCCTCTTCGTGTAATAAGGTTGAAGCGTTAACGTTAGTTCGATTTTGGTTAGATTTACTTTTTCAATAGAGCGTATTGACATTTCAATGTCTTAGTAACCTTCCTTAATTAGCATACGTTTCGATCGATTGAACATGGATCATAACTAATGAAAATTGTAAAAACACTCATTTTAAAAGCTAACACCCACCATTTAAATACTTCTATTCATCTGAATTAGCGATAGTTTCTGATGGCAATGTTGTTGAAAAAGGAGAAATGAGTTATGTAGCATTCTTCCCCTATTATATCTACTTTTTTTTCCTTTGTTGACTCGTTTATCTACAAGGTGTTTAGAAATAAAAAGGAATAAGTTCGATGCTCTGCGGGTGGTAAAATTATGACGAGGAGTTTATGAGGTGCATTAGTGAAGTCCAAATTATTATTTTTTTGTCCAACCTTTATATTCAATTAAAGAGATCGTCTACATATTTCACAAGAAAGTGAGGAAATCTTGTTGTCACGGTACCCATTATTTAACAAGGTCGAAGCATTAACTTAATTTCAATTTTGGTTAGGTTTACTTGTTCAATTGAATGTATCGACATTTCGATGTCTTCGTAAACCTCGCTTAATTAGCATACCTTTGGAACTTTTAAGTATGGATCATCACTAATGAAAAACTTAAAAAATGATCATTTTAGAAGATAACACCCACCTTTGTAATAATTCTCTTCAGCATAATTAGCCGATAGTTTCCGATAAAATTGTTGTTGAACGAGAATAAATGAGTCTTGTAGTGTTTTGCGCGTATTTTATCAACCATTTTCTTTTTTCCTTTATCAACTAGTTTACCTGCAAGGTGTTTAGAAAAAAAGGAGTAAGCTCGATGCTCAACGGGTGGTAAAAAGATAACGAGGTGCATTAGTGAAGTCCAAATTATTGTTTGTTCGCCCAACATTAGTATTCACTTAAAGAGGCCGTCACAATATATAAAAAAAGAGAAAATCTCGTTGTCACGGTCCCCGTCGTGTAACAAAGTTGAAGTGTTAACTTAAATTCAATTTTTGGTTAGATTTACTTTTTCATTTGAACGTATCGACATATCGATGTCTTAGTAAACCTCGCTAAATTAGCATATCTTTGGATCTTTTAAGAATGGAACATTACTAATGAAAAACAAGAAAAATGCTCGTTTTATAAAATAACACCCACTTTTGTAATACTTCTCTTTTACTGCATTAGCCGATAGTTTCCAATGACATTGTTGTTGAACGAGAATAAATGAGTCTTGTAATGTTTTGCGCCTATTCTATCGACCATTTTCTTTTTTTTGTCAACTCGTTTAACTACAAGGTGTTTAGAAAAAAAGGATTGAGTTCGATGCTCAGCTGGTGGTAAAGAGATAACGAGGTTCATTAGTGAAGTCCAAATTATTGTTTGTTCACCCAACCTTAGTATTCATTTAAAGAGACCATCAATATATATATATAAAAAAGAGTAAATCTCATTGTCACGATCCCCTTCGTGTAACTAGGTTAAAGCATTAACTTAAGTTCAATTTTGGTTAGGTTTACTTTTTCAATTGAGCGTATCGACATTTCGATGTCTTAGTAAACCTCGCTAAATTAGCATACCTTTGGATCTTTTAAGAATGGAACATTACTAATGAAAAACAAGAAAAATGCTCGTTTTATAAGATAACACCCACTTTTGTAATACTTCTCTTTTAGTGCATTAGCCGAAAGTTTCCAATGACATTATTGTTGAACGAGAATAAATGAGCCTTGTAGTATTTTGCGCCTATTCTATCGAGCATTTTCTTCTTTTCTTTGTCGACTCGTTTACCTGCAAGGTGTTTAGAAAAAAAGGAGTGAGCTCGATGCTCTGCGGGTGGTAAAGAGATAACGAGGCGCATTAATGAAGTCCAAATTATTGTTTGTTCGCCCAACCTTTCTATTCATTTAAAGAGACCGTCAATATATATAAAATAAAGAAAAAATCTCGTTGTCACGGTCCCCGTCGCGTAACAAGGTTGAAGCGTTAACTTAATTTCAATTTTGGTTAGCTTTACTTTTTTAATTAAGTGTATCAACATTTCGATGTTTTAGTAAACCTCGCTAAATTAGCGTACCTTTGGAACTGTTGGGCTTTGATCATAACTAATGAAAAACGTAAAAAACGATCGTTTTAAAAGATAGCACCCACCTTTAAAGTACTTCTCTTCTGCTCAATTAGTCTACAGTTTTTGATGACGTTGTGGTCGAGAGAGGTGGAAGTGAGTCTTGTAGCTTTAAGTGCGTATCGTACCATTTCCTTGTCTGCGAAGTAGAATATAGAAGCGAAGGAAACATGATTAGGACATATAATGTAATCTTTTTATCAGTAATTTAGGTTAATATATTGAACTAAAAAACTTTATTTATTTCTTTCTATGTAATCTTAACTAGGACTTGTACCTTTAATTTAGTCGTCATTTTTTTTACGTCGCTATTAAAGAAAAATTTGTTGGCTTCATCAACTTCTTTCTTTTCCTTTGTCAACTTGTTTACCTGCAATGTTTTTAGAAAAATGAATGAGATTGATGTTCGGTGGGTGGTAAAGAGATGACGAGGAGTTTATGAGGTCTATTAGTGATGTCCAAATTATTGTTTGTGCGTCCAACCTTAGTGTTCATTTAAGGATACTATATGTTTCTCTCGCAAGATAAAGAGGAAACTGCGTTGTCACTGTCCTCCTCGTATAACAAGGTTGAAGCGTTGATGTTAGTTCGATTTTTGGTTAGATTTACTTCCGTTGAATTATTGATAGTTTCCGATAACAGTGTTGTTGAAAAAAGAGAGATGAGTTATATAGCATTCTTCCCCTATTGTACCGATTTTTTTCCTTTATAGACACGTTTATTTGCAAGGTATTTAGAAAAAAAAAAAAAGAATAAGTTCGATGTTCAGCAGGTTATAAAGAGATAACGAGGAGTTTACGAGGTACATTAGTGAAGTTCAAATTATTGTTTTTTGGCCTAACCTTGGTATTCATTTAAAGAGACCATCTACATGTCTCACAAGAAAGTGAGGATATCTCCTTGTCACGGTACCCATCACGTAACAAGGTTGAAGCGTTAACTAATTTCAATTTTGGTTAGGTTTACTTTTTCAATTGAGCGTATCAACATTTCGATGTCTTAGTAAACCTCGATAAATTAGCATACCTTTAAAACTTTTAAGCATGAATCGTCACTAATGAAAAACGTAAAAAATGCTCGTTTTAAAAGATAACACCCACCTTTGTACTACTTCTCTTCTGCTGAATTAGCCAATAGTTTCCGATGACATTGTTGTTAAACGAGAATAAATGAGTCTTGTAGTGATTTGCGCGTATTCTATCGACCATTTTCTTTTTCCTTTGTTGACTCGTTTACCTGCAAGGTGTTTAGAAAAAAAAGGAGTGAGTTCGATGCTCAACGGGTGGTAAAGAGATAACGAGGTGCATTAGTGAAGTTCAAATTATTGTTTGTTCGCCCAACCTTAGTATTCATTTAAAGAGACCGCCAATATATCTCAAAAAAAGAGAAAATCTCGTTGTCACAGTCGTCATCGTGTGACAAGGTTAAAGCGTTAACTTAAGTTCAATTTTGGTTAGGTTTACTTTTTTAATTGAGAGTATCGATATTTTGATGCCTTCGTATTCCTCGCTAAATTAGCATACCTTTGGAAGTTTTTGGCTTTGATCATAACTAATGAAAAAAGTAAAAAAAACATTTGTTTTAAAAGATAATACGCACCTTTGTAATACTACTTTTCGACTGAATTAGCTTAATAGTTTCCGGTAACATTGTTGATGAACAAGAAGAAATTAGTCTTGTAGTGTTTTGCGCGTATTGTATCGACCATTTTCTTTTTTCCTTTGTCGACTTGTAAACCTGCAAGGTGTTTAGACAAAAAAGAAGTGAGCTCGATGCTCAACTGGTGGTAAAGAGATAATGAGGTGCATTAGTGAAGTCCAAATTATTGTTTGTTCGCCTAACCTTGGTATTCATTTAAAGAGACCGTCAATATATATAAAAAAAAGAGAAAATCTCGTTGTCACGGTCCCCGTCATGTAAAAAGGTTGAATCGTTAACTTAAGTTCAATTTTGGTTAGGTTTACTTTTTCAATTGAGTGTATCAACATTTCAATGTCTTAGTAAACCTCGATAAATTAATATACCTTTGGAACTTTTAAGCATGGATCATCACTAATGAAAAACGTAAAAAATGCTCATTTTAAAAGATAACATCAACCTTTGAATAATTCTTTTCAGCTGATTTAGCCGATAGTTTCCGATAAAATTGTTGTTGAACGAGAAAAAATTAGTCTTGTAGTGTTTTGCGCGTATTGTATCGACCATTTTCCTTTTTCCTTTGTCGACTCGTTTACCTGCAAGGTGTTTAGAAAAAAAAGGAGTGAGCTCGATGCTCAGCAGGTGGTAAAGAGATAATGAGGTGAATTAGTGAAGTCCAAATTATTGTTTGTTCGCCCATCCTTAGTATTCATTTAAAGAGACCGTCAATATATCTAAAAAAGAGAAAATCTTGTTGTCACGGTCGCCGTCGTGTAACAAGGTTGAAGTGTTAACTTAATTTCATTTTTGGTTAGGTTTACTTATTTAATTGAGTGTATCGACATTTCGATGTCTTAGTAAACCTCGCTAAATTAGCATACTTTTGGAACTTTTAAGCATGGATCATCACCAATGAAAAACATAAAAAATACTCATTTTAAAAGATAACACCTACCTTTGTAATACTTCTCTTCTGCTGAATTAGCCGATAGTTTCCGATAACATCATTGTTGAACGAGAAGAAATGAGTCTTGTGGTGTTTTGCGCATATTATATCGACCATTTTTTTCCTTTGTTGACTCGTTTACCTGCAAATGTGTTTAGAAAAAAAAAAGGAATGAGCTCAATGCTCAGCGGGTGGTAAAGAGATGACGAGGTGCATTAGTGAAGTCCAAATTATTGTTTGTTCGTCCAACCTTAGTATTCATTTAAAGAGACCATCAATATATGTATATATATAAGAGAAAATCTCGTTGTAATGGTCCCCATCGTGTAACAAGGTTGAAGAGTTAACTTAAGTTCAATTTTTGTTAGGTTTACTTTTTCAATTGAGCGTATCGACATTTTGATGTCTTAGTAAACCTCGCTAAATTAGCATACCTTTGAAACTTTTGGGCTTGGATCATAACTAATGAAAAACGCAAAAAATTCTCGTTTTAAAAGATAACACCCACCTTTAAAGTACTTCTCTTTCACTCAATTAGTAGATAGTTTTCGATTACGTTGGGGTCGAGAGAGGTGGAAGTGAGTCTTTTAGCTTTCAACGCGTATCTTTCCGTTTCCTTGTTTACGAAGTAGAATATAGAAGCGAAAGAAACGTGATTAAGAAATGTAATGTAATCTCTTTTATCAATAATTTTGGTAAATGTATTAAATTAAAAAACTTTATTTATTTCTTTTTATGTAATTTTAACTAGGACTTGTACCTTTAATTTAGTCATCATTTTTTCTCATTTTGTTATTAAAGAAAAAATTATTGGCTTCATTGACTTCTTTCTTTTCCTTTGTCGACTCGTTTACCTGCAATGTGTTTTGAAAAAGGAATGAGCTTGATGCTTAGCTGCTGGTAAAGAGATGACGAGGAGTTTACAAAGTCAATTAGTGATATGCAAATTATTGTTTATGCATCCAACCTTAGTATTCATTTAAGGATACCATGTACTTCTCTCGCAAGATAGAGAGGAAACCGCGTTGTCACGTTCCTCCTCGTATAATAAGGTTGAAGCGTTAACATTATATCGATTTTGGTTAGATTTACTTTTTCAATAGAGTGTATTGACATTTCAATGTCTTAGTAAAACTCCATTAATTAGCATACCTTTTGGATCGATTGAACATGGATCATAACTAATGAAAAACGTAAAAATGCTCCTTTTAAAAGTTAACACCCACCTTTGAAATACTTCACTTATGCTTAAGTAACGATAGTTTCCAATGATAATTTTGTTACAAGGGGAGAAATGAGTTATATAGCATTCTTTCCCTATTGTACCGATTTTATTTTTTCCTTTGTCGAATCGTTTATCTGCAAGGTGTTTAGAAAAAAAAAGAATGAGTTCGATGCTCAGCGGGTGGTAAAGAAATGATGAGGAGTTTAGATGTGCATTAGTGAAATCTAAATTATTGTTTGTTCGCCAACCTTTATATTCATTTAAAGTGACCATCTACATATATCATAAGAAAGTGAGGAAATCTCGTTCTCACGGTACCCATCACGTAACAAGGTTGAAGCGTTAACTTAATTTCAATTTTGGTTAGGTTTACTTGTTCAATTGAGTGTATCGATATTTCGATGTCTTAGTAAACCTCACTAAACAAACATACCTTTGGAACTTTTAAGCATCGATCATCACAAATGAAAAATGTAAAAAATGCTCGATTTAAAAGATAACACCCACCTTTGTAATACTTCTTTTCTGCTAAATTAGCCGATAGTTTCCGATGACACTGTTGTTGAATGAGAAGAAATGAGTCTTTTAGTGTTTAGCGCATATTGTATTGACCATTTTCCTTTTTCCTTTATCGACACGTTTACCTGCAAAGTGCTTACAAAAAAAGAAGTGAGCTCGATGCTCAGCGGGTCGTAAAGAGATAACGAGGTGCCTTAGTGAAATCCAAATTATTGTTTGTTCGCCCAACCTTAGTGGTCATTAAAGAGACCATCAATATATATATATATACATAAATGAAAATCTCGTTGTCATGGTCCTTGTCGTGTGACAAGGTTGAAGCGTTAACTTAAGTTCAATTTTGGTTAGGTTTACTTTTTTAATTGAGCGTATCAACATTTTGATGTCTTAGTAAACTTCGCTAATTAGCATACCTTTGAAACTTTTTGGTTTGGATCATAACTAATGAAAAACAGAAAAAATGCTCGTTTTAAAAGATAACACCCACATTTAAAGTGCAGCTCTTCCGCTCAATTAGCCAATAGTTTTCGATTACGTTGTGGTCGAGAGAGGTGGAAGTGGGTCTTGTAGCATTCAACGCATATCGTACCATTTCCTTGTCTACGAAGTAAAATATAGAAGCAAATGAAACAAAATTAATACATATAATGTAATCTTTTTATCAATAATTTTGGTTAATGTATTAAACTAAAAAACTTTATTTCTTTCTATGCAATCTTATCTGAGCTTGTACCTTAAATTTAATTGTCATTTATCTGCAAGGTGTTTAGAAAAAAAGGAGTGAGATCGATGCTCAGCGGGTGGTAAAGAGATAACGAGGTGCATTAGTGAAGTCCAAATTATTGTTTGTTCGTCCAACCTTAGTATTCATTTAAAGAGACTGTCAATATATCTAAAAAAAAAGAAAATTTCGTTGTCACGGTCCCAATCGTGTAACAAGGTTGAAACGTTAACTTAAGTTTAATTTTGGTTAGGTTTACTTTTTCAATTAAACGTATTGACATTTCGATGTCTTAGTAAACCTCGCTAAATTAGCATTCCTTTAGAACTTTTAGGCTTGGATCATAACTAATGAAAAACGTAAAAAACGCTCGTTTTAAAAGATAACACCCACCTTTAAAGTACATCTCTTCTGCTCAATTAGTCGATAGTTTTCGATTAAGTTATGGTCAGGAGAGGTGGAAGCGAGTCTTGTAGCATTCAGCGCGTATCGTACTATTTCCTTATCTAAGAAGTAGAATATAGAAGCGAAGGAAACATGATTAAGACATATAATGTAATCTTTTTTATCAATAATTTTGGTTAATGTATTAAACTAAAATTTTTTTATATATTTCTTTCTATGCAATCTTTTCTGAGCTTGTACCTTAAATTTAATCATCATTTTTTTTCATGTCACTATTAAAGAAAAATTTGTTGGCTTCATCGACTTCTTTCTTTTCCTTTGTCGACTCGTTTACACAAATATGTTTAGAAAAAAGAAGGAGCTTGATGCTCAGTGGGTGGTAAACAGATGACGAGGAGTTTACGAAGTTTATTAATTATGTCGAAATTATTGTTTGTACATCCAACCTTAGTATTAAATTAAGGATACCATGTATATCTCTCGCAAGATAGAGAGGAAATCGCGTTGTCATGTTTTTTCTCATGTAATAAAGTTGAAGCGTTAACGTTACGTTCGACTTTGGTTAGATTTTCTTTTTCAATAGAGTGTATAGACATTTCAATGTCTTAGCAAACCTCCCTTAATTAGCATACCTTTGGATCGATTGAATATGGATCATAACTAATGAAAAACGTAAAAACGCTCCTTTTAAAAGTTAACACCCACCTTTGAAATACTTATCTTCCGCTGAAGTAGCAATAGTTTTCGATGACAGTGTTGTTAATAGGGAAGAAATGTGTTATATAGCATTCATCCTCTATCGTACCGACTTTTTTTTTTCCTTTGTCGATTCGTTTATCTGCATGGTGTTTGGAAAAAAAAGGAATGAGCTCGATGTTTAGCGGGTGGTAAAGAGATGACGAGGATTTTATGAGGTGCATTAGTGAAGTTCAAATTATAGTTTGCTCGCCCAACCTTTATATTCATTTAAAGAGACCGTCTAAATATCTCACAAGAAAGTAAGGAAATATCATTGTCACAGTACCCATCACGTAACAAGGTTGAAGCGTTAACTTAATTTCAATTTTGGTTAAGTTTAATTGTTCAGTTGAGTGTGTCGACATTTCGATGTCTTAGTAAACCTCGCTAAATTAGCATACCTTTGAAACTTTTAAGCATGGATCATCACTAATGAAAAACATAAGAAAATGCTCGTTTTAAAAGATAACACACACATTGTAATACTTCCCTTCTGCTGAATTAACTGATAGCTTACGATGACATTGTTGTTGAACAAGAAGAAATGATTCATGAGTGTTTTGCGCGTAGTGTATCGATCATTTTCTTTTTTCCTTTGTCGACTCATTTATCTGCAAGGTGTAGAAAAAAAGGAGTGAGCTTGATGCTCAGTGGGTGGTAAAGAGATAACGAGGTGCATTAGTGAAGTCCAAATTATTGTTTGTTCGTCCAACCTTAGTATCATTTAAAGAGACCGTCAATATATCTAAAAAAAACAGAAAATTTTGTTGTCACAGTCCCTATCGTGTAACAAGGTTGAAGCATTAACTTAAGTTCAATTTTGGTTAGGTTTACTTTTTCAATTAAACGTGTTGACATTTCGATGTCTTAGTAAACCTCGCTAAATTAGCATTCCTTTAGAACTTTTAGGCTTGGATCATAACTAATGAAAAACGTAAAAAACGTTCGTTTTAAAAGATAACACCCACCTTTAAAGTACATCTCTTCTGCTCAATTAGTCGATAGTTTTTGATTAAGTTATGGTCAGGAGAGGTGGAAGCGAGTCTTGTAGCATTCAGCGCGTATCGTACTATTTCCTTATCTGCGAAGTAGAATATAGAAGCGAAGGAAACATGATTAAGACATATAATGTAATCTTTTTTATCAATAATTTTGGTTAATGTATTAAACTAAAATTTTTTTATATATTTCTTTCTTTGCAATATTATCTGAGCTTGTACCTTAAATTTAATCGTCATTTTTTTTTCATGTCACTATTAAAGAAAAATTTGTTGGTTTCATCAACTTCTATCTTTCCCTTTGTCGACTCGTTTACCTGCAACATGTTTAAAAAAAGGAATGAGCTTGATGCTCAGCGGGTGGTAAAAAGATGACGAGGAGTTTACAAAGTTTATTAATGATGTCCAAATTATTGTTTGTGAATCAAACCTTAGTATTCATTTAAGGTTTCCATGTATATCTTTCGCAAGATAAAGAGGAAATCGCGTTGTCATGTTCTTCCTCGTGTAATAAAGTCGAAGCGTTAACGTTACGTTTGACTTTGGTTAGATTTTCTTTTTCATTGAGTGTATAGACATTTTAATGTCTTAGTAAACCTCCCTTAATTAGCATACCTTTGGATTGATTGAATTTGGATCATAACTAATGAAAAACGTAAAAACGCTCCTTTTAAAAGTTAACACCCACCTTTGAAATACTTATCTTCCGCTGAAGTAGCAATAGTTTCCGATGACAGTATTGTTGATAGGGAAGAAATGTGTTATCTAGCATTCTTCCACTATCATATGGACTTTTTTTTCCTTTGTCGACTCGTTTATCTGCAAGGTGTTTAGAAAAAAAAGAAAAAGGAATGAGCTCGATGTTTAGCGGGTGGTAAAGAGATGACGAGGAGTTTACGAGGTGCATTAGTGCAGTTGAATTATTGTTTGTTCGCCCAACCTTTATATTCATTTAAAGAGACCGTCTAAATATCTCACAAGAAAGTAAGGAAATATCATTGTCACAGTATCCATCACGTAACAAGGTTGAGGCATTAACTTAATTTCAATTTTGGTTAAGTTTAATTGTTCAATTGAGTGTGTCGACATTTCGATGTTTTAGTAAACCTCGCTAAATTAGCATACCTTCGAAACTTTTAAGCATGGATCATCACTAATGAAAAACATAAGAAAATGCTCGTTTTAAAAGATAACACCCACCTTTGTAATACTTCCCTTCTGCTTAATTAACTGATAGTTTCCGATGACATTGTTGTTGAACGAGAAGAAATGATTCATGAGTGATTTGCGCGTAGTGTATCGATAATTTTCTTTTTTCCTTTGTCGACTCATTTATCTGCAAGGTGTTTAGAAAAAAAGGAGTGAGATCGATGCTCAGCGGGTGGTAAAGAGATAACGAGGTGCATTAGTGAAGTCCATATTATTGTTTGTTCGTCCAACCTTAGTATTTATTTAAAGAGACCGTCAATGTATCTCAAAAAAAAGAAAATTTCGTTGTCACGGTCCTCGTCGTGTAACAAGGTTGAAGCGTTAACTTAAGTTCAATTTTGGTTAGGTTTACTTTTTCAATTAAACGTATTGACATTTCGATGTCTTAGTAAACCTCGCTAAATTTGCATTCCTTTAGAACATTTGGCTTTGGATCATAGCTAATGAAAAACGTAAAAAATGCTCCTTTTAAAAGATAACACCCACCTTTAAAGTACATCTCTTCTGCTCAATTAGTCGATAGTTTTCGATTAAGTTATGGTCAGGAGAGGTGGAAGTGAGTCTTGTAGGATTCAGCGCGTATCGTACTATTTCCTTATCTGCGAAGTAGAACATAGAAGCGAAGGAAACATGATTAAGACATATAATGTAATCTTTTTTATCAATAATCTTGGTTAATGTATTAAAGTAAAATTTTTATATATATTTCTTTCTTTGCAGTCTTATCTAAGCTTGTACCTTAAATTTAATTGTCATTTTTTCTCATGTCACTATTAAAGAAAAATTTGTTGTCCTCATCGACTTCTTTCTTTTCCTTTGTCGACTCATTTACCTGCAATATGTTTAGAAAAAGAAATGAGCTTGATGCTCAGCGGGTGGTAAAAAAATGACGAGGAGTTTATGAAGTTTATTAATGATGTCCAAATTATTGTTTGTGAATCCAACCTTAGTATTCATTTAAGGATACCATGTATATCTCTCGCAAGATAAAGAGGAAATCGCGTTGTCATGTTCTTCCTCGTGTAATAAAGTCGAAGCGTTAACGTTACGTTTGACTTTGGTTAGATTTTCTTTTTCATAGAGTGTATCGACATTTTAATGTCTTAGTAAACCTCCCTTAATTAACATACCTTTGGATCGATTGAATATGGATCATAACTAATGAAAAATGTAAAAACGCTCCTTTTAAAAGTTAACACCCACCTTTGAAATACTTATCTTCCGTTGAAGTAGCAATAGTTTCCGATGACAGTGTTGTTGATAGGGAAGAAATATGTTATATAGCATTCTTCGTCTATTGTATCGACTTTTTTTTTCCTTTGTAGACACGTTTATCTGCAAGGTATTTAGAAAAAAAAAAGGAATGAGCTCGATGTTTAGCGGGTGGTAAAGAGATGACGAGGAGTTTACGAGGTGCATTAGTGAAGTTCAAGTTACTATTTGTTCGCCCAACCTTTATATTCATTTAAAGAGACCGTCTAAATATCACACAAGAAAGTAAGGAAATATCATTGTCACAGTACCCATCACGTAACATGGTTGAAACGTTAACTTAATTTCAATTTTGGTTAAGTTTAATTGTTCAATTGAGTGTGTTGACATTTCGATGTCTTAGTATACCTCGCTAAATTAGCATACCTTTGAAACTTTTAAGCATGGATCATCACTAATGAAAAACATAAGAAAATGCTCGTTTTAAAAGATAACACCCACCTTTGTAATACTTCCCTTCTGCTGAATTAACTGATAGTTTCCGATGACATTGTTGTTGAACGAGAAGAAATGATTCATGAGTGTTTTGCGCGTAATGTATCGATCATTTTCTTTTTTCCTTTGTCGACTCATTTATCTGCAAGGTGTTTAGAAAAAAAGGAGTGAGTTCGATGCTCAGCGGGTGGTAAAGAGATAACGAGGTGCATTAGTGAAGTCCAATTTATTGTTTGTTCGTCCAACCTTAGTATTCATTTAAAGAGACCATCAATATATCTCAAAAAAAAGAAAATTTTGTTGTCACGGTCCCAATCGTGTAACAAGGTTGAAACGTTAACTTAAGTTCAATTTTAGTTAGGTTTACTTTTTCAATTAAACGTATTGACATTTCGATGTCTTAGTAAACCTCGCTAAATTAGCATTCCTTTAGAACTTTTAGGCTTGGATCATAACTAATGAAAAACGTAAAAAACGCTCGTTTTTTAAGATAACACCCACCTTTAAAGTACATCTCTTCTGCTCAATTAGTCGATTGTTTTCGATTAAGTTATGGTCAGGAGAGGTGGAAGCGAGTCTTGTAGCATTCAGCGCTTATCGTACTATTTCCTTATCTGCGAAGTAGAATATAGAAGCGAAGGAAACATGATTAAGACATATAATGTAATCTTTTTTATCAATAATTTTGGTTACTGTATTAAACTAAAATTTTTTTATATATTTCTTTCTATGAAATCTTATCTGAGCTTGTACCTTAAATTTAACTGTCATTTTTTTCATGTCACTATTAAAGAAAAATTTGTTGGCTTCATCGACTTCTTTCTTTTCCTTTGTCGACCGTTTACCTGCAATATGTTTAGAAAATGGAATGAGCTTGATGCTCAGTGGGTGGTAAAGAGATGACGAGGAGTTTTCGAAGTTTATTAATGATGTCCAAATTATTGTTTGTGCATCCAACCTTAGTATTCATTTAAGGATACCATGTATACCTCTCGCAAGATAGAGAGGAAATTGCGTTGTCATGTTTTTCCTCGTGTAGTAAAGTTGAAGCGTTAATGTTACGTTCGACTTTGGTTAGATTTTCTTTTTCAATAGAGTTTATAGACATTTCAATGTCTTAGTAAACCTCCCTTAATTAGCATACCTTTGGATCGATTGAATATGGATCATAACTAATGAAAAACGTAAAAACGCTCCTTTTAAAAGTTAACACCCACCTTTGAAATACTTATCTTCTGCTGAAGTAGCAATAGTTTCTGATGACAGTGTTGTTGATAAGGAAGAAATGTGTTATCTAGCATTCTTCCTCTATCGTACCGACTTTTTTTTCCTTTGTCGACTCGTTTATCTGCAAGGTGTTTAGAAAAAAAAGGAATGAGCTCGATGTTTAGCGGGTGGTAAAGAGATGACGAGGAGTTTACAAGGTGCATTAGTGAAGTTCGAATTATTTTTTGTTTGCCCAACCTTTATATTCATTTAAAGAGACCGTCTAAATATCTCACAAGAAAGTAAGGAAATATCATTGTCACAGTACCCATCATGTAACAAGGTTGAAGCGTTAACTTAATTTCAATTTTGGTTAAGTTTAATTGTTCAATTGAGTGTGTCGACATTTCGATGTCTTAGTAAACCTCGCTAAATTAGCATACCATTGGAACTTTTAAGCATGGATTTTCACTAATGAAAAACTTAAAAAATGCTCGTTTTAAAAGGTAACACACACCTTTGTAATACTTCTCTTCTGCTGAATTTGCCGATAGTTTCTGTTGAACGAGAAGAAATGAGACTTGTAGTGTTTTGCCCATATTGTATTGACCATTTTCTTTTTTCCTTTGTCGACTCGTTTACCAGCAAGGTTTTTAGAAAAAAAGGAGTGAGCTCGATGCTCAGCAAGTGGTAAAAAGATTACGAGGTGCATTAGTGAAGTCGAAATTATTGTTTATTCACCCAACCTTTGTATTCATTTAAAGAGACCGTCAATATATCTCAAAAAAAAGAAAATCTCTTTGTCACAGTCGTCATCGTGTAACAAGGTTGAAGCGTTAACTTAAGTTCAATTTTGGTTAGGATTACTTTTTCAATTGAGCGTATCGACAATTTGATGTCTTAGTAAACCTCGCTAAATTAGCATACCTTTGAAACTTTTGCGCTTAGATCATAACTAATGAAAAATGTAAAAAATGCTTGTTTTAATAGATAACACCCACCTTTAAAGTACTTTTCTTCCACTCAATTAGTCGATAGTTTTCGATGACGTTGTGGTCGAGAGAGGTGGAAGTGAGTCTTGTAGCTTTCAACGCGTATCGTACCATTTCCTTGTCTGTAAAGTAAAATATAGAATAGAAGTAAACATGATTAAGACATACAATGTTATCCTTTTTATCAATAATTTTGGTTAATGTATTAAACTAAAACACTTTATTTATTTCTTTCTATGTAATCTTAACTAGGACTTGTACCTTTAATTTAGTCGTCATTTTCTCTCATGTCGCTATTAAAGAAAATATTATTCGCTTCATCGACTTCTTTCTTTTCCTTTGTCGACCCGTTTACCTATAATGTATTTAGAAAAAGGAATGAGCTTGATGTTCAGCGGGTGGTAAAGAGATGATGAGGAGTTTACGAAGTCTATTAGTGATGTCCAAATTATTGTTGTACGTCCAACCTTAGTATTCATTTAATGCTACCATGTATTTCTCTCGCAAGAGAGAGAGAGAGAGAGAGAGAGAGAGAGAGTGAGGAAACTGCGTTGTCACGTTCCTCCTCGTGTAATAAGGTTGAAGCGTTAACATTAGTTTGATTTCGGTTAGAGGAAACTGCGTTGTCACGTTCCTCCTCGTGTAATAAGGTTGAAGCGTTAACATTAGTTTGATTTCGGTTAGATTTACTTTGTCAATAGATAGTATAGACATTTCAATGTCTTAATAAACCTCCCTTAATTAGCATACCCCTTTGGATCAATTGAACATGGATCATAACTAATGAAAAATGTAAAAAGGCTCCTTTTAAAAGTTAATACCCATCTTTGAAATACTTGTCTTCTACTGAAGAAGCAATAGTTTTCGATGACAGTGTTGTTGCAAGGAGAGAAATGAGTTATATAGCATTCTTCC
The DNA here is from genome assembly GCA_039657345.1 of Stephania japonica. Classification (NCBI taxonomy): domain Eukaryota; kingdom Viridiplantae; phylum Streptophyta; class Magnoliopsida; order Ranunculales; family Menispermaceae; genus Stephania; species Stephania japonica. The sequence continues at coordinate 77,112,406 of CM077556.1, forward strand.
CCTATTGTACTAACTTTTTTTTTCCTTTGTCGCACGTTTATCTGCAAGGTGATTAGAAAAAAAAAAGGAATGAGTTCAATGCTCAGCGGGTGCTAAAGAGATGACAAGGAGTTTATGAGGTGCATTAGTGAAGTCCAAATTATTGTTTGTTCGCCTAACCTTTGTATTCATTTAAAGAGACCGTCTACATATCTCACAAGAAAGTGAGGAAATCTCGTTGTCACAGTACCCATCACGTAACAAGGTTGAAGCGTTAATTTAATTTCAATTTTGGTTAGGTTTGCTTGTTCAATTGAGTGTATCGACATTTCGACGTCTTAGTAAACCTCACTAAATTAGCATACCTCTGTAACTTTTAAGCAGGGATCATCACTAATGAAAAACGTAAAAAATGCTCGTTTTAAAAAATAACACCCACCTTTGTAATACTTCTCTTCTGCAAAATTAGCCGATAGTTTCCGATGACATTGTAGTTGAACGAGAAGAAATGAGTCATGAGTGCTTTGCGCTTATATATTGTATCGATCATTTTCTTTTTTCCTTGGTCGACTCATTTATCTGCAAGGTGTTTAGAAAAAAAGGAGTGAGCTCGATGCTCAGCGGGTGGTAAAGAGATAACGAGGTGCATTAGTGAAGTCCAAATTATTGTTTGTTCTTCCAACCTTAGTATTCATTTAAAGAGACCATCAATATATCTCAAAAAAAAGAAAATTTCATTGTCACGGTCCCCGTCGTGTAACAAGGTTGAAGCGTTAACTTAAGTTCAATTTTGGTTAGGTTTACTTTTTCAAAAAAACGTATTGACATTTCGATGTCTTAGTAAACTTCGCTAAATAAGCATTCCTTTAGAACTTTTGGCCTTGGATCATACCTAATGAAAAACGTCAAAAATGCTCGTTTTAAAAGATAACACCCACCTTTAAAGTAAATCTCTTATGCTCAATTAGTCGATTGTTTTCGATTAAGTTATGGTCAGGAGAGGTGGAATTGAGTCATGTAGCATTCAGCGCGTATCGTACTATTTCTTTATCTGCGAAGTAGAATATAGAAGCGAAGGAAACATGATTAAGACATATAATGTAATCTTTTTTATAAATAATCTTGGTTAATGTATTAAACTAAAATTTTTTTATAAATTTCTTTCTTTGCAATTTTAACTGAGCTCGTACCTTAAATTTAATTGTCATTTTTTCTCATGTCACTATTAAAGAAAAATTTGTTGGCTTCATCGACTTCTTTCTTTTCCATTGTTGACTCATTTACCGGCAATATGTTTAGAAAAAGGAATGGGCTTGATGCTCAGCGGGTGGTAAAAAGATGACGAGTAGTTTACGAAGTTTATTAATGATGTCCAAATTATTGTTTGTGAATCCAACCTTAGTATTCATTTAAGGATACCATGTATATCTCTCGCAAGATAAAGAGGAAATCGCGTTGTCATGTTCTTCCTCGTGTAATAAAGTCGAAGCGTTAACGTTACGTTTGACTTTGGTTAGATTTTCTTTTTCATAGTGGGTATAGACATTTTAATGTCTTAGTAAACCTCCCTTAATTAGCATACCTTTGGATCGATTGAATATGGATCATAACTAATGAAAAATGTAAAAAAGCTCCTTTACAAAGTTAACACCCACCATTGAAATACTTATCTTCCGTTGAAGTAGCAATAGTTTCCGATGACAGTGTTGTTGCTAGGGAAGAAATGTGTTATATAGCATTCTTCCTCTATCATATCGATTTTTTTTCCTTTGTCGACTCGTTTATCTGCAAGATATTTAGAAAAAAAAAAGGAATGAGCTCTAAATTTAGCGGGTGGTAAAGAGATGATGAGGAGGTTACGAGGTACATTAGTGAAGTTTGAATTATTATTTGTTCGCCTAACCTTTATATTCCTTTAAAGAGACCGTCTAAATATCTCACAAGAAAGTAAGGAAATATCATTGTCACAGTACCCATCACGTAACATAGTTGAAACGTTAACTTAATTTCAATTTTAGTTAAGTTTAATTGTTCAATTGAGTGTGTCTACATTTCGATGTCTTAGTATACCTCGCTAAATTAGCATACCTTTGAAACTTTTAAGCATGGATCATCACTAATGAAAAACATAAGAAAATGCTCGTTTTAAAAGATAACACCCACCTTTGTAATACTTCCCTTACTGCTGAATTAGCGATAGTTTCCGATGACATTGTTGTTGAACGAGAAGAAATGATTCATGAGTGTTTTGCTCGCAGTGTATTGATCATTTTCTTTTTTCCTTTGTCGACTCATTTATCTGCAAGGTGTTTAGAAAAAAAAAGGAGTGAGCTCGATGCTCGGCAGGTGGTAAAGAGATAACGAGGTGCATTAGTGAAGTCCAAATTATTGTTTTTCGTCCAAACTTAGTATTCATTTAAAGAGACCGTCAATATATCTCAAAAAAAAGAAAATTTCGTTGTCACGGTCGCCGTCGTGTAACAAGGTTGAAGCGTTAACTTAAGTTCAATTTTGGTTAGGTTTACTTTTTCAATTAAACGTATTGACATTTCGATGTCTTAGTAAACCTCGCTAAATTAGCATTCCTTTAGAACTTTTGTCCTTGGATCATAACTAATGAAAAACGTCAAAAATGCTCGTTTTAAAAGATAACACCCACCTTTAAAGTAAATCTCTTCTGCTCAATTAGTCGATTGTTTTCGATAAAGTTATGGACAGGAGAGGTGGAAGTGAGTCATGTAGCATTCAGCGCGTATCGTACTATTTCCTTATCTGCGAAGTAGAATATAGAAGCGAAGGAAACATGATTAAGACATATAATGTAATCTATTTTATAAATAATCTTGGTTAATGTATTAAACTAAAATTTTTTTATATAATTCTTTCTTTGCAATCTTATCTGAGCTTGTACCTTAAATTTAATTGTCATTTTTTCTCATGTCACTATTAAAGAAAAATTTGTTGGCTTCATCGACTTCTTTCTTTTCCCTTATCGACTCGTTTACCTGCAATATGTTTAGAAAAAGGAATGATCTTGATGCTCAGCGGGTAGTAAAAAGATGACGAGGAGTTTACAAAGTTTATTAATGATGTCAAAATTATTATTTGTGAATCCAACCTTAGTATTCATTTAAGGATACCATGTATATCTCTCGCAAGATAAAGAGGAAATCGCGTTGTCATGTTCTTCCTCGTGTAATAACGTCGAAGCGTTAACGTTACGTTTGACTTTGGTTAGATTTTCTTTTTCATAGAGTGTATAGACATTTTAATGTCTTAGTAAACCTCCCTTAATTAGCATTCCTTTGGATCGATTGAATATGGATCATAACTAATGAAAAATGTAAAAACGCTCCTTTTAAAAGTTAACACCCACCTTTGAAATACTTATCTTCCGTTGAAGTAGCAATAGTTTCCGGTGACAGTGTTGTTGATAGAGAAGAAATGTGTTAAATTCCTCTATCATATCGAATTTTTTTTTTCCTTTGTCGACTCGTTTATCTGCAAGATATTTAGAAAAAAAAAAAAGGAATGAGCTCGATGTTTAACGGGTGGTAAAGAGATGACGAGGAGGTTACGAGGTGCATTAGTGAAGTTCGAATTATTATTTGTTCGCCCAACCTTTATATTCATTTAAAGAGACCGTCTAAATATCTCACAAGAAAGTAAGGAAATATCATTGTCACAGTACCCATCACGTAACGTGGTTGAAACGTTAACTTAATTTTAATTTTTGTTAAGTTTAATTGTTCAATTGAGTGTGTTGACATTTTGATGTCTTAGTATACCTCGCTAAATTAGCATACCTTTGAAACTTTTAAGCATGGATCATCACTAATGAAAAACATAAGAAAATGCTCGTTTTAAAAGATAACACCTACCTTTGTAATAGTTCCCTTCTGCTGAATTAACTGATAGTTTACGATGACATTGTTGTTGAACGAGAAGAAATGATTCATGAGTGTTTTGCTCGCAGTGTATTGATCATTTTCTTTTTTCCTTTGTCGACTCATTTATCTGCAAGGTGTTTAGAAAAAAAGGAGTGAGCTCGATGCTCAGCGGGTGGTAAAGAGATAACGTGGTGCATTAGTGAAGTCCAAATTATTGTTTGTTCGTCCAACCTTAGTATTCATTTAAAGAGACCGTCAATATATCTCAAAAAAAAAGAAACTTTCGTTGTCACGGTCCCCATCGTGTAACAAGGTTGAAGCGTTAACTTAAGTTCAATTTTGGTTACGTTTACTTTTTCAATTAAACGTATTGACATTTCGATGTCTTAGTAAACCTCGCTAAATTAGCATTCCATTAGAACTTTTAGGCTTGGACCTTAACTAATGAAAAACGTAAAAAACGCTCGTTTTAAAAGATAACACCCACCTTTCAAGTACATCTCTTCTGCTCAATTAGTCGATAGTTTTCGATTAAGTTATGGTCAGGAGAGGTGGAAGCCAGTCTTGTAGCATTCAACGCGTATCGTACTATTTCCTTATCTGCGAAGTAGAATATAGAAGTGAAGGAAACATGATTAAGACATATAATGTAATCTTTTTTATCAATAATTTTCTTTAATATATTAAACTATAAATTTTTTATATATTTCTTTCTATGCAATCTTATCTGAGCTTGTATCTTGAATTTAATAGTCATTTTTTTTTCATGTCACTATTAAAGAAAAATTTGTTGGCTTCATCGACTTCTTTCTTTTCCTTTGTTGACTCGTTTACCTACAATATGTTTAGAAAAAGGAATGAGCTTGATGCTCAGTGGGTGGTAAAGAGATGACGAGGAGTTTACGAAGTTTATTAATGATGTCCAAATTATTGTTTGTGCATCCAACCTTAGTATATCATTTAAGGATACCATGTATACCTCTCACAAGATAGAGAGGAAATCGCGTTGTCATGTTTTTCCTCATGTAATAAAGTTGAAGCGTTAACGTTACGTTCTACTTTGGTTAGATTTTCTTTTTCAATAGAGTGTATTTCAATGTCTTAGTAAACCTCCCTTACTTAGCATACCTTTGGATCGATTAAATATGGATCATAACTAATGAAAAACGTAAAAACGCTTCTTTTAAAAGTTAACACCCACCATTGAAATACTTATATTACGTTGAAGTAGCAATAGTTTCCGATGACAGTGTTATTGATAGGGAAGAAATGTGTTATACAACATTCTTCCTCTATCATATCGACTTTTTTTTCCTTTGTCGACTCGTTTATCTGCAAGATATTTAGAAAAAAAAGGAATGAGCTCGATGTTTAGCGGGTGGTAAAGAGATGACGAGGAGGTTACGAGGTGCATTAGTGAAGTTCAAATTATTATTTGTTCGCCCAACCTTTATATTCATTTAAAGAGACCGTTTAAATATCTCACAAGAAAGTAAGGAAATATCATTGTTACAGTACCCATCACGTAACATGGTTGAAACGTTAACTTAATTTCAATTTTGGTTAAGTTTAATTGTTCAACTGAGTGTGTCGACATTTCGATGTCTTAGTATACCTCGCTAAATTAGCATAACTTTGAAACTTTTAAACATGGATAATCACTAATGAAAAACATAAGAAAATGCTCATTTTAAAAGATAACACCCACCTTTGTAATACTTCCCTTCTGCTGAATTGACTGATAGTTTCCGATGACATTGTTGTTGAACGAGAAGAAATGATTCATGAGTGTTTTGCGCGTAGTGTATCGATCATTTTCTTTTTTCCTTTTTCGACTCATTTATCTGCAAGGTGTTTAGAAAAAAAGGAACGAGCTCGATGCTCAGCGGGTGGTAAAGAGATAACGGGGTGCATTAGTGAAGTCCAAATTATTGTTTGTTCGTCCAACCTTAGTATTCATTTAAAGAGACCATCAATATATTTCAAAAAAAAAAGAAAATTTCGTTGTCACGGTCCCCATCGTGTAACAAGGTTGAAACGTTAACTTAAGTTCAATTTTTGTTAGGTTTACTTTTTCAATTAAACGTATTGACATTTCGATGTCTTAGTAAACCTCGCTAAATTAGCATTCCTTTAGAACTTTTAGGCTTGCATCTTAACTAATGAAAAACGTAAAAAACGCTCGTCTTAAAAGATAACACCCACCTTTAAAGTACATCTCTTCTGCTCAATTAGTCGATAGTTTTCGATTAAGTTATGGTCAGGAGAGGTGGAAGCGAGTCTTGTAGCATTCAGCGCGTATCGTACTATATCCTTATCTGCGAAGTAGAATATAGAAGCGAAGGAAACATGATTAAGACATATAATGTAATCTTTTTTATCAATAATTTTTGTTAACGTATTAAACTAAATTTTTTTTATATATTTTTTCTATGCAATCTTATCTGAGCTTGTACCTTAAATTTAATCGTCATTTTTTTTTCATGTCACTATTAAAGAAAAATTTGTTGGCTTCTTCGACTTTTTTCTTTTCCTTTGTCGACTCGTTTACATGCAATATGTTTAGAAAAAGGAATGAGCTTGATGCTCAGTGGGTGGTAAAGAGATGACGAGGAGTTTACGAAGTTTATTAATGATGTTCAAATTATTGTTTGTGCGTCCAACCTTAGTATATCATTTAAGGATACCATGTATACCTCTCGCAAGATAGAGAGGAAATCGCGTTGTCATGTTTTTCCTCATGTAATGAAGTTCAAGCGTTAACGTTACGTTCGACTTTGGTTAGATTTTCTTTTTCAATAGAGTGCATAGACATTTCAATGTCTTAGTAAACCTCCCTTAATTAGCATACCTTTGGATCGATTGAATATGGATCATAACTAATGAAAAACGTAAAAACGCTCCTTTTAAAAGTTAACACCCACCTTTGAAATACTTATCTTCCGCTGAAGTAGCAATAGTTTCCAATGACAGTGTTGTTGATAGGGAAGAAATGTATTATCTAGCATTCTTTCTCTATCGTACTGACTTTTTTTCCTTTGCTTGGACTCGTTTATTTGCAAGGTGTTTAGAAAAAAAGGAATGAGCTCGATGTTTAGCGGTTGCTAAAGAGATGACGAGGAGTTTATGAGGTGCATTAGTGAAGTTCGAATTATTGTTTGTTCGCCCAACCTTTATATTCAATTTAAGAGACCGTCTAAATATCTCACAAGAAAGTAAGGAAATATCATTGTCACAGTACCAATCACGTAACAAGGTTGAAGTGTTAAATTTAATTGTTCAATTGAGTGTGTCGACATTTCGATGTCTTAGTAAACCTCGCTAAATTAGCATACCTTTGAAACTTTTAAGCATGGATCATCACTAATGAAAAACATAAGAAAATGCTCGTTTTAAAAGATAACACCCACCTTTGTAATACTTCCCTTCTGCTTAATTAACTGATAGTTTTCGATGACATTGTTGTTGAACAAGAAGAAATGATTCATGAGTGTTTTGCGCGTAGTGTATCGATCATTTTCTTTTTTCCTTTGTCGACTCATTTATCTGCAAGGTGTTTAGAGAAAAAGGAGTGAGCTTGATGCTCAGCGGGTGGTAAAGAGATAACGAGGTGCATTAGTGAAGTCCAAATTATTGTCTGTTTGTCCAACCTTAGTATTCATTTAAAGAGACCGTCAATATATCTCAAAAAAAAGAAAATTTCGTTGTCACGGTCCCCGTCGTGTAACAAGGTTGAAGCGTTAACTTAAGTTCAATTTTGGTAAGGTTTACTTTTTCAATTAAACGTATTGACATTTCGATGTCTTAGTAAACCTCGCTAAATTAGCATTCCTTTAGAACTTTTGGCCTTGGATCATAACTAATGAAAAACGTCAAAAATGCTCGTTTTAAAAGATAACACCCACCTTTAAAGTAAATCTCTTCTGCTCAATTAGTCGATTGTTATCGATTAAGTTATGGTCAGGAGAGGTGGAAGTGAGTCTTGTAGCATTCAACGCGTATCGTACTATTTCCTTATCTGCGACGTAGAATATAGAAGCGAAGGAAACATGATTAAGACATAATGTAATCTTTTTTATCAATAATTTTGGTTAATGTATTAAACTAAATTTTTTTTATATATTTATTTCTATGCAATCTTATCTGAGCTTGTACCTTAAATTTAATCGTCATTTTTTTTTCATGTCACTTTTAAAGAAAAATTTGTTGGCTTCATCGACTTCTTTCTTTTCCTTTGTCGACTCGTTTACCTGCAATATTTTTAGAAAAAGGAATGAGCTTGATGCTCAGTGGGTAGTAAATAGATGACGTGGAGTTTACGAAATTTATTAATGATGTCCAAATTATTGTTTGTGCATCCAACCTTAGTATTCATTTAAGGATACCATGTATATCTCTTGCAAGATAGAGAGGAAATCGTGTTGTCATGTTTTTCCTCGTGTAATAATGTTGAAGCGTTAACGTTACGTTCGACTTTGGTTAGATTTTCTTTTTCAATAGAGTGCATAGATATTTCAATGTCTTAGTAAACCTCCCTTAATTAGCATACCTTTGGATCGATTGAATATGTATCATAACTAATGAAAAACGTAAAAACGTTCCTCTTAAAAGTTAACACCCACCTTTGAAATACTTATCTTCCGCTGAAGTAGCAATAGTTTCCAATGACAGTGTTGTTGATAGGGAAGAAATGTGTTATATAGCATTCTTCCTCTATCGTGCTGACTTTTTTTTTTTCTTTGTCGACTCGTTTATCTGCAAGGTGTTTAGAAAAAAAAGGAATGAGCTCGATATTTAGCGGGTGGTAAAAAGATGACGAGGAGTTTACGAGGTGCATTAGTGAAGTTCAAATTATTGTTTGTTCGCCCAACCTTTATATTCATTTAAAGAGACCGTCTAAATATCTCACAAGAAAGTAAGGAAATATCATTGTCACAGTACCCATCATGTAACAAGGTTGAAGCGTTAACTTAATTTCAATTTTGGTTAAGTTTAATTGTTCAATTGAGTGTGTCGACATTTCGATGTCTTAGTAAACCTCGCTAAATTAGCATACCATTGAAACTTTTAAGCATGGGTTTTCACTAATGAAAAACGTAAAAAATGCTCGTTTTAAAAGGTAACACTCAACTTTGTAATACTTCTCTTCTGCTGAATTTGCCAATAGTTTCCGATGACATTGTCGTTGAACGAGAAGAAATGAGACTTGTAGTGTTTTGCCCATATTGTATTGACCATTTTCTTTTTTCCTTTGTAGACTCGTTTACCTACAAGGTGTTTAGAAAAAAAGGAGTGAGCTCGATGCTCAGCAAGTGGTAAAAAGATTACGAGGTGCATTAGTGAAGTCGAAATTATTGTTTATTCACCCAACCTTAGTATTCATTTAAAGAGACCGTCAATATATCTCAAAAAAAAAGAAAATCTCATTGTCAGGGTCGTCGTCGTGTAACAAGGTTGAAGCGTTAACTTAAGTTCAATTTTGGTTAGGTTTACTTTTTCAATTGAGCGTATCGACAATTTGATGTCTTAGTAAACCTCGCTAAATTAGCATACCTTTGAAACTTTTGGGCTTAGATCATAACTAATGAAAAATGTAAAAAATTCTTGTTTTAATAGATAATACCCACCTTTAAAGTACTTCTCTTCCACTCAATTAGTCGATAGTTTTCGATGACGTTGTGGTCGAGAGAGGTGGAAGTGAGTCTTGTAGCTTTCAACGCGTATCGTACCATTTCCTTGTCTGTAAAGTAAAATATAGAAGAGAAGGAAACATGATTAAGACATATAATGTAATCCTTTTTATCAATAATTTTGGTTAATGTATTAAACTAAAACACTTTATTTATTTCTTTCTATGTAATCTTAACTAGGACTTGTACCTTTAATTTAGTCGTCGTTTTCTCTCATGTCGCTATTAAAGAAAATATTATTCGCTTCATCGACTTCTTTCTTTTCCTTTGTCGACTTGTTTACCTACAATGTATTTAGAAAAAGGAATGAACTTGATGCTCAGCGGGTGGTAGAGAGATGATGAGGAGTTTACGAAGTCTATTAGTGATGTCCAAATTATTGTTTGTACGTCCAACCTTAGTAATCATTTAATGCTACCATGTATTTCTCTCGCAAGAGAGAGAGAGAGAGAGAGTGAGGAAACTGCGTTGTCACGTTCCTCCTCTTGTAATAAGGTTGAAGCGTTAACATTAGTTTGATTTCGGTTAGATTTACTTTCTTAATAGATAGTATAGACATTTCAATGTCTTAATAAACCTCCCTTAATTAGCATACCCCTTTTGATCAATTGAACATGGATCATAACTAATGAAAAATGTAAAAACGCTCCTTTTAAAAGTTAACACCCATCTTTGAAATACTTGTCTTCTACTGAAGTAGCAATAGTTTTCGATTACAGTGTTGTTGCAAGGAGATAAATGAGTTATATAGCATTCTTCCCCTATTGTACTGACTTTTTTTTCCTTTGTCGCACGTTTATCTGCAAGGTGATTAGAAAAAAAAAAGGAATGAGTTCAATGCTCAGCGGGTGCTAAAGAGATGACAAGGAGTTTATGCGGTGCATTAGTGAAATTCAAATTATTGTTTGTTCGCCTAACCTTTGTATTTATTTAAAGAGACCGTCTACATATCTCACAAGAAAGTGAGGAAATCTCGTTGTCACAGTACCCATCACGTAACAAGGTTGAAGCGTTAATTTAATTTCAATTTTGGTTAGGTTTGCTTGTTCAATTGAGTGTATCGACATTTCGACGTCTTAGTAAACCTCGCTAAATTAGCATACCTCTGTAACTTTTAAGCATGGATCATCACTAATGAAAAACGTAAAAAATGCTCGTCTTAAAAAATAACACCCACCTTTGTAATACTTCTCTTCTGCTAAATTAGCCGATAGTTTACGATGACATTGTAGTTGAACGAGAAGAAATGAGTCATGAGTGCTTTGCGCGTATATATTGTATCGACCATTTTCTTTTTTCCTTTGTCAACTCGTTTACTTGCAAGGTGTTAAGAAAAAAAAAGAGTGAGCTCGATGCTCAACGGGTGGTAAAGAGACAACGAGGTGCGTTAGTGAAGTCCAAATTATTGTTTGTTCGCCCAACCTTAGTATTCATTTAAAGAGACCTTCAATATATCTCAAAAAAAAGAGAAAATCTCATTGTCACGATCCCAGTCGTGAAACAAGGTTGAAGCGTTAACTTAAGTTCAATTTTGGTTTGGTTTACTATTTCAATTGAGCGTATCAACATTTCGATGTCTTAGTAAACCTCGCTAAATTAGCATACCTTTGGAACTTTTTGGCTTGAATCATAACAGATGAAAAAAGTAAAAACGCTCGTTTTAAAAGATAATACCCACCTTTAAAGTACTTCTCTTCCGTTCAATTAGTCGATAGTTTTCGATTACGTTGTGGTCGGGAGAGGTGGAAGTGAGTCTTGTAGCTTTCAGCGTGTATCGTACCATTTCCTTTTCTGCGAAGTAGAATATAGAAGTGAAGGAAACATGATTAAGACATATAATGTAATCTTTTTTATCAATAATTTTGGTTAATGTATTAAACTAAAAAACTTTATTTATATCTTTCTATGTAATCTTAACTGGACTTGTACTTTTAATTGAGTCGTTGTTTTTTCTCATGTCACTATTAAAGAAAAATTTGTTGGCTTCATCAACTTCTTTCTTTTCCTTTGTCGACTCATTTACCTGCAATGTGTTTAGAAAAAGGAATGCGCTTGATGCTCAGCGGGTGGTAAAAAGATGACCAGGAGTTTACGAAGTCTATTAGTGATGTCAAAATTATTGTTTGTGTCTCCAACCTTAGTATTCGTTTAATGATACCATGTATTTCTCTCACAAGATAGAGAGGAAACCGTGTTGTCACGTTCCTCCTCGTGTAATAAGGTTGAAACGTTAATGTTAAGTTCGACTTTGGTTAGATTTTCTTTTTCAATAGAGTATATAAACATTTCAATGTCTTAGTAAACCTCCCTTAATTAGCATACCTTTGGATCGATTAAACATGAATCATAACTAATAAAAAACGTAAAAACACTCCTTTAAAAGTTAACACCCATCTTTGAAATACTTATCTTCCACTGAAGTAGCAATAGGTTAGATGGCTTGTGTTGTTGCAAGGGGAGATCATAATAGTATGAAGAGACCATGCAATAATTAACTTACAAGAAAACGAGGAAATCATGTTTTTATAGTTCTTCATGTAATTAGGTTGTCACATGTATTAAAGCTCTTTCTTGGTTAGGTTTACTTGTTAAATAGGATTAAAGTATATTTCTATTTCCTTGTAAGCTGGCTTACCACTGCTAGAACTTTGAACTTGGAACAAAACTAATTAAAATCATAAAAATGTTTGAAAATGTATTGACACCCACCTTTGAAACACCTTTAGTTTGGAATTCGTCAATCCAGCCTGGTCATACTGTTATCAAATAAGAAGCAATGGTCTCGTAGCTTTTCACGCTTGAGATGACCTTTTTTATCTAAAAAAATGCAATGCAGAAGAAAAAAGAAAACAATACGTGAGGAAGTTGCAAATTTAAATTTTCAGAAGTAATTCTTTATTCAAAATAGTAGTTTTGATTTTTCAACTTTAGTAAAAATTATGATATTCAAAAAATTGATATAACATAATAAAAGATTTATACATAAAAGTTTGCATGTATTCTTAATATAATCATTGTTTTAACTGAGTTGTTTACCTGCAAATATTGAGAAAAACAAATGAGCTTGTTGCTTTCAATGTCGGTAAAACATAGATATTAGATAACAAAATAATTTCGTTATAACATAGTAAAGGACTTCTACCTCAAAATTTGCATGTCCTCTAAATTTAGTCTTTGTTTTTTCCCTTCTATGGCCACTCTGTGTTATCCGTTCAATTACTTGTCTTTATCAAGTTTTTCTTTTCATCAATGGCATGTTTACCTGCGAGGTGTTAAAAAAAAGTATGAGCTTATTGCTCAGCAGGTCGTAAAATGATGAAAGAAGCCTATACGATTCATTAGAGAAGTCAAGCTAACAATCATAATATTGTATGAAGAGACCATGCAATAATTAGCTCGCAAGAAAGCGAGGAAACTATATTTTCATAGTCCGTTCATGTAATTAGGCTGTCGCGTGTATTAAAGCTCTTTCTTGGTTAGGCTTACTTGTTAAATAGAATTAAAGTACATTTCTATTTCCTTGTAAGCCTCGCTTACCCCGCTAGAACTTTGAACTTGGAACAAAACTAATGAAAATCATAAAATGCTTAAAAATGTATTGACACTCACCTTTGAAACACCTTTAGTTCAGAATTCGTCATTCCAGCCTGGTAGTATTGTCTTCAAAAAAGAAGCAATGATCTCGTAGCTTTTCATGCCTAAGATGACCTTTTTTGTCTAAAAAAATGCAATGTAAAAGAAAAAAGAAAACACCATGTGAGGAAGTTGCAAATTTAAATTTTTAGAAGTAATTTTTTATTCAAAATAATAGTTTTGATTTTTCAACTTTAGTAAATATTATGATATTAAAAAAATAATTTTTGATATAACATAATAAAAGATTTATACCTTAAAGTTTGCATGTACTCTAAATATAATCATTGTTTTATCAGACTTCTTTACACTGCAAATATTGAGAAAAAAAGAATGAGCTTCAATATCAGTAAAACATAGATATTAGATAACAAAATAATTTCGTCATAACATAGTAAAGGACTTCAACCTCAAAATTTGCATGTCCTCTAAATTTAGTCTTCGTTTTTTTTGTTTTCTATGGCCTCTCTTTGTGTTATCCGTCCAAGTTACTTGGCTCTATCAAGTTTTTCTTTTCATCAGGGCATGTTTACCTGCAAAGTGTTAAGAGAAACATTATAAGCTTATTGCTCAGTAGGTGGTAAAATGATGAAACAAGTTTATGAGATTCATAGAAAAGTCCAAGCTAACAACCATAATATTGTATGAAGATACCATGCAATAATTAGCTCGCAAGATAGCAAGGAAATCATGTTTTCATAGTCCGTTCATGTAATTAGGTTGTCACGTGTATTAAAGCTCATTCGTGGTTAGGCTTACTTGTTAAATAGAATTAAAGTACATTTCTATTTTCTTGTACCCCTTGCTTTCTATTTTCTTGTAACCCTTGCTTAAATGCACCCCGTTAGAACTTTGAACTTGGAACAAAACTAATGAAAATCATAAAAATGCTTGAAAATGTATTGACACCCGCCTTTGAAATACCTTTAGTTCAAAATTCATAGTTCCTGCCTGGTAATATTATTTTCAAAAAATAAGCAAAGGTCTCGTAGCTTTTCACGCCTAAGATGACCTTTTTTTGTCTAAAAAAATGCAATGTGGAAGAAAAAAAACCATGTGAGGAAGTTGCAAATTTAAATTTTTAATAGTAATTCTTTATTCAAATAATAGTTTCGATTTATCAACTCGTTGAAAATTACAATATTAAAAAATAACAATTTTGATATAACATAATAAAAGATCTATACCTTGAAATTTGCATGCGCTTTAAATGAGATCATTGTTTTATCCTAATACGTTATATCTTTGCAAAAATCATTTGCCACAATTCCTAGGCCGTTGGCCCCATCAAGTTTTCTTTTCACCAGTCAACTTGTATACCTGCAAGTTGTTTAGAAAAAGAGAAATTAAAAAAAAAAAAAGCGACCAAGTATTAGAGAATTCATTAGAGAATTCTAAGTTAATGTTTACGCTAACAAAATTAATGTGGAAAGAGACCAAGTATTAGGTTGCAACGTGTAGTTAGGTTTACTTATTAACTAGAGTATTACAACATTTCATTGTCTTAGTAAACCTTGCTAAAATAGCATTACCACTTTAAACTTTGGACAAGGAACAAAATTAATAAAAATTATAAAAATGTTTGTTGTAAAAGTATCACACCCACCTCTAAAATACTTTATGCTCACGAAATTTGTCAACACGGCCCTATAACATTGTAATTGAAAAGGGGCAACGGTCTAGCGTTCAGTGAGTGGGGTTGTTGCTCAACTTGCACACGCAAAATGCAATGTAGAAGTGGGAAAAAATACTTGAGTTTAAATTTTTAAAAGCGGCTCATTATTTAAAGTAACAGTTTTTCATTTTCAGCGTCGATAAAGAAGAGATTAGAAAAAAAAAAAAAATGTTACAACATAGTAAAAGAATTATTACTCAAGATTTTCATGTACTTTGAGTGTAGTCGATGTTTTTTCTCGTGTCTTTTAGTTTACAAAACAAAATGCAACGTTAAGGCAAAAGTGTCATTTCAGCCCCTATTCTAAAAAGGCCCTATATTATGCATGATATCATGGCATAGTCCCTTCAAAATTAATAAATATTAATAAAGAATATTTTAAGGGGTATGGATGGCCCAAGAATGGCTTGAAATGGCGCAAGAGATTTGGCCATTGCTATTTAGTTTAGAGGCTGAAATGGCCCTTTTCCACTATCTAAAGTTGTTGTTTGAAAGGCATTCTCTGCTACAAAAACAGAAAAGAAAAAGGTGGTATACTTTACTGGTCTTAACATCATCTTTTTCAGATAACCTGACTGCAATACCACCTACGACAATGTTAGCATCACGAAGCGGGATGAAGTTTATACCATTAAAGCCAAGGTGTGAACCTCTCTCTGCCTCCATAAACGTTGAGATTGCTTGACTTCCACCATCCAAATCTACAGTCAGTAAAAGTTACCGATTAGCTCTCCTTCAACTATGAATTACAAGCATCTTCAAGTAAAGAACCGAATAATGAAAACAAAAATAACCCAATTAAAATTGTAGAATGGCACATGCGCAGTTGCTTATTATCCATTGAAAACTAATAAGAGAGTGATCCTCAAACAAGATTCCTCCTGAAGATTTATCTATGTAAGAAGCAAACAAATAGAAATAGTTAGAAAGAAAACATCGGTGCTCGAAGACACAGACAAGCTTATGAAATTTCATGTTAGGAGTACCACAAGAGGCCGGCAATCAATGACGGTTTGTGAAGCAAAGAATGGAGGAGCTGGTGAGGGCTTCATCTGGAGAGAGTAGAGACAGAGTAGAGGCACACCCTCAAATAATTGCCACTTTTGATCTCCTAGAGGATAGATTGGAGGGCAAAAGTTCATACCTGCTAAAAAAGGACATGAACGAACAATTGTTATACAAACTAACTCTATCTAGCAAATCATTGTTACATTATGGAGGCAAATGGGAAAGTTTACCAAATTCAGGAACATCCGGAGGATCTTTTGTAGTTGCATTCATTGACGGTTGCACAAGTGTGCATGGAGGATGCGAAAATGTATCCCTGCATTTCCACCAGATGCACGTAACTCTAATGTTGGTAAAGTACTACTCCAACAGAAATTACAGTAAAACTCTCGTTCTAGATATGCATGTGATGCGTGAAGTATAAGTGAGTTTTACAAAGATGGTGTGGAAATAATTGGGATAAGGAAGAAACTCAGAATAAATGCTTTTAATTGAAACCCTGTATAAGCATGTTGATTGATTAACTAGTACAGCTAACACATACAAATGCAAGGAAATATAGTATTTATACATTGGTCTACAATATCCTGATAAAGTATATATTCTGTTCAATAGAATAATGAAAATGTCACTTTCCAATCAAAAAATATTCCAATAAAGAATTTTTTTATTTTCTTTTCTGAAAACCTGGAACTCAGTTTTGACAACCAAAAAACACAGGCGAAACAACTTAAAATGAATTAATACAAAGGCAAGCTGGTTTCCAAGAGTTCCACAAAGATGCTTTATTTGTACCTCAGAAAAAGTCCTCCAAGTGTAATTCGAGATAAGTTCTTAGTATTTTCTCCATCAGATACACTTGCCTGCAGCCAATACACAGTGACCATCAACAATGAAACAATGACAATAGTAAAACAACAAGCGCACCATGGTCTTTAGAAATAAAAACTATGGTGAAATGTATCAGGTTCAAATATATGCATTTATGACTTCTCATGAACCCTCCCCGTCTTCCTCAAATGTTCTAGGTTGAAGGGATGACAACTTCATAAATGTATCAGTCTTGATATGCCCCCATGAAATGTCAAACAAGTTGTCAGACCTTCACTAAAATATTACTAATTGATTATTTCCTAAGGTCAAAATATCACACATGAAATTGATTATGTGAAAGGCTATCTCAACAAAAAGCCAAAATATTTCTTACGAAAAACAACAAACCCAAATATCATAAAATCTTTTTTTTTTAATTAATTAATTAATTTATTTATTTTTCCTTTTTTTGCTAAGGCAAGATGATAGGAGAAGGTGAATTGGTGGATCAAGAGCAATCTTGCTCTTTTACACTCAAATCAAAATTTTACAAAAGGTAACATGTGGCACAAAACAATGAATGAGAATCTAAGTTACTATAACATCTTAATAAATTGCTTATGTATGGTCCTACCCGAGAAAAGAACAACGACTGCATCAATAGCTCAAGCTGGAATTCTGCATTTACATTAAACACATGGCACATCAATTAACCAATATATTTGAAGAAAGACAACTATCTACATAAAGAGAAATAGAAAAACCTTAGAAGAAAGATGACTAGCATCAGATAGACTAACCCGCATCTTTGATACAAAGGAATATATGGTCTACAATGATAGAAACAAGAGAACGCCCAGCTGCTTCTGTAGATTGCTGTCAGTGACAAGCATATGAACCACAAGAAAGATAATTCAATCCAGCATGCAATGGCAAATAAACAGATCTCTTAATTGGTTAAAATATCCTAACATTTCACAACTTTGGTTATTATATTTTAATCCTTTGAGATCTGTTATTATATCCTAACCTTTCTAAATTGTTTAATTTGTATCCCAAGTCAATTTTTAACTTAAAATTTGATGAGGGGCACCTTAATATGAATTTCAAAAGCCACTTAATCACCCATAGTTATCAAAACAATTATTAATTTTATGATTTAAACTAATTATTCTAAGTCCCACATCCTCAATTTGGAGTTTAAAAGTGGTTTATGATACGAATAAAACATTATAGAAAGATTAGGATCTAATAAAAAATCTCAAACGGTTTGAATATAATAACAAATCTCAAAAGGTATGGATATAATAACAAATCTCAAAAAGTTAGGATATAATAACAAAAGTTGTGAAAGGCTAGGATATTTTAACCAATTATGCCTTTTTTTACTAAAACATAAGGCAATTTGGACAATTTGCTGAGATATTGGAACATAAACCTGGGAAGCCCTTGGGTGTCCACATCTCCTCTATTTAGGCATACATAGAATCCAGTCATGAACCGAAGAAGAGCTCTGAGACCTGCTCATACCCAGCAATCACTTGCTTCATCAATTATAGATTAAAAAAAAAGACCATGAAAACAAATTAAACAAGAAAAAATTAATGTAAATGTTGGTACCTGGCTCACTCAAAGCAGGACAAACAGCTTCCGGGACATGCAACTGAACCTCAAGCCCTAAAGGACTGTTCAGTTCTGTTCTTTGTATAGTGATCTAATCAGTTACCATGTAAAGAATCAAGTTTTCAACACATAAAATTTCCTAAAATTGAATTTGTTCCAAGAAGCAAAATCAAGAGTATTTCCCAATAAATAATTTAATGAATAGTGAGTCAGAATTTCCATTACATAAGCCTCTCCTGATATTCCTTGAGGAAACGTTCACCACCAAAGAAAACCCGTTTTGCACCATCATCATCTCGCCTGTTTGCCCCATTGTCTGAGCATGTTAAACTAGCATCAAGGAACATGTCAGGATGAGGAAGGAGGTCTGCGGATAATGATTCCCACTCCAATTTCTGATAACAGTGAAAGTGCTCATAGTATAAGATTTTTGGTCCAGGCGAATTCCTCAATCAATAATCAACATAAAATTGAACTCAAATAGAATTTGCAATGTCAGCTATGAAGAAGCATTGAAATAACATAAATGGATGTTAAATAGACTCTTTGAGGGAGAAAATTACTTTAAAAACCATATATGTTCTTTTTACCATTGGAGAAGTCCCTAGCTTCTTTAAGATTCACAACCTACATAAAAGAAAAGATCAAGCTAGAAGATTTCAAAAATATGAAAATATTTGGGAAACAGTCGACTAAGACACAAATTCAAGTGCATACCTGCCACTGGTCATTTGTTGTATACAAGAGAAGTTTGTGCATTGTTATAGATGCTAGAGGTGAAGCCCTGCGAGAGTTATAGAAGATGTTTTGTTATATGAATCATGTGCTAATAAAATAACTGATGTAAGACAATTCCACAAGGGCTAGATCAAACAATTATCTGAGTTTGAAGGTTTTCTAGACATTTTAAAGCCATCTACTAACTTTACCCATCATGGGTAGCGCTACTTCCAATAATGGAGTAAAGTTCAAGAACGCAAAAAATATAAAGGGGTTAAATTGTCATAGATCTTATCTTTGAGCATACTGTGAAGTAAGAGAGTAACTATAGACAATGCTGTGCTACCTAAAAAATGAATAGGCCTTACAGGCAAATGGCCCAAGCAGAACTTAATAAATGAAGTTCCTAAATTTCTTGAAGTCTAAGCTTTAAATGTGTCATTGAAAATATAAGAAGAAAACAAGAATACAGTTTATCTTTACATTGAAATTTTATATGCGCTATCTATCCTAAATGAGCCATTGTTTGACTTGTTTAAAAAATCGGCTGTCAGTGACTCAGTATGCTATTATCAATAGCAAATGCGCTCCGTTCACATAAAGGCAAGAACTTAAGCAAAGAATTGAAGCAATGATTGAACTCCAGAAGTTAAAAGAAGTGAGGGAAAGTAAACAAAACATATATATGCAACATTGAATTGATTAATTCTGATCCAAAGGGAATCAAGTGATGGCTAAGTATCTACCACACAAATTCAGAGACCTAAATTCAAAACTCCATCCTACAACAAGCCAATCCCCCTTGCAATTACACATTAGTGAGGATGGGGAAGTTGTACTTAGATCCAGGGGCTTATTCATGCTAGAGGGGTGTGGAAATATTTGGATGTGAAAAGTAACAGTAAAGTGACAAGACAAAATTAGGATTGAGATTTTTTTTTCTTTTAAAATAAATAATAAAATTAAAGATCAATGAAAAAAGAAAATTAGCATAATTCTAGCCAAAAGCACTCGCATCTTTTTTTTTTATTGAAAACCCAATTTTATAGACCATTATACATACAATTATTGACAAGGGAACACGTCCAGATTCTTCAATCAAAGGAATTAACTCATAAGACGTGATACATGCACGGATGAGTTACATGACTATTCATTTCAGTATATCAGAGCATATATAACTACAAGAAATAGAGGTGGAACAATAAAATTACCAAGTTGCACCGCCTTGTGCTCGACCACCTCCATGAGTTTCAATCATAAGGTTAACGGTACCAACTTCTATGGTCATCCCATCTGCAATCTAAAAATAATTAGAAATTCAGGTCTTTTCTTTGTACAGGAAGAAAAACTGGATGATTCGGCAATGATCAAATAAATTCATATTGAGTTTAAACGTATTTATCACACATTATATGTTTTGCATGTGCTGATGAACACAAAGACAATTGCATTAACCAACACAATTTCACAATTCAGTCAGTAATACAGAAATAACTATTATGTTCGACTTTGGTTAGATTTTCTTTTTGATAGAGTGTATAGACATTTTAATGTCTTAGTAAACCTCCCTTAATTAGCATACCTTTGGATCGATTGAATATGGATCATAACTAATGAAAAACGTAAAAACGCTCCTTTTAAAAGTTAACACCCACCTTTGAAATACTTATCTTCCGTTGAAGTAGCAATAGTTTCCAATGACAGTGTTGTTCATAGGGAAGAAATGTGTTATATAGCATTCTTCCTCTATCGTATCGACTTTTTTTTCCTTTGTCGACTCGTTTATCTGCAAGGTATTTAGAAAAAAAATGAATGAGCTCGATGTTTAGCGGGTGGTAAAGTGATGACGAGGAGTTTATGAGGTGCATTAGTGAAGTTCAAATTATTATTTGGTCGCCCAACCTTTATATTCATTTAAAGAGACCATCTAAATATCTCACAAGAAAGTAAGGAAATATCATTGTCACAGTATCCATCATGTAACAAGGTTGAAGCGTTAACTTAATTTCAATTTTGGTTAAGTTTAATTGTTCAGTTGAGTGTGTCGACATTTCGATGTCTTAGTAAACCTCGCTAAATTAGCATACCTTTGAAACTTTTAAGTATGGATCATCACTAATGAAAAACATAAGAAAATGCTCGTTTTAAAAGATAACACCCACCTTTGTAATACTTCCCTTCTGCTGAATTAACTGATAGTTTCCGATGACATTGTTGTTGAACAAAAAGAAATGATTCAGGAGTGTTTTGCGCGTAGTGTATCGATCATTTTCTTTTTTCCTTTGTCGACTCATTTATCTGCAAGGTGTAGAAAAAAAGGAGTGCGCTCAATGCCCAATGGGTGGTAAAGAGATAACGAGGTGCATTAGTGAAGTCCAAATTATTGTTTGTTCGACCAACCTTAGTATTCATTTAAAGAGACCGTCAATATATCTCAAAAAAGAAAATTTCGTTGTCACGGTCCCATCGTGTAACAAGGTTGAAGCGTTAACTTAAGTTCAATTTTGGTTAGGTTTACTTTTTCAATTAAACGTATTGACATTTCGATGTCTTAGTAAACCTCGCTAAATTAGCATTCCTTTAGAACTTTTAAGCTTGGATCATAACTAATGAAAAACGTAAAAAACGCTCGTTTTAAAAGATAACACCCACCTTTAAAGTACATCTCTTCTGTTCAATTAGTCGATAGTTTTCGATTAAGTTATGATCAAGAGAGGAGGAAGCGAGTCTTGTAGCATTCAGCGC
This sequence comes from Stephania japonica, assembly GCA_039657345.1. NCBI lineage: Eukaryota > Viridiplantae > Streptophyta > Magnoliopsida > Ranunculales > Menispermaceae > Stephania > Stephania japonica. The sequence goes on from CM077556.1 coordinate 77,134,185, forward strand.
GTATCGTACTATTTCCTTATCTGCGAAGTAGAATATAGAAGCGAAGGAAACATGATTAAGACATATAATGTAATCTTTTTTATCAATAATTTTGGTTAATGTATTAAACTAAATTTTTTTTTATATATTTATTTCTATGCAATATTATCTGAGCTTGTACCTTAAATTTAATCGTCATTTTTTTTCATGTCATTATTAAAGAAAAATTTATTGGCTTCATCGACTTCTTTCTTTTCCTTTGTCGACTCGTTTACCTGTAATATGTTTAGAAAAACGAATGAGCTTGATGCTCAGTGGGTGGGAAAGCGATGACGAGGAGTTTACGAAGTTTATTAATGATGTCCAAATTATTGTTTGTGAATCCAACCTTAGTATTCATTTAAGGATACCATGTATACCTCTCGCAAGATAGAGAGGAAATCGGGTTGTCATGTTTTCCTCGTGCAATAAAGTTGAAGCGTTAACGTTACCTTTGACTTTGGTTAGATTTTCTATTTCAATAGAGTGCAAAGACATTTCAATGTCTTAGTAAACCTCCACTTAATTAGCATACCTTTGGATCGATTGAATATTGATCATAACGAATGAAAAACACGCTCCTTTTAAAAGTTAACACCCACTTTTGAAATACTTATCTTCCGTTTGAAGTAGCAATAGTTTCAGATGACGGTGTTAATGATAGGGAAGAAATGTGTTATCTAGCATTCTTCCTCTATCGTCTGACTTTTTTTCCTTTGTCGACTCATTTATCTGCAAGGTGTTTAGAAAAAAAAGGAATGAGCTCGATGTTTAGCGGGTGGTAAATAGATGACGAGAAGTTTACGAGGTGCATTAGTGAAGTTCGAATTATTGTTTGTTCGCCCAACCTTTATATTCATTTAAAGAGACCGTCTAAATATCTCACAAGAAAGTAAGGAAATATCATTGTCACAGTACCCATCACGTAACAAGGTTGAAGCGTTAACTTAATTTCAATTTTGGTTAAGTTTAATTGTTCAGTTGAGTGTTTCGACATTTCGATGTCTTAGTAAACCTCGCTAAATTAGCATACCTTTGAAACTTTTAAGCATGGATCATCACTAATGAAAAACATAAGAAAATGCTCGTTTTAAAAGATAAAACCCACATTTGTAATACTTCCCTTCTGCTAAATTAACTGATAGTTTCCGATGACATTGTTGTTGAACGAGAAGAAATGATTCATGAGTGTTTTACGCGTAGTGTATCGATCATTTTCTTTTTTCCTTTGTCGACTCATTTATCTGCAAGGTGTTTAAAAAAAAAGGAGTGAGCTCGATGCTCAGCGGGTGGTAAAGAGATAACGAGGTGCATTAGTGAAGTCCAAATTATTGTTTGTTTGTCCAACCTTAATATTCATTTAAAGAGACCGTCAATATATCCTAAAAGAAAAAGAAAATTTCGTTGTCACGGTCCCCGTCGTGTAACAAGGTTGAAGCGTAAACTTAAGTTCAATTTTGGTTAGGTTTACTTTTTCAATTAAACGTATTGACAATTCGATGTCTTAATAAACCTCGCTAAATTAGCATTCCTTTAGAACTTTTGGCCTTGGATCATAACTAATGAAAAACGTCAAAAATGCTCGTTTTAAAAGATAACACCCACCTTTAAAGTACATCTCTTCTGCTCAATTAGTCGATAGTTTTCGATTAAGTTATGGTCAGGAGAGGTGGAAGTGAGTTTTGTAGCATTCAGCGCGTATCGTACTATTTCCTTATCTGCGAAGTAAAATATAGAAGCGAAGGAAACATGATTAAGACATATAATGTAATCTTTTTTATCAATAATCTTGGTTAATGTATTAAACTAAAATTTTTTTATATATTTCTTTCTTTGCAATCATATCTGAGCTTGTACCTTAAATTTAATTGTCATTTTTTCTTATGTCACTATTAAAGAAAAATTTGTTGGCTTCATCGACATCTTTCTTTTCCTTTGTTGACTCGTTTACCTGCAATATGTTTAGAAAACAGATTGAGCTTGATGCTCAGCGGGTGATAAAAAGATGACGAGGAGTTTACGAAGTTTATTAATGATGTCCAAATTATTGTTTGTGAATCCAACCTTAGTATTCATTTAAGGATTCCATGTATATCTCTTGCAAGATAAAGAGGAAATCACGTTGTCATGTTCTTCCTCGTGTAATAAAGTCGAAGCGTTAACGTTACGTTTGACTTTGGTTAAATTTCCTTTTTCATAGAGTGTATAGACATTTTAATGTCTTAGTAAACCTCCCTTAATTAGCATACCTTTGGATTGATTGAATATGGATCATAACTAATGAAAAATGTAAAAACGCACCTTTTAAAAGATAACACCCACCTTTGAAATACTTATCTTCTGCTGAAGTAGCAATAGTTTCCGATGACAGTGTTGTTGATAGGGAAGAAATGTGTTATCTAGCATTCTTCCTCTATCGTACCGACTTTTTTTTTCCTTTGTCGACTCGTTTATCTGCAAGGTGTTTAGAAAAAAAAGGAATGAGCTCGATGTTTAGCGGGTGGTAAAGAGATGACGAGGAGTTTACGAGGTGCATTAGTGAAGTTCGAATTATTGTTTGTTCGCCCAAACTTTATATTCATTTAAAGAGACCGTCTAAATATCTCACAAGAAAGTAAGGAAATATCATTGTCACAGTACCCATCACGTAGCAAGGTTGAAGCCTTAACTTAATTTCAATTTTGGTTAGGTTTAATTGTTCAATTGAGTGTGTCGACATTTCGATGTCTTAGTATACCTCGCTAAATTAGTATACCTTTGAAACTTTTAAGCATGGATCATCACTAATGAAAAACATAAGAAAATGCTCATTTTAAAAGATAACACCCACTTTGTAATACTTCCCTTACATGAATTAGCGATAGTTTCCGATGGCATTGTTGTTGAACGAGAAGATATGATTCATGAGTGTTTTGCGCATGTGTATCAATTATTTTCATTTTTCCTTTGTCGACTCATTTATCGCAAGGTGTTTAGAAAAAGGAGTGAGCTCGATGCTCGGCGGGTGGTAAAGAGATAACGAGGTGCATTAGTGAAGCCCAAATTATTGTTTGTTCATCCAACCATAGTATTCATTTAAAGAGACCGTCAATATATCTCAAAAAAAAAGAAAATTTCGTTGTCACGGTCCCCGTCGTGTAACAAGGTTGAAGCGTTATCTTAAGTTCAACTTTGGTTAGGTTTACTTTTTCAATTAAACGTATTGATATTTCGATGTCTTAGTAAACCTCGCTAAATTAGCATTCCTTTAGAACTTTTGGCCTTGGATCATAAGTAATGAAAAACGTCAAAAATGCTCGTTTTAAAATATAACACCCACCTTTAAAGTACATCACTTATGCTCAATTAGTCGATAGTTTTCGATTAAGTTATGGTCAGGAGAGGTGTAAGTAAGTCTTGCAGCATTCAGCGCGTATTGTACTATTTCCTTATCTGCGAAGTAGAATATAGAAGCGAAGGAAACATAATTAAGACATATAATGTAATCTTTTTTATCAATAATTTTGGTTAATGTATTAAACTAAAATTTTTTTATATATTTATTTCTATGTAATCTTGTCTAAGCTTGTACCTTAAATTTAATCGTCATTTTTTTTCATGTCACTTTTAAAGAAAAATTTGTTGGTTTCATCGACTTCTTTCTTTTCCTTTGTCGACTCGTTTACCTACAATATTTTTAGAAAAATGAATGAGCTTGATGCTCGATGGGTGGTAAAGAGATGACGAGGAGTTTACGAAGTTTATTAATGATGTTCAAATTATTGTTTGGGCATCCAACCTTAGTATTCATTTAAGGATACCATGTATATCTCTCAAGATAGAGAGGAAATCGCGTTGTCATGTTTTCCTCGTGTAATAAAGTTGAAGTGTTAACGTTACGTTCGACTTTGGTTAGATTTTCTTTTTCAATAGAGTGTATAGACATTTCAATGTCTTAGTAAACCTCCCTTAATTAGCATACCTTTGGATCGATTGAATATGTATCATAACTAATGAAAAACGTATAAACGCTCCTCTTAAAAGTTAACACCCACCTTTGAAATACTTATCTTCCGCTGAAGTAGCAATAGTTTCCGATGACAGTGTTGTTGATAGGGAAGAAATGTGTTATATAGCATTCTTCCTCTATCGTACGACTTTTTTCCTTTGTCGACTCGTTTATCGCAAGGTGTTTAGAAAAAAAAGGAATGAGCTCGATATTTAGCGAGTGGTAAAAAGATGACAAGGAGTTTACGAGGTGCATTAGTGAAGTTCAAATTATTGTTTGTTCGCCCAACCTTTATATTCATTTAAAGAGAACGTCTAAATATCTCACAAGACAGTAAGGAAATATCATTTCACAGTACCCATCATGTAACAAGGTTGAAGCGTTAACTTAATTTCAATTTTGGTTAAGTTTAATTGTTCAATTGAGTGTGTCGACATTTCGATGTCTTAGTAAACCTCGCTAAATTAGCATACCATTGGAACTTTTAAGCATGGATTTTCACTAATGAAAAACGTAAAAAATGCTCGTTTTAAAAGGTAACACTCACCTTTGTAATACTTCTCTTCTGCTGAATTTGCCGATAGTGTCCGATGACATTGTCGTTGAACGAGAAGAAACGAGACTTGTAGTGTTTTGTCCATATTGTATTGAACATTTTCTTTTTTCCTTTGTCGACTCGTTTACATGCAAGGTGTTTAGAAAAAAAGGAGTGAGCTCAATACTCAGCAAGTGGTAAAAAGATTACGAGGTGCATTAGTGAAGTCGAAATTATTGTTTATTCACCCAACCTTAGTATTCATTTAAAGAGACCGTCAATATATCTCAAAAAAAAGAAAATCTCATTGTCACGGTCGTCGTCGTGTAACAAGGTTGAAGCGTTACCTTAAGTTCAATTTTGGTTAGGTTTACTTTTTCAATTGAGCGTATCGACAATTTGATGTCTTAGTAAACCTCGCTAAATTAGCATGCCTTTGAAACTTTTGGGCTTAGATCATAACTAATGAAAAATGTAAAAAATGCTTGTTTTAATAGATAACACCCACCTTTAAAGTACTTTTCTTCCACTCAATTAGTCGATAGTTTTCGATGACGTTGTGGTCGAGAGAGGTGGAAGTGAGTCTTGTAGCTTTCAACGCGTATCGTACCATTTCCTTGTCTGTAAAGTAAAATATAGAAGAGAAGGAAACATGATTAAGACATACAATGTAATCCTTTTTATCAATAATTTTGGTTAATGTATTAAACTAAAACACTTTATTTATTTCTTTCTATGTAATCTTAACTAGGACTTGTACCTTTAATTTAGTCGTCGTTTTCTCTCATGTCGCTATTAAAGAAAATATTATTCGCTTCATCGACTTCTTTCTTTTCCTTTGTCGACCCGTTTACCTACAATGTATTTAGAAAAAGGAATGAGCTTGATGCTCAGCGGGTGGTAGAGAGATGATGAGGAGTTTACGAAGTCTATTAGTGATGTCCAAATTATTGTTGTACGTCTGACCTTAGTATTCATTTAATGCTACCATGTATTTCTCTCATGAGAGAGAGAGAGAGTGAGGAAACTGCGTTGTCACGTTCCTCCTCGTGTAATAAGGTTGAAGCGTTAACATTAGTTTGATTTTGGTTAGATTTGCTTTGTCAATAGATAGTATAGACATTTCAATGTCTTAATAAACCTCCCTTAATTAGCATACCCCTTTGGATCAATTGAACATGGATCATAACTAATGAAAAATGTAAAAATGCTTCTTTTAAAAGTTAACACCCATCTTTGAAATACTTGTCTTCTACTGAAGTAGCAATAGTTTTCGATGACAGTGTTGTTGCAAGGAGAGAAATGAGTTATATAGCATTCTTCCCCTATTGTACTGATTTTTTTTCCTTTGTCGCACGCTTATCTGCAAGGTGATTAGAAAAAAAAAGGAATGAGTTCAATGCTCGGCGGGTGCTAAAGAGATGACAAGGAGTTTATGAGGTGCATTAGTGAAGTCCAAATTATTGTTTGTTCGTCTAACCTTTGTATTCATTTAAAGAGACTGTCTACATATCTCACAAGAAAGTGAGGAAATCTCGTTGTCACAGTACCCATCACGCAACAAGGTTGAAGCGTTAATTTAATTTCAATTTTGGTTAGGTTTGCTTGTTCAATTGAGTGTATCGACATTTCGACGTCTTAGTAAACCTCGCTAAATTAGCATAACTCTGTAACTTTTAAGCATGGATCATCACTAATGAAAAACGTAAAAAACGCTAATTTTAAAAAATAACACCCACCTTTGCAATACTTCTCTTCTGCTAAATTAGCCGATAGTTTCTGATGACATTGTAGTTGAACGAGAAGAAATGAGTCATGAGTGCTTTGCGCGTATATATTGTATCGACCATTTTCTTTTTCCTTTGTCGACTCGTTTACTGCAAGGTGTTTAGAAAAAAGGAGTGAGCTCGATGCTCAACGGGTGGTAAAGAGATAACGAGGTGCATTAGTGAAGTCCAAATTATTATTTGTTAAGCCCACCTTAGTATTCGTTTAAAGAGACCTTCAATATATCTCAAAAAAAGAGAAAATCTCATTGTCACGATCCCCGTCGTGAAACAAGGTTGAAGCATTAACTTAAGTTCAATTTTGGTTTGGTTTACTATTTCAATTGAGCGTATCGACATTTTGATGTCTTAGTAAACCTCGCTAAATTAGCATACCTTTGGAACTTTTTGGCTTGAATCATAACTGATGAAAAAAGTAAAAAACACTCGTTTTAAAAGATAACACCCACCTTTAAAGTACTTCTCTTCCGTTCAATTAGTCGACAGTTTTCTATTACGTTGTGGTTGGGAGAGGTGGAAGTGAGTCTTATAGCTTTCAGCGCGTATCGTACCATTTCCTTTTCTGCGAAGTAGAATATAGAAGCGAAGGAAACATGATTAAGACATATAATGTAATCTTTTTTATCAATAATTTTGGTTAATGTATTAAACTAAAAAACTTTATTTATATCTTTCTATGTAATCTTAAGCTTGGACTTGTACCTTTAATTGAGTCGTTGTTTTTCTCATGTCACTATTAAAGAAAAATTTGTTGGCTTCATCAACTTCTTTCTTTTCCTTTGTCGACTCATTTACCAGCAATGTGTTTAGAAAAAGGAATGAGCTTGATGCTCAGCGGGTGGTAAAAAGATGACCAGGAGTTTAGGAAGTCTATTAATGATGTCCAAATTATTGTTTGTGAATCCAACCTTAGTATTCATTTAAGGATTCCATGTATATCTCTAGCAAGATAAAGAGGAAATCGTGTTGTCATGTTCTTCCTCTGTAATAAGGTTGAAACGTTAATGTTAAGTTCGACTTTGGTTAGATTTTCTTTTTCAATAGAGTATATAGACATTTCAATGTCTTAGTAAACCTCCACTTAATTAGCATACCTTTGGATCGATTGAACATGGATCATAACTTATAAAAAACGTAAAAACACTCCTTTAAAAGTTAACACCCATCTTTGAAATACTTATCTTCCCTTGAAGTAGCAATAGGTTAGATGTTGTGTTGTTGCAAGGGGAGATCATAATAGTATGAAGAGACCATGCAATAATTAACTCACAAGAAAACGAGGAAATCATGTTTTCATAGTTCGTTCATGTAATTAGGTTGTCACATGTATTAAAGCTCTTTCTTGGTTAGGTTTACTTGTTAAATAGAATTAAAGTACATTTCTATTTCCTTGTAAGCCTAAACTTACCCTGCTAGAACTTTGAACTTGGAACAAAACTAATTAAAATCATAAAAATGTTTGAAAATGTATTGACACCCACCTTTGAAACACCTTTAGTTTGGAATTCGTCAATCCAGACTTGGTCATATTGTTATCAAATAAGAAGCAATGGTCTCATAGCTTTTCACGCTTTAGATGACCTTTTTTATCAAAAAAAGCAAATGCGAAGAAAAAAGAAAACAACACGTGAGGAAGTTGCAAATTTAAATTTTCAGAAGTAATTCTTTATTCAAAATAGTAGTTTTGATTTTTCAACTTTAGTAAAAATTATGATATTCAAAAAATTGATATAACATAATAAAAGATTTATACGTAAAAGTTTGCATGTATTCTTAATATAATCATTGTTTTAAGCTGAGTTGTTCACCTGCAAATATTGAGAAAAACAAATGAGCTTGTTGCTTTCAATGTCGGTAAAACATAGATATTAGATGACAAAATAATTTCGTTATAAAATAGTAAAGGACTTCTACCTCAAAATTTGCATGTCCTCTAAATTTAGTCTTTGTTTTCCCTTCTATGGCCTCTCTGTGTTATCAGTCCAAGTTACTTGTCTTTATCAAGTTTTTCTTTTCATCGATGGCATGTTTACTGCGAGGTGTTAAAAAAAAGTATGAGCTTATTGCTCAGCAGGTCGTAAAATGATGAAAGAAGCCTATATGATTCATTAGAGAAGTCAAGCGAACAACCATAATATTGTATGAAGAGACCATGCAATAATTAGCTCGCAAGAAAGCGAGGAAACTATATTTTCATAGTCCGTTCATGTAATTAGGCTGTCGCGTGTATTAAAGCTCTTTCTTGGTTAGGCTTACTTGTTAAATAGAATTAAAGAACATTTCTATTTCCTTGTAAGCCTCGCTTACCCCGCTAGAACTTTGAACTTGGAACAAAACTAATGAAAATCATAAAATGCTTAAAAATGTATTGACACTCGCCTTTGAAACACCTTTAGTTCGAAATTCGTCATTCCGACTGGTAGTATTGTCTTCAAAAAAGAAGCGATGATCTCGTAGCTTTTCACGCCTAAGATGACCTTTTTGTCTAAAAAAATGCAATGTAAAAGAAAAAAAGAAAACACCATGTGAGGAAGTTGCAAATTTAAATTTTTAGAAGTAATTTTTTATTCAAAATAATAGTTTTGATTTTTCAACTTCGGTAAATATTATGATATTAAAAAAATAATTTTTGATATAACATAATAAAAGATTTATACCTTAAAGTTTGCATGTACTCTAAATATAATCATTGTTTTATCAGACTTCTTTTACACTGCAAATATTGAGAAAAAAAGAATGAGCTTCAATATCGATAAAACATAGATATTAGATAACAAAATAATTTCGTCATAACATAGTAAAGGACTTCAACCTCAAAATTTGCATGTCCTCTAAATTTAGTCTTTGTTTTTTTTGTTTTCTATGGCCTCTCTTTGTGTTATCCGTCCAAGTTACTTGGCTCTATCAAGTTTTTCTTTTCATCGGGGGCATGTTTACACGCAAGGTGTTAAGAGAAACATTATAAGCTTATTGCTCGATAGGTGGTAAAATGATGAAACAAGTTTATGAGATTCATAGAAAAGTCCAAGCTAACAACCATAATATTGTATGAAGATACCATGCAATAATTAGCTCGCAATATAGCGAGGAAATCATGTTTTCATAGTCAGTTCATGTAATTAGGTTGTCACGTGTATTAAAGCTCATTCGTGGTTAGGCTTACTTGTTAAATAGAATTAAAGTACATTTCTATTTTCTTGTAACCCTTGCTTTCTATTTTCTTGTAACCCTTGCTTAAATAGCACCCCGCTAGAACTTTGAACTTGGAACAAAACTAATGAAAATCATAAAAATGATTGAAAATGTATTGACACCCGCCTTTGAAACACCTTTAGTTCAAAAAATAAGCAAAGGTCTCGTAGCTTTTCACGCCTAAGATGACCTTTTTTGTCTAAAAAAATGCAATGTGGAAGAAAAAAAACCAGGAAGTTGCAAATTTAAATTTTTAACAGTAATTCTTTATTCAAATAATAGTTTCGATTTATCAACTCGTTGAAAATTACAATATTAAAAAATAACAATTTTGATATAACATAATAAAAGATCTATACCTTGAAATTTGCATGCGCTTTAAATGAGATCATTGTTTTATCCTAATACGTTATATCTGCGCAAAAATCATTTGCCACAATTCCTAGGCCGTTGGCCCCATCAAGTTTTCTTTTCACTAGTCAACTTGTATACACATGCAAGTTGTTTAGAAAAAAGAGAAATTAAAAAAAAAAAAAAAAAAAAAAAAAAAAGCTTGTTGCTCTATGAGTGGTAAAATGATGGCAATAAGTTTAGAAGATTCATTAAAGAATTCTAAGTTAATGTTTACGCTAACAAAATTAATGTGGGAAGAGACCAAGTATTAGGTTGCAACGTGTAGTTAGGTTTACTTATTAACTAGAGTGTTACGACATTTCATTGTCTTAGTAAAACTTGCTAAAATAGCATTACCACTTTAAACTTTGGACTAGGAACAAAATTAATAAAAATTATAAAAATGTTTGCTGTAAAAGTATCACACCCACCTCTAAAATACTTTATGCTCACGAAATTTGTCAACACGACCTGTTATTGAAAAGGGGCAACGGTCTAGCATTCGGTGAGTGGGGTTGTTGCTTAATTTGCACATAAAATGCAATGTAGAAGTGGGAAAAATACTTGAGTTTAAATTTTTAAAAACGGCTCATTATTCAAAGTAACAGTTTTTCATTTTCAACGTCGATAAAGAAGAGATTAGAAAAAAAAAAAAAAAAAAAAAAAAAAAAAAAAAAGGTTACAACATAGTAAAAGAATTATTACTCAAGATTTTCATGTACTTTGAGTGTAGTCGACCTTTTTCTCATGTCTTTTAGTTTACAAAACAAAATGCAACGTTAAGGCAAAAGTGTCATTTCAGCCCCTATTCTAAGCAGCAAGCCCCTAAATTATGCATGATATTATGGCATAGTACCTTCAAAATTAATAAATATTAATAAAGAATATTTTAAGGGGTATGGATGGCCAAGAATGGCTTGAAATGGGCCAAGAGTATTTGGCCCTTGCTATTTAGTTTCGAGGCTGAAATGGCCCTTTTCCGCTATCTAAAGTTGTTGTTTGAAAGGCATTCTCTGCTACAAAAACAGAAAAGAAAAAGGTGTTATACTTTACTGGTCTTAACATCATCTTTTTCAGATAACCTGACTGCAATACCACCTACGACAATGTTAGCATCACGAAGTGGGATGAAGTTTATACCATTAAAGCCAAGGTGTGAACCTCTCTGTGCCTCCATAAACGTTGAGATTGCTTGACTTCCACCATCCAAATCTACAGTCAGTAAAAGTTACCGATTAGCTCTCCTTCAACTATGAATTACAAGCATCTTCAAGTAAAGAACCGAGTAATGAAAACAAAAATAACCCAATTAAAATTGTAGAATGGCACATGCGCAGTTGCTTATTATCCATTGAAAACAAATAAGAGAGTGATCAACACATTCCTTGTACATACAATGCTACAATGGTTATAGACATGCAAGTCCCAATATAAAACCCAGAACACTTTCTGCAACTATGTACAAATGTCTCAATCGATTTAAAAAATAAAACACAGCCGTGGGTAAAGAACTTACCCTCCTATTTGTTCTTGTCAGTTGGTCTTAAAATGTTTCTTCAGTTGTGCAGTTGAATGCATTGCATTTGTTGGTATAGAATTGCTCCTTCAGTTGTACATTTGATAGCATTGCATTAACTGGGGAAAATAAAAGAAAACACATAGCATTAACATAAAAGAGTCCCAAATTTCCAACACTTTGTCCAAGCAGATGATAGTGAATAACAAGAGAATAGGAATAGAAGAATCCAACTTAACGTTTCATACAAAGGACCAATTAAAGAAAGAAATCACTTATCAACCACACACTTACATCACATAACACTAAACAACAACAGATAAGACTTCAATCAGTGACCACCACGGAGACGGAGAACAAGGTGGAGAGTAGACTCCTTCTGGATGTTATAATCTGCCAAAGTCCGACCATCCTCAAGTTGTTTTCCAGCGAAGATGAGTCGCTGCTGATCTGGGGGAATTCCCTCCTTGTCCTGAATCTTAGCCTTCACATTGTCAATGGTGTCTGAGCTCTCCACCTCTAGAGTTATGGTTTTCCCAGTGAGAGTCTTCACAAAGATCTGCATTCCACCACGTAGACGCAACACCAAGTGCAATGTCGACTCCTTCTGGATGTTATAATCCGCTAGAGTTCTACCATCCTCCAATTGCTTCCCAGCAAAGATCAATCTCTGCTGGTCCGGGGGAATGCCCTCCTTGTCCTGGATCTTCGCCTTGACATTGTCAATTGTATCAGAGCTTTCGACCTCCAATGTGATGGTCTTGCCTGTCAAGGTCTTGACAAAGATTTGCATCCCTCCACGGAGACGGAGGACTAGGTGGAGTGTGGACTCCTTTTGGATGTTGTAGTCAGCAAGGGTTCGGCCATCCTCAAGCTGTTTACCAGCAAAGATCAAACGTTGTTGGTCCGGTGGGATGCCTTCCTTGTCTTGGATCTTAGCTTTGACATTGTCAATGGTGTCAGAACTCTCAACTTCGAGAGTAATCGTCTTGCCAGTGAGGGTTTTCACAAAAATCTGCATCTGTTTAACAATAAAAATAGCAATGTCAAGAACAAGGGTTCAAAAAAAGAGCAACCAATAATAAGAACAGAAGGTTCCATTGAAAATACATGACAAGGGAATCACGCTCATTCAACTAAACATTACATAACTAAAGAAAAACACCGAAAGCAAGACCCATATGAACAGAACTTTATAAACCAAGGAAATAACTACCAATCAGAGTCTACAAATTTGTACTTAACCGTTTTTTGATTAATCTTATCCACTGTAATTATAGCCTTCTCCGTATTTTTTATAAAAAGAAATCGGAAATTCACAGTTTTTTTTTTTTTTTTTTTTGCCAAATTAAAGAACTCAGGAATGAATTCTAGAAATATTTGCCAAATTAAAGAACTCAATAATCGCAAGCAAAAAAAAAATAATTAAAAAAAAATTCAAGAAACCACAACAGACTTAAAATCCTTCATGAAACCTCAAAAATTCATAACAAAATCATCGATCGGCAACCAAAAACACAAACAAAATCGATCATCAAAATCATCCGGAGGATCTTTTGTAGTTGCATTCATTGACGGTTGCACAAGTGTGCATGGAGGATGCGAAAATGTATCCCTGCATTTCCACCAGATGCACGTAACTCTAATGTTGGCAAAGTGCTACTCCAACAGAAATTACAGTAAAACTCTCGTTCTAGATATGCATGTGATGCGTGAAGTATAAGTGAGTTTTACAAAGATGGTGTGGAAATAATTGGGATAAGGAAGAAACTCAGAATAAATGCTTTTAATTGAAACCCTGTATAAGCATGTTGATTGATTAACTAGTACAGCAAACACATACAAATGCAAGGAAATATAGTATTTATACATTGGTCTACAATATCCTGATAAAGTATATATTCTGTTCAATAGAGTAATGAAAATGTCACTTTCCAATCAAAAAATATTCCAATAAAGAATTTTTTTATTTTCTTTTCTGAAAACCTGGAACTCAGTTTTGACAACCAAAAAACACAGGCGAAACAAGTTAAAATGAATTAATACAAAGGCAAGCTGGTTTCCAAGAGTTCCACAAAGATGCTTTATTTGTACCTCAGAAAAAGTCCTCCAAGTGTAATTCGAGATAAGTTCTTAGTATTTTCTCCATCAGATACACTTGCCTGCAGCCAATACACAGTGGCCATCAACAATGAAACAATGACAATAGTAAAACAACAAGCGCACCATGGTCTTTTGAAATAAAAACTATGGTGAAATGTATCAGGTTCAAATATATGCATTTATGACTTCTCATGAACCCTCCCCGTCTTCCTCAAATGTTCTAGGTTGAAGGGATGACAACTTCATAGATGTATCAGTCTTGATATGCCCCCATGAAATGTCAAACAACCTGTCAGACCTTCACTAAAATATCACTAATTGATTATTTCCTAAGGTCAAAATATCACACATGAAATTGATTATGTGAAAGGCCATCTCAACAAAAAACCAAAATATTTCTTACAAAAAACAACAAACCTGAATATCATAAAATCTTTTTTTTTAATTTATTTATTTATTTATTTATCTTTCCTTTTTTTGCTAAGGCGAGATGATAGGAGAAGGTGAATTGGTGGATCAAGAGCAATCTTGCTCTTTTACACTCAAATCAAATTTTTGCAACCAAGGTAACATGTGGCACAAAACAATGAACGAGAATCTAAGTTACTATAACATCTAAATAAATTGCTTGTGTACCCGAGAAAAGAACAACGACTGCATCAATAGCTCAAGCTGGAATTCTGCATTTACATTAAACACATGGCACATCAATTAACCAATATATTTGAAGAAATATAACTATCTACATAAAAGAGAAATAGAAAAACCTTAGAAGAAAGATGACTAGCATCAGATAGACTAACCCGCATCTTTGATACAAAGGAATATATGGTCTACAATGATAGAAACAAGAGAACGCCCAGCTGCTTCTGTAGATTGTTGTCAGTGACAAACATATGAACCACAAGAAAGATAATTCAATCCAGCATGCAATGGCAAACAAACAGATCTCTTAATTGGTTAAAATATCCTAACATTTCACAACTTTTGTTATTATATTCTAATCTTTTAAGATTTGTTATTATATCCTAACCTTTCGAAATTGTTTAATTTGTATCCCAAGTCAATTTTTAACTTAAAATTTGATGAGGGGGACCTTAATATGAATTTCAAAAGCCACTTAATCACCCATAGTTATCAAAACGATTATTAATTTTACGATTTAAACTAATTATTCTAAGTCCCACATCCTCAAACTTGGAGTTTAAAAGTGGTTTATGATACGAATAAAACATTATAGAAAGGTTAGGATATAATAACAAATCTCAAACGGTTTGGATATAATAACAAATCTCAAAAGGTTTGGATGTAATAAAGAATCTCAAAAAGTTAGGATATAATAACAAAAGTTGTGAAAGGCTAGGATATTTTAACCAATTATGCCTTTTTTTTACTAAAACATAAGGCAATTTGGAAAATTTGCTGAGATATTGGAACATAAACCTGGGAAGCCCTTTGGTCCACATCTCCTCTATTTAGGCATACATAGAATCCAGTCATGAACCGAAGAAGAGCTCTGAGACCTGCTCATACCCAGCAATCACTTGCTTCATCAATTATAGATTAAAAAAAAGACCATGAAAACAAATTAAACAAGAAAAAATTAATGTAAATGTTGGTACCTGGCTCACTCAAAGCAGGACAAACAGCTTCCGGGACATGCAACTGAACCTCAAGCCCTAAAGGACTGTTCAGTTCTGTTCTTTGTATAGTGATCTAATCAGTTACCATAAGAATCAAGTTTTCAACACATAAAATTTCCTAAAATTGAATTTGTTTCAAGAAGCAAAATCAAGAGTATTTCCCAACAAATAATTTAATGAATAGTGAGTCAGAATTTCCATTACATAAGCCTCTCCTGATATTCCTTCGAGGAAACGTTCACCACCAAAGAAAACCCGTTTTGCACCATCATCATCTCGCCTGTTTGCCCCATTGTCTGAGCATGTTAAACTAGCATCAAGGAACATGTCAGGATGAGGAAGGAGGTCTGCGGATAATGATTCCCACTCCAATTTCTGATAACAGTGAAAGTGCTCATAGTATAAGATTTTTGGTCCAGGCGAATTCCTCAATCAATAATCAACATAAAATTGAACTCAAATAGAATTTGCAATGTCAGCTAAGAAGTAGCATTGAAATAACATAAATGGATGTTAAATAGACTCTTTGAGGGAGAAAATTACTTTAAAAACCATATATGTTCTTTTTACCATTGGAGAAGTCCCTAGCTTCTTTAAGATTCGCAACCTACATAAAAGAAAAGATCAAGCTAGAAGATTTCAAAAATATGAAAATATTTGGGAAACAGTCGACTAAGACACAAATTCAAGTACATACCTGCCACTGGTGATTTGTTGTATACAAGAGAAGTTTGTGCATTGTTATAGATGCTAGAGGTGAAGCCCTGCGAGAGTTATAAAAGATGTTTGTTATAAGAATCATGTGCTAATAAAATAACTGATGTAAGACAATTCCACAAGGGCTAGATCAAACAATTATCTGAGTTTGAAGGTTTTCTAGACATTTTAAAGCCATCTACTAACTTTACCCATTGTGGGTAGCGCTACTTCTAATAATGGAGTAAAGTTCAAGAACACAAAAAATATAAAGGGGTTAAATTGTCATAGATCTTATCTTTGAGCATACAGTGAAGTAAGAGAGTAACTATAGACAATGCTGTTCTACCTAAAAATGAATAGGCCTTACAGGCAAATGGCCCAAGCAGAACTTAATAAATGGAGTTCCTAAATTTCTTGAAGTCTAAGCTTTAAATGTGTCATTGAAAATGTAAGAAGAAAACAAGATAACAGTTTATCTTTACGTTGAAATTTTATATGAGCTATCTATCCTAAATGAGCCATTGTTTGACTTGTTTAAAAAATCGGCTGTCAGTGACTCAGTATGCTATTATCAATAGCAAATGCGCTCCGTCCACATAAAGGCCAGAACTTAAGCA
Organism: Stephania japonica; assembly: GCA_039657345.1. Taxonomy (NCBI): domain Eukaryota; kingdom Viridiplantae; phylum Streptophyta; class Magnoliopsida; order Ranunculales; family Menispermaceae; genus Stephania; species Stephania japonica. The sequence continues at coordinate 77,150,676 of CM077556.1, forward strand.
AAGAATTGAAGAATGATTGAACTCCAGAAGTTAAAAGAAGTGAGTGAAAGTAAACAAAACATATATATGCAACATTGAATTGATTAATTCTGATCCAAAGGGAATCAAGTGATGGCTAAGTATCTACCTCACAAATTCAGAGACCTAAATTCAAAACTCCATCCTACAACAAGCCAATCCCCCTTGCAATTACACATTAGTGAGGATGGGGAAGTTGTACTTAGATCCAGGGGCTTATTCATGATGTCCAAATTATTGTTTGTGAATCCAACCTTAGTATTCATTTAAGGATTCCACGTATATCTCTCGCAAGATAAAGAGGAAATCGTGTTGTCAAGTTCTTCCTCGTGTAATAAAGTCGAACCGTTAACGTTACGTTTGACTTTGCTTAGATTTTCTTTTTCACAGAGTGTATAGACATTTTAATGTCTTAGTAAACCTCCCTTAATTAGCATACCTTTGGATTGATTGAATATGGATCATAACTAATGAAAAACGTAAAAACGCTCCTTTTAAAAGTTAACACCCACCTTTGAAATAATTATCTTCCGCTGAAGTAGCAATAGTTTCCGATGACAGTGTTGTTGATAGGGAAGAAATATGTTATCTAGCATTCTTCCTCTATCGTGCAGACTTTTTTCCTTTGTCGACTCGTTTATACGCAGGTGTTTAGAAAAAAGGAATGAGCACGATGTTTAGCGGGTGGTAAAAAGATGACAAGGAGTTTACGAGGTGCATTAGTGAAGTTAGAATTATTGTTTGTTCGCCCAACCTTAATATTCATTTAAAGAGACCGTCTAAATATCTCACAAGAAAGTAAGGAAATATCATTGTCAAAGTACCCATCACGTAACATGGTTGAAACGTTAACTTAATTTCAATTTTGGTTAAGTTTAATTGTTCAATTGAGTGTGTCGACATTTCGATGTCTTAGTATACCTCGCTAAATTAGCATAACTTTGAAACTTTTAAGCATGGATCATCACTAATGAAAAACATAAGAAAATGCTTGTTTTAAAAGATAACACCCACCTTTGAAATACTTCCCTTACAGCTTAATTAGCGATAGTTTCCGATGACATTGTTGTTGAACGAGAAGAAATGATTCATGAGTGTTTTGCGCGTAGTGTATCGATTATTTTCTTTTTTCCTTTGTCGATTCATTTATCTGCAAGGTGTTTAGAAAAAAAGGAGTGAGCTCGATACTCAGCGGGTGGTAAAGAGACAACGAGGTGCATTAGTGAAGTCCAAATTATTGTTTGCTCGTCCAACCTTAGTATTCATTTAAAGAGACCGTCAATATATCTCAAAAAAAAAAAGAAAATTTCGTTGTCACGGTCCCGATCGTGTAACAAGGTTGAAACGTTAACTTAAGTTCAATTTTGGTTAGGTTTACTTTTTCAATTAAACGTATTGACATTTCGATGTCTTAGTAAACCTCGCTAAATTAGCATTCCTTTAGAACTTTTGGCCTTGGATCATAACTAATGAAAAACGTCAAAAAAATGCTCGTTTTAAAAGATAATACCCACCTTTAAAGTACATCTCTTCTAATCAATTAGTCGATAGTTTTCGATTAAGTTATGGTCAGGAGAGGTGGAAGTGAGTCTTGTAGCATTCAGCGCGTATCGTACTATTTCCTTATCTGCGAAGTAGAATATAGAAGCGAAGGAAACATGATTAAGACATATAATGTAATCTTTTTTATCAATAATCTTGGTTAATGTATTAAACTAAAATTTTTATATATATTTCGTTCTTTGCAATCTTATCTTAGCTTGTACCTTAAATTAAATTATCATTTTTTCTCATGTCACTATTAAAGAAAAATTTGTTGGCTTCATCGACTTCTTTCTTTTCACTTGTCGACTCGTTTACATGCAATATGTTTAGAAAAAGGAATGAGCTTGATGCTCAGCGGGTGGTAAAAAGATGACGAGGAGTTTACGAAGTTTATTAAAGATGTCCAAATTATTGTTTGTGAATCCAACCTTAGTATTCATTTAAGGATACCATGTATATCTCTCATGCAAGATAAAAAGGAAATCGCGTTGTCATATTTTTCCTCGTGTAATAAAGTCGAAGCGTTAACGTTAAGTTTGACTTTGGTTAGATTTTCTTTTTCATAGAGTGTATAGACATTTTAATGTCTTAGTAAACCTCCCTTAATTAGCATACCTTTGGATCGATTGAATATGGATCATAACTAATGAAAAACGTAAAAACGCTCCTTTTAAAAGTTAACACCCACCTTTAAAATACTTATCTTCCGTTGAAGTAGCAATAGTTTCCGATGACAGTGTTGTTGATAGGGAAGAAATGTGTTATATAGCATTCTTCCTCTATCGTATCGACTTTTTTTTCCTTTGTCGACTCGTTTATCTGCAAGGTATTTAGAAAAAAAAAAAAAAAGGAATGAGCTCGATGTTTAGCGGGTGTTAAAGAGATGACGAGGAGTTTACGAGGTGCATTAGTGAAGTTCAAATTATTATTTGTTAAGCCCGACCTTTATATTCATTTAAAGAGACCAGTCTAAATATCTCAAAGAAAGTAAGGAAATATCATTGTCATAGTACCCATCACGTAACATGGTTGAAACGTTAACTTAATTTCAATTATGGTTAAGTTTAATTGTTCAATTGAGTGTGTCGACATTTCGATGTCTTAGTATACCTCGCTAAATTAGCATACCTTTGAAACTTTTAAGCATGGATCATCACTAATGAAAACATAAGAAAATGCTCGTTTTGAAAGATAACACCCACCTTTGTAATACTTCCTTACCTGAATTAGCGATAGTTTAGATGACATTGTTGTTGAACGAGAAGAAATGATTCATGAGTGTTTTGCGCGTAGTGTATCGATCATTTTCTTTTTTCCTTTGTCGACTCATTTATCTGCAAGGTGTTTAGAAAAAAAGGAGTGAGTTCGATGCTCAGCGGGTGGTAAAGAGATAACGAGGTGCATTAGTGAAGTCCAAATTATTGTTTGTTCGTCCAACCTTATTATTCATTTAAAGAGACCGTCAATATATCTCAAAAAAAAAAGAAAATTTCGTTGTCACGGTCCCAATCGTGTAACAAGGTTGAAACGTTAACTTAAGTTCAATTTTGGTTAGGTTTACTTTTTCAATTAAACGTATTGACATTTCGATGTCTTAGTAAACCTCGCTAAATTAGCATTCCTTTAGAACTTTTAGGCTTGAATCATAACTAATGAAAAACGTAAAAAACGCTCGTTTTAAAAGATAACACCCACCTTTAAAGTACATCTCTTCTGCTCAATTAGTCGATAGTTTTCGATTAAGTTATGGTTAGGAGAGGTGGAAGTGAGTCTTGTAGCATTCAGCGCGTATCGTACTATTTCCTTATCTGCGAAGTAGAATATAGAAGTGAAGGAAACATGATTAAGACATATAATATAATCTTTTTTTATCAATAATCTTGGTTAATGTATTAAACTAAAAATTTTTTATATATTTCTTTCTTTGCAATCTTATCTGAGCTTGTACCTTAAATTTAATTGTCATTTTTTCTCATGTCACTATTAAAGTAAAATTTCTTGGCTTCATCGACTTCTTTCTTTTCCTTTGTCGACTCGTTTACCTGCAATATGTTTAGAAAACGGAATGAGCTTGATGCTCAGCGGGTGGTAAAAGATGACGAGGAGTTTACTGAAGTTTATTAATGATGTCCTAATTATTGTTTGTGAATCCAACCTTAGTATTCATTTAAGGATTCCATGTATATCTCTCAAGATAAAGAGGAAATCGCGTTGTCATGTTCTTCCTCGTGTAATAAAGTCGAAGCGTTAACGTTACGTTTGACTTTGGTTAGATTTTCTATTTCATAGAGTGTATAGACATTTTAATGTCTTAGTAAACCTCCCTAATTAGCTTACCTTTGGATTGATTGAATATGGATCATAACTAATGAAAAACGTAAAAACGCTCCTTTTAAAAGTTAACACCCACCTTTGCAATACTTATCTTCCGTTGAAGTAGCAATAGTTTCCAATGACAGTGTTGTCGATAGTGAAGAAATGTGCTATTCCTCTATCGTATCGATTTTTTTTCCTTTGTCGACTCGTTTATCTTCAAGGTATTTAGAAAAAAATGAATGAGCTCGATGTTTAGCGGGTGGTAAAGTGATGACGAGGAGTTTATGAGGTGCATTAGTGAAGTTCAAATTATTATTTGTTCGACCCTTTATATTCATTTAAAGAGACCGTCTAAATATCTCACAAGAAAGTAAGGAAATATCATTGTCACGCAGGTACCCATCACGTAACATGGTTGAATCGTTAACTTAATTTCAATTTTGGTTAAGTTTAATTGTTCAATTGAGTGTGTCGACATTTCGATGTCTTAGTATAACTCGCTAAATTAGCATACCTTTGAAACTTTTAAGCATGGATCATCACTAATGAAAAACATAAGAAAATGCTCGTTTTAAAAGATAACACCCACCTTTGTAATACTTCCTTACTGCTGAATTAGCGATAGTTTCCGATGACATTGTTGTTGAACGAGAAGAAATGATTCATGAGTGTTTTTGCGCGTAGTGTATCGATCATTTTCTTTTTTCTTTTGTCGACTCATTTATCTCGTAAGGTGTTTAGAAAAAAATGTGTGAGCTCGATGCTCGTGGGTGGTAAAGAGATAACGAGGTGCATTAGTGAAGTCCAAAATATTGTTTGTTAAATCCACCACTTAGTATTCATTTAAAGAGACCGTCAATATATCTCAAAAAAAGAAAATTTCGTTGTCACGGTCCCGATCGTGTAACAAGGTTGAAACGTTAACTTAAGTTCAATTTTGGTTAGGTTTACTTTTTCAATTAAACGTATTGACATTTCGATGTCTTAGTAAACCTCGCTAAATTAGCATTCCTTTAGAACTTTTAGGCTTGGATCATAACTAATGAAAAAGCGTAAAAAACGCTCGTTTTAAAAGATAACACCCACACTTTAAAGGACATCTCTTACTGCTCGATTAGTCGATAGTTTTCGATTAAGTTATGGTTAGGAGAGGTGGAAGTGAGTCTTGTAGCATTCAGCGCGTATCGTACTATTTCATTATCTGCGAAGTAGAATATAGAAGCGAAGGAAACATGATTAAGACATATAATATAATCTTTTTTTATCAATAATCTTGGTTAATGTATTAAACTAAAAATTTTCTATATATTTCTTTCTTTGCAATCTTATCTGAGCTTGTACCTTAAATTTAATTGTCATTTTTTCTCATGTCACTATTAAAGTAAAATTTCTTGGCTTCATCGAGTTCTTTCTTTTCCTTTGTCGACTCGTTTACCTGCAATATGTTTAGAAAACGAAATGAGGTTGATGCTTTGGCGGATGGTAAAAAGATGACGAGGAGTTTACGAAGTTTATTAATGATGTCCTAATTATTGTTTGTGAATCCAACCTTAGTATTCATTTAAGGATTCCATGTATATCTCTCGCAAGATAAAGAGGAAATCGCGTTGTCATGTTCTTCCACGTGTAAAAAAGTCGAAGCGTTAACGTTACGTTTGACTTTGGTTAGATTTTCTTTTTCATAGAGTGTATAGACATTTTAATGTCTTAGTAAACCTCCCTTAATTAGCATACCTTTGGATCGATTGAATATGGATCATAACTAATGAAAAACGTAAAAACACTCCTTTTAAAAGTTAACACCCACCTTTGAAATACTTATCTTCCATTGAAGTAGCAATAGTTTCCAATGACAGTGTTGTCGATAGGGAAGAAATGTGCTATTCCTCTATCGTATCGATTTTTTTTCCTTTGTCGACTCGTTTATCTGCAAGGTATTTAGAAAAAAAAATGAATGAGCTCGATGTTTAGCGGGTGGTAAAGTGATGACGAAGAGTTTATGAGGTGCATTAGTGAAGTTCAAATTATTATTTGTTAGCTGACCTTTATATTCATTTAAAGGCAGACCGTCTAAATATCTCATAAGAAAGTAAGGAAATATCATTGTCACGTACCCATCACGTAACATGTTTGAAACGTTAACTTAATTTCAATTTTGGTTAAGTTTAATTGTTCAATTGAGTGTGTCGACATTTCGATGTCTTAGTATACCTCGCTAAATTAGCATACCTTTGAAACTTTTAAGCATGGATCATCACTAATGAAAAACATAAAACATAAGAAAATGCTCGTTTTAAAAGATAACACCCACTTTGTAATACTTCCCTTACTGCTGAATTAGCGATAGTTTAGATGACATTGTTGTTGAACGAGAAGATATGATTCATGAGTGTTTTGCGCATAGTGTATCGATCATTTTCTTTTTTCCTTTGTCGTCTCATTTATACGCCAAGGTGTTTAGAAAAAAGGAGTGAGCTCGATGCTCGGCGGGTGGTAAAGAGATAACGAGGTGCATTAGTGAAGTCCAAAATATTGTTTGTTCGTCAACCTTAGTATTCATTTAAAGAGGCGAGTCAATATATCTCAAAAAAGAAAATTTCGTTGTCACGGTCCCGATCGTGTAACAAGGTTGAAACGTTAACTTAAGTTCAATTTTGGTTAGGTTTACTTTTTCAATTAAACGTATTGACATTTGATGTCTTAGTAAACCTCGCTAAATTAGCATACCTTTGGAACTTTTTGGCTTGGATCATAACTAATGAAAAACGTAAAAAATGCTCGTTTTAAAAGATAACACCCACCTTTAAAGTACATCTCTTATGCTCGATTAGTCGATAGTTTTCGATTAAGTTATGGTCGGGAGAGGTGGAAGCGAGTCTTGTAGCATTCGGCGCGTATCGTACTATTTCCTTATCTGCGAGAAGTAGAATATAGAAGCGAAGGGAAACATGATTAAGACATATAATGTAATCTTTTTCATCAATAATTTTGGTTAATGTATTAAACTAAAAATTCTTTATATATTTCTTTCTATGCAATCTTATCTGAGCTTGTACCTTAAATTTAATCATCATTTTTTCTCATGTCACTATTAAAGAAAAATTTGTTGGCTTCATCGACTTCTTTCTTTTCCTTTGTCAACTTGTTTACCTGCAATATGTTTAGAAAAAGGAATGAGCTTTATTCTCAGCGGGTGGTAAAAAGATGACGAGGAGTTTACGAAGTTTATTAATGATGTCCAAATTATTGTTTGTGAATCCAACCTTAGTATTCATTTAAGGACTCCATGTATATCTCTCGCAAGATAAAGAGGAAATCGTGTTGTCATGTTCTTCCTCATGTAATAAGGTTGAAACGTTAATGTTAAGTTCGACTTTGGTTAGATTTTTTTTTTCAATAGAGTATATAGACATTTCAATGTCTTAGTAAACCTCCACTTAATTAGCATACCTTTGGATCGATTGAACATGGATCATAACTAATAAAAAACGTAAAAACACTCCTTTAAAAGTTAACACACATCTTTGAAATACTTATCTTCCACTAAAGTAGCAATAGGTTAGATGGCTTGTGTTGTTGCAAGGGAGATCTTAATAGTATGAAGAGACCATGCAATAATTAACTCACAAGAAAGCGAGGAAATCATGTTTTCATAGTTCGTTCATGTAATTAGGTTGTCACATGTATTAAAGCTCTTTCTTGGTTAGGTTTACTTGTTAAATAGAATTAAAGTATATTTCTATTTCCTTGTAAGCCTAGCTTACCTGCTAGAACTTTGAACTTGGAACAAAACTAATTAAAATCATAAAAATGTTTGAAAATGTATTGACACCCACCTTTGAAACACCTTTAGTTTGGAATTCGTCAATCCAGCCTGGTCATATTGTTATCAAATAAGAAGTAATGGTCTCATAGCTTTTCACGCTTGAGATGACCTTTTTTATCTAAAAAAATGCAATGCAGAAGAAAAAAGAAAACAACACGTGAGGAAGTTGCAAATTTAAATTTTCAGAAGTAATTCTTTATTCAAAATAGTAGTTTTGATTTTTCAACTTTAGTAAAAATTATGATATTAAAAAAATTGATATAACATAATAAAAGATTTATACATAAAAGTTTGCATGTATTCTTAATATAATCATTGTTTTAACTGAGTTGTTTACCTGCAAATATTGAGAAAAACAAATGAGCTTGTTGCTTTCAATGTCGGTAAAACATAGATATTAGATGACAAAATAATTTCGTTATAACATAGTAAAGGACTTCTACCTCAAAATTTGCATGTCCTCTAAATTTAGTCTTTGTTTTTTCCCTTCTATGGCCTCTCTGTGTTATCTGTCCAAGTTACTTGTCTTTATCAAGTTTTTCTTTTCATCATGGCATGTTTACTGCGTGGTGTTAAAAAAAGTATGAGCTTATTGCTCAGCGGGTTAAATAAAATGATGAAAGAAGTCTATACGATTCATTAGAAGTCAAGCTAACAACCATAATATTGTATGAAGAGACCATGCAATAATTTGCTCGCAAGAAAGCGAGGAAACCATATTTTCATAGTCTAGTTCATGTAATTAAATTTGTCAGCGTGTATTAAAGCTCTTTCTTGGTTTGGTTTACTTGTTAAATAGAATTAAAGTACATTTCTATTTCCTTGTAAGCCTCGCCCCGCTAGAACTTTGAACTTGGAACAAAACTAATGAAAATCATAAAATGCTTAAAAATGTATTGACACTTACCTTTGAAACATTTTTAGTTCAGAATTCGTCATTCGAGCCTGGTAATATTGTCTTCAAAAAAGAAGCAATGATCTCGTAGCTTTTCACGCCTAAGATGACCTTTTTTGTCTAAAAAAATGCAATGTAAAAGAAAAAAAAAACACCATGTGAGGAAGTTGCAAATTTAAATTTTTAGAAGTAATTTTTTATTCAAAATAATAGTTTTGATTTTTCAACTTAAAAAAATTATGATATTAAAAAAATAATTTTTCATATAACATAATAAAAGATTTATACCTTAAAGTTTGCATGTACTCTAAATATAATCATTGTTTTATCAGACTTCTTTACACTGCAAATATTGAGAAAAAAAGAATGAGCTTCAATGTCGGTAAAACATAGATATTAGATAACAAAATAATTTCGTTATAACATAGTAAAGGACATGTCCTCAAAATTTGCATGTCCTCAAAATTTAGTCTTCGTTTTTTTTTTGTTTTCTATGGCCTCTCTTTGTGTTATCCGTCCAAGTTACTTGGCTCTATCAAGTTTTCTTTTCATCGGGGCATGTTTACACAGTAAGGTGTTAAGAGAAACATTATAAGCTTATTTGCTCAGGTAGGTGGTAAAATGATGAAACAAGTTTATGAGATTCATAGAAAAGTCCAAGCTAACAACCATAATATTGTATGAAGATACCATGCAATAATTAGCTCGCAAGAAAAGAGGGGAAATCATGTTTTCACGATCCGTTCATGTAATTAGGTTGTCACGTGTATTAAAGCTCATTCGTGGTTAGGCTTACTTGTTAAATAGAATTAAAGTACATTTCTATTTTCTTGTAACCCTTGCTTTCTATTTTCTTGTAACCACTTGCTTAAATAGCACCCCACTAGAACTTTGAACTTGGAACAAAACTAATGAAAATCATAAAAATGCTTGAAAATGTATTGACACCAGCCTTTGAAACACCTTTAGTTCTGAATTCATAGTTCCAGCCTGGTAATATTATTTTCAAAAAATATGCAAAGGTCTCGTAGCTTTTCACGCCTAAGATGACCTTTTTTTGTCTAAAAAAATGCAATGTGGAAGAAAAAAAACCATGAGAGGAAGTTGCAAATTTAAATTTTTAACAGTAATTCTTTATTCAAATAATAGTTTCGATTTTTCAACACGTTGAAAATTACAATATTAAAAAATAACAATTTTGATATAACATAAAAGATCTATACCTTGAAATTTGCATGCGCTTAAATGAGATCATTGTTTTATCCTAATACGTTATATCTGCGCAAAAATCATTTGCTACAATTCCTATGCCGTTGGCCCCATCAAGTATTCTTTTCACCAGTCAACTTGTATACCTGCAAGTTGTTTAGAAAAAGAAATTAAATTAAAAAAAAAAAAAGCGACCAAGTATTAGAGAATTCATTAGAGAATTCTAAGTTAATGTTTACGCTAACAAAATTAATGTGGGAAGAGACCAAGTATTAGGTTGCAACGTGTAGTTAGGTGTACTTATTAACTAGAGTGTTACAACATTTCATTGTCTTAGTAAACCTTGCTAAAATAGCATTACCACTTTAAACTTTGGACTAGGAACAAAATTAATAAAAATTATAAAAATGTTTGTTGTAAAAATATCACACCCACCTCTAAAATACTTTATGCTCACAAACTTTGTCAACACGGCCCTATAACATTGTAATTGAAAAGGGGCAACGGTCTAGCGTTCGGTGAGTGGGGTTGTTGCTCAATTTGCACACGCAAAATGCAATGTAGAAGTGAGAAAAAATACTTGAGTTTAAATTTTTAAAAAGCGGCTCATTATTTAAAGTAACAGTTTTTCATTTTCAGCGTCGATAAAGAAGAGATTAGAAAAAAAAAAAAAATGTTACAACATAGTAAAAGAATTATTACTCAAGATTTTCATGTACTTTGAGTGTAGTCTATGTTTTTTCTCGTGTCTTTTAGTTTACAAAACAAAATGCAACGTTAAGGCAAAAGTGTCATTTCAGCCCCCATTCTAAAAAAGGCCCTATATTATGCATGATATCATGGCATAGTCCCTTCAAAATTAATAAATATTAATAAAGAATATTATAAGGGGTATGGATGGCCCAAGAATGGCTTGAAATGGCGCAAGAGATTTGGCCCTTGCTATTTAGTTTAGAGGCTGAAATGGCCCTTTTCTGCTATCTAAAGTTGTTGTTTGAAAGGCATTCTCTGCTACAAAAACAGAAAAGAAAAGGTGTTATACTTTACTGGTCTTAACATCATCTTTTTCAGATAACCTGACTGCAATACCACCTACGACAATGTTAGCACCACGAAGCGGGATGAAGTTTATACCATTAATGCCAAGGTGTGAACCTCTCTGTGCCTCCATAAACGTTGAGATTGCTTGACTTCACCATCCAAATCTACAGTCAGTAAAAGTTACCGCTTAGCTCTCCTTCAACTATGAATTACAAGCATCTTCAAGTAAAGAACCGAGTGTGAAAACAAAAATAACCCAATTAAAATTGTAGAATGCCACAGGCGCAGTTGCTTATTATCCATTGAAAACTAATAAGAGAGTGATCAACACATTCCTTATACATACAATGCTACAATGGTTATAGACATGCAGTCCCAATATAAAACCCAGAACACTTTATGCAACTATGTACAAATGTCTGAATCGATTTAAAAAATAGAACACAGCCGTGGGTAAAGAACTGACCCTCCTATTTGTTCTTGTCAGTTGGTCTTAAAATGCTTCTTCAGTTGTGCGTTTGAATGCATTGCATTTGTTGGTATAGAATTGCTTCTTCAGTTGTACATTTGATAGCATTGCATTAACTGGGGACAAAAAGAAAACTCATAGCATTAACATAAAAGAGTCCCAAATTTCCAACACTTTGTCCAAGCAGATGATAGTGAATAACAAGAGAATAGGAATAGAAGAATCCAACTTAACGTTTCATACAAAGGACCAATTAAAGAAAGAAATCACTTATCAACCACACACTTACATCACATAACACTAAACAACAACACATAAAGACTTCAATCAGTGACCACCACGGAGACGGAGAACAAGGTGGAGAGTAGACTCCTTCTGGATGTTATAATCCGCCAAAGTCCGACCATCCTCAAGTTGTTTTCCAGCGAAGATGAGTCGCTGCTGATCTGGGGAATTCCCTCCTTGTCCTGAATCTTAGCCTTCACATTGTCAATGGTGTCTGAGCTCTCCACCTCTAGAGTTATGGTTTTCCCAGTGAGAGTCTTCACAAAGATCTGCATTCCACCACGTAGACGCAACACCAAGTGCAATGTCGACTCCTTCTGGATGTTATAATCCTTGTCCTGGATCTTCGCCTTGACATTGTCGATTGTATCAGAGCTTTCGACCTCCAATGTGATGATTTTGCCTCCAAAAGGTCTCCACGAAGACGGAGGACTAGGTGGAGTGTGGACTCCTTTTGGATGTTGTAGTCAGCAAGGGTTCGGCCATCCTCAAGCTGTTTACCAGCAAAGATCAAACGTTGTTGGTCCGGTGGGATGCCTTCCTTGTCTTGGATCTTAGCTTTGACATTGTCAATGGTGTCAGAACTCTCAACTTCGAGAGTAATCGTCTTGCCAGTGAGGGTCTTCACAAAAATCTGCATCTGTTTAACAATGAAAATAGCAATGTCAAGAACAAGGGTTCAGAAAAAGAGCAACCAATAAGAACAGAAGGTTCCATTGAAAATACATGACAAGGGAATCACACTCATTCAACTAAACATTACATAACTAAAGAAAAACACCGAAAGCAAGACCCATATGAACAGAACTTTATAATCCAAGGAAACAAAAAAAACGGAAAGTGAATCCAAAACTACTTCTAGGAAACTGGTAACAAAGAAAACTCAAAAAACTAACAATAGCTACATCAAGAAGACAATTTCAGTTGTCCAATAAAGTACTATTACATAATTGAAACAAAAGAATCGAAAACATGAAAAGTATTAACAACAAAAGTAGCACCAACAGCAAAAAGCAAGAATCCTAGAAAACAAAAACTACAAACACGAAGAATAAAGAGAAAAAACAAAGCTACATTGAAGTTTTTCCAATCATGAGCGTAGATCGATCCAACACAAATTGCAAAGATCCAATGATCCTCCAGTTAACCAAAACGTGGGTACAACCACATCTAATCCAAAATTAACAAAACCTACCATAGAAAATAATCTCAATTGTTTTTGAACCCAGAAATTCAATCGCTTTTTTTTTAACTTAAACCCATAAACAAAAATCGTATTAGACCTTATAATTTTGTTTTAGATTTTAAGAAACCGTCTCGTAAACTTGCAGCAAGTTTTTCTAAAAGAAAAGAATAATCTTTGTAAGCAAAGAAACCTCTAAACATAAACATACATAAAAACTGAAGTCAAGGCACAATAAGGATGTATTACAGATTTACAGGCGACTCCTAAACAAATAAGTAATTCAAGGAATTTTGTAGGGGCAGGGCGTCAATCATTTGGTGGCACAGAAATGTGCGCAAAATTCTAACAGACGAACATCCAAATATTAGAACGAGAGAGGGTACAGAAACCAAAAGAAAAGAAAAGGAAAGGCAAGGGCGAGGGTGAATTGTCCAAGGAAGCATATTAAAACTTCTTGCAGACTCCAACAGAAGTAAATTCTCACCGTGATTAATTCAATAGGATATTTCAGGTTGTGCATCGAAGGGCATAACGTGCACTACATTTATCTCTAAAAATGGAACTGGCAACAATGCACCATTTTGATACCTGCCACTGCCAGTGTTGTCAATCCAAAACACAGCTCTCATAAGTGGGTGTCCATTTCCTACCACCACTGGAATATTTTCAGTAGGGACATCTTCCACTAAATTCTTAAAATCCATTTTTCCATCATCTACACAGTCCAGTTGAACACTCTCCCAGCGTATACTGGATGAAACAGCAATAGCCCCACCAAGAGTTCTATGGCTAACTCTAACAAACATATCTTGACCACCAAACTGAACCAAGGTTATCACTTCACTACCCATGAATGAAGACTCCATAATGAATAGAGACAGAGTAGAGGAGCTGGTGAGGGCTTCATCTGGAGAGAATAGAGACAGAGTAGAGGCACACCCTCAAATAATTGCCACTTTTGATCTCCTAGAGGATAGATTGGAGGGCAAAAGTTCATACCTGCTAAAAAAGGACATGAACAGAACAATTGTTATACAAACTAACTCTATCTAGCAAATCATTGTTACATTATGGAGGCAAATGGGAAAGTTTACCAAATTCAGGAACATCCGGAGGATCTTTTGTAGTTGCATTCATTGACGGTTGCACAAGTGTGCATGGAGGATGCGAAAATGTGATGCGTGAAGTATAAGTGAGTTTTACAAAGATGGGGTGGAAATAATTGGGATAAGGAAGAAACTCAGAATAAATGCTTTTAATTGAAACCCTGTATAAGCATGTTGATTGATTAACTAGTACAGCTAACACATACAAATGCAAGGAAATATAGTATTTATACATTGGTCTACAATATCCTGATAAAGTATATATTCTGTTCAATAGAATAATGAAAATGTCACTTTCCAATCAAAAAATATTCCAATAAAGAATTTTTTTATTTTCTTTTCTGAAAACCTGGAACTCAGTTTTGACAACCAAAAAACACAGGCGAAACAACTTAAAATGAATTAATACAAAGGCAAGCTGGTTTCCAAGAGTTCCACAAAGATGCTTTATTTGTACCTCAGAAAAAGTCCTCCAAGTGTAATTCGAGATAAGTTCTTAGTATTTTCTCCATCAGATACACTTGCCTGCAGCCAATACACAGTGACCATCAACAATGAAACAATGACAATAGTAAAACAACAAGCGCACCATGGTCTTTAGAAATAAAAACTATGGTGAAATGTATCAGGTTCAAATATATGCATTTATGACTTCTCATGAACCCTCCCGTCTTCCTCAAATGTTCTAGGTTGAAGGGATGACAACTTCATAAATGTATCAGTCTTGATATGCCCCCATGAAATGTCAAACAAGTTGTCAGACCTTCACTAAAATATCACTAATTGATTATTTCCTAAGGTCAAAATATCACACATGAAATTGATTATGTGAAAGGCCATCTCAACAGAAAGCCAAAATATTTCTTACGAAAAACAACAAACCCAAATATCATAAAATCTTTTTTTTAATTTATTTATTTTCCTTTTTTTGCTAAGGCGAGATGATAGGAGAAGGTGAATTGGTGGATCAAGAGCAATCTTGCTCTTTTACATTCAAATCAAATTTTTGCAACCAAGGTAACATGTGGCACAAACCAATGAATGAGAATCTAAGTTACTATAACATCTAAATAAATTGCTTATGTATGGTCCTACCCGAAAAAGAACAACGACTGCATCAATAGCTCAAGCTGGAATTCTGCATTTACATTAAACACATGGCACATCAATTAACCAATATATTTGAAGAAATATATAATCATTGTTTTAACTGAGTTCTTTACCTGCAAATATTGAGAAAAACATATGAGCTTGTTGCTTTCAATGTCGGTAAAACATAGATATTAGATAACAAAATAATTTCGTTATAACATAGTAAAGGACTTCTACCTCAAAATTTGCATGTCCTCTGAATTTAGTCTTTGTTTTTCCCTTCTATGGCCTACGTGTTATCAGTCCAAGTTACTTGTCTTTATCAAGTTTTCTTTTCATCAATGGCATGTTTACTGCGAGGTGTTAAAAAAAGTATGAGCTTATTGCTCAGCGGGTAAAATAAAATGATGAAAGAAGCCTATACGATTCATTAGAGAAGTCAAGCTAACAACCATAATATTGTATGAAGAGACCATGCAATAATTAGCTCATGTGAAGAAAGCGAGGAAACTATATTTTCATAGTCCGTTCATGTAATTAGACGATCGCGTGTATTAAAGCTCTTTCTTGGTTGAGGCTTACTTGTTAAATAGAGTTAAAGTACATTTCTATTTCCTTGTAAGCCTAAACACCCCGCTAGAACTTTGAACTTGGAACAAAACTAATGAAAATCATAAAATGCTTAAAAATGTATTGACACTCGCCTTTGAAACACCTTTAGTTCGAATTCGTCATTCCGGCTTTGGTAGTATTGTCTTCAAAAAAGAAGCAATGATCTCGTAGCTTTCACGCCTAAGATGACTTTTTTGTCTAAAAAAATGCAATGTAAAAAGAAAAAGAAAACACCATGTGAGGAAGTTGCAAATTTAAATTTTTAGAAGTAATTTTTTATTCAAAATAATAGTTTTGATTTTCAACTTCGGTAAATATTATGATATTAAAAAAATAATTTTGATATAACATAATAAAAGATTTATACCTTAAAGTTTGCATGTACTCTAAATATAATCATTGTTTTATCCGACTTCTTTACTGCAAATATTGAGAAAAAAAAGAATGAGCTTCAATATCGGTAAAACATAGATATTAGATAACAAAATAATTTCGTCATAACATAGTAAAGGACTTCAACCTCAAAATTTGCATGTCCTCTAAATTTAGTCTTCGTTTTTTTTTGTTTTCTATGGCCTCTCTTTGTGTTATCCGTCCAAGTTACTTGGCTCTATCAAGTTTTTCTTTTCATCGGGGCATGTTTACTGCATGTTTTACTGCAAGGTGTTAAGAGAAACATTATAAGCTTATTGCTCGATTAGGTGGTAAAATGATGAAACAAGTTTATGAGATTCATAGAAAAGTCCAAGCTAACAACCATAATATTGTATGAAGATACCATGCAATAATTAGCTCGCAAGAATAGCGAGGAAATCATGTTTTTCATAGTCCGTTCATGTAATTAGGTTGTCACGTGTATTAAAGCTCATTATTGTGGTTAGGCTTACTTGTTAAATAGAATTAAAGTACATTTCTATTTTCTTGTAACCCTTGCTTTCTATTTTCTTGTAACCCTTGCTTAAATAGCACCCAGCTAGAACTTTTGAACTTGGAACAAAACTAATGAAAATCATAAAAATGATTGAAAATGTATTGACACCGCGCTTTGAAACACCTTTAGTTCAAAAATAAGCAAAGGTCTCGTAGCTTTTCACGCCTAAGATGACCTTTTGTCTAAAAAAATGCAATGTGGAAGAAAAAAAACCCAGGAAGTTGCAAATTTAAATTTTTAACGGTAATTCTTTATTCAAATAATAGTTTCGATTTATCAACTCGTTGAAAATTACAATATTAAAAAATAACAATTTTGATATAACATAATAAAAGATCTATACCATGAAATTTGCATGCGCTTTAAATGAGATCATTGTTTTATCCTAATACGTTATATACTCTAGCATCGACTTCTTTCTTTTCCTTTGTCGACCCGTTTACCTACAATGTATTTAGAAAAAGGAATGAGCTTGATGCTGAGCGGGTGGTAAAGAGATGATGAGGAGTTTGCGAAGTCTCATTAGTGATGTCCAAATTATTGTTTGTACGTCCAACCTTAGTATTCATTTAATGCTACCATGTATTTCTCTATGAGAAAAGAAAGAGAGAGAGTGAGAAGCTGCGTTGCCACGTTCCTCCTCGTGTAATAAGGTTGAAGCGTTAACATTAGTTTGATTTGGTTAGATTTACTATGTCAATAGATAGTATAGACATTTCAATGTCTTAATAAACCTCCTTAATTAGCATACCCACTTTGGATCAATTGAACATGGATCATAACTAATGAAAAATGTAAAAACGCTCCTTTTAAAAGTTAACACCCATCTTTGAAATACTTGTCTTCTACTTTTGAAGTAGCAATGGTTTTCGATGAGGTGTTGTTGCAGGAAGAAATGAGTTATATAGCATTCTTCCCCTATTGTCTGACTTTTTTTCCTTTGTCACTGGTTTATCTGCAAGGTGATTAGAAAAAAAAGGAATGAGTTCAATGCTCGGCTGAGTGCTAAAGAGATGACAAAGGAGTTCATGCGGTTGCATTAGTGAAATCCAAATTATTGTTTGTTCGCTAACCTTTGTATTCATTTAAAGAGGCTAGTCTACATATCTCTGAGAAAGTGAGGAAATCTCGTTGTGCAGGTACCCGCTTCAGTAACAAGGTTGAAGCGTTAATTTAATTTCAATTTTAGGTTCAGGTTTGCTTGTTCAATTGATTGTATCGACATTTCGACATCGTAGTAAACCTCGCTAAATTAGCATACCTCTGTAACTATTAAGCATGGATCATCGCTAATGAAAAATGTAAAAATGCTCGTTTTAAAAAATAACACCTACCTTTGTAATACTTCTAATACCTAAAATTAGCGATAGTTTAGATGACATTGTAGTTGAATGAGAAGAAATGATTCATGAGTGCTTTGCGCGTATATATTGTATCGACCATTTTCTTTTTTTCCTTTGTCGACACATTTATACGCAGGTGTTTAGAAAAAAGGAGTGAGTTGGATGCTCGGCGGGTGAGTAAAGAGATAACGAGGTGCATTAGTGAAGTCCAAATTATTGTTTGTTCATCAACCTTAGTATTCATTTAAAGAGACAGTCAATATATCTAAAAAAAAAAAAAGAAAATTTCGTTGTCACGGTCCCGATCGTGTATGAGGGATTGAAACGTTAACTTAAGTTCAATTTTGGTTGGTTTACTTTTTCAATTAAGCGTATTGACATTTGATGTCTTAGTAAACCTACATGCTAAATTAGCATACCTTTAGACCTTTGGCTTGGATCATAACTAATGAAAAACATAAAAAACGTTCGTTTTAAAAGAAGATAACACCACCTTTAAAGTACTTCTCTTTCGGATTCAATTAGTGATACTTTTGATTAAGTTATGGTCAGAGGAGAGGTGGAAAGCGAGTCTTGTAGCATTGAAGTAGCGTGTCGTACTATTTCCTTATCTGCCCAGTAGAATATAGAGGCGAGAAAGCATGATTAAGACATATAATGTAATCTTTTTTTATCAATAATTTTGGTTAATGTATTAAAACTAAATTTTTTTTATATATTTCTTTCTATGCAATCTTTTTACGAGCTTGTACCTTAAATTTAATCATCATTTTTTTCATGTGCATCACTATTAAAGAAAAATTTGTTGGCTTCTATCGACTTCTTTCTTTTCCTTTGTTAGACTTGTTACCTGCAATATATGTTTAGAAAAAAAGAATGAGCTTAATGCTCGGTGGGTGGTAAAGCGAGATGACGAGGAGTTCACGAGGATTTACTAATTATGTAATGAGAGTATTGTTTGTACACCCGACCTTAGTATTTAAATTAAGGATACCATGTATATCTCTATGCAAGATAGAGAGGAAATCAGCGTTGTGTTTTCCTCGTGTAATAAAGTTGAAGAACGTTAACGTTACGTTCGACTTTAGTTTAGATTTTCTTTTTCAATAGAGTGTATAGACATTTCAATGTCTTGGTAAACCTCCGCTTAATTAGCATACCTTTGGATCGATTGAATATGGATCATAACTAATGAAAAAGCGTTAAAACGCTCCTTTTAAAAGTTAACACCCACCTTTGAAATACTTATCTTCATTTGAAGTAGCAATAGTTTCAGATGACGAGTGTTGTTGATAGGGAAGAAATGTGTTATATAGCATTCATCCTTTATCAAATGTACCGACTTTTTTTTTGCCTTTGTGATTAAGTTTATTTGCATGGTGTTTGGAAAAAAAAAGGAATGAGCTCGATGTTTAGCGGGTGGTAAAAGATGGCGAGGATTTTATGCGGTGCATTAGTGAAGTTCAAATTATAGTTTTATTATAGCCAAACCTTTATATTTCATTTAAAGAGACCGTCTAAATATACAGAAAGTAAGGAAATATCATTGTCACGCGTTACCCATCACGTAACAAGGTTAGGCGTTAACTTAATTTCAATTTTGGTTAAGTTTTAGAGTTGTTCGATTGAGTGTGTCGACATTTCGATGTCTTAGTAAACCTACAGCTAAATTAGCATCCACTTTGAAACTTTTTAAGCATGGATCATCACTAATGAATAACATAAGAAAATGTAAGTTTTAAAAGATAACACCACGCACCTTGTAATACTTCCATACTGCTGAATTAAGCGATAGTTTCCGATGACATTGTTGTTGAACAGAAGAAATGATTCATGAGTGTTTTTAACGCGTAGTGTATCGATCATTTTCTTTTTTTCACTTTAATCGACTCATTTATGCGCAAAGGTGTAGAAAAAAGGGTGAGCTCGATGCTCAATGGGTGGTAAAGAGATAACAGAGGTGCATTAGTGAAGGTCAAATTATTGTTTGTTCGATCGAACCTTAGTATTCATTTAAAGAGGGCCAGTCAATATATCTCCAAAAAAAAAGAAAATTTCGTTGTCCACGGTCCCCATCGTGTAATAAGGTTGAAGCGTTAACTTACAAGTTCAATTTTGGTTAGGTTTACTTTTTCAATTAAACGATGTTGACATTTAGATGTCTTAGTAAATCTAGCTAAATTAGCATTCACTTTTAAAACTTTTACGCTTGGATCATAACTAATGAAAAACGTAAAAAACGCTCGTTTTAAAAGATAACACCCACACTTTAAGTACATCTGTACCTTGCTCGATTGAGTACGAGTAGTTTTCGATTAAGTTATGGTGGGGAGAGGGTGGAAACGTAGTCTTAATAGCATTCGAAGCGCGTATCGTACTATTTCCTATATGCATGAGAAGTGAATATAGAAAGCGAAGGAAACATGATTAAGACATATCTAATGTAATCTTTTTTTACCAATAATTTTGGTTAATGTATTAAACTAAATTTTTTATATATTTCTTTCTATGCACTGATATTATTTGAGCTTGTACCTTTATAAATTTAAATACGTCATTTTTTTTTCATGTCAGCATATTAAAGAGAAAATTTGTTGGCTTCATCGACTTCTATCTTTTCCTTTGTCGACTCGTTTACACTGCAATATGTTTAGAAAAAAGAATGAGCTTGATGCTCGTTTAGGTGGTAAAAGAAATGTGCAAGGAGTTTCACAGGAAGTTTATTAATGATGTCCAAATTATTGTTTGTGCAACCAACCTTAGTATTCATTTAAGGATACCATATACCTACGCAAGATAGAGAGGAAATCGACGTTGTCATGTTTTTCCTCGTGTAATAAAGTTGAAGCGTTAACGTTACATTCGACTTTGGTTAGATTTTCTTTTTCAATGGGCTTTGTATAGACATTTCAATGTCTTAGTAAACCTCTCTTAATTAGCATACCTTTGGAGCGATTGAATATGGATCATAACTAATGAAAAACGTAAAACCGCTCCTTTTAAAAGTTAACACCCACGCTTTGAAATACTTTTTTCCCGCTGAAGTAGCAATAGTTTCCGATGACGGTGTTGTTGATAGGGAAGAAATGTGTTATACCGCATTCTTCCTGTATCGTACCGAGGCTTTTTTTCCTTTGTCGATTCGTTTATCTGCATGGTCTCTGGGGAAAAAAAAGGAATGAGCTACGATGTTTGGCGGGTGGTAAAGTGATGACGAGGAGTTTATGAGGTGCATTAGTGAAGTTCAAATTATTATTTGGTCATGACCTTTATATTCATTTAAAGAGACCAA